>HG992155.1:0-2400000 GCA_905220505.1 Laothoe populi | reverse complement strand
CTCTGTTTGTTTGTTTGTTACCTCTTCACGACTAAACGGCTGAACGGATTGTAATGAAATTTGGTAAGGGAATATATTATATATTTATGAAATTCGGGTAAAAATCAACCTCTATATGGAGGTCTTTATGGTAATTTCGAACACTCCAGAAAATTACATCGGGAAGTGACGAAATGGAAATCTTTAAGGGAGGTAACACTTATGATGTACGGGAAATTAGATTTACTCACCTTACGAAAACACACGTCGAAGTTAAATTGTGAAGTGTTTTGAGTAGGGACAGATTACGAGGCGCTTTACTAGGTACTCTCGTTTACCAAGTAAAATTAAATCAAATATATTTCACAGGCCCTAAATGGTAATTAAAATCTTAATTTTACAGTTACAAATAAATATAATAATTCTAAATAATTATACAAAATCACGGTCGATCAATTATACAAAGTTACATTTTAAATGTAATTATTATTGAGGTGAGTATACTGCACCTGATGATGTGTGCCGTCCAGGCAGAGTATCAAGTAGTGACAGACAACTATTAATTACTTCTAGACACAGTTATGCCGACCTGCAAATAATATGCATATTCATAGTGGTAGAGCCACGCTGTAGACATATTTGTCTATAGCATGAATGGGCCGGCTCGACCGAGGTAGTACCACTGTCTCACAGAAAACCAACGTAAAGTGACAGTTTACTGTCGCGTTTCGTATGGTAAGTGAAATATCCGGAGGCCCAGATTCACCCTTCCCTTCCCTAATCCCTATTCCTGGTCCTTTAAGGCCGACAGCGCATACATGACACTTTCGGTGTTGTGGATGTTTATGGGCGGTGGAGATCATTTAACATCAGGTGACCCACTGGCTCGATTGTCGGACTATACTATAAAAAAAAAAGTATTGAATATACTCTCTGTAACGTTATTCATATAATTTATTATTTCGACAGCCTCCGTGTTGCAGTAGCCGGCTGTGAAACCAGAGGCCGTGGGTTCGATTCCCACACCGGGACAAATGTTTGCGTGACAGACAGATATTTGTGTCTGGGGTCTGGGCGTTGTGAGACCGAAAGTCTCTGTTAGTCCCCGATACCCACAACACAAGACTCGTATCTTAGTGTGGGATCGGAGCTATGTGTGTGACTGCTGGGTGTTATTTATTTATTATTTAATTTAAAACGTTTGGCTCAAGTAACTAGTAATTCTTCGACCCTTCATAACCTTCAACTTGATGTTTTTATCACAAGTTCAAAGGAGATCCGCAGGTTTTCTATGTAAACTGGGCTAGGTCGTGAACAGAAATGGGGTATGGTTTTTAAGAATAAGGATATGCCACAATTTAACTACGATAAAGTATTTTTGAGCCAGGTCATAGGATTTCAAAGTTTTATCAACTTAAAGCTTACTTAAAGGCATACATAATCTACTATTTTCTACCATCTTCAATGAATATGATTTTCATCAGATATGATCTCCTTAATGATTATAATTATAAATAACGATGTACCTTACCTTACCGTACCACTAATCACCTTTCAAGATGGGAATACATTGTATGAAGTATATCCGCCAATAGAAATAATTAATCCGTTATAATAGCCAAGGGTCGTCGTAAAATATAAACACAAAATAACCGGCACCACAAATCGAAAACACATTGCTCTCGCGACAAATCACATACCACAGATTAAGTATTAGTAGCAAGCTAGAGATTGAAAATGGACAGCTGTTAAAAACTTGAAGTGTCAATTATCATTCGATCAATATTGCAATAATAAAATCGATGAACCACCCGAGTCATTTTATTTTTGTGTATTTTCTTTTGACTAATAAATGTTTGAACAAATGCCTTTCTAATGTACTTGCAATGTTTGTGCTTCTATAGTTTTTGCCAACATTCAATGTCGTTTAACAAAAATTTAAAGAATATCGATTATCGATATTAGTTTAATTTGCAAATCGATACAATATTTACAAAAGCTATATTAGCAACCCCACGATCATTTACAATAAAAAATGGTAGAAATATTTTTGTGTTATCGTTATATTTCTTCTAAATCTGATTGCATCGGTGTAGGATGAAATAAAAATGAGAAATAAAGTCTAAAAAATACAAGTGATTTTTTGGTTATTAAGAATATCTTGTTCATGCTGTTCCAAATCTGCCGATCTCCTTTATGCAACACCCAGTAGAGACGCAATAAATGGAGACACTTTATACTATAATTTAAAAGAGGTTTACCACGCAAATGGGATGGCGGCAAGCTTAGAATAATAAGTAACCTTTACTTAGTCTCAAGGATTTAAGGATCATCTGTCTAACTAGCTGAGTCCTATGTCTTATTATACAACATACATATAGTTTTGCAGTGATAGAGTAACAATAAGTAGTGGATACAATATTTATACGATATTTTTTACTATTTAAATCAACGATACATAAAAACTATTGTCGAAAGAATTTCATAAATCTAGTCATTCTAAATTAGAGGCAATTAAATCTGGTGGATGATTGGTTAATGACTGTCAAATGTAGAAAAGGGATGCATGATATAATGCGTGACGTCACCGCTCGGAAAGGCCATTACGGTGTAGTAGTGCGACAGAGATAGATGTTCCCACTATACACACACTTTATTTCGATTAATATTGATTCTATTTTCACAAAATGGTTTCATTTTATTTACGCTCTATATTAGCTTGACATGCATTTATCTATTTATTTTTCACTACCTTCACATGTCTGATTTACTTGAAAATTTGTAATAAAATATTTCGCCTTATATCTTAACCAGGAACTCAAGGATAAAAAAATATGATCATGCTAGATCATATTTTTAACACTAGGTCTTGATTTAAAATCGGGTCTTTAATTTATGAATACTTTTAATACTCTTTTGAGACTAAAAAGGAAAAAAATAAAGTTTAAAAAACTAAAAAGCACGCTTTAATAGCTAGTTGAACTAAGAAGTAGAAAATCTTTTCTAAATATGGAGAATACTTTCTGTAGCCATATAAAATTCACTTTCATTATAATAAACCAGTGAACTTTAAATCGCTATAGAAAATACTCTCCATATTAATTAAATATTTCTATTATTATTAGTTGCGTAGTAGCTGCGTAGTCCTGCAACGGTAGGCAGCGGCTTTGCTGTGTTCTGGCATTGCAGAAGTCTATGGGCGGCGGTGACTACTTACCATCAGGTGGCCCGTCTGCTCGTCTGCCTATTCAGGGACTAAAAAAAAAGTTGCATATGAAATAATGTACAAAATAATAATCAAACTAGCTTTTGGCCGCGGCTCCGCCCATGTAGTAGTTATTTTTGAAAGAAAAGATATAAAATCCATGGAGTCATCTTAAGCCAATACATGTTTCTATATTTTGCGAACTGACAGTTATGTCAAACGCGCTTAGGCCACATTATAAAAGTTATTAGGGTTGCAAAGTTTCGCGCAACTTTCTTAATTTTTTCTTTTCCTGATAATAACAAACACAACAAAAAGAATTTGCGAAATCGGTCCAGCCGTTCACGCGTGATGCCGTGACCAAGGGAAATAGGGATTCAATTTTATATACATAGATAGCCATATACTTACAGCATGCGCCAACAAAAAAATGCTTTTTTTATGTCAATGTCAAGACACAGTGAGCTCCTTCTGCATTGATCGAACTACAGTAAATAAAAATTAAAAACAACTATATGGAGGGTAGAAACATTATACTATACTTGCGTGACACAGTCCGCCCCGTGACCATGAAGGCTGTAAAGCTTTCGAAACGTCAGGATAAAAAAAAACCGCGATACAATCAGTAAAATTTGTTTCATTTCAAAAAAATACATTTATATTTTACAAAAAATTGTTTCAAGATATCCTAGAAAAACTAAAGTTGACGACACGTCTCATAACACGTTACGAGACACGTCTGGAATACTAACACAGATCCCGTGCTGCTCATCCCGCGGGACTGGCTGGAAATAATATATTTATAGAAATGTAAGTTGACAGCTGCGGGAATTCAATTCAGCTGGATACGTCCTTTATACAGGTAGGATGTTGCTATTTGAAGTGCATTGGAGTGAAATATGAACTGCCCATTGAATGAATACTGGTGAGGTCCTGAGTTCAAATACAAGAAACATCACATATGTATAAGTTGCCCGGAATTGGATTTCTGTCCAATATCACCCTAGATCATCCTACTAATATTATAAATGCGAATGTTTGGATGGATGCATGGATGGATGTTCGAGGATCACTCAAATCACGCAACAACGACTGGACGGATCTGGTTGAAATTTTGGCATAGAGATAGATTATAGTCTGGAATAGCACATAGAATACTTTTTATCCCGGAAAAATGTACAGTTCCCGTGGGATAGCTTCGTTTTTCACAGAGCAAGGGATCGACATGATTTTTTGTATAGCGGCAGTTTAGGGATGAGAAAATTACACGGAAAAACGCGCTTCCTATGGGATAGCAAAATATAGAAAGGTGTAATAGCTTAAGATGCCTCCATGGATTGTATACCTTTCTTCCAAAAATAACCTCAACGCGGGCTGAGCCGCGGGCAACATAAGACATAAATAAGCTGGGTGAGCCGTGGATGTACTAGTAACACTTCTGCCTCCCTCTTCAAAGAGGTCGTTTCCTCAGAAATGCTGTGCGAAATCAACCTTCACACAAATTATTGTTTGTGCAACACTCAGAATCGGATGACAGAAAATTCCATTATAAGTTGGATCTCCACACATCAAAAACTATCAAATAATATATAAATATAATTTTCCCCAACTACCATGTCGATCGACCAAGTACTTTTTTGTAATAGACTGTTTTAGCCATGCGATAACTTTACCATAGACACTAGAAAACCTGAAAATCCTTCTGAATAAAATAAAGCCAAAATAAGAAATCATTTATTTTAAACACAAAGCACGCAATAATAAAAGAAACGAACACATTATTTTTTTTACACTATACGTAAATATGACAAAGGAAAAAATCACTTAAAGTGTCAAGACAGACGACAATGGACTGAAAGATGTTCGAATGATCCTTCGAGCCGGATTCAATGCGCTCATTAATCTGATCTCGCCTTTGTCCCGTATATAATAGGTATAAAATCGAATGGCAACAATACTCTTTTGAAAGAGAAAATCAGTACTTTAGGTTGTGACTTTTGTAAGCAAATCTCTTCAATGAAAATCGGTTAATTAGTACTTGACAATGGACCGTACTTTGGTGATCGGGGGTTTGTATGAAGTAACAAATAGGTAGTTATTTTTCATAGAGTATTTATTATAATTCTAGAATCAGATTCACATCAGAGAAATTTTTATGTTAGGTATAATGATAGTTTTTACTTTAATTTTAAAATATCAAACCGGACAAGTTTTATGGCCAATATGAACATCGTAAGCGTGGTATTAGTAGGAATTGATAAACAGAGTTAATGCGTATAAAAGTATTTTATTGACCCATTTACAATTTATATTAGGTACCACATGTAATTGATATACTTCAATAATTTAATTCTTTACAAAGCTTATCATCAGGTGCAGTGTATTCACTTTGCTGTGCCAGGATAAAAAAAAGCTTAGAAGAGTCATGGTAAAAAATAATTAAGATAGTTTTTTCAATGTGTCTATAATAAAGTGTATTTAAAAATTGAATAATCATTTACAATAATTTAACTTAACGCAATTAGTCTCGACAACTAAATTTTTTTATATACTAGCTTTTGCCCGCTGCTCCGCCCGCGTCGAAGTTGTTTTTGAGATAAAAAAGGCATACAATCTATGGAGGCATATTACGCTATTACATCCTTCTAGCATCTGCTTAGTAGCCGGATGTCGGGCGGACACTATGCGGAGACGCGAGGATCTGGTATTTGAGCTCAACCAGACCCTAGATCTCATATTTTCGCAGGATATCAGGAATAGGTTTGAATTCAATGCCAAGAAAACATAGGTGTGCGCGTTTTCATGCCACAAATCCCCCTTTTCTCCAGTCTCCACTTTCAGGGTGTTCCAATGACAATGTAGAATGATGTTAGGATATTAGGTGTAGATATTAATTGAGTCAGGGTACTTTTCAGTTCACTGAATGCATCACATTTTTTCTTTCCAGTAATAACTAACGTTGCAGCTAAGTTTAAATGTCTGGTGACCTTACAAGACATGAATTAAGGCCTTTTAATAATCGTGAGCTGCATTTAAAGAGTAAGACCGAGTGCCGTCGTAAAACGTAATTTTACAAAGAAGTACAAATCACAGTCATAAAGCTATCTGCTACAGAAAATGTGAAATGAACTGTATTGACTAGGACAGGGAGCGCGTTGTCGGCAAAACGGTTTTTTTTTTGTTTTTATTCTGGCGCGGCAAAGTGACCACACTGCACCTCATGGTAAGCGCAGCGCCGTCCAGATAGAGTATCAAGTAGCTGGAGTCATTCTATCCCTCGCTACTCAACACAATCATGCCGGCCTGGTGTTTAGCTTCTTCACATTACGCCTAAAGAACCCAGAATCATAGAAAGGAGGGAACACAGTACCTGGCAAACTGTTCCACAGCTTGATGATGCGGCAAAAGTACGAGTTTGCGAACCTCTTAGTTCACTGGTTTATTATAATGAAAGTGAATTTTATATGGCTACAGAAAGTATTCTCCATATTTAGAAAAGATTTTCTACTTCTTAGTTCAACTAGCTATTAAAGCGTGCTTTTTAGTTTTTAAACTTTATTTTTTTTCCTTTTTAGTCTCAAAAGAGTATTAAAAGTATTTATAAATTAAAGACCCGATTTTAAATCAAGACCACGTGATAAAAATATGATCTAGCATGATCATATTTTTTTACCCTTGAGTTCCTGCTTAAGATATAAGGCCAAATATTTTATTGCAAAATTTTATTGAATTTGCGAACCTCTTGGTTCGGGCCGTGTTAGTAGACACCATGAAGCTGCGGCTTCGCAAGCCGGTACGCGTGGTTCTGGTGTGGAAGGGAGAGGATGGGATAAGATCAAACAATTCTTCAGAGCATTCGCCATGATACAGACGGTAGAACACGCTAAGCGCGGAAATATCAGATAATAATACGTTGTAATAATACAATCATAAGTAACTGCAACTTACATAATAATATGTAAAATATTACTGTACTAACACCGTTTTTCAGATAGCCAATGGGCGTTTAAGGAACCACTTCAAATAAGGCGACGATAGAGATCTAGGAAAAAATAAACTAACAGACCTAGCTCCTCCGCTCGCAATGTTTTCAAACCATTCAATATGTAGCAACAATACTGTAACGAAGGCACTTCGTCACCGCCTGGCTTGAAGCCAACTTAAGAGCTCGACTTAAAACAACAAAATGAAGTTGGTTTGGATAGTATTTTTTTTTAAGTATAGTGGCAATAGGGATCGATTTTCATAGTTACAAAATTTACCTACTCTTAGATACTACAATACACCTCATAGTAGTAATGTAAACTAAGAAACCGATTAGGTTCTCAGTTCAAATTCCAAGTCATTACAAAATGTTTTTCGAGTTTTCGATTCAAAAAATAAAAAATGGTGATTGCATTTGTGCACGATGTGGTGCATCACATCATGTGATGGAAACAAACTCGACGAGGGTGTTTTCATCACATCACTCTACCCTTAGGGAGATATAGGGTTATGTATAGAGTACTTAAACATATATACATAATACATATAATGCTCAGAGGCTCACTGGCGCCTTCAGTATGGCGTTGATAGACAATGATGTCGCACACACACATACGCTCTTACGCTTGATGTGACCATCAGAAATTTCATTAATTTTAGCTTTGAAATCTTGTCTTCATTGGCAACATTTTCACGTAAATGCGGCATATTGTCAGTTTTATTTTCTAAAATTAGGGTTGTTGTTCCTCAATTGACCGGCCTATAAATGTTCTATTAGAAGCAAAGTTACAAACTAAACTAATAATTCAAATATTCGTAGATAGATGTCGGAAATGAACCAATCAAAATAAACAATCTATCAAATTGATTAATTAACTTTAATTTGTTGAGAGCCCGATCTGGAAATTTAAATTTAGATTCATTTATAAATTTTGGTTGTTTGTAGCTTATAAAATCAGTTAAAATTTGTCTTTTTTTCAGGGTAGTCGGCGCTGAAGCCGGCCTGGCATGACGCACCCACCACGGCCCATTCCACCCCTATACCTCTACTCACCCCTCTACGAGAAGCTCACACTTACCTTAAAAATCATCTTGGTCCCTACCCTTCTCCTCATGTTGTCACCCTTCACCAATACCCAAATGCACAATACAACTAAAAATAGAACTAATCAAATTGATTCAAATGAAATTTATTATCTAGAAACATTCAACTTAAGTACAACCCAAGAGCTTATTACAACTACAGTAAGTTATAAAGAATATCAGAAATTATTAGACACGTTTAAAAGGAAAGCAATTAGTGAAACAGCTGCATATTTCTTGACCATAAAGGCTGGAAATATAACAGAATACGATAATGTACAAGTATACGAAGAAAGCAATACTGGAAGCCAAAATAGTTCCATGGAAAAACTTAGAGTCGATGATGAAACACGATCGAAATTATTCCACGATTTCTCAACGACAGTCAGTAAGAATTTTGGTAAAAGTAAAAACGAAAGTGATGGTACAGATATTATTGTAAATGAACTAGAATCTATCAATTATATAACAGATGGTAAAGACAATGCAGATGATAGGCACACATCTAGTGAAATATCTGACCCTACAATTGTCCCTCTTCCCCGGGTCCCTAAAATAACTAATATTCAAACGGCGAGACAGAAGGTTGTTAACGGTGAGTTGATTCCATATTTGCTTTCGTATTATATCCTCTGTACGAACTATGTATTCATCTCTACGTTTGCTTTAATTGAAGATAGTCCTTTATGAGTTCATACATTAGCAACATATACATACTAATACTATAAATGCGAAAGTAACTCTGTTCGTTTGTTTGTTTGTTACCTCTTCACGACTAAACGGCTGAACGGATTGTAATGAAATTTGGTAAGGGAATAGATTATATCCTGGATAAGGACATAGGCTATCTTTTTTCTCAAAAAACAACCAAATAGGAGGTCAAATAGGAGTTCAAAATTTGTATTGGAAATCCATAATTCCTCGACTTAGGGATCTGTAAATTCATATTTAGTATTATTAAATAGTAGTATTCTGTAATTTCAATTCATTCATATTTTAACAAAAGTTAGGACATAAATAATAAATATGTGTTTCAACGGTTTTGAAAAATCATCCCTAAAAGGGGCAAAGTGAGGTTAAACTTATGGAGTATTCTTTAGATGCAATCTCAAGATTCAGGCACAACACCTGAGAGGCTGGACAATCGCTACAGGTGCCTCAGTGCAGAAGACAACTCCTTGGATTGTATACTTCTGCTCCCGAATATAACCTCCACGCAGGCGGAGCCGCGAACAACAGCTAGTTATTTATATAGTAAATCACAAATTGGTTGATATTATTTAAGCTTTCTTTCTTATTCTAATGACATTATTGTTAATATAACAAGTCCTAAGAACAACAGTTGTCTGGGTTATTGTGTAAAACCATGTTTTTTTTTACTGCCTCGGTGGCGTAGTTGTAATTGCGCATTTGTATGACTACTGTGCTGAGGTCTCGGGTTCAATCCCCGGGTCGGGTAAAGTGATATTGGGTTTTTCTCTAGAAATGGCTATGGCGATAGGCTCGCCCCCTATCACATTATGGGACCGAAACTCTGCGAAAAGTGGGTGTAGGTAATGGTTACACCTCTGCCTACCCCTTCGGGGATTACAGGCCTGAGTGTATATGTATATGACATGGGAAAGTGTGTCCAGATATAGTATCAACTGTGTGTACTCAACACAATCATGCTGGCCTGCTGTGTAGCTTCTACACACTACGCCTAAAGGACCCAGGATCATAGGAAGGAGGGAACACGGTAGCTGGGAAACCGTTCCACAGCTTGATGGTGATCCTGACAATTATGTGTACAGAGTATGTTGGTAATACAATTCTGCGTGCTGGTGGTAGGATATTCATATCCCCTGGGCAACCACCGTACATAAGGTGTAAAACCCGCTATAGTGGCAAGTGTGTCGCATTCCGGGATCTGGGGAGTTCTGGGGAGAGAGATCTGGTAGGGAGTTTTTGTCGGGGTCTAGATTTGGGATCGATGTTTTGCCGTTTTGCGCCTTTTGAGTACTCTGACAATAGACCCTCGGCCGCTTCTTCACCTTCTTGCCCATGGCGTAGTGTGAAGAAGCCGGCCGGCATGATTGTGTTGAGTAACGAGGAATAGATTGTCTCTCGCTTCTTGATATTCTAATTAAACAGCACTGCGCTTACCATAAGATGCAGTGTGGTCACTTTGCCGTGCCAGGATAAAGTAGCATGGTGTTGAGCTGCTATAGTTTACGGACAGGTAAGCGCTGCTCGTTTAGTCATTCAGACGAATAAAAAATATCGAAACCTGTTCTATTTTCAATAATATTTGTTAGGAATATTCGAAGCGAGCTGAAGTACATTTTCATTCAACTCTACTCAAATTGGACTTACAAATTCATCGCATTTCAATATTATACTACAAATTCGTTTCAAAGTTCTGAATACTATACAAAAAAGATTCACAAGTTATTGATTGAAGAATTTTCAATTTTGCATCAAACTCATCATAACATTACCAAATTCATACAGTATCAATTTTATATAAAACCTAATAGTTGTCGACAAACTTGCAAGTGGGTCACCTGATCTCCATCATCCATATCACTTACAATACCAAAAGAATGACGAAGGAAAGGAATTGAGAAGGAGAGAGGAATTTAGGGTTTCCGGAAATCTGTCTCATCGTAAAAATTAATACCAGCCTTGTATTATCCACTGCTAGGCACGGACCCTTACTAATGAGAGGTGTTAGACTATTATCTACAACGCTGGCCTAATGCGTATTGATAGGCTTCACATACCTTCAAAATTCTTATTTAGTATTCTTAGGCATCTTATGAAAAACACTGGCTTCTTTATCCTGGCACGGGATACCACACTAAACTTGATGGTAAGCGCTATGCCATCCAGTTAGAGTATCAAGTAGCGAGAGAAAACTAACCCTCGCTACTCGACACAATCTTGCCGGCCTGCTAAATCTAGCTTCAGGTTAATTTTCTGTAAAACAGTAGTACAAGCCTGATCGAGCTGGTCCCATCATGCTGTAGAAGTATGGACAAAAGTGTCTACCACTTTAAGGGAAACAAAAGAACTACAAAAAGATTTAGTATGCGGATACATGGTTGTCCGGAAGCGATCGCTTTTAGCCATTAGCTGATACGTTTTTTTGTATGTTTTGGTGTAACAGTAAAGTGTTATATTATTGTTATTACAAAAATAACTATTACGTTTATCTATGTTTGACGAAGATATCACGTAACATAGATAAAATAAAATTTAGAGTTAACTGAACATCTCCTTTTAACGATAGTTAAAAAAAATATTGTTATGATTCCGCTTTCATCCATGCCACTCCGACAAAATTGCAACTAATGACAGAATCTTTAATTGCCATTTCCGACACAGATCGATCTAGGCAAATCGTGTGTTCTCGAATAGCATACATTTTCCTTCTCCGATTTAGGTAACGAAGAATTCATTGGTTTCATAGCAGATGTAAGCTGCAACTATGCTTTAGACCAGTAAGTCAATATTTTTTGTAAACAATGTTGAATTGCCTGACAGCGCATGTTAAAAATACCGGAATGATTTAATTGGAACATCGTCGTTACTCCGCCGTCGTGTTTATTAAAATCAAGCAATGAAGCTTTATCTGAATTAATTTAAAGTTGAAATCAAGTGAATATTTATATTCATGTTCACATAAAATTGCTTTTATAAAAAACTAGATGTTCCGCCCGCGTGGAGGTTATTTTTGGAATGGAAGGTATACAATCCATGGAGGCATCTTAAGCTATTACACATTTCTATATTTTGTTATCTCATAGGATGCGTACATTTTTCCGGGATAAAAAGTGGCATAATATGTCATTTTCTGATCCCTAAACTACCACTATACAAAAAATCATGTCGATCCCTTGCTCTGTGAAAAACTAAACTATCCCATGGGAACTGTACATTTTTCCAGGATAAAGCCTATGTGCTATTCCAGACGATAATCTATCTCTGTGCCAAATTTCAACCAGATCCGTCCAGCCGTTGTAGCGTGATTGAGTAACAAACATCCATCCATCCATCCATCCAAACTTTCGCATTTATAATATTAGTAGGATAGATTTAAAAAAAATTAAAATTACAATAAACTTTCACATTATCAGTAATAAATAATACTAATGTAATACTGGCATAACAAAGTAAATATAACTATTTAAAAAAACCGCGTTATTTAATTCAGCAGTTTGAACTTGCATTGACTCCATCAAGGTATTGCAGTCTCAGATTCAAAAAGTTTCCAGACCAGACCTCTACACCGGCTTATTAAATTTGTTTTTTTCTTTTCTTCATAAGTTTGAAAGTCTTAATATTGAATGCGATTTAACTCCGAAATGGCACCTTAGTATATTAATGTATCTGATACTGCCAATAGCCTTTATGTCACAATAGATGAGGAACTGGTTGGAGAGACATTGGTTTAGATCCCTGCACTGAGACTTTCGTATGACTTTCAAATATTCATCACTCTCACGACGGTCATGTGCAATACGTTTTATTTCAAAATATTACATACAATAAGGTAACTTAACATACATTGAGCTGCACTAATCTAATGTAATCAAACTTGAATCGTATATTAATTGTATGACCAAATATTGTTAACCAGTGTTGGAAAAGAGCAACACTTGAGTTCCTTACCCGTTCTTCTCTAGCGAAACTGCATTCCGAACTGACGGTAGAGTAAAAAAGGTTGACTGAATCTAAGTAATATCTATAATTTCATGGATTTGAATTTAGAAAATTTTTCGGGTCTGGGTGTTGTGAATCCAATTTGTGTGCCCTAGAACTGTCTACAAAGTAAATTTCTTGGAATTTGACGTAATTTTTACAAAACATTCTGTCTTAATAGAATTTCTATGTAGTACACAGACAAATAATATTCTTTAAAAGTAGATGGTGCCGACATTAAACGGGAATTGTCTGGAAAACTACAAGTTTATTTTAGGAAGCTAGGCTGCTTCTTTATTTAGAGCAAAAATATCAAATAAAAACCATGAAAGATGCTGCACCTTGAGCGCCTGAAATTTCCGCTTTAACCTCTTATTGAATGGTCAAATCGCCAAGTTCAGTGGCGTGAGGTATAGCTTTAAATATTGTTGAAAATCAACGTAAATTTACTATTGGGAAAACCATGAAAAAGATAATTAAAAAGACATTACATTAATGAGAAATCATTTTAAACATCGACATCAAATCCCAAAGTTCTCAGACAATACTCAGCAATGTTTCGAAACTTAAATACCCAAATGAATAAGTAAAGATCGCCTACAGCAGACCTCAAGTTCATTATTTGAGTTCGGGGCCCAATTAACGAGTCCATGCTACCAACGAATTGACAAATATATTTTTGTTGGGCTGTTTTAAAATACTTAGATTTTATAGGCACGGTTTATTTTAATTAATCAATACATATAGTCTCCGTGGCGAAGCAGGCGGGAAGCCGGCTGTGTAACGAGAGTCCGTGGGTTCGAATCCCGCACCGAGACAAATGTTTATGTAACAGGGATATTTGTTTCAGGTCTGAGTGTTGTGGGACCGCAGTCCCACGTAGTTTTTGATACCCACGATACAGGTTTTACTAAGTTTGGACAAAATAATACTTATTTTGTATATAAGCTTTGTTTCTTCCATTGGGCCCTGGATATGAATAAATCACTCAGACGCTGGCTGATATATAAAATAAAATAATACTAGCCCTGTATTAAACATTGTCCCACAGCTGGGCACGGGCCTCCTCTACTAATGAGAGGGGTTAGGCCTTAGTCCACCACGCCTAATGCGGGTTGGCAGACTTCTCATACCTTCGAAAAATTCTCAGATATGCAGGTTTCCTCACGATGTTTTCCTTCACCGTCAAAGCAAGCGATAATTAACATTTGAATACACACATAACTTTAGAAAAGTCAGAGGTGTATGCCACTTGGGTTTCGAACCTACGACTTTCGTCTTGGCAGTCCGTACCGCAACCAACTAGGCTGATATATAATACTTATTATATATATACTATTTGGGTATGGCTATAACTATTTGGGTTTATATTTTATATATATAGATGATGGATTAATTTTTGCAACCAAGACAAGCCTATCTAAACAGTTTAGGTAAGAGATTGTATTTATAAAGATTTCTGTTAATCCAGACAATTTGTTCAAACAAACGCTCTACAATCTAGACTATATAAATAACCCTTAAATCCTCGAAACTTTTATTAATCGTCCCGGGTGACTTTAATGACCTTGAGTCCTTGTGCTAGTAGTTACGTCGATCCAGTTTAATTTGCAGACACGAACTTAATTCCAATCTAGTCTATTATGTAGTTTCAGATAATTGATTATAAGGACCACAGACATAAATCTGGTAGATGACGCATGCATCTCGACCAGCCAGCAACAAAGCCACGTTTTTTTATCTGCTGTGACGTCACAAAAATCATTGATTATATAACCCTTGAACTAGTTTGGGAGAAATTTAAAAATTTGTGGCTTGATAACACATTGTTCGTAGATTCGGTTGACGTCTAAATTCGTTGACACCCGTATTCCAGAATGACTCTTAAATGAGCTCCTTGCTTTGCGTAGATTTCTGTTGAAGTGAAAGTAAAGTAACGGATCTCGCTGGATGCAGGTCGATTCTGACAGGTTGGTCTGGAAATCTTTATAGAAGGCCTATGTCCAGCTGTGGACTTCTAAGGGGTGAAGATGATGATTATGATAATCGGTCGGTTTTGACAAGAAACACTATGTGACCAATCACGAATAGGTACTAGAAATCTACCAATCGCAAAGAGCTCCGTAAATATCGTTCTTAAATTCGAGCATAAATCAGAAAAGACTCATGATTTTGCCCAAGATTTAGAAAGACATTTGTTATCTACATGATGATAAAATCTCTCAACAGTCACACACATAGTCCTGACCCCACACTAGGTCACCTGTCCTGGGTATTAACGAACAACGAGGGACTAGGACTCACAACACCCAGACCCGAAACAACCTGCGGGAATATCCGGTTGTTTCAAAGCTGGATACTTGCCCGCTGTGCCACGGAGTAACATCAATATCTCCTCCTATTAAAATCTTTCTCAAAAAGCTTCTTATAGAACAGGCAAGCAAGTAGGCTGGCATTGTGTTGAGTAGCGAAGGATAGATTGTCGCTACTTGATACTTTAACTGGATGCACTGCGCTTACCATCAGGTGCAGTACCTACCATGCCAGGAAAAAAAGTTTACCTGACGATCATCAAATAATCACTTAACAGCGATCTCCATGGTTCATGAATACCCATAATACCAGAAAATGATTAAGGCGTTAAAGGAAGGATGCAGCGTATAATTCTGGGCGTGAAACTCACGTCTCGTGTGCGGAACTCCGTACTGCGCTCTAGGACAGGAATCGCCACCGTAACTCAGAGGGCGGCCATGCTCAAATGGGATGGGGCAGGAGCTTTTGATCACTTCAGTATGGGTCCCAATAGATAAGACACGGCGTCGCTGTAGACACAGAAGATGTCGGGATGACCTTGATCACTATTTAAAGGATTGGAGATCTCTGGCAAAATACAGAGACAAATGGAAAGCGAGTAGGGTTTTCCTTGCAGTGGGTTACACCAGGCTAATAATAATAATGGTAATAACTCGGTCAAGCTCACCCATGTTACAAACAAAACAGATAGCTTGGCTCTACCACTTTAGCTTTATCATATATTCAAGGGTTTGTATAACACAGAAAGCCAGTTCATCTGATAATCCGTTTCTTCGCGAATCCGAAAAGGGATTTTCAATAAGTAATTTTAAATGAACTATTTGAGTGAAACACAGGGCCCTTCGATTGAATCTATAAATTGCCAATTGAAAATCTATTGTGGATAAATCAATCTATATTGAATGGGAATGACTGAGTCTAAGATATTGAATAGGCATTTTATTAACGCCATAGCGTAGTAGTTGAAAAGCTGCCTCAGAAACTGGAGGACGTGGATTCGATCTCCGCATCGGGATAAATATCTGTTTCATTCATATTTATCTGTTCCAGGTCTGGGTTTTGGAATTCTACTCTAGTAATGCACACTGATGACACAAATCTTTTAGTCAAGATTAGTAACCAGATTACTGTCTAGATAATGTGTAGATGTTGTGGGACCGTAGACCCTCGTAGTCCTTGATACCCACGATACGGGTTTTACCTAGTGTAGAGACAAGACTATGTGTGTGACTGTTGGGTGTATAAAAAACCCTTTCTCCCTTAGAGGTTGTAGAAATACAACGTCTGTTTTAATTAAATTATTATGACGCCTCGGGTTCAGCACTAATAGTGCCACACAATAACAGTTTTTTTAATTCATAAAAAGTACACCGACTTCAATGAAAAACAAATTATGCGTCTCTATAAAATATGAAGGTTTCCCTCGATTTTTCTGAGATCCCATCATCAGATCCTAACTTGGTGCCAATGGGACCACCTGGAAAGTATACCCTTTTAAAAAAAAAAGAATTTCTCGAATCGGTCCAGGCGTCTTCGAGTAATCGGGTAACATACATAAAAAAAAAGATTCCGACGAATTGTTAACCTCCTCCTTTGTTTGAAGTCGGTTAAAAAGCAGATAACGCTGAAACTTCGGCCGCCAAAGACATAGCGTTGGTGTTCGTTTTTTCTCTTGCACGTCAAAACTTGTCCAACTGTTGAATTCAGGTTTCCTCTAGGTACTAATGAAAGGGGTTAGCTCTTAGTCCACTATGCTGGTCTAAAATGGATAGACTTCATATACGTTTAAAACTAAGGTTTGAAATTATATTAAAACAGATAGTTTTTTATGTGTATTTATGTTTGTGTGACAGACAGATATTTGTGTCCGGGGTCTGGGTGTTGTGAGACCGAAAGTCTCTCGTAGTCCCCGATACCCACAACACAAGACTCGTATCTTAGTGTGAGGTCGGGGCTATGTGTGTGACTGTTGGGTGTTATTTATTTATTTGGTTGTAAAACAACCATACAGCGATTGAATCCGCAAACTTCTCAAGAATTTCTTGGAACTCGATGTCTTTGCGATTTGTGCGACGTACAGCCTTAATACGATTCGCGACGACTTCATTCCAATTTAATTTATCACGTTACAAACTTCGCACAACTGTTCTATAAGTTGGGACAGTCCGCAACACACGAATTAATAGCCTGCACGAAACATTTCGTTGAAAATTTAACTCAAAACTACTTTCGAGTAAAATAGACACTTGAGTCCTGTTACTAAACTAGGATTATATTACACTAGCCCTTTATTAAACATTATCCCACAGCTGGACACGGCAAGCCTCCTCTACTAATGAGAAGGGTTAGGTCTTACTCCACCACGCTGTCGTAATGCGGGTTGGTAGACTTCACATACCTTCGAAATTCTTGTGAGAATTCTCAAGAATGCAGGTTTCCTCACGATGTTTTCCTTCGCCAGTAAAGCAAGGGATAATTAATACACACATAACTTTAGAATAGTCAGAGGTGTATGCCATTTGGAACATACGACTTTCGTCTTGACAGTCTGTACCACAGCCAACTAGGCTATCGAGTCCCTTGGAACTAGGATTGGCATATTAAAATAAATAAATACACACATAGTCCTAACTCCAGTCTAAGATACGAGTTGGTCTCATATATAGACATAAATAATGGACTGAGCAATATCAAATAAATAACACCCAACAGTCACACACATAGACCCGACCCCACACTAAGATACCAGTCTTGTGTTGTGGGTATCAGGGACTACGAGAGACCTTCGGTCTCACAACACCCACACACAAATATCTGTCTACCACACATTTGTCCCAGTGTGGGAATCGAACCCACGGCCTCACGTTTCACAGCCGGCTACTCGACTACTGCGCCACGGAGGCTGTCACTAAATTCACCACTTTGTAGAAAGACACAAAGCGACTGTGCGGCCAATACCTATTTATTTTTATGCCGTCAATTCTGTGATGTAGACCAATCAAAAATCTAGAACTGCTGGCCACACGTTCGCTTTATTTCTCTCACATTGCCCGTATTCACTTAATAGCTGGATAGACACGCTCGGTCCATTCTCTGTGTCTATGGTCTCACAACACAGACTGAAACTAATATTTGTGGATTTAGGAACATTCGTCTTTGAGAGGATAATAATTCTAATTACCAAGAGTACTGTATAAAGCAATTTATATAAATCGCAATTAAACACGTTGAAACAAATAAATAAATCTGGGTATCTCTTTAAGTCAAGAGTAAATAGGTATCTTCTAGGCAAGCGTGCTCTACCGTGGACCACCTCATCACTTACCATCAGGCGAGACAGTGGTAAAACGCAAGCCTATTTCGGTAAAAAAATAACCACGCCGTAAGCAATAAAAATGTTATATTTCACCTGAAAATAAAAAACATTTCAATGCTATTTTGTATTACCAAAAAACCCTTTTCATTGTCATTTATAATGGATAAAAAAATTGACAGCCACACGCATGAGCATAAAAATATTTTATTGCGTTGAATCACTGAACTAAAAATGTTTTATAATAAAAGCAGCGTAAAGGTCCTGTTCCAAACAAAGCGACACGCGACGAAGACCCTTTATAGTAAAAGAGGCGAAAAAACCAGTAACTGTAGTACTTGGCCGCGTAAGAAAAACTACAATTCCACAAAATTGGTGGATGCCTTGCTTATGTGGTTTTAGCTTGCTTATTTTGCATTAAATGAATACAAAACATATGTAACAGTGGATTAGGGACTATAGATGGCAGGTCACTCGGCTGATTAAACCTTCTTGAAGAAAAAGACTGCCTGGTTATGTGTATTGTTGAAAAAAAAAGCAACGAGAAATTATAAAAATAGAATGATATAAGAATATAGACGGTTCTGGATCTTGACGTGTAAATAAATAAAGAATATTGCTAAAATTGTTGTTTGATTTGGAAGATAACTTACACTTTTACTAAGGAAAAAGATATAGAAAAAAAGGAGTTCTTAGACCTCAAACTGTTTTACTCTTGTGTAACGCCTGCCACAACAGCTACGCCCAGCTTGATACTCTATCTGGACGGCACTGTGCTTACCATCAGGTGCAGTGTGGTCACTTTGCCGCGCCAGAATAATAAAAAAAAAGCTAATGCCACGCCAGCAATCGATTGTGACGTCACAACCCACTATCAAGTAGTGCTTAGAGTATTGTTACTTGAGGAAATTACACGGAACCTTAGAGTAAGTCCCCATTCACCCAGAAATACACTAAAAGAATCAAAGAACCAAGGTCGGCAAAGGAGGACCGACTTATTTATTTGGCAATTTGAAAAAAACTGATTACTTTTGTTGCTAAATTGTCTGGCCTTTGCTACTGTAGTCCTGCCAAGTTTGCCATTTTTGATTGTCATTGACTTCATGAGAAATAGGATTGTTGACTTGACAGACGTTTCCGATTGGTTGATAGTGAAAGAATACCGACTTTTATTTCTTGGGCAACTTTGGCTCTAAAGCAACTTTTGTCCTCAGTTTTAGAGCCATCTTTAATTATTAAACATTGCAATAGTCGATGCAGATTTTAATTTCCTATATGACCATATATTTTTTTCATTTTGGCCCGACTACCTACTTTGCCGACTGTCTATACGACTCAAAATATAACAGACAATTTGTTAGTGTGGCAGATTGTGATCCGATATTTTAATTTGGTTTATTTACGGACAACATTGTTTTGCTCGTATTGCTCGCACCGCAAATTGCCTGTCGTTTGCAAATTCCATGTATAACGCTGGTAACAGGCGACCACAGGCGACAGACAACAGTGTCGCATTCAAACCACTTGATTGACAGACTCCGTGGCGCAGTTGGCGAGTAGCCAGCTGTGAAACGGGAGGCCGTGGGTTCGATCCCCACACCGGGACAAATGTTTGTGTGACAGACAAATATTTGTGTCCAGGGTCTGGGTGTTGTGAGACCGTGCGTCTCTCTAGGTCTCTGATACCCACAACACAAGACTCGTATCTTAGTGTAGGGTCGGGGATATGTGTGTGACTGTTGGGTGTTATTCATTTATTTACTAGTCGTGTCTTGCGTGTCTACGGAACGTATCCTTAATTTGCGTGTTTGCAATTCAGAATGTGCATTACGATGCTTTTTTTATTTTTTTATGATTAATAAAGGTTACATCATATATATCTCTCACATGTGTAGACAAAATTTACACCGCCTTTAAAGCATATGACATGCTTGGATATATGTATATTTATAAAACTTGCGCCGAGCTCCAAGAAATAAAAAGTTAAAATAAAAATATTTAAAACCTGGATCTCAAGTATCCGATACCTTCGCTTCAACCAGTGTTTGTATGAGCGGACAGCATTTAACCACTCTCGAATCACAAATTCACCGCAGTTTGAAAAGGTAACAAGTAGAGTCTGTCCAAAATCAATTTTATTTCCATAATATTAAAGTTAAAAGTAGTATGTATAGTGTGTATGTAGTATGAGTGTTGCCAGTATTTTGTAAATGGCGGCATGCAATTGATACGTGACTGGTAATTATTATCAAAGTCATAAGCTTGTACAGTCTTAAATATAAGATTATAAAAATTACTCAACCATACATAACCGAAAATTTCCCGGTTCCACTGGCAGTGAAGTAAGTATACCCGAAGATGATTTTTCACCTGAATATAGTTAAGTGGCAAAGCGCCTTGTCGCGTTTCCAAAAGTGCTTATTAGAGGATTTCATAAAATACGACAGACTAATGAAGCGTACAGAAAACTCCTCGCTTTTAAAATATTTTCATTTTACTTAAGTAATATTTTTGAAGTGACATTTCGTCTTGTCAAGTGACCTCGTAGCCAGTAAATTAGGCAAAGAGTATTCTAGAATGTAATTTTAAATTATTTCGTAATAGTATAGTAAACGAATAACTAGGTCACCTTATAGTCATTATAGACTATTTTTGTATAGTTATCTGGTGGTAGGATATTCAAATCCACCCGGATAGCTACCACCGTACACAGGGTGTACAACCCGCCATAGGGGCACTCGCAAGTGTGTCGCGTTCCGGGATCAGCCAGTGTACATCAGGTTTTTGTCGAGGGTCTATAGTTAGGGTACGATGTTTGGCCGTTTTGCGGCCTTTTGAGTACTCTGACACTCGACCCTGGACCGCTTCTTCACCGTCTTGCCCATGGCGTAGTGTGTAGAAGCAGGCCGGCATGATTGTGTTGAGTAGTGGAGGGTAGATTGTCTCTCGCTACACTAATTTGGCGGCACTGCGCTTACCCGATGGGGGTGCAATATGGTCACCTTGCCGAGCCAGGATAAAATTAAATTTAGTAAGTTAATTTTGTCCACTTTATTTGCTAAGTCATAAATATGGTCTGAGGTTTCCCAAACTGGAAATAAACTTTTCAATATTACTACGAAATTTCTCAATTTCATACACCCACGCGTAGTGTTCCTTCAAACAATATTATTAATTAATACAAAGCTTTAACTTGACTACCCACGCCAGCATCATGTCTCGGGATCGAAGGTTCTGTATAATAGGCTAGTTGACTGTTTTTCAACGTCAGGAAACCGTTTTACATTATTCTAGATGGTTTAATATTAAAATATTATCATTAATAAACATAAATCATAAGTTTTCAAGACTTAATTTGCATTTTTATAAACCAACTATATTTTTCCCACCAAAACGCTTCCAATTGTCATGGCCTCTCGTGTGACGTGACTCAAAAATTAATAGACGTTTGGCTCAGCGTTTAATAGTAGTGTTTCGAACGGTGACGTCATCCATGCTTTTTTTGCATACATCAATACAAATCACAAAGGGCCCTGCTGGGCAGACAAATTTTTCTTGCTGAATTTCTCCTGTTCTGTTAAAGATACCTTGGAGTTAATACATGAATTGAAAGGTACATTGGCTCAAGATACGAACAGTATTACATACATATATACGTATACACTCATGCCTATAATCCCCGAAGGGGTAGGCAGAGGTGTAACCAGTACACCCACTTTTCGCGGAATTTCGGTCCCATAATGTGATAGGAGGCGAGCCTATCGCCATACCGGGCACAGGTTCCAGACTCCGGGCTAATACTGAGAATTTTTAGATAGAAAAACCCAATATCACTTTACCCGACCAGGGGACGATCAGTATTATTTTTATGCATTCCGAGCGTAATACAACCGAGGGCCCCGCTGGATGGATGAGGCGATTTATTGTAATTTCTATCAAAATTGTTGAGGTACATTGGATCTTGTTAATAAATTCGTGAGATACATTGAACAAGCAAAGTATTGCCACTTGTTTTGTCGGTCTAGCTCGAGGGGCCCCGCTAGATCGATACACACCAATTTAGTCTCAGATTGAATATTCGAAAATCTTTTGCAGTTCTCAATACCCACGACATAGAATAATTGTATTTTAATTTACAATTAAAAGGTGCTAATCTGAAGAATTTGCCTGCGCATTGAATTCAAGATACCACTTTTAACCGACTTTAATAATAATTAATTCCTTACTCTACTAGACAAGGCAGGCGTTTTCGAGATGATTAAAGTTCAAAGGCTTAATTTATGCCATTAAAATTTTATTAATACTTGGATATAATTATTTTCCGTTGTTTTGATGATAATGGATATTTTAATATTCTAATTTAAGGCAAAATTAATAAACACCATATTTATAGGTGATTTTTTCTATAAATATGGTGTTTATTAATTTTGATATCTACTTATCTAATATGAGCCAGTGTGTTAATTTTTTTTTAACCTGATAAAAATCGATGAAATTCTCAAACAATATTCAGATTAGCCCAGTGATTTGTGAAGTTTTGTAACGATCGGATCAACAATGTTTTTTGGGTTTTGGTAATTTTGTGTCATATTTCCCCTACAAATTAGAAAAAAAACTTGAGAGGTGTCAAGGGACACCCGGATGGAACGAAGTTCCTTTCGATTAATTAGTGAATTTAGAATAATAATAAATTTGAATTTAGTAATAATTTTTTTTTTTTTAAGTTATAATAATATTTTTTTTATTATTAACAAATAAAATATTAAAATTATATTAATAATATATAATAATATTAGCAACAACTGCAGCAAGTAAAATTACATATAAACATAATGACAGCTGTTAAAATACATTTAAAAACGTTCCAATATAAAAGTGTCGTGTCAACTTTTCGTAAGAATTTTTTCCGTCTAGCCCTCTTTCACAACGCGCGATAAGGAACTTCGTTCCAATTAGAGTTTTGTATTTTTCTCCATTATTGAACATTCACAATTAAAAGCTATATTAGGGCGGGTCGCTAGTTTCTTATAAACCTGATGAAGATATATTAATTTAGATTTCCTATACATCATTTTTACTAGTGACCGACCGAAGGTTCGGTTTCGATTTCGGCAAGTTTCGGCAAAAAAAACCAGTTTCGGTTTCGGCAGAAAACCTGCCGAACCTTCGGCAGTACGGAAACTGCATTCGTGAATTATCACGCGGCCGCGGTTGCCTTGAGGAGAGTCTTTGATCAAGGAATATCAATATTTATATATAAATGGGGAGAGTTCGTGTATCGTGTGTGACAAAGCAATAATTGACCTCATCATTGTGGACATACCGTATACTTTAGTAGAAGACGAATCGTTCCGACGACTCAATTTCACTGATCCCTACGCGGTTCAGAAATATAGCATGAAGTCTGTAAAACATTTTAGAATATCACTGATACCACAAACATATGAGAAAGTGAAGTCTAAAGTAAAAAACTAAAACCCGACTACTGAAAAAACACGTTCAAAAAAAACTTTTATTGTATGTATGAGATACAATTAAATATTTATTATATCTTGTTTCATACTTTTTAGAGCGTGTTTTTTCAGTAGTCGGGTTTTAGTTTTTGAACTTACTTTTTATTTAAAGTATTTGGGGTTTTGCAGAGCCACATCACATTTTTATCTGTTTAGGGTTTTTTGTCAAATTATGAGAAGTGGTTTAGAAGTTATGAGGGAACAGATGAACATTCATACATACTCACATACCGGTCAAAAACATAATACTCCCTGTATCCTCCTTGTTTCGCCGTAGTCGGGTAAAAATAATGGCAATATCAAACAAATATATAATTATTTAATTTTTTCACATACCTCAATTATTATTTTTTATTTAACTTAACACGTGTTCACTGTCTGTATAATGTATAAGTTATATGAAATAAGCCAAATTTCACCAAACAACATGACATTTTAACATGTCTAAAAAGGTTCGGTTTCGGTTTCGGTAGAAATTCCTGTTTCGGTCGGACACTAATTTTTACTAACATTTGGGCCAGGGTCATGCCTAAACCAGTAGGGTTACTCTTGACACTCGATTCCAATTTAAAATTGGGATTGGGTTCGAAAACTGTACAATTGGCACTCTTGAACGCAAAGCCAGCGCACGATTTAACTGAATACGGCGGATTTTTAGTAACTAAATGAAATACAGTATTTACCATCGCTAGTTCTAAAATATTTGATTTCATTTAATTGAGTGAGTTAGAATTCCAATATCCTATAAATTGGAATTGAAACTGTATCGAGTTCGAGATTGGAATTGATTTCAAGAGTAGGTCTACAGATCAATGTAGTAAATATGGCAGGATGCTGGTGTTATAGCTCAGATTGTTCTTTTTAAAGATAAAGAATTATATGAATTTATATACTGACCCATGGTCTAATAATATATGTGTATATGTATGTTTTTATAAATAAACAATCTGTATATATAGGCTCGTCCCCTTTCACATATGAGACCGAAATTCTGCGAAAAGTGGGTGTACTGGCTACACCTCTGCCTACCCTTTCGGGGATTACAGGCGTGAGTGTATGTACTTGTGTATATATATATAAAGGAGGAAACTGACTGACTGACATGTCAACGCACAGCCTAAATGGCTGGGGTTAGAAACGTGTATTTATCAAAAAACATCAAGCTGTGGAACATTTTGCCAGCTACCGTGTTCCCTCCTTCCTATGATCCTGGGTCCTTTAGGCGTAATGTGAAGAAGTTAAACAGCAGGCCGGCATGATTGTGTTGAGTAGCGGGGGATGGACTGTCTCTCGCT
The DNA here is from genome assembly GCA_905220505.1 of Laothoe populi. NCBI lineage: Eukaryota > Metazoa > Arthropoda > Insecta > Lepidoptera > Sphingidae > Laothoe > Laothoe populi. The sequence goes on along the minus strand of HG992155.1, from coordinate 2,374,629 downwards.
ACTTGATACTCTATCTGGACGGCACTGCGCTTGCCATCAGGCGCAGTGTGGTCACTTTGCCGCGCCAGAATAAAAAAAAAAAAACGTTTATAAATGCAACGTCTGCAAACTTGTTTCCGCTCTTCGAACCATACCGAGCACTAATCTTAAACTAGATTAAATAATACCCAAACTCAGTTGTCAGTTTAATTCAGTAACTATTTATGGAGGTCGTTAATAATAAGCGTGTGTCTATCTGTGCAGACGCGACGTCTCACCGCAGAGGAGACGCCGCCACAATGTCACGGAATATCTTAGCAGATGTTGTGGTACTTTATTAACCGACTTCAAAAAAAGGCGCAGGTTAATAATTCGTCGGAATCTTTTATGTATGTTACCTGATTACTCGAAGACGCCTCGACCGATTCGAGAAATTCTTTTTTTGTTTAAAAGGGTATACTTCCCAAGTGGTACCATTGGCTCCAAGTCAGGATCTGATGATGGGATCTCAGAAAAATCGAGGGCAATCCTCAAATCTTATAGTGACACGTATTAGTAAAATGCATATAGTTTTTTATTGAAGTCGGTGTACTTTTTATATACTAGCGACCCGCCCCGTCTTCGCACGGGTAGCATTAAATAAATAACTACACGGCGGAAGGCGACCGAACCCAAATATATATCTGTCACACAAACATTTGTTTCAGTGTTTTTTTTTGTAACTTTTATTTTTGGTATTTTACTGATTCTGCATAGTGCGACATGCACTTGGTCGGATTGCTGCTGCGTGTCTTGTGTGTGCACGTGTGGGATGACTTGATCCCGCCGCATCTGTGTTGCTCATGGATCTGAAGTTCGTACGTGTACCGCAATATTACTATTAAGTCAGGTTATTTTTTGTTACTAGGTTTAATAATATTTAATACTGGCTAGTTTTTAAGAGTTTTTATTTTGTTGTTTTATTGTTTTTTTTTTTGTATAACATGTGTACGTCACTGGTTGGGTTCTATCGAAAACCAGCGCTGCAGTATGGGCTAGCCTGTACTGCAGCATGTAGCTGAATAGGGACTCCCATTGTCGGATCAATTATTATTGTGTTTCTTCTATTTTTGTTATGTGTTTTTAACACCCGACAATAAAAAACCTTTTCTTTCTTTCTTTCTTTCAGTGCGGGAATCGAACCCACCGCCTCTCGTTTCAAAAAGTTTTAACATTTTGTATTCTTTAGGCGTGGTGTGAAGAAACTACTCAGCAGGCATGATTGTGTCGAGTAGCGAGGCATAGTTGTATCACGCTACTTGATACTTACGAAAAAACTACGGTCACACAACCCACACTCGAAGCCAATAGCAGTCTGTCAAACAAACATTTGTTTCGGTGCGGGAATCGAACCCACGGCCTCTCGTTTCACAGCCAGCTGCTCACCTACTGCGGCCGGGAGGCTGTGAATAAGACTAAATAGTAACAAATGGAGCTTGTAGACTGTAGTGCGATAAATTTCTAATTGAACTTAAATCATTATCAGTCTGGTGTGGCAATTTGTAGCTCCTGCAGAAGTTTAATGTTCGATTACTGTGTTGAGAACTTCAGAATTGGAATTAACAGCTCCTACTGAATAGTTATACATCAAGGTCATACAAAGACGTGTATCCGTGTGTATCGTGTATCCGAAATATGTAATTGCAAACATATCATCACTACATATTATAAAACCCAACTCTAGACCCCCGACAAAAACCGGATGTACACTGGCTGATCCCGGAACGCGATACACTTGCGTGTGCCACTATGGCGGGTTTTACACCCTGTGTAGGTATCCGGGTGAATATGAATATCCTACCACCAGCAGAAAGCTAAACCCTATGAGATAAATCATATTATTCTACGGAATCTATGTATAGCAAAGCCCGCCATGGCACGTGTTTATCTCTTAAGGTTCTCACTGAAAACGTGCGAAATACAATACGTAATAAACAGTTGATGGTGACAGTAATTGCCAAACAAAGTTACATTTCGCCGAATGTACGGAGTTTTAACAACTTTAATGGGTTGGGGTTTAACGTGGGCTTTAACATGCCTGTCATTCGTATAATCCGTAGGGATTAAACGATTCTCGTAGGCATTATTGCTTTGTGTTTAAAGTATGACTAGGTACGACTGCGGTACTGAGGTATTGGGTTTGATCCCCAGGTCGGTAAAAGAAGGTTTTTGAAGTGAAACTTCTTAAGAATCGTTGTGATTTGAAAATCGATGAAATAAAAGGCGACAGTACTCGTAAAAAGAGACAAACACATAAATCTATAGTACTAAGCCTAAGAGAGAATGAGAGCCTACGAGAGAGTGGGATCGAGTGGGATCGGGTGGGATCGATTAGGATCGAGTGGAATCGAATCGGTTACTGTTATTGACGTAGTTCTTTAATGATTTTGAAATATTTTAGTAGTTAGTACTTAGTATGTGTGTGAATACGCGTGTATGTGCCTTTTATTTTGCTGTCGCGGGGAAAGCGTTTTATTACTGCCGCCCGCTCCGGAGGGAAGCGGAATAAGAATAAAACGGTTATGCTGGACTAGCCGGTCTTACGACCCAGCATCCCCCTCGCACGGATGATGGCTATCCTTGCTGCCGCTGGGCTGAGTCCCTACCCATGTACACCCCACCCGACACTACCAGCTAAAACTCGCGGTGGCCTTCTTCGGCGCTTACGGAGCGATCCCGGGGTATTCTAAGGAGTGCTAGAATTGCAGCCGGAATCGCCCCTGCGCGGTGCCTTGTACGGGCCCATCTCCATGTGGGGCTTAGGAGCCCCCGCGCACCGAACAACGACAGTGAACGAGGCCTTACCACCCGAGCTGCCGTCCATCTCTGGGTGCGTGTATGTGCCTGCTTATTACAAAGCTTACTCGTAGGTAACTTTTCTGAAGTTTCACTTGTACCGTGTGTGAATTGCACACACACTTTTTTTTCTATCACGAAATACTTAGTATCAGTCCGCAACAATTGTGCCAGGTAAATGCTTGCCCTTTATCAGATCTTGGGACGGTAATAGGTTCGGCGAAATGTGGGTGTACTGGTCACACCACTGCCTATCCCTTAGGATATTATAAAGAAAATTTGTTTTATAAAGAAAGAAAGAAAGAAAGAAAGAAAGAAAGAAAGAAAGAAAGAAAGAAAGAAAGAAAGAAAGAAAGAAAGAAAGAAAGAAAGAAAGAAAGAAAGAAAGAAAGAAAGAAAGAAAGAAAGAAAGAAAGAAAGAAAGAAAGAAAGAAAGAAAGAAAGAAAGAAAGACAGAAAGAAAGAAAGAAAGAAAGACAGAAAGAAAGAAAGAAAGAAAGAAAGAAAGAAAGAAAGAAAGAAAGAAAGAAAGAAAGAAAGAAAGAAAGAAAGAAAGAAAGAAAGAAAGAAAGAAAGAAAGAAAGAAAGAAAGAAAGAAAGAAAATGTGTTTTATTGTCGGATGTTATAAACAAATAACAAAAATAGAAAAAAGCACAATAATAATTGATCCGACAATGGGAAATCCGGAATAGGGACTATTCAGCTACATGCTGCAGTACAGGCTAACCCATACTGCAGCGCTGGTTTTCGATAGGGAACCCAAGAATAAAGCGTGGTATAATATCTCCACTGACTTTTAGATTAAGATTTATATGCCTCTTACATCGCCACCAAGCATGTTACAATAAATACACAAGCTGTATGGAAGCTTATCTGCGTATATAATAACAATGAATATTATGCTTTTAACAAATCTGTTGAGAGTCATGAGCCCTGACAAAAATTGGATGTCTCGAGGCTATCTATCATGTAACCTTATATCGTAGGATAAATAACAATTTGAAGTCAAGATTGCTCTTAATTTATGATAATATCGATTTAGTCACTGGTACATTCTCGGTATTCATTTGAAGTATGGGTTTTAAAATATAAAATTAATATCCTCATAAATTGACCACTTTTTAGAAAGAGACAAGACGACTGTGCGGCCAATACCTATTTCTTTTCGCTCCTGCAAATCTGTGACGTAGGCCAATCAAAATTCTAGAAAAAGACAACTGCTGGCCGCACGTTCGCTTTATCTCTCTCACAGCTGGATAGAGAGCGCTCAGTCCATTCTCTATGTCTATCGTTTGTGCATTTTTTAAAACATTGCCTTTTTTCTAATTGTTGTATATCCTCTTTGCAGAAAAGAAAAAATATTTATGTTTTTAGACTCTCGCGATTTGAATACATATTATAAATTTAGTGCCGTCTTCGTAAGGTGGGCTTTCGTGTGGTGGGAGTATCGGTAACCAGTTTAGTGGGGGTTTTGATAACTACCTTCCCTTGGTTTTTATTTTTATTTTTATCACAAATACTGTCGGTACTTCGACAAACTATCGATACTGTCAGTGTAAATTCTCACTCAGTCAGCCCGTGACCACGGCCGATGCAACTCGGTCGAAACGTCGGGAAATAATTGTGGTATTTATACCATTAAAATATTGCGCGATTAAGACCCGTTCCTAATTTTATAAAAATATTTATGTTAAATAAGTAGTTCTATTATTAAATTATTGAACATTGCTGTTTATTTTAATACCCATATTGGTGTTGGCTTTTAAAACGTAGTTAATCACGCAAATACATTAGGTATCAAACACAGAACTACTTTCTAAATCTTTCCCGAAATGTGTCGGACTTAATAACTCACAAAGAACCCAAAAGATTGAGTGGTATACCAATTTTATCCCCACAGATTCTTGGAACCCGACATAATCATCGATTCGCGGGACATACATGACCTTAACTCCTTAACTTGCCTTACGTCTAACTTAACCTTGTCTGAAAACATCTCAATTATTCCCGGAGTTCTTTAATCTCATCGGGTTAAATCTGCGTCTCCAACTTCGACCTTAGTGGCTCTCAATAAAGTCAAGCGCCACTTCTGCTGGATCTATTTCAACGAGAGGTCTTCAGTGATGACGCTATTACGAATTATTACTTTTACTAACTTTTTTTTAGTGCCTTGATAAGACAATAGATTAGATTGGTATGAGCATGTGATGAGGAGGGATGAAAGTCATGTGTCAAGACTGGTTGTCAATATGAATGTGGATGAAAGAGTCGTGGGAGGTTTAAAAAGAGATGCATGGATTGCTTAAGATTGTGAATGCAGATATGACGGATGATAGGGCTGCATGGAGAGCCAAAACCATTTGTGCCGACCCCATTAAGTGTGGGATAAGGGCAGGTAGATGATGATGTATATAAGGTATTACTGAACCTATTTTATTCCAAAAGGTGGTGAAACCTCATTTGACCCTAATGAAGGTCAACTCAATTACTTCTCAATAGACTTCGCCTCGTACGCGCTACTAGTCAAATTGACTACATCAAATATAGGACGTGTCGTCGCCACTCTCATACTGTTAGAAGTTATAATGGCGAGTAATTATAGTTTCCAATTTGTAAAACAGTTTTGTCTACAACTTAAACAGGCCACTCATAGAAAACTAACGTGAAGTAATAGCTTATTGTTACGTTTCGTAGGATCTGCTTGATTACTACATGGGCTTTTCGTTGCTAATTCCCATTCGTTTGATAAATTACCCACAATAATTCTTCTAGTACCTACAGTGCACGTTAATTACTGTCAGAGCCTTGCTGCTCAGGGTACGTGCGCCTTTGCCGCTCACGGTTATAAAAAAAGTTATCATTCCAAACATTGACTTACAATACATTAATACTGCGACTTTTATTAAGAACTATTTATAACACCGTCACTTTTTCTCGAACGGGACTTTCCGCACGCCAAAACGGGACAAACTATATAATGAAGTTTGTTGTGAAATATAGACTTCCCGTATTCAGAATTGAAATTAATTAATATTTATTGATATTACGTTCTAAACGTTATGAAATTATGTTATTTACCTTATATACTATTAACAGTTTCACTGTAAATCAATTTAAGGCAGATTTGTTCGGGAATGTCGCTACAAATAACTCAAATTAACTGGTGTGCATTCGTAGGTGGCATGAAGCATACTAACGATGGTGCAGTGTATACACCGCGACTCGGTGAAACATAATGTTTGTTCTGGTCGCCGCATCTTGTACATAGTACATATAGATCGCTGATTCCAAAACAAGATGGCGTCGCCATTCCCGCTCAATTTCATGCGAATGTGAGAGACAATTTGCCCCGCGAATTTCTTGTTACAAACCGCGAATAGGCTTATCTCCCATTTAATCTTCAGCGACATTGAATTACGTTTGTCCCTGTTTTTCGTAATGTACAGTTATTATAATAATACGAGACGTTGTATTTTTTATTCAATTTAAGGAAATTACACCTCAAGTAGGTAATTTACAGCTCAGGCCTGGATCTTTTGGTGAGTTAACACAGTCCTTATAAGGCAAATAAGACAAGTTATAAAGTTTTTCGATTTAACTTTTTTTTATTCTGGCACGGCAAAGTGACCACACTGCATCTGGTGGTAAGCGCATTATCGGGCAATTAGAGTATCAAGTAGCGAGAGACAATCTATCCCCCACTGTTCAACAAAATCATGCCGGCCTGCTGTGTAGCTTCTTCACACTACGCCTAATGGACCCAGGATCATAGGAGGGAACACGGTAGCTGGGAAACTGTACCGCAGCTTGATGGTGCGGCAAAAAAAAGAATTTGCAAACCTATCACTTGTCTTTTGAAAATCATATCATAAGACACTTCAGGTGAAACCAAACTCAATAACTATTCAATGTTGAAATAAAAGTAAGTAAACACAAATAAAAGTAATTAAATGCAAAAATAATAGAAAAAACATTTAAAACTTGTTTTTACAAATCTACACACATATTTTATAATCCTACTAATATTATAAATGCGAATGTTTGGATGGATGGATGGATGTTTGTTACTCAATAACGCTACAATGGCTGGAGGGATCTGGTTGAAATTTGGCACAGGGATAGAATATAGTCTGGAATAGCACATAGGCTACTTTTTATCCCGGAAAAATGTACAGTCCCCGTGGGATAGTTTAGCTTTTGACAGAGCCAGGGATCGACATGATTTTTGCATAATGGCAGTTTAGGGATCAGAAATTACATAAGCCACTTTTTATCCCTGAAAAATACACGCTTCCTATGGGGTAGCAAAATATAGAAAGGTGTAATAGCTTATGATGCCTCCATGGATTGTATACCTTTTCTTCCAAAAATAACCGTCACGCGGGTGGAGCCGCGGGCAACATCTAGTTATTTATTCATTTAAAAAATGGATATCCCATTGTTGTTACATTACTTAGGACTAAAGTATAATTAGGTAACAATTATTGTTACCTAATTATACTTCACAGGGATTTACACCCTATGTACGGTGGTCGCTATCCGAGCGGATATGAACGGTAGGCAGCGGCTTTGCTGTGCCCTGGTATTGCAGAAGTCTATGGGCGGCGGTGACTACTTACCATCAGGTGGCCCGTCTGCTCGTATGCCTATCGAGGCACTAAAAAAAAAAAATAATAATATCCTACCACCAGCGTATCATGATATACTAATGTGATAAACAAGTGAAGAAGCTAAACAGCAGGTCGGCATGGTTGTGTTGAATAGCGGGGGATGGATTGCCTGTCGCTACTCGATACTCTAATTAGACGGCACTGAGCTTACCATGAGGTGCAGTGTGGTTACTTTGCCAGGTTAAAAAAAACATAGGTCAGCTGCTTCCATTTCTTTCTATGTCTAGTTTTCCTCGTCTAAGTAACGTCTCCTACTTTCCTGATGTCGTCCGTCCATCTTTTTGTCTTTTTCTTTTTACCATTGCGTGGTTGCCATTCTGTTATAAGTGTTGTTCATTTTGTTTCATAACGTATACATAGAAAACGGATTTTAATGAATTCTATTACGCGAAAATATAAATATTGTTTTAGTGCGTTTATTGGAATGTGGCGATTATAACATAAGTTTTTTCGTCTAAGATAAACAATGATAGGGTGTGATAATTTTAATAATTTAATATTTAAATTATTAAAATAGATAGATACACCCAACAGTCACACACATAGTTCTGACCCCACACTAGGCAAAACCTGTATCGTGGGTATCAAGAACTACGAGGGACTACGGTCCCACAACACCCAGGTCCGAAACAACTATCTGTCTATTACACAAACATTTGTCTCGAGAATCGAACCCACGGTCTCTCGTTTCACAGTCGGCTACTCACCCGCTGCACCACGTATCTTGCCTCTTCAGCTTAGTTATTCCCTTCTTTGAATACCGCACCCATTTCAACTAAATCTGCATCTGAGCCCGCATGTTCGATCGCATTCGAAACGGACTAAAACCCAGTCATACCCAATCATGTCAAACAAGCATTTATGCAGTCATCAGTGAAATCCCACCGGAGGCAACATCCATTCGTCCAGGACATGCAGGACAAAGCATTCTCCATTGAACCGCACCGCCACGGCTCACTGCACAAGCTTTGCCAATACGCGTGGATGGTCAAAAAACCTGGATTGTATATTGAGACAATTTTATAATTGCATTGAATATATTATTTTATACTACTGCGAGTCATAATTTTTATTGTGTTTAGTTTATAATAGTGAAAGGCAACATCGCGAGGATCTTTTATTTTGTACATCATTAAAATTTAAATACAAAAAAGAAACCCTTTTGTGAAAACAGAATCACAATTGCTGGAAAAATTAGTTTACGATATTTATTTCCAATATTGGTATAAACATTACACCCACACCTGTAAACCCCAAAGGGGTAGGCAGAGGTATAACCAGTACATCCACCTTTCGCCGAATTTATTACGGTCCCATATTGTGATAGGGGGCGAGCCTAACGCCATACCGGGCACAGCAGTCGTAACGCATGCGCAATTACAACTGCGCCACCGAGGGAGTCTTCAAATATAGATATGAGCAAATAATGATCATCTCACTATCTGCCTCGCAAAACTGCACAATAATGGCCATTCTGAGAAGTGACATCACCTCCGGTCGTCACCGGTTCATATCATGCATCCTTTTATTGTCATTTGATAATTACCCATACCAGCAGATTTTAATGGTGTCTAATTTACTTATTTTTGTTCGTATTCATAAAATTATTTCGAAAATAGGTTTTAGGTAATATATCTTCTTGATTAAAATAGTAAAAAAAACGTGTGAACTACCCTATTGACGTATTGACAATTCAAGAGAAGGCTTATATTACACGGTATTATATCAATACATACTACTAAAAAGATACAATAATAATACTAGCCCTCTATTAAACACTGTCCCACAGCTGGGCATGGGCCTCTACTAATGAGAGGGGTTAGGCCTTAGTCCTTTGTAATAAAAAGATAATAATAACACCCCAACAGCCCCGACCCCACACTAAGATACGAGTCTCACAACACCCAGACCCCGGACACAAATATCTGTCTGTCACACAAACATGCCCCACGGAGGCTGTCGAATGTGATGATTGTGAGTTTGATGTATGGAGTAGGAGTAATCCTTGAACTACTGAACCGATTCTAGAATCTCTTTTAGAGATTGTAAGCTAAATTATATCACAAAGCCACAGGTAGCTTGTATTAAAGTGAATTTTCAGTAACAAAGCCACGTCGGTGGAGCTGCGAGCAAAATCTAGTTTATAAAATTCACGGTAATATTTCTAAATTCTAGTTCCTTTTTCCTTTGCGTTGCTCCTGGTCTGCGGGTGAAAAGTGCACTCGGCGCTTGCGAGGTCATTTGGCTAACAAACTCCGGTGACCTTTCGCCCGACCTTTTGCTCCGTGGTGCATTTACAAATCCTCAGGAAAAACAAACATTTCCATTAAACTCCTCTAGATTACCACATGTATTTACCTAGCCATCAAATGCATAGTGAATGAAATGGCCACTCCCTTTGAGCTAGAAATTTTGATTTTTAAACTATTTATCTATTCTATTGATGAGTAATCAGTAAAAAGCCACGTGATCGGAAATGATATAAAATTATGAGTGCAAAAGATAGAGAAATCCTATAAAATAAAAAAGTACACCGACTTCAATAAAAAACAAATTATGCCTCACTATAAAATTTGTTTTTCCTTGATTTTTCTGAGATCTCATCATCAGATCCTGACTTGGTGCCAATGGGACCACCTGGGAAGTATAACCTTTTAAACAAAAAAAGAATTTCTCGAATCAATCCAGGCGTCTTCGAGTAATCGGGTTACATACATAAAAAAAAGAATCTGACTAATTGTTAACGTCCTCCTTTTTTGAAGTCGGTTAATTATTGGAAACCAGCCCAAATGGCATACACTTTTAAAAAGGTACCTTTATGCTATATTCATTATCGCTTGCTGTAACAGTGAAGGGATGTGTCATATCTTTATCACAATATGTATATAATTGCTAAACAGCAGGCCGGCATGATTGTGTTGAGTAGCGAGGGATAGACTGTCTCTCGCTACTTGATACTCTATCTGGACGGCACTGCGGTTACCATCAGGCGCAGTGTGGTCACTTTGCCGCGCAAGAATAAAAAAAAACTTCTTTCTTCTGTGTTCTTGTTGTGTTGGTCACATAACTCCTAAACAGTTGGACTCATTTGGATAACATTTTGTATGTTTATTTCAATGAGTTCCTGGATGGTTCCAAAATATAATTGGACCCTATAGGTGGCGCTACTGTCGGTATGACACCAAATTTGATTTGCTGGGATTTGTAGGAGAAATTGAGATCTTTTAAATATGATATTTAATATGGCGCTGCTTTTCCGGGCAGGACGACGTCCCGGGTCCGCTAGTAAATTGATGTGTGAATGTATGTTTCAGAGTCCAAAACGGCTGGAGCGATTTTGACGAAATTTTCAGACAATCTTCAGATTAGCCCAGCGCGTTATCTTGTCAAGTTTGGTAGCGATCGCTGGTTATTGCATAAATTTATTTTTTCTACTTTATTATTTTATACTATACTAAATATTATCCCACTGCTGGGCACGGGCCTCCTCTACTGATGAGAGGGATTAGGCCTTAGTCCACCACGCTGAACTAATGCGGGTTGATAGACTTCACATACCTTGGAAATTCTTATGAGAACTGTCTGAACTGAGTATGCAGGTTTCCTCACGATTATTTGCCTTCACCGTTAAAGCAAGCGACAATTAACATCTAATACACACGTAACTTTAGAAAAATCAGAGGTGTTAGGCCTTTAGATTTCGAACATACGACTTTCGTCTTGACAGTCTGTGTCGCAACCAACTAGGCTATCACTGCTAGTATCTATTAGGATTTTAAAAGTATGTTAACCTGCATTAGGCAAACTTAGCGGACAAAGATCTAACCTCTCAAGAGACCAGTAGTGGGACAGTGTTTAAACAAGAATGTACATAAATATACGTAATTGGCACATCTCTTAAGGAAATTGAGTTTTTAAACGCCCTTAGCACAGCTTTAAGGCTTTAAATGGATTTTATTAGATTTCAGTAAAGCGACGGCGCGAGAGATTTACTGCCGCCAATAAAATAGCAATTGACGCAGATTTAACGTTTTTTTTACTGTTTCTAACTACCCTTCTCAATACACGTAGGCTTATCATTTCATTAGCAGATATTTGAGAGGGCTATAAAATGGGAGATAATGTATTAAACTGTAAGTGATTGCACTTTTATTAACTCATGAAGATAGTGGGGCCATCGCGGACTTAAGACCATAGATGTATTTCCAACAAGTAGTTCAATATTAACTAGGTAAAACCTGTATCGTGTGTAACAAGAACTGCGAGGGACTACAGTCCCACAATACCCAGAACTGAAACAAATATCTGTCTGTCACACAAACATTTGTCTCGGTGCGAGAATCGAACCCACGGCCTCTCGTTTCACAGCCGGCTACTCGCCCGCTGCGCTACCGAGGCTATCAAATGTAGCACGATTTCAGTATAGAAACCATAATGGCTTTTAATGTTTACGCGAATATTAATGAAATAAAACTAAACAGAAATCAGACTAAAATAAAAAATAAGACGTAATAAAACCTGTAAAATTACTTTTGAAATAAATTTATCAACATAAAATGAAAATCGTTGAATTATAAAGTTACGTACTACACACGCGCTGAATAAAATCAAATTACCTCCCTGAGGAGGTTCAGCTTGCACGTTGGTTAAAAAAAAACATACCGCAAACAAAAATTAACCCTATTCACGCTTAGTAGTAGCTGTAATTTTTTACTTTTCAACTTGGTAAGGTTTGCCATACCATACGGTTAAAAATTTAACGGTGATAAAAGCCATTTTTGTTTTTATTTTCATTCAATTTTAAATATTCAAACTGCCAGTCACAGTTGTAAGGATTGAAAAACAAATATAGCTACCGGTCGGTGTATCGCTCATAAATTATTGATGAATCAACAATGTACAGTCGTGTACAAAATAATCCTACTTCCTACTAATATTATAAATGCGAAAGTTTAGATGGATGGATGTTTGTTACTCAATCACGCTACAACGGCTGGACGGATCTGGTTGAAATTTGGCACAGAGATAGATTATAGTCTGGAATAGAACATAGGCTACTTTTTATGCCGGAAAAATGTATAGTTCCCGTGGGATAGTTTAGTTTTTCACAGAGCAAGGGATCAACATGATTTTTTGCATAGTGGTAGTTTAGGGATTAGAAAATAACATATTCCACTTTTTATCCCGGAAAAATACACGCATCCTATGGGATAGCAAAATATAGAAAGGTGTAATAGCTTAAGATGCCTCCATGGATTGTATACCTTTCCTTACAAAAATAGCCTCGACGCGGGCGGAGCCGCGAGCAACTAGTATAAAATAAAGTCGGTATTTTGTATGTATGCAACATGTCACAGTAATAATTCACAGCCTTTTTATCCTGTGCCAGGATAAGTGACTACACTGCACCTGATGCTAAGCACACAACCGTCAAGTAGCGAGAGATAATCTATCCCTCGCTGCTCAACACAATCATGCCGTCCTGCTGTGTAGCCTAAAACTCCAATATAAATATAGTTGCAATCGTGATACATACACTGAAATTATACTGTGATCAACTTAATTATTGCTTACGTATTTGACAGTGTATTTATAAAAACTTATTTTCCTCACATTGAGTTAATTTTATTTGATAACGGATTTCGTTCATATTTTCATTTAAAAAAGGCCTTATCACCTTCATGTATGTTTCAGTTTCGTGTGTTTTCACTGTTTTACGATGGTTGTTATTTACCTAGTTCTAATTATGCAGTTTCACCTGATAACAAAGTTGAAGATGTTCTTAAATTTCGATAACATGAAATTCTTACAGGTGCAATACATATTATAAAATTAAAGAACGAGTCTTAATCCGGCAATATTTCATGGCATAAATACCAATTTATTTCCCGACGTGACGTCATTTTATTTGACGACTGACTGAGAGAACCGTTTTATTATATGTACAGAAATCGCTAAAGTCAATATCATTTGATCGCAATACAATTCATTAAATTATATATATTTGTACTCAACTGTACAGCAGGGAAATAAACTTTATTCCGCTCAATCGCATCTGAGGTAAAGCTTCATTTATTTTGAATGACTAGTTGCCAACTGTCAGTCTTGCGGCGCAATTTTAATTCAATGCGCTCGAGGCGGTAGAACAGCTTTGTCAGTTTTGTTAACACATATAGTACGTAAGTGATGGTGACGGTTATCGGGTCGGTTCAGAGTGTTTTAAAGAAACCAAATTTTTATAATAGAAAACCTGCTAGTCGCGAGCAAGTAGCTGGCTGTGAAACGAGAGGCCGTGGGTTCGATTCCCACACCGAGACAAATATTTGTGTGTCAGATAGATATTTGTTTCGGGTCTAGGTGTTGTGAGACCGTAGTCCCTCGTAGTTGTTGATACCCACGATACAGGTTTCACCTAGTGTGGGGTCAGAACTGTGTGTGACTGTTGGGTGTACTTACTTACTTATAGGATATTTATATCCAACTGAATAGCGACCACCGTACACAGGGTGTAAACCCCGCCATAGTGGCACAGGCAAGTGTTTCAGCTAGTATATATCCGGTTTTTGTTGGAGGTCTAGAGTTGGGGTACAATCTTTGGCCGTTTTGCGGTCTTCTAATTACTCTGACACCCTCAACCGCTTCATCACCCTCTTGGCCATGGCGTAGTAAAGTAACAGGCTGGCATGATTGTGTTGAGTAGCGGGGAGAGATTGTCTCTCGCTACTTGATAATCTAATTAGACTGCATTGCACTTACCATTCGGTGCAGTGTGGTCACTTTGCCGTGCCAAGATATAAAAATAGATATGACAAAATTTCTAGTGCCCACGAGGTAGTCTAATATCGGGTTGCTTGAATCCCCATGCGTATAAATAATGGTTAATATCTGAATCTAGAACACATAGTTCTTGACTTGAAATATGTAGGTTTTTTTTATACGGCCCGCCTGATGGTAAGCGGTTCCCGTATCCTATGGATGCTTGCAACACCAGGAGCATCACATTGTTGCCGACCCTTCAGAAACCTATTGACCCCCTTCTTGAAGAACCCCATACTGTAGTCCCCTTGGAAAACCTCTGCAGAGAGCTGGGTATTTGTTTAAGTCAGAATATCCAAATATCAAAACAGGAAAGAATATCATGAAAACAAAAAGTAAATACAAAAATTCAAAATGTTTATTCATGACATCGGGACATACATTGGTCTTAGGTTATAGGTAAGGTCCGCCGAAATCTGCTTCTAGAGCATATGAATATATAAAAGAGTTCCTTAAATTTAGCTTAAGATTAATTATTATGTGTGCGTGTAAGTAATCTATATTAAACAGGCAGTATATATGCATCGTATATATGAACTATAATGAATAAAAATCATATGTTTTTATACAACTTAATAGACATCACTTTAGTGAAACGATTTTATGAAATAGTACTTATGAGTGTGTCGTGTAAATAGTCTTGTACTGTGTAGTAACAGTTGTCGGAAAGAAGTCTGTGTAATCTTTTTTTAAACGAATGAATGTCAAGACTTTTAATATTTTCTGGTATCTTATTATAAATTTTTATGGCCATGCAGTATATACTTCTATGCTTTAGTGTGGTCTTCGCTTCTTCAATACTTAAAAGATTGTCTCCTCTTAATTTGCGTATAGTTTTTTGGGAGTTGGTAATAAATAAAGTTGGGTTACATTTTACAAATACGGCAACTTCATATATATAAATGGAAGCGAGTGTCAAACATTATATAAAGTTAAAAAAAGACGAATCTGGCAGTATATAGACATGATTAAAATTTCGTTATGGAATTCAGCTGCACGACACCTGACTGATGACGGACTTGCATCGCAAAGTGATGGAAATTCACAGTTCCAACCATCGATAGTTCCAAGAACCATGAAATGATGATTTGGTGGTAGGATATTCATATCGCTCCGGATAGCGGCCACCGTACGCAGGGTAGAAAACCCGCCATAGTGCCATGCGCAAGTGTGTCGCTTTCCGGGATCAGCCAGTGTACATCCGGGTTCTGTCGGGGTCTACAGTTGGGGTACGATGTTAGGCCGTTTTGCGGTCTTCTGAGTACTCTGACACTAGACCCTCGACCGCTTCTTCACCTTCTTGCCCATGGCGTAGTGTGAAGAAGCAGGCCGGTATGGTTGTGTTGAGTAGTGCGGGACAGTTTGTCTCTCGCTACTCGATACTGTAATTGGACCGCACTGCGCTTACCTTCAGGTGCAGTGTTGTCACTTTGCCGCGCCAGTATAAAAAAAATTATAGATTGTAACTCACTAGTATAGATCAGTACTAGCACGAACTACTTGCAAAAAAGAAGTCGTTTATACTAACATTCTCGATTCTTAAACTTATTTGAACGTTGTACGTTTCATACGCAAAAAAGACAGAAAAACTTCACACGGTCTAGCGAGTCATGCTTATAACTTCCGCGTTGACATGAGCTTTTTTCAACTTCCTGCAACGAACCCAATTACTTGTAAACATTCGCCTTTGACATCACAAAAAACATCTTAACACGAACGCCAATTCAAATAAACGAAACCAAACAATGACGACTCATGAATAATACATGCTTTAATAAATTTATCTGTAAAGCCCGGGGGATATCAAATATTAATAACCATTACCTTTTAACACGACGTGTTGGGGATTGGCGTATTCAGGAAAATAATTTAAAACAGCTTCCGAATTCAAGTACGTGTAATGCAGTTCACAAAGAATAGTGACCAACTAAAATACAAATTAAAAATTACAATTATGTCGGTAGAAATTAATACTAAGCGCCTATACTTGTTGACGTGATCGGGATGCGGCTATTTGCCGTTTTTTGTCATTTGTTGCCGTTGAACGTGAGTCAGGCGTAGGCGTGAACATGCCCCGGGCGTTGAAAGGTTCCCTTTCAACCAGAAGCGTCCACCTCAGGAAGCGGGCAAATCTTGCTGCAGGATCGACGAACAACTCCACTTGAAGTTTTAATGTCAGCCACCCGCGTGATCCCATCAGTGCCAGGATAAACTTCTACAACGCGGCCCAGTTTCCATTGCAGAGGTGGAAGATGTTCTTCTTTCAGGACGACGAGACTGTCTACCTTAAGAGACGAATGGTTTGAGCGCCACTTTACTCTTTCCTGTAGTTCACTAATATACTCCTTGCTCCATCGTGTCCAAAAGTGCTGACGTATTTGTTCGATTCGCTGGAATCGATTTAAATGACTGGTAGAGGAGTTTTCAAGGTTCGGAACAGGAAGCGCGGTCAACGGCCGTCCAATGAGAAAATGTCCTGGTGATAACGGCTGCAGATCGTTGGGATCAGACGAAATAGCGGTGAGCGGGCGTGAATTTAATACTGCTTCTATTTGTACCAGAACAGTGTTCAATTCTTCATACGTAAGGTTACAATTTCCCAATACTCTACGCAAATGATATTTAACGGATTTAACACATGCTTCCCAAAGTCCTCCAAAATGTGGAGAGTAAGGAGGAATAAAATGAAAATTGATCCCTTCATTGGCCATATTCGCAGGCAATGAAGAGCGGTTACTCTTTAAAAACTTGCCAATGTCGTTGTATGCACCGACAAACGAAGTACCATTATCTGAATAAATGTCTCTGGGTTTACCCCTTCGAGATATAAACCTGCGTAGAGCTGACAGAAAATTATCACTAGTTAGGTCACCTACTAACTCTATATGAATAGCCTTTGTTGTGAAGCAAACGAAAATGGCAATGTATACCTTTACTAATTTGCAGCCTCGTCCACGACGATTTGCTGCCGTGACGGGACCAGCATAATCCACGCCCACACACTCAAATGGGTAACCTGGCCGCAAGCGCGGTCCTGGTAGATTCCCCATTAAAGGCGTGATAACTTTACCTTTCATACGATTACAACGGACACATTGATGGTAACATAATTTTGCTAAATTACGACCACCAATAGGCCAGTAGTTCTCTCTAATGGAAGCTAACATTAATTGTGGCCCTGCGTGCATTAATCGTTTGTGCTCATGATAAAATAATAACTTGCTTAATCGATGTTTGGACTGTATTAATATAGGGTGTTTTTTATCATAGCTGAATGAAGAATTTAACAATCGACCGCCAACACGCATTATATTATTTTGATCTAAGAAGACATTAAATTAACTCAATGAATTTTTAGGAGTTAAACACTTCTTTTGAATTAAAATTTCATATTCCGGAAATGACTCAGATTGAGATATTTTAATTAATGCATTTAATGCCTCGTGTAACTCATTGGTGTTTAAATGATCGGTCGTCACAGGCTGCCGTTTACAAGCCTTAATAAATCTTAAAACATATGCTAATGTGCGCTTAATTCTAATAAATGTAGAAAAACGATTAAAATCAATTAAACTGTTGTCATCGCGTTCATGACTTCCAACGGATGAGTGCAGTGCAATTTCAGCACGAACCTCGGGAAGGGGTTCTGGCTTTAATGGATTTGAAGGCCAAAGCGACATATCTTGATGTTTTAGAAATTGTGGACCTAACCACCATAAATCAAGAGACGGAATTGACCTTATTTCTACACCGCGTGACAAATGATCTGCCGGGTTTTGATCTGTAGGAACGTGCCTCCAGGAGCAATCAACCGTCCTTTCCAAGATATCAGCGACGCGGTTGCGAACAAATGGTTGAAGCTTACTTGGTAACATTCTCAACCAACCTAATACGATAGTGGAGTCAGTCCAAAAGGTCGTATGTCTGATTTTGACCCTAAGAGAAGCAATTACCTTCTCGTAGAGACGGACTCCTACTAAAGCTCCACAGAGCTCTAGTCTTGGGATGGTAGTTGGCTTTATGGGAGCAACTCTACTTTTAGCAACGAGTAAACGCACTAACGTGTCCCCATTATTATTTGCACTACGTACATATAAACACGCACCATATGCATATTGAGATGCGTCTGAAAAAACATGAATGTCTATGACGTCGTGAGAGTCGCATAGAACAAAGCGAGGAATGCTAATATCATTTAAAGCTGGTAAGCTCTGAAGTACTTCTGACCAAGTTTTGGCAATGTCCGATGGCAACGATTCGTCCCATGACAATTTGTGCAACCACATTTTTTGGAGCAGCATTTTCATACAAATTACGCCGGGGGCTAACAAGCCCAAAGGGTCAAAAATTTGAGCGATAACTGAAAGCATTCCTCGTTTAGTTAAACTTTGTGAATTTATAATATTAACTGATATACAAAGATTGTCAGAATTTGTCTGCCAGCAAAGACCCAATGTTTTGCTAGATTCAATTGCGCTGATATTTAAATCAAGCGATTGATTATCTGTTTGAGTGGGAAGCACCTGTGGCTCATTAGATTTCCATTTACGCAATATCATGCCAGCAGAAGCTAATGCAGCAGTTACTTTCAACCGAATGTTTTTGACTGCATCTACTGAATCAGCGCCGGTCAGAAGGTCATCGACGTAGAAATCATGAAGTATAACATTAGAAATGTTGTCATCATCATCACACTCAAGACCTATTTGTCTGAGACATCTAGTTGCCAGGTACGGCGCGCTAGCTGTTCCATAAGTCACGGTATTCAATTCGAACACCTTAAGTGGATCTGATGAGTTACTACGCCAATATATTTTTTGCAGAAATCTATCGTCAGGATGTACGACAATCTGGCGATACATCTTTTCGACATCGGCTGCCAATATATATTTATGTTGCCTAAATCTGAGAAGAATAGATAGTAGGTCATCTTGTACAGTGGGACCTACCATCTGAATATTATTACATGACACTCCTGACGTTGTCGGACTACTGGCATTAAAAACTACTCTGAGTTGCGTGGAACAACGATTTTCCCGCAAAATTCCATGATGTGGAATGAAATAATCATTAGAATGTAGATTTAACTGGCATTCTGACATGTGCCCTAGGCTTAAATATTCTGACATAAAATCAATATAACGTTTTTTAAATGCAGGTTGACTTTTGAACCTACGTTCCAAAGAAAAAAGACAACGCTTAGCTCGTTCAGATGAGTTGCCTAATTTTTCTGGTGATTGTTTTAAAGGAATCTTAACACAGAAACGACCGTCAGCTAATCGTGTCGTATTTCTCACAAAGTGTTCCTCACACAACCTTTCTTCTTCAGAATAATATGATGACTTAGGGCTAACTTCTTCGAGCTGCCAAAAACGCATTAAAAGGTTTTGGATGTCATCATTAAAATGATGGTTGGAGTCGGAATCAACTTTTATAAAGTTACATGAAATTGCATGCGACCGACCGCGACGCGTTGAATAAATACTGTGTAAAGTTCCACAAACTAACCAACCAAGTCTTGATTCCCAAAGCTTCAGGTTGCCGTGTCCTAACTCAAACTTTTGTAACCCTAGTAAGTCCCAAAAAACATTGGCACCTATCACTATGTCCACCTCAGACGGCAGATAAAAGTGTGGGTCAGCTAAAGCAATATCATTCGGAATCTTTAAATCCGAGATATCTAATTGACGACTAGGAACGGAATCGGTAATAATCGGCAAAATAAAGCAAAGAAGATTGGTTGAAAAGTTTTCAGTTAATGACGTCATTGAAACACGACACATTTTTGTCGTGTGTGACCTTGAATTGTTGACGCCAAAGATTGGCTTATTTATGTAATTAACAGATAAATTTAATAATTGACACATTTTTTTAGTCATGAGGCAAGACGTACTACCTGGGTCAAGCAGCACACGCGCAATATGTTCAGAATCATTTTTACCATATACCTTGACTAAGACAGTCGACAATAAAGTGTCTGATTCATTTTCTGGTGACATATCAACACAAGCTGACAGTGTCAGTTGTGTTGAGAGTCCGTCTTGTGATGATGGGTTTGAGGGTTTGCTAGCACTCTCGATACCCGTAGAAAATGATTTAGCTATAAGCCTTTTCGGTTCTGAAACATGTAACAATGTATTATGTTTGCGTTTGCATATTTTGCAACCATTCTTTTTACAATGGTTGGCATAATGACCACCACGAAGACAATTATAGCATAATTTATACTGTGGTAGTAACTCTAGTCTTTGCTCATTACTGAGACTGAGAAATTGAGAGCAGTTATAAAGTGGATGGTCACCATTACACTTTGGACACTGCTTTGATGCCATCGAGCTTTTGCCACCGATTGCTAACTGTGGTTGTGTATTTGAAATTGACACCATAGTTTTAATTTTATTATTATTTTTAATGGTTTGATTAGATTGTACAGGACGAGATCTTTCCACATTTTCAAGTAATTCAGCTCGGTTTCGCATAAACTCAAGAAATAATTTTAATGTTAGCGGCTTTTCTTTGTCTAACCTACCTTTGAACTCCTCCCAACGATGAGACGTTTTGCTGTCTAGCTTTTGAATCATCATATGAATGAGGAGAGTGTCCCAATGGGTAGTGGGTTCACCTAATGATTCTAATGAACGCAAATTTTTATTGTAATGGTCTATAATACTGTTTAAGCCATCTGCAGATTCTTTATTAAGTGATTCGAAACCAAACAAAGCTGTAACATGGTTTTGGATTAATGCGCGCTTACTATCGAAACGTTCACACAGTAACTTCCATGCCACAGGGTAATTTAATGCAGAAAATTCAACAGATCGTATGACAGTAGCTGCTGGTCCCGAAACAGACGCTCTGAGGTAGTGAAACTTATTAATATCGTCCATATCATCGTTCGTATGAATAAGGCTTGCAAAGGTGTCCCTAAATTCGATCCAATTTTCGAAAGCTCCATTAAAAGTCGGAAGATTGATTGTGGGCAACTCAACATGCTTACGACTGCTCGAATGAGACGAAACCTCACTACCTGAGGCTTCATTTTTGATGTTACGTGAAATAAGTTCTTGTGCATATGAAAGATGCTTATAGTACAACGTTTCAAAATCATTTCTTTCTGGTATCTGTAGGTTTACATCATCGACTAAACATTCCAGACGTAATTGCACCTCGTCATATTGGTCATACAATTTTTCAATCTTACCTGTACGTAACTGTAACTCATGTACCTGCGACTGGCTCAATGACTGGTCCAAATCTTTTAGGTAATTTCCGAACGCAGTTAGGCGCCCTTTGAAACTAGCTCGTTTTTTAATTAACTCCTTTTCCTCTCTTTCGGACATTCTGGAAACTTGTGAAGCGTGTGATAAACCTGGAACGTATACAGTTAACAATATAAAATAATTATATAATTACTAAATGACTTGTTTAGTCTAGAACTGAAAATTACACAAAAGTACCTACTATATACGCTATCTGCAGCGTACAATATAGCACAACAAATAGAACAAGCGTATAACTTTTAATATACACGTACAATATACAATAAATATACAAATTGAAAGCCTAATAACCCTTTGGCAATAATTATAAAATTATAATGATCAGCAAGCTAAGGAATGTATTTCCAATATATGATTGTTAAGTAGGCACTGAATTTAACGACAATACGTTTTGACAATAATAATTCAATGGCCTAGATTCTGCTTAGCTGCTAAATACATGCATGGGTAAAATTACTGAGTCTTCTAGTATATAATATACGTTACACTTTTGTTCAAATAATAAATAGGCACAAAATAATTAGGTACTAACCTTGATTCGGTTTTTTAGGCTGAATACTACCTGATTAAGAGTATTGGGTAAATATAAGTCTTAATTAACGTTGAACACTGTTTGGAGTCCAAAATTCACATGCCACGACGATGACCCTTTACGTCACGTTAACTGACCGTGCCACGTTGTTCTCCAATTTTTCACCAAATATTCTTTTTCCAATTTTTCACCAAATATTCTTTTTCCAATTTTTCACCAAATATTCTTTTCTTGATTTAATTTGCGCTGATGACTTTTCTAATTATCCGCTCCGTAGGACCATGTTGGGGATTGGCGTATTCAGGAAAATAATTTAAAACAGCTTCCGAATTCAAGTACGTGTAATGCAGTTCACAAAGAATAGTGACCAACTAAAATACAAATTAAAAATTACAATTATGTCGGTAGAAATTAATACTAAGCGCCTATACTTGTTGACGTGATCGGGATGCGGCTATTTGCCGTTTTTTGTCATTTGTTGCCGTTGAACGTGAGTCAGGCGTAGGCGTGAACACGACGTGATGGGGCCGAAACGCGAATTCATGCGAAATTATGCGAATAAATCTTTATCTACACATAATAATTTTTTGTGAAGTGTAGAGTTGAGATAATTTTCGGAATGGAATATTGGACTAATCCATATTTGAAAAAAGAATGTGATTTTAAAAATGTCTGCCTAAAAGCTCTAATGATATTAACAGATACACAACGGTTTTGCTGTGCCCTAGCATTGCAAAAGTCTATAGGCGGCGGTGACTACTTACCATCAGGTGGCCCAAACATTGGTACCTAAATGACCGTGCACAGCGCGGTTTCAGAAGAATTTCCTCCTGCGAACGCTCAGATTGCGGAATGAGCTAGCACCCTGCCGAGGTTTTCCAAGGAGACTACAGTATGGGGTTCTTCAAGATAATAAATATATAATACTAACCCTGTATTAAACATTGTCCCACTGCTGGGCACGGGCTATCATATTATGGTCCATAACGAATTCGGCGAAACATGGGTGTACTGGTTTTTTTTATCCTGGCACGGCAAAGTGACCACACTGCACCTGATGGTAAGTTCATTGCCGTCCAATTAGAGTATCGATTGGCGAGAAACAATATATCCCTCGCTACTCAACACAATTATGCCGACCTGCTTCTTCATGCTACGCCATGGGCAAGAAGGTAAAGAAGCGGTCGAGAGTCTAGTGTTAGAGTACTCAAAAGGCTGCAAAACGGCCATACATGGTAACCCATCTATAGACTCTCGACAAAAACCGGATGTACACTGGCTGATCCCGGAACGCGACACATTCGCGTGTGCCACTATGGCGGTTTTTACAGCCTGTGTACGGTGGTCACTATCCGG
Organism: Laothoe populi; assembly: GCA_905220505.1. NCBI lineage: Eukaryota > Metazoa > Arthropoda > Insecta > Lepidoptera > Sphingidae > Laothoe > Laothoe populi. The sequence goes on along the minus strand of HG992155.1, from coordinate 2,351,160 downwards.
GCGGATATGAATATCCTACCACCAGCAATCTACACCTTTACCTACCCCTTCGGGGATTAAAGACGCAATAATGTGTGAGTTTTTTTTTATTATTTTGGCGCGGCAAATTGACCACACTGCACCTGATGGTAAGCGCAGTGCCGTCCAGATAGAGTATCGAGTAGCGAGAGACAGTCTATCCCCCGATACTCAACACAATCATGCCGGCCTGCTGTTTAGCTTCTTCACATTACGCCTAAAGGACCCAGGAGCATAGGTCATAGTCATAGGATCATAGTCGGTACCTAGTGAATGAACTTAACTGTAATGCATAAAGCCGCCTCTTTCTGTACAACACAAAAAGTGATTTAGACAAGTCACATTTCAAAGCGTCTCATTTGCTATTCCGCCGCACGCGTGAACTTCCCGACCAATTTACACACACTTATCAACCGTAACAATGTTTGGCGCGCCTCTTGATTCCGTTACTCATATCTTAGAATTCACAAAATGAACTTAGAATTCGGAATGGTTTTGTAAGAATTTATAGCGTGTTCCTTTCGTGTTACAAGTGTTAAATTGGATATTTCGCAGGTTTTCTTTTCTGAAACTCTGAATGAGACATGCTACAATAATCTTGCTTTTAGTGTTCCTTCATAGTGCAAACGAAATTTATTTATTTATTTAATTCAGCCCAAGCGGTTTTCATATTAGTAGTACATGTAAGTAAAATGACAATTGCTTAAGCGTTGTAATCTAAATATGAACTCCAACTAACAGGTGTTTACCTGTAAGCTGGAGCTTGCATAATACTTAAAGTTATAACTTAAAACTATTTAATGGTAACAAATCAGATAAAGTGTTAAAATACAAACATAAATGTAACAATCAAATAAAATCTAAGGTGGGCTTAATTAATACTACTTACTAAAAGGTAAAAAAAATAATTAACGAAATTTCCCTAGTTTTTTTTTATTTTGGGTTTTTCTATCTAGAAATTCTGTTCGCGTGGACGGAGTCGATTCCAGCAATTTCACAACTCAGGCTGGTGTTCGACAAGGATGTATTATCTCCCCTCTCTTGTTTAACATCTATACCGAATACCTAATGCGAATAGTTTTAGAGAACTGGGATAAAGATATATCAATTGGAGGTCGTTTGATATCAAACTTGAGATATGCAGACGACACTACTCTTCTTGCAACATACTCTTCTTGCATCTAGAAGGATTTCTTTCGCTCCTGGAAACAACCAGTTCAGATTTTGGCCTCACCTTAAACCGCAATAAAACCAAAATGATGTTGGTGGATCGTAAAGCTAACAATCGACCTGATTTACGTGAAATAGCTAACTGCGAAGTTGTCCAGACTTACATCTATCTGGGATCCACAATCACAAATACTGGCAGCTGCGAGGAAGAAATCAAAAGACGGTGTGGCGTGACACGATCAGCCGTGGAAAAGCTCACGAAGATATGGAAAGATCGCCGCATAACTAAAAATACCAAGGTTCGCTTAATGAAATGCTTAATATTCCCTATTTTCCTATATGGAGCTGAAACATTGACGATCCATCAAAAACATAGAAAAAAGATTGACGCCCTTGAGATGTGGTGCTGGAGGCGTTTGCTGAAAATAAAATGGACTGCTCACCGCACTAACGTTTCCATCATAAAAGAGCTTCGCATCAAACAAAGACTTTCGTCGACTGTGCAATTGTGAATCCTTAAGATGTTTGGACATATCAATCGCAACGAAAGCTCTTTGGAACGTCTAGTAATACAAGGAAGGGTAGAGGGTCAACGTTCTCGCGGCCGATATCACACAAGATGGACAGACCTTATCAAATCATCTACGAAGTTTTCCCTTGCTGAGTGTACACGCAGTGCCACGAACAGGAAACAGTGGAGACGTATTGCAAATGCTGCAACCGACCAATACGACGATCCATAACCACGACCATTCCGCCAGGAGTGTCCGACTAAGAAGAATCTAGAAATTCTCAGTATTAGCCCGGAGTCCGGAACCTGTGCCGGTATGGCGATAGGCTCACCCCCTATCACATTATGGGACCGAAGTTCGGCGAAAAGTGGGTGTGGTTACATCTCTGCCTACCCCTTCCGGGATTTCAGGCGTGAATGTATATGTATGTATGACTCATTTTCATTTTTTGAAAGCTATTAATTGTACGAAGCATTACAGAGGCTATCTCAAAATACAAGTTTAGTTTTTTTACACAAATGGAATAATATAAAAAGTACACCGACTTCAATAAAAAACAAATTATCCGGCACTATAAAATGTTAGGGTTTCCCTTGATTTTTCTGAGATCCCATCATCAGATCCTGACATGGTGCCAATGGGACCACCTGGGAAGTATACCCTTTTGAACAAAAATAGAATTTCGCGAATCGGTCCAGGCGTCTTCGAGTAATCAGGTAACATACATAAAAAAAAAGATTCCGACGAATTGTTAACCTCCTCCTTTTTTGAAGTCGGTAAAAAAAGGTGTACTTAGTATGTTGGATCTTAATGGCCAGCTAGTGAATAAATGATTGATTTTAATTACATATCCATTTTTTTATTAAACAATCATGTACGTCATTAATGGAAGCTTTCTAAACGTGTTATTCGACATCGTCATTAGCATAGTGTAGTTGACGTGTAATAATAATAACATAATACAAGCCCTAAATGTTTTTAGACTCTCGCGATTTGAATACATATTATAAAATTAGGAACGGGTCTTAATCGCGCAATATTTTAATGGTATAAATACCACAATTATTTCCCGACGTTTCGACCGAGTTGCATCGGCCGTGGTCACGGGCTGACTGAGTGAGAATTTAGTGCCGTCTTCGTAAGGTGGGCTTTCGTGTGGTGGGAGTATCGGTAACCAGTTTAGTGGGGGTTTTGATAACTACCTTCCTTTGGTTTTTATTTTTATCACAAATACTGTCGGTACTTCGACAAACCACACTGACAGTATCCTCGCGCTGAAGAGTTGACTCATAATTGTGGTATTTATACCATTAAAATATTGCGCGATTAAGACCCGTTCCAAATTTTATAATAAATACAAGCCCTGTAAAAAAGAGATGGATGGATTGCGTGAATGACATGCACATGAAAGGAGTGAATGCAGATTTGTCGGATAGGGCTGCGTGGAGAGTTCAAACCATTTGTGCCGACCCCACTTAGGTTGGGATGAGGGCAGGTAGATGATGAATACAAGCCCTGTATTAAAAATTGTCCCACCATTAAATGTTGATTCTGTTTTCGGTATAGGGTTTCTTCTCGTGTTGTTTTAAACATAAAATACTAACCTATTATATAAATATCAATCTGTAATCCATTCAACTGGAAAATATCTCAATTAACGCTGACGAAGCTTTTCTACACAAATAACTCCAAAAAGTTATAATTAAATCACCATAACAAAAGCAAAATGTTTTCCCCAAATTTTCACACAAAGGGTTTGTAAAATGTTATATTTACCTAAGCATTAGAACTGAACAAAAACATTTGTATTTCCAAAACGGCAGAGACGCAACGACTGCAATCCGGAGGGTTACTCTTGACACTCGATTCCAATTTAAAATTGGGATTGGGTTAAAAACTGTACAATTTACTCTCTTGATGGCAACACCAGCGCATAATTTATTTTTATAAACTAATAATTACTATAATAATTTTATATTATTATTTTTATATATGTATATTTATAAACTGAATACGGCGGAATTTTTAGTAACTAAATGATATAGAGTATTTACGTTCGCTAGTTCGTAAATATTCTATTTCATTTAGTTGAGTGAGTTAGAGTTCCGATATCTTCTAGATTGGGATTGAAACTGTATCGAGTTCGAGATTGAAATTGATTTCAAGAGTAGGCCTACTGTTCATGGTATTTCGTCCCATGGTCTACATATTGTATGAAGCTCATGTGGTCGCTCATTGGCCGGAATACGACCGCTATTCTTAAAAAATAAGTTTGAAAGTTATTTTTCAAAATAAATTTAGCATTCTTAAAAAAATAAGTACAGCTGAGAGCGTGTACACATAATATGTAATTCTCATCATTTAATTTAAGCAACACAATATGATAATATACATAAATGCATGAAAAAAGTCATGAAGATGCAGTGCGTGCTTACTACACATGTAATATAGTTTTTTTTTCGTATGGATTTGTGCTGTTAGCTCATAGTTGCTTTTACAGCTTCACCGAACATTGTGGCCGGCGCTTATGGCGCTCCAGCCAGAAAACGCAACATTTGTCAACGGCTAAGCTCAAAGACGCTTTCTAAAAGGCCTTCAATTAAGCCGTCGCGTCGCTTGGAATAGGTTTAGGGCCGTCTCAATATACTATTCAAATCAAATCAAATCAAATCAAATATTTATTGAATCCATGAAATGTTATACATTATTTAGATTCAGTCAATTTTTTACTCTACCGCCAGTTCGGAATGCAGTTTCGCTAGAGAAGAACGGGCAAGAAACTTTAGCGTTGCTTGTTAGATTGTATCGAAGATCTGAGCCTCGGCCGGGCTCCTTGGACTCGCCGGCGAGTCCTACGTCGACGTGCATTCAGAGTATGATTATGATTGCGATTGGGCAGGGACAGTGCTGCCTCGACAGCGACCGTGATGGGATCGTTTGGATCTCCCAAAACATGTTTAGGGCGACGACGGAGGGAGATAAGTAATATAGTAATTCTGCTAAAATACACGCAATAACTTTTTTAGATAGCAATATGTTCCCAATATGCTACCATTTTCGCTCATGCCTGTGAGTATTTGCTCATACCAATATTTAAAATAAATATTGTGACCTCATTTTCCAAGCAATATTGATTCTGTTTACGCCAGAGTTTCTTTTGCGTATTATATTCGAATGCATATAGAATAACGTACAAAATTAAACACAGACCCTATTCCAGACTTTGGGCTGATACTGAGTATTTCCAAATAGAAAAACCCAATATCACTTTACCCGACCCGGAGATCGAACCCGAGACCTCGGCATAGCAGTCGTAACACATATACAATTACAACTGCGCCACCAAGGCAGTCATCCAATTACACCACTTACATAAAACCGATGTATTCGGCTGACACATTTTAATCGATAAATAAAGACGCGTCTTCATTTTGCATATACACATATATATAGCCTCCGTGGCGCAGATAGCGAGTAGCCGGCTGTGAAACGAGAGGCCGTGGGTTCGATTCCCAAGAATCAAGACTCGTAACTTAGTGTGGGGTCAGGGCTATGTGTGTGACTGTTGATGTTATTTGTTTATATGTATTCTAATTATAATATTAAATCACACAACAGTCACACACAGTTCTGACCCCACACTAGGTAAAACCTGTATCGTCAGTATTAAGAAGTACGAGGTCTACGGTCCCACAACACCCAAACCAGAAACAAATATCTGTTTGTCGCACAAATATTAGTCTCGGTGCGGGAATCGAGCCCACAACCTCTCGTTTTACAGCCGGCTACTCACCGCCGCGCCTCCGGCGGCTGTCTAAAAATCTCGGCATAAATTACAGCATTAAACCCTAATAAATCAGTTAATACAAACTAATATCCCAAAATTTGATTACGGTGTTGAAACTAATCATTTAAATTGGCAAAGGTCAACAGGCCTGAAAAAGACTTGAGCAAACCATTAGAATTCCAATTTTGTTTCCGATCGATAATGTTAATTTCATTACAAACGATATTGTTCTCACAACTATCAGCCATCTTTAGTATTTTAATGAAAAGGTTTGTTTACAAAAGAGATATTGCTAAACGTGATTTCAATTGATTGTGTTGACATTATAACTTAATTGAAACTAAATATTTTAGCTATATTATAAATAATGTTGCTCGCGGCACGGCCGCGTGGAGATTATCTTATACTGTTTATAAAATCATTTTTTTTCTTTCAATTAAAATAGTCTATGTTAATCATTGCTTTAACGGTGAAGGAAAACATCGTGAGGAAACCTCTATATCTGAGAATTTTTCGAATGTATGAGAAGTCTGCCAACTCGCATTAGGCCAGCGTGGTGGACTAAAGCCTAACCCCTCTCATTAGTAGAGGAGGCCCGTGCCCAGCAGTGGGACAATGTTTAATACAGGGCTAGTATTATATTATAATCAGTGAGAATGTAGCATTCAAATGATGAAAGAATCGGTCCAATACTTTTTGAGCCAATTCGTTACAAACATACTTACATACAAATCTCTCCTAAACATCCGATTATAATTAAACTTTCGTGAGTTGTTTGCAACGCCTGCGATGTGTCTTGGCCCAAAAAATAAAAACAGCTCGCTAGATGGCGCTGCAGAACATGAACTTCAATACCGTTCAACCGGTCGCAATTAATCAAATTTAATGTACGTGACATTACAACGCATGCCGGGTGCAGCTAGTATATAATAATACAAGCCCTGTATTAAACATTGTCCCACTGCTGGGCACGGGCCTCCTCTACTAATGAAAGGGGTTAGGCCGTAGTCCACCACGCTGGCCTAATGCGGGTTGGCAGACTTCTCATACCTTCGAAAAATTCTCAGATATGCAGGTTTCCTCACGATGTTTTCCTTAATAAATGTTTTTAGACTCTCGCGATTTGAATACATATTATAAAATTAGGAACGGGTCTTAATCGCGCAATATTTTAATGGTATAAATACCACAATTATTTCCCGACGTTTCGACCGAGTTGCATCGGCCGTGGTCACGGGCTGACTGATGTTTTCCTTCACCGGTAAAGCAAGCGATAATTAACATTTTAATACACACATAACTTTAGAAAAGTTAGAGGTGTATGCCACTTGGGTTTCGAACCTACGACTTTCGTCTTGACAGTCCGTACCGCAACCAACTAGGCTATCGCTGCTTTTAGTATATAATAATAATTAATTTAGTTTTCCAGCTTCTCGACATATTATGTCGCTCTTCATAACACAGTATAAAACAAAGTCGCTGTCGCTGTCCGTCCCTATGTATGCTTAAATCTTCAAAACTACGCAACGGATTTTGAAGCGCTTTTTTTAATAGAGTGATTCAAGAGGAAGGTTTATATGTATGATTCATGCATAATATTGTACAGGTTTCTGGATTGTACACCTTTTCTTACAAAAATAACCTACACGCAGGCGGAGCCGCGAGCAACATCTAGTTATAAATAAATCGTCCCGTTATGTACAGGATTGAGCTCACATTTTGACACAATATACCCGCTTCAGAGATTGTTTTTATCTATTTTTAACCCCCTGATGCCATGAGATATGGGGGTCAAAGTGGGGATGAACAATCGAATATTTTCAAATATAGACAAGCGTGGTATGGAATAAAAAGGCATAATGTGTCCATTACAAAACTGTAAAATACATAAAAATCTGTTCTGCTGTTTAAAAGTTGTGAACTCTACTATCGGGGGTTTATTAATAATAAATGTTATAATGCAAATGTTTTGAATGGATATATGTTGCTCAATCACGCCAGAACGGCTGAACGGATCTGGTTGAAATTTAGCACTGATATAGACTATAGTCTGAAATAGCACATAGGCTACTTTTTATCCCGTAAAACTGTAAGGTTCCCGCGGAATAGGTTTATGGTTTTCACAAAGCAAGGAATCAAGATATTTTTTTGTAAGTGTTTCTGTGTTTTGTTTTTGTTTGTGTTTGTTTGTTTTGTTCAATTAAGGGCTCAGAAATTTATAAAGGCTACTTTTTATCCCGTAAAATTTACGGTTTTTATCTCGGAAAATACATGGTTCCTATGGGATAGCATTATATAAAAAGATATAATAGCTTAAGATATCTCCATGGATTGTATATCTTTCAAAAATAACAACTACGCGGTCGAAGCCGCGAACAAAAGCTATTTAACATATATTCCTATAGCGATTGGTTCATCGGACTGCACAATAATTACTTGATACTCGACCCAATGATTTGCGTAACGAGTGGCTTTAAACAACGCCTTCTAGAAGGTTCGTAAGGAGAATGACTAATTGACGTGTCTCGTTTCTAGAGCTACAAAGGTCACTAAAACAAATGGTTTGATCTGACGTCTAACGAAGAGGTCAATACTGGCCAGTCTCCTGTAAATGAGTCATTAGTTACGGTTATATACCACAGTTGTAATCAATCTTTGGCCTTAATAAACAACACTACTGTATACAAACTATATTGATAAATTATAAGTACTTGTTTCACGCAAGACTAGGCAGTATGGTCGAACGACAATAGCCGGTCTTCTGGACAAAAAAAATAGAAGTACTGGTGGCGCTGGGTGCCGCCCACGGGCCGAAATTAAACCATAATTCAAAATTAAACGGTAATTTTAATTTGAAAATTATTGAGGTTATTTATTCAAAAACACTATAGGTACTTCTAAAAAGGAAAAGAATTTCTTTTGCGTAACACAGAAAAATACTTCATTGACGTGTACTCGACATTCATTCTCAATAAAGACCCGAAGCGAGTTTTCTCAATATATATTGTAATATTAAAAGGTAGCCAAAGGGAAATACATCCATCATATGGAACGTTATACTGTGTATGGCTAAGCGCTTTCAGCAGACTGCAGACACCCGACGCCAGGCCACATCGCCGCAACGTGCAATATGAGACGATACAAGGCTTGCGGTATCTTATGAGGTTTTATTAAAAGTTATTGCATGTAGATAATGTGGATTATAAGTATTATTAGACCCATACATAACGCAACGTAACTAAAGCATAGAAAATAATTCAATACCACCAAATAGTTTTTAATCACCAAAAAGATATCTTCAAAATAAAAAAAAGTTATGTGTGTACTTATGTACGCGCGTGAGAAGTTATACTTCTTTGGCCTCATTATAAATTATGATAATAGATATAGTATCTAGCTTCAATGAAAATGCAAGGTTTATCTACCTAGAAGTCACTAGCCAGTCATGTACCATAAGCTCAAACACTGGCCACTTTCGCCATTCTTACATGCTATTTTTAACTTTAATGTTATGGAAATAAAAACGATTTTACTCCCTCCTTTATTTATTTTTAATATCCTTCTGGACACGAGTGGCAAATCTCCTTACATTTCATGATGATCAGTCAGCCCGTGACCACGGCTGATGCAACTCGGTCGAAACGTCGGGAAATAATTGTGGTATTTATACCATTAAAATATTGCGCGATTAAGACCCGTTCCTAATTTTATAATATGTATTCAAATCGCGAGAGTCTAAAAACATTTATATATTGAATTTGTTCTTATGTTTAGGTTTTTGTTTATACTTCTATGTTTTTTATTTAGTCATGCTAAGATGGTCTTAAGTTACATCGCGTTTCTTACCGTCCCAGGATGTGATAGATGGCATTCTTATATCAGGCACAAATTCAAGCCCCGAACAATTATAATGATGATTCGAATAGACAAACACAAACATGAATCGTGATTGCCTGACCTAAGATTTGTATACAGTGACCTTGCACTAGGGTAATGACTTGAGAAACATATAGCCCATGCTAAGAATAAAAATAATACTAGAGCCCTGTATTAAACATTGTCCCACTGCTGGGCACGGGCCTCCTCTACTAATGAGAGGGGTTAGGCCTTAGTCCACCACGCTGGCCTAATGCGGGTTGGTAGACTTCACATACCTTCGAAATTCTTATAAGAATTTTCAGGTATGCAGGTTTCCTCACGATGTTTTCCTTCACCGTTAAAGCAAGCGATAATTAACATTTAATATACATGTCGGAGCGTGATGAATATGGACACTGAATTGAACTTGCTAATAACTTTATTTATTGTAAACTGTGGGTAGCGCCATTTGTTTTGCTATTTTGAAGGTGGTTTCGACTTGTTTATCGAGTGATCTCACTCGCAGAGGAGTGGGTCACAACGAAAATCACAATATAAAAGAGCACCTCGTCTTTGGTGCGGCATTCGTGAATTATCATTGAAACAGTTAGTAACTTGTCGGTCGTAATGCCGAAATATTGTTTAAATAGTAAGTTAACGTAATGTGAAAGTGTTATTGTGTACCGAATATTGTAATGTAAACTGTGATGTGTTTAAAAGAGCAACCATGAGGGTTTCTTGCCAGCTCTTCCCCATGGATAACTGCATTCCGAACTGGTGGTAGCTTAAATAGACTCTGAAGTGTTAATCTCGTGTTTTATTACCGAACTATCATACGCTATGCATCCTGACTATACCTGGAGATCAGAGAGGGTCGTGTAAGCCCTCTCACAGCCTCGACCGATGACCGCTCGACCCGTCATCAGAAGTGAGATAAAGGATCAACACCCACAATCGTGAATCAGGTGATGTAATAGTACACACAGTACCAAAGTGTTATTTTTGTTTTTTTTGACAGATTAGACAACATTGGTTGTTGGCTCTATGCGCGAACTTTATTGGGTTATCCAAAGAGACTCGTTTAAAATTCTATTATCAAAATAGTGATGGTATAGGTTGCCCCAAGAATACTACAGTGTATTCTATCGTGTTTTACTTAGTAAAGAGTGCGCAATGCACTGTGGTCTACTGTACATTTAAAAGTTAGAAGTGTTCAAATCAATTTGATGTTCTATGTTGACTAATTGTAATAAGTCTCTAATGATAGTCTTCATTAAACGGTCGTTATGAAAAAACAGGAAAATATGAAGCGTTGATGATTACTGTGTTAATGATTTTGTGTTTAAATTCCATATGCGGTGGCTGAGCTGTGGCGGATCTGTGGCGCAACTGTATCGGTGTGGTGGAGGTGTACGAAGTGCAATGGCGTGTACATTGCGTGTTTACACATGTTGTGTGCGCGTGGATTTATGTGAAATTTGGTGAGTCGCTTCTGGTTTTGTTTTTATACCCCCTGTTAAAGCGAGCAATTAATTGAGATGTTAATATGAGGGTTTAGTCTATACCTTGCGTCCGTAGCCTGGTTATTGTCTACTCAATGTATTTTGAGTGACCTCGGGTCCGCGGTCCGCGCTTAAGGTATATGAGGGGGATCTGTGTGTAGGGGGATCTGTGTGGCAAAGGGGTCTGAAATATCAGGGTTTAGTCTATACCTTGCGTCCGTAGCCTGGTTATTGTCTACTCAATGTATTTTGAGTGACCTCGGGTCCGCGGTCCGCGCTTAAGGTATATGAGGGGGATCTGTGTGTAGGGGGATCTGTGTGGCAAAGGGGTCTGAAATATCAGGGTTTAGTCTATACCTTGCGTCCGTAGCCTGGTTATTGTCTACTCAATGTATTTTGAGTGACCTCGGGTCCGCGGTCCGCGCTTAAGGTATATGAGGGGGGGTCTGTGTGAGGGTCTGTGTGAGGAGCCTATGTGGCAAAGGTCTGTGTGAGGAGCCTATGTGGCAAAGGTCTGTGTGAGGAGCCTATGTGGCAAAGGAGTCTGTGTGAGGAGCCTATGTGGCAAAGGGGTCTATGTGAGGGGTTCTATGTGGCAAAAGCCTATGTGGGTCCAATCTATGTGGGTAATAAGATTAGGTCAGATATGGCCGAGCGTGAATGATACTGTGTGGTATTTTCTTTTCAGGTACATCACACTGGGACGTGTGAGCTGTCAGGACGGCCGTGTCGGAGCGTGATGAATATGGACACTGAATTGAACTTGCTAATAACTTTATTTATTGTAAACTGTGGGTAGCGCCATTTGTTTTGCTATTTTGAAGGTGGTTTCGACTTGTTTATCGAGTGATCTCACTCGCAGAGGAGTGGGTCACAACGAAAATCACAATATAAAAGAGCACCTCGTCTTTGGTGCGGCATTCGTGAATTATCATTGAAACAGTTAGTAACTTGTCGGTCGTAATGCCGAAATATTGTTTAAATAGTAAGTTAACGTAATGTGAAAGTGTTATTGTGTACCGAATATTGTAATGTAAACTGTGATGTGTTTAAAAGAGCAACCATGAGGGTTTCTTGCCAGCTCTTCCCCATGGATAACTGCATTCCGAACTGGTGGTAGCTTAAATAGACTCTGAAGTGTTAATCTCGTGTTTTATTACCGAACTATCATACGCTATGCATCCTGACTATACCTGGAGATCAGAGAGGGTCGTGTAAGCCCTCTCACAGCCTCGACCGATGACCGCTCGACCCGTCATACACATAACTTTAGAAAAGTCAGAGGTGTATGCCACTTGGGTTTCGAACATACGACTTTCATCTTGGCAGTCCGTACCGCAACCAACCAGGCTATCGCTGCTATAGAATAAAAATACAATACTATAAAATGCAACCTATCCTAGAAAAATTATCGTAATACTTAAAAAAATAGACAAATTTTCCCTTGTAAATTTAAGCATCACGACGTGATGTGTCCGAAATATGCTCTAACCTCTATCTACACACTTGGATATTAGCAAGTTTCAAAACATTTAGGCCCGTAATATATGTGCAGTGTGTATCCGAACAAAAAAGCTTTAACAAAACCTACGGGGCATTAAAGCGACCCTTCGGATAATCTTCAGTCGGCATATTTATTACACATGTTTTGTTGAACTTGGTGGCGCAGTTTTAACTGCGTACATGATACGACTGCTGAGGTCTTGGGTTCGATCTCCGAGTGGGATAAATGTGATATTGGGTTTTTCTATCACGAAATACTCACTGAAATTGTGTCCGGTGTATAGGCTCGCTCCCTATCATATCATGGGACGGTAATGTTAGCCACAACGACTAAACAAACACTATACTGAAGACAGCAGTTCGCATACTGTTTAAACTAAAAACGGATTACTTGAATTGGGCACGAACTGTGCTAGACTTAGCTAGAATAACTCAATAACGCAGAGGCACTCTCTTTTATAGCAATCTTCCTCCACTGAGTCTATAACTTATCAATCTACCCGTACTTATTTTGCAAGAGACTCCAGGAATTAGAATAAACAGGGACTACCCTAATATTATAATATTGGTAACGCTAACATTAATAAGCTCAGCGAAATATCGTACATTTTTTTTACGGACCTACTACTTGAAGAAAAGACTTAAAAGCCTTTCTGTCTACTGTAAGCAGACAGTATAAATTGACATAATTCATAGAGGATTTTGACAGCCTCCGTGGCGCAGTGGATGAGTAGCCGGCTGTAAAACGAGAGGCCGTGTGTTCGATTCTCCCACCGGGACGAATATTTGTGTGACAGATAGATATTTGTTTCGGGTCTGGGTGTTGTGGGACCCTAGTCCCTCGTAGTTCTTGATACCTACGATACAGGTTCTACCTAGTGTGAGGCCAGAACTATGTGTGTGACTGTTGGGTGTATTTATTTATTTTCAGTTCATTTTTCTATTATTTTTGTATGTGTTATTTATCACATTTTGAATGTTTATTTTTAACTAGCTGTTGCTCGCGGCTCCGCCCGCGTGGAGGTCATGTTTGGGAAAAATAGTATACCTTACAAAATACCAATTTTCATGCGTTTAACTTCAAAAATGACGGATTTTCATGCAAACTATCATCCCCTATTTTACCCCGTTAGGGGTGGTATTTCCAAAAACCCTTCCTTTGTGGATGCCTACGTGATAAAAGGTACCTACTGTCAAAATTTCAAGTCTCTAACCCCAGCCGTTTAGGCTGTACGTTGATCGATCAGTCAGTCAGTTTCTTCTTTTATATATACAGATAAGACTCATGGCTGGTATAGCGTTTTATAACATATTTCCTATTCCCAACAGAATAATATTCTGCCGAAAATCATATCGGGCAACAGTCAAAATAAACTCAAATATTTGCTTCCCAAATATAATCGGAATAGTGTGACAAAATTGTATAGTCCATGATTCAGCGAAGAAAACTTGAATCGTTTCAGGTGTGGACCCTGGAGAGCGGATGGGGGATTTATTTTTGTTATATTCATAGGAAAAATTAATGAATGAATATAAACATCAGGACTAAAAAGTAAAAATAAACCGAGATAAAATCCAATTTTATTTCAATATGCAATATTCGCGTAAACATAATTGCTAAAGCTGCTCTAATCTAATGTAATTAAATAATAATTGTATTACCAAATATAACCGATGTTGAAAAAGAGCAACGCTAGAGTTTCTTGCCCGTTTTTTTCTAGAGAAACTGCATTCCGAACTGGCGGTAGAGTAAAAAAAATTACTGAATCTAAATAATATATAACATTTCATGGATTCAATAAATATTTGATTTTGATTTTGAAGAAACCGCTACATATGAAATCTACCAACTCATATTTAGCCAATGTTACGGTTACCCGATCTCATTAATCAGAGGGGTTTGTTCCCAGCAGTGGTATAATACCTGTATAATATACTGTAGATATTTAACTTGGAGACAATTTTACTCATACTCCAATATAAAATAGTACGTCTTTTCAGTTTCATTGACTTAGGGGGGGCCAAGTGTCCCCCCTCTTAATCCACGCCTGAATTGTTTCACACATCGCTTGACATAACAGTTCATTGAACATCGCTGTGTCTGAGAAAATGATCAAGACATGCATATTGAGTATTCAAGGTTGAATTCAACATGGCTGGATATGATGGTAACAGCTGCTGACTTTGAAAGAATAATAAAATAAAGTCTAAAAGTATTTGTGAATATTCAAACGTACCTCAAAGATAGTAAGCAAGAAACGAACTATATCTACGGTAACTGCGGATAATGTATTTTAGGGTGTCAAACCTTGCAATATTTCCAGATTCTACTCATTACTCAACCGTAATTTAAAAGCCGAAGTTAAACAACGTTCGAAATTAAAAATATATAAAAATAACAAACTTGAAGATAACGTTATTACAATAATGACTATAAACGGTATATACACAGTCAGGTCATAAGTATTGTCACACAGTAAAAACTTTTATTTTAGAATGCTGGCCACAAAAAAGTTTATTGAATTCGAATTTCAAATTGTTCATGAAAATAAAAATGTATACTTTTTAGAATTTTACTAATTTTTAAATATGGAGTGGACGCTTAAAGAAGACCGTGTTGCAGTAATTGCGTTGCATCGTTGCGGTTACGCGCCAATTCAAATTTTTGACATACTGAAAAATTTGAATATAACCAAAAGATTCGTTTATCGTACCATCAAACGATACAATGAAAACTCTAGTGTAGATGACAGGTCAAGAAGTGGTCGCCCTCGGTCTGTTAGGACTCCAGCAGTGATAAAAGCTGTGAAGGCGCGAATTCAAAGAAATCCCAAACGTAAGCAGAAACTGTTGGCCCTTCAGATGGGGTTAAGCAGAACCACGGTGAAAAGGGTTTTAATGAAGACTTAGGGCTTCGGGCATATCGAAGAAAAACAGGACATCGTTTGAATGCTCGTCTAATGGACCTGAGACTGAAGAGATGCCGCGCTTTGTTGAAGCGGTACGCGGGAAAAAAAAATCGGGAAATTCTTTTTTTAGATGAAAAATTTTTTACCGTTGAAGAGAGCTACAACAAACAAAATGATAAGGTGTACGCACACAGTAGTGAAGAAGCGAGCAACCGTATTCCGCGTGTCCAACGAGGTCATTTTCCATCCTCGCTCATGGTATGGTTGGGAGTTTCTTATTGGGGCTTAACAGAGGTACATTTTTGTGAGAAAGGTGTAAAAACGAATGCAGTTGTGTATCAAAATACAGTCCTGACGAACCTTGTGGAACCTGTTTCTCATACCATGTTCAATAACAGGCACTGGGTATTCCAACAAGATTCGGCGCCAGCTCATAGAGCGAAGAGCACACAAGGCTGGCTGGCGGCGCGTGAAATCGACTTCATCCGGCACGAAGACTGGCCCTCCTCCAGTCCAGATTTGAATCCGTTAGATTACAAGATATGGCAACACTTGGAGGAAAAGGCGTGCTCAAAGCCTCATCCCAATTTGGAGTCACTCAAGACATCCTTGATTAAGGCAGCCGCCGATATTGACATGGACCTCGTTCGTGCTGCGATAGACAACTGGCCGCGCAGATTGAAGGCCTGTATTCAAAATCACGGAGGTCATTTTGAATAAACTTTAGTGTCATAAGAATCTATGTTTTGTTAAGTTCATTTTGGTATATAAATGGTTACATAATGAATAAACTTGTTTCAATTATTTTATATTAAACATGTGACAGAATTTATGACCTGACTATGTATAATACTATTAATGATGAGCTCGATGTGTATATGCGAGAGAATGAACTCCAAGTAGGCGTTTTTACATCACAGGTCATAACATTTTTTTTTATTTTTTTTATATAGCATAGTCCGACAAACTAGCATATGAGTCATCTGGTGTTAAGTGATCTCCACCGCCCATGAACATCTACAATACCGAAAGTATCATGTATGCGCTGTCGGCCTTAAAGGAATAGGGATTAGGGAAGGGAAGGGGGAATCTGGGCCTCCGGGTATCTCACTTACCATACGAAACGCGACAGTAAACTATCACTTTACGTTGGTTTTCTGTGAGACAGTGGTACTACCCCGGTCGAGCCGGCCCATTCATGATGTAGACAAATATGTCTACAGCGTGGCTCTACCACTATAATATATTTATTCCACATTACAGATTTTAATCTCTGGGCATCAGTGTTCAGTAGGTCGATTTTACTTTGAACTTCAAAATTTGTACAACCAATGTAAAAATGTATCTATGCAGTGTTTGTTTTTATAAGTCTAAGGTAACGTGACTATAATAACTTCTAATCTTGTATATTCTTACACAGAACTGCCGATGAGTAGATCAAACCGGATCGTCTCCATCTTGGGTCTGTTCGAGCTGTCAATAGGCAACGCTCCCAGAGCTGATGGTGTCTCCGAGCTAGCAGCTGCAAGGCTTGCTATACATCACGTCAACCAACAAGGAGTGCTGCCTGGATACAAACTGCACCTTATTACTAACGATACTAAGGTATATTTTAATTTAATCTTACACATCCATACTAACATTATAAATGTGAATGTAACTCTGTCTGTATGTTACGTTTTCACGGCTCACAGAACTTTTTGATGTTTTCAGATTTTGATGAATTTTGGTATGAAGATACCTTTAACCCCGAGGACGGATATAGGGTATTTTTTTAAATCAACCCTTAAAGGGGTGAAATTCGAAATTAAAATAAGGCATTTAGTTTTAAGGCCGATTGACTTCATATTCGATGTCTGGGGCGGGCTGAAGTTACAAAGAATAGATCTCGGTGCTAAAACTAAAAAAGTGGCTGCCATTTTGATTTCTTTGCCAATTTGTAGCCATTAAAATATTTCCTGTCGAATATTTGGCATTAAACGAGAAATCGGATCAACAAAAAGTATTCCCTTCAGTCAAAAATTTTTACATGGGCGGAGCCGCGGGCATAAAGTAGTAGTTACATAATTAACGGTAGGCAGTGGTTTTGCTGTGCCCTGGCATTGCAGAAGTCTATGGGCGGCGGTGACTACTTACCATCAGGTGGCCCGTCTGCTCGTCTGCCTATCGAGGCACTAAAAAAAATGCTTAGTGTAAGAAATAAAACATGAAAAACAGTGAGATAAAGATGGAAAAAATACCGTCGAGAGCTTCGTGGAATTTATTTTAGGAATCAACTAATGAATCCACTTAAATGACATAACGATAAACCTTATTGCCGCACTATGAATTGACAAGAAAGACCTTAAGTAACAATGAGTTGGTCGTCTTACACTCGTATTTATAATCGAGAAAACTCTTTACTTCAGTAAAAGTAATTACTTAAGTAAATATTTTATTTTATAGTTAAGAATTCTTACCAAGTAAGAATCGTTTGACGTAAGATTACTTGGCAATTAGCAACGATTACCGATGCTTGAGTAACATAATGACTTATGTAAGTAATTGCTTGAGATAAAGTAATGTCTTGTTTATAAATACATTGACTGCCTCGGTGGCGCAGTTGTAATTGCGCATGCGTTACAACCGCTGTGCTGAGGTCTCGGGTTCGATCCCCGGGTCGGGTAAAGTGATATTGGGTTTTTCTATCTAGAAATTCTCAGTATTAGCCCGGAGTCTGGAACCTGTGCCCGGTATGGCGATAGGCTCGCCCCCTATCACATTATGGGACCGAAATTCGGCGAATAGTGGGTGTACTGGTTACACCTCTGCCTACCCATATGTATGTTGTTTATAAATACGAGTGTTAGAATCCTTTAAGTAACGATCACTCTCAGATCACATCTTAACACCTAACTCAAACCCACAATCCATCGAATTGAACAGTGCGACCCAGGAGTTGGCGTGGACCGGTTCTTCCATGCTTTGTACACCGAGCGAGAGTCCAGGATGGTGATGCTGCTCGGGACAGCGTGCTCTGACGTCACTGAGAGCATCGCCAAGATCGTGCCCTATTGGAACATCGTGCAGGTACGATTTAACCTATCAAGCATCACGACACCGCTAATTCTGCTAATAGGCTGCTGCTGCTTAATGTCGTGAGGCGTATAACGCCCTACCCGTAGTTGGATGCGTTAGTGTCAGGGTCAACTTTGGCCTCTCATGTCTCAAAAGGATACCGGCGTTTGGAAAAGGTAATAGTGAGTAAAAATACAAGCCAAAATCTACATTAATTCCATTTATTTATTTATTAATTAAAACGGTAATACCAATTACACTAATTAACATATATACATATAACTACAGTAAATTAAATTAATTAAACATTCAATATCATAATTAAAAATATAAAATAAGGTAAATACACACATTAGCATCAGGCATTTGTTTCGCAGTAGTGCAAACATTCACTCTGGATCACCGTCCATTCATCCGCGAACACGTCAAGATGTGGTGCACTGTCCAGGAGAGCATTGAGCGTAGTGAGAGTTCGCGGTATCGGAAACCTAGAACGAGCCACAGTGCGGCACGTCGGGAATCCATATCGTCCATAATATTAAAGTTAAAAATCGCATGTAAGAACGTAGAGTTTTGCTAGTGTTTGACGCACCGCCGGCAAGCTTATGATACAGGACTGGTACAAAGACACTGGTGTTCGGAAAAAAGTAATAAGTAGTGAGTAAAATACAAGCCAAAATCAACTTTATTTCTATAATATACACAGTCAGGTCATAAGTATTGTCACACAGTAAAAACTTTTATTTTAATATGCTGGCCACAAAAAAGTTTATTGAATTCGAATTTCAAATTGTTCATGAAAATAAAAATGTATACTTTTTAGAATTTTAGTCATTTTTAAATATGGAGTGGACGCTTATAGAAGACCGTGTTGCAGTAATTGCGTTACATCGTTGCGGTTACGCGCCAATTCAAATTTTTGACATACTGAAAAATTTGAATATAACCAAAAGATTCGTTTACGTACCATCAAACGATACAATGAAGACTCTAGTGTAGATGACAGGTCAAGAAGTGGTCGCCCTCGGTCTGTTAGGACTCCAGCAGTGATAAAAGCTGTGAAGGCGCGAATTCAAAGAAATCCCAAACGTAAGCAGAAACTGTTGGCCCTTCAGATGGGGTTAAGCAGAACCACGGTGAAAAGGGTGTTAAATGAAGACTTAGGGCTTCGGGCATATCGAAGAAAAACAGGACATCGTTTGAATGCTCGTCTAATGGACCTGAGACTGAAGAGATGCCGCGCTTTGTTGAAGCGATACGCGGGAAAAAAATATCGGGAAATTCTTTTTTCAGATGAAAAAATTTTTACCGTAGAAGAGAGCTACAACAAACAAAATGATAAGGTGTACGCACACAGTAGTGTCCAACGAGGTCATTTTCCATCCTCGCTTATGGTATGGTTGGGAGTTTCTTATTGGGGCTTAACAGAGGTACATTTTTGTAAGAAAGGTGTAAAAACTAATGCAGTTGTGTATCAAAATACAGTCCTGACGAACCTTGTGGAACCTGTTTCTCATACCATGTTCAATAACAGGCACTGGGTATTCCAACAAGATTCGGCGCCAGCTCATAGAGCGAAGAGCACACAAGACTGGCTAGCGGCGCGTGAAATCGACTTCATCCGGCACGAAGACTGGCCCTCCTCCAGTCCAGATTTGAATCCGTTAGATTACAAGATATGGCAACACTTGGAGGAAAAGGCGTGCTCAAAGCCTCATTCCAATTTGGAGTCACTCAAGACATCCTTGATTAAGGCAGCCGCCGATATTGACATGGACCTCGTTCGTGCTGCGATAGACAACTGGCCGCGCAAATTGAAGGCCTGTATTCAAAATCACAGAGGTCATTTTGAATAAACTTTAGTTTCATAAGAATCTATGTTTTGTTAAGTTCATTTTGGTATATAAATGGTTACATAATGAATAAACTTGTTTCAATTATTTTATATTAAACATGTGACAGAATTTATGACCTGACTAGGTAAATATGCTTAATACGCAAATCCATAATGCCGAGTATTGACAGTTTTAGCGCGGCCAAATATGGCCAGATGGTACTTGACAAGTTAAAGGATCTCTTTGGAATTCTTTGGTAGCACCACCAGGGTCCTGCAGCGAAAAAATTATGGAGACTTATTTGTGCAAGTAAATACTTTTGGTTGGACCTGGTTTCGAGTAAGATGAAGAGAGCAAGATTACATTTTTCATCAATAATGACGCATTTTTGGCAAGCGATAATGATAGTTTTGTGATAAAATGGATTGTATATTATTATAAATCTGAAGAACACTAAATGCATTGGGCTATAACCAGAATATAGTTCAATTTCGAACATAAGTCGTAAATGTATATAATTGCGTTCAGTACAATATGTATACAAATTTATCAATCCAGCGACAATATAAATAATAATAATAAATACACCCAACAGTCACACACATAGCTCTGACCCCACCCTAGGTCAAACCTGTGTCGTGGGTATCAACAGCTACGAGGGACTACGGTCCCACGACACCCAGACCCGAAACAAATATCTGTCTGTACACAAACATTTATCTCTGCTGGAATCGAACCCACGGCCTCTCGTGTAACAGACTAATCGCCCGCTGCGCCACGGAGGCCGTCAGTGTAAACAATTATGTAAAAAGTGTGTATTGTAATGTCATATCTAATTTATCTCAAGAATTACAAGAGCTATAAACATCTTTGCTGTAACGTTGTCTTGTCATTAACGAAGATAAATATGTTCGCCAGATACATCAGTAAATCTTGATATTTATTTAGAATTAAGCTATAAATCTTTATAAAACGTGGTCGGGTGGTAAATATTTTGTAGTTCGAGCTTCTAGTAACAAAACACTACTATTGGACTAAATCCAGTCTCATAGACGTCTGGGCCTTAATATACACATCAATTCCCACACATACTACAACAATACTAATAAGGCATTAAATTGCTAATATGCTCAAGTAAGTACATATGTTATTCGGAGATAGTTTGGCTATTTTAATTGAAATATTTTTTAGAAACTGTTCAAATATTCTAGAAATTACTTCATTCGTACTGGCTACATGCTGAAATATAGTTATTTCAGCATGTAGCCAGTTTCACGCTTTTCTAGGATAAGAAATGGTTTATTATAAAATGCAGTATGTGTTGATCAGGAATAATGTACGTGTATTTATTTTAACTCGCCCTGTCTTACTAGCCACTGCTGCTCGGGCTTCTTTTACTCATCACTGTACATAGTAGCATGGTAAATAATATAAAATTGTTACTAATAGAAATAAATATATGTACGCTAGAAATATCTGCACGCACCCGCGATGGTCCCTGGACCAAAAAAATGTAAGGCCTTAGTCCACCACGCTGATCTGCAGGTTGGTAGACTTCATATACCTTTGAAAGGCAAATGAAAATTCTCTGGTATGCAGGTTTCCTCGTGTTTTCTTCACAGTTAAAGCTAGCATTAACAATACACACGTAACTGTAGAGAAGTCAGATTTGATATGCAATGGCTATGTGGACTATGTAATAACACTATGTAACAACAATGTAACAGTATTCACACAAATAAATACATTATTATTATTATAAACAATTACTAAATAAAGCTAACCCATTCTACTATTAAATAAAACTAAAATAATCCAAGAATATTTACCTCACAGACCAGGAGGTAAACAACCGAAATCTAGCATTACAATTTAACAACAATGTTGACATGACCCCAATAGACGTTCCGAGAATTCACGCATGCCCTGCGATCGTATCGGCCCATCGAGTCTAATGTAGGGTTACCAACCCCGGAATTGAAATACTAGTATTAGAAGTTAGAAAAACCAGAGCCATTCAGTTTAAAAACAGGACGCATCTTTGTTTTAAAATAGCGTAAACACTTGCGAGCCGAGACGCCGCCCTTAAAGCAATCATTGCAAAAGTGGTATGCGAATTTTAAAATACAGGACCTTATCAAGGCGCTTCAAAACCCAGAACGCTGCTTAAAAACTATCCAAGACACCACAGGACACTCTAAAAACCAGGACATGTCCTGGGAAAACAGGACGGTTGGCAACTCTAGTTTAACGTGATTACGGGCAAAACAAGCCTACGTGAAATTCAAACATTGGATTTGCATACTATACAGTATCCAGACTTTCTGACAATGTAAAATGGGCTTTAATAGTGGCAGGTAATGCTACATTTGGATCGTCATACGATGTTCATCGCAGACCTAAATCCGAGCTAAGATATCCGCTTTGGCCTCATCTGTTGGCTTTGCCATTGAAATGTGATCGTAGGGCGGTAATGAATCTGGATGTGAGGTCTAGTCTCGCAATGTTAGATGAAGTAAATAGTATTTTGAAGAGTGTATTAATGTGATAATGTATATCATGGTGCTATTTAAATAATTGCATAATATAATTAGAGGAAAGGAAAGGCTACCTTGGTGGCACAGTTGTAATTGCGCATGCGTTACGACTGCTGTGCTGGGGTCTAGGTTTCGATCTCCAGGTCGGGTAAAGGGATATGGTATATGGCTTTTCTATCTAGAAATTCTAATTATCAGCCCGGAGTCTGGAATCTGTGCCCGGTATGTCGTTAAGCTCACCCCCTATCACATTGTGGGACCGGAATTCGGCGAAAAGTGGGTGTACTGGTTACACTGCCTACCCCTTCGTGGATTACAGGCGTGACTGTATGTATGCAAATAGATAAACAAAATTATAGGTTCTGTGTCTTTCGTTGATCGGAATTGTTTGAACGGTATTTATTGTCCTTGCCATCAACTGGAGTGTAGTCAATCAACCGTGCCATAACAAAACAAAATAATATGTTCTCAGTGACTTCAGCTGGTGTTAAAACTGTTCTCTTATAAATGATTAACAAACTAAGTTTTTCAACGATTAACTATTGGAATTATAAATGTGTTATCAAAACTAAAGGTATAGTACTACTAGTAGCTATATGTATTATAACAAGTTGTATAGCTTTAACACAAAACTCAAGTACTGTTTGGTAATAAATCTTCTTCACTTCTACGTAGTATTTACTACAATAAAATACAACAGTGAAACAGTTGTGATCTAAGATAAAATTAGGACTTTTGTATCGCGGACATCTACATCATCATAATCTGACACTAGACCCTCGACCGCTTCTTCGCCTTCTTGCCTATGGCGTAGTGTGAAGAAGCAGGTCGGAATGATTGGGTTGAGGAGTAGAGATTAGATTGTCTCTTGCTACTCGATAGTTTAATTGGACGGCACTGCGCGTACCATCAGGTGCAGTTTGGTCACTTTGCCTTGCCAGGATAAATAAAAATTATAATAATTCGGATATTGAGCATATTTGTGAGTCCAGAATACATTAGGTGTTCTACAGTGGACCTTCCAGTCTTTCCATCCACACCACACATAGAGGCTGTAATATGTAACATCCAACTTTTGACAGGTCTCATTCGGATCCACATCACCAGCTCTCAGCGATAGATCTGAGTTCCCATTGTTCTGCCGAACCGTAGCTCCTGACTCTTCACACAACCCGGCTCGGATAGCGTTCATCAGGTATTCTATTGTTATTACTAACATCGACTATGTAGACTTTAGGCTATTTTTTATGCCTGAATAGGCTGACGAGCAGACGGGCCACCTGATGGTAAGTAGTCACCGTCGACCATAGACTTCTGTAATGGCACTAGTTACCTGATTTTACTTTACGAAATATTAGTATGTCCAATATTCCAGTCTCTTATATCGTAAGGTCGGAAACAAGCGAGTGGGTCACCTGATGACCCTGGTGGATAAGATATATCCAGCGTCTCAAGATATACTAATAAGATATAAACAAGTGAAGAAACTAAACAGCTAACGGCATGATTGTGTTGAGTAGCGAGGGATAGATTGTCTCTCAATACTTTATACTCTAACTGCCGAGTCAGAATAATAAAAAAAATATAGACGTCTCTATGCCACAGAAATTGAGAACGCGTCACACATTCAATTACTATCAGTGAGAAAAGGAATATTGCGAGGTGGAATCGTTACTAGTTAATTATACACGATTCTATATTTAATTTCGTTACGGATTGTTATGTAGCAAGATTTCAAGCAAGATTCATAGAAGGTCGCCTTTATAAGGAAGGAATCGTGGTCTATGGAGTGGTTGCATATCCGGCACCCCCCCCCCCCCCCCCCCCACTAACTAAAAAATTACATATGGGATGTTTTCACACTTTCGCGATTTGTACGAATATTATCAAATTAACCCCGTTGCAAATCGGTTGGAACGTTTAAATATTGCACGATTAATACCCGTTCCCTAATTTTATACTTACACATTGAACTTTTTAAAAGACGCTGCCAAAACTACCTGGAGTGGTCGTACAACTTTTAATAAAACTCAAACTAATCTATTTATCATTTGTCACAGACAGTTCGGCTGGGACACAGTCACGGCCTTTTCTCAGAATGAAGAGGTGTATTCATTAGCAGTAAACGAGCTGGTCACTCAACTAGAAGCTGCTAATATCAGCTGCACAGCTTCTATTACGTTTGCCGAGTCAGATTTTAAGGAGCAGCTACAGCAGCTTAAGGTATGTGTAATTCTATATAACAAATTCTCTAAAGTGTAGACGAAGGCGTACCGATACTTGAATCAAAAATAATTAGCAAAATTAATTATTCTAAAGTTCTAAGTTACTGCGCGGAAAATGCAATATTGATGAAGTGGGTACTGGAAGCACAGAATAAGCTTGAAAACGATTTTAACCAGATTTTGCCAGAAGCCTTGCAGGTTATTATTGAAATGAAGAAAGGAAGGTCTGTAATTATAAATGGTTTTGAAATTCGTATTACTAATCAAAATTTCTTACTTTTGTCCTACCTTTAAGCAAATGATAAGATACACCATTGGCAAAAGATCAATTAGTTTACCAGTTTATACAGTTTCTCTTGATATGTGACAATAATAAATACAATTAAAATTCACACACATAGTCCCAACTCCAAAGATACGAGACTTGTTTCGTGGGTATAAAGAACTACGAGAGATTTTTGACCCAAATACTCAGACCAGAAAAAATATTTATGGACCACACAAACCTTTGTCCTGGTGCGAGCGTCGGCTAGGTCTCCAATACGTGATAATTGATCGATACGTACATTATTAGAGAAATATCTATCACACAAATGAAAATAACAATGCCATCATCTGTATTCTCTCAGAAAGCCTATTTTAGTTCTTTAGATCAGATACCTGATCTACAAAGGCGAACTCATTTCTTCAAGATAAATTAAATATAATTCTGCTCTCGACTAATCTTAGGTCTTTAATTAATTAATGAACTTAGTAGACAACCGATAAAAGCTAGGTCTCG
Source organism: Laothoe populi (assembly GCA_905220505.1). Taxonomy (NCBI): domain Eukaryota; kingdom Metazoa; phylum Arthropoda; class Insecta; order Lepidoptera; family Sphingidae; genus Laothoe; species Laothoe populi. The sequence goes on along the minus strand of HG992155.1, from coordinate 2,325,466 downwards.
AGACAATAGATCTTTAGATTGAAACTAGTGTTGATATTCCTTAAACAAAAAAGGAATCTCGGGAATTCGAGATTTAGAAAGAAATCACGATAAACAATCCGATACTAATCCTTCTTCCTACTAATATTATAAATGCGAATGTTAGGATGGATGGATGTTTGTTACTCAATCACGCCAGAACGGCTGGACGGATCTGGTTGAAATTTATATTTTTATAGTTTGGAATTGCTATTCCAGCCTATAATCTATCTCTGTGCCAAATGTGCCATAGGCTACTTTATATCTCGATAAAAGGTACGGTTCCCGCAGGATAGGTTCATTTTTGTTTTACACAGAGCAAAGGAACGATATGATTTTTTGCATAGAATTAATTGAAAGGTCTGAAAATTGCATAGGCTACTTTTAATCCCAGAAAAATGCACGCTTCCTATGGGATAGTAAAATATAGAAAGGCGTAATAGTTTTAGATATCTCCAGGGATTTTATACCTTTTCTTTCAAACATAACTACCACGCGGGCGAAACCGCGAGCAAAGGCGAGTATGAAATATAGAATAGTGTAAACATAAATTTCCGATGATAAAAGCTAGATGTGATTGATCACGATGTTTCTTACTATAATACTCTGTGTAGTAACTATACACAAATATTGCTATGTAGATATCAACTTGCAAAACTATACTGATAGGCATAACTACGCACCCATATTACAGATTCATTATTGCGTTTCAATTCAATTTGTAATATTACATTTTGTTAGTTATTATTTACCACTGCCTCAGTGGCGCAGTTGTAATTGCGCTTGCGTTACGACTGCTGTGCTGAGATCTCGGGTTCGAACCCCGGGTTGGGTAAAGTGATACTGGGGTTTTCTATCTAGAAATCTCAGTAGTTTGAAATTGTGCGCGCTATGGCGATAGACTGGCCCCCTACCACATTATGGGACTGAAATAAATTCGGCGAAATGTGGGTGTACTGGTTACACCTCTGCCTACCGCTTCGGGAATTACAGGCATATGTGTATATGTATGTATGTATTTAACATAAAAATTAAATAGGCGTAGGTATCAAAAACTACGAGTGTTAGGAACATCAACAAAACTATGCAAGATGGATATTTAAAAGGCACAAACACAATGTTTATAATTTATTGAATGATTTACACGACACTATTACACATCTCAGTGCTTAATATTAACACACACGCATGTCAGGATTCACTTAAGGTTTCTCTTTATAATTAATCTACCAGCATTACCCACTAAGCTCAACAACGCCATTGAACCGTTTACAATTACTTACTGCCCCGCGGACGAACCATGAATATACTCACTACCAACTCACTGCTATACCACTAGTCTTCTGAACTGAACAACTGAACTGAACTCCGGAGCGCGGAAGGCACACCGTTTTATATGAAACATTTACTACTCCCATTTTGGTTGTCATTATTAACTACCCCCAACTATTCTCCTAAATACCTCCGTTATACCTTCGGTATTTCTTATAATAGGAAATATCCTAATACGAGAAACTACGGTCCCACAACACCTAGACCCGAAACAATTATTGTATTGTGTTTCGAAGCGGGAATCGAACCCACGGCCTCTCACGGCCTCAGGAAGTGGTAGAGCCACGCTGTAGACATATTTGTCTACAGCATGAATAGGCCGGCTCGACCGGGGTAGTACCACTGTCTCACAGAAAACCAACGTAAAGTGACAGTTTACTTTCGCGTTTCGTATGGTAAGTGAGATATCCGGAGGCCCAGATTCCCCCTTCCCTTCCCTAATCCCTATTCCTGTCCTTTAAGGCCGACAGCGCATACATGATACTTTCGGTACTGTGGATGTTCATGGGCGGTAGAGATCACTTAACATCAGGTGACCCACATGCTCGTTTGTCGGACTATGCAATAAAAAAAAAATCTCATCTCACAGCCGGCTACACGCCTGCTGCGCTACAGAAACTAACAATTTATTATACATACTTTTATGATTTTATTTCCGCATCTCGGGAATACGAAAATGTCGGAATACCCCAATCTGGACTTAATGACAAACATAAGGCTTTGAATTAATGATCCAAGAGTTTAATTTAACAACGTTTTTGTCACAAAGGCTCTGACATCCAGTAAATAACCTAAAAGTATCACTTCTATTTATTTTTTCTGTAAATTAACTTTTATTTGCGCGTACGTGTAACATATCTACTTTTTTACTTACTGACATTTATTTCTTTGAGGAAATTTATGTCGGCTCGAGAAATTACTTTAACTCAATTTTGTGGTAAAGTCGATAAGTACAGTCTAAAATATTAACTAGATAGAATATAACAGCGTATCAGTTTTAAATTGCAATGAATATGAAGTCTCGGAATGCTGAGATTTTTCTTTAATATTAGATGTGAAATCGTACTCGTGTTTTGGTCGAGACATATATATTTTTTTTTACTATAAATAGGCTTGCGTTTGACCACTATCTCGCCTGATGGTAAGTGATGATGTGGTCTACGGTGGAGCACGCTTGCCTAGAAGATACCTATTCACTCTTGACTTAACATATGATTATATCAAACATACAGTACCTATTCGAATATTAATTAACAGTTCAGCCACCATGGCGCAGTTGGCGAGTAGCCGGCTTTCAAACGAGAGGTCGTGGGTTCGATTCCCATACCGAAATGTGATAGAGGGCGAGCCTATCGCCATACCGGGCACAGATTGCCGACTCCGGGCTAATACTGAGAATTTCTAGATAGAAAAACCCAATATCACCCGTATAATTACCCGACCCGGGGATCGAACACGAGACCTCAGCACAGCAGTCGTAACGCATTGGCAATTACAATTGCGCCACCGAGGCAGTCCGTCAAATTTTTGCGTGTCAGACAGATATTAGTGTCCGGGGTCTGGGTGTTGTGAGACCGAAAGTCTCTCGTAGTCCCTAATACCTACAACACAAGACTTGTATCTTAGAGTCGGATCGGAGATATGTGTGTGACTGTTGGGTGTTATTATTATTATAAAAAATATTTCTCTTTTTTACTTTTTAACCGACTTCAAAAAAAGGAGGAAGTTAACAATTCGTCGGAATCTTTTTTTTTATGTATGTTCCCTGATTACTCGAAGACGCCTGGACCGATTCGAGAAATTATTTTTTTGTTTAAAAGGGTATACTTCCCAGGTGGTCCCATTGGCACCAAGTCAGGATCTGATGGTGGGATCTCAGTAAAATCGAGGGCTACCCTCAAATTTTATAGGGACGCATAGTTTGTTATTTATTGAAGTCGGTGTACTTTTTTTTTAATTAAAAAACTTTTACTTATTGTCTCTACAGTTGCTTTTACTTGTGTTTTTATTACGGGATTTTTGAACAAACTAAAAAATACCCTTTGTTCCACTCTTTTTGTTAACATCCGTCGCCAACAACCTCGTTCGCACTCAGCATTGTGCGACATGTTTTTAGTTTCTATACAGCACGAGTGCTTATGTTCAACTGTGTAGCTTTAACTCTTGAGTAGGAACTATGATGCCATCTCTAATACAGCTAGAATAACATCCTCTACTATATTTACTTTTATATTCTTAATTTGTTTTACTTTAGTAACAAATAATCTTTTAAAAATCGCATTCTTGTATTAATAAAACAAATTAATCTAATTATTGCTAAGACATAGTACGCTCATAGGTAAGAAATATATAATAGCAGCGATAGCCTAGTTGGTTGCGGTACGGACTGTCAAGACGAAAGTTGTATGTTTGAAACCTAAAGTGCACGTGTGTATTCATTGTTAATTATTGCTTCCTTTAACAGTCAAGGAAATATCGTGAAACCTGCATACCTGAGAATTATCATAAGATTTTCGAAAGTGTGTGAAGTCTACCAACCCGCATTAGGCCAGTGTGGTGGACTAAAGCTTAACCCCTCTCATTAGTAGAGAAGGCCCGTGCCCAGCAGTAGGATGTTTAATACAGGGCTAGTATTATATAGTACTCTCGTCTCCAGTGGCTTGATCTCAAAAATGAGGAGCTTATCGGGTTCTACTATTTAATTAGTATGTGAGTGCCGGTCTTCTGATAGGAAATTGAATAAAAACCACCTTCGCGAATAACACATATATTGTCGGAACTAAAACAATGCACTACACGGGGGCGCAATCCGTACGGAGCACACTTTCAGAGAGGAGTCGGAGTAAGTGGTGCGGACAAGTATGGTACGGCATGAGTGACTTGCTCCGAAATATCGCACGCCATAAGCTTCCTCATACAGCAATGCGACATACAAATCATATTCATCTAAACGGTCTTCTTTGTCTTGCTTTTAAACCATTTTTAAACCAACTATTAATTGAGAGCCTCTGGAATTGTTTGACGTGGTTCATCAAGAATGATTTTCTAAAATTATTCTTAAATTCAATTCTACACATCAGCAACTTCCTATACAAGATTATGAGTAAAGTGTGGCTCGCGGCATCGCCCGGGTCAGCCCTATGCTCTGATCCCGTGGGTCATAAAGTGATATTAAATATCCTATAAAAACTACAGTAAAAAATCAAGAATCTTTTTTCAAATCTGACTAGTAGTTCCAGAGATTACCGCGTTCAAACTAACAAAAGAATCTTACTTCTTACTACTATTATAAATGCGAATGTTTTGATGGATGGATGGATGTTTGTTACTCAATCACGTCAGAACGGTTGGACGGATCTGGTTGAAATTTGGCACAGAGATAAAATATAGCACATAGGCTACTTTTATCCCGAAAAATGAACGGTTCCCGTGGGATAGTTTGGTTTTTGTTTTACACAGAGCATCAGCACAGAGATCGACTAGATTTTTTGCAAAGTGTTAGTTGAGGGGTCTGAGAATGACATAGATTTTTATCCCGGAAAATGCACGTTTCCTATGGGATAGCATATAGAAAAGTGTAATAGCTTAGGATATCTCCATGGATTTTATACCTTTTTTTTCAATGACAACTACCACACGGGCGAAGCCGCGAGCAACATCTAGTAGCATATAAAAATCAAGTAACACATAATATTTCTGGCATAACCTTTATAATCTAATAATAATAATACAAGACCTGTATTATACATTGTTCATTGTTCACTGCTGGGCACGGGCCTCCTCTACTAATGAGAGGGGTTAGACCTTAGTACTCGCACGAGCCTAATGCGGGTCGGTAGACTACACATACCTAATACCGTACAAGAATTCTCACGATGTTTTTCTTCACCATTCTAATCTATCGTTTATAATCTATTTAATCTATACAAAAATAATCATTAATTCTCAGGTTGGTTAGTAATAATTAGTTATCAAAATCCGAAGTATATCATAGAATACGTAAGACATGTACACAATAATCTAATCAAAGTGATGGAACCACGTGGGAGTTGGCAAGACGCCGTCTACGAGTGCGTGGTTCAGACAGCACATATTTTATGTCTGATGTTATAATGCGATTAGGTGAACCTCGCTGAAATGTTTCTAACAAGCCTTCAATGAATAAAGTGTTTCAGAATAGTCTTGCGAATGAAATAAGGATATCGAAAATTCTCTGTTTTGTTGCAGAGATTGAAATCTTTTTAAGCGACTTTAAAAAAGGAGGAGGTTCTCAATTCATCGTTTTTTGTATGTTCCCCGATTACTCGAAGACGCCTGAACCGATGCTAGAAATTCCTTTTTTGTTTAAGAGGGTATACTTACCAGGTGGTCCCATTAACACCAAGTCAGGATCTGATGATGGGATCTCAGAAAAATCGAGGGTTGCCCTCAAATTTTATAGGGACGCGTAATTTGTTTTTTATTGAAGTCGGTGTACTTTTTATGAATTAAAAAACTTGTAATAATATAGCATTAAGGAAATCATCATTTATAATCCATAATACCAGAAGAATCATAGGTCATCAACGACCTTTGAGAAAAATGGTGATGGATGTAGCTCCGGTCTTATGCGACTTCTGAGTGTTTCTCTCCTGCCATCCTATCCCAAAAGTCATCTAACCTGATGGTTTCAAGGAATTCATACCATTAATTATGAATATGATCAGGCTAGTATCGCAGTAATGGTAGTCGTCGACGGCTATTACACAAACAATCTATCTTGCAAAGATTCGGTACTATATTATCGCTAAACAATTGTTTATTTGCGGTCGGCGGTTCTATTTTCAAGTACATTATACTTCTGTTAAACAACCAAGACATGTCTCCTTCGACCGTGGAATAAACGTGTGAACTCAACTAAGGCCAACTTTAGAGACGTGATATTTTAATTACATAATATTAAAAGCGGTTAATACCCAGATTAGTATGCATGTAACTCTGAAGCAGACGTGTAGCGAGGCACTAACTTTAAGCTCAAAAGCCGGTTTTATATATTCTGATACTTAGGAATAATCTAATCTAAAATGCATGGAGTTGTTTATGAAAGAAAGCGGTAATTTTGGTTAAAACGTTACTCTATCTGAAAAATAAATATAATCTCGGGTCAATGTATTTATTTACACCAGCAAACATTTTAAATTTGTGTATTAAAATACTGTTCTGTCAGTTACCTCCTTTTAATAAAATATCCAATAGTGACTACCTCGGTGACGCAGTTGTAATTGCGCATGCGTTCGACTGCTATGCTGAGGTCTCGGGTTTGATCCCCGGGCAGGGTAAAGTGATATTGGGATTTTTTATTTATACTCTTTATTAGTCTAGAGTCTGGAATTGTGTCCGGTATTGCGATAGGTTCGCCCCCAATAACATAATAAAAATCTCGGCGAGAAGTGCGTGTACTTGTTACACCTCTGCCTACCCCTTCGGGGATTACAGGCGTGAGTGTATGTATGTATCCAAGAGCGAAAGAAACAAAACTCAGACTTGAAAATCGTGTTAAAACAACTTAATTATTTATTAATGTAATTAAATAAGAAGTTTTTTCTAGAAACTGGACACTCGTATCATCATTGGGAGCTTCTCCCAAGAGATGATACCGAAAATATTTTGTGAGGTGAGTGGGTTTTAAGATCTATTTAACGAAATAGCAATTTTAAACATAATTTATAATTTGTCCTTATTCCCAAACTCCAAGTTAGAAAACCAAATTATCTCCATTTACTAAATTTGCATCAGTCATTTTAAAATCGAACGGAAGATACCGTTTCATTCAGCTTATCTCATGGAAATATCTCTTCAGTACATTACCTTGGTTTAGCATACTCCTGATCTTCGAGGTTCTCTCCTTACCATTTCAATCCCTATTTCCAACTCCTCCCTATATTTCTATTTGATTAATTTCGTTGTGGGATAAAAGACAGTTATGAAGCATTCCCAGAGACTCGCCGAGTTTCATTACTCGGTGTCGAAAAAATGCGTGCTATTATTGACCCTGGTTAAACAGGTGTTACAATGGCGGGAGAGTGGTAGTCTCTAACACTTCAGTCCAAACATCAATCTGCTTCATCAAATCCTAACTGAAGCTTATGTGGCGAGATCGCAGGCGTTCCGACTGGGCATGTTTGGTGCGGAGTATGCATGGCTGGTGGCTGGTATGCCGCCCCGTATCAGAGGAGCAGCACCCTGTACCAGGGTCCAACTGGCCAAGGCTCTCGAGGGCCTGGTGACTGTCACTGCGCATCGAGGCATCGTTGGCGATCTTATCTCATTCTCAGGGTTGGTGAGTACTTTGTTAGCTCAGCGATTGTTTTTATAGCGTTTGTGCGTTAAAGAACGACGTCGCTGCTCTGTAGCTCAACCATGAATTTGTGTCAGAAAGTTACGATAGGTAAACGAAGTCATTTCGTTTTATAGTACCAAAGGAGAATGCCCATTCTTGGTACTGCTTTTTCTCGCGCATCAAGATATAAACAATATATAAATTAATTTCATTATTTTTGATGTCGTCTGACAAACAGAATGTCTGTGTTGTATTGGGGGTTTCTTTTTTTCACAATTAAATAATAATACAATTCCAAAAATATAGACTTTAGATAGTATTTGGATACTTTATCGACTATTTAAAACAACTTTTTGTCATATACATAGTTTACGTTGTCGCTAGTGAATATACGCGAGACAAACTCATAGTTGAGCTACTGAGTGCGGGCAAAAGCCTGAAGATAGCATGCAGATACAACTCAGGATAATAGCCATGATTACAGTAACAAAAAATTACGCAAAAAATTATATTTATTTATTAAATTACAACAAATTTTAAGTAAGATTTTTTTTTAATAAAAATAAAATAAGTAAAAAAAAATTAAGTAAAATCAAACCGTGATTAAGTATTAGGTAATTGTACTACTCCAAAGACTGGTACTGCCGAGTCCATTCATGACGAACAGAAATCTTTCCGCAGCGTGGTTCTATCACTTTACATTTAATTTGGAATCTTCATCTTTATTATAAAATTGAAGAGTTGGGTAATTGTGTCTTTTTACGATTTTTTCGCGATATTTTTTTTTATTTCCTCGAGCGGCAGACGAGCAGACGGGCCACCTGATGGTAAGTAGTCATCGCCGCACATAGACTTCTGCAATGCCAGGGCACAGCAAAACCGTTGTCTACCGATGATATATTTATTAAATAAAGAAATTTGTACTTAGTAGAAGGATTTTTTTTTTTTGTCGTGGGGAAAGCGTTTTATTACTGCCGCCCGCTCCGGAGGGAAGCGGATTAAGAATAAAACGGGTATGCTGGACTAGCCGGTCTTACGACCCAGCATCCCCCTCGCACGGATGATGGCTATCCGTGCTGCCACTGGGCCGAGTCCCTAACCCCTATATACAACCCACCCGACACTACCAGCTAAAACCCCGCGGTGGCCTTCTTCGGCGCTTACGGAGCGATCCCGGGGTATTCTAAGGAGTGCTAGAATTGCAGCCGGAATCGCCCCTGCGCGGTGCTGCGTAGCAGCCCATCTCCATGGAGGGCTAAGGAGCCCCCGCGCACCGAACAACGACAGCGAACGAGGCCTGACCCGCGCTGCCGTCCATCTCGGGGTCGCACGATGCTCCGAATTTGGGAGTGCATCGATACGGGCTGACAGCCCTCCGCTGCGCGCCCGCGACCCCCGATGGCCCCTATTAGTCGCCTCGTACGACAGGCAGGGGTTACCGTGGTGGAATTCAAACGCCCCCATTCCACAGGGCGGGAGACGCCGGTCAGTCGTCCACCTGGCGCCTCCTACGTCTTCTCTGGCGGCGGGAGGGATCATATCGTTCCCGATCCCTCTCAGCACTCTCCTTCTGCGAGATGACGTTCTCGCAGAAGTGGGCCACCGCACGCCAGGACCTCCGGCTGGCGACCATGGACGACACCACGGCGGGCAGCGAGAGGTTTCCTCCGACGACTGCTCTGAGAGCGCTGCGCTCTTCGTCCCAGGCTGGGCACTCCTCCAACGTATGTTGGGCCGTGTCTTCGCGGCAGTTGCCACAGTGGTGGCACACGGCAGACACCTCCTTTCCGATCCGACACAGGAACGAACCGAAACACCCATGGTCCGTTAATACCTGTGTCAGTCGGAACGTAGGCGCCCCGTGGCGCCTGTCTAGTCATCTCTTTAGGACAGGACGCACTGCCGCGACAGTCCTCAAGCTCGCAGTCGGGCTCTCCAGCCTGGTATGCCACTCCTCCACGGCGGTTCTGCGAAACCGGGCCGCAATCTCCCTCGGGGCCAGTCTCTCCTGACGGCGGCTGGACGCCTCCTCCCGCCAGAGGAACGCTGACGAGAGGAGTTTGGCGTCCAACTCCCAAGGGAGTGTGCCGGCCAATACGCAGGCCGCCTCGTGGGAGACCGTGCGGTAGCCCCTTACTATTCGCTGCGCCACCAAACGCTGTGGTTTGCGCAGCAGGGCGACGCAGCGGGCGTTCAGGGACTCGGCCCATACGGGACATCCGTACAGAGCCATTGACCGCACGACTCCAGCGTATAAACTTCGGCAAGGGCTATTAGGTCCCTCCAGGTTCGGCAGCAGGCGTCCGAGCGCGCCCGCCGCCCGCACCAATTTCGGCGACAACTCCTTGAAATGGGCACGGAAATCCCACCGGCTGTCCAGAATCAATCCCAAGTACTTCATTTTACAGCCGATGGGAATCCGCACCCCCTCCACACTTATGTGTGGCTCAAAAGGTGGCCGAATCCGAGGCCTGTGAAAACAAAGGGCCTCGGTTTTGTTGAGGGCCACCTTAAGGCCCAGTCGCCGAATCCTGCCCACCACCTATTCGGTTGCGAACGAGGTGAGCAGGGTGGCCTCCTGGAAAGACCTGGCCGACGCTGTCACTAGTGTGTCGTCCGCGTAACAGACGACAGCGACACCTCGGGGGTAGGTACCACGGAGCACCCAATCGTAGCCGATGTTCCACAAGAGAGGGCCCAAGACTGAGCCCTGTGGAACACCGCAGGCCATCGCTCTTCGGTGCCAACCGTTGGCGCCCGGATACACTATGTATCTATCTGAAAGATACGAGTGCACCAGGCGCCGAAGATACGGTGGCACCACATGGTACCGCAGTGCTTCCATTATGCAGGCCCAGGGTAAAGTGTTAAACGCGTTGGCGATGTCTAGAGACACCGCCACCACCACTTCACCACGAGCCACTGCATCCTCCGCTTGTGCCTTGACCCGCAAAATCGCGTGTATTGTCGATCGGCCCTGCCGGAACCCGTACTGGCATTGTGCCAGGTCCGGCCCGACCCCTTCGAGATGCTCGACGAGGCGAGCGTGAACAATACGCTCGAAAAGCTTGCAGACCTCGTTGAGCAACACAATGGGCCGGTAGGCCGATGGCGACTCTGCGGGCCGCCCCTTCTTCTTGAGCAGGACCAATTTCCCAGTTTTCCACTGAGATGGAAAACGGCCCTGCTCCAGACACGCGGAGAACAGGCCACGGAGCCTAGTACCCAGATGCTCGACGGCTAACACCCATGCACGCCCGGGGATACCGTCGAGACCCGGGGCCGTCTTCTTGCCCCGTAGCCGTAGCACCACCGCCCGAAATTCTTCGGGCGATACCTCCGAAACAACCCTTGCCGAACTTAACGACGATGGCGTCGATAAATGTGACGCCATCGCTGGGGGAGTGACATTCACAGTGGCAGGGAACAAAGCTGCGACGACCTCTTCAACTAGATCGCCCCGGAGACTCTGAGTCAGTGGGGGCGCCCATGGGCGATACCGTCTCATCGCCACGCGATATGGACGCCCCCAAGGGTCGTTATCAAGAGTTCCCCGAAACTCCTTCTGAGCTGCAGACTTTGCACTTGCTATTGCCACGCGCAGCGCTCTCTTAGCCTCCCTGTGGAGGCCGTGAAGTAGCCGTTCCTGGTCCTCGTCACCGGGAAGACGGACCCGACGACGACGGTGTCTGGCGAGATGACGAAGGGCGGCAACGCAGGAGACACGTAACCGCATAAGTTCCGCCGACCACCAGAACACCTGGCGCTTCTCGGGAAGACGTCGGACTCGGGGCATGGCCGCGTCACAGACGCGCGACATCGCTGCCCCGAACCACGCCGCCTCCTGCTCGACCTGCATCGGTGCCTCCGGTGCAGGGAGCCACGCCTGGGCCAGTGCGGCCTCCTTCAGGGCCTCAACATCGAGGCGTTTTACACACCAACGCGGGCCGTCCGACCGCGGGCCAGTCGGTCCTCCACTGGACTGGGGGTTAGGGGATAAGCAGACGTCGAACCGAATGTATCGGTGAACCGACAACGTCTCCTCGTCCACCAGAACTCTCCAGTCACGGACACGGCGGGCAATAGCTGGGGTGGCGAACGTGAGGTCCACCACCGATCCGCCATTATGCCGCACGCACGTGTTAACCGACCCGCGATTCACGACGGCCAGGTTGGCCGAGATCGCCCATTCCTCCAGGGCCTCGCCTCGCCTGCTGGTGACCGACGAACCCCAAGCCAGAGACTTGGCGTTGAAGTTGCCGGCAACGAGAACGGGGCGAGGCTGACTGCCTTGCACCACCAGGGCCCCTAGCCGAGCGAGAAAGTGCTCAAACTCGGCCAGTGATCTATTGGGGGAGAAATACACACCCACAATCCAGACCCCCCCCAACAGAACCGCGACACATCCCGATCCCTTCGCTACTTTTTCGAAGGGTGGGGAGCCGGCGGCGCCCCGAGTGATGACGGCCACCAAACCGTTAAGGTCCCCTGCCCAGTCTTCCCTGGGGGGAACAAAATAAGGCTCGGCGACCACAGCCACTTGTATCGACCACTGCGCCATGCTCTGGACTAGAAGGTCCTGGGCCCTGGCGCAGTGATTAATGTTCGCCTGGAGGAAACGTTGTGCCATATTAATGGGCGATCTCCATCTGCTCTCCACTGGTGCCCGCTGTCGGCTGGGTCACAACCTCCGACCCCCGACCACGATTAACGCGGCGAGGGCGGGAGGAGGCGACGCATGCCTTTGCGCCCACCTGGTGCCCCGCGGGTTTACCGACACCTGCGCACACTACGCAGTGCGGCTCCGCGGAGCACCCCTTGGCCTTGTGACCCACAATGCCGCAGCGATAGCAAAGTTCGCTGCGGTCACACTCATCGGTGCACCGCATCCGCACATGTCCTCTGTGCAGACAACGGTAGCACCGCATAGGCCCCGCCTCCAGGAGCTGGACACGCGCCGACACCCAGCCGATCAAGACTCGGCCCGACTTTAATATTTTGTCGGCGACCTTGGCGGGGCACCGCACCCACGCCGCACCAAGGCCCGACCGGTCGGGGCGGATCTCCCCGACCTTAAAGTTCTCTGACAGAGAATCCCCAGCTCTTGCCAAGGCCGCTGCTACCATCTCCGGGTTATCCGAAGCATCTAACCCGGAAACTCGCATCTCCACGGACTTGAAGGGGCGGGAAACACGAACATCACCCGCAAGTTCCATTCCACCGAACACCTCCCTCACTTTATTAGCGAGGGAATCGGCCCTCGCTTCGGATTCCGGGCCGGGTACCTCATATAGGTACCCACCCGTCGCCATTAGACGCGCCCGCGTCTCAGCAATGCCGAGACCGGCCAAGTCCACACGTCGTTGGACCTCCCGCAAGACTTGGGCATAAGTGACACCCCGCGCCAATCCCTCTGGCGTCACCGTCAGCGAGACTGCGGCCTTGCGGGGCAGGTGAATCCGTGGCTCTGGCCGACGCGGCTGTGGTGGAATGGAAGCCACAACACTCGGCATGGGCTGGAGATTTTTCTTCCCTTTTTTGGCCACAACGTTCCACCCCTCTTCCATCGATACAGGGGCGGGGGGTAGTGGCCGCGGCTCTCGAGGCGTTATGGGAGTGCAGCTTCTTTTCCTTGCTTTTCCCCTCTTTCCCCCTCTTCGTGATTTACTCTGAGGGTGATTTGGGGACACCACGGACGTGGACGGTGCTACCGGCCCATCAACTACGACAGGCGCAAGTAGGGGACGGGCAGCTTCAACAGGGGCAAGCTGGGCATTACTTTTTCCCTTGCCCAGCCCTTTTCCCTTCGGGGTAGCCGGTGGACCGGCGGCGGCTGGAGGGGCCTTTGATGGCCCAGCAACGGCAGGCGTTGCCAGAGCCTTAGCCCTATCGGCGGCCAATGGAGGCCGCATGATGGGCTCTGGAGGAAGCCTCGAGTAAATATCGCTCAAGCGCGCGTCTAAAATATTTAAAAAACGGCGCTCGAACCGCTCGAGGCGTTCCTCCTCTCCAGGAACGGCTCCAGTTTGGGCCGCCGGCTGCGACTGTCCTTGTATCGCTTGGACAGTCGCCATCATCTCCTCCAGGGTCCACTGTTGGGATGCAAGCGAGGCCTTGAGGACGGCGATTTCTTGGGCCATCGCCACCTTTTCGGCCTCCAACCTGACTACCTCTGTGGAGGCTGACTCCTCAGCCCTTACCAACAGCTCTTTCGCCGCGAGATTCAGCCTCCGCTGCTCTGTCCCTTTAAGGTGCCGGGACTTGCTGGCCACGTCCCGGATGGTTGCTGCCATCTGCAAGCGCCAGTCACAGTCACCAGTTACTTCCATTGGCGCGGTGTCTTCGTCAGACACCACAGCCGAAAGAGCAAGCACTTTTGGCGCCGGTTCATCGTCACTGTCGCTTGCAGATGCGTCCAGTTGCCGAGCTCTTGCCGCCCTCTTTGAGCGTGTCATGACACCGCTCGTTCCAGCATCCGCATCTGAAACAGCTGAAGCGGCCTTGATAGTCTTTCGCCCAGCCTCATCCGTCTTCTCAGGGTCACTATCATCCCCCGAAACTAACTTCTCCACTACATCTTTTTTTTTTGGTTTTAAGGTTTTCATATTAAGTCCCACGATTATGGGGGATATAAACGTCCACCCAGGCAGAGCCCCCTGTACCTGGGTAAGCCTTGGGGTATCACGCACGGAGGGGCAGCAGGTACTCCGGCGGCGTGGTTCGCACTAGAGACCGAACTACCCATCGGCCATGCATCCCCTCGCGGTGCGCCGCCGCTTGGGATTCGGGGTAACTTTTTATAGAGGTTTTCTCCCTCGCGGTCCAGGCGGTTAAGCCAAGACCCTGGGCCCAGTCGGAGCGCGAGACGTGACCACAGACCTCCTTTTGACTGGATTACGATGTACGACGGTGACAACAGGAGAGAAACTCTCCCCTACTGCCAGCTCGGCGGCGGGGTAAGCGCACACCGAGCCCGCCGACGCCCCCGAGACAGAACCCGGAAGTAGCCCAAAGAAGTGGGCAAAAAAAAAAAAAAACAACGACAGCCGCCACAGCAGGTGACGACTGCCATCCACCTTTTGTCAGGATATCGGCCGTCGGTCAACGTGACCGCCGTTGCCCAGGGTGCACCACGTGGAGGTTTCCTGACTTCGCACCCCCAGAAGGATACAATTTCGACTTATTAACTTATATAAAATTTTATGTTCTCGCTTAATTATGAACGCCAAGACCAAACCGTTGTACCCAAAAAGATTCAATTTTGTTTCTATATTCCTATGACATTAAACAAAATATCCTCTAATATTCTATTTGTAAAGGAAATAGACCCCCTTTTACCCCTTCAGGCAAAGTTTCTATGGGAAATAATATTCTTTTGGTCTTTAGTTGTAACTTTGTATTCTCTTCGACACAATTAATGTAACACGCATTTCCTTTTTGTGATAGTTTCTATTGGAAACAGTACTTCTCTAACTCGCCGAGCTGAGCCGCGAACTCAAGCTTTAATACTTTATATATAGTTACTTCCTTACAAAACGTTCATGTAATGGCTTATAGGTAATTAGTGTTTTGGCCTGCTAGATTGAGACATTAAACTTCAAAAGGAGCAAGACAAAACACTAACAGATTTTTACGTTTTTAAGACCTTAAAAATAAATACGTGATTTTATTGAAACTGAGTTATATATTGTTCACGGGCCTCTTCTATTAATAAATGGATTAGACCCTAGTCCACCACGCTGGCCCAATGCAGGATTATAGGGATTCACATACCTCTGAAATTCTTATTTAGAATTCTTAGGTATCCAGGTCTCCATACGATATTTTCTTACACCATAAAGCACATTAACATTGAAACACGAAACTGCAATTTTATATCTTTAACAAAACGTGCGCGACCGAGTTATTATATAATTTCTTTTAAGAAAGCTCCATGAAACCTTTTTGATGTCACGAATTTGAAACTATCTAAAAGTTTGTAAAAAATACGAAATAAAATACAAAGAATACTTCTGAACACGTTCATATTTTATTTATTTTTACACACACGTGCCTAATAAATAACTGAATGCGACACTTTTACGTAGCTGGATTCGAGGAGAGTTTTGCCTCTAGCTACTATTATAAAATGGGCTCGTAATCCATACATTAATTCCAATATTGAGCCATTTACTGTAATCTATTGGAACTTTTGGACAAGAATGGATATTTATTTTGTATCGAGATCATATATTTTTGGGTTTAACATATGGATGACTATCCACACTTAATCAGTAATGGACCATTAAATCTTAGTAAACATTTAAAAATCCACTTGGAGTGGGTTAATCCTTCGTTAACGTCTTTTAAGTTTTATGAATTTAACAGTAATAGTCGCATTTAGCGGGTTGTTGAGACAACACAGAATTAGTTACTGAGACAATTTGACTAGGTTGACGCGCTATACTTAAATGTACATGTTGTTTCCACGGTAGGCAGCGCCTTTGCTGTGCCCTGGCATTGCAGAAGTCTATGGACGGCGGTGTCTACTTACCATCAGGTGGCCCGACTGCTCATCTGCCTATCCAGGCAGTAAAAAAAGTCCAGAAAAAAGGGATCCCCAAGAATTCTGCCATCGGCAATGTTTTGCTTCAATTGCAACAGACATTACTACAAAGTTCTAGCTTGTTACCTTCGAAACACAAACCAGTAAATTAGATGCGTGTCTACTGGCTGTTTGATAAATGTGATCACGCATAGAGAGCTGCGGCAAAAGCTGTTAATTAAAAATTTTAAGGAAATATTGTAGCTTTCATAAAAAAAATCTTAATCAATACAAAGCTTAATGTCATCATCATCATCATCAGCCGGTGTCAGTCCACTGTTGGACGTAGGCCTCTCCCAAATGTCCAATATCCAAGCTTAATGTATGTTAACGTATTTCATTCATAGTATGCTCAATTTTACAGACAAACGAAATGTTCAACCGAGAAATGGAGGTGGCAGGAGTTCCAGTATCCCCCTTTGCCCCTCAAACCTACGACGCAGTGTGGGTGATAGCCCTGGCATTAAGTAGGGCAGAAAAGCAGTGGCGAAAGGTTGACCTTCAAAACACTGCTTTCAAAGGCTCCAAACTTGGCCTAGGCCACTTCGACTACGACCGCACGGATATGGCCGAAGAATTCCTCAATCAGCTGGCAAATCTAAGTTTCCTCGGCGTTTCGGTGAATAAATTTAAATATTAATATCGTGTTTATTCACATGCGTAATTGCATTTAAAATTATAATTTGCTGGGGTATTATAATTAAAGTTCTAGGTTTATTAAAACTGAAATTGCTAAAGTCCTTAAAGGTAATATTTGCAAAAGATGTAATAATGACTGATCTTTTTTTTATCCTAGCACGGCAAAGTGACCGCACTGCACCTGATGGTAAGCGCAGTACGGTCCAATTAGAGTATCGAGTAGTGCGAGACGATCTATCCCCCGCTACTCAACACAATCATGCCGGCCTGCTTCTACACACTACGCCATGGGCAAGAAGGTGAAGAAGCGGTCGAGGGTCTATTGTCAGAGTACTCAGAACGCCGCAAAATGGCCAAACATTGTACCCCAACTCTAGACCCCCGAGAAAAACCGGATGTACACTGGCTGATCCCGGAACGAGACACACTTGCGTGTGCCACTATGGCGGGTTTTACACCCTGTGTACGATGGTCGCTATCCGGGCGGATATGAATATCCTACCACCAGCTAAAATTTAATGCAGGTATTACTGTTAATTTTAAGCGACACTCTAGTAAACATATAAAACATATAAATTGTTTCTATGTCCGCTATAGACTTTGAAACCTTGAACCGATTTCAATTAAATTTTGTGTATGGTTGGGTCCAATTTGAAAGATAGGATAGTTTTAGATCCGATAGGTCACGTTTTTGTCCAGATTTGAATTTCTTATTTTTTCAACGAGAATTCGGTCCACAGAGAAGGCGGTTTATGGCAGGACAACATCTGCCCGGGACCACTAGTAGTCTATAAAGACAAAGAAACATGGAGGGTAGCCTCGTGTAGATAACGTATCAAGTACCAATAGGAATTCATTTTCTACGCTGTCCAAGATTGAACGATTTCGTGCACAGATAGTTAAAGTACTTTTAGTTCATTTATTAGAACATTCTCGCTCAGACTGATATCCAGTATTATTCATTCTGGATCTAAATATTACAATGCATTACTGATATTAAAACCGAACTAGTCTATCTGAGCTAATCATAGTTTGAAACGGTCTTTCCAATAACCGAGCAAGGTAAAATTTATGGTAGTTAATCTAAAAAAAATCTAAGGCAGCAACAAGAAAAGGCTATTAAATATCTTTAGATATAAAACAATACTTCAGAAGTTATGAGAGCTACCTTTACAAAAATGGCGACCCCAGTTACTTCCAGTAAAATGTATGAAATTAGCATCCAAGGTTTTCCTTATCATTCATGTCATGATGGTAATTTAAAGCTTATTAATGTAAAGCTATTAATCACACCTATTCGCAGGGTCCAGTGTCATTCAACGGTGCTGATAGGATCGGCACATCTGCGTTCTACCAGATTCAAGGTAAAAAGGACCTTCAATTTATTAAAAATTAAATGCCGTGCGTTGGTGAGCGTATCACTTGAGAACGGTTACACCAGTTTGAATTTAAACGGCAAAAGCTATTTTCTGGTTACTAACTAAAGGCTGTAAATTCCTTTAACTCTGAAAGAAAATCCCTACAAGGAAGATATATTTTACTTTTTTCAATACCTTCTCGGTGACGCTGTTGTAGTTGCGTACGCGGTATGACTGCTGTGCTAAGGTATCTGCTTGATCCCCGGGTCGTTTAAAATTTATATTGTGTTTTTCTACCCCGAAATACTCAGTACCAACCCAGAGTCTGGAATTTTGGTTAGTGTGTCGTGGGCTTGTTCACTTATCACATCATGGGTAATAAGCTCGGCGAAATGTGGGTGTACTGGTTACACCACTGCTTACTCTTTCGCTGATTACAGGCGTGAATATGTATGTATTTATCCTAATTTCCAGGAGGTCGTCCGAAAACAGTAGCATTATACAGTCACGGCAGGAAGATGGCATGCACAGAATGCGCGAGGCCCCAGTGGGCTGGTGGTATACCCGCTGCGAAGAGAGTGCTGGTGTTGAGGGTCGACTCCTTGTGGGCACCGGCTAGGCTCGCGGTGGCTGTGTTGTCTGCAGCAGGAGTGGCTCTCGCGCTTGGTTTCCTGATCTTCAACTTGCATTATAGTAAACGAAGGTATTCATCATACCTACTCAACTAGTATTAATAATTCGTGGTATAATATTAATGTTGTCTGTAATTTGCGTATTTAAGGTCATTCCTTCAGAATCATTAATAGAATAGATTAAAATGTATTTCGTAAGATCATCTGCAAAAAGCAGTGATAGCTAAGTACTGGAACAAAGTATAATAGATGACCGACTTTTATTATTATTGTGATCCTTGTTCCGGAGTAGTCGAGCCGGTGCGTCGTCGGTGGCCGCTGATTACTAGCTCGCACCTTTTAGACACTCATTTATTGAAATATTATTAGTTTTTATATGTGCATTTTTTATATGTACTGCAGATGAATTACAAACAACTACAAAAATGGATGATAGTACAACCAGCACGTAGCACCGCACTGCACCAACCATTAAATATACCCAACAGTAACACACATAGTCCCCACACTAGTCAAACCTGTATCGTGGGCATCACCAACTACGAGGGACTACGCTCCCACAACACTCAATCCTAAACAAACATCTGCCTGCCACACGTCCATTTGTCTGTCTCGGGAATCGTATCCACGGCCTCTCGTTTCACAGCCGACTACTCGCCTGCTGCGCCACGAAGTCTGTCTGAAAATTATAATAGTATTTTGGATTTGGATAATGTTTAACAACCAATAGTGGTGACGATTAAAAATGCTTGATGCCTATGCGATATAATTTAGAGAGAAATGAGAATACCTAAACTAAGGGTGCATCCATTAATTACGAGAGGCAATTTTGGCGATTTTTCGGCAAGCATTCACTGAACTATTTCTTATTATTTGTAGATCAATCAAACTATCCTCGCCACGTCTGAACAACATGACGCTGATCGGTTGTGTGCTGGTGTATACCGCCGTCGCCTTGTTGGGAGTGGACAATGCCACGCTGCCTTCATACGTGCCATTCTCTGCAATGTGCATTGTAAGTTTTTGCTTTTTATTCTGTTCAACACATTGGGCGATACCTCTCGCCAAGCTGCCCACTGCCCTGGTTGTAAGCTCAGTGCTGCCCAGTTAGAGTATCAAGAAGCGAGAGACAACTATACCTCGCTACTCGACACAATCATGCCGGCCTGCTGTGTAGCTTCTTCACACTGCCGTTCACAAGGAGGTGAAGAAGCGGTCGAGGGTCTAGAGTCAGAGTAATCAGAAGGTCGCAACACGGCCAAACATCGTTTCCCCAATTCTAAACCCTTGCCAAAAACCGGATGTATACTGACTGACCCTGGACACACTTGCGTGTGCCACTATGGCGGGTTTTACACCCTGTGTACGGTGTGAGCTACCCGGGCAGATATGAATATCTTACCACCAGCAGTCTTTTGTTCTTGGAGCTAATAGCTGGTTTTCATAGCCTTATGTACTGGTCTAAACTTTGGCCATTGTTATCCTTAAGAAAATTCCCAGCTTTTTTATATACCCACATAGCCAAGGGTTTGATTGTTCATGTCTTAATAATATTGTGATTAAATTTAAAAGAATTGAATTTTCAGGGAAGGGCCTACATCCTCTCAGCTGGTTTTTCGTTAGCTTTCGGATCTATGTTTGCGAAAACCTATCGTGTTCATCGAATATTTATAAGGTGAGATTTTAGAATTAATAAATGTATTTATATAACTTATTTAATTTATTAAAACATTGTTTTCTGAAACTGCACAGTGTGACTAAATCGTACGCAAAACATGTTAGGGAAATTCACTAAAAGCATTGCCAACCTGAGAATATGCAGGCGGTCTACAATGATTATTATTATCCTATTTGTGGAAACTTTTAAATGGCCTTTTGTGTATAATATTCTGTATTTATATTGTAAATGCTGGCTGTAAGTTTTCCGAATAAATAGTAAACAAATAAATTATTAAGTATATAAATTTTAAGCAACCAATAACCTGAATCTATCTCCATATAAACACAGTAACCGAAGCGGGGTGTGCAAGACAAAGCTCCTGCAAGATACTCCGTTAATATTCCTGGTGTGCGCGCTATTAGTTATCGACGGGATGATCGTCACTTTATGGGCTATACTGGACCCCATGGAGCGGCACCTCAAGAACTTGACCATAGAGATCAGCACCACTGACCGCAGCGTCATCTATCAGCCTCAGGTTCGTTCTTCACTGAAGAAAATCTGATGAATACTACGACAATCCAAATTGACAACCCAAAAAATCCTAAGTCCCGATTCCTCTGTAAGAAGTTTGGCAAGACGGCTGCGTTTATGGATGCATTTCTTCTGACATTGTCTGTGGTGATTACCATAGAGCATTGGAATATTTCTGTGGTGGGTCGAATAAACTTTTTTTTTAGTTGCAGACAAAAAGTGGAATGATGATGGTAAGAAATTCCACTGCCCATAAAATAAAGGAAGGGAATAAAGATACAGAAGGGGGGAATAAATGTACCTCTAGAAGGTCCGACGAAACACTACCAGCAAACTACCTCTTCATACCATTTTTCTGAGACACTGTCACTATAGTCTGGTCAAGGCAGACAATGCACACTGTATAAATAACTGACTACAATGTGGATCTGCCACGTTAAATATCACATAAAACAATATTTAACACTTACTTATGTCCACAGATAGAAGTATGCAAATCACAAAACACTGCCGGCTGGCTGTGCGCCCTCTACGCATACAAGGGTCTGCTCCTCATCGTTGGAGTATACATGGCATGGGAGACCAGAAACGTCAAGATCTCCGCGTTGAATGACTCCAAGTATATTGGCATCAGCGTCTACTCCGTGGTCATCACCAGCGCCAGTGTCGTGGTGATCGGCACCATCATGTCCGAGCGAGCCACGCTGGCGTATGTGACTATAACGAGCTTGATACTGATCACTACGACGTCGACGTTATGCTTGCTGTTCTTGCCGAAGATCATTGCTATTTGGAATAAGAGTACGTATTAGATTATTTGACTGATAAAATTAATGATGATGGTAAATCAAAGCTGCCTCAAAAAGCGAATATATAACACCCAACAGTCACACACATAGCCCTAACCTTTCTAAGATACGAGTCTTGTGTCATGGGTATGGACGGTGGGTATCAGGGACTACGAGGGACGCACGCTCTCATAACACCCAGACCCCGAGCACAAAGATCTGTCTGTCACACAAACATTTGTCCCAGTGTGGGAATCGATTCACAGCCGGCTACTCGCCAACTGCACCACGGAGGCTGTCAATGTAGAACCTTTACTTTAAGCCAACTTTGATTTGGATAGTTTGTGAGAAGATGGCTGTGAAACGAAAGACTGTAGTTTCGATGCCTGAGTCAAATGATTACATGATTCGAAAATATATTCGAGTTTAGAAGTTTGTAGTTGTAGGTACTGAGGTATCTCTTAATTTCTGATACCTACGTGATGAACTAGCAACATGAGGCTCGCTTTACTGAGTCGTTTAACGTTGCCATCAGCATTCCAGCTAACAAGTTATTATTTTTATGTTTTTCTTTTTCATGATACGAATAAAATTCTCTCATAGGTAAAGATGGCCATATACGATTCATTTCTTTTGGGTTTTCATGGTACCTATTTCATTAGACATGAATTTTAATACAAAGTAACATAAAACGTTAGAAAAATTACTGTATCTTCATGTAAGGCGCTTTCGCATATATGTATATTTACCCATCTAATTCCACTATACCACATCAAACATTGTTTCCACGAACTCCTTATTAATTGACCAAATCCTTTGCAGCGGAAGAAGACCCCTTAATACAAAGCATGGGCCTAAGACTAGAATGTAAGACGAGAAGATTCGTAACAGACGAAACCCAGGAGCTGCACTTCAGGATAGAGATCCAGAACAAAGTATACAAGCGGGAGGTGGCAGCGCTAGACAAGGAGATTGGCAGGCTGGAGAAACTGCTGGCTGAACCAATCGACTCCATCAGTGGGTCAAATGCTTCGATAGCGTTGCACAGAAGGGTAAGCTGTTTTTTAATATTTTGAATGTTAAAAATGAAGTCGCAAGTAAAATCTAATGGAACTTACACCTACTTGACACAAGATTTAGTGTAGGCAGTAGGCACTCATATGTGATTGATGTAACATTGGAGTTCCAATAGACAATCAGTGCTATAGATTATTCTGAACCAAAATTCTTTTCAGCGACATTATAACACGTCGAAGTATTTTCTGTTCTTGTTTGCTAAGTAATTATTTTGTTGTTTGTGGTTTAATGTTTTTAGTTGCTATTTTTCACTTTGGTATTATCTACAACCTTCCGAAAATAAATTTGTTAAACACACGATTGATTATTATATTTTTATACGGCGTGAGTTAAGTACCAATAGAGACACATACGACAATTTGGTGACATAAATAACGTCATATATTTCATTTTTTTAACAGATATATTTTTTTTCTATTTCTTCCTGCAGACGGAACTAAATACAGTTGAAGAAGAAGGATGGGCTAGACCAGATGCAGACCGAAGAACTCCAAGTGTCAGTGGCGGCCTTCCGATGCTGCTACTATCCGTTCTTCCACCAGTAATACCACGCGCCAGCTGGCCGTCCGCTGAAGCGTACCGCGGCAGAAACTCTGTCAGTTTTAGCTCACAGCCCAGACTTAACTATAGGAAATCACAACCAGCGATAGACCTTTACAATCTCTGTTTAAGGAAAGAAGAACATCCAGGTTTTCTAAGTAGATTAAAGAGTTTCTTTGGCAGTAGACCGTCAAGTAGAAAAGCCTCTACAATGTCCATAGCAGACCCTACAGGGCAGAGCATAGCGGCTGCTCTAAAAATGCATGTTGGGATGATAGCTGGTCTTGTTCCTGGCAATAGGAAACACTCAATGGTATTATCCTGCAATACACTCCACGTTCCACATCCAGAATTGAAGTTAAGAAGAGAGTCTTACGCCAGAAGTGGGCCTATCATACGAGTGACCGATGACGAACCATCCTGCTCGTACTATACTTCAGACAAAAGCCTATCCTCCGGTACTCAGAAGTACGTAGCAGAACCCGAGACGAAGGTTAACTTCGTTCTACCAGAAACCCATAAAAGACCTATGTCCCATCAGAATTCTTGCGAGAAAATCAGAGGTTCGCCAAGGTTTCCCCACAGGATATCCCCGACTGCTACCAGCTTGACTACCCTGGATACTCGACGTAAGACCAGCGCGGATAGCGTCTTCGGCATAACCAACAGAGTTTTTGACGAACAAAGAAGGTATAGTCATCAGAATGTGAGTAACCAGGAATGTAAGGGTAAAGTTGCGCTGGAGAGCAGATGGAAGTCCACAGAAGATGCTAGTCCAGGACCTTCTTCCAGGAATTAGGACTCCCCAGTATTTATAAACATAAAATTCTGTGACAGAGACAAGCAACTAAAATCTAAAATCCCAATAATGAATATCAAGGAATAAAAATAGAAGCCACTGAAAGTACAAGGCACTACGAGGCTTTACATTTTTATCTCGGGGGGACGAGCGCGCAGATGAATGTCCCGTTTTGTTAATTTAAGGTTCTATTTGATGTTACTACTATATTGGTAATACATGGGAAAAGGCCTATGCAAATGATAGTCATAACCACCAAGTCACCGGTTGGTGCCTATTATTTCGAAGAAACTTTCAAACAAATTATCTGGTTTTATAATATATTTTTTTATCCTAGCACGGCAACGTGACCACACTGCACCTGCATCGTGAATCCTTTCTTAATCGCAGTGTCATCCAATTAGAGTATTGAGTAGCGAGAGACAATCTATCCCTCGCTACTCCAAACAATCATGCTTCTTCACACTACGCCATGGGGCAAGAAGGTGAAGAAGCGGTCGAAGGTCTAGTGTCAGAGTACTCCGAAGGCCGGCAAAACGGCCATACATCGTACCCCAACTCTAGACCCCCGAAAAAACCGGATGATTACTGGCTGATCCCGGAACGCGAAATACTTGCGTGTGTCACTATGGCGGGTTTTACACCCTGCTACGATGGTCGCTATCCCGGCGGATATAAATATCCTACCACCAGCAATAATAATAAGGTTAGTGTAGTATTTTTAAGATTAAGGAGTGCCAAATAACTTGAAAACTGTAAGCAATCTGGAACTTAGTATCCCTCCTATTAGTTTGTAACGTAAAAGTATATATACGAATATTTATAGATAATATTTCAACGGAAAAACATCAAAATTTGTATGTAAAAGATTTCTCACAATATTTCCCGTATTTTATATAAGTTTATAATAGAATATCTTTTTAGACATACCAATTTATTATAATAAGGTTTGCTGGAAATTAATATAGAAATATTTAGAATTATTTAGTCTATAGTGAAACTATATTACTGAATATGCTGTCTGTACATACAAATATTGTAAATAAAAACTATTTTTAAAATATACCTACAAATTTAAAATGATCATAGTGAGGAATATACACCAATCTGTAGCTAATAGCGTTATTGTATTGATTAAAAAATTATGTCATTTCAAGATGGCCGTAGCGGGTTATACCCCGTTAGTTATACCCCACACCTGGGGCGAGGCTTTTTGCCGAGAAACCATATCTAATAATAAGATTCCAATACCTACCTAACTGATATTTTTCAAAATCACTTTTATATTGTTTTACAGTAGGCGAGATTCCAATACAGTAAAAATATGTGTGTTTTTAGTTGCAATAACATTAATGGTTATTCTAAATAAATAAAAATATTAACTAATTTTATACTTAGAAAATAAACGACTTTTTCAGTTTGTGTAAATTCTTGACTTTGATAGTTGGGAGCTATTCGTACTTCACCGTCGATAAGCTTTTTTATATTTTTAAATGTATTTTACGTATTTAAAAATCCTTTTTTAATAATAAGTACTGTTCAAAATTCCACATATCTCACATAATGTGAGAGTTTAATTTTGAGAGCGAGAGAGCTTTAATTTTGGTTTAAGCAAAAATATGATGTAAATCACCTGCCGTAAATACGAAATTAACTATGAATCATTTCAGAGTTGAATAATTTCGACCGCTCAGTTCATTTCATGTTGGTGATAAGTTAAAAGTATCTCAATAAACACTTTATTTTAAATCATTTTTTTACATACATACTCATACACACGCTTGTAATCCCTGAAGGCGTAGGTGTAGCCAGTACACCCACCTTTTGCCGAATTTATTACGGTCCCATAATGTGATAGTGGGCGATCTTATCGCCATAACCGGCATTATTCCAGACACCAGGCTGATACTGAGTATTTCTAAATTTCTATATATAATTTAAAATATTTAATTACTTCCCAGTGACTTTCACAATATAATTCGACTTTGCTGTTGATTAAGTTTTAATTGCCTTATATTAATGTTTATCAAAGTTAATTATATTATATTCATGTTGATTTATTAACATTGTTTTCTTGTTATAATTCTAACTAATTTGTTCAATGCCATGTTTTAACCAGTCATGACTCATAAGCTCGCCGGCGGTGCGTCAACTCGCGCTTCTTCCATGCTATTTTTAACTTTAATGCTATGGAAATAAAAGCTTGTGTTGTACTCCCTACTTTTTTTAATATTCTTCTAGATACGAGTGATTAATAAACAAACCGGTTTTGTTTGGCAAGTTTTTTTTTATCCGTGAACGGCAATGTGACCACACTGCACTTGATGGCAAGCGCATTGCCGTCTAATTAGTGTATCGGGTAGCGAGAGACAATTTATTCCCCGATACTTAACACAATCATGCCGCCCTGCTTCTTCACACTATGCCATGGGCAAGAAGGTGGAATGTGAGGGTCTAGTGTCGAGAGTAGTCAGAAGACCGCAAAACAGCCAAACATCGCACCCCAACTCTAGACTCCCGACAAAAACCGGATGTTCACTGGCTGATCCCGGAACGCGACACACTTGCGTGTGCCACTATGGTGGGTTTTACACTTTGAGTACGGTGTAAAACCGACGATCCGAAGTATAAAAATATAATATATGAATATTAACCAGGTATACAATAAGAAAGCGCATCTGATATATGACACACAACTCTATTTTTACGTAATAGGATTCAAAATTGAGTGGCGTTTCATATTTGCATATATTACTTAATGTAATATTAATTTATTATTGCCATACAGTACTTCATTATTTATTTAATAGCTTATAATTTCGTGTGTAAATTTCGAAGTGTTCAAGTTGTATAAATCCTTTGTAAAATCTTAGTCAATTTACTTTAGACCTTATATGTACTGTGTGAGATGTGTAATAAAATGTGTGAATAACTTTTTTATTGATTTTTCTTCTGTCCTGGTAGTTCGGTTTATCACTTTATGCCAAGTCCGGGGCGGGAGTGCGACCACGCGAGACTTGTGTGATACCTAACTATGACCTATCTACCTCTTCTATCTATGTGTATTTTAATTATTACCTAGTCACCCAATTCTAAAGGTCCTTGGTGAATGACGCTAACTGAAAAAAGCTTATCGTAGGGTTATGTTTACCTCTTTTAAATAAAACCTTTAAACTGACTAACCAGCATAGACTAGTATTTTAATACTACTCTATGTATTTGGTTGACTTATTTATAGTTTATTTAGATATGATTTTATGTTCGGTAACAAAGTTATCGGATATTTGACCCGTTCGTTGTCCGACAGTTTCTTATTGTATTTTAGGTTAATATGGGGGGACGGCGCGTACGCAGTCCCCACTACCAAAAATTACGCGCCCGAGTTATCCACATTAGGGATAATCGCAAGGGTCAACCCGCCCGCAGTGCAATGGACAGGCCTCGCCCTGGGGGAACCGCCTTCTTGATCACGGTGTCCCCTACGCCAGGTAAGTATGATTTCACAATGTTCCGAGAGAGTAGTCATGTTTCCGCGGAGAATATTGACACCGTGATACAGTGCGCTGTATAGAAATGTACAGCGCCATCTATTGATACGAAAAGAAACATAGAGCAAATACTTGTATGTAATAAAACTCGCAAGCTTTTAAGACGTAACAATAAAGAAAGTTGACTAATGGTAGAGTAACCCAATAAATCGCCCGCCCGTTATAAAAATTAGCTATATGATTTATAAAAAATAATAAGAACATCTGCTACATGATCACTTGTTCATTTAGCAGCAGAATTATGACGCACAATAAAATATAAATTTTGACAGCTCTGTGTAGATTTCCCAGAGATTGTCTACTGAGATTGTCTACTCTTATATTTGATCGAGACAGAGATAGTCAACACCGTGCTTAGTAGCTCCGCAGTTAATTAATAAAATCAATAGTTTAAATAGTGATTTGTGCAATAAAAGTTTTGTGTATCCCTATATACTCAAATAACACACGTTTATATAGTGTTGGACTAACGAAATATTCTTTTAAAAGAGGAATTATAGATTTTTTCTCAATTCAACAATTTGAGGTTATTTTTTGTGCACCTCATTTTGGGGTAGTCTATTGGCCACCGTGTACAGCAACTTCACGGTTACGCACCTGACCTAACCGCGAGAATTGCGTGCACCTACCTAAAGCAAGTGCGTAGCGCGTCATCGCTAGGAATTTGGTAAATACTAACACTGCAGAACGGACACCTGTGAATTATTAATAATTGTTGCCTCTGAGAGACTACTGTAATATAAAGTTGCGAATAGATAATATTGCAAAAATGAATTGTGCTGGGTGCAAGAAGATAACTAAAAATGCATCCGTTGTTAGATGTATTTCGACAACCTGTGAGAAAACCTTCTGCCAGTTATGCGTGAATATCTCTACTCTAAGTGCCGAGCGGAAAAAGATTTGGAAGTGCCCCGAGTGCTGTGGTTCACAAAAGAAAGATAATGCTACTATATCGCCTGGTCAGTTTGGCATCGAAAATGTAAGTATCCGGAAGAAAACTGATTCAAAAGTGGCGGAATTAGGCCAGCTTACCGAACAATTTCGGTTACTAACCCATGAGCTGTCCTCTGTCAAGTCAAAGTTGGACGATTTGATGCAATCACTTTCCTTCACAAATGAGAGAATGGACGATATGGTAAATAAACTTGTAGTCGTTGATGAACGGCTAAAGTACTTGGAAAAACGCGACGATGAAGTTCAGGTTTTACAAAATACAGTCTTACAGCTACGAAATGACTTACGAATGCAAGAGCAGTTAAATCTGAAGAACGAAGTTGAGATAATCGGAATCCCCGAAAACGTGAGTGAAAACTTGCATCACATTGCACTTGTAGCGGCCAAAAAATTAGGAGTAGAATTAGAAGACAAAGAAATTGATTGGGTTACACGAGTTGGACCACGACGGCCACCAGTACGCACCGCTCTTCCAGAGGATGGAGCCAATTTACCTCGACCGGTTGTGGTTAGACTGCTGCGTCGCTCAAAGCGCGACCAATTTCTTAAAGCTGCCAAGACTAGGAAGAATATCGACAGCCGTGACCTTGAAGTTTCAGGTACTACTAGGAAAGTATTTTTCAACGAAAGGTTAACCAAAGAAAACCGAATATTATTTCGTGATACTAGAATTAGAGCCAAACAGCTTGGTTACGCTTTTTGTTGGTGCAGTGGAGGCGCTATATACGTCAGACAGCGGGAGGGAAAGTCGGCTCTTCTCATACAGTCTCACAATGCACTTGAGCGTCTGCTCCCTACTGTCCCTACTGCTGGTTGCGAGTAGATGTATTAACTGTAACGTCATGTGTATGTATTCTTTAACATTTATGGGCCACTCTATTATTCTGTATAACACCACCTACAATTTTGAATTTAGGTTACTTATTGTTTATAATTCTTGTTGTTTATACTATGTTTTTGATAAGTCTCAAACATATATTATGTTAGTTAAAACGGTTTTATCACTCCTTGTGTTGAAACAGTATGTCATTTATAAAGCAAATTATCCCACTATTTTAAAAATATTCTACTCGTATTTATATATTAATTACTACATTATTACATTATATATTAGGCATGCCATTATTACACTGTCATTACTTTGTTTTGCTTATGTATGTTATAGTAAAACAGTCATATCCTTAATCTACATGTTAAATGGTATATATTTAGATATAAATCGCATCCTTCAATTCTGTGGTTCGACAACTTTTGAGACGTTTTAATATAAAATGCTTTTTACTAATAACATAGAAACAGAACTAGACTCATTCAACATTGAGTGCCAGGTTATGACCAATACGAGTAAATGCAATGAATTGTTCACATCGGATCATAATTTTAAACTACTTTCTTTAAACATTAGAAGCATCCATAAAAATTTTGATACTCTACTTATAGCTTTAAAGCGTTTGAACACACCTGTTGATATTTTAATTTTAACAGAGTGCTGGCTATGCGATTCTGTTATTATTCCTCAAATTCCTGGGTATAACTCATTTAAAACGAATATATACATCAACCAAAACAGCGGTGTGGTTGTATACCTCCGAGATGTCTGGAGTGGCACGGTCTTGGAGCCAAACATTAATGAGGCCAATTGTTTAGCTATTTATATTCCTAAGGTTATAAATATCTTAGGGGTGTATCGCCCGCCATCTTTCAGGAACATGGATAGTTTTTTACTTTCACTTGATAGTCACATAAGTATACTTAATGACTTACCATTTTTACTGGTTGGCGACATAAATGTGGACATAATGAATACCTCGGACAACCTGCAGAGCCTAGAATACCAATGTTTTATGGCTGAGCATGGACTTTTTCCGGCTATAACACAACCGACTAGATACTCTTCATGCCTTGACCACATCTATGTCAAAAATATATATAATTATGAAACAGCGCTTGCCACTGTATGTCAATTTGACATAACTGATCACTATCCAGTCACTTTAGGAATTAGCCTAAATAAGCCTAAACCTCTGAGGCCAAATCGATTGATAGTAAAAAGAGATTTGGATGCCATCAAAAACGATCTTGCAAATATTAATTGGTCTATTGTTAACAGTTGCAATGAAGTTAACTCGGCTTGTGAAGTTTTTACGAGACTTTTTTCAGACACAGTAAACAAACATACTCGCCAACTAAAAGTTAGTAGAACAAAGTATAATTTAAAACCATGGATAACACCTGGATTAATGCGATGTATGCGTCATCGTGACAGTTTGCACTTGCAAGCTAGAATGGAGCCGACAAACGAATTGCTTCAAAAGATTTATACGCGTTACCAAAATTTCTTTATAGATCTACTGCGTAAAATTAAAACAGAGCATCAAAACAAAGAATTAAAAGAAAATAAAAGCAATCCGAGAAAACTATGGCAAACTATTAAAAATATCTGTAACTTGGCCACCAGTAACAAAGAGCAGAACGAATTACTATCATTGGACGGCTGCTTAAACGCCCAAGAATCTGTAGATTTCATCAATACACATTTCTCTACAGTTGGACAAAAGCTAGCTGATCAAATTCTAACAACCATGAGCAAGTCTCAACCGAATCTTGTGAAATCAGTCACAGTAAGAAACTCTCCAGTAAACTCATTGTTTATGTCACCTACCAATCATGAAGAGGTGGAAAAGCTAATTATGGGTTTGAAAAATAACAAAGCACCGGGTATGGATGGCATTAGCAACACACTTTTAAAATACGTCAAGAATGAAATTGTGATACCACTAACATACATCTTAAATTTAAGTTTATCCAGCGGAACCTTCCCTCATGACTGGAAGCTCGCGTCGGTTTACCCTGTTCATAAAAGTGGACCAACGAACTGCATAAACAATTATAGACCAATCTCACTCCTAGGAGCATTTTCTAAATTACTTGAAAAACTAGTCAATAAACGTCTTGTTCATTTTCTAGAGTCACATAACCTCATCTCTTCTAAACAGTTTGGGTTCCGCAAAGGAAAAAGCACAGAGGATGCAGTTACGTTGCTTACTGACACAGTGTCAACACATCTTGACAATAAACAATCTTGTATTGGTGTCTTCTTGGATCTGGCCAAAGCTTTCGACACAGTCTCCATACCTATACTTTTAAAAAAACTGGAAGGTATGGGCGTTCGAGGGGTTGCCTTAGATTGGTTTATTAGCTACCTATCGGAGCGGAGACAGTGCGTAAAAATAGGTCAAACAATTAGTAGTGAGCAGTACATGAATTTCGGAGTACCTCAGGGCAGCATTCTTGGACCCACGCTATTTCTTATTTACATCAACGATATTCATGACTTAAGCATTGCAAATGCAGATATTCTTTGTTACGCTGACGACACTGCAGTAATCTTTCACGGCTCTTCCTGGAACTCAGTTTGTTCATCAGTTGACCGTGGTATGGGGGCAATAGTTTGGTGGTTACGGCAAAATCTTCTTACACTCAACACGAAAAAGACTACCTTCCTGTGTTTTTATAAAACCGCTGCTTCTGCTCCTACAAATAACATAAATATTAAAATCCACGATGTAACATGCAATTTGAATTCTTCTTGTTTTTGCGACTCGTTATTACGCGAAAAATCTTATAAATACCTTGGCGTGCACATTGACGAAAACCTTACGTTCAAAAAACACATTCAAGCTCTGTCGTTACGCGTCAGAAAAGTTGTAGGTATAATGCGAAATCTCAGTAATGTAGCATGTATGAGCACACTGAAGAGTGTGTATTACGCGCTTTGTCAGTCCCTTATAAGTTACTGCTTAACATGCTGGGGGAGTGCTGCCAAAACGTATATCATTCAAGCTGAGAGGGCTCAGCGATCAGTTCTAAAAGCAATGCTGCATAAGCCATATAGATACCCTACCTCCAAAGTCTATGAAGACGCTGGAGTTTTGAGTGTCCGTCAGCTCTTTATTTTAACAACATCCCTTTCAGTTCATAAATCAGTAAAATCCTTGTACAATCATGAGTTTTTAGCGAGTCGTAGAATTTATAGACTACCTACCCCATCCGTCAACACCAGATTTGCACAAAGGTTTGGCGAATTTATAAGAGCGCATGTATATAACAATGTTGCTAAATATTGTGATATTAAAAATAAAACAGTAAAGGAAGCGAAAACATTAATATTTAAATGGCTCATTTCACTAAATTACGACAAAACCGAAGTTGTATTAAATATCCCTTGTTGACAGTACTACTACACATAATAAATTATTCCCAATATAATAATCATTGTAATATATATTAGTATTTATATATATCATTTAGTAATTATATACATAATTTTTTTTTGCAATACAAAAATGCCAACACCTTAATTATTTTAACATTTTATAATGTAATTTCTTTATATTAATTAGTTAAACTGTTCCCTTAAATGTTCACTATTTATTTTGTAAGTTAAGTAATTCAATTTATTTTGTAAGTTTGTAAGTTAAGCTACTATTGTAATATCGGTACTATGTAACATCACAAATGTATTCCCGTATAAAGATTTCCTCGATACAGGCTTGCCTAGTGAGGACATCAAAGGACATTATCATTTTTTGTACATTTTGATGTCAGCAAAATACATTGTCAAGCGATAAAAAAAAAAAAAAAAAAAAAATAATATATTAATACCCATTTATATACTAACAATAAAAAGTTAACCATAGCGTTCATAGGACTACCACTAAATGGTTCTACAATTGCAATAGGCGCGGGTTTGTCGCTAAAGCGATCTCTAGCAGACCTTTGAATCGTCCCTAATCAATCAAATTAGCAGAATCTACATGTCTATATTTTTCGTAGGTATCTTTGCCGCTCGATCCAGCTGTGCAACAGTTTGCCGGCCCATGTGTTCTCTACTTCCTATAATCCTGGGTCCTTAAACGTAGAGTGACGAGGCTCAGGCCGGCATTGTGTGGAGTAGCGGCGTATAATAATTCTCGCTACTTACTTCTCTAACTGGACGGCACTGCGTACCATCAGGTGCAGTATTCACTTTGCCATGCCAGGATAAAGTATGCTTCTGCTGTTAAGCAGCAGTGTGTAAGATATATTACGGTTTGAAAGCTTTGAAGCCAGTATAATAGGATTATGAGACTTTCATCATATGTCTCGTGTTCAATGCAGTGTTATGCAGCAGTTTGTAATTTAATAATCTAGGTGGTATTGCTTTGCTACTGTATGAGAATAAGCGTATTATATATTATATTGCATACCACCAAGAGTTTTCTGCTCTTAGTGGACATGCATTGTACAGGTGTGTAATTTATTGGTAAAGATAAAATCCCAAAAAGTTCATTTTATGTAATTGGAATTTGAAAATTGGAATAATACGTTAATTTATTACTTTTGCAGTATCTAAGTATATTTTATATTTAGACAATTGGTTGACGCTATAACAGGGGTCTTAAAAGTTATACAATCTTAAGGCCGCTCTACAGAAATACCAAGAAAAATGTCAAATTGAACTTTGATTTTTTTAACTGTACCAATATGCTTACTCCATATGTCGAACATTCATTAGTACCACCCAGCGATCTATATGTACTACTAGCTGTTGCTCGCGGCTCCGCCCGCGTGGAGACCATATTTGGGAGAAAAATGACGGATATTCATACAAACTTTCAACCCCTATTTTACCCCCTTAGGGGTAGAATTTCGAAAAATCATGAAATATATATTTTTTGTTTTTAACTAAAAGGCCAAATACCAATTTTCGTGCGTTTAACTTCAAAAAAGACGAATTTTCATACAAACTTTCATCCCCTATTTTACCACCTTAGGGGTGGTATTTCCAAAAACCCTTCCTTAGTGGATGCCTACGTCATAAAAGGTACCTACTGTCAAAATTTCAAGTCTCTAACCCCAGCCGTTTAGGCTGTGCGTTGATCGATCAGTCAGTCAGTCAGTCAGTCAGTCAGTCAGCTTCTTCTTTTATATATACAGACGTACTAGATGCGGCGACCAGAACAAACATTATGTTCCATCGAGTTGCGGTGTAACCACCGCACCGACGTTAGTATGCTTCATGCCACCTAAGTATGCACACCACATTGCATCTTTCAGTGTCAAGTTAATTTTAGTTATTTGTAGCGAGATTCCCGAACAAATCTGCCTTAAATTGATTTACAGTGAAACTGTTAATAGTTTAAAACGTAAATAACATAATTTCATAACGTTTAGAACGTAATATCAATAAATATTAAGTAATTTCAATTCTGAATACGGGAAGTCTATATTTCACAAAAATTCATTATATAGTTTGTCCCGTTTTGGCGCGCGGAAAGTCCCGTTCGAGAAAAAGTGACGGAGTTATCACGCTTCTAACTACCAAATAGTTCTTAGTATGTATATAAGTACCACCATTTTAGAACATACTGTATAGCTAGACTCTTAGAGATACTGAGTTTTAAATCCAATATTACATACTTATCAATAGCAGCGATAGCCTTGTCGGTTACGTTCCGGACTTTCAAGACGAAAGTCGTATGTTCGAAACCCAAATGCCATACACCTCTGACTTTTCTAAAGTTACGTGTGTATTCATTGTTAATTATCGCTTGCTTGAACGGTGAAAGAAAACATCGTGAGGAAACCTGCATACCTGAGAATTCTCATAAGAATTTCGAAGGTATGTGAAGTCTACCGTCCCGCATTAACCCAGCGTGGTGGACTGAGCCCTAGCCACTCTCATTAGTAGAACCCATGCCCAGCAGTGGGACAATGTTTAGTACAGGGCTAGTATTATTATTATACTTATCAAGAATTATTAATACAATTATCATTTTGAACACTGCCAAAATAAAATACAAAATTCAGATTTATTTCAACATTATTTATTCCTATACAAATAATTAAAATATATATTGACAATATATCTTTTTGAGTACCAATCTGGTATGTATAATGAACTGCCATAAATTTTTAAAACAGGCTAGCTATCTTATGGCTAGTTATTTTGGTACATATCATTCAATTTTGTCGAATAATAGGGCCCAGAATAAAATTTTAATCGGTTCCAATATTCAGGTATAAAATATATAGGTGTTGCAAAAGTGGGGCATGACTCTATACATGGTGCTTCATTAATACCACCTTTTTGCAACACCCTGTATAGTCTAACCATTACTCCGAACCGCAACGCCTCCCATTTTAACAATCCTGTCTTCAATGATCCTTCGTATATTAGCATTGACATTTGGCAGTTCACCATCCTTCCTCACTGAAGTCTCTATTTTCTGCACCATATTTACTTCCCGGGGCCAGGCCACGAAGTTAGTGACGGAGCAGTGTTCAGAAGAGCCAATACGTCCTGTCCTTCCACAACGATGGATGTAGTCAGCCGTGTAGAGGGGAAAGTCGTAGTTTATGACGTGTTGTGTCTGTAAGTTAAATTAAAAAGCATTTATTCTACCATAAACTAATTGTCTAATTTTTTTTTACTCCTGGTGTTGCAAACGTCCATAGGCCACAGGTAACCGCTTACCATCAGGTGGGCTGTAAGCTTGTTTGCCATCATTGCGGTATAAAAAATATTGGATTTTTGATTGGAGCTGTAAGTTTATCACTTATCAAGATCGCGAAACATAGGTGCCTTATTAATCTCTGTCTTATGAAATAAACTCGGCCCTAATGAATACAGGTGTCAGCAAATATACATATAGCAATATAGATTTGTATTCTGTTAAAGCAATTATCAAATTTTTCCTTTATTGCACACCAAGTTCCAGGGACAAGGTTAAAAATAGAAAATCCCAGAAAAAGAGAAATCATATTTCTCATAAACATACCCTGATAGTGTCCAAACCTCGGGCCGCTATATCAGTACAAGACAGTACATTCACTTTTCCACTTTTAAACTGCTCAAACTTTCCCAACTTCAAGGGTACTGCCATTTTGCCATTAATATTGATGCATTCAACGTTGTTCTCATTCAGAAACATAGACACAAAGTCGCATGTTGACGTTTGGTTGCTGAATATCATCACTGGACGCTTTAAATTGACATCTGCTTGGACTATTTTGAGCAGTTCGGACGGTTTTTGTGCTTTACCTAGTCGTAGGAACCTAGGATGAAGGAAATAAGTATTGAGAATATCAGAGATTATATGTAATTTGCATAACTATGCTAAAAATCTCACAGTAAGTGTGAGTAATTATATTTTAAGACTGGTATTCATAAAAAAGCATATAGATAACAGCAATAGCCTGATATGTGTGTATTCTTTGTTAATTATTGTTTGCTTTAACGGTGAAGGAAAACATCGTGAGGAAACCGGCATACCTGAGAATTCTCAAAAAGAAGATATGTGAAGTCTACCAACCCGCAATAGGCCAGTGTGGTGGACTAAGGCCTAACCCCTCTCATTAGTAGAGGAGGCCTGTGCCCAGCAGTGGTACAATGTTTAATACAGGGCTAGTATTATTATATTATTTATTCATAAAAAAACTACAATAAAATTATGGGTTTCGGTTGGTGGGACTTTACTAATTAAAATAACAACAAATACCAGTGGCTACTATAGACATCATGCCCAATTTCCAACAAATAGAATAGCCTAACAGTAACCTGTAACTGTATGCAACGACGATATACATGATTTTATACTCACTTATGTGGTATGTGAGGCAGCAATTTATGTATATTAGATGTAGTCACAGTCTTCAAAGAGTCTGGCGCTACAAATGAGTTGACCGTCTCTGGTAGTTCATGTGGCATTGTCGCACTGACCAAGGTCAGCTGACATCCTACAGGAGGCACTTGCACCTCCACTTTGTACTGTATCTGAAATATGGCAATAAAATAATTTAAAATACTGCCTCTCCATGACACATTTTTTTTTAATTGCTATTAATGTATTTTATTCTGCTCAAAATTATTATGAAGTTTTTTCAAAGTCAGAAATTGTATGGTTGGTTATTATTTTAGATTTTTAAAGATCAGAGTTTATCGGTAGTAATAGTTGTGAATCCGTGAAATGGACTATGACTATTTTATTGAATTGTGAATATTAAGAATTTAAAAACTTACTACAAACTAAACTTATTAAAAAACTTAACTTATAACAAACAAAATACTTATGTCATTCAATTATACACATAAACATTTATTTTTAATGCTGATTTTTAAATCCAAAACATGTTTTTACACCCTTATCATTATGAACAATGAAATATTACCCACAAAATAAATATAATAAAGGTCATTTTTATTATAATACTCTTTTTAACTTATAATAGTAATTGGTACTTACCGAAAACTTCTTTAATAGATGTGATACCTTTTCAATAAAACTATCATCCAACAACGTATCGGCTTCATCCAGAACCACATGGTGTACATTTTGTATCTTGTATATGCCTGTAGTTACAAGCTTACTGTATGCACCTAGGGTTGTCACTAGCACATCGCAATACTCTATAGGAGGGTTAATCATCTTCTGCTTGGTTTTACCGCCCACTAGGGTTGTCACATTTAAATTCAGTGTTTGCGCAATATTTTCTGCCACTTCACCTATTTGTGATGCTGGAAAATAACATATTGATACTATTGTTTTATAAAGGTTTTATTAAGCCTTTACAAATATTTAAATTACAAGTTTTTTGTTTTGTTAGATTTATAACATTTTAAGATATATTTTACATTCTTATTATTATATATACACTCATAGTGGGTTTGATTCCCACACCGGGACAAATGTTTGTGTGACAGACAGACATTTGTGTCCGGGGTCTGGGTGTTGTGAGACCGAAAGTGTCTCGTAGTCCCTGATACCCACAACACAAGATTCGTATCTTACTGTGGGGTCGAGGCTATGTGTGTGACTGTTGGATGTAATTTACTCATATCAATTCCATAAGGGTTTGGCAGAGGTGTAACTGGTACACTAACTATTCGACAAATTTATTATGGTTCTGTAAAGTGATGGGACGAGCCTAGAGCCGTATCGGGCACGATTCCAATCTCCAGGCTGATACTGAGTATGTCTAAATAGAAAAACGCAATATCAGTTTACCTGACCCGGGGATTGACACAGTAAACACACAACTGCGCCACCGAAGTAGTAGTTTTAATGAAATCGTAATGTTTTTATGAAATCTATTAAATTGGCCAAAGTAAATGTAGAATATAAAAATATATTTATATATATAAGTATATAAGTTAACAAAACTATATTCACCTAATTCTCTACTAGGTGTCACTATAACTGCTAGTGGACTGTTAAAATCCTCTTTTACACTTGGCTTCCACTCCAAAATGTGTTGAAAAATTGGTAGTAAATACGCCAGAGTTTTGCCGCATCCCGTCTCTGCCGTTATGACCGTGTTATTGCCTTTCAATACCGACGGTATAGCCTTTGCCTGTATCGCTGTGGGTAGAGTAAACCCAGAATCTAGCATAATCTGAGTAATTCTTGAATCTAACCCAATTTCTTCAAAACTCTTCTTGTATACGGGTGGCTCTTCCTTTTTGTTGGCATTTCCGTGGATGATAAAGTAGTCTTGCTTTGATTTTGGATGATTCCAGCCGCTCGAAGCTAGCTTTATTCCATCAAATTTACTATAGCTTTGTCCCTCGTAATGGTTGAATTCAGGTCTCTTGCAGGTTATGATAGGCAACTTTTTCTTTGCTCGCTGGACGCTGTAATATCTGCAGTAAGATGTGGTCATTATTTGTCGCAGTTTAGACATTCTTTATTGTTTATCGTATTTTAATACACAAAAAAGAAATCTCAATATTTTGGATAAATTTATGGCACGGTAGTAGTAGGCAGTAGCATCGATGTATTAAAAAAAACACTCGATTTAAAGTATGGATACATCGACATCAAATCAATCCGATATATCGTTCATTCGTCAACATCGAGTGAACATCGATGTTTTTTATTCGAAGAGGCAAACCTGCTAGAATACCATTGCTTTCGCATAAGCGTCATTTTCCAAGTAGTAATCGAACCGAAAAAGCTTTTTCCAATATGGAAAACGAATTTTATCCTCGGAGAATAAAATTAGTTTACTACTCGCTAAGTGTATATGCAAAAGCAATTTTGTCACCTGCCACAAATACTTCGTACAAGTTGTAATTGAAACCTAAGTTGAATATCTATTGAACTATTTTTGTCTTTGATTTAGTTACTTCCTTCATTGAATTGACTTTCGTTTAGTAACGTCTGAAGTGTCAACTGTCAAACAAGTGGCAGTTTTGATGGTGGTAGGATATTCGTATACACCCGGATAGCGACCACCGTACGCAGGATGTAAAACCCGCATACGAAAGTGTATCGCGTTCCGGGATCAGCCAGTGTACATTCGGATTCGGTCGAGGGTCTATAGTTAGAGTACGATGATTGGCCTTGATGTGGCCTTCGGAGTACTCCGACACTAGACCCTCGACCGCTTCTTCACCATCTTGCCGATGGCGTAATGTGAAGAAGCAGTCCGGCATGATTGTATTGAGTAGCGGGGGATAGATTGTCTCTCGCTACACGATACTCTAATTGGACTGCACTGCGCTTACCACTAGGTGCAGTGTGGTCACTTTGCCGTGCCAGAATAAAAAAAAAGTCACGCTTATATTCCAATGACTGAATGGCTTCCATGCTAGCCAAGCATCAAGACGTAAAAAATAAATATGCAAATGGCCAACCTCTCGTTCAGCTTTGCTAATTTAGCATATTTTATGGATAAACATAGAGAATGTAATGACTGACTCACAAAATTGTCTACATTGAAGAAAACGACTGTGCGGCCAATACCTATGTCTTTTCGCTCCTGCAAGTCTGTGACGTAGTCCAATCTAAATTCTAGAAAAAGACAGCTGCTGGCCGCACGTTCGCTTTATCTATCTCACATTTTTCTGCCAGTATTCACTTAATAGCCAGATAGAGAGCGCTCAGTCCATTTTCTATTTCTATAATTTATTATGATCGATTTGGCATATTTTTTTGTTGTTTAGCATATGTTTGTTTTTTATATAGCATATTTTGTAGCATATAAAGTAATTACTTAATAAATGTTTAACCACGAGGAAAACTATCCATTTCGCTTCATATATTATTTGTTAAAAAAAACAAACGATGTATGGAAAACATCGACATATCGATACAAAATCATTGCCACGAAACGATGCATTACATCGAAAAAATGCCCATCACTACTTTTTATTGAAACTGACATTTTATTTTGTCGTCCTTTCCCTATAATGGGATGGCAAAGGGTTTAAGCCCATACAGCTTCATCAATCGTGTGATATTTAGATATTTAATATATATGTAGAGGTTTGGTTATTACTTGGCAACGTTACGTTGTAAAACAATATTATTATCTTATATAAATTATTTTCATTAATTTTATTCGTTAATTATGGCCCTATGTTTCATTTCATTTACTGTTTTTACAGTATCCCAACCAGTTTCCAAAAACTAAAGTAGAGATCAAAGAGCATTATAATACTACTGGTAGAGATCTTCTAGCCTAAACTGAATCATTTTGTACACACAAAATTCTCGAAAATGCTTACACATAGAGCATGTGTGTTTAAGTCCCACTTTTCCTTCTATTTATAGTATCGAGTAGCAAGAGAAAATCTATCCCCCGCTACTCAACACAATCATACCGGCTTACTTCTTCTCACTAAGCCATGGGCAAGGAGTGAGAAGCGGTTGAGGGTTTAGTATGAGAGTACTCAGACGGCCGCTAAACGGCCAAAAATCGTACCCCAACTCTAGACCCCCGATTAAAACCGGATGTACACCGGATTTGAAAAGTAACGGTAAAAGGTAAAGTAAAGGTAACAAATATGTTAAGTATGTCCTGTGTGTGTGGCAGTGACGCCACAAATTAGTGAGCTATCTCTGCGTAACCTTTCTAACTCTAACATACCTACTCCACTCCACTGCTGAACAAAGGCCTATCTTAAAGATTTCCAGACCAACCTGTCAAAAACGGCCTGCATCCAGCGGGTTCCTGCAACCTTTACTAGGTCGTCTGTCCACCTTGCAGGGGGACGTCGAACGCTGCGCTTGCCGGTACGTCGCCTCCACTTAAATAAAATTATGAGACTGTGAATACTATATTATAAATTTACATAACATGAAAATTAATTCACAACCATGTGAA
This sequence comes from Laothoe populi, assembly GCA_905220505.1. Classification (NCBI taxonomy): domain Eukaryota; kingdom Metazoa; phylum Arthropoda; class Insecta; order Lepidoptera; family Sphingidae; genus Laothoe; species Laothoe populi. The sequence continues at coordinate 2,283,532 of HG992155.1, read as the reverse complement.
ATAAAATTTTCATAAAATAACATTATTGAATATCTTACATTTGCAACTGTATAGAGAACATTTGCATGACTATAGTGATGGTTTTGATACTTTTATTTGTTGTCGCGGGGGAAAGATTTATCACTACCGCTTCACCAAGGGGGGCGGGATTGGGCTCACTGGTCTTACGGCCCAACATGAATCCGCCTGGCAGAGATATTTATATCTTTATCAATGCATTAGTCGATGTTAACAACTGGTCGACTACTAGGCCGAGTCCGTAACACTATATAAACCCTACAATGAAAATACCAACTAAAAAACCCCGCTCCGTGGTGCCCTCTTCGGCGTTATTAGGGACGATAAGCGCCCCGGTCACAGCCGGAATTGCTCCTGCGTGGTGCTGAATTGCGCCCCGCCCCGTCTTCATGTATGGGGTGGGGCATAAGTCCGTGCGCACCAAAGGCTCTCGGCGTCTACGGCAGCAACGAGACCGACCACCCGTGCTGCCATCCATCCCGGAGTTGCACAGTGTGCTGATGATATATACATACAAGGAAACTATATACAACATTTATGTATACGCCACGCCATTAGCATAATCTATACTAATATATAAAGCTGAAAAGTTTGTTTGTTTGTTTGTTTATTTGAACGGGCTAATCTCAGGAACTACTGGTTCGATTTGAAAAAATCTTTTAGTGTTGGATAGCCTATTTATCGTGGAGCGCTATAGGCTATATAATATCACGCTATGACCAATAGGAGCGGAGCAGCAATGAAAAATGTTGCAAAAACGGGGAAAATTGATTCCTTTTGAGAGCTTCCGTTGCGTACGCTGCGTTAACGGTTAAAGTTACATAACAATCATCTACGACGAAATTGTTCCTCTTAAAAAAAAGTCCGCGATAGCATATGCCTATCTATTTCGGATGGCTCACTATAACCTTTTTAATGGTTATCGAATTTGTTCTGAAACAATGCATTATTTGGAAAGGGGTTTTTATAAACATGGTATTGATCCTTATCTAAATAAATACTTTATTCATCACAAGTATTTAATTTTGAACAAGGTTGCCCTTTACGTCATTTGATTTCAATGAATATCTTAGGAGATATTACAGTTTTAAAATATCTCCGCAGCAAAATTAATATTGTTGTTTGTATGTCTGTTTCTTACCTTTTCACGACTAAACGGGTGAACGAATCCTAATGAAATTCAGTAGAGGGATAGATTATATCCTAGGGAAGGGCATAGGGTATCTTTTGTCTCAAAAAAATATCTTGAAAGGGGTGAAATAGAGGTTAAAAGTTTGTATGGGGCAATCCGTAATACTTCAACTTAGGGATCTGAAAGTTCATATTTAGGCTTTTGGTAAAAAATAAAGAAATACGTGTTTCAACGTTTTTACCAAATCATCCCTTAAAGGGCGAAGTGAGGAGTTAACTTATGAGGAATTCTTTAAATGTAATCTCAAGCTTCAGGCACAACACTTTTTTTTGTCGCGGGGAAAGCATTTTATTACTGCCGTCCGCTTCGGGGGGAAGCGGAATGAGAATAAAACGGTTATGATGGACTAGCTGGTCTTACGACCCAGCACCCCCTCGCCCGGATGATGGCTATCCGGGCTGCGGCTGGGCCGAGTCCCTACTACTTATGTACACCCAACCGGACACTACCAGCTAAAACCCCGCGGTGGCCTTCTTCGACACTTACGGAGTGATCCCGGGGTATTATAAGAAGTGCTAGAAGTTTAAGTCAGGAGTTGTGCCTGTCTAGCCATCTAGACAGTCACATCACCTGAGATTCAGGCCGATTGATATAGGTGTCTCAGTGCAGAAGACAACTCCTTGCATTGATACTTCTGCTCCCGAAAATAACCTCCACGGGGGCGGAGCCGCGAGCAACAGCTAGTTCATGATATAATTCAAGACGCAACTCTGGGCCCCAAGTTACAAACATTTTCATAGTTTGGATCCCACGATACTGTAGTTGTTTTAAATGCTCATGTTTCAAGGCAATCTTGTAACAGTTTTTTTTTGCAATATTTTAAACTAAGTGTTGGATATTTAGCTCTAACAACGGGTTCCCGATTCGGCGATTTACAAACGACAAAGAGGAGACATAAAATTGATTGAATCGATGTGTGTATGTTCCCCATGGACTCCAAAACGGCTTTTTTTATAGCATAGTCCGACAAACGAGCCAGTGGGTCACCTGATGTTAAGTGATCTCCCCCGCCCATGAACATCCACAATACCGAAAGTATCATGTATGCGCTGTCGGCCTTAAAGGGACAGGAATAGGGATTAGGAAAGGGAAGGGGGAATCTGGGCCTCCGGATATCTCACTTACCATACGAAACGCGACAGTAAACTGTAACTTTACGTTGGATTTCTGTGAGACAGTGGTACCGTGGTGGACTAAGGCCTAACCCCTCTCATTAGTAGAGGAGGCCCGTGCCCAGCAGTGGAACAATGTTTAATACAGGGCTAGTATTATTAGTGGTACTACCCGGGTCGAGCCGACCCATTCATGCTGTAGACAAATATGTCTACAGCGTGGCTCTACCACTTCTGCCCTTATCGCTCTGATTAAGGTATTTGGATCACATGAACTCAAACTCTCCACGAAAATCGGCGTTTATATTGCTGTTGTGCTACCAAACCTCTTGTACTCCTCTGAGACCTGGGTATTATACCGAAAGCACATTCGTACACTTGACAGATTTCATCTCAAAGCCTCCGAGACATCATGAACATCAGGTGGTCGGACTCGGACCGCGTCAGAAACACAAGTGTTCTGAAGCGTGCAAATGTCGGAGGCATTGAGATGTATCTGATGAGGCGTCAGCTACGGTGGTGCGGTCATGTGTCTCGTATGTCGGAGAATCGAGTGGTATCTTCTTTTCTGAACTCTAATACGTTAAGCGTAAACGCGGAGGCCAGTATCTTAGATACAAGGATGTTCTGAAAAAAACACATGAAATGATGCAATATAGAGCCCTCTCGGTGGCATTTGAAAGCAGCACAACGCCCAGAATGGCGGCGTTTCATCCACGAGAAGATTAACACCTTTGAGTATGAGCCCCGCGAAGAGCTCGATCGGAAACGGGATGAGTTTAAGGCCCGGCCACCAGTGGCCTATACATACCTACAACTATGTCAATGGGGTATTGACGTGCCCAGTGTGCGCCCGCTCCTTCACTAATAAGGTCGGGTATGCAAGCCTTCAACGAGCGCACAAAAGAGTAGAACACCAACACCCTTGACCCTTTTAAGTGCGAGTTAAATAAGCGTGTCTGGATATCACAGTCGCCGAGGCCGAAATCTGTCTGGACGACATCATCATCATTACAGTTAAGTAAGTATTTAAGTAAGTATATGTAGTAACTTTAACTAACACTTAGAAATTTTTACGTTGTATTCCGTCATTATATATCAAAATGTATACTTTTTTAGGTAATGTCTATGATCTATAAAAATTATCAGATTTTATGATATCAAATAAAACACATTATATGAAGAAAATATTCGTCGAATTTAAATCCTTTTCTTGTTTTGAAGTCAGCTAAAAAGCATTTCGTAGATACTTGATAAAAAATGACTTATTTAAATTTTTATGTTCAGCTTTTTGTCCGTTAACAACGCGATGTTATGGCTTGTTAATACACATTAGTGTTGTGACATGCTGACAACTCTTATCGATAAATAATTCAACTTTACGAATAAACTTACATCTGTTTCGGTCTGTTAACGGCATGATTGTGTTGAGTAGCGAGGGATAGATTGTCTCTCGCTACTTGAGACTTTAACTGGACGGCACTGCACTTACCATCAGGTGCAGTGTGGTCACTTTGCCGTGCCAAGATAAAAACAAAACGAATGTGCGAACCTCTTGGTTCGGGCCGGGGACACACCGTGGTAGACACCACGAAGCTGTGGCTCCGCAGGTCAGTATGTGTTCAGGTGTGGAAGGGAGACTTTTATTTACTCTTTACATATATTATACATACAAACTTTCATCCCCTATTTTACCCCCTTAGGGATGGTATTTCCAAAAACCCTTCCTTAGTGGATGCCTACGTCATAAAAGGTACCTACTGTCAAAATTTCAAGCCTCTAACCCCAGCCGTTTAGGCTGTGCGTTGATCGATCAGTCAGTCAGTCAGTTTCTTCTTTTATATATACAGATAATCGATCATTGTGTTGTATACTCGTACACAAAGTTCAATAAAGCAATCGAGACTAGCAGGAATAGCTTACATAAGCTTGCTATTTGCTAATCTTAAAAGACAACATAATAACGGATACTGAAGAAGGTGAAAAAATTGTCATTTTCCTACTAATATGAATAAATAATATTCTCAAAATCTTCTGTGGAATACATATATTTCTATGTCCGAAAACGCATTGTAATACATTTTAATATTATCGTTTTCATCGATGTTACACCCACAGCACTAGGTTTTGAATATTTTAAAATAGTTAGTAGGTAAATGTCGTCGCTGTTCGTTGGTCGTTAGTGGTCTGATCTAATTAAATACTTATTATCATATTAAAAATTTAAATTGTTAGTGCAGTAACAAATATTTTATGAAAGAAAGAAAGAAGAATTTGTTATATATTTTTTATTGTTTGACGGATATTCAAAAGGTACGTATTTATATAATAATAATAAATAACACCCAACAGTCATACACATAGCCCCGACCCCACACTGAGATACGATTCTTGTGTCGTGGGTTTCAGGGACTACGAGAGACTTTCGGTCTCACAACACCCAGACCCCGGACACAAATATCTGTATGTCACACAAACATTTGTCCCGATGTGGGAATCGAACCCACGGCCTCTCGTTTCACAGCCCGCTCGCCAACTGCGCCACGGAGGCTTTCAGATTCGTATATGTAGTAAACATCTGTGAATAATTAATCAGCAATTAAATATGTTTCAATTTTTATTTTAAAAATATATTTTAGATATTTATTTAGATTATATTTTCCTTGTTGATGCGGAGAATAAATCACACTGTCGCTAATCAGCCACTCTGTAAGACTATGTTTGCTAAACGACAATTTCTAATACTATCAGCAAAATTGTATAATTAAATTAACAGGATAATAAAAATCTACGCCATGCATACGACTAAATGCAAAAAGACGTTACTAGAATGGCTTGAAACAATTAGTTATGAACAAGTTGAAGAACTCGTATCTTATAATTAAACATACCACTAAAATAGTGTATACTGTCTCTCTCTCTCACACACACACACACACAAAATAGTATTAAGTTAGTGATTTAATATGCACCTATTTTTTTTATTTATATAGTTTGTTCTGTTATACACAAACTAATTTTAAGTAAAATGATTGTTATGAGAGAGCGGGACCTCCTGCCACAGGCATATTACATGCCTACTAGGAGATCTTAACCTTAATTCATAGTTTAAGACATTTGTGGAACGAAATAAACTTTTTTCATTTTTCATTATTTTCGATGACTATGAGTTACGCAAAACATAAATATGTACTTTTACGTACATAGAGAACTGTATACATAAACTAACGTATGTACCTATCATCAAAGGGGTAGGCAGATAAGATCACCGTACAACTAGTATTTCCACAATTCGTCGTGGTTATTTTAACCCCATGGTGTGACAGACGTTGAGCCAATTCCCACATGAGGAAATATCCCAAAGGAGGATAAATTTGAATGTTATGTATGATTATTGCAATCTCTGATGCATGTTGTGGTTATGTGATCTATAATTTTAACCTACGATCGAATTGGGTTCGCAGCCTAAAATAGCGGTTAAAGCAATGTCACTAATAGGGTAGTTGACTCGACTTTTTTATTAATTTAATCAACAAGTTACATTACCTAAAACCCATTATCGATTTTTTTTATTAATCCAGGCTAAAATAATGAAATTAGACAGTAAAAGGATGCATGATATGTCCCGTGACGTTACGGTTCTCAGAATCCCCATTACTGTGCCGTTGTGCGAGGAAGATAGGGATATGTTCCCAATACGCAACCTTTTTGCTCATACCTTTGACCGTTTGCTCCTATGGTTTGCTCATACCAATATTTGAAATAAATATTGTGACCTGAAGTGGTAGAGCCACGCTGTAGACATATTTGTCTACAGCATGAATGGGCCAGCTCGACCGGGGTAGTACCACTGCCTCACAGAAAACCAACGTAAAGTGACAGTTTACTGTCGCGTTTCGTTTACATGATACTTTCGGTATTATGGATGTTCATGGGCGGTGGAGATCACTTAACATCAGGTGATACACTGGCTCGTTTGTCGGACTATGTTATAAAAAAAAACTCATTTTTCAAGCAATTTGATTCTGTTTTCGCCAACGAGTTTCATTTACGTATTACATGCGGTTACATATCGAATAATGTACAAAATTTAACACAGGAAACTACCTTATTCTGAAAAACTTATTCAATACCTTCTTTTAGTTTGCCGTGCCAGGAAAAGAAAAGCTGGGCTTTTTTTCTGACCCATTTATGACAAAATGTACTAACTGCATTAAATTGGTATCGAGATAAGTAAAAGTTTTTTTAATTCATAAAAAGTACACCGACTTCAATGAAAAACAAATTATGCGTCTCTATAAAATTTGAAGGTTTCCCTCGATTTTTCTGAGATCCCATCATCAGATCCTGACTTGGTGCCAATGGGACCACCTGGGAAGTATACCCTTTTTAACAAATGAATGAATTTCTCGAATCGGTCCAGGCGTCTTCGAGTAATCGGGTAACATACATAAAAAAAAGTCCTTTTTTGAAGTCGGTTAAAAATGACATACATAGTTTGAGTTGTAAATTCTTATGGTCCAACTTTCTGAATAAAATGTTAGTGCCAGTTAGTGCCTTATGCTTCTCAGCTTGATTACATGTTAAATTGTTTACGAACCTATCGATTAAAATTGTTTTTTCAACCGACTTCAAAAAAAGGAGGAGGTTCTCAATTTGATGTGTATTTTTTTTATGTTTGTTACCTCAGAACTCCGTCATTTATTGACCGATTTGGAAAATTCTTCTTTAATTACAGAGAATATACGGTCTCATAGAATTTTTATCAAAATCGGTTGAGTAGTTTGGTTTTAAAACCGAAATAACTTGAAAAAATATGTTGTCCGAATGTACGAACTGCGAATTTTGCTTTTCTGTGACTTTTTCAGTGATGTTTTCTTATGGTACTCTATCCAACGTACCTAGTTTATATTTATACCACTAAAAAGCAAATATTAATATTGATAAACATTTTTGGATAATTATAGCAGAATTATTTTATACGGGTTAATGTGTGGCTTGGTTTAAACCTATCTTACTTGGTCACCTTGGTTTACTAGGTCAGATTGTGAATAGATTTGGGCTGTTTTTGTTTTTTTTTATATATGACATTCTGATCAATCCAGTGTCAATAACTCATGATTTGATAATTTTTATGTTGGTACATTTTGACATACATGGGTCCAATTATAAATAAAACATTTTTCTATTTATCAAAAAGTTCAAGCTCATTCTTTACAAAAAATAGACACAAATTAAACACGTAGAATTTTGCAGATCTCAGACTGATTACAATTTTGCCAATGACGCTATCATAATTAACTTAAGTGTAGTTTTGTGTGTGAGGTGTGAGTTTTTAACAATGACGAAAAAACCTAACAAGTTTCTTTCGTCATTGGTTTTTAAATTCCTTCCGACAAGCCATGTCAAAACGCAATTAAAAATGATAATAAGTTTCATATCTTTACACGAAAGAGAGAAACAAAACAAATTTTACGGATTCTTTTGCGGTTTATTTAACTTTCTTAGTCCTGACGTTTCGAAAGTTTTACAGCCTTTTGGTCCGCCCCGTGACTTTTATTTAGCTTTTGTTACACGGTTCTCTGCTTCCATAGAATTTTCGGGTATAGTCGTTTTTATATCCTGTACAATATCCATAATATATTTCCTCGAGATTCGGGTCGTCTTCGAAATCCGTTCCACAGTTTATGCTATAAAAACTAAGCTGTATACTTTAAAAACTGTATAGGTAAAAAAAAATGTTTATTTTAATATCAAATAGTTTGTAATTTGTATGGCCGCGCGATATAAGTGGATATAACAAAAAATACTAACACGGAAATTATTTTAATAACAGCCTCATTAGCGCAGTGGGCGAATAGCTGACTGTGATACGAGAGACCGTGGGTTCGATGCCCACACCGCGCCGTGTAAAATGTTTGTGGGACAGACAGATATTTGTTTCAGTTTTGCGTGTAGTGTGGGATTAGGTTTATATGTTAACTTCTTTTTTTGCCTCGATAGGCAGACGGGCCACCTGATGGTAAGTAGTCACCGCCGCCCATAGACTTCTGCAATGCCAGACACAGTAAAGCCGCTGCCTAGCGTAAATAGTAAACTGTTTATTCTTCTTTACAAGAATAATTAAAGTGAAATTTATTTTATCTTTCATATGCGGTTAAGATAATGAATTTATAATGCTTGTTACAATTGAAAAGTAATTGCCGTAAGGTAGTGTTAGTAATTTATCAACTTTCAATTATATTATGTTATCGTTAATATATTAATTACCTTCCAAAGCATTTACAAATCTGCTGCCTCAATTGTTGAAATAAAAAATAATGTTAACGAGACGGCGCGGCCTCTTGTTTCACAGCCGACTACTCACACAGCGCTGCAGTCGTCATATTAACAAACATAGTTTATGAAACGGTAGGCAGCGGCTTTGCTGTGCCCTGGCATTGTAGAAGTCTATGAGCGGCGATGACTACTTACCATCAGGTGGCCCGTCTGCTCATCTGTCTATCGAGGCACAAAAAAAAATGAAATCAGTTCGGACACGGTTGGCTGACATGCATAATTTAAGTATGTCGGGGGATTCTTTTGTGTACAATCTTTAAGTTTTATTTGTTTTATGTATTAAATAATGTGTTTCCTTATGTTTTTATTTTCTTGGTCTGCTGTTGTATGCACTTACTGCCTCCTGGTTCGGAGAAAATGGCCAAATAAAGTATTTTTAAACGGTTTTATTTAGCTTGTCCTGGTTGTTTTTTTATATCCTGGCACGGCAAAGTGACCACACTGCATCTGTTAGTAGTTAAAGTAAGACAGTCTAGCCCCCGCTACACAACACAATCATGCCGGCCTGCTGTGTAGCTTGTTCACACTACGCCTAAGAGACCCAGGATCATAGGAAGAAAGCACGGAAGAACACGGTAGCTGGCAAACTGTTCCACAGCTTGATGGTGCGGCAAAAGTACGAATTTGCGAACCTCTTGGTTCGGGCCGGAGTAGTAGACATAGGGTAGCGGATGCAGATTTTTGAGGGTTCACATCCGCGGATGCGGATGCGGATCTCAAGATATTTAAGAAACTTTGTATAAAAATAAAATCAAAAAAATTTTAATATTTTTGTGGCAGTACAGTGTTTTTTTTTATCGTGGCACGGCAATGTGACCACACTGCACCTGATGGTAAGTGCAGTGCCGTCCAGTTATCAAGTAGCGAGTGATAATCTATCCCTAAAGTCTAAATCTCACTTTGTGTCGGTGGTGACATTATAAATTTATTGTACAGTATAGTATTAACCGCAGTAAACTCGCTTAACACACTATATTCACAGTATACTTTTAGTACCATCAGAAAATGTAAATATTTATTCGATAAGCGCAACTAAACACGTTGGGATTAATTTACGAAGACTAAATTACAAACAATAACAAACGCGTCGTATCTTGTTATTGAATTGTTTATTCCTATTGGTCACTTAGCAAGAGATCTCGGAACGCGCTTCTCGCTGGTCCCGTCCAATTTGTTTCTTATTGCGACCTCCCATATATCCGCATCCGCATCAAAATCCGCATTTCTTATTGCGGATGCGGATGCGGATGCAGATGCAGATGTCTACATCCATGCGGAAGCTCCGCAATTGCGGATACGGATGCGAATATTCGCAACATCCCTAGTAGACACCACGAAGCTGTGTGTAAGGAAGGGAGAGGATGGGATAAGATCAAACAATTCTTCAGAGCATGCGCCATGATACAGACGATAGAACACGCTAAGCGAGGAATATCCCTGTTTGTTTGGGTCAAATATACTTAATTAAATTTCACCCCCTTTCTGTACTAGGACTAGTAGAATAGAGTACACATTGAAAAAAAATGCAAATCCAATATGGCCGCCAACAAAATAATGGATTCCATATTTGTTTCACAACCCCCTAAATATGGGTATCAAATGAAAGGGCTTGACTCTTAGAATACCTACTGTATTCTACGACAATTTTCAAATCTAAGATGGCCGTCTATGTACCTAAATAAAGAAAAAACTAGAAGCTTAACAATTGTTACTTATTTTTTTCAGTTGAATCGCATAATTCAAATATGCCCCTTTGTTCCAGTATGATATTAGGAGCACTGTCGCTGTTGGAAGTGAAAGTACTGTTGCCGATTCTGGAATTATTGTCTCTGATCGTCGTGTCTTTATCGTCATGGAAATACGGCAGCCCGGTCTACCCACACCACGCTAATGTCTATGGTATATTTTTTTTAAATAGTTTTAAGTATAGGTCTTTGCCTCGGACTATGTATAATATGCGCCTTGGTGGCGCATTTGTAACTGTGCATGCGTTACGACTGCTGTGCTGAGGTCTCAGGTTCGATCCCCCGGGCCAGGTAAAGTGATATTGGGTTGGAGTTAGGGCTTGCAATTACCGTAGATTTTATTTACCGGTAAAAAATACCGTAATAATTTTTTTTACCGGTAACACCGGTAATAGGTGGATTTTTCAATTTTCTTTAAAATTGGAGTAGATAATATTATTAAGTAGCCTTAAAAAAAGAAGGGAGTAAATGTATATTAAATAAACCTAGTCATAAATAAAAAACAGAGCATAAGAGCAGCGATAGCCTAGTTGGTTGCGGTACGGACTGTCATGACGAATGTCGTTTGTTCGAAACCCAAATGGCATACACCTCTGACTTTTCTAAAGGCGGCGGGCCTGACGGGATTCCTCCCTTATTGTTAAAATTGTGCCACAGGACTGTAGCTTTTCCTTTATTTATATTATTTAAGTTATCTATTAATACCGGGTCATTACCTGCTGTATGGAAACAATCCTTTGTTGTTCCAATTCATAAATCAGGTGATAAGCAAATTATTTAAAATTATAGACCAATTTCCAAATTGAATACCATTCCAAAATTGTTTGAAAAGATAATTTTTGACGTAATATATCCAGTCTTGAAACCTATTCTAATCGATCAACAACATGGTTTCATTAGGGGTAAATCGACTGAAACAAATCTCTGTGAATTCATTCAGCATTCATCACTGGCAATGGATAATGGAGGACAGGTAGACGTCGTGTATACCGACTTCTCTAAAGCCTTCGATAAGATTTGTCATGGTTTATTAATTTATAAATTGAAAATGATCGGCATACATGGCGACCTTTTACGATGGCTTGAGTCATACTTGAGAGATAGAAGTCAGGCAGTTTCCATCAAAGGATTCTGTTCTACTTTTGTTCCCGTTACTTCCGGTGTTCCACAGGGCTCTCACTTAGGGCCTTTACTATTCAACGTCTATATTAACGATGTGACAACTTACTTTAGGAATAGTAATATATTACTTTACGCAGACGATTTAAAAATTTTCAGATCGATAAATTCACCTCAGGATTGTAGCTTACTTCAAACAGATCTCAATATTTTTTGTCATTATTGCGAAAAATATCGCCTTGTATTAAATATCGATAAGTGTAACATCATCACGTTAACAAGGAAAAGAAAGCCATTGTACTTTGAATACACTTTGAAAAATAAAGTTTTAAAAAGAGTGTCCATAGTTAGAGACTTAGGTGTATTTTTGGACCAAAAGTTAAACTTTTATCATCATTTTCAACAAATGACTTCCAAGGCGTACAGGATGCTTGGTTTTATTTTGAGAATGGGAAAAGAATTTAGACAGTGTTCTAGTCTTGTTCTTCTTTTCAACTCATTTGTGCGGTCTGTTCTGGAATATGCATCAATAGTTTGGAACCCACAGTACAAAATATACATCAACAGCATTGAAAGTATACAAAATAGGTTTTTAAAGAATCTTCGTTATAGGTTTGGTGACTCGGAAATAGCAAGATTAAATGTGTCTTCTTTGGTTGACCGTCGCGTCGGCGTGAGAGAGATCAGATGTTTCTTTATAAGATTTTGAATAACAGAGTAGACAATATATTTTTGTTAAATCATATACAGTTAAAATGTCCTCGGTTAAATTTACGTAATAAATCACTATTTCATGTACCTGCTTGTAAGTCAAATTATTGCAGCAACACATTTTTGTATCGTGTTTGTCATATATATAATAAAGAATATTGTACAATAGATATTTTCAACGAAAAACTGAATTCATATAAAACAAAACTTAGGAAACTTATGAACACGAAATTAACGTAGTATATTAATTTACATATGTTCATTTACTCTGTCTTACTGTAACCATATAATAGCTATATTTTAGTGGAAACTTTGTTGATATTACATATATCAATTTTTTTGATTTTCAATAATGTTACCTAGTTTATAAGAATTTAAAATATTGTATGTTTCCCATAGAAATAAATAAATAAATTCTTTGTTAATTATCGCTTGCTTTAACGGTGAAGGAAAACATCGTGAGGAAACCTGCATATCTGAGAATTCTTAAAAAAAGAATTTCGAAGGTATGTGAAGTCTACCAACCCGCAATAGGCCAGCGTGGCGGACTAAGGCCTTACCCTTCTCATTAGTAGAAGAGGCCCGTGCCCAGTAGTGAGACAATCTGTATATATAAAAGAAGAAACTGACTGTCTGACTGACTGACTGACTGACTGATCGATCAACGCACAGCCTAAACGGCTGGGGTTAGAGACTTGAAATTTTGACAGTAGGTACCTTTTATCACGTAGGCATCCACTAAGGAAGGGTTTTGGGAAATACCACCCCTAAGGGGGTAAAACAGGGGATGAAAGTTTGTATGAAAATCCGTCATTTTTGAAGTTAAATTCATGAAAATTAGTATTTGGCCTTTTAGTTAAAAATAAAAAATATATGTTTCAGGATTTTTGGAAATTCCGCCCCTAAGGGGGTAAAATAGGGAATGAAAGTTTGTATGAAAATCCGTCATTTTTAAGTTAAACGCATGAATATTGGTATTTTGTATTGTATACTTTTTCTCCCAAACATGCCCTCCACGCGGGCGGAGCCGCGAGCAACAACTAGTGTTTAATACAGGGCTAGTATTTTTTTTTTATAAATAAAAAAATCATACATTTGGGAACACGAACGACATTACGCAACTTACATTTAGGCATGATAAGCAAGGTAAATTATTTTCAAATAATGAAATTGGAATTAAATATATTTATGCAATTTTTCCATAATGGTTTCTCTTGTTTACGCGAATATTATACATTGAAATGAAAATAAATTTTACGGATTTTATCGCGGTTTATTTAATTTTTTTATCCCGACTTTCGAAAGCTTTACAGCCCTCATGGTCACGGGGCGGACTGCAGTCTGCGTAAATTCACGCCTGTAATCCCCGATTGGGGAGGCAGCGGTCCCATAATGTGATAGGGGGCGAGCCTATCATCATACCGGGCACAATCCCAGACTCAGGGCTGATACTGAGTATTTCTAAATAAAAAAAACCCAGTATCACTTTACCTGACCCAGGGTTCAAATACGAGACCTCAGCACAGCAGTCGTAACGCATGTGCAATAACAACTGTGCTACCGACGCTGTCATATTAGAACATAATAATAACGTATTATTTAAGTATAATCAAATAAACAAAGATTTCTAAACAATAAAAACCGATAACTATTAACTGTAATTTTTTGTATTATAAAGCTTTTTACCACTTGCCGTTGCTTCAAAGAGTATTATACTATATACGGAAACGTTGCTTTGTAGATTGTTGACAATCAAAGATTCCAAACTAAAAAATAATGAGGCATACTGCGCAAACGTCAAAGCTGTCAAGTGTCAATCATTTACGTAAATGATTGACACTTGAAAACATTCGCAAAATGTTGCTAATGCAAAAAATATTTTATCACAAAAACAAATATTTTCAGGTCAATTACCGGTTTGACTTTTTTTACCGGTAAATTATTAGTCCCCAAAATTGGCGGTTTACCGGTAAAAATGAAAACCGGTAAACCGGTATTGCATGCCCTAGTTGGAGTATCAGTCCGGAGTCTGGAATTATGCCCGGTACGGTAGGCTTGCCCCATATGATAATATGGGATCGTAATAAATTCTGCGAAAACTGGGTGTACCCACTGGTTACACCTCTAGATACGCCTACCACTTCAGGGATTACAGGCGTGAGTGTATATAATGTATGTATTAAGTATTCATATTTTTGATATGAGAAATTATTTCGTTTTATTATTTAGTCGATCAAATAATAAGCTTGTCCGGTGTCCTCAAACGAGTGTTTTACGTGGGATGAAAGGACGAATGAAAATCGGCTTGCAGGTTTTGATGCTACTTTCATTAACCGACTTCAAAAAAAGTAGTAGACTCAATTCGTCGGAATCTTTGTTTTATGTATGTTCCTCGATTCCTCGAAGTCGCCTGGACCGATTCGAGAAATTATTTTTTGTTTAAAAGGACATACTTCCCAGATGTTTGACATATATTATATATACGGGAATTATTTTGCCTATATTTAATCGATGCGATAAAATACTACACCATACATAGTATATTTTTATATTATAATAATATACTTATAAATAAAACTAGCCCTGTATCAAACATTGTCCCACTGCTGGGCACGGGCCTCCTCTACTAATGAGAGGGGTTAGGCCTTAGTTAGTTGTAGTATATTATGGATAATAAAATTTTAAGACAAGACATATTTTGACTAAAAATAATCACGCAACGGTTCCCACTAGAAATTATATGTTAGGAGTGCTGATATTACTGATTATATTATGAGATCGAAGTTGCAACGTCTTCAGGTATCGGCAGTCAAGCTCCATGTACTCCAAACTGGCGATTTTTTTTATCATAAATAGGCCTGCGTTTGACCACTATCTCGCCTGATGGTAAGTGATGATGTGGTCAATGGTGGAGCACGCTTGCCTAGAAGATACCTATTTACTCTTGAATTAAAGATACCCAGGTTATAATTTTCTGGAAATATAGACTCCGGAAAAGAGATTACAAACTAGCTGTCGACCTCTTCGTCTATCCATGGAGTAGTAAATACCATAACATTCCGAGCCATCGTTCCGAGCGGTTATACAAACATAATTATAGAGCGGAACAATTTTTAGATGACTAATATTATGGAAATTAGTTGGGTATTTAGAGGTCGATGAAAAAACAAGTTCTGGCACTTTAAGGTCACAGCTCATTAGAGCCACCCGGCACCCAACCCGCACCGTCTCGCCTCGTGGGATTAGTATTCTTTATATGGACCTTTATGGATATGCGCTCTCTGCATCAACTTCGTAGCATCACCGGATTTTCTAGGTCGTAAGCCGTCCATGCGTGGACGGCGAGTTGACCACTCGGTGACAACTCGCTGCTCGCGTGCTTGCCTTGCGTTGCTGCGCATTGGCAACGCACAAGCCCTATGAGTCGCGACACAACGTATACTAGTGAGAACGTGGCGTCCACCCGTGGACCACCTGCCGACAACGAGTGGACACCGAGCGACGAGGCGGTACGGGTCGGGTGACGGTTGGCTCTAAAAGTGCCGGAACTTGTTTTTCCGTCGACTCCATTTAAAACTTGTTGTGGAGGTTATATCAAAACAAAATTAGTAGGCCGTCCTTGGCTTGTCTAAAAAAAAATTACAAAACATTCCATTCATTCATACAACATTAATTATTATTAAAATTCATTAACAATGAATTTAATTATAACATCTATCATAGTCGCGGTATATGACGGTAAGTTGGCATCACGCCCGCGTCATGAAACAGGAATAAGTTTGGAGAACAGTGTGCAGTAGTTGCACTAATGTCTACCTTTACTGGAGTAGATGCGCGAGATTAGAAAAAAAACCATCAGCTTATTGTAATTTAAATTACCCATGTATGATTACCATCTTAAAAGCAGTATACTAAAAATACTTCTATTGTATATTATTTGTTATTCAAAATAGCTTTTTTGTATTCATGGAATATGTAACCAGCCGGAGCACGTTTGAAACTAGTTTTTTTTTCCCGCAAAAGGCTCCAACTAAGCGAAAAAAAGTTTATGTGATGTAATTGGTGGTCCACAATAATGGACTTTATTTAAACAATGTGTGACCATAATTTTGCCTTTCAGAACCAAAATTTAAATTTGTTTCGTTTGAATTTAAATTCAATTTACAATGTATAAATATTAATTTGTAAAAATATTAAATTAACTGTGACATCTGTCAACACATTTGATGAATTTGCATAAAACAATATTCGATAAGATCTACCTAAAATCGAAACATAGTATGTTGTCTAGATGAAAAAAAGTTGGAAGACGTTTGATGAAGCTCCATCTGATCTAATTCTCACTATATATTATTATAGACAGCCTCCGTGGCGCAGTGGGTAAATAGGCTACGAAATGTAAGGCCGCGGGTTCGATTCTCGCACCGAGACAAATGTTTATGTGATCAGACCGGCATTGTGTGAGTAGAGAGGGATAGATTGTCTCTCGCTACTCGATACTCCAATTGGACGCACTGCGTTTGCAGTGTGCTCATTTTGCCGTGCCAGAATAAAAAAAATCTTCAAATATTTGTTTCGGGTAGGTATAGGTGTTGAGACCGTGCGTCCCTCGTAGTTCCTGATATCCACGACACAAGACTCGTATCTTGGTGTGGGATCAGGAGGGCTACTCTTGACACTTGATTCCAATTTAAAATTGCGATTGAGTTCGAAAACTGTACAATTGACACTCTTGAACGCACCAGAGCACGATTTAACTGAATACGGCGGATGCTTAGTAACTAAACGAAATAGATTATCTACGATCCCTAGTTAGTAAATGTTCTATTTCATTTAATTGAGTGAGTTAGTGTTCCAATATCTTTTAGATTGTAATTGAAACTGTATCGAGTTCGAGATTGGAATTGATTTCAAGAGTAGGACTACTGAAGCAAGAAATCGCAAATTCTTTTCTGCCGCACCATCAACATGTGGAACAGTTTGCCAGCTACGGAGTTTCTTCTTCCTATGATCCTGGGTCCTTTATGCGTAGTGTGAAGAAGCTACGCAACAGGCCGGCAAACTCTAACTGTTATTATTATTTATATTAGATGGCCAGAGTTTCGATTTCGTGGTCGTCGGAGCTGGTTCGGCTGGTTGCGTGGTCGCCAACAGACTTACAGAGATCGCCAATTGGACCGTACTTCTAGTGGAAGCTGGAGACGATCCGCCTCGCATAACTGACGTAAGTATAGAGCATAGAAATTATTCTAATGCTCTACATGGACTCACGTGGTAAGGCATTAGACCTAAGACAAAGGCCAAATGCTGGGAGGATTGGACATTTGAAGTTTTGTATAACCAGCCGGTAAATAATCAAGATTGAATGGCACGTGGTCTCCACTGACCATGATCACCTCTACAATAGAATCATGCGTTGTTGACCTTAGAAGAAGGGTTTAAGAGTGGAAGAGACCTCTGCAAATAGCACTAACCATACTAAACTCAACAGCAAGCTGTTAATTCAGATCAATTCTCTGTAAGGCAGTGTTACTAATTGTGTTACCGATTGAGCCGTTCATGCTGTACACAAAACTATCTTCAGCGTATCTAACTTTTTAAAGGGAATGGTATGTAGATGCAGGTTTCATTGTTTACGATAAACAAAAAATTTATCCTGGTATGGCTAAGTGGCAACGCTGCACCTGATGGTAAGCGCAGCACCGTCCAATTAAAGTATCGAGTAGTAAGAGACAGTGTATCCCCCGCTAGTCAACACAATCATGCCAGCCGGCTTCTTTACACTACGCCATGGGTAAGAAGGGAAGAAGCGGTCGAGGGTCTAATGTCGAGTACTTAGAATGCGAAACATCGTACCTACCGCAACTCTAGTCCCCGAAAAAAACTATGTATATGGACATGGTCGTACCCAGGATTTCCTTAAGGAGGGGGCAGGCGAAAGAAAACTAAAATCATACATATACATACACATACACTCACGCATGTAATCCCCGTAGGGGTAGGCAGAGGTGTACACCCTACTATTCGCCGAGTTCATTACGGTCACATAATGTGATGGGGGCGAGCCTATCGCCATACTTAGTACCTAGTAGTAGCGCAATGTAACTGATAAGCACCATCTCACTTTCCTAGGGAGGGGCAACAATGGTGTATGAAGGGTGCAGCATATATGGTTATACTGTAGTGATAAAAATGACGCAGTCTCAATATTAAGGCCATTATTTATTGCAGTTTGGAACGTTCGTCACCGCGTGAGCACGTGTATACTCTTTTGTTTAAATTTATATTTTAATTTAACGATTCTAAATTTCTATTGGCCGGTTGAACGTTTTTAAATTCTCGTTTCTTCCTTAAGTGTTTTAATGACTAGGCTCCGCCCCGTGAGTGAGATAGACTGATGTCACAGTGTTTCGAGTGGCTGGACAGTGCTTTGTGAAATTGTACTCGGTGGACTTGAACTCGGGTATTGCTGCGCCGGCGTCCGTAACGTGTGCCCCGAGTCCAACTGGTTACGCGCGCTTCATACAAATTAACAGCTTTGTATTGCGCCTTCTACCGCTATTACTTTTCGTCGGCACCGCTTACTACCTTTTACGCAAATTGAATTTACTTTATGCTTTACTGCATGTTTGCGTTTTGGCTAAGCCTCAAATGTGCATTTATTCAAAATCATATTAGTATATACTGTGTCGCTTTCTCGTCAAAACTGCCATGCCAAAAGTCCAACGCTCCCCAACAAATACACCTGTCGCTGAAGCTCAGAGAACTGTCTCTAATCCAGATGTCAACTTAAGCGGAAATAGAACTTCAAATATGACCACGAGAGCTAAACGTACACAGGCCTGCGTCGCTCCCTCGGATAATGATCAGCAAACATTTGAAGATCGCATCTTAAATATGCTCAATTCTTGGAAAAGTGAACAGGATACTACACTAAAAAAACTAATCTCTGATATAGCAGAAGTTAAGTTGCAGAACACACAGATTCAAAACTGTAATCTCGAAATTGAAAAGTCTATCGAGTACATCAACAAAGAGTACGAAAGCATGAGATTAACGATCGAAAAATTGGAAAATGAACGCTTGGAACAACGCAAGTATATTGTCAATCTCGAGAAGAGAGTCAACGATCTCCAGCTCACATCCCGCTCCGCTTGCGTCGAAATAAGAAACGTCCCCACCAGGGACACTGAATCTACAGAAGAGCTGACAACGATTGTACTGAATACCTGCAATGTTATCCAAGCAGGTATAAACAGAAATGATTTGCGAGATGTTTACCGTCTGCCTGGCAAGAAAGAAGACAACAGACCGATCGTCGCTGAGTTCTTAAATGTTTACTGTAAAGACAATGTGATTAAAACATCCCGCGAATTTAACATGAAATTACCGGTTACTGATAAATTAAATACTTCACATATTAAGATTGGTAGTCAAAAAATACCTATATATATAGCTGAACATCTTCCAGCCAGCTTAAGGCAGTTATTTTATGAGACCCGCAAATTTGCAAAAAATAGAAAATATAAATTTTGCTGGGTACGGAATGGTAAAATTTTTCTTCGTGAAAATGAAAATACAAAATCATTCTGTATTGCTTCGGCTTCTATTCTTGAACAATTACAACGAACTGAAAACTAAATTGCATTACCTGTACTATTATAGAATTGAGCAAATGCAATGCAAAATCAATACCATTTTCAATCACATTGTGTTTAGCCTTAGAGTATTCTCTAAGTGTTTAGCAGTCAAGTAGACATTAATTTAAAATCTGCTTATTTATTTTTATCAATAAGTTTCTTTCTTAATTATAGTTTTAATTTTTTTGAAATATATATTCTTCATTTATTACACATATTCACCTATACACATGTACACGATCACTCTTACTATTATAAATTATTTTGTTCTCATCACTATTTTCACCAGGGAAACGATTTCATAAATACTACCTATTTTCGGATGTTCTCTGTATTGGAACCATGTTTTTATGTTACTTCAACAACGCTCAACGGCATATTATATATATATTTCTTTCATTCATCACTGTTTGCGGCTATATTTAGTAATGGTATTTTAAATCAAAATGTTTGATCTAAATTTCGTATCCGATGAAATTGATTCCATTGGGCAAAGTCAATCTTTTATCTGTAGGCCGGAAGATTGTATAACACTTATTAAGTCTAGTAGCAAATCTCTTACGTTGTTACACCTGAATATTCGAAGTCTGAAACGGAACTTCGACGAATTTAAAGTCTTTCTAGCACGTATTTGTTTGACACCGGATGTTCTAATACTGTCAGAATGTTGGATAAGTCGTGTTCCAAATATACCAGCTCTTGCAGGATACACCTCTTAATTCACTAATAACAACAATAATCAAAATGATGGTGTCACATTGTACATAAAGTCAACTTTTGCGCACCAGGTAATCGAACCTAAGTTCTCCGACGGTAATTGCCTTATCTGCACACTTAAAGATCACAATCTTGTTGTTATAGGTCTGTATCGCTCGCCCTCATTCTATTGTCTGGAAAATTTTATTAACAGTCTCGATAATATACTTAAAATGAATTCTGACCAAAAGCACATTGTGGTTATGGGAGACATGAATATCAATATAAATCCCACAAAACAGACCCAAAAAGCAAGTGACTACCTCAACTTAATTGCTTCTCATGGGCTGTTACCTACACACACCCTTTCTACTCGCGAAGACAATTGCTTAGATCATGTGCTTTTAAGGTCTAATTTCATCTCTACTACCGCAGTTATTGATACCAAAATTACTGATCATAATCCGGTTCTGCTTAAGATTGACTATAATCATCCATTACCAAAAATGTCATTCACCTGCACTAAAACTGATTACATAGCCGTGCATGATGAAATTAAAAAAACTGACTTCAATCAGGTTACTCAAATTATGAATGCCAATTTATCCACCCAATTGCTAATCCAAATTCTTGTCTGCATAATAAAAAAACATTCCCAAATAGTTAAAACACCATCGAAGCGTAAAATTATTAAGCCATGGATAACATTAGGCCTTCTTCGTTGTATACGAAACAGAGACAACATGTACCGTAAAAGTAAAGTAGAGCCCAACAATTATCTTCTTAAGGTTACCTATATTAGATACCGGAACTTCTGTAATAAACTTCTCAAGAAACTAAAACATGCTTATGAAAAACGTGAACGTGAAAAAAAGCTAGAAGTAACCCTAAAGCCACTTGGAAAGTGATTAAAAACATAACTGACTCGCATCGCACAGTGACCCCACCTACAGAACTTTTAAAACTAACCCCTGATGCTAATTCGTCTGTAAACAAAGTAAATAATTTCTTCTCAAATATTGGCAAAGATCTAGCTGAAAAACTTCTAGGCACCTCACATGTACTCCCAAAAACATTTCAAGAATACTCTCCAAGAGAATCTTTAGTACTACTTCCCACTGACGAAACAGAAATATCTAGACTTATCCTTGGTATACGAGAAAATTCAGCTATTGGTTGGGATGGCATTTCTCAAAGAGTATTGAAAATGTCTTGTGAAACATTAGCCCCTGTGATAGCACACATTTGTAATACTGCAATTACCACAGGCACTTTTCCCTCCGCCTTTAAAAAAGCGATTGTCCACCCGATTTATAAAAGTGGTGATAAAGATAGTGTAAATAACTATAGGCCTATCTCAGTTCTTCCCGCTTTGTCTAAAATTCTTGAAAAAGTATTGAATATACGTTTAGTCAAATATCTAGAAAAACATGATATCTTAGCCCCTAACCAATTTGGTTTTAGAAGCGGGAAATCCACAGAAGATGCTGTAAGCTCTTTAGTCGATCACATTACGGAAAGTTTAGACTCAAATGAGAAATGCCTGGGGATATTTTTGGACTTGTCCAAGGCGTTTGACACTGTTTCCGTCCCGCTTCTTCTGACAAAAATGGAAAAATTGGGTGTGCGAGGACTAGCTCATGACATTTTTGAGGATTACTTGACCGACCGCTCTCAATGTGTAAAAATTGGCTCTTTATTAAGTAATACTTCAAATCTCACGTATGGTGTTCCGCAAGGATCTATACTGGGTCCTACACTTTTCCTGATATACATCAACTCTTTGTGTACTCTTCCGATTCCAAACTGCTCTATTTTTACCTATGCAGACAACACTGCTTTGGTAATTCATGGAAAAGACTGGGCTGAGACGTTCTCTCGCTCTGAATTTGCCTTGAGACAAATCATGAATTGGCTCTCTCATAATCTCCTGACCCTTAATTTAAATAAAACTACCTATTTAATGTTCTCACTTAAATCGATTGACAAAATAACCCTAGAAACTTTTATGCTTAAGGCACACTCATGCCAGCCTTCAATTTCTAATTATCTTTGTGATTGCCATATTCTAACAAGGTCAAATAATACTAGGTATCTTGGAACACTAATAGACAGTCTCCTAAACTGGAGAGATAACGTGGTATCTCTTACATCATGCATGAGAAAGCTAATTTACATTTTTAAAAAGCTACGACACGCTGCTAATATTGATACCCTCATCACTGTTTATTACGCACTGGGCCAGTCTATACTGTCATACTGTATTTCTGTATGGGGTGGTGCTCACAAAACTATACTTCTGCCTCTGGAACGTGCACAAAGGGCTGTGTTAAAGGTAATGACTTGTAGGCCTTATAGATATCCTACAAAACTCTTATACAGTAATTGCCAGGTCCTGACAGTGAGACAGCTGTTTATTCTCAATACCGTTTTACGCAAACATTCTAGTCTAACCTATGATCCTAATATTTTAAAAAAGAGACGCGCCTACGCAGTGTGTCCCACTAAATCTTTTAAAAGTTCTTTGGCTAAGCGTGGTTTTAATATAATCGGTAACCATATATACAACAAAATAAATAAAGCATGTAATATATATTCCCTAAATAGTTTTGATTGTAAACGTAAAGTAAAGGAACTACTTTTATCAAAAGATTATACTGAGACGGAGAACATCTTAATTTAATATAATAAAATTACAACTTTTAAATAAAATTACAACTTTTAAATAAATTTTAAAATTCTTCTTACATATACACACAAAGACACCCATAAACTAACACTCACACCCACGCACATACACAACCACACACACACACACACTCATCCACACACACACAAATGTTAAACAAAATATATGCATGTGCACTTAATTTAAAACTCTCTTAGACGACCATTTATACTCCTAACGATTACATTGTCATGTTTTATCTTGTTTCGAACTATGGAATACTGTTAATGAAAAGGCAATGTTAATAAATGCTCCCTGGTGCTCATTACACAAGTTAACTCTTTATTTGGGCACCAGAGTTCAAAGAGTTCAATGAAACACTTTGTTAGTCTGTATTCCTAATACTCAATGTCTTCTAGTTTTAAGTGTTTTTGTATGGATCCAATAAATATTATTATTATTATTATTTATTATTATTATCATATATTTGTTCCAGAACCCTGGAGTATCAGTGCTTATGGCAACTTCTTTACCAGACTGGAACTACTACACCGTTGACGATGGCTTCTCGAGCCAAGCGCGTAAGACAAGAAGTATACGAATGAACAGAGGCAAAATGCTGGGAGGATCTAGTGCACTTAACTATATGTTTTATGTCAGAGGAAATAAAGCTGATTATGATAGCTGGGTGGCAGATGGCAATGAAGGTTGGGACTGGGAGACAGTAACAAAATATTTCAAAAAGAGTGAGCGACTGAACGACGATATCATCCTCAACGGCACTTCAGCTTCTCTCCACAACACTAAAGGATACTTAGGTATTACCAGACCTGTCTGGGAATCTGAAACGTCAGTTTTCTACGAAGCCTTCAAAGAACAGGGTAACAATATCCTCACAGACACTAATGGTTTCGAACAATTAGGATATTCTGTCCCAACTTACACAATAGATAATGGATCTCGACAAAGTACCGCGTCGTCGTTCCTAAAACCTATCAAAGATAGAAAAAATTTACACATTCTCAAAAATACTTTAGCAAGAAAAGTTATTTTTAAAGACAAAAGAGCTATAGGTATTGAAGTTAAAACCCCAAATGAAATAATAAATGTGATGGCTAATAAAGAAGTTATTTTATCCGCTGGTGCAATAAACAGTCCACAAATACTGATGCTGTCTAGGTCCAAAAGATCATTTGAAAGACTTGAATATTGAAGTTGTAACAGACTCGCCAAACGTCGGAGGAAATCTGCAAGACCACATTCTAATACCTTTATTAATGACAGGCATGGAGAGCATTTCCTCTATAATTAGTAATTTAAACATATTGAATAATTTCGACAAGTTCCCTGTTCCGGCCATGGTGGGATTTGCAGCTATTAATAAATCAAAGACATACCCTGATTACCAGGCCACGACCACACCGTTAAACGCAGCTTCAGTTCTTCCTGCACTAATGTGTTCCCAAATATTCATGCTGGATGATAGAATTTGTACCGCAATGGCAACAGCTGGTATAACCAAAGAGACTCTATTCACACTTTTAACTTATTTGCACCCTGACTCCAGAGGGAAAATTAGATTAAATAGTTCAAATCCTGATGACAATCCTCTAATATACACTGGTTACTACTCCGATGAGAATGATTTGGATAAATTTGCAAACTGCGTGGAAGATTTTGTTACTGTAATAAATACTACGTATTTCAAAAGTGTTAATTCTGAAATAGTGGACTTAGGCGTAAAGCAATGTGAGGATTTCGTGTTCGGGAGCCATGATTACTGGATATGTTATGTTTTGAACGTAGCTGGAACCCAGTACCATCCTGTGGGGACTTGTGCGATGGGACCAGAAGGTAAAGGGGCAGTAGATGCAAGACTAAAAGTTAGAGGAGTGGAAAATTTAAGGGTTATTGACGCGAGTATAATGCCAAATATTGTAAGTGGTAACACAAATGCGCCTGTGATAATGATAGCTGAAAAAGGTTCAGACATGGTCAAAACTGATAATGGAGTTACGGAGACTTATTTATGATTGTGATATTATTATTAAGTGTAAAATAAATTATATACTTAATATTTTTATAACGTGACTTGGCGTTTTCCAATTTATATAGTTAATGGTTGGGAACTATGTATTCTTAAAACAGAAAGAGAAGTAAACTGCTCAACAATTACGAGAAAAACAATGACCATTTTTTTTCATCCCAGCACGGCAAAATATCCACTCTGCCCCCGATGGTAAGCGCATTGTCGTCCAGTTAGAGCATCAAGTAGCGAGAGGCAACTATACCTCGCTAGTCGAAACATGCCGAGTAGGTTCTTCACACTACGCAACAATTTCGAAATCGCACGCATTCCAAATTTCATATATCACCCATTGTGCGTTTTGTATATACTAATATGCAATAAAATACATCTAATGCTAATAATGAAATATATAATGCATATCAAAGTAGGTACAACGGTAGGCAGCGGCTTTGTTGTGCCCTGGCATTGCAGAAGTGTATGGGAGGCGGTGTCTACTTACCATCAGGTGGCCTGTCTGCTCGTCTGCCTATCCATGCAATAAAAAAAAAGTAAGTAAGTATAAATGCACTGGAAATTCGGGTATTTAGGAAAAGCACACGCTGCAAAATTGTTTCCTTGGAAAAAAAACAACAACAATCGTACAAAGAATAACTTTATTTTTGGACATAGAATTCGTAAAATTAATTATTCTAAATAATTAAATGCTGATGATATTGCCCGTAACGTAGTGACGTGGAAAAGGGCGCGCGCAACGTTAATTACCTTTGCCGTTAATGTTTTACGCACTTACGG
This sequence comes from Laothoe populi, assembly GCA_905220505.1. Lineage (NCBI taxonomy): Eukaryota > Metazoa > Arthropoda > Insecta > Lepidoptera > Sphingidae > Laothoe > Laothoe populi. Next base: position 2,257,471 of record HG992155.1, on the reverse strand, counting down.
CATGACGCATAATAATCGGCAAAAGAGCATGCGGTCCAACACACCTGTTTGCATGAAATTTAAACTATTTTTTTATTTATTCATAGCCATACATGTCCTTCAGCCGGGAAATGAACACAACAATTATGTGAGGACCGCATCCCAGTACTGTTTTTTTACGCACGCGGCGTGCTGTGCCGCATTTATAGATTTTTGTTAAACAACTATAGTGCCAGCCATACGATGCGTACATCAAAACACAGCAGGTGTATTGCGTCGCAATCAACGTATTATACTACTGACATGGGCCTTTGAAATTTCGTTGGTTTATTATAAGTTTCTGTTAGCAAGCTTTCGATGACAAGGTTCTATGTTACACCTTTAATGTTTAACGAGGTGATTCGTATTCATTGTATACCATAGAACCTTACCATAGTGAGTGCTTATGCATTAAACTTCGTGATATAGTCAATCAGCGAATATATGCAGGTGAGTTTTAGAGCATCATTAACCAACCGACATTTCGTGTATTTGAATTTTGCTGTTAAAATATTAAATAAACTTATACAGAAACTTGTGAAAATACGATTTCATTATGAATTTGTAGCTTCAAAATAATTGAACTATCAAAAAAGCTTAAATCCTATCCTAAAATACTATAGGTTTTATTACATCTATTTTCAATTCTCGGACATAGAATTATAAAATAATATCGAGAAAGTCTAATATCCCCTACATAAATAAGTAAAAGATTTGTGTATAATGATGCAAACACTAAAATTTTAAAAACTGCATTATAATTGGTCCATCCATTTTGAAGCTACAATGCATGAAACACACGAGCTTTAAACTCTTATCACTTTTTTTTCGTTGGAGATTGAATACTTTAATTTACTGATCATAATAATACACTGGCCAACAAATAGAAGGAAAAAATATTAAAAGCCCCTATTTTTGATAACTTTTTTATATTGACACACTTTTCACTGCCAAGTGCCTAAATCATTCATAGTAATGAGTCCAACGACTGTTGGCTAAAAAGCCTATTTCAAATGCTTCTGTCGATAGAAGTATTAAGAACAAAAAATATATGGAGTGAAAAATACAGTCTTCGAGTATTGTACAATTTTATGTAATAAAGCAATTCTAAAACATATGCCCTGTTTGAACACCTTTCACTTCGACATTCCAAGTCTTTTTAAAACATAATTTTACAGACTACAGGATCTTGTAGTTATATTTCACGGATCAGAAAGCCCAAAGTGAGAACTTGATATTATCAAAAAAAATTCACTTTGTACTCATTAATTTTTAAAACACTTTTTGCTTTACATCAAACAGGGTACTAATACATTTATTAAACCTTAGTACATGGTCGCATAAGATATTTTTTTCCCATAATTGACGCCTAAATACAAGATAAAATAATAAATACTAATTTAACACATTAAGATACTTCTTTCAAATGCTCAAATTGTCTTAGTATTTGGGCGTCAAAATGTAAAACATATGTGATTCTTATTTGAGTAATTTTTATTAGCCTTATATTTTAGCTTTTTCTCTTTCTGTATCAAGTACGAACAAACTTAGACTCGGCGCGACTTAAGTAGGGTATACTTTTTTATTTAAAAAGACAAATTATTTTGGAAACATTAATAATATTATCTACATCATAATATACATAATATTGACTACATCTTGTTGATCGCAATTTTTCCACTTAAGTCCCGCCATGTCTTGACATTGTTCCGTTCTATTATCATAAGTTGAACACTCAAAGACTGTATCACACTCATTCAAAAAAAGTTTGCCAAAAAGAAGCTATATATACCCGTAAACTGTTTAATGCCTACAATACAACGAAAATTATCATCTACTTAAAACTAAAACATTTTATGCGTAACCATACAACCTATCAACTACGTGGAAAATGTTAAACTTATTATAAACGTGAACAGTAGACAAAATATAACAATTAGTCAGTCTTCGAAGACATCTGAAGTTCCTTTCACGTCAGGATTAAACTAAATTACAATCAACATTCTGCAATTAATTTTCACACACTGATGCAATTCCACCAATTATTTTATTTGCATTTAGCGCCACAAGGCATTAACGCATGCGTAAACTACATATTATGCATGCAGTAAGTGCGCGATAATTTGCTCCATGACGCTTGCATTAGTGCATGCGTAAAATACCATGCATGCGGCAAGTGCGCGGTAATTAGCATAATGAGGCTTGCATTAGCGCATGCGTAAAATACGAAACCGCATATCATGCATGCAGCAAGTGCGTGGTAATTAGCGCCATGAAGCTTGCATTAGCGCATGCGTAAAATACTAAACTGCATATTATGCATGCAGCAAGTGCGTGGTAATTAGCTCCATGAAGCTTGCATTAACGTATGCGTAAAATACGAAACTGCATATTATGTATGCAGTAAGTGCGCGGTGATCTAACAGACATGCATAAAAAATTGCAGATGGAATCGCAAGAGCGTGGATACTCATATTAACACGATTCTCTTATTAATACTTTTAATAATGGTTCACATTGGACCCCATAGACCAAAGGTCTTAATATCTTCTCGCAAATATACCAACATGGAAACGAAAATCCATTTCGACCTTAAATAATTGAAATGTTAATAAGTTGTATTCGTTTTCTAAGATTGAGGATTTTCATGACCTACTTTAGAACGGATTTTGTGGATTTGACATCGGTCAATTTGCTACATTTCAGCTATATTTATACCGCTTATTACATTTATTTTTGCTAATTTATACCTACTATACACATCGATGGTTCCTATTCGAAACGCGTTAAAGATCAATTTGCAACTCACTTTTTTATAAATACAACAATAACCCATATAAACGCATTTGACACTCGACCTATTAGGTCCCATCACCTAGAAGGCTTGAAGTTTGAACCTTAGCACATAGTATATACAAGTAATAATAGCTTGACATGTTGTACAATAGTTTACATAGGGATACGTCCAACCCGACTCCTATATTTTGCAAGAAATGTACGTACTCAGTTTAAGTTCTAGTTTAAATCACTAACCTGAGAAATTGTCATAACATAAGCAAGAAAAAGAAAATCACATAAAATCCAAATAGGAATGACTTGTAAGCTATATTCTGATATCACTTATTAAGCTGATTGCTTCTTCATTGTCAACTTGAATAGTGTAGAAAAAGGCGTTTCAGTGAAGTTGTAACAGTGTGAATGTCAAAAACATTAAAAAAACTTTGTGTGAACGCAGTCCAACCAAAAATCGTAACAATGTCTGAGTTTAAAATTTACTTTGCAGTTTTGGACCTACCAGAACTTAATATTATCTGGTTTGGCTTAATTACACACATTTTTTAACATATTTTTCATTTTATTAAATCTGTTGCTTGCAATATCTTGGACTGAGTAAGTATATTTCAGAAAAAGTAACAGATTTTTTTGTGTGGACCGTACCAAGTACGGTGAGAAGACATTATCTCGTCTTTTAACGACCTTTTCTATAAGCCACATTGTTTGTACCTACCCAACGGCAGGGTAGAAACCATAACAAATGCATACAAAAGTTTATACAAAATAGCATAGAAATTCTGCACTTCAGAGGTATATAATAGTAATTTTTTTTAAATGTTGTTTAACATAATTGAAAACGCAAAACCAAGTTGTCTATGGTATAGAGCAGTGTTTCCCAAACTATGGGTCGCGATCCACTGGTGGGTCGCGACCCATAGTTATATTATTGGTTGGGCCATGAAAATATAATTATCAAAATTGATTTTATTTTCTTATTTGATTCCATTCATATAGTTATGTCTCTATTTATTTATGACAACCAAGAGGTGAGTCTTGAATTCGGACCTTTTTTTTAGGTGGGTCGCTGTTCAGTCAACTTTGGGAACCACTGGTATAGAGCATTAAATCCTACCATACGATTGATAGTTCATTGGAATAACTTTTATACCTGTCGAATCTTGTATTCAAATTTTTACGCACATTTTACGCTTGCTGTAAAATTTTCGTTTTGTTTGTCATATACCTCTGCGGTACAGAAGTTTTACATAGGTACCAGTAGTCTTTGTTACATTCAGGACATACATACAAGCTTTTTTACATTATATTAATATATACAGCGTTATTGCACCTTAAACATTTATATACACAGAACCGAATGAAAGGAACTTCATAGTTAAACAGAAATATATTTATATAAACCGGTACAATTTGTACAAATTGTGGACTAGAGGACTCGTGTACTGTAATGGAGACTCTTTAAATATATAAAATTATTTTGAGAATACAACATACTTTATATAAATATGGGTAAAGCCATGAAGGACTACATTCGAAGAGAGTTTTTCAGCAGTTTTTTTTTAACATCTTAGGAAATTAGGAGACGCTGAAAACCAGCGCTGCCCGGAACTACTGTCCCGATCAACACGAGCTGAGCCGCCTCCTTTTGTCTTCATTATTATAGTTTAAGTATAAGAATATCTATGTTATTAATAAGGCAATAAACTCATTTTAATATTATTAGTATATTATACAAAGATGTTTACCAAGATATTTATAGTTTAAATTTACAATTATTTTTTTATCCTGGCACGGCAATGTGACCGCACTGCACCTGATGGTATGTAGTGCCGTCCAGTTAGAGTATCAAGTAGCAAGAAACAATCTATCCCTCGATACTCAACACAATCATGCCTGCCTGCTGTGTAGCTTCTTCACACTACGCCATGAAGCAAGGAGGTGAAGAAGCGGTCGAGAGTCTAGTGTCAGAGTACTCAGAAAGCCGCAACACGGCCAAAACGTCGTACTCCAACTCTAGACCCCCGACAAAACCGGATGTACACTGTCTGATCCCGGAACGCGACATTACGAAGTAGTACATAGTCTCTAAATAGATTTGGGTTGGAATGTGCAAGATCTCATACTTCTTGTCAGCACGCGAAATAAGGCAGTGAGCATAAGGCGATGTCTATTTAGATTTGTGTCTATGGGTAAAAATATGTGTTATTAGACAGAGATGGCATGACGAAGCATGAGATCTTGCGCAACATATTGCTCAAACGTCAAATGATGTAATCGCCTTCTATTTAGATCTAATAATTTTTAACTATGCAATAATCTATTGATGAATTGTTTTGAAAAATATTGTAACAATACTTATTGGACAGTTTGACAGCTAACAATCCCTAACAATAACCTTTCATGTACTTTCATGGCTTTACCCATTTAAAAAAACATTTTGAAATTGGAACTACAGGGGTAAAAGATCAGTATCTCTGTACAAAACCAACCAGCAAATATGAGGTAAATTAAGATGGCGCTGCTGTAGCTAGAGAGTAAAACTTGAAGGTTATACAGCTTTAATTATTCACACTTATTACGATAAGGCTAATTATTCAAAGTACTCTCATTAATATATTAAAAGAATTGTTAATATTTTCTATTTTTCGATTGCCATTTCATTTCACACTCTAGCTGCACTAGCGCCACCTACATTTTGGTGGTCAATTTTTCAGTTAAAGACCTTTAATACTAGTCTATACCCATATAGTCCATAGTTAGAAGTAACAATCTCCATGACAATACAGACGAGTGATATACTTACACATCGGCGAAGGTGTTCTTACACACGTCTAGCAGGTCGGTGAGCTGGGTGAATTTCGTGTACGCCTCCTGTAACATGATCCTGTGGACAACGGGGATGATATTAGCTGGTGGTAGGATATTCATATCCGCCCGGATAGCGACCACCGTACACAGGGTGTAAAACCCGCCACAGTGGCACACGCAAGTGTGTCGCGTTCCGAGATCAGCCAGTGTACATACGGTTTTGGACGGGGGTCAAGAGTAGGTGTACGATGTTCTGAGTACTCTGACAATAGACGCTCGACCGCTTCACTTTGTTGCCCATAGCGTAGTGTGAAGGAGCAGGCTGGCATGATTGTGTTGAGTGGCAGGGATAGATCGTCTCTCGCTACTCTAATTGGACGGCACTGCGCTTTGTTGTAGCCTCATTTTTTAATCAGTTTAGACTCTTTTTTCACGATAAGGCTTTTTCGTTACCCTAAATAAGAATATATAATAAATAATAATAATACTAGCCCTGTATTCAACATTTTCCCACTGCTGGGCACGGGCCTCCTCTACTAGTGAGAGGGGTTAGGCCTTAGTCCACCACGCTGGCCTAATGCGGGTTGGTAGACTTCCCATACCTTCGAAATTCGTATAAGAATCCTCAGATATGCAGGTTTCCTCACGATGTTTTCCTTCACCGTTAGCAAGCGATAACTAACATTTAATACACACATAACTTTAGAAAAGTCAGAGGTGTATGCCACTTGGGTTTCGAACCTACGACTTTCGTCTTGACAGTCCGTACCGCAACCAACTAGGCTATTGAAAATTTTAAATAAGAATATTGCTAGTATATTGATGATGCAATGTATACATAAGCTGACATGCTTTATTTTACATTTATTTTTTTATGTATACAAGTCGTAAGAGCTATGTATTTGCCTACATGATTAATAAACGACTTCATTTCCATCACATTCAATACATCATAGGATTATCATTCAATACATCCCATTGAGCCAATGGTAATGGTCAAACAGGCCAATGTATTGTATAGAAATTCTACACAATTACTCACTTGCAAAAAGGCGTCTTTTTAAGACATGTTCAACACGCGCAATATAACTTGTCCAATTTGAAGTTAGCCACGAGCACTGTCATAATTATCGCTTTCATAAATGGTGACGTTCATGCGGATAAACGGTAGGCAGCGGCTTTGCTGTGCCCTGGCATTGCAGAAGTCTATAGGTGGCAGTGACTACTTACCATCAGGTGGCTCGTCTGCTTGTCTGCCTAACGAGGCACTAAAAAAATGTGACTGACTTCACACCAGCCAACTTACACACACATACACTCACGCCTGTAATCCCCAAAGCGGCAGGCAGAGGTGTAACCAGTAGTAGTTTTGCCGAATTACGGTCCCATAATGTGATAGGGGGCCAGCCTATCGCCATACCGGGCACAGATTCCAGACTCGGGCTAATATTCAGGAATATCTGCGCCAAATACAACTGCGCCACCGAGGCATTCAGGCAGCCAAGCATCTAACAAGTTGCGCATATTTTGACTGGCATAGTACCTGCATTTGGTGCAAAAGACAGTCAGGTTGTTCCTGTTGACGACCGAGTTGTCCATCTGTACCGACGTGAGACTCTCCTTCAACGCTCCTTCTAGAAGAGATAAGGCTTCCTCTGTGCAAGCCTCCGATGCCTCTATACTGAGTATGCTACAAATAATAAAAATAAAATAGCAAAACTACTGACGGAATCAACAATTTACTAGTGATGTGCCAGATCGTTAAAAATTTATATCCGCGGATACGGATTATTGGTGTCAAGATCCGCGGATACGGATACGGACCATAACAATTGGTGTCGGTACGCGTAACCTTGTAGCGATAGTTGACGCTACTTGACGCTTTGCGTGAAGGCCATGTTTCGAGTTGCATTGCACGGAGGCGCTGGTCTTCCTTTTATTTTGTTTATAATTTTTTATAGTTTTGTGTGATTATGTATGACTTATATATATTTTTAAGTTCCTGTAATTGTTAGTGTGTTTTTAATCTAATGTTAACACCTAATGTGTCACGCAATATTCATTTACTTCATTAGAATAATTAGAATACAAAGATTTAAGTTTTGGTTTTCTTATTGTAAAAGTGATCTTGTAACGCTCTATAATATTTAAATATTTTATACTTTATTAAGCTTACCACAAAGATTTAAACTCGATAGATCTCATCATAAAGATATTTTAATTAATATTTTATAAAAACTTCCTACAATAAATGTTTAATAAGGTAATCACAAAGATTTCTCATTGATCTCATTATAAAGATAGTTGATTTAGTACCTTTGACTTATGTTATATTGGTATGGTAACTCAATACGATACATTTTTGCAACATAAAGGTGCCAAATATTTGATTTTAAGAAATAAAAAAATATCAGGATGGACTTTAATAGTTTGCCATTGCTACCTATCACCTATAAGTATATAGAATTTCATCTATGTCTTCAAAATGAATAAGGTAAAAGATCCGTAGGAGATCCGCCGAAAAAGTAACGGATACGGTTACGGATACGGATCTTTATTTTCCCTCGCATATCCGCGGATACGGATACGGATATCCGGCACATCACTACAATTTACAATAGATCCAGTTATTTACAAGTTCTATTCAGTATCTGTATTCATGATGCTCCGACATACGTATGTATTAACGAAAGAATTTCATAAACATTATCATTAATAATTATAATATAATAATAATGGCTTTTAAGCAATTTAAATCTAATGGAAGGGGTATTTGTCAAATTACAGAAAAAGGGTGCATTCATATTATTTTCTATCTCATAATTATTCTATATTTTATCAAATAAAGTATAATCACACAGAAATCTACCTTATTATCAGTGTGTACATGAAAAATGCTTCCGAGAAGTTTCCAAAGTCATAGATCTGGAAATGCCGAATGTATAATACCACAAAAGTACTGTATGGGGAAGGGAACTCCGGGTAAGGGTCAACACTTACCCTTTAATAGCATTTGCCAGTCCAACAATTTGCGCTTCAAACAATTGAAATTTACTAGTGAGCACATCCATCCTCTCGTCTCCGGGCATCTTGTCCTCTATACTGTGTGATATACCCAACAGTGTTGATAATTTGGCACTGTAACAATAAAGATAAAATAAATAAATAACACCCAACAGTCACACACATAGCCCCGATCCCACACTAAAATACGAGTCTTGTGTTGTGGGTATCAGGGACTAGGAGATCATATCGGTCTCACAACACCCAAACTCCGGACACAAATATCTGTCTGTCAAACAAACATTTGTCCCGGTGTGGGAATCGAACCCATGGCCTCTCATTTCACAGTCGGCTACTAGCCCACTGGCGCCACGGAGGCTGTCAAAAGATAAAAATATTACAGCCACCATGGCATGAGAAATGTGTGTCTGATACACAAATTATTGTGTCTATTCTGAGTGTAAGACCATAGTCCCTGCTTTGTATGAATATAGGAGAAAAATTGTGAATAGTGGATTACCCACTTCCCACATTCCCAAATTCACAATTTTTAGAGATAGGGTCTATAGACACTGTGTATGTACCATTTGTCAGTCTGCGACTAGTTGTCGAGTATTATTCATCACAGTAACTAGACTATTTCCCATATTTATCATATAGTAGTTTAAATAAATGCAACCAAAAGTGCAAAATGCGTATTTCAAGTATATATCCATTTATACTAACACTAAATATAGAAGTCAGGCTTGCCAGCCGTAAAGAAAGTAGTAGGGATTGGGGGGCTATTTGTGCCGAAGTCAACTACGAAATACCCAGTATCAGACCAAGGTATTGTGCATTTCATCTCTGCCTACCCCTCGCCCACCGGCGTCAACTCACCAATAGCTGGAGAGTATCCTCCACACACCCTCGAACGCATCGATGACGACCACCTCCGGTTCCCTCTCATCACACTTGCGCGTCAACTGCTCCACGGTGGTCTTGGCCAGCCCCATGTACTCGGGTATAATCTGACACTTTCTGGCCACATCCAGACACAGCTCCTTGAAGTTCGACACCTCCGACCGAGATATTGTGTTCTGGTCTGGAAAAAAAAATATTTCACTTACACATTTGATGGTGGTAGGATATTCATATTCGCCCGGATAGCTCGCACCGTACACAGGGTGTTATACCCGCCACAGTGGCACACGCAAGTTTGTGAACTTGGTTACATATACGTCTCATGCTGTGAAAAAACCTATCATCGGCCAAAATTCCGATACCAGTCATATGCAATATGCATATCAAAATTATCCTGAATATCATCCTGAATTTTGGTTACCCGACTTGAGCATCGAATGTAGAACCTTTTTCACATTACCTTTCTTATCAATGGCCATCAATGAGGTCCTCAGTTCAGCGATGAGATGCTCGATCCTGGGGAACACGTCACTGAACACCGCGATCCAATGTTTGAGCAAACATTGGAGCACATCGGCCAGCGTCCAAGGCGGCGCTTTGAACAGCACATGCTGCCACAAGTTGTTGTATTTCGCGCGCATTTCGTTCTGAAACGCAGTAGTTCAGTTTTGTTTCAAACATAGTCAATTTATTTATTTATTTTACTAGAATATATAATATAGGAACAGTCTGAAATATTAAAAGTACAATTAGCGGTCTTTTCTAAGACAACTAAGGGTTTAAATAAAAAAAAACGGGATAGAAATATAATATGGGAATATTAAATAATTGCGTGTTCGATCCCCGCACAGGGACATTTTGATCCGCAAATATGTGTCGAGTCAGAAAGTCTCAAAAGTAAATGAAAGTATGGTTAACCTATCTTATTAAGGCCCTATTGTTTCTCTCGCAGTTATGTTATGAATATTGTTAGGGGGCATCCATTAATTACTTGAGCTGTTTTTATTTTAATTTAGAGGGCCTCTCTCCTTTGATGAGATTTAGTGGCATCCCCCGCCCCCCTTACGTAAGATATATATATTTTACTGGACCCCTCCTCCCCCATTTGTGTTTCGGTAATTTACGGATGGCCTAAAGCGTTTTTTATAATTAAATATTACATCGCATATAATAATAATACTAGCCCTGTATTAAACATTGTCCCACTGCTAGGCACGGGCTCTTCTATTAATGAGATAGGGTTAGGCCTTAGTACACCACGCTGGCCTAATGCGGGCCATAATTCTTATGGGAATGCTCAGGGTTCATCGGGTTCCCTCACGTTTTTTTCCTTCACCGTTAAAACAAGCGATAAACAACATACACGTAACTTTAGAAAAGTCGGAGGTGTATGCCATTTGCGTTTCGAACATACGACTTCGTCATTACAGTCCGTACCGCAAGCAATTAGGCCATCGCTGCTTAATATAAACTAACACTTACTTCCAGTATATTAGCCAGTAACTGGTACACTGCACTCTCACAATGCTTCAAGCCGGTGATAAGGTCCGGATCAGTGCTGGGCTGCGGTTTGTTTTCTAATAAAGTCTTCAACTCTCCAAGGCCTATACACTTGACGTTGTTAATACACGCCTTGTTGCATAGGTTCTTGTCGTTTGATAATAGAATCTGAAATAGGTGTTAACTTCTACATACATTCTACAGGTAGTAATCCTCGAACGGGTGGGCTGAGGTGTAAGTACACCCACTTTTCGCGCTATTTATGACGGTCCCATGCGATAGGGGGCGAGCCTATCGCCATACTGGGCACAATTCCAGACTCCGGGCTGATTTTCTAAATAGAAAAACACAATATCACTTTACCCGACCCGGGGATCGAACCGGGGACAGTAGCATAGCAGTCGTAACGCATGCGCAATTACAACTGCGCCTGCGCAAACAAATGATAATTTCTGTATAAATAATTACATGCACCATACTACTTAACCATTCAATTTTAATTGGAGTAAGATTAAGAATGTAATAGGGACAGATTAAGTGCGGCCTACCCTTACACAACTAAGCATCAATATATTTTATATATTTTTAGATGATCCAGTATTGTTGATAAAACTAAAGATTTTTTATTTAAAACTGAACTATGATATCCGACATTACAGTAAATAAAACATAGGGATTACAGGCGTGAGTGTATGTATAATATTATTATCGGAACATGACCTATTTACTGACTGCTTTGGGTCATTAATTACTTTAAACAATATAAACAAATAACACTTTACCACAGATTTCCCCCTCTCAGCCTGTTGTAAGCAACAATTGAGTATCTCGTCGTCTGGCAACTCGCAGGGATAAATGTGGGAATTAGCATCCCTCAGTGATTGACCTGAGACAAAAATCCTTGTAAAGTAATTTATTAACCAACTTAAAAAAAAGGAGGAGGTTCTCAATTCGTCGGAATCTTTTTTTTTTGTTTGTGCCCCGATTACTCGAAGACGCCTGGACCGATTCGAGAAATTTTTTGTTTGTTTAAAAAGGTATACTTCCCAGGTGGTCCCATTTTCACTTAGTCAGGATCTGATGATGGGATCACAGAAAAATCGAAGGCAACGCATAATTTGTTTTTTATTGAAGTCGGTGTACTTTTATGATTTAAAAAGTTTTAGTTTATAATAGTATTAGCTTTACCCAGCAACGCATGGCCTTATCCATAATAGAAAATTAGGTCTTTTTTCCTTACTCTTTGGTACGGAATCTTCTAATATGTTTAATTTGACAATACTTGTAGGGTTATACAATGTTTTTAGTAGCTATCCGTAGATGGCGAAAGCCTAAAAACAATACTATCTCGCCCACACACTTGCCACTGCAACTGTAAGCCAGGATCGACAATGGCATGCTTTAAACGCTTCCGTGACGCAGCAGACAAGTAGCGGGCTGTGAATAAGAGGCCGTGGGTTCGATTCCCGCCCCGAGATTGTTTGTGTGAGAAACAGATATTTGTTTCAGGTCTGGATGTCAGGTCACATAGTCCCTCATCGTTATTGATACCCACATTACAGGTTTTAACTAGTGTGGGTTCAGGACTATGTGTATGTAATGAAACTCAGTGAGTCTCTGGGAATGTTTTCGTTGTCTTTTATCCCATAACAAAATCATATAAATATAGCGAGGAGCTGGCAGTATTGATCGTCCATTTCCGTCCATTAGAATTCAGGAAACAAATCATGAATTACAGAAATATTCATCTCGAATATTAGGACATTGTTTCTATAGTCTTTATTCTGTGATTATGTAAAGCCTTAATACCTTTAATTCTATCGTTTTCAGGCAATGATTTGTACAGGTAGTCCATGGCGGATTTGGCACGTTTGCATATCGCGCCATTGCCATTATTGTTATCCTTTAACCTATCCAGCTCATTTATAACTCGCCATGGGACCAGGAGAGTCGGCTGTTCGCTGTAACCTGAAAATATTAGGAAGTCTTATTTATTATATTTATTAATACTATTTATTGTACACTAAGACACGCACAATGGCCCGGTGTTCAATGTTTCCCGAACTTTCTAATTCCGTACCACCTTACAAACAAAAAAAACACCAGTTTGTTCCATACTCAGGTGATGCTCTTACCTACAGAACTTAATTTTTATTCATATAGATTCATTAAAAGAGTAGCCTAGGCCGTCTTTAGGCTTATTTTTTTCCAGATCTTATAAAAATTTACATAAAGGCTTTCAATATTAATTTCATTGTTATATTCAACAAAAGTCTAAGGAACATATACCATAAACATTTAAAAAACCTAAAATTTACTCTAGAAAATAATTGGAACTGGAGGCACAAATAGAAGCTATTTCTATATAAAATCTCCAATTCTAAATACCTACATAAAACTCATATCTCATCATCTCTGTTGGGTCATATTTATTTAATAGTCTTGAGGGAAAGTAAGAACTGGACTGGACTCTTGTGTCAAGAGTGAATAGGTATCTTCTAGGCAAGCATACTCCACCGATACCACATCATCATTACCATCAGGCGAGATAGTGACCAAACGCAAGACTACTTAGAAAAAAAAACCGTAAACACTGTATTACAAGATTACCTTTTATATGTGAGTTGAGAACATTTTTGATAACATCCAATTCATGTATAAATATATTAGTGTCCACAACAAGCACAACATGCTCTTTGTTGTTTGCTATCTCTTTCGTACAATTAACTACAGGTACTGGTTGTTTTATCTGAAAATATAGGCCAGTTTGAAAATATATCGCATTTATAAAACATACTTTGCAGCAGTGTTTCATTATTGCTCAACAATAAATAAAAAATATTAATTTTGTCACAAAACAGCCAACTGTATTTTTAGCACCAAACAAACTGTTGTGCTCCAGAATGTATCTTCTGCTGCTCAACACAATTATGGCAGCCTGCTTCTTCACACTATGCCATGGGTACGATGCCATGAGGAAGCAGTCGAGGGTCTAGTGTTAGAGACTATCCCGCCCACACACCCGCCATTGTAACTCCTGTTTAGCCAGGATCAACAATGGCACGCATTTTTTCGACACCCGAGTAATGAAACTCGGCGAGTCTCTGGGAATGGCTGGCTGATCCCAAAATGTGACGCACTTGTGTGTGCTACTATGGTGGGTTTATGGCAGCAAGCAATCTTATACAGTATAGGTAAAACTATTAAATATCTAGCAGCAATAGATGTTGACAAAATTTTTCCTACCTCTTTACAATCAACATCCATGGCTTCACCTTGAAATGTCCCACTATCATTCAAAAAACTGTCCTCCATAGAAGAATCTGCAGCTTCATTGCTCAATCTAGTCCTCAACACTTGCAATCTCTCTTTTGCTGACGTATAGTTCCTTAAAGTACCCTCTTTGCTTGACAACTTAGATTTTATTGCCGAAACCAACTTGCTTGCCTCCGAAAACTGTGGAGGCGTTACCGGATGCTTTACATTAGGATAATCGTTAACCTGACTGCAAATACCCTGTTCAATTTCAGCGAATGTGTCTTTTTGTTTGACTTTATCACAGAATTCATCAGGCAATTGTGCCATCATTGAAGATATGATTTTGTTTGCAGCAAAGAACTGTGATGGTGATGGAATGGAATGCAAACTTTCGCTGCTCGGTGACTGTGTCGCACATTTCGTTTCATTTATAGTTGGGCTTTTCTCAGTTTTAGCTACTTTAGTGTCTGTTTCAACTGGGCTTTTCCTTTTGGCCTTTACAGGTGACTTATCTTTATTTTCTTCCATTTGGATATCAGTGCTCAATTGTGCTCGTAATTGTGCTAGTCTGGCATTTGCTATATTCTTAGATGGAGTTCCTTTAGCTGGGCTATCCACACTGCTAATACTGTCTCTTCCACCAGCACTCACTCGATTATTTGTATCATCTCTCGCTTCTGCTTTTTCATTTTCTTTCTTGTCCCCAGTATCCTTTTGTAAGCTCTGTCTACTTGTGCTATGTCTTTTATCTGGTGGTTTAACTGGACTATCATTTTTAGCTGATTTGTTAAGTGAAGGTCTTGATTTCTCTTTTTCATCTGTAAATGTGAGAATAATTTAGCTCAGAATAGCAATGTATCTGTATTTGAATAAGGATATAATATGATAAAAATAATTATATAAAGCTTAGTTTAATTTTCTATGGTTAAAGCTGTTTGTATGTGTTAGAGATCAATGGTGCCAAATAATTTGATTCCACATCCCTGCAAAGTAACAAATTCCAACCAAGAGTATAAGGTATATAATAATTAGGATCTGCAAATAGCTGAGAAATACACACGAATAAACGTACATCTAATTAGTGATTATAATACAAACCATTACATTTCTTCTTAGGCGAAATATAATCACCACTTCCATCGCTTTTTCTCTTTAAATTCTTCTTCTGTGTTTCCTCTTTCTTCTTCCGGTCTCTGTCTCTGTCTCTATTACTAGCTTTCAACTTCTTCGACCTGTGTTTGTCGCTAGGTTTACTATCAGCCTTGAAAACAATAGTACACGTTACAAAACATATTTCTACTACGCATCCTAGATATTCGCACGCGAGAAAACCTTGTCAGCACTATAACTATGATTAAAAACAAGTTTTAAAGGAATTAAAGTCTCAAACGAGTAATTTATTGCGAAATTCACCTGTGGTTGGGTCCACGATGATTTCCCTGTTCTCTTGTTGAAAAAATATTTTCTCCCAGGATTTGACTTGGACGTACACAGTACCCAGCCATCTGGCAATTTAGGTGTTTCATTTTTATCGGAATTCATAACGAATTACGCTTGATACAATATAGTTTCCTTACATTCCGATACAAATAATGTAGGTATGTATTGGATTATGGATACGTTTTTTGACAAATCAATTTGAGTATTCTGTGTTCTCTATGGTTTCGCCATATAAGTACTAAGAATTTGTATCTTGATACACATAAAATTGGGTTGGTTTTCAAATGGCAAACTAGTTTAGTTCGTCCATCATTGTTTGGAAATTCAAAACTTGCTGTGTAGGTGTTATTTATTTTGCAATGTCGTGGTCATTTCGTATTATGTTTATTGTTGATAAATAACATCGCATAACAATTCTCTTGTTCAGTGAAACATTAAATAAAAAATATATAAAACATTTTTAAATGTATCTCGGAGTTTTTATTATTTTTCCAAAGGACAGGCTATATTCAATCGACCATACTGCCTAATCTTAAATCTTTTTTATCTTGGAGAATATTTCTGAGAGTGTGTGACCAACCTAACTTAAAATGTGTTAAATACTCTAAGAGCGATATGAACCTATTCCAAAAGGAGTTTAAGTTTAGTTAGAAAGTAGTAAAAGAGTTTAGTTAAAAAGTAGGTTTTCTTACCGTGAATCATTTTTTTTTACACTTTGGCTACATTGGGTGTAGTAAATAAAAAGTAAACACCAAACATTGGGTGCAAAGAGCACTAAAATACTACTGAAATTGGATGTATGTGCATTTTTCATTTTATGAAATTTAGACTGCCTTGGTGGCGCAGTTGTTATTGCGCATGCGTTACGACCGCTGTGCTGAGGTCTCGGGTTCGATCCCCGGGTTGGGTAAAGTGATATTGGGTTTTTCTATCTAGAAATTCTCAGTATTAGCCCGAAGTCTGGAACCTGTGCCTGGTATGGCGATAGGCTCGCCCCCTATCACATTATGGGACCGAAATTCGGCCAAAAGTGGGTGTACTGGTTACACCTCTGCCTACCCCTTCGGGAATTTAGGCGTGAGTGTATATGTATGTATGTATATTAAGATTTTTATCATTTTAAAAGTTTAACTTTAAGTAGTCTAAAGTTATTTACAATGTTGTCATAGCAATTTTTTATATGTCAGAAACATTTTTTTTATTCGTTCTATATGGAACCGGCTAAGGTCAGAGAACATGCTGCCAAGACATAAGTAATGTCAGAAACAGCTGATTCTAACCTAAAAACTACATGTAAATTTCAATAATTTCGCGAAATAATTTATGTGCTGTACACCATGGAGAAAATAGTTAAATTTGCCAAAGTTATACGAAATAATTGGAAAAAATCTGTTGTCGGTGTTATCGCTCTATACTATGGTAGTGCGACACTTAAAGAAAAATATGAGTAAGATAACATTTAATACATAATATAAATAATAATAATACTAGCCCTGTATTAAACATTGCCTAGCAGGGGCACGGCCCTCCTCTTATAATAAGAGGGGTTAGGTCTACAACGCTGGCCTAATGCGGGTTGGTAGACTTCACATGGTATCATCGTACTTTGAAATTCGTTTCTTAAATCTTGTGTATGCAGGGTGTTTTTCCTTACCCGTTAAAGCAAGCGATAAGTATCAATGAATACACACGTAACTGTAGAAAAGTCAGAAATGTATGCCATTTGGGCTGGTCTCGAACATACGACTTTCGTCTTGACAGTCCATACCACAACCAACTATGCTATTGCTGTTTTATAAATTTACCATGATACTACTACTATTACATACATATACATATAGGTACGCAATACATACACTACTCACGCCTGTATTCCTCGAAGGGGTAGGCAGAGGTGTAACTAGTACACCCACTTTTCACTTAATTTACATATTCACAGTATGGTGATAGGGGCGAGCCTATCATCATACTGGGCTCAATTCCAGACCCCGGGCTGATAATGAGTAATTCTAAATAGAAAAACCTATTATTACTTTACCCAGCCTGGAGATCAAACCCAAGACCTCAGCACAGCAGTTGTAATACATGTGCTGTGTGCATCAAACCTGTATAGTGGGTATCAGGAAATATGAGGGACTACAGGCCTACTCCCAGACTAAAAGAAATATATGTGGTCCACACAATCCCACCACCTCTTGATTCACAAACATACTGATCTGATACACCACCAGGGCTGAATAAGACAGGATTATTTTCCTAGCATTGATTTTTGATTTATGATATCCCAAAAATCAATACATACAGGGGGTCTCAAACTTTTTTGTATTGTGTGCCCCCATCTATTGATGATTATTATAATAGACATTTTTAAAACTTACTTTATTTCCATAGTGGCTTATTTTGGTTACTTCAGTGGTCAGTCATCTTATATCCACTGACTTCAGGCCAGCATAATTTTGACATCCATGATAAAACATCTCCTGATGGGCCAAATTATATTTGTATTTCAATCTGAGTACCATCAGGTGCAGTATAGTTACTTACTAACTTGGATTACTTGAATAACACACCTTGGACCAGCTGTTTGGCTTTAATTTATTTGTTCTTTGATAGGGTGTCCTGTACAATAGTACAGGACACATAAAACATGTAAGGTTAAAATCCATATAATAAACTAGATGTTGCTCCCGGTTCCGCCTGTGTGGAGGTCATGTTTGGGAGAAAAAGTATACAATACAAATTTCCAATTTTTATGTGTTTAACTTCAAAAATGAGATTTTCATACAAACTTTCATCCCCTATTTTACCCCCTTAGGGGTGGAATTTCCAAAAAATCTTCCATAGTGGATGCCTATGTCATAAAAGGTACCTACTGTCAAAATTTCAAGTCTCTAACCCCAGCCATTTAGGCTGTGCGTTGATATTTCAGTCAGTCAGTTTCTTCTTTTATTTTAATTTTAATAATAATAACAATACTAGCACTGTATTAAACAATGTCCCACTGCTGGGCACGGGCCTCCTCTACTAATGAGAGGGGTTAGGCCTTAGTCCACCACGCTGGCCTAATGTGGGTTGGCAGACTTCTCATACCTTCGAAATATTCTCAGATATGCAGGTTTTCCTCACGATGTTTTCCTTCACCGTTAAAGCAAGCGATAATTAACATTTTAAAACACACATAACTTTAGAAAAGTCAGAGGTATATGCCACTTGGGTTTCAAACCTACGACTTTCGTCTTGGCAGTCCGTACCGCAACCAACTAGGCTATCGCTGCTACTCTATTCTTATTTTTATTATACCTAGTCAGGTCATAAATTCTGTCACATGTTTAATATAAAATAATTGAAACAAGTTTATTCATTATGTAACCATTTATATACCAAAATAAACTTAACAAAACATAGATTCTTATGACACTAAAGTTTATTCAAAATTACATCCGTGATTTTGAATATAGGCCTTCAATCTGCGCGGCCAGTTGTCTATCGCAGCACGAACGAGGTCCATGTCAATATTGGCGGCTGCCTTAATCAAGGATGTCTTGAGTCACTCCAAATTGGGATGAGGCTTTGAGCACGCCTTTTCCTCCAAGTGTTGCCATATCTTGTAATCTAACGGATTCAAAT
Organism: Laothoe populi; assembly: GCA_905220505.1. NCBI lineage: Eukaryota > Metazoa > Arthropoda > Insecta > Lepidoptera > Sphingidae > Laothoe > Laothoe populi. Next base: position 2,238,121 of record HG992155.1, on the reverse strand, counting down.
CTGGACTGGAGGAGGGCCAGTCTTCGTGCCGGATGAAGTCGATTTCACGCGCCGCCAGCCAGTCTTGTGTACTCTTCGCTCTATGAGCTGGCGCTGAATCTTGTTGGAATACCCAGTGCCTGTTATTGAACATGGTATGAGAAACAGGTTCCACAAGGTTCGTCAGGACTGTATTTTGATACACAACTGCATTCGTTTTTACACCTTTCTCACAAAAATGTACCTCTGTTAAGCCTCAATAAGAAACTCCCAACCATACCATGAGCGAGGATGGAAAATGACCTCGTTGGACACGCGAAATACGGTTGCTCGCTTCTTCACTACTGTGTGCGTACACCTTATCATTTTGTTTGTTGTAGCTCTCTTCTACGGTAAAAAATTTTTCATCTGAAAAAAGAATTTCCCGATATTTTTTTCCCGCGTACCGCTTTAACAAAGCGCGGCATCTCTTCAGTCTCAGGTCCATTAGACGAGCATTCAAACGATGTCCTGTTTTTCTTCGATATGCCCGAAGCCCTAAGTCTTCATTTAACACCCTTTTCACCGTGGTTCTGCTTAACCCCATCTGAAGGGCCAACAGTTTCTGCTTACGTTTGGGATTTCTTTGAATTCGCGCCTTCACAGCTTTTATCACTGCTGGAGTCCTAACAGACCGAGGGCGACCACTTCTTGACCTGTCATCTACACTAGAGTCTTCATTGTATCGTTTGATGGTACGATAAACGAATCTTTTGGTTATATTCAAATTTTTCAGTATGTCAAAAATTTGAATTGGCGCGTAACCGCAACGATGCAACGCAATTACTGCAACACGGTCTTCTTTAAGCGTCTACTCCATATTTAAAAATGAGTCAAATTCTAAAAAGTATACATTTTTATTTTCATGAAGAATTTGAAATTCGAATTCAATAAACTTTTTTGTGGCCAGCATTCTAAAATAAAAGTTTTTACTGTGTGAAAATACTTATGACCTGACTGTGTATATACAGATTACAATTAAAATTCCAGAATAAACATACTGATGCGAGCAGCATGCAAAGAGGCAGCAAACTATGGTGATTCACTTATTCCAATGGAAAGGAACCCAACATTAATCACTGTGATACTCAATCCAGTTGCAAATAAAAGGAAAGCTAAACGGGACTTTGAGAAGTACTGCGAACCACTTCTCCATTTGGCTGGGTTGCAGATGGACGTCATACAGACAACGTCAGAGGGTAATGCTAAAGAGATTGTAGAGACGTTAAAAGGAACGGAGGCGATTATAGTGGCTGGTGGAGATGGAACATTGTCTGAGACAGTTACTGGTAATTTTGATATTTATTATTTTAATTTTTTTATTATTTACTAAAGTTTACTTTGTTTTTTGCCCGGCCTAGTTATTCTTATACAATTTTTTATTGAAAATCAATCAGCTGTAAATAACTTTGCACTAAACACACAAATTTTATATTAAGTAGTTTTTTTTTGCATGTGTAATAGGGTATTTGAGAATTTTTGAAAATTGATGGACATCGATAGAGGACTCTTCACTTATAGACCCCGTAATATATTTATTATTGAAATATACTCAAGTTATATAAAATCCGTGATTTATTTTTGCACATATAATTTCGCGCTAAAACGCGTTGTCACGTGACATTATCTCTATGTGACGTCATCGCACATATACAACATTCGTGACACCTAACAACATAACAAATTATTTGCATTTATCTGTTAGTTTTTCCGCAAAAATGAATGAGCCAGCATGTAAATATTGTTCAATGCCTTTGTGTAAAAACTTGACACTAAATCCCGATAAATTGTTCATCCATGTGCCAAAATCAAAAGTTTTAAGAAAGAAGTGGCAGATTTCGACTATCAGCCTTTGTAATGCCTTCTTCCATTCTTATAGAAGACTTGAAGACGAAATTAACATGTTTCTACACGTTTACACATCGAAAAATATGTTCTTCCTTACAATTTTATTTGTCGTAGGATGCAATGTTTATGTGCGATGTCGTCACGAGTAATGGCGGCCGGTATTGCTACGTTTTTGGCCCCGAGTGATACAGATTAAAAATTCTAAATTTTAATGACGAAAATAAAATGTGTATAATACATTTAAAATAAAAAAATGTATTTAATAAATATGTTTGCCCACTATCCTTTCTCTTAGTGCAGTTTTATATATTTTGGTTACACCAGTCAAACACCCTATTGTCATTGTGTGTCATTTGTTTTCTTTTACAGGTCTACTTAGAAGAAACGACGAAGCAAACAGATTCCCTCTAGGTATCTTGCCTCTTGGACGCACAAACTCTATCGGTAACACACTTTTTCCTGGCGGAGACGGCGTCAAAAAAGTCAAGCAACTAATAGACGCATCCATGGCTATTATAAAAGGGAACACGGTTTGGAAAGATGCAATGAGGATTGACCCAGTAGTATCCGAGGAAGAAGGAGGAAGCCCAAGACCCATCTACGCAATGGCTACTGTAGAATGGGGGGCATTTAGAGACACTATGGCCAAACGCGACAAATACTGGTTCTGTGGCTCACTAAGGGACTATGCTACGTTCATCTTTAACGGATACAAGAATTCCTTAACTTGGAACTGTAGTGGGACAATTCAATACACCCCACCATGCATTGGATGCAGTAATTGTGTCGCCAGACGACCAGAAATCAAAAGAAAATGGGCTTTCTTCGTTTCGAGTACCCACACTGCTCAGGAGTCTGATAAGACTAAACTTGTGAATCCAGAATGTGTGACGTCACATGAGATTTGCTTCAAGACTAGTGACTTTAGTATCAAAACACAGAATATTGATAAACCCAACCCAATCCCAGCTTTGAGTATAGTTTTGGGAAGGAATACTTATTCATACACAGAATTTGTGTCTGAAGGATGGAGTAGGTTGTCGAAGAGTCCCAATACTGAACCGATCTATGTGAGAACTATAGAGTTATTGCCAAAAGATACTGAAAGGGAAGTAACGATCGAAATTGATAAAGAAGAATTTGATATGAAGCCGGTGAAAATTACACTGTTACCCAAAGTAGTGAAGTTGTTTTGTAATGCTTAGAATAGTGCATTAGATAAATTGTTTTGATGTTTTGTGTAGTTTGTTTGTAGAGTACATTACTCGGTGCAGTATTTGCTTTGTTTAAATTCTACATATATGCATAGTAGATCTCTTCTACTGGTGTTCTAGTCTATTTTTATAGAAGAGGCCGTCCTACGTACTATTAGATCAGTACCTAGGATCTCTATTGTCCATGAACCTACAAAAAAAGAGGTGCGATGCAAGCTATAAAGGAATAGAATGGGTATTGAATTTGAAAGGGGTGTTTGGGCCCCCGAAGATCTCACCATACGAAATATAAGCAGTTGCTTTATATCTTGGATAAAGTACATTTTAAACTTTTTATTTAAACTACAAGAGAAATAAAAATAATGGCAATAAATAAAATTTATTGAAATACAAAATCACGTACTGCCAATTAATATTACGATGTCATTTCCTTGCTGTAGATTGAAGCCCCAAATATATAAACATAAACTGTTCTACAATCGTTGACTTCCACGAAGACAATCATTCTCAAGCCTTTATCCCAGTTGAATAGGGAACCAAACACGTGATAAAAATCGCCATAGCAATTCGTTCTAGGGTCCGTTGGTACATCCATCAAAGTTCCGGCCACGATCGAGAGATATCAAATTCAATATAGGACTACATTACACTACAAAACCAGATGTAGTTTAGATACTTTGCCGTGCCGCCAAAAAAATGTATAATACCCTCCAATCACAGTATGTTCTGCCTAGCGTATTCCCAAACAAATATGGCGGCCGTTACGTGCACATTGAGAGACCTCACGAATCCTTGCTGCGGTATTTCGACGCAGTGATCCATCATGGGCAATAGATCGCACGGCACACCTTCTTTCTCATGCCTGGGGAAAAAAGAAACTTGTTACTAAGTAGCTTTATCACGTAGATTCGCATGCATGATTGATAGAAAAAAGCAGTTGTCTCTTCCCCAAAGTACAGGGTATATGTACCTCAAAGTCGGTCCTATTCAAATTAAAAACTAAAATGTAATCTGTAATTTAACAAGAATTCTAATTAAACCACTCACCCTAACAACAATAAAGTTTTCTTAGGGAACTTGAAGCTCTGCAATTTGCAACTAGATGAAGTCTGTTCAGCGGCCACTACAGAGTACCCTTCACCCTTCATTTTAGTCAAATACTCCTTGAGGGCTCTCCCTGGACGAACTTCTTCCACGTCTACCCATCTTTCGGCTGAAACACTGGTGAAAATATTTTACTTATTCAATTTGCGCTATACTCAGACACATTATCTTAGCATATGCTGTAAATGCACTCTAAAGGTCACAGCTCATTAGAGCCACCCGGAACCCGACTCGTACCGTCTCGTCGCTCGGCGTCCACTCGTTCTCGGCTTATGACTGAGGCGCTCCGGTGACGCCACGGTGTTGATATAGTGAGCGCATATCCATAAAGGTCCTTATAAAGAACTAGCTGTTGCTCGCGGCTCCGCCCGCGTGGAGGTCATGTTTGAGACAAAAAGTATACACTACAAAATACCAATTTTCATGCATTTGACTTCAAAAATGAAGGATTTTCATACAAACTTTCTTACCCTATTTAACCCCCTTAGGGGTGGAATTTCCGAAAACCCTGAAATATGTGTTTTTAATTTTTAACTGTAAGGCCAAATACCAAATTTCATGCGTTTAACTGCAAAAATGACAGATTTTCATACAAACTTTCTTCCCCTATTTTACCTCTTTTGGGGTGGAATTTCCAAAAATCCTGAAATATATTTTTTTTATGTTCGACTAAAAGGCCAAATACCAAATTTCATGCGTTTAACTTCAAAAATGACGGATTTTCATACAAACTATCATCCCCTATTTTACCCCCTTAGGGGTGGTATTTCCAAAAACCCTTCCTTAGTGGATGCCTACGTCATAAAATGTACCTACTGTCAAAATTTCAAGTCTCTAACCCCAGCCGTTTTGGCTGTGCGTTGATCGATCAGTCAGTCAGTTTCTTCTTTTATATATACAGATACTGACCGCTCGAGACAAGGCGGCGCGGGTCGGGTGCAGGGTGGCTCTAATGAGCAAACATAGATCATAAGGCTTAATTTAATAATCGATCCGTAAGCGCCGAAGCAGGTCACCGCAGGGTTTTAGCTGTTGGTGTCGGTTGGGGTGTATAATGTACCTTTTAGGGGGTAGGGACTCTGCCCAGCGGCTGCCCGGATAATCCGGGCGAGGAGGTGCTGCAGAACCATTTTATTCTTATTCCGCTTCCCTCCAGAACGAGGGGCAGTAATTCAATAATAACAAGCAATATCTACTGATACAATATCTATTAACTGTAGAATTTCCAATGTCTTGTTAAACCTGGTGGTCTATTATCCTGCTCAGGCTGTTGCATCTCTGTTTCAGTCCAGCATGGGGTGTATACTGCCCTTGGACAAATGTGACCTCGACTCAAGCCTTCCCACTGCCACTTCAATGTCAAGCTTCATCACAACTATCCCCATTAAGACGTGAAAAACATACCTTAAACCTTGGAACTGCTTATCCGCCAGATGCCTCAAGCTATCCACTATGTATTTCTCGACACCAAACACTTCACAGGTTCTAGCCATGCCACCCAAGTTCGGTAATTTGTCTATAAGCGATGCCACGACTATCAACTGACTTGCACTTTCCTTCTGAAAATAAACACAATTTATTTGGGATTTCGTTCGCGTCTACAGGGTTCCGGGTATCTCGCTCAATTAATTATGTAGTCGAGATTAATAAAACACATGACTACAAATCAAGCGGAACCCATATTTCTCATCGTCCCAATATTGTGTCTTCTCTTATCTAAATACAAAATGAACATTTCAGAAGACTAACGTAACAATATATGTCTTGAAATTTCTAATACCTTTTTCCCAACTTCATAAGAGTTAACATCGCTCATATTCCTCCAAGGTATGTATTTCTTTTGTATTGTACCAACTATTTCTACATCTTCGTGACTCTTGTCTACATCCTCACTGACTTCTACATCAAAACTGTCATCGTCCAATTTAAGCTTAACCCATTCTTCTTTAAGACCATTTGTCACTCCAACCAAATCTTTGTTAATATCTTTTACAACATGTTTAATGTAACTGACATCTTTTTCACCGTTATAATTTGCTTCAGAATATTTTGGAACCATTTCATAAATAAAATATGGCGTTAAGTTGCTAAGCATATCAAACTTATTAGCGAAGTAGTCTTTTTGGAGTTTGCAGTAGTTTTTGTCTTTAGTACTTTGTGCAAATGTTCGCTCTATAATTGCGACGGTGGATTCATATTTGAGAGACCCGTTTTTATTTATTTTAGATAAATTATTCGACAAATATTGTGCTAGTAATCTTATATTAAATATTTGGCCCATAGTATGGGACAGTAGGGTGTCCATTACAAAATCAAATTCATCTGGGGTATTTACTTTTCTGAATAACTTATGTTTCAGTAACCAGTATGTTATGGAGAATTGTGAGGTTAGAGGTACATTCTTTGATTTTAATATTTGTACTAGCTGCTCGTTAATATCCTGCTTCTGAAAATGAGAGTAAAAAATGATTCTTTAAAAAGAAGAAGACTTTGGAAGATAACTCAAGTACCAGGGGGTGGACTAAGAAATTATTCGGTAGCGAGTGGTTTACAACCGGATTACTTTACATCAAATATCGGCCATATTCCCTAGCCTAAAGCCATTTTTAACCGACTTCAAAAAAGGAGGAGGTTAACAATTCGTCGGAACCTTTTTTTTATGTATGTTACCTGATTACTCGAAGACGCCTGGACCGATTCCAGAAATTCTTTTTTTGTTTAAAAGGGTATACTTCCCAGGTGGTCCCATTGGCACCATATCAGGATCTGATGATGGGATCTCAGAAAAATCAAGGGAAACCCTAACATTTTATTGTGTCGAATAATTTGTTTTTTTATTTAAAACATACACAATCTTACCTCCAAATAATAGTATAAAGTTATATACCATTCCAGGCATATCCTCACGCTAGCTTGATGCGGTAGCTTCCCCAGCATTTCAACACACCAAGTAAATAACTCTTTACTTCGACTCTCGTCGTTCAATAACAGAATGAACAGTAAATGCTGTAATGCGGTCAAGAAAGTGCGGTGCAGTTGTGAGTTACCGTGGTATCTCACTTTATTCCTGAATACAGTGTCTATTTTAGTTTTTATAAAATTTGATATGATTTTCAATGTTTCCGTGTCTTTTATCTTGCTTAATGTCGCTATAGACATGTATTGAATTTGAAAGTCGTAATGAGAGTTGATACTGTAAAAGTAAAAAAAACTTTTTTGAGGTATATAAAGAGCCTTGTCTATTCTGGCTAAGCTTAAACAACAGTATAGTTAACAATATAGTATTTATAATTTTAATCAAGTTTCGTTAGTTTAAACCGATGGTAGGCTATCAGATTTTTTTTTTAAAAAATCGTTCAATAATAAATAGGTACGTAAGAAGCTATTCAAATCTTGTGGATGGGGTAATTGTCAAATTTTAGAAAAAGGATGCATGATATGATCTATCAATGCCATTATAGTGCTGTCGGGCAAGAGAGATAGTGCGATGTTCCCATCCCACTCACACCAATATTTGAAATAATAATTGCCATATTCATAATAATTGCCTCATAAAAAAAATGATAACATCTCGTCATTTTGAACGAGCTTTTAACCTTTACCGACTAGTTTTTCAGCTATGACTGGATACCCCTTATTATAAGCTGTATTTAAATTTTTTATACACAATGTTGTTGAATTATTCTATAAAACTTACTGTTGTTTGTCCATTCCATATTTGATATCATTCAAAATGCGTATTTCTACATTATCGATAATTCTGTAAAAATATTTTTAATTATTAGTAGACTCAATAAGTTACATTACCCAAAATCTATAATCGACATGTTTTATAAACCTGCTCAAAAATAAATACGTAAACAGCCGTTTAAATCGGGTAGTTATCAAATTGAAAAAATGCACGTAGCGGTTCGTGATGTCACCGGCCGCCATGGGAGATAGGTGGTGCGAGAAAGACAGTCATATGTTCTGACTCTACTCCCATCTTTGCTCATATAAATATTCGAAATCTTACTTATTGATTTATTTTTTTACCAATTTTGATCGGATTCACAATACAATTTTTTTTGTGCATATAAATCAATGTACATTTAAGAGCCACATCTCTGGAGTTCATATTTAGACTGCACCTTACCATCAAAAACACATTATTCTACTTATGCCAATATCTATAGGTACATAAATATATTTTTACAATTTTTGTTTTTCCTAAATACTATTTATTCCATATAATATAGGGTGGGCCAAAAATTTTTGCATATTGCAACACTGCATTTCTCAAAAACCGTTAGAGGGAAAGGCGCGCGGGTGGCAGGGAATTGTGCGTTGCTTCACGCAATTATAACCACGATGGAGCGCTTCACAGGAAAACAGCGAGCTTTTTGTGTAAAACAATTTTACAAAAACAATAATTCTTACGTTGCTGTACGACACCTGTTTAGAATTGAATGCGGATTACGCCGTCTTAGTGAGTGTCCAAGTGTTAATTTAATCAAAGCGTGGGTCAAGAAGTTCGAGCAAACGGGATCGACAACGAATATTAAACAAACAGTGTGACCACGTTCAAGAAGAAGCGATGAGAACATTCGAGAAGTTGAAATTTCCGTAAGGAACGATGCAGAATCATCTACGCGTAAGCGTTCGGCGGCTCTGGCAATACCAAGAACTACTCCTCGGCGAATTTTGCACCTGGACCTCAAACTACACCCATATAAGATTCAAATTGTGCAAGAGATGAAACAAAACGATTACATTCGACGTAAGATATTGGCTAACACTTTGTTGGTGCGATTCTCTAGCCTTGGAATGTATTGTTTACGGCCATGGCACATTTTCACATCAATAGGCACGTAAACAAGCCCAATTGTCGATATTGGAGCAGGGATAACCCTCGCCTTAAACACCAAAAACCACTTCATTCACCTAAAACGACAGTATGGGCTGCCATATCAGTAAAGGGCATAATCGGTCCGTATTTCTTTGAAAATAATCAAGGAAATAACGTTACTGTGAATTCAGTGGAATACGTCGAGATGTTGCGAGAGGTTTTGACGCCACAGTTACATGAATTTGAAGGATACAACAGCAGGCCTTGGATGCAACAAGATGGGGCAACATGCCATACGTCAAATGTGATTTTACTGGTGGTCAAAGAAATGTTTCCTAACAAATTGATTTCTCGCCGAGGTGATATCCCATGGCCTCCGAGAAGCCCGGACCTTACACCTTGTGATTTTTTATTGTGGGGTTACCTGAAAAGTCGAGTGCACTTAAATAAACCGAAGACAATATCCCAATTAAAGGAAATTATCCACGAGGAGATAGCCGCGATCCCTCGCAGCATGTGTCAGCGAGTTTTCCATAGTTTGCGTATTCGATTGCAGGAGTGCTAACGACGAGACGGCACACACCTCGAAGATGTCATTTATAAAAAATAAATTTCAATAAATGTTTAATGCGTTAAATAAACAACCAACAAAATAACATATATATTTTTATTTCTATTCATGTTCCAAAAGTGCAAAAATTTATGGCCCACTCTGTATTAAATTTTCCATCCCATGGTTGTCTTGAAAAGATCGCCGAAAGCGATAAGTCCGCCACTTGTACTTTAAATTATTTTTGTATTCCTATTTTTATGTATATCCGTGTACAAGAAAGAGTATAAATAAATAATAACCATGCCAACCAGTGGCGGCGTAAGGGGGGGGGCGGTGGGGGCGGTCCGCCCCGGGTACCAAGCACCAAGGGGTGCCAACGTGGTGATAACTCACTCGAGCAACTCAGTCGCTGTTTGCGGATCTCATATGCCCGACGAGGACGGCACGGGCGGCCAGGAGAAATGACCCAACATGCTGGACTAAGATTGCCAGAAGAGCTGCAGAGAGCTATTTTAGAACGTCTTAATAGATTTCACGGAGACCTAGATCATAGTTACAAGGCAATGAATGTCATTCTCATAACATTTGGTGTTGTTAAGCCTTAAGTTCTGATCACGCAAACTTCGTGGTACATTTCCAATTCTGACAAAATCTATGATGAATTTTCTGCACTGGAAATTATTTTGGAAGGCGCCACTTGGAAGCTGCCTGAATTTCCTTTCAAGAAGCGGCCGTGGACCGTGGACGTGGTAATGAATGGGGGTGACAAATAACAGAGCGCATACAACATGTGTTGGACTTGGTTGCTGTGAAAGAAATATATCATATGTCGCGACAGAAAAGAGGATACGGGCCTTTTTTTTGTCGCGGGGTAAGCGTTTTATTACTGCCGCCCGCTCCGGGGGGAAACGGAATAAGAATAAAACGGGTATGCTGGACTAGCCGGTCTTACGATCCAGCATCCCCCTCGCCCGGATGATGGCTATCCGTGCTGCCGCTGGACCGAGTTCTTACCCCCTATGTACACCCCACCCGACACTACCAGCTAAAACCCCGTGGTGGCCTTCTTCGGCGCTTACGGAGCGATCCCGGGGTATTCTAAGGAGTGCTAGAATTGCAACCGGAATCGCCTCTGCGCGGTGCCGCGTAGCAGCTCACCTCCATGGAGGGCTAAGGAGCCCCCGCGCACCGAACAACGACAGCGAACGAGGCCTTACCACCCGCGCTGCCGTCCATCTCGGGGTCGCACGATGCTCCGAATTTGGGAGTGCATCGATACGGGCTGACAGCCCCCCGTTGCGCGCCCGCGACCCCCGATGGCCCCTATTTGTCGCCTCGTACGACAGGCAGGGGTTACCGTGGTGGAATTTAAACGCCCCCATTCCACAGGGCGGGAGACGCCGGTCAGTCGTCAACCCAGCGCCTCCTACGTCTTCTCTGGCGGCGGGAGGGATCATATCGTTCCCGATCCCTATCAGCACTCTCCTTCTGCAAGATGACGTTCTCGCAGAAGTGGGCCACCGCACGCCAGGACCTCCGGCTGGCGACCATGGACGACACCACGGCCGGCAGCGAGAGGTCTCCTCCAACGACTGCTCTGAGAGCGCTGCGCTCTTCTTCCCAGGCTGGGCACTCCTCCAACGTATGTTGGGCCGTGTCCTCGCGGCAGTTGCCACAGTGGTGGCACACAGCGGATACCTCCTTTCCAATCCGACACAGGAACGAACCGAAATACCCATGGTCCGTTAATACCTGCGTCAGTCGGGACGTCGGCGCCCCGTGGCGCCTGTCTAGCCATCTCTTTAGGACAGGACGCACTGCTGCGACAGTCCTCAAGCCCGCAGTCGGGCTCTCCAGCCTGGAATGCCACTCCTCCACGGCGGTTCTGCGAAACCGGGCCGCAATCTTCCTCGGGGCCAGTCTATCCTGACGGCGGTTTGACGCCTCCTCCCGCCAGAGGAACGCTGACGAGAGGATTTTGGCGTCTAACTCCCAAGGGAGTGTGCCGGCCAATACGCAGGCCGCCTCGTGGGAGACCGTGCGATAGCCGCTTACTTTCGCTGCGCCACCAAACGCTGCGGTTTGCGCAGCAAGGCGACGCAGCGGGCTTTCAGGGACTCGGCCCATACGGGACATCCGTACAGGGAGGATATGGGCCTGCGACGAACGTCGACGACGCGCAGTGGATCCAAAATCCGCCTTTGAAGACTTAGGAATCCGATGTTTTAATTGTGATGATTTTTTAAAAAAACTTTACAGCCGTGACAATACTAAACATATTATATGTGATATTTTATTTTCTTCAATTTTGTATTGAACGGTTTTAACCGTGGGATCTACATTTGAGGTTCAAAAACCCAGAACCCAGGGCGAACACTCGTCAAAGCTACAAACTTGGATTTAATGTATTCACTAGGGATTTAGACCTCTGACAAACACCCCCCCCCCCCCCCCCCTTCGATTAGAATTTATTGTTTTATTTTGAGGGTGCCCAATAGAAAACCGCCCCGGGTGACAACCCATGCTACGCCGCCACTGATGCCAACAAGAAAAACAGTCTTACCTTTGATCTTTTCTTTGAACTGGAGAGTATAGCAAAACCTCACAAAGAATGCAAATCATATGAGGTGTTAGAGATCTTTTTTCATTTAACCTCTTTGTCAAATGGTATAGAGGTATATTTTTTACAGTAGCATAATCTAAAATCTTACTACAATATGATAAAATAATATTATTGTATTCTGGTTTCTCCATAATTGCATCATTGGTTAGTATATCTACAAATTCTTTAATACAAACATTGTATTGATTATTTGATTTCAACTCTTCAATTTCTCTCCATGATCTGCTCAAGAATTGTGTTAAATTAAACTCTTTGCTACTAAGGATTCTCGGCAGTGTTATGTTTGTAATTTTCAAAATCCATTTCAAGCATCCATAGCCACCATAATCTAAAACATTTTCTATAAAATTCAATAGATTCTGATCATTATAATGTGCCTCCTCTACCAACAATGTATAAATTAATTTACAACTCTCTTGATGAAATCTACTTTTCAGTCTACCCACACTTTCCATTGCAGTTTTAATTTTTGGTAAATCATTTGACCAGCTAATCACTGTTTCTAAATTCAATTTATTATGCTTATACATAAAAGGTTCGTTTCTGTTGTTGAAAATTATATTGTTTATGACAAACATGCTTAAAACCTTTTTGTCTATTTCAGCATCTTTTTCTATCAAGAATATTGTTGATGCCTTATAAAGTTCTAGCAAAATCTCTCTTAATTCATCATTTAGATTATTTATTACAAAATGTTCTGATGCAAAAAGTAGTTCTATATCAGGACAAGCTCCAACTGTATCATTTGTAAATAAACATAAGATATACTGACATATAGTTTTAAAATCTCTGTAAATTATTTCATTGATAACTCTGTTAACTTCACTCTGTTTTTTATTTGTTTCTCTAAACAAATGTGTTATGTAAAGCACATCTTTGATGCATTCCAATTTGTTGCAATATTGTCTGTTTACAACATTTTTTATCTTTTTTAATATCTCATTGATAGTATCAATAAATAGGGTCAGATATTCCTGATGACACTCAAGGTATAACAAACAAAAATCTATATTGACATGTGATTCAGTCATATATTCAAAAAAACGTAATTTATCTTCCTCTGTTAAAGTTATATTCTTAATAATTTCAATAAATGGATTGTTATCATGGAATTTATTTTGGAATAATGGATAAATGTGTGCATATGTTTTCCAATTGAATGTCTTGCAACAATTAGCAATAAAATATGATATGTTCAGGTGTATTGCTTTTCGTATAATAATATTGTTGCAGGGTATTTTCAGTATATCCTTGATTAGATTGTCATAAGCATTATTGTCTTTTATATCCATGGACACATCTTTTTCAGTCAGTGTTGCCAGCACTTTACTGAAACTGTATAGAGGTATTGGTGACCACTTTATTTCTAGAATGGCTTTTAGTATATTCACAGTACAACCTTGTTTGGTTATTGCTCTGTACATTTTCACTTCTAATAACTCAGCCTCATTATCATTGTCAAATAAATTTATATCATTAAATGTCTCTAATACAGAAACAACCTCTGAAGTAGTCTCAAACTTGAAATTAAGTCTATATTCTATACATTTCAGTCTTACTAATGCATTGTCATGTCTCAGGCCTATAATGAAAGCACACATCAGCCAACATTTTTCAAAATTATTTAAGTATTCAAATAGCTGTAATGACGGCAACACTATATTGCTCTGTTTCTCTTCCAGACTCTCAAATAATATGAAGAAGTTATCCCATTCTAATTTCAAAATTTGTGCATTCTTTTGTTTCCAAATAAATAAGTTTATGTTTTCATATTTTACATAGACATCTTGTTTTATTTCTCCAACATAATCTATGGCTCTTTTTGCTAAATAAATTGAACTTTTTCTTATAGAGGCATCTTGAGAGTTAAGTCCATATAAAATAATTCCCCAAAATTCAATTTCATGAATAATTTCTGAATATGTTTTAAAATTAGCTTTATCATCCTCAGTTGGTAAATAATATTGAGAAAGGCAACATAGTATTTTCAATGCTTTTTCTCTCTGATCATTTTCCAACTGTTTCATATGATCCCATATTCTATCTAGAACATTGTAGCCCGTAACACTGGCATGCAATTTTGGGACTGTGTTTGTTAAAAAATATACTTTTAGTTTCTCATCTGAGTAACCGAGGATATTTGTCAAAGGTGCTTCCATGAAATACAGTGTGATTCGCTCTCCGTGCTTAGCCACTGCATCTAAAATACTATCGCATATTTTGAGATTTAACATGATATCAGAAACTGTATTTTTTTCTAGCTCGTTTATATTGGGCAAATGTATAGAAGACAGGATTTGCTGTATCATATGTTCAGATTTACTTACTATAGTGCTTACATTCAAACCTAATACGATAGTAACTAATTTACAAACAATATTCACGTTTTCATCTTCAATATTTTTCAGTACCTTTATAATGAAATTATATTCTATATCATTATCACATTCAGTCCCTTCCCTTTTATTAATCAAATGTTTATACTGGAGCAATAAAAAAGCATTTTTCAGATGTTTTTCTGTATAGTTAGTCCTTTCCATTAAGGAATTCAGTCTGGAATCGATTATTTCTTCATCTATATCAAGTAGATCTAGAAAAGTTAATGCAGCTCCAATAGAATCCATGATAACGTTAAAATAATGTTGAATGTCTTATTAGTTTATCAACTTTTCTGTTAAAATTTCTCTTAAGTTACTGTTTTTTAAGGTTACAAAGTCTACTACCACAGAGTAAGTATTAGTAGTAATCTACAACCAAGTACCGACTACGCTCAGCTGTCAACTATTTTTTTAAATTTATTATAAGCCAAGGACCAAGGATCAATGGACTGGAAATGTAGGTAGTACTACTGCGGAAAAGCAGGATAGCAATATACAGAAACACAAGTGACAATGACAGATACATTCTCTGTCTTTGTCATAGTTCCGTTCTTTCACACTTTCACATTTGGCATAGGATTTTGTAATTGTGATACCACTATATTTTTGCACGAGGTACATATAAAAGTAAATAAATAACACCCAACAGTCACACACATAGCCCCGATCCCACACTAAGATACGAGTCTTGTGTTAAGGGTATCAGGGACTACGACAGACTTTCGGTCTCAAAACACCCAGACCCCGGACACAAATAACTGTCTGTCACACAAACATTTGTCCCGGTGTGGGAATAGAACCCACGGCATCTCGTTTCACAGCCGGCTACTCGCCTACTGCACCACGGAGGCTGTCAAAGTGATTTGTTAGAAAGTGTTTTATGTGTATAGAACACTAGGAATATGGTGCACTGCTGTATTATGGGCTGTGATAGCCGAAGTATTTACGTTCAGTAAATCAAAAAACATAACCTTTCATTCGTAAGTAAGATTTATTTAGTATCACTGTGGAAATAATCATAGAGTTCAATTATTACTAACGACTGTATATATTATGGTATGCAGAAGTAAAAGCATTGAAATTGCTCAGAAAAGTATATACACTCATTTGCAAAAAAAACGGGCGGTTTTGATTTTAATTCTTCTTTAAAAAAATACAGTACCAAAATGATTTCAATCATTTGTACATGTTACTGGCCGGTTTTAAAAATGCCGTGGTGTTTAAAACAGTACGTTCTAAATTCAAATTTTCGTTTGATGCTCGTTTTTACAGAAAACCACTTTTTATCCTACATTTTTGGTGCGAAGTTCCAAATGATAATATCGGTTTTCATAACTTTTAGTAAATTTGTATGAATTTATTTCATATTTTTAATTGTCAAAGCTTCATTTATTGTTGTTTAGCTGTCTCAATAATGTTAGAGAAAGTGGTAAAAGCTACCAAAATTATTGCGCTGCTCGAAGAGGGTTGCAGCCAATGATTCGTGGCTCAGAGGCTAAGTGTGAGTCGCTCGACGGTTCAAAGGACCTGGCAGCGGTATCAAGACACCGGTTCCGTCGAGAGAAGGCCTGGTTCTGGAAGAAAACCATGCACCCAACCACGGGATGATCGTTTTCTTGTGAGTCGCGCATTGATAAATCGCAAGTCTTCGTATATGGACCTTAAGAACAACCTCGAAGAAGTAAGAAATGTGCATATTAGTCTATGGACGGTCAGGAGGAGGCTTCTCGCGGCCAATATACGCAGTCATCGCCCGGCCCGCGGCCCTAAGTTACTCCGTGAACACAGAGTTGCCAGGCTTAGGTTTGCTCGAAATTGTGAGTCATGGACTCAAGAAGACTGGAATAGAGTATTGTTCTCCGATGAAGCCAGGATATCTCTGTTCGGTGAAGATCGACGTCGGCGAGTGCTACGAAGACGAGGAGAACGCTTTGCAGAGGCTTGTTTTGAAGAAATCACACCTTATGGTGGGGGCTCTGTTATGTTTTGGGCAGGAATAAATTCAATGGATCGTACAGAGTTAGTCTTCATTGAAAACGGCTCACTGACTGGACATCGATACATAACGGAAGTTCTAATTCCTCATGCACAACCCGCATTGGCTGCTTTAGGCGAAGACTCAATTTTTATGGACGACAACGCTCGCGCCCACCGGTCTGGCAATGTGGAAGCGTATGTGCAAGAGGTCGGCATTCGTCGTTTGGATTGGCCAGCTCGACCTCAATCCTATAGAGCATGTCTGGGACGTTCTGAAACGACGCCGTGAGATCAGTACAATCGGCGCCGCAGACCATCAGAGAGCTGAAGAATGTGATTACCGCGGAGTGGGAACGTATTCCGCAAGCAAGTATCCGGGATATCCTCGCTAGCATACCCAGATGAATTCAAGCTGTGATTTCAGCTAGAGGGGGTCACACTCGATACTAAACATTTATCTGCTTTTACTTTATTAAAGAAAAAACAAACAAAAATCTTTGTTAACTTTTACTTCACGAGCATATGCACTACTAGCGAGCATACACTACTAGTGAACTTTAGCATTAAACCCCATAAATTTTATCAAAATTTTATGATAATACTGACGAAAACGATTATTTGCTTATTAATTTACAAAATTGTGAAAGTAAAACTACCTATAATTATCAAACAAACCAATAGTAACATTTGAAATGGTTCATTGCTTAGGTGCCCGTTTTTTTTGCAAATGAGTTTATTTTAAAGTATAAACGCGCATGTCGTATCCATTGTCGCATCCTTGGTCGTAGTTCTAAGCCATGGAAAACTGACAACTATTAGTTGTTATAAATTTATTCATGTCCATAGATACTAGTCCTTCAGACGTACTGTCAAATTTTTTTTTTTTAATTTATTCTTAGCCATGGATACATGTCCTTCAGCCGGATACATTTTTTAAATTGTATTTCAAATTGGGAAAACAAATCCAATTACTTTTTAAACTATAATGTTTCAACATACATACTTAGCACATTCTTAACAAAAATATAAAAATAATTGGTATGTACAGTCAGCAGCAGAAGTAGGTAAACAACCAAGGTGATCATATAGTACTACACACTCAAAGTGACCAAAATGATCTACACACCAAAAGTTTCAAAATGATGTGAGCACTCAATCTGTCAATTATAACTGAGCACATACATTGTCAAATATTTAGTAGCAAACTGAAGGCCGTTGTTATGATAAACAATCTGGTATCTAAGCAGATTTCCAGAACAAATTTGACCTCACGTAGGATTTGTCATCCTTCATCAACATCATCACATAAATTTTATTTATTTATTTAACTTTTTATTACGTGACATTGGCAAAATTGTGGAGTTGTTCCTCCGCAGAGGCCATTAAAGCAAGAAGAAGAAGAACAAACATGAATAATAAATCCTATACATATATGTATTTAGACTCATAATTGTTTGGAATAACATTGCTATAATGCCATGATTTGTCAAATGGATTTATTTTATCAAGTACTAGTCAAGTATTGATTTCATTCCTTGTATGACGTCAGTGACATATCTTTGTTTCGAATTACTTGAATACTGTCCAAATTATATGAAATCAAAATAAAATATATCCACTGATATATTTTCACACGCGTACGATTCATACAAGCGCTCCTTACTCACCTGCCAAATCCAAAGCCAAATAATTATGAATTATAGTTGAAAGATATAGATATCATAGCTTTCATAAATTCGTTGTGTATTATTATAATGTTAACATAATGTAACTTAAGATGTTTTGTTTATGTAATTTCTAAATTCCAGTCAGGAAGGATATTAAAAAAAAAGTCGGGAGTAAAGCAACAAGCTTTTATTTCCATAGCATTAAAGTTAAAAATTGCATGCAAGAACGGCGAGTGTTGCTAGTGTTAGCGCCGCCGGCGTGCCTATCCGTCATGACAGTTTAAGATTCTTGTAATGTAGCATTAAATTATCCACATTATTAAAAATGTCATGCATGCCTATGATCGGTATGATTACTTTTTTTTAAGTAATTGGTTTAACAATATGTAAATTGAATTAATATATAATCATTCTGTTGGTGTGCTAAAAAATAAAAATAAAGTGATTCGATTTTGCCTTCTCCGTAAGTAATCTTTACCAGCGGACCCACATGGAATGTATCACTAATTAATCTTAGAAATATTAAGTTAAATAATATTAAAATTTAAAATCGCTGTGATTTGAAACTCGATGAAACAAAAATTTAAAATACGTCACACTAAGAGACAATCACATAAATATAAGTCGGCATTACTAAATTCGATGTTTGGCCGTTTCGCGGCCTTCTGAGTACTCTGACAATAGACCCTCGACCGCTTCTTCACCTTCTTGCCTATGGCGTAGTGTGAAGAAGCAGGCCGGCATGATTGTGTTGTGTAGCGGGGGACAGATCGCATCTCGCTACTCGATACTCTAATTGGATCGCACTGCGCTTACCATCAGGTGCAGTGTCGTAACTTTGCCGCACAAGGATAAAAAAAAATTGAAATAATACAGTAGTACAGTTCATCCATCAAGTGCCTATTTTGCAGCCTCTGGTCGATTGATCTATGACTGTTAGAAGCGTGATAACTCCGTACCTTTTTGGGGACAAAAATGGGACAAACTGATGGCCAATTTTGTTGTGAAAAATATACTCTCCTATATTCAGAATTGAAATTAATTAATTATGGCATTTACCTTACATACTATTAACAGTTGCACTGTATATCAATTTAAGGCAGATTTGTTCGGGAATATTGCACAAATAATTAAAATTCATTCGACACTGAAAGATGCATTGTGGCGTGATTACTTAGGTAGCATGAAGCAAACTAATTTCAATGCGGTATCGGAACCGCAACTCGATGGAACATTATATTTGTTCTGGTCGCCGCATCTAGTACGTAGCACATATAGATCGCTGCTCATAGGTAACTTTACTTTTGTTTTTAATAATATTTTACGTTTCTAGTTATGTTAAAACGATATCACTTTCAGTTAGAATAGCTCATAGGCATTACAATGCCAGTTTAAATTATCCAATTTCCAAGTTGACATTGCTTGGAACCAACCACCCCTAGGGCGGACGGCAGTACTAAAACGCTTTCCCCGTGATAACAAAAAAAGTTTCTTCGTTACGTTTTTCTTTACCATTAAAGCAAGCGATAATTAAAAATGAATATACACGTAACCATAGAAAAGACAGAGGTGTATGCCATTTGAGCTGGTTTCGAACATACTACTTTTTGACAGTTTAAACCACTACCAACTAGACAATTGCTGCTATTCAATAAATTATAAAAAAATATACTACAAGTAAGTTAAATATCACAATTCAATAATGTGATAGCATGAAATGCCGCTGCGTAATAGAACTTAGAAAAGAGTTTATTGTATTTACGTGCATTTTATATGGAAAATCTTTCCACGCTCTGGGAAAGTACTTACAAATAATATTAAGGGCTATACATAACTTCCAGGGAATTATTTTTACGATATATCGAATCAAATTTTAGACGGGGAGTCATAAAAATAGTCGAAAAAAAAACACTATATTATTATATATAAGACTAGCTGTTGCTCGCGGCTCCGCCCGCGTGGATGTCATGTTTGAGACAAAAAGTATACACTACAAAATACTTCAAAAATGAAGGATTTTCATACAAATTTTGTTACCCTAGGGGGTGAAATTTCCAAAAACCCTGAAATTAGTGTTTTTAATTTTTACATGTAAGGCCAAATACCAAATTTCATGCGTTTAACTGCAAAAATGACAGATTTTCATACAAACTTTCTACCCCCTTAGGGGTGGAATTTTCAAAAATCCTGAAATATATATTTTTTATTTTTAACTAAAAAGCCAAATATTTATTTTCATGAATATAACTTCTAAAATGACGGACTTTCATACAAACTTTCTACCCCTATTTTACCCCCTTAGGGGTGGAATTTCCAAAAACCCTTCCTTAGTGGATGCCTACGTCATAAAAGGTACCTACTGTCAAAATTTCAAGTCTCTAACCCCAGCCGTTTTGGCTGTGCGTTGATCGATCAGTCAGTCAGTCAGTCAGTTTCTTCTTTTATATATACAGATATACAAGGTTAGTCAGAAAGGGTTTACTAAGCCGTGGCCAAAGTTTCGGTGACAAGGATTACAATCGTGAATATCTCATAAAGACAATATTTTTATTTTCATACAAAAATCAAATATTATTTATTTTTATTTTAAATACGCACAATCCTGTACGTATAGGTTAGAGAATTGAGTCAATTCCTACTGTGAAGATTTGTTTACAAATATTTGAAAATCGAGTGTGTAGATCATTTTGACGCAATGGATGCTCACGATAATTTGACTACTTTTGTTGTGTAGATGTTATTGATTTTCTTGGGTGTATAGAATTATTTGAACACATTATGTGCTTATTTATATCTGCTGCTGACTGTACATAAACAAAAGATAACTCTCTTTACATAACTTAACACTGTACAAAAAAGGAAACATATAGCTTTTTTTTAATTTTTTCTACGGTTTCACAAATAAACTTATATATCGATTTACAAATCTTGAACACGGCGGGGAACACTTTCTTTTGGTCTAAGAGCCCGTGAACCCCAGACCTACGTTATTTTATAAAAGCTCAAAGTTTGTCAGCGCATGCTCCCAACACAGGTAAGAACGATGGACCATTATGAAGTTTGGGTTACAGTGGCTTTAGCAGGTAAACGTCACTAAAGGTGTGTAAAATACCGATCTAAATACGTCAAATAATAAAGTGCGATTTTTTGGTATTACCTTTAGAATATTATTAAAAATCACGTTATTCATTGCCAGACACTTAACATCGTGGCAACCCCTTGCCAGACACCTTTAATGGTCATGAAATTATAATTTTACTTACGTTATAGTATAAAAGCTGATTTTTATAAATAATACTTGGGTAATAAATAGATGATGTTTCCTCATTAGCCAGACACTTTTGATAGTTCCAACCCCTTGCCAGACAAGCATGTAGGGTAGCTGTAAGAGAGCGCGAGGCAGTATGCATATGGGTGAGTGCGAGTGAGATAGCGAGTTAAGTCTACCGCGGTCCCTCACTGCGCAGTTGTTATTTCTACTGATAGTAGATAGATAGATATGTAAATTATAAAAACATTTTAAGAAAATACATTCGATGCTACAACTACCTTAAATTGTTAAAAATTTTAATTTACTATGTCAATAACAGGTTAAAATACAATGTAAAAATATTATTATTGAAGGCCGGTTGTCGTTTTTGTTAATTATTGGACTGAATAAGTAAAAAGTGTAATTGTCAACTGATGTAAAAGTGATATGTTTAAAAGAGCAACTACAGGTTTTATTGCCGGGTTCTTTCCTAGTGGATAACTGCATTCCGAACCGGTGTAGCTTAATAAACAATGAACAGATGAAAGTGTGTTATTTCTGCTGAACTATCGTATGCTATGCATCCTGGTTATCTGAAGATCAAAGAAGGATGAATAACCCTCATAGTCATGACCTCAGCCATTATAACCACAACATATAGAACCCGGATATCAGAAGTGGGATTGAACTCGACATCCACTATCGTAAATCAGGCGATGTAAATCCTACAGTCTCGTACCATGTTATTTTTGTTCTTTGAGAGTTTGGAAAACATTAATCATTAGTTTTATGCACTTTTTTGGGTTGTGCAAAAAGTTATAAATTATTGAAATTCTATCATCTTCTGTCTGTCTGTATATATAAAAGAAGAAACTGACTGACTGACTGACTGATCGATCAACGCACAGCCAAAACGGCTGGGGTTAGAGACTTGAAATTTTGACAGTAGGTACCTTTTATGACGTAGGCATCCACTAAGGAAGGGTTTTTGGAAATACCACCCCTAAGGGGGTAAAATAGGGGATGAAAGTTTGTATGAAAATCCGTCATTTTTTAAGTTAAGTTTATGAAAATTAGTAATTGGCGTTTTAGTCAAAAATAAAAAATATATATTTCAGGATTTTTGGAAATTCCACCCCGAAGGGGGTAAAATAGGGGAAGAAAGTTTGTATGAAAATCTGTCATTTTTTGCAGTTAAACGCATGAAATTTGGTATTTGGCCTTACAGTTAAAAATTAAAAACACATATTTCAGGGTTTTTGGAAATTCCACCCCTAAGGGGGTTAAATAGGGTAAGAAAGTTTGTATGAAAATTCTTCATTTTTGAAGTTAAATGCATGAAAATTGGTATTTTGTAGTGTATGCTTTTTGTCTCAAACATGACCTCCACGCGGGCGGGGCCGCGAGCAACAGCTAGTCCGAAATAAAATAGTGATGGTAAAGTGTAATATGCTACTGCTTTACGCGTGGTAAAAAGTGCTCAATGGTACTGTAAATTTGCTAGTCTCCAGTAAATTTCAAGGTTGCGAATGTTGAGAATCATTTGGATGTGCTATGTTTATAAATTATAGTAAGTCCCTTAAGTTTTGTAAATCATTTTGATTTATTTTATGTTCCAAACTAAATCGTTTAAACGATAGTCAAAATTAAGTGTCAATGTTTACTGTGTTAATGATTTTGGTGTTATAATTCCATATGCTGTGGATGGTGTCCCCTGGCGCTATTGAGTTGTTGAGGCGGTTCTCTGGTAGTGCAAATACTGAGATAGCTGGTTGTTTGCCTGCCTACCTACATAGGTCATGTTCCTATGGATGTATTTAAAATTTGGTGAGTCGCTTCTGGTTTTAAAATGTACAGGATGAGTTTTAATTTTGTTCATTCTGATAAACTAAACAATTCATTAAGTTAAAAATACCAGGTTCTATTTCCTACCTTATTGATTTTTTTTTTAATTTTTCGTGTTAAAATCTGATGGTAATTCTTCTTTTAGTTTTATTAAAACTGATGGTACTTAAATTAATATTTGAAGTTTTTGTTTAACTGCTAATTAGGCAGTGATATTATGGTAAGAGATTTAGTGTTACTGTAACCACAACAAAGTTTAAAATTTTCTCAAATTTACAATATAAAACAAATCTTAATAACTACTCTTAGTCAATACAGAAAGTTAATCATGTTGTAACACTTTGTAAATTATATTGCAGTTTAAATAATAGTTCATTTCAATAACATTGTGATTGCTAGTACTTATGTGTTCCTAGATCATAAACTGACAATTAATAATTAAACTGAAAATAATTGTGAATTTTAAATCAGTTATTGGCCTGTCTTTGTTGACTGGTTGATACCATCATAAACTACAAAATAGTAAGACTGTACAATCCATACTCGCACTCTCCTACAGCTACCCTACATGCTTGTCTGGCAAGGGGTTGGAACTATCAAAAGTGTCTGGCTAATGAGGAATCATCATCTATTTATTACCCAAGTATTATTTATAAAAATCAGCTTTTATACTATAACGTAAGTAAAATTATAATTTCATGACCATTAAGGGTGTCTGGCAAGGGGTTGCCACGATGTTAAGTGTCTGGCAATGAATAACGTGATTTTTAATAATATTCTAAAGGTAATACCAAAAAATCGCACTTTATTATTTTATGTATTTAGATCGGTATTTTACACACCTTTAGTGACGTTTACCTGCCAAAGCCACTGTAACCCAAACTTCATAATTGTCCATCGTTCTTACCTGTGTTGGGAGCATGCGCTGACAAACTTTCAGCTTTTATAAAATAACGTAGGTTCACGGGCTCTTCCTCTATTTATCACTACTGTAATTTTGATTACAAATGTCACTTGCTAATATCAGTTGTATTTTGAATTCAGAACACTTCAGAATCTTTAGAGTATTTTGTTCCATGCTTCAGAATGATATGATCCAAATCAGCATTCTCCTGTGCACAATATGAACATCGGCTATTTTCTGCTAATGTGAAGTCTATATAAGTGAGCTGGTGTTAAAGAGAAGAATTTCTGCTTACCACTTGCCTTTTGTTTTTACAGTAACGTCCCAGTATTCTTTCCATAAGAATCTATTTTTAATATTTAATGTGTTGTAGTAGTCGGTGAATGGTAATTTTACTCGCTCTGAATGGTCTTCATCGTGGGCTTCGCGGGTAGCAAAGTCAACTATTTCATTGCCATAATACCACTATGTGATGGGACCTAGACAAATTCTACACTAAAATGACTGATCATCAATAACAAACTCTTAATGTTGTTAATCAAATAATTTAGTCTAAATGATATATTTACATGTGCTAATGCAGACAATAAGCTCATTGAATCAGATACAATTACAATATTATTTACATTATGTACAGAAGTATTTACATATTCTAAAGCACAGTAAATAGCATAGGTTTTGGCTGTAAAGATGCTAGAATTAAAGTCTATTTTGATACATTTAGTTTGACCAATCTGTACATCAAAGTATGCTGCTTTTACATATTCATTTGTTTTAGATAAGTACAAATAAAATAATAATCTTTTTCTTGTCCTTATATTCTAAAAAAACCCTCGCTCTTTTTATAGGGCTAATAAGATATTTATATGAATGTATATATATTGGCCATATGTCATGTTTTTTATATTCTTTGAATTATTTTTCACATGTGTGAAAATTGTTGGAATTTCAGGTAAAGTCCTGTCGACAAGTGAAGAAGCTGAGATAAAAATTGCAGGAATTGCCTGATAACTATTAGAATGCAAACAAAGTTACTGCAGATGTATTTCTATTAAAATGCATATGTTTTGAATTGGTTCATAAAAAATTTAATCAAATATACTGTATTTTAAATTATGTTTCACCAAAATACCTACACCATTAAGGGAATTTACAGAATTTTTGTATATAAAGTTATATGTTGGAAAATGTGGTAATCTAGAATCAGTGTTTAGCCAAGTTTCATTAAGTACACATATGTCTATATTTTTTTCATGTAATAAGTTTTGTAGCAATGCTTTTTTGTTCTATAGGCTTTGTATATTAAATTGCAAAATATTTATAAAATTATCCATCAAAGTAAGTTATGTAAAAATATTTCTTTAATTCTTTTAGTTGTTAATGGGCCATCTGTTTTGTTACCTAAGGTAATAAGAGACTTTACAATTGCATTAATAATTATATCATTGTTGACTATTTGTTGTGCATTAAATTCATTGTTATTTACAGATTGTTGAGGCAATGAAGGAAAATTTTTATTACTCAAAATTGGTGGAGAACTCACCACAGTGGCATATGGCTTTTTCATATATTTATTTCTTTTTTCTTCCATCTTCTTTTTCTTAATAGGACAATCTCTTGAAATGGCTAAATGATTGCCATTGCAATTTACACATACTATATCTTCTACCTCACACTCTTTATAAGAATGTTGACCAGAGCAGGAAGAGCATTTTTGTTCACCTCTACACACCTTGGCAGAATGATTAAACTTAAGGCATTTATAACATTGTAATAATGGTGGTATATATGTATGCACCTGATACCGAAATAACTTAATGTAAACATGTTGCGGCAAGACACTGCATGAAAAGGTAACTGCTACTGTGTTGAGCGGGACAAGTTTGCCTTCTACTTTTCTCATGAATCTCTTTACTGATATGGCCTCTACATCGCTGATAATATTTTTATATATTTGCTCATTACTCAATTCAGTGGGAACAAACTTAATAACTCCTATTCTTTCGGTTAAATATGAAGGAATGAATGCTTTCATTTTATTTTTGTTTAAAAATTCCTCCATTTTAATAAAGTTATTGGCTGCAGCGGCTTTTTTAAAAGTGATACCGATTTTGTGTGCATTGATCCTGTGCACACCAACTACACCTTTGACACTATCAGTGAGCATGTTTGTGAGTGCTATTGGGTTTTTGTTACATATTTTTTCATTTTCGCTTGACTCGACGTAAACTATATATTCATTACTTGAATTTTCAATAAATAACCGTTTGTAATTTTCTTTTATAAAGGTTTTGTATTTATCTGGATTGTATGGTACACCAGGACCCTTTGCAGTTACATATTTTCTTTTTTTTGTATCTGATGGGTCCTCCCCATCGCATGGGCTCATGATGACGAAAACTTGTGTTTTCGATAAAAGTAAAGTGTTTTAAACTATTTACTATTTAAATCAACGAAATAAAATTTTCTTACAAAATTAAATAGACCGCCTTATTTGACTTCCCGCCAAAAAGTCCCGTACTGTCAAATATTTTTTTTTTATTTATTCATAGCCATGGATACATGTCCTTCAGCCGCCGTACTGTCAAATGAGTGACAGTGATGCTAATATCCAGGAAATTGCAAATTTTTGGGGAATTAGAGGCTTATGCGGGAAAACACCAAAAGGTATTGTAAATTTGTCGAGAAATAGAGAAATCATCGTTAAATGCAATGTATCTATGGGTACATACAATTGTTTAAGCGTGTTTTGTTTTTTTTTTTTTTTAATAAAGTTGCTTTCAATAAGTAGTGGAGCGATGTCTCTTCCAATAAAGTATACACGTTATCAGTCAATGGTAGCTTGTTTACAAAACGTCCAACTACCTGATTATTTTAACAAACATTGTATTTTTATGTATACGACTCATCAGTCTTAAGAAATCATGGAGTTATTGATGGAAGCCTGGTAAGCAGAGATTTAGATTTTTTGTACTCTGATTCCGATCTGTTTTTGATTTTGATGCTGGCAGCACTAAATCAACCTCTAGACACTGATAAAGATTGAATATAGATTTGTGACTCAAATACCAACTTATACCAGAGAGAGAGAGCAGGATGTATTCATGGTGATATTGGAACCAAACTATTTATCATAATATTATGAATATACATATAATATATTTATAAAGTTGTCTCCTGCACTGACGCGCCTATACCGATCGTCCTACCTCTCAGGTGTTGTGCCTGAATCTTGGAGGGAAGCCAATGTGCAGCCGATCCCCAAAAAGGGTGATCGGTCAGACCCTAACAATTATCGCCCAATCGCCATCACCTCAGTGATGTGTAAAATCATGGAGCTACTAATTAACAGCCAATTGGTTCGCTACCTGGAGGATCACTCGTTGATCAGTGACAGACAATACGGGTTCCGTCATAACCGATCAACGGGTGATCTTCTAACGTTTGTATTACAACACTGGGGCGAGGCGATTGACAGGCATGGCGAGGCTCTGGCTGTGAGTCTCGACATAGCCAAGGCGTTTGATAGGGTCTGGCATCGCGGCCTTCTCTCCAAGCTCCCGGCATACGGTCTGCCCGACAACCTGTGCAAGTGGATCTCCGGCTTTCTGCATGAGCGTAGAATACGTGTCCTTGTTGATGGACACGCTTCGCAGCTCATGTCAGTAAATGCCGGAGTACCACAAGGCTCTGTGCTTTCGCCCATCTTGTTTATTCTGCATATTAATGATATGCTGTCGCTTGGCAACATTCATTGCAATGCAGATGACAGCACGGTTCATGGGCGTTATTGCAGCAAGCCTCCTGGTTGCTGGGCGGATACTGAGAGGAGACGCGAGGATCTTGTCATTGAGCTCAACCAGGCCTTGGATCTCATATCATCATGGGGTACCAGGAATCGGGTTGAGTTTAATGCCAAGAAAACCCAGGTGTGCGCGTTTTCGTGCAAGAAATCCCCGTTTTCTCCCATCCCCGTTCTTTAGGGTGTTCCACTCGCAATGCGGAATGACCTTAGTGTCCTAGGTATGGATATCCGCTGCGATCTTAATCCAAGGAGTCACATCGAGGGCGTAATATCCGCCACCTCCCGCAGGGTCGGAATCCTGAACAGGGTGCGGCGGTTTTTCACGCTCGGTCAGCTCTACCGCTTATATAAAGCGCAAGTGCGGCCGGGAATGGAATACTACTCGCACCTCTGGGACGGTTCTGCAAAATACCTTCTCGATGCCTTGGATGGGTTGCAGCGGCGGGCCATCCGCATTGTGAATGATGCAGACGTGAGTAACAGCCTGGAGCCGCTACAGCTGCGTAGGGATATTTCCTCGCTTAGCGTGTTCTACCGTCTGTATCATGGCGAATGCTCTGAAGAATTGTTTGATCTTATCCCATCCTCTCCCTTCCATACCAGAACCACGCGTACTGGATTGCGGAGCTACAGCTTCGTGGTATCTACTACCCCGGCCCGAACCAAGAGGTTCGCAAACTCGTATTTTTGCCGCACCATCAAGCTGTGGAACAGTTTGCCAGATACCGTGTTCCCTCCTTCCTATGATCCCGGGTCCTTTAGGCGTAGTGTGAAGAAGCTAAACAGCAGGCCGGCATGATTGTGTTGAGTAGCGAGAGATAGACTGTCTCTTGCTACTTGATACTCTATCTGGACGGCACTGCGCTTACCATCAGGTGCAGTGTGGTCACTTTGCCGCGCCAGAATAAAAAAAAATATGGTTTATTGAAAACCAGGCGTAATTCTTGTTAACGCAAAATTATAAACCATACCAGGTTTTCTTTATCTAAAATGATATGACTTCTACTCTACAATATTTATGTAAGATATTACTGTTTTGTGTGTTTATTTTTTATGGAAATTTGTATATTTACATAGTTCTCATAAGTTTTAATGTTTCACTAACATTACTATGGTTATCTTTTTGTCTGAAAATAAATATTTAATAAAAAAAAAATTTACTTTAAAATATAGGTTTTCTTGTTTTTATTTTGCCTTTATTAATGTTAAGTACAGTTATTGTTTAATTCCAACATTATAACCCAATCGCGATTCGTGAGCAATTATAGGTGGATTTCGTGATTGGGTATAGTCCAACGCCAGATCATAATCGAATTAAGTAAATGGTACGAACTTGAAGGTGAATCCAATTGAAAACAGAACTAGCAATGAAATATCGATTTCCTTACGACACAGTAAGGAAAACGTCACAGACTTGCAGGAGCGAAAATACTTAAATAGGTATTGATCCCACAATCGCTTTGTCTCTTTCTACAAAGTAGTAAATTTTGTGAGGATATTGCACAGTCCATTCTTTATGTCTATGGGCGAGGAAGATTATCACTCATTTTTAAACATATATTTTAAGACAAAAACGGTAAAGCGGGTAAAATCATTCAAACTATTTATGTGTTCGATGGTGAAAGAAATTGTGATTAATACGATAACTTCACCTTACACCTAGCACATAAAGCTCAAATTGTTAAGCTCATTGGTGAACGTCACAACCCTAGACACAGTAAGACAGAAATAGTTTAAAAACAAGTTGCACAGCAACACAGTGCTTGTAGCCATTTATATACATTTTTAAAAAACAAGTTGTGTGTGGAAGCTTTTTTTATTTTTACTTAGCAACATCGTTCTTCTGTCTTTGTTCTTGTTGCCAAATTCGTCAAAGTTCAAGAAAAAAGTCCTCCATTGAATTCACTGAATCTGTTGGAAGTTTAGTTTTGCATTTTCTAATGATTAAATAAGCTGAATTCCTGTTGGGTTACAAAGCCATATATATTTTTTCCAATTATTTCTTTGTAGAGTGAAATCTCATCGTAAGCAATCATGGATGATAACTCTTCGAGCGATGACGAAATACAAGAATCTCCTTCCAGCCCCAAATCTGGTGGTAAAAAGGTTAAATTGAACGATGGAAGTTCTCAAGACAGTTTCAAAGAAGCAGGTAGGCTCGGCTGCGTTTCCAAACGACGACATAATTGTTTGTGACGTCGGAGAGAAGGGTACATATTGGTTTGTTTTTTTCTCAGCTGCTTCGAGCAAAGATGAGAATATGGACAGTGGGGTTTGTGCTGATAAGTCTGAGAGTACCAGCAGTGATGACAGAGCAGCGGGCACCTCCAACGGTCCTTCAAACGAGGTGGTGATCGCTGCGCCATCTACCAGCAACGTTCGGGCTATATTGCTGAACATCAAACGTCCGCGACGTTCCCGTAATTACAGGAAGAGGAAGACTCCGGACCGCGACTCGGACAGTAATGGGTCGTCGAAAGACTCTGATGACCTTTCTGCAGAAGAAAATCCGCGGCCACCGCGACGGCACACTGCAAGCTGTAGTAATAATAGTGATACTGATACAGAAGTTGACGAGTACCATCGGCTGATTGACTTGTGCAGCTCTGGCTCTGATGATTCCAGCAGTAGTGGGTGAGTTTTTTATTTACATGAAGAGAGCTACGGCTTTTCATTTTCATTATTTTGGAGAATGAATACCACATATACATACAAAAAGTACACTTGGATGTAGATTTTTATTTATGTCGCTCAATGGTTTTTAAGTTTACGAGAATATTATACACTGAAATTACGATGAGTAACATAAAACACGAACACTACAAACTCCGTAATTGCTGAATATTCAGAGGAAGACTTCAAACATAATCTTATGTTTGACAGACCTCAAAGCTAGCACAGGGATGTAATTCTATACTTCATTAAATTGGAACCCAAAAGACCAATAGATAGACGTGAGACACCATTAGCTCTTTCTGCGTAGGACAACAATAAATAAAATTAAACATCTATGTTGAGGGTAGAAACATTACACTAACATTCCCATCGCCCTGTGACCATGGAGGCTATAAAGCTGTTAAAACACAGGGACTATAAAGTAAAAATAAATTGTGATAAAATCCATAAAATTTTATTTCATTTGGTTGTTTTTTTATAGATTAGATGTACACACTCACACACACATCTTAATGTGTCAAAAAACACCATACTTTATTTTATCACTACAATAGAAGCAAACAGTACTAAAATATATTGAATTATGTAGGACTGCCTCGGTGACGCATATGTAATTTTGCATGTGCTACGGCCGCTGTGCTGACATCTCAGGTTCAATCCTCAGGTCAGGTAAAGCAATATTGGGTTTTTCTATTTAGAAATACTCAGTATTAACCCAAAGTCTGGAATTGTGCTCAGTATGGAGATAAGCTCGCCTCCCATCACATTATGGGACTGTAATAAATACGGCGAAAAGTGGCTGTACTAGTTACACCTCTGCCTACCCCTTCGGGGATTACAGGCGTGATTGTATGTAATGTAGGTTTCGTGGAAGAACAGCATCCTATAATATATTTATAACCTTGGGAGTCTGATGCACATGTCTGATAATCACAAAGTCCACGGCTTTTCAAATTATTTAAATAGTAACCTCTAAACTTGTAATCTGTAATAATTGCTCCACTATCTATTTACAATGTAAAATACGGTACACAGTACACAAACCAATACTTTTTGTTTACTAAGCATTGTTAATAATATTTCAACAGCATGAAGTAATGTTATGCAACTTTATTGACAGATAAATAGCCTTGTCTAGGGCTCTCTGGAAAATTGACCCAAAAAACAATCAGCAAAACCATATTGTGACTGTTTTATCATCCTTATAAGGTCATTGTCATTGACAGCCTTCACGGCGCAGCGGGCGGGTATTCCATTGTGAAACTAAAGGCTGTGGGTTCGATTCCCGAACCGAGACAAAT
Organism: Laothoe populi; assembly: GCA_905220505.1. Lineage (NCBI taxonomy): Eukaryota > Metazoa > Arthropoda > Insecta > Lepidoptera > Sphingidae > Laothoe > Laothoe populi. Next base: position 2,206,130 of record HG992155.1, on the reverse strand, counting down.
GTTTGTTTAACGCACAGATATTTAATTTGATTGAGTGTTGTGAGACCGTAGACCCTTGTAGTTGGTTACATACAGGTTTTACCTGGTGTGGGGTCAGAAGTATGTGTGTGACTGTTGGGTGTAATTAATATAATATACACTAAGATACAAGTCTTGTGTTGTGTGTCAGGAATTACAAGAGATTTGGTCAACACATATCTGAAACAAATATATGTGGACCGCACAATCTTTTACCTTGGTGTGCAGACCAAACTCACAGCCAGCTACTCACCTAATGAGCCATGGATGTCAAATGAAAAATGATTTAAATATAAAATACTGTCAGGCTATATTGTGTTGAAGTTGTAGGTGATGCAAATAACAAGACAGAAATGGCAAATGAGATATCTATAATCTGTCATATCTCTTTAATTCATAGGAAAAATTTTGCTGCCCTTCATCACTTGCACATTATTATGTGCCCTTAGTAGAATAGGAAATTGCTGTAAGAAAAACCTATTGTGTTTAGTTAGTTCTTGTGTCAGAATTTGTAATAGCAAATATTTTCAACAGCATTCATGATTCATGACATACTGGCCAAATTAACTGTCTGTGTAATAGGAGGCTGAGGATTAAATCCTCCAAATGGTGGTGTAATACACAAATTTTGCCAGGTCAGGGTGTTGTGAGAATGAAAGTTCCTTATAATTTGTGATACCCTAATCCGGGGTCCTTTAAGTGTGTGAAAAAGCTACTCAACAGGCCGGCATGATTGTCTCAAGTAGTACCTCACTACTTGATCATAGTTGTATTTCGCTGCTTGATACTCTGCTTGGACTGCACTGCAATCACTAATGTATGCAATGTGGTCACCATGCAAGTATAAAAAAAAACTTACAACACAAGATACTTGCACCCTCAGAATACAGAAAAAACCAGAAACCGCCAGCGCGCTTAAAACTGAAGCAACAAAAACCACTCTTAAACAGAGTGGTTTGACGATTTTGCGATTAGTCACTCCTTTGCAGTAAGCGCGTCGTGACGTATTGTACAAGTTTCAATTTTAATTCAAAAATGCCGTCTTGTGTTGTCCGTACATGTAAAAATGCTGCTGGGATTACAAAAAAACAGGATGGGATCACATTTCATCTGTAAGTAGCGCATTCAAAGGTATATTTATTTAATTATTGAATTTCTTTTACTTATTGTGATCGTCTTAGAACATGACGCGTCCATTTTTTGAGTGTTGCCATTTTATTTTGATCGCAAATTTTACCCACTTATTTTTTGTTTTAATACTTTTATAGAATATTCACTATTTTTTATATATATTTCTATTGTATATCGTTCTTGTAATTTTAGTTTCCCTAATGATGAAAAGAGAAATTCGGTCTGGATGAAAATCATACAAAGAACTCTGCTAGATGAGTTTTGGAAACCATCAAGCCGGAGCGTAATTTGCTCAATTCATTTTAAAGAGCAATATTTTTATGACACAAAAAAATGGTTTGAAAAGACTTAGGAAAGCAGCTATTCCAACTAGGGTAGATGTAGTCATAATAATTACTTTATTTATATTGTATCCCTCCGGTTCAGAATGTTTGTCTTGTATTTTGAAGTAGTTGTGTACAACGTTAGTTTACTACCCTACTTACAAATATTAGTTAATGTTTTTTTATTAATATACTTTCTTTAGTGTTATAAGTTTACCCCAAAAAGTGGGAAACAGCTCTGAGCTAGCAACATTACGCGGGTTGGAGGTGGGGCAGGCGCGGGACGTTACGTATTGTTTTTGGACACAGCGCGGGGTATGTAATTCTTATTGAGCGCGGTTTCTGGTTTTTTCTGTATTCTGAGCTTGCACCTTATTATGGAGTCAATAATTTGTGTGTTACTTCTGGGTATTATTTATTTCACAACCTCATGAAAAACAATTATATCAGTACTTTGTAGTTATTTTTCATTAGTAATTTAATAAAATAGAGAAAGATAATATGATAGACATTATCATAATAATGTTATCAACAATAATTATTGTATTCTCTACTAATTAGCTCATGTAATGCCTTTATTTAGCACTGGTTGATCTTTAAGTAATATTATTAGATGCTGACCTATGACTGTTTTATATAAATCTAAACAATGTTTTTTAATGTAACCAATTATAATTGTGTTATTATTCTTGCTTTAACGGTGAAGGAAAACATCGTGAGGAAACCTGCATATCTGAGAATTTTTCGAAGGTATGAGAAGTCTGCCAACCCGCATTAGGCCAGCGTGGTGGACTAAGGCCTAACCCCTCTCATTAGTAGAGGAGGCCCGTGCCCAGCAGTGGGACAATGTTTAATACAGGGCTAGTATTATTATTAATTATAATTATCGAATATTAGAAATTTCAAAGCATATTTACGAATTAAATGGAATTTCATTAAGGCTTATGCCATATCATTTCTGGTGAGAGGAATCATTGAACACTGTACATTTATTGTGACTCCAACTAGATATAAAGGCTGGTATAAGACTGATGACGATCGGGAAATGCAACGTCTTTCCACCTGGCATTGTAGTGTAGTAGAGCAGTAGACAAAAATATTTCTCATATTTGATTCAACAGCAGGCTATATTTATATATAGGCTGATGCAGAGAATTGGTAAACATACATACATATACACTCACGCCTGTAATCCCCGAAGGGTTAGGCAGAGGTGTAACCAGTACACCCACTTTTCGCCGAATTTCGTTCCCATAATGTGATAGGGGGCGAGCCTATCGCCATACTCAATTCCAGACTCCGAGCTAATACTGAGAATTTCTAGATAGAAAAACCTAATATCACTTTACCCGACCCGGGGATCGAACCCGAGACCTCATCACAGCAGTCGTAACGCATGTGCAATTACAACTGCGCCACCGAGGCAGAATTGGTAAACACAGTGTATATTAGGTGGGGTAGTGGGTGATTTATCCATAAAGTTGAAATCCGTTTAAACCCAATATCAGTAATCGGAATTTGTAATTTGTATAGAAGCATTCGTTTTGAGATCATTGAAATCACTGAGAAATGCTAACGAACTACTTTAGCATTATCCAAATATGTTTAATGGTTAGAAAATTTATTGAAACTTTATCCAACGTTTTTCAGTGCCAATACAATTTATGATCACGCTGCAAACATGGCAATAAAAAATATTTTTGTAGACTTCAAAAAAAGGTTCTCAATTCGTCGGAATTTCTTTTTTTTATGTATGTTCCCCGATTAGTCGAAAACGCCTGGACCGATTCGAGAATTTCTTTTTTTTGTTTAAAAGGGTGTACTTCCCAGGTGGTCCCATTAGCACCAAGTCAGGATCTGATGATGGGATCTCAGAAAAATCGAGAACAACCCTCAAATTTTATAGGGACGCATAATAAATGTGGTGTCGTTAGGTTAGTCCTTAATTTAAGTATAAAAGACAATATTATGGATATCATTAGCCACCGAATATACACCGTAGTAACTACAAAAACAGAGTGCGTCAAAGATTGTCCAAGGCAGCTACGTGTTTAATATAAAACATTCGCTACTTTTACATTAACGGTAGGCAGCGGCTTTGCTGTGTCCTAGCATTGCAGAAGTCTATGGGCGGCGGTGACTACATACCATCAGGTGGCCCGTCTGCTCGTCTGCCTATCAAGGCACTAAAAAAAACATGTTCGCATTTGACGGAACCTATTGCACACTTGTTTTTTTAAATTTTGCCAGTCCTTCCATTGGCAGTCTTTAACCGGCTTAATAGTCCGCTGTTTAAAATACACCAACAGTCACACACAGTCCTGGCCCCACACTAGGTCAAACCTGTATCGTGGGTATCAGGAACTACGAAAGATTTTCAGTTTTACAACACCCAGATCCAATACAAATATCTGTCGGTCATAAAAACATTTGCCTTGTTGCGGGAATAGAACCCACGGCCTTTGGTTTCACAACCGGCTACTCGTCTGCTTTGCTACAAAGGCTGTCAAAGCTCTGAAAATAGAGACCATGGTGCAAATATTGATTTTGTTACTAGATTTTTTCTTTTTATCCTGGCACGGCAAAATGACCACACTGCACCTGATGGTAAGCGCAGTGCCGTCAAATTAGAGTATCGAGTAGCGAGAGACAATTCCTGGCCTGCCAGGCCTGCTTCCTCATACGCCATGGGCAAGAAGGTGAAGAAGTGGTCGAGGGTCTATGTGTCAGAGTACACAGAACATCGTACCCCAACTCTAAACCTCCGACAAAAAACGGATGTACACTGACTGCGGAACGCGACACACTTGCGTGTGACACTATGGCGGGTCTTACACCATGTGTACGGTGGTCACTATCCAGGCGGATATGAATATCCTACCAACAGCGAATCTTGATTGTACTCTGTCCTAGTTCCTGATAACCGTGTCATGAGTAGGTATTAGCAATCATCGATTAAACATAAACTACACTGAGAACGACTGTACGTACACTGATTATTACCGAGCTAGACACCCGCTAATTTCTTATAGACTGCTCACGCGAACGTTGAGATGTTCCTTTTTATAACAAATCTCTCCCCACTGAGTCTATAACCTATCCAATCTACCCGCAAATATTTTGTAAGTGACCCTCGTTATTTCCATAAAAATCTAAGGGACAGTAGATTAAGCCGGAAGTCATTGAATAAATGATTGTATTGTAAAAGGACCCTTACGTGAGGTAATCTTGTTTGTAGTCAGGACAATGTGTGACCGTTTAGTATTGTATCCAGGAGTTCTTCGGACACATGTGATTCGGAAGCCGTGCTAGAGTTGCCCTCTGATAGTACGTCCAGCGACGAGGATGCGCCATGGAACAGGTCTAATGAAGAGGGTGAAGGCGATGACGACAACAAGAGCAACCCACCGGCTGTGCTGCTCAAGGAGAGGCCTAAACACAACTACAATATATTGAGAGGTTGGTACCGGGCTCGGTTTTTTTTTTGTCAGAGAAGGCAAGGAAATGTAGGACGACTATGTGATAAAGCAGCTATAGCCTAGTTGGTTGCGGTACGGACATACGTTGCATACACCTCTGACTTTTCTAAAGTTATGTGTGTATTAAAATGTTAATTATCGCTTGCTTTAACGGTGAAGGAAAACATCGTGAGGAAAACTGCATATCTGAGAGTTTTTCGAAGGTATGAGAAGTCTGCCAACCCGCATTAAGCCAGCGTGGTGGACTAAGGCCTAACCCCTCTCATTAGTAGAGGAGGCCCATGCCCAGCAGTGGGACAATATTTAATACAGGGCTAGTATTATTATTATGTGATGACATTACATTTGTAACTCTAAAATTAAATGCCATGTTATGATGTTTTTTTAAACGATCATGGCTTCAGAATAATGGGACACAGTAGTTGATAATGTATTAAGTTCTGGGTTTGACTTGCATTAGAAGCCAGGAAGGCTTGATTTGTCCATGCTTGTGCAGGTTTTGGGCTTGGAGATTATCTAGTTAAGTTCTTGTATGTTTCTAATAAAAAGAATGTAATGTGTATAATATAAATGTATATCCTGATACTTTGTATGTTATATATGCATTAATATGTATCGATAATATACAAAGTAGCAAATAAGTACAAAATAGTACAAACAAAAATGACTTAACTTAGTTAAATTAATTAACTTATTATTGTTTTTGTTTTATATTTTATTCAATATATTTACTCACCTAAATGATCAATAAATTAATTCCATTTCAATGATATTATAAATGTTGTAGAAATAATGAACCGCGAGCTCGGGCTGACATTTCCGTCTGGGAAGACTGTGAAGAATGATGTGCTATTCGAGCAGAAGTTCTACTCGTCCCTGCACGCGGTGTACCGGCTCAAGAAACTGCACAATCTGAACAAGCACAGAGGCTGCGTCAACTCTATCAATTTTCACCCCGAAGGTAAGTTTTGATGTGAAACATCTAATGTGGCGGATCAGACCGACTGTTGATATACCTATATGATAGCATGCCACATCTAATACGTTGACATAACTCTTTACTATAGTACACGTTATTTGTGTCTTATTATATTTAGAAATATATAGGACAGTTGTAATTGCGCATGCGTTACGACGGCTGTGCTGAGGTTGAGGATACCTGGGTCGGGTAAAGTGATATTGGGTTTTTCTATCTAGAAGTTCTCACTATTAGCTCGGAGTCTGGAATTGAGCCCAGTATGGCGATAGGCTCGCCCCCTACCACATTATGGGACTGAAATTCGGCAAAAGAGGGTGCACTGGTTACACCTCTGCCTACCCCTTCAGGGATAACAAGCGTGAGTGTATACGTATATATGTATATGTACCTAACTATTGTTCGCGCAGGTCACCTTTTGGCGTCGGGTTCTGATGACACCAACGTGGTCGTCTGGGACTGGGCGCGCAAGATTCCTCTGCAGACTGTCAAGACCGGCCACAAGTCCAATGTGTTCCAGAGCAAGTTCATGTACCTGAACGCTAGCAGTCAACTGAATATCGTCACATGTGCAAGGGATGGCCAGGTCAGTAAACATATTTTATCGGAGACTTTGATTTTGAAGTGAAACTTCTTTAGACTCGTTGTTATTTAAACTTGATGAAACGAAAAAGAGACAAACACATAAATCTATAGGACTAAGCCTATCAGAGAATGAGACAGATATATTCGAGGGGATTCCGAGTGGGATCGATTGGGATTGGGTGGGATCGATTGGGATCGGGTGGGACGGAGTGGGATCGAATAGAATCGAGTGGAATCGAATCGGTTACAGTTATTGACGTAGTTTAATGGTTTTGTTATATTTTAGTAGTATTGTAATCACACACATAGGTACGTGTGTGATTACGCGTGTATTTGCCTGCGTATTACAAAGCTTACTCGTAGGTAACTTTTCTGAAGTGTCACTTCTACCGTGCGTGAACTGCACACACACTTTTTGTTTTTTTTAAGCGAATACAACATATTGAAATAAAACTAATTTTACTGTTTATTTTACCGTTGTTTACTTTCTTAGTCTCGATGTTTCGAATGATTTACAGCGTATGATCTTTGGGATCATACGAAACTGAAATAAATCGCGATAAAATCCATAAAATTTGTTTTATTCCAATGAATCTGAATGTCAACAATGTTACAGGAATCATTCGTCTTTCATGTTTATTTATGTGCATATATGAAATTGTAATTGGACCATTCTTCGAAGGATGAGGAGATTACGAAAATAATTCGTGCTGTGAATTTTCTAGAAGGAATTCTTATAATCATAGTCATGTGTTCAAATACTGCATAACGGTAATGTAGGCATTATTAGATGTTAGTTGCAGTAAATATTCGTTAGGTTTTTAATGGCTATGTCCTCTATGGACTCCTAATCTACTCCTCCAATTATGACAAAACTTTGGTGAGTTGTTTTTCATACGCCTACGATGGTTCCTGGGCCAGGATTCCTGGCATAAAATGATAAAAACAACGCTAGATGGCGCAGAACTACAAAACCGCTCAATCGATCGCGATAAATCAAATTTACTTTACGTGGCATTGTAACGCATGCCGGGTGCTGCAAATTTTAAAATAATTTTGAATATCCTTGGCCTAATTTATTAAAATTTGTTACTCCAAGAAAAACGATAATGGCTTCAAAAATTGAAATAGTTCTTATTTCCCGCAAAATAAGTCAAATTTGACTATTTCTGTATAATAAAAAATCTTGCACCCATTTTTTAGTAGAATATCTAAAATGTAAAAATCAGTTTATTCTCTCACTTGTAAAATTTTCCGAAAAGTAGTTACTTAAAAGTTAAAAGTATTATACACGGGGCAGACTGAGTTGTTAAAGTATAGTGCAATGTTTCTACCCTCCATATAGTTGATATAAAAATTTTATTTTGTTGTAGTCTGATCTACGCAGAAAGAGCTCACAGTGTCATGAGGTCTGGCAGTTGGTCTTTTGGGTTCCGATTTAATTAAATTTATAATTGGATCCAATTATATAAAAACCGCCATATAACCCGTAATTTTTTTATCCTAGCACGGCAAAGTGACCGCACTGCTGATGGTAAGCTCAGTGTGATCCAATGAGAGTATCGAGTAGCGAGAGACGATCTATACCCCGCTACTCAACACAATCATGCCGGCCTGCTCCTTCACACTTCGCCATGGTCAAGAAAATGAAGAAGCGGTCGAGGGTCTATTGTCAGAGTACTCAGAAGGCCGCAAAATGGCCAAACATTGTATCCCAACTCTAGACCCCCGAGATAAACCGGACCACTATGGCGGGTTTTTCACCCTGTGTACGGTGGTCGCTATCCGGGCGGATTTGAATATCCTACCACCAACAAAATTCGTTTTATTTCAATGTATAGAGTATGTGCAGGTGTTGTATTGTGTGTGTGTGTGGTGGTGGTAGGTGAGGCTGCTGCAGTGCGGCAGCGCCGGCGGGTCGTGGTCCCGGCGTCGCGTGGCGGCGCACGCGCGCGCGGCTCACAAGCTGCACGTGACGCCGCTCGAGCCGCACTCGCTGCTCTCCGCCGGCGAGGACGGGCTCGTGCTGCACTGCGACCTGCGCACCGACGCCACCAATAGGCACGTATACACACACACACTAACACATACTCACACACACACACACACTAACACATACTCACACACACACACACACTAACACATACTCACACATACACACTAACACATACACACACACACACACACTAACACATACTCACACACACACACACACTAACACATACTCACACATACACACTAACACATACACACACACACACACACACACACACACACACACTAACACATACTCACACACACACTAACACATACTCACACACACACTAACACATACTCACACACACACTAACACATACTCACACACACACACACACACACACACACACACACACACACACACACACTAACACATACTCACACAAACACACATTCACACTCGCGCACACACACACATACTTACACTTGCACTCACACACTTACACTTGCACTTGTACTCACACTCACTCACTTGCTCTCACACTCACTTGTGCACTCACACTAACTCAATTGCACTCATACTCGCTCATTTGTGCACTGACACTCACTCAGACCCACATTTACACTCATGCACACACACTCTGACTCGAGTTCACGCACACACTAATTACTAATGCAAAATTCTTATTTATTTAATTTCATTCTGTTTTTGTTTATTATTATACTATCTGGACGGCACTGCGCACCATCAATCGTAGTGTGGTCTAGAATGTCGCTGTGTATAAAAAATGAGTGAATGTGTATAAATGTCGCTTACTCGTAGTGTGATCACTTCCGTAATAAAAAAATACTATCAAATAGTTGACACAATTTATTTGAAATTCTTGAAATGAGGATGATGAGGGCTACGATGTATGGTCGTTTTGCGGCCTTCTGAGTACTTCTAAGTAATAGACCCTCGACCGCTTCTTCACCTTCTTGCTCATTGCGTAGTGTGAAGAAGCAGGCCGGCATGATTGTGTTGAGTAGCGGGGGATAGATTCTCTCGCTACTCGATACTCTAATTGGACCGCACTGTTCTTACCATCAGGTGCAGTGTGGTCACTTTGCCGTGCCAGAATAAAAAAAAAACGTTTATTCCTAATGTGGTCGTACTGCCTTACCAGTGTTTGTTGTTTTTATTCCTCAACTGAGTGTAATTTTTATTCCAGGTTGTTCCATCTGAAGGAGCGCGGCACGGCCATCCCTCTGTACAGCGTGCACGGACACCCGCTGGACCCCAAGCACCTGGTGGTGGCGGGTCGGGACAAGTTCGTGAGGGTGTACGACCGCAGGCACTCCGCCAAGCCGATGCAGCTCTACTGCCCTTCGCTGTTCACTGAGGAGCCTGTTAGTATACATTTTTAGTTCACATCTCATAAGAGTATCTAGGTCACTGCCGATAGACAATTGGTCAACATAATATAAATTTCAGCGTATAGATTCTTGACTATACAATACCATTTTTTAAAGTCAATGAACCATGAAGACTTTCTATACAATTACAAATATGAAATTTGCCTCCGAGACCATAGTTAAATTTAATTTTAATTCATTAATCTTTTGGCTCAAAAAAATACTTTACAACTTTCAATGTTTGTAGCTAACAAACGAATTACTTAACGTGATAAGGACTGTAGTAAGTAAAATCTAGTTTGAAACACCGTCTACAGATGGTAGTTTATCATTATTACTAGCAAGCAACTATACGCAAGCACTGTTTTATTCCAGTCAGACTAAAGCCAGCAGAATTATATTTATCATATTTACAATCGCTCTGTGTGGTGTTTATACAGGTGAAGCGTTTACCATTAATCAAAAGAATCGATTATCTCATTATTTCTTAGTCTTCGTAGCGCTGTAGTCGGCTATAAACGAGGGACTGAGGGTTCGATTCCCGCACCCACATTTTTTTTTGTGCCTGGATAGACAGACGAGCAGACGGGCCACCTGCTGGTAAGTAGTCACCTCCACCCATAGACTTCTGCAATGCCAGGGCACAGCAAAGTTACATATACGTACATATGTTTATATGGTGTATTAAGAGATTTTACAGTCCGTTTTCTAAGAAATTAAGAGGTCAGACCTCATGCTAAGATTCTCTAAGAATCCGATCTAGACTTATTGCACTCAGCTACCATATGTAAGTTGAAAATGTAAAATGTGTAATGTTGAATAGTATGTGTATATTTTATATTCTATTCTATTTTAATATTATTTGTTTATATATATAAGGTATGTTTTAGTGTGTATTTTTATTTTCCACTGATCTCAATTGTTGTTACCATGTGTTGCTGCGGTGAGCAATTATATTTTATACTCGTAATGTTGTGTATATTTGTAATTGGTGTATATATTACGAATGATGCTGTAAGATGTTTAAATTAAATTTCAATGAAAATGTAAAATATATGTGCTGTAGATGTACCTAATGAAATAAATAAATAAAATTATGAATGAAGATTGCCGGACCTAAAAAATAAAACCCTTAAAATACCGATACTGGTCCCTCTGTCTACTGTAGTACTATACATTCCAGAGCAATGCCAAAAAGAAGATGCGCCTCTCCATGATGCACCTGACATGCGCTGTGTACAACCACGACGGGACGGAGATCCTGGGCTCCTACAATGACGACGATATCTACCTGTTCGACACCAAACATGACGTGTTTGTCAAGTGAGTATGCCGGTGTACACTCACGTCTGTAAACTCGGAAGGGGTAGGCAGAGGTGCAGCCAGTACACACTTATCCCATAATGTGATAGGGGGCGAGTGTATCGCCATACCGGGAACAATTCCGAATCTGGGCTGATACAGAGTATTTCTAAATAGAAAAACCCAATATCACTTTACCTGACTCAGGGGAAATGCCGCGAAAAGTGGGTGTACTGGTTACGCCTCTGCCCACCCCTTCGGGGATTACAGGCGTGAGTGTATATGTATGTATCTTTAGTATTGTTTGCCTTAAATAAAATACGGCTTTTCAAGATACGAAGGATCACGTCACTGGATAATTAATATCCTACTAGGCTAGGTTGTCAAGTGTTTTTCTTATCCTGGCACGGCAAAGTGACCACACTGCACCTGATGCAGTGATGATAAGCGCAGTGTGGTCCAATTAGAGTAGCGAGAGACATTCTATCCCTCGCTACTCAACACAATCATGCCGGCCTGCTTCTTCACACTACACTATGGGCAAGAAGATGAAGAAGCGGTCGAGGGTCTAGTGTCAGAGTACTCAGAAGGTCACAAAACGGCCAAACATCGTACCCCAATTCTAGACCCCCGACAAAAACCGGATGTACACTGGCTGATCTGCTACTATGGCGGGTTTTACACCCTGCGTACGATGGTCGCTATCCGGGTGGATATGAATATCCTACCACCAGCAAGTGTGACAGTTTAATGTTATTTATTTATGTATTTTTCAGAGACGACCCATCCCAGGCGAAAGATGGGTACACTCACCGTTACAGCGGACACCGGAACAGTGCCACGTTCAAGGGGGTCGCATTCTTCGGACCCAAAAGCGAATACATCGTGTCAGGGTCCGACTGCAGCCATATATACATTTGGGAGAAAAAGTCTGAGGCCATCGTGCAGTGGCTTCAGGGCGATGTTAACGGAGTGGTGAGATGATGATTACTTAAGTTTTTTTTTTGCTATAAATACCCTTGCATTTGACCACTGTCTCGCCTGATGGTAAGTGATGATGTGGTCTACGGTGGAGCACGCTTGCCTAGAAGATACCTATTCACTCTTGACTTAAAGATACCCAGGTTATAATTTTCGGGAGATATAGAATCTGGCAAAGAGTTCCACTTCACTGTACACTGTCTGTTCAAGTATTAGGTAAGCACCAAGGGGGGGGGGGGGGGGTCTTTGCTTTGCTTTTGATGACATGGGGACAGGGTATTTATTTATTACATTGTAGATTTTTATTGAAAATGTTTGAAAATTCTTACATATGTGGGAATCCTACTTGTATACATATATACACTCACACCTGTAACCCCCGAAGGGGTGGGCAGAGGTGTAACTAGTACACCCACTTTTCGCCAAATTTCGGTCCCATGATGTGATAGGGGACGAGCCTATCGCCATACCGGGCACAGATTCCAGACTCCGGGCTAATACTGGGAATTTCTGGATATAAAAACCCAACATCACTTTACCCGACCCGGGGATCAAACCCGAGACCTCAGCATAACAGTCGTAAACGCATGCGCAATTCCAACTGCGCCACCGAGGCAGTCAAGACAAGAATCCTACTTGTCTATTCCCAAAAGCTGAACGGATGTTTATGTCCGCAATGGAGATTAGGAGGGATTTATTGCGTTTTTGTCAATGAAGTCCAATAATAGAATTAATTTTCAGTGTAATAAAATGCAATTTACGGATTCTATCGCGGTTTATTTAACTTTTTTTACCCGACGTTTCGAAGGCTTTACAGCCTTCATGGTCACGGGGGAGACTGAGTTGTATGTCGTCACCAAAGTATAGTGCAATATTTCTACCCTCCATGTAGTTTATATTTAATTTTTATTTGTTGTAGTCCGATCTACGCAGGAGGTGCTCACAATGTCTTGAGGTCTGGCAGTTAGTTTTGAAAAACTTAAATTAACCGCGTAAATTTCAGTTTTATTCAATGTATAATATTCCCGTAAAAATAAGAAACCATTATGTAATTTTAATAGCTCGCGTGCTAGGACTAGCATCCTTGGTGCTTTATGCTTGCTGGGTTTGCTCTTGAACAATAGGCCCAGAATTCATTTGAGTCCCCCAATTCCTCATGCTTCGCCTTCGCGATACATGGAGATTCATACGTCAATCGACAATGTTCGGCATACCGGATATCCGGTATTCAGGATACCGAATATCCGGTATCTGGCCAAGTAGCTACACCCGTTTCATCTATAATAATGACCCTAATAATCAGAAGCAGCGATAGCCTAGTCGGTTGCGGTACGGATTGCCAAGACGAAAGTATGTTCGAAACCCAAATGGCATACACCTCTAACTTTTCTAAGTTATGTGTGTATCCATTATTAATTATCGCTTGCTTAAACGGTGAAGGAAAACATCCTGAGGAAATATGTGAAGTCTACCAACCCGCATTAGGCCAGCGTGGTGGACTGAGGCCTAGCCCTTCTGATTAGTAGAGATGGGTCGTTGACGGTTTTTGTGTTAACGAAATGAGACCGTTTCCCATAAACGGTCAACTAGATGACAAACCAGTTGACGTTTTTAACTGGTTTACAGAAACATCCAAAGATCTATACGCTAATTTCCGGTTTTGTTACCGTCTGTCGTCGATTCAACGACGTTGAATGAAACAGGTTGATAAATTCAACTAGTTTATCTGTGCGCCCGTTTTGTTCGCGTTTGTCGTTGATTCAACGACTTTGAATGAAATAGGTTGATAAATTAAACTAGTTTTGCGGTAAAGAGTAAGACTCGTGAACAGTAGATAAACAGTTTAAAAACGGTTCGTTGGCAACGCCCACTCCTACTCATGAGTAGAGGAGGCCCGTGCCCAGCAGTGGGATAATGTTTAGCACAATGCTAGTATTATTAATGACCCTATTGAACATACTATGGTGAACAATGTTCGTAAGCCCACCACGTGTAATTCCAGGTGAACTGCATTGAGCCGCACCCTCGGTTCCCGATCCTGGCGACCAGCGGCCTGGACAAGGATGTGAAGATATGGGCACCGCACAACCACAAGGACCCCACCTACAATAAGCTCAGCAAGGTATGACGCCCGTTCATATTTTATTGAAATAGCTTTTGCTCGGGACTCCACCCTTTGTTAAATTTTTCTGCAGTTTAAAATGATTTTTATTTATTTTTGAGTAACCAGATTAAGTGGTACTCTAGACTCTAGAGAAAGCAAACAAATTTCATAGTTCCCCTGTAAACAAGCAAATACAGGCATTATTTTGGCTTATAAGGGTTGAAATTTCAAGTATTGGAGGTTTTGGGGCTTGTAGGGAATGGAACAAAAGATTTTTTCGTGTTTTGGACATTTTCGATCTAAAGAGGTACTGTATTGACATTTTGCGCTGAGACGATGCTTACTAAGTTTTTGTGGTACATTCCAGGTGATCCGTGAGAACAGTGCGTCTCAACTGCACAGCCCGCTGTTCAACGACTTCCTGCCAACCTTGTACAGTGCCTGGCGCGGCGAGAACAGAATCTTCAATGACGATGAAGAACTGCCGTACTCTGGCAACATTGAATTCGACGGGAACATATGCACCACCTTCTAAACCCATGCAGTTGGTCACACCACACTCCAAAACTATAATGAGTCAATGTCGGCATGATTGTGTTGAGTAGCGAGGGATATACTGTCTCTCGCTACTTGATACTTTATCTGGACGGCACTGCGCTTACCATCAGGTGCAGTGTGGTCACCTTGCCGCGCCAGAATAAAAAAAGTGTAAGTTGCCAGATAGACAGATGTACGTGTATGTTTTCAAGTAAGATATGTTATTCTGTATATGTCTTGGTCTGCGTTAAGACAATATGATGGCTTACTGTCTAGCTTAACATTGTAATATGCATCTGTAATCGTTATACTAGTCTATTGAATGGCATTTAACATGTGGAAGCAACACAAAAGTATGGCAGATGTTATACAATGTTTACTAGGCTTAAAATAAGATTTAAAATAATTCAGCATAAAAATATGCCAATTGGTATCTAGGGCATTGTATGTTCTGATTTTAAACCTCATTAGAGCAGGAGGTCTGCAACATAATAAAGGTTTTACTTAGATACTGGTAAACTTGTCAACTTACACTTGACACTCTATATCCCGAACACATATTCACGGCAAAACCAGTATTGCCAATATACAAAAATAGTAATCATTTACCACTCACATATTTCTACCATCACAGGCTAATTTAGGCCATTCAATACTATTAGAGTAGAAGTTAATTCAATAACACTATGTCATTAATAGACTTTGCACTTAAAAATAATTCTTACATAGCCTTCATATTTAACCATAGTGACAAAAGCTGATATTCAATTCCATCGCCAAGGTGGGTCCCATGTCTTTGATTGATGACAGTAAAGACAGTCCAATGGAGGCTGACATGGTTCTTACAAAGACCAAAATACCCTAAAAATCTATAGAATAAATTGAGGATACCCAAAAAGGAGGTGTTAAAGTGGGCTAAGAGCTTTTAAGGAAATGTTATTTTCCCTCGATTCTCATACCATTGTGGAAATGTAGAATTATATCCCAAATATTGGGAGTGTATACTCGTAAATGTCTATTATAAATATGTATCAGTGTATTGTGTATATGTTTGTAGTGAGCACGTTATACGGAGTGTTTTATGGATGATATATTTGAATGGCATATCAGTCGGCCTACCACTATTGTTGTAATATTACAATGCGAATTCATGGTACAAAATCGCATTGCAATATAACAATACTGCTCTAAGAGGTGGTGGTATGCTGGCAGGACTAACAATTTTGGTGGGTAAATTGTCTTATTACTTATAAATAAATTAAATTTTCAGGCCAGTATAATTCTGAAGATTGTCAAGAACCGTAAGGGCTTCCTTGGGGCTAAAACCATAAATAATTGAATTATAAGACGTACAAAATTTGAGATATGCAATACTGCTGTAGATGTGTAATTCTTTATTATACAGGAAGCCAAATATGAATTACCAGTCTTAGGCATACTGAATTGTGATCTGCGATTGGTCTGGCGATGGTATCCTGTGGGCATTATATTTCTACTGCACACTGCACTATACTATCATCAAGTGCAGTGTGTGACCAGTGCCAGTATACAAAAACACTGCTTATTGTAAAATAATGTGTACCTTAAAATACCTGTCTATACATTACTATGTATAGTATTAATTTATTGGTACAGATACAGACAACAGATTAAATTTTATATAGAGTTACATTCGTAACATACATGATATAAATATGGCGTCCATTTACTACTTACTGTACACAGCATTCTAATAACACAACAGTATGAAGATATGTGCGAAATGAGGCCAATGGCAAAAAAAATATTTTTAGTTTTGTCTTGATATGCCTTTTGAATATTTTCAAATATTAAAACACCCTTTATAACCCAAATTTTAAATATATTGTAAACGTATTTTATCTGTGTATAGTTATCGGTTTTTTTTGCACTCAATGGCGTAGTTTAGTGATTTTTGAAATAAGAACGCGAATTCTGAAGGTACTTGATTATTTAGATTTTATTAATTCAATAATTTGGAGCTTTGCAAAAGTTTTTCAGAGTTAAATTGAAAATGGGCTTGGAAGTTCATGTATACATACAAAAAAATAACCAAACTCACTCATACATACATCGCCATCATTAATTAACCGCTTAAATAGTGTTACGCATAATAGTCGAGACAAAACTGGATGATTTCGCTATTGAAGAAAAATAGTTTTTTTTTAAATTATAAGGGTTGGCAAAATAAGATGCAAAACAGTGCCATCTGTTGACAGTATAATGAACTAATATGTTACTTACTATCGGAGTGAAGTATCCACACGGGTCATCTAATTAATTTATCTTTATTGTTGACAGCCTCCGTGGCACAGTTGGCGAGTAGCCGGCAGTGAAACGAGAGGCCGTGGGTTCGATTCCCACACCGGGACAAATGTTTGTGACAGACAGATATTTGTGTTCGGGGTCTGGGTGTTGTGAGACCGTGCGTCTCTCGTAGTCCCTGATACCCACAACACAAGACTTATATCTTAGTGTGGGGTCAGGGCTATGTGTGTGACTGTTGGGCGTTATTTATTTATTATTATTATTATTGTACACTAAAAAACATACTATTGAAACACACAAAATAAAAATTCAAGTGGCGGTCTTATCGCTCTCTATTTCCTAGTTTGAATGTTATCTCCAGTTGAAATGTACTGTCAAATGTCTCATATCATTATGTCAAACATTTAGGTCACATTGTTATCTAATGACAACGGGGCATGATAGTCGGGGATCGAGTTCGACTCCCAGGTCAGGTTTTGTGCTTGATACAAAGAACGTGTTACGTCATGGGTCGAAAATACAGTGATTTTATTTTGGTACAGACTTCTACACATCAGTTCATCTTTGCACATGCTGTGTTGGTAAATGTGTCTGTCTTTAGTTATTTTGTCGGGGTCTAGAGTTGGGGTACGATGTTTGGCCGTTTTGCGGCCTTCTGAGTACTCTGACAATAGACCCTCGACCGCTTCTTCACCTCCTTGCCCATGGCGTAGCGTGACGCAACAGGCCGGCATGATTGTGTTGAGTTACGTGTGTATTGTTAATTATCGCTTGGTTTAACGGTGAAGGAAAGCATAGTGAGGAAACCTGCATACCTGACAATTCTCAAGAATTTCGAAGGTATGTGAAGTCCACTGACCCGCATTAACCCAGCGTGGGTGGCTATACCATTTCTCTTTACATGATTACACAGTTATTGACTAAAATAACAGTACCTTCAGATATCGTTTATAGATTGTAATTATCTGTTACACAATATTCACAGTAAATACCCAATTATAAACAAGTGTGTTATATATTTGTAAATTTATTATAGACGTATTGTTACGAATTCTATAGTGTTATTAAGCAAGATGGCAGGGAATCACACCTAACTTAGGTTACCAATAATCTACTAAAATGGACATTTCTCAAAGAATTTTACAAAAAATCACATTATAACTTTTTTGGCCCAGTTTGAGTCATTAGATCAGGTTACAACGGATTATGAGTATAAACATCTGTGCTTTATTAAAAAACTTAGATTAACTTTAAACACAATAAGTTTTTTCCCATTTTTGCTCATACCAATATTTAAAATATTGTGAACTCATTTCCAAGCAATTTTTATTCCGATTTCGCAAGTTTCTATTGGAGGTCATTTTTGTGAAAAAAAATTTGATACATATAATAATATCACTAATGTTTTCCTACAATACTAATAAAGGTGTTTTATACGGCACTTTCTATTGAGTTTCAGCTCTGATAACTGTCATCTAAATATTGCTATACGATCAAAAAATGTTAAATATTCACTAATTACACTATAAAATTCGTAACACCATTGTTTATCGTAGGTATAAACATTTTAAAACTTTAAAATCACATAGGACTATTTTCACCGACTTTTGGTTAACTTAAGTTGATATACGACGTACATAGAGTTAGAAATCAACTAAAATTAAGCATAGGTCGGTGAAAATGGTCAATAGTGTAAGTTAATTTTGGTATATGAAATTTTAGAAAAGTGTAAAAAAATATTTATAATTTTTATGTTATGCCTGTGATATACCGGTTTGAATGTTATATATTCATGATTATTCTTTCATTAACATTAGTGGCTTTAAATTAGTTGCGCATAGTTATTTAAAATTTCTAGACATAGCGTGCCTGATATTAAACTTATATACATATTTTTGATTGCTCATAAACTAAATGTTTTGCTTTTAACTATATTCTTTATGATTCCATGTCAATGATACAGACAATACTCTGTCATCAGATTTATATATGTGGCTTCTTTGTGTATTTAAAACTAATTAATGTTGATTAAAATATAATTTGCTTCTCTTTGAACTTGACATTTTGTGTAAAAAGCAGTTCTGTGTAAAATGCGCTAGGCATTATTGATGTTTATAGTATGGTTATAATGTCTTAATGTTGTATCGTTAGACTGTTGTAATATTCTTTTGTCGAATGATTAATTGAAATACTGTTGTTAGCGAATATGTGAGAACTAGTGACCTAACTGGCATTACAATAGTTCTGCTAAGTATTTGATCAGTAGCATGTAACATAAATATGGCAATGTAAATTTCTCGTAAAGTAAAAATACCTTGGCTGAATCGGCAACTTGCTCTGCGCTTACCATCAGGTGCAGTGTGGTCATAGAGCCTGCCGACAGAAGTGAAAACTTAACAACTTTGGAATTAATGTGTTCTTTTTTGAAACAGCGTTCATGAAGTAGTAACTTGTAGCTTATATCAAAAGTAAAATAATCTGAGCGTGAATGTCACACCAGTTCAGTGCTTTATCCCAATCCCAAAAATGTCCAACGTGCCTAATTATTTATTTATGTGCCTAAAGAAGTTTCACTTCAAAAAGGCAAAAGCAAGGTGTTTAACCGACTTTAAAAATGTAATTAATTCGCCTTTTTTTAAGTATGTTATAATATCCTCCAAATATGGACACTGGATAGTTTTGATGATTATTGAAGTGATAACTTCTTTAAGCACATTGGGCACTTTTGGGATGGGAAAAGACTAAACTCGCGTGATCTTTAAACTCAGATTATTTTACTTTAGATATAACCACGCCTATGATCTTCTATAATTATTGACAAGCAATCACTAACAAAAAAATTATTACTTCATGGACGTTGTTTCAAACAAGAACACTAATTCCAAAGTTTTAGGTTTCACTTCTATCGGTATTCCCCATTACTACCTATTTTTTTAGTAATGGCCAATGTTTATATTTACCTGCAGGTCGATCTTATTGAATTTAGTTGAAATTTAATCACAATACATAATTGAAAAAAAAACTGAAAATACAACATGTTATGACATGATTATTAAAAATGATACTTAGTCACTTTGGTTCAAGCGGCCGAATTTATGTTACAAGACAAACATTGTTCAAATACTTTTAGCCTACGTTTTTATATTATCCATTAATACCCTCATGGTCATAAACTGTAATAGGTTATTTGAATTAATGTACAATACTGCTTTACTGTAGCATAAATAATTTGTTCACAGACCAGTATAGCGCAACCACGAGTTTATGTCAAAAAGTTACGTTAACGAAGTCGACGCTACAACGCTAGGTTGTAGCGTTGTTTTTATGTATGTAATGTTTCAAATTTTGTTACTCGCGCAATCGCAATCATAAAATTTGTGAACAATCGACTCCCGACTCTTCTGACAGCTCGATCTATATTTGATTATGATTACTAACCATAGTTAAAATTGACTATGGTGAAAAAAATAAGAATTGAGTCGAAGTTTGCTTTATACTACGTGTAACGGGAATAACGCACATCCTCCGACTCCCCAATTTAAAAATATTATTACAATCATAATTCACATATTGGAATTAGACTGCGGTGAATATAAATATTGTTTTGAAATTAGTTGTACTAATTTTCGACATAAAGTTGGTAATTTTAATTATTTGATTTTTTAAAGTGTTCGTTTATTATTGCATTTAGAAAAGACTTTATCGTATCGAGTTATGTTTCAGTTTCGTTTGTCTTGAACGTTAAATTAAAGGGTGACTGTTATTTACGGGAGTGTTAACTATTATTGGAAAAATAATCGTCTATTAAAAAAATTGTTGATATCGATTCTGTCGCTTATTCTGAACAAACTACTTTCAGAGTGTGCGTTAATCATGTCACATGTTGTATAAAGCAAACTTCGACTGCAGGCATATGCCTAAGCCTGTTTCCCTTTTCTAATCAGCGTCAGGTATTAAAAAATATATATTTTTTAATTCATTTGACATCAATAACTTATTTGAGTTTTAATATATGAAAAAATCATCCATGAGTTGCCCAACATTGTACCAAATATGGCGAATATGCACAGTTTATAATAAAAATGAATCGTTTTTCGTTTATATAATTTTTATGGGTCACTGGTCAATGTTTATATAAAAAAAACTGTATTTGCTATAAGCTGATTTTGTGAATAATTAAATATCCTATAATTTATTAATATTTTGTTCATATGACATATGGTTAAGCGTTGCCCCACGTATAGGGTCAAAATTAATGCGACAAGATTTCAGCTCACTTGAATAATTTTTTCTAAAGTTCACACGAAACTTATTCATTTTAACTTACATATTTGTGTGATTTGCTTTTATTTAGTTCTAACATTGTAATTAACTCCAAAATATATGGAGTTACGATGTAAGTTTAGTCCCAATGTGTAAATAAAGGATTATCTACTTGAATATTTGAAGTTTTATTTTGAAATAATCCTGAACGCATTATATGGTTGAAATAAACTTGTTAATTGAAATATTTAAAATTCACATGATTAATGATGAGTCGACCAATTATTATTCAAATGTTTTATTTTGCTAAAATCCATGGTAACTAATCTTTTTTTTAAAACCAAAGCTTTACCTCAAAGTTTTGAATAACCCGCTATTTTACTATTTGACACCTAGCGCCACGCTATTTTCAAATTTCGAACTAATAGTTGACGCCCTCACATTTTGTATTATTTTTCTGTATTTAAGTGGTCAAATACAAACATTCATGCATCAAAATCATTAAAATAGAATTGAACATCATCTTAGAAAGTTACTTGGCAATCAACAGCGTAATTATAAAAATAAAATTGTACATTTTTACCCACATGCTAGTTATTGCTCGTCAGTGGCCACCCGTCTAGACCAATCAAGTGGCGTGTGCATAAGCCCGCGCCATCTTCGTTTTCAAACGGATCTCGCCGCACGCTTGCCCATTCTGTCAGTCAGTCGCGCGTCGGATTCGGGCAGTCGTACAACTCGCTAATTCTAATAGTTAAAACGCCAAAATCAGAACAATCATGAGCACCAATGAAAATAACAGTGAAGTGGCCGTGGACAAGGTCGGCGATGAGAGCAAGGGTGACGCCAAAAGTGAACTGAAAGGAGCAAAAAGGGCAGCGGAGGTGAGTGCACATGTCGAACAAATGTATTCATTTAATCGCTCGCCATTTTATTGAACGCTATAATAAAGGCCATATTACGTTAATTTATCTTTGTTGCATCAATACGCCTAGACCACATGGTGCAAGAGTTAGGCGTGTATAGCGGGAACAGGAATCGAACCGACATCAACCGGCGTATTTTTGGACCTCATATCTGCGCGAGTTACGTATTTTAGCGCGTGTGAGGTAATCGATGAGCCATTAACACCATGCCCTGTGATGTTGCAACCATGTGAATTACTTGTCTGGCGTGCTATTATAGTAGGTCTAGCTTTGTTTACCCGTTTTCGATACAGAGGCATGACCTTGGTAAAAAAACATGGCGCGAGAACGTACGCTGCCCTCATTGATGTCATTATTGCTTGAAAATGACTTGATCGTAGTAAAATCGTGAAGATTTTGTATTATTGATTTTATCGTGGCTATTTTAGACTTTCTCAGGGCTTACGTGCACCGTAGCGTGACGCCAGATAGATAGGTAACATGGCCGGCGCGAATGTCAATGTATCGGCTAGCGACGATTGTCACACGTTAGTGTTCACTCCACGTTATCTGCTTCGATTTAAACGCATCCTTGGCTGTCGCCTAGGATGAAATTCAAGTGAGCCGTGAATCAGACGCGCCAGTATCATTTGCTCGATTGTTATTTTATATCGCAGCTTAGACTCAAAACTAGTCATTGACCCGGCGTTATTTGAATGTAGGTGTACCGTATTTTGTTATACGTTTCCTTTGTTCAACTGGCACTTGATCGCGATGCACACGTATTGCCATTTTGTTGACGATGCCAATCGAGGCGGGAATTTTACATTGCAATTTTACTGAATATGGGAACGTTTTATAATTTTATTGTCATGCGTCTCTTTCGCTCTAAGTGACTGGCGTGCTTAAACGCGTGGCTTGCTAGCGCCTCAACTTAATCGAGGGGTTATATTTGAAAGGTTAGGTAGGTACGCATTTTTTTTAAACGAAACGTGTAATGTAAATGTTGAGCGGTTTGGAGGTTGTTTTATTAATATTGGATTGTTTTGATTTGTTTGGCACATAGACTCGAAAACGGACGGGTAGGTGTAGGTACGCGCGACGCCGCGTTCCGGTCACACGGCCACGGGAAAAAGGGCCGTATGACGCCGGCTTCGTTACCCTCACACT
This sequence comes from Laothoe populi, assembly GCA_905220505.1. Lineage (NCBI taxonomy): Eukaryota > Metazoa > Arthropoda > Insecta > Lepidoptera > Sphingidae > Laothoe > Laothoe populi. Next base: position 2,182,698 of record HG992155.1, on the reverse strand, counting down.
ACTAATGACCCCACGCTACTTTATTGTCACCAATCTTGCCACCTGCCTATATTTATTAGGTCGCTCGTTGTTTCACGCGAAATTATAACTTCTCATCTAGTGCATTTAAAACTGAAATGAATTGGCTGATGGCCAGTTTTTACTTTCTTAATCTTGTAATGGGTCGCAGTGCGCCGCATAATGTTGTCTCGTGATGCGTAAACAATAATAAAGTTGTGAAATTACATGTTTGGACTTTCCATAGGAAAAAACAACGGAAGCGAAAAAGGCGCGAAAGGAAGAAAATGGCGGCGGAGGGGACGACGAGCCGCTCAGTCCGGAGCTGGATACGTTTGAGGATGAAGAAGATGTAGACGATGATGACGATGAGGATGTGGAGGGAGAAGAAGAAGATGAAGAAATAGGAGACGAAGAGGACGATGATCTCGAGGGGGATGGTACGTACCTTTTACTAAATGATTCATAGTAGTGCTATTATTGTAGACGTTGCTCATACCGCGATATTTGTTGTTACAGATGACGACGTCGAGGACGAGTTACTGGCAGAGGAGGAAGAAGACGATGCGTAATACGCCTCGTGCCTCAGCATGGACAATGTCACAGTGATGTGTTAGTGGTAGTGACGGCCCGGACTGACGCGGCCCCGCTTCGCCCCAACTGCGATACAAGCAGTACACTAGAGCACACTACACACTAAAGCCGACACAAGACAGAAACAGTTGGGAACATGCGGGGCCGGCAACTCTCCCACCAAAAACGGGTGCAGTTATAATTTAAATGACAAATGTAATTGATTAAGTGAAATTCAATGCAGATTTTCAATTTTTTACAATATTTAAGTTCGGTACCGAAGCTGTATCATTTATTCTCGGCTCGATGCAACGGGTGTGTAATTAAGACTTTAGTAGAATTCTGTTGAATTTTGTCATGAAATGTACAAATGTGTTTTTCGAAAGTAAACTTATTCTAAGTGAAAACCGCTCTGTATTCTAGGTTGACCTGTAAGCCCGTCGTATGGCGAATTTGTGATATTTTTCTACAGTAGGAACCTAACAGATTTACAATGCTTTATTATTTGTTACACGTGCGCGCCATTTTGGGACGGCTGCAGAAATTTACCCCTCGCCAAATCTCTGTATTTACAGCGAACACCAACAGTTTGCGTATATACAACGCCCTTGTCTAACGCTGTTGAACTTAATTTAAAACTTTTTTAACAATATAACAGTAAATTAAACTGTCTACATTTTCGCGCCAAAAAGTCTTACTCGCGGAAGAAACATTACAAGTGTTGCATCATGTGTTGCCAGGCTGTTATTCTCAAATATGGACTACACTACAAGATAATTTATTAAAAATAAAAAGTAATTGGGTCAGAAATAAATTTTACTTCAAAATAAACATCGAGTAGTTTTCGCCACGACTCCCACGTCGATACCTAATTATTGTAATATGTAAACATGATTTCAAAACTGGTCTCGCGCTGAACGTCACAGGCACAGTCTTAAGCTGGCGTGCACGGGTGGTGAATAGAAATAGGCCAATGAAGGCGCACTAATAAAAAATAGCGATGCAAGTCACAAAGCTCAATTCTTCATTTTCTAATTGATGAGAGTTTGTGTGTACATATTTAGCATAAGTGATGCCTGTGATTGTTGTATGTAACATTTGTCAACTCATTCAGTTTATTGTTGATCGCCTATCGGTGAGGTCATGTTCAGGGCGCACTTTCGTCATCTCTTACGACTCGAAAACTCACCGCACAATTCAATGATGATATTAAGTTTTATATATACAGCAGTTCCGTATCGGACTTGATCATTCGGCGTCTTTTCGAGTCGAAACGAGCGCACACGCTCCATGGCAGGTTAGGATGAGACGCGCCTGCCATTCGGACATTTTGCTAGAAAAACATCACAATTTTGCCATCACGCGCCTCGCTTCGACCGCGCGCTCTCTGCCACCGATAAAGAGAGCGCGACGGTCGGCGCGCCGCGATAGCGGACGGAAAATATATAAAACCGGCCTGTAATTTTTGTCCATACTGTTACGGCGACTAGCGTAGAACCCGCAGCTCGGTATTCCAGTGTTCCACGGTGTGGAACGAGAGATTCTTAGGTTAAAGTAATTTAGTATGTAGGATGTACGCCATTTTTACGTAAGGACGCCAAGGGAGCCGGCGTCGGGCCGGGCGGGGTAGGTGGGAGGGGGAGCGCGCCGCGTGGCCTCGTTCGATTTGTGTCCGCGCCCCCCGCGCACCTCCCCTGTCGCCCCGCGCCTTCCCCACTGCGGCGTCCGTCCACCACCACGGCGAGCCAACGCGCTCTGCCGTATGGAAAATTTCCCGTTGCGCATCGTCCATCGCCGGCCGACGACGGCCCGTCTGCAGCCGACGATGTATGAGGCAGCCATGGCGCGAGTGTTTTGATACTTGTTGTTGAGTCCGTGTTCCGTTCCGTGCGGAGTGCGGTGGCGCGGGCGGGTCGGCGTATGTTCCGCTGACGGCACAGCCGGCCCGCGGCGGCCGCACTCTGCGAGCATTTAGACGACAGTCCCGTTGGCGGTCCGATACCAAAGGGTACGACGACGTTTCGTCGGAGAAAATTGACGTTGAAATCTATATTGTCTTATGAGTAAAATCTTATCGTCCCGCCTTTCGTTCGTGAGAAAGAGCTGTCGCATATTTGTGTACTATGTACGACTTATGTGAATAACTTAGTACGATTTTATTTATTTGTGATGTTGAACACTATTGATTTTCTACAATGGACGAAATGTAAATACAACCGATTTTAAGTAAAAAGTTATTTTGTTTTTGAGTTTATTTATTTACCCGATGCTAAATCATATCGGATATGATGCAAGTCATGATAAAGACAGCGCGTACTAGTATAAATAAACATGCCGCAATACTAGAAGGCGCAATTGTTAGGGACGCGTGCACATTAGAGCGTGCGGCTCGTAACGGTTTTCTGCCATGAGGGTACAGAAAATCATCCCTACCGACAACAATGCATTTTAGGGGAAGTATCACGAGGGGTCTTCACCCTATTTCCGCTTTAATATTATTAGCAGTGTATGTATTATTTCATCATGAGAAGAACGAGTCAGATTTTAAATTGGGTCCACCATGAGGTAGAGTATGTTTATCGTATGCTATATATAACATACCTGTTCGGAAAATGGGACGCTTGAATAGGTACTTACATGGCTGGCTGATCCGGAATGTCGTTTGGTTCAGGAGGCCTGAGATCCGTGCTGACTGCTCTCAAAATAAAAGTGTTCGCAATGCACATATATAGTAATCATGGGCCTAATAACGGTAGGCAGCAGCTTTGCTGTGCCCTGGCATTGCAGAAGTCTATGGGCGGCGGTGTGTACTTACCATCAGGTGGCCTGTATGCTTATCCAGGCAGTATAAAAAATTACCGGTTGAAAATATAACAGCGTATCTCAATATCGTATAATATAAACAATTATAATTGTATAACACGACGAAACAAGGTGATTCAATATATGAAAATTACATCGTCATGTTCAGTCTCACGAGCGGAGACAAAATTGTGTCGTTGGCATATTGCACTAACTTTATGCCAAAGTACGTCGTGATACAGCTACTTTTACCGTACGAAATCTATTTGTGGGCGCAGATTTATATTTGTTTGTAATTTAACATACCTATTACCTACCTACGGCTTTCCAAAGAGTACTTGAACATGCCTAAAATGCATCAACATAACGGTAAAAACGTAATTATGCCTTTTCTATGCAAAGACTAGGGCGCCATCTCTGCGTAAGTATTTACAAATAATTTCCGAATAAGACGCATAGATGGCGCTGTTTTTCTATTTTCAGTGCTACTTACTGGTTAACATAGATGGAATTACTGCTGATGGTAAAACCGCGATTTTTAATATGTGATGAATACAATTTACATGGTGAAATCTTACTACTATTATAATTGCGAATGTTTGGATGGATGTATGTTTGTTACTCAATCACGCCAGAACAGCTAAACGGATCTGGTTGAAATTTAGCACAAAGGCAGTTTTAGTTTGAAATAGCACATAAGCTACTTTTATCCCATAAAAAAGTACGGTTCCCGTGGTATAGTTTAGTTTTCACAGAGCAAGGGCTCGACATGATTTTTTACATAGTGACAGATTAAGGATCAGAAAATTACATACGCTACTATTTATCGCGGAAAAATGCACGCTTCTTATGGGATAGCAAAATATAGAAACGTGTAATAGCTTAAGATGCCTTCATGTATTGTATACCTATTCTTCCAAAATCTTCACGCGGGAAACAGCTAGTTATTATTTAAAGTTAGATTAGGTAGGTTAACAATACGATTTTAACTGGATATTAAAGTGGGACATACGTTTACCTATATAGTGGTACACGTACTCAGGGTGTAAAACCCGCCATAATAGCCCACAATTGTGTCGCGTTCCGCGATCAGCCAGGGTATATCCGGTTTTTGTCGGAGGTCTAGAGTTGGGGTACGATGTTTGGCCGTTTTGCGGCCCTCTGGTAATCTGAAACTAGACCCCCGACCGCTATTTCACCTTCTTGCCCATGGCGCAATGTGAAGGAGCAGGCCGGCATGATGGTGTTGAATAGCGGGGGATAGATTGTCTCTCGCTACTCGATACTCTAACTGGACTGCACTGCGCTTACCATCAGGTGCCAGTGTGGTCACTTTGCAGTGCATAGTGTGATAAGATGTGCTCGACCACAATATACTAATGAACGCTTGTCAATGGGTTAGTAACTAAAAACTACATCACATACTTTATTATGAAACAGACTGCAAACGAATTCTTTGCGTTTAAATTCACATACTCTCGGCAACTTTTCCTCGATAATTACAGAATACTAAGTTCCTAGGGCTATCCACTCCGAGGTAGGTGGTAGGTAGAATAACATCAAATAAGGTATACAACCCTAACCTTAACCTTACAGTCCACAGGAAAATGTACTATCACGCAATCACCATCAGCGCCAAGGAAACTGACGCAAAGGAAATTATATTCTATTCAAAAATATAAAATAATATTACTTACCTCATAGCAATGGTGAACAGTTTTTGCCGTGGTCTACATGCACCAACCTTCTTCCAGGTCCTCATATTGTTAGTACATTGAAACGGTGGCCGTGAAGATGAAAAAAACATTACTACGACTTTACATAAAAAACATATTTTTTTGTTGACAGGGTATGCTAAAAGGCTAAATATTATATTCAATTTATTATAGTTATAATTTTGGATTCATAATAAAGCCGGATAACCCGGTTTATAAGCACCACTACTGCTTAAAACGTAATGATGTCCGTACGATTTAATGGATGTTAAACTCTAACGAATGTTTTATTAAATGGACATAGGCTTTGATTCATTCAACCATTTCAACCAGCAATAAATAATTTAGTACGATTCGTGCCGCCTTGTGGAGTGAACGCAAGTACTGTGCGTTCTGAGCTCTATAGTTTCGTGTCCTTTTAAATTGAATTGACCTCTCTTTGTGTTTGTTAATTTGTGTTTTCGAATGCACCTCCGGTCAAATGTGTTTAAAGTGAAATTTTTTGGCGGTAAAATGTGACATTGCTGTTTCTATACATGAATGGAATTTATTTATATTTTCTCTTTTTACTCGAGTCTAAAGACTTTTAAAGGTGCGTATTTTGTATGCTTTTATGTTGCTGTGATGTCGATTTTTACTGTTTATAAGTGCACGGACGGAGAAATTGACATATAATTATCTAATATTGAAACTCATTTCATGAGTTATTATAAATTATTACTACACTCATATTCAATTGCAGTTCGGTCGAGTAGAACTATCGATCAGTAAATTCCAAAATTAATTGGTCGTTACAGCAATTTCATGTTGATGACGATACAGTATTGATGTTGCATTAGTAGATTTCATAAATTAAATTGTGACTTACTACATTTAAAAATAGTGCAAGAACAAAAAGACTTAAAAAGTATATTTAAAAAAAAACATGTCCTTTTATTACATTAAGTAATTATTATTAATGATACGTAATTCACAATACCGAAAACACAAGACACCGTCTCTAAATTTATATACCTAGGCGATTGAGTATTACATTTTATCATAATAAATTCAATAATAAAAATAATTCACACAAAATAATACATCTTTTAAAGTTACACAAATATTAAACTAAATACGTAATTCGCTCACTACTACTAAACTTGAAACGCGTAACTGAACATTTCTTTTTTCAAGGTTTCTCTGGTCCAGCACGTATAGTCATACAGCCAAAAATATTTTTCATATAAAAATTATTAAAGAACAATAGTTTATATCATCTAAAAATTAAAAATATTGTTGTGTTATTTGTGTGTGTTTTGATTTTAGACCCAATGTAAAATATTAACAAAATTTTCCTAAATAATCGTCCACTGGTCTTATCCACAATTTAAAGGTAAATCACATATATACTTAATGTCATTTAATAACATTTTCTTGTTTACAAAGTTATTGATTTCGCTTTGTTTGGTTTATCAGCACCGTATCTAAATCACTACTAAATAGATCGATACCCTTATAATTACGAAACCAATGTTATTGTCATCAATAACATCATTGTTCTTTGTTCGTAAAATTTTGACATTGTTATTTCAAGTGGAAATGCCGTATATCCCTAGTACTTCCTGACAGCAAATCTCAGGTCAGTTCAGGACTATAGGATGTGTGTGACTGTTAGGTGTATTACTTATTTACTTTTATGTCGTTATATATCTTGTAAGTCGCATTTACTGTAGCATTATTATTGTATTCCACATAGATCTTTTGAGCGACGTTCGTCTCATACAAAACTTACGTAGTAAAGGTTTCGTGCGTTCGAGTTTTGTATTTCGGTACCTATTTGATATTCTTTAGGAACTTTAAAAAAGTGGCAAGGTGAATATTACAGCAGTAGTGATAAAGCCAGATTTTTTCTATATTATTTTACATTTATAGAAGTTCTATTGATACTGTAAGTTCTATTAACAATTATGTATATGATTTCTTATTAACAAAAAAAACCTTTTTTTGTTAATTTATTAAGCGACATATCGTCCTGGTGGTAGGATATTCATATCCGCCCCGATAGGGACCACCGTACACAGGGTATAAAACCAGCCATAGTAGAACACGCAAGTGTGTTGAGTTCCGGGATCAGCGAGTATACATCCGGTTTTTGTCGGGGATATAGAGTTGAGGTACAATGTTTGGCCGTTTTGCGGCCTTCTGGGTACTCTGACAATAGACCCTCGATAGCTTCTTCACCTTCTTGCGCATGGCGTAGTGTGAGGGAGCAGGCCGGCATGATTGTGTTGAGTAACGGGGGATAGATTGTCTCTCGTTACTCGATACTCTAATTGGACAGCACTGCGATTACCATCAAGGACAATGTGATCACTTTGCCGTGCTAGGATATTGAAAAAAAAACATACCATACAGTCCCAGCCACGGGATTACGCGAACGCCACCGCTCTTAAATGATTACAGCACGACAATACTCAATACGAGAGAAAACGCCGCTGGCCAGCCTTAAAAAATCGCACTCACGAATTAGTATAAAATGTTATAAAAGTTGGTATTGTTATGATGGCACGTTTTTGAAAGTCATTTAAATTCTCAACTACGATTTTATAAGGCAAAGTAAATTCTGGTGTAAGATATAGACAGAGCTTATCTAAGTACCGTTAAAGCTACCCTCTAGGTAGTCGGGTTTTTTTTATCGCGGGGAAGCGGAATTATGAGAATAAAATGGTTATGCTGGACTAGCCGGTCTTTCGACTCAGCAACCTTGCCGGCATGATGGCTATCCGGGCAGCCGCTGGGCCGAGTCCCTACCCCCTATGTACACCCCACCCGACAATACAGTTAAAACCCCGCGTTGGTTACGCGGTAATTCTGCGGCGCTTACGGAGCGGTCCCTGGGTATCCTAAGTTAGACTAGAATTGCTGGTTCGGTCTACTGTATTAATATGCCGTTATTTTATGAAAAATTTATTTAGGGACTTTTGTATGTAAATTTGCACATGTCAATCCCATAGTATTTTCTTAGTTAGGTGTTTCAGTTCTACGCATTATATACAAAACTTATTACAAGGCATGTGTCCAGATCTTAATCTATCAGCTGTGATAATCAGCTTTCTAGGTAGCAGCTCAATATGTCGGTTGATTTATGTTGTACCACTGCCTCATCAATTGGCGTGATATAGTCACTTGCTGCATTTCGTACTCTGAGTGACATTCCAAGACTCGAATGCTCATCTCCTTCCCATCCTCCATTTCTTTCTTTTGAGTTCGGCAACACATCCATGATTCTTTCGGTGATGTGAATGTTTGTGTAAAGTGTAGATCAGCCACAGCTTCGTGGTAACTTTTACTCCGGCACAAACCAAGAGTTCGTAAATTCGTATCTATGTCGCATCATTAAGCTGTGGAACAGTTTGCCAGCTATCATCCGTATGATCCTGGCTCCTTTAGGCGTTTTGTGAAGAAGCTACTCAGCAGGCGGACATGAATGTATACTTGATACTCTAACTGGAGAACAACCATCAGGGGCATTGTTGCCACATTCCCTTGCCAGGCCTCTGCTGTACAAGAATTTAAAACAATAAATAAAAGAGTACGAATCAAAGACATATCGATCTCGCATTTCAGAGTAAGATGTTTACCCACTAAACCACATGTCGTCAGTTCTTATTAGTAGTAATGTTTCTTTTATGGATAATATTTAGAGATTTATACTTTATTGAATAAGCATTAAAGTGTTTGAATAACTGTGATATGTTTATTATTTTTTGAGTAATAGTTTTATAGAATGCTGTACTGAGGTCTCGGGTTCGATCTCCGGGTCGGGTAAAGTGTTATTTGGGTTTTTCTATCCCGAAATGACCAATATCAGCCCGGAGTCTAGATTTGTGCCCTGTGTGGCATTATGCTCGCCCCCTATTACATCATGGGATGGTAATAAGCTAAGTCGGCGAAATGTGGGTGTACTAGTTACACCTCTGCCTAACCCCTTCGGGGATTATGTATGTAGAATGTAAGTAATAATTGTAATATACCACACTAGCTGTTGCTCGCGGCTCCGCCCGCGTGGAGGTCATATTTGAGACAAAAAGTATACACTACAAAATACCAATTTCCATGCATTTAACTTCAAAAATGAAGGATTTTCATTCAAACTTTCTTACCCTATTTCACCCCCTTAGGGATGAAATTTCCAAAAACCCTGAAATATGTGTTTTTAATTTTTAACTGTAAGGCCAAATACCAAATTTCATGCGTTTAACTGCAAAAATGACAGATTTTCATACAAACTTTCTTCCCCTATTTTACCCCCTTCGGGGTGGAATTTCCAAAAATCCTGAAATATATACATATATAAAGTTTAATTACATTTTATTAATACGGTCATTTGAAAGTACTGTCCAAAATATCTTGCAATGCAATATTTATTTCATTTTAAGGGTATACCAGCAAATACATTTTATCACTATTTTTTATTACGAGGGGCATTGTCACTGATCAGAAAAAATGTCACATGTTGCTAAGTGGCCGAACTATGTATTTATGATTTAGTTCGCAGCGATTTCGTTAATCATTAAGTTGAGATATGCAAGGCCAGCCTTTCTATATTATGAAATGTTGTGATCACAACAAATGTCACGTTTAAGTATACTAAGCTGCATTCCGAGAATTGGTTGCTTTGCACTTTGTTTTAGTTGTTCATGGCAATCTGCATGGTGGAGAACCTTTGACTTCTCTTTTGTATAAACAAAAGAATGAAAGAAAAAAGTGTTTATGGTAATGTCGGTGTCGATGTTATCCCCTTCAAAGCTTGGGGGGCAATGCCCACAGAAATACGTCGCAAAACCCCGCTGCCATTCTGTATTTTGTAAATTAGTTGCATTTATTTAGGATATAATTAATGTTGTTCTTGAAAATTGATTGCTTTGTTACTTACTTTGTACCCTAGTTTTAATAGTACTAGGAATATGTTTGATATTTTGTCTGTAGCAATGCACCACTCGCATGAATGGACCATATGATGTTTGTTTTTTATTTGAATGCTAATATTATAAGCGAGTGTTCACAACTAATTAACCTTAAAATAAATAAATAATTAACACCCAACAGTCACACAAATAGACCCGACCCCACACTAAGATATGAGTTTTGTGTTGTGGGTATTAGGGACTACGACGAGACTTTCATTCCAGACCCCAGACACAAATATCTGTCTGTCACACAAACATTAGTGCTAGTGTGGGAATCGAACCCACGGCCTCTCGTTTCACAGCCAGCTACTCGCCTACTGCGCCACGGAGGCTGTCATACCTTGAAACCGTATTCTAGTCATTCAAATCATCATATTTATTCCAGATGAGGGAACAATAATAACAAGCAATTATCGACATTGCAGGGCCGCAGGCACAATGCACATTACAATGACATGGAAGCCGCGTGGAAAGTCGTTGGGTTTTGTTCAGAATGGAATTTTTTTATTGCCAATGCGCATATTTTATTATATTTATACTATATTAGCTGTGGCTTGAGGCATCGCTGAAGTAACAGCTGGTTTAGGAAAAAAAAGTGGTTTCGACTACGGCGCCACTTATCTCAAAACTTAGGCTCAAAACTTCTATCTTTCAAGCTGTTTCAACTAATAGTTATAAAAAAACAAAACTAAATCTTAAAATTATTCTTTATAAACAAAAAAATCTTAACTATTAATGTTTTTTTAAAAGTATTCGCAAGAATTAAGTTGTTACGTATATGTAAAGATTCTACTTGTAAGAGTTATTATTATTTTTAAGTTAAACCCATATACATCTTGTAACTGCAAAGGAATAGATAGAGGTGTATCTAGTGCACCCAGTGTTCATTTTTTTTGTGTCTCGATAGGCAGACAAGCAGACTGGCCACCCGATGGTAAGTAGTCACCGCCGCCCATAGACTTCTGCAATGCCAGAGCACAGCAAAGTCACTGCCTACCGTTTATATCCATACTATTACGCCAAAGGCGGTGAGGCTATTACCATTTTGTTCTCAAATACCAATCCTGGCCAACTCACGCATCATAATTCGACCGTTGCAATTGGCAGGCTATTTGATGTAAGCTACATTTTTTGCGATATTTTGAAACTAGACTTAAAACATGCAGAAAAATTACCTGATTATGATAGAATATACATATATTATCGCAAAAAATTACGCTAATCAAATAGCCCGCCAATCATCGATATGAATTATTTATATTTATATAATCCAGTAAACTTTCCAATGGTTATTTGATCACAAACAAACAAAAAGAGAAGAAAGTCCGGTCTAGGTTTCTTATTTCACTTTGAATTTCGAATGTAATTTTATAGGGTAGGATTGTGATGCACGGATTGAATTACTACTAAACAACTAACACTAACATTGCGTTATAAAACTGTGTTATGAGAAATATTAGTGTCCGACCGAAACAGGAATTTCTACCGAAACCGAAACCGAAAATGAATCTTCGGTACCTGTAACAGTTTCGGCCGAAACCGAAACCGAAGCCGAAACTTTCCGGACATGTTAAAATCTTTTTTTTATGAAATTTGGCCATATACATTTATACAGACTGTGACGACGTGTTAAGTTAAATAAAAAACAATAATTGGAGTATGTGAAAAAATAAATAATTATATATTTGCCATTATTTTTACCCGACTACGGCGAAGCAAAAGGGAGAGTTATGTTTTTGACCGGTATGTGAGTATAAAGTATTATTTGAGTATTCGTTATGTATGTATGTTCATCTGTTCCCTCATAACTTCTAAACTACTTCTCATTATTTGACAAATGAGATGTCGTTGGAAGCGTCTTGTTTGTCCGCTGGTTATAGGCTACGTGGCGTCACATTAAATTGAAAATGGCAAGAAGTCTGAACAAAAAAAAAATTTTCTTCTCACCCCATATGTGAGGTATCATTGAACATGGATTTTAAAATGAAGGTTGGGTTTGGTACATCATATTTTTGTCAAACGTACCGTTTGCGAGATATATCCCGTCAAAGTCATAAAAACTAATTTTTTACCTGACTCCGATTTCGCAAAGTGTTTGTTGATCGGTATGTACGTATTTCATTATGTATGTATGCATTTATGTTCATTTGTTCCCTCATAACTTCTAAACTACTAATCATAATTTGACAAAAAACCCTAAACAGATAAAAAATTACATGTTAATCCAATAATGTAATGAAACCGAAACCGAACCTTCGGTCGGTCACTTAAAAATATTTCATTTATTTATTAAGGACCGTCAACGCAGAATTCTTTTAACATTAGCTAGACAAATATTACATGTAAATAAAAGTGCATTTTCATGGTATTGAGTCGTGGAATGGACAGAATTTGCACTGGCTTCCATATCCTTCAAACGTAACCGGAAATTAAACGATATTTTGACACCCTCTGTGAAACGAAACAAAATATTTTATTTGTGTGAAAGATATATCATATAGGTATATTTGTTTCGGATCTGAGTGTTGTGGGCCGTAGTCCCCCGTAGTTCTTAACACCCTCGATACATATTCGACTTAGTGTGGAGTCAGAACAATGTGTGTGACTGTCGGGTGTATTTATTATATTCTTATTATTTTTATTTTATTCCACAGTATTGAACCTTTCGGTTCATTCTCTCGTTTGACCGGTTCTTTATCAGTTTTATATGCAGTGGTTCGAATTATCGTGTCATTGGCTTTATCATTGTTTCCGATTTCAATATGAATCATGTCATCATAAAAAAAAGAATATCACAATAAAAAATATCACTAATAGTAGACAATATTATGTTAGCAACATCAACAAAACTATGCAAGATGGATATTTAAAAAGGCACAAATACAATGTTTACCATTTTATTGATTGATTTACACACTGTTACACATCTCAGTGCTTATTATTAACATAACCGCATTCAGGATTTAATTAAGGCTTCTCTTTATGATTAATCTCCTAGCATTACCCTCTAAGCTGAACTACGCGACCATTGAACTGTTTTCACTTACTGCCCCGTGAACGAACCGCGAATAACCTGGCTATCAACTAGTCTTCTTCACAATTCAACTGAACACCGGAGCACGGAAGGCACTCCGTTTTATGCTAAACATGCACTACTCCCCACTTAGGTTGGTACCCGCAACTACTCGCCTAAATATCTTCGATATACCTTCGGTATTTCTAATAATGGGAAATACCCTAATAATTATTATTATAAGACTCCCGTCTCCCACTAACCAAGGCACAGAACTAAGGCCTTCATCGCAAAGACATCAACCATTTAATGTTGGAACTCTTCACTAACTTGACATTGAATAGCTTCTTAGTTAACCTTGTCGCCATCAAACAAAGAAGAAGAAGAAGACTCCCGTCAATCGTCGATGCGAGCTTCTTCAAGAGAAAACAGATTACCATTCAGTGCTCGGCTTAAATCTAGTGAACATTGACTATGTAAACTGAAGTGGTGACTTATATTTCAGCTGATTGAACTTGTAAATTCAATGGTACAAAGTTATAAAACGTTTAAATATATACAAAATGTACCAACATGACGTTAATATGAACTCAAATGTATTTAATGAAAACATTTGTCCAAAAACGTGATATAGTCATTTTGCAAATGTATATATAGTAAACACAAAATTTGTTGGTTTAGCATATTTGTTTGGTGGCATACGTAATGTGAATGATTTATTATTGCGAGTTTCACATAATTATATGGATATTATTGTGTCCGTTTTAAACGCTTCATAATAAAGGGAATTTGTAATTAGGTAAGGTAGCTAAAAATATAACAATAGTTCCATAATTTGAAAGCCTTCGTGGCAACGGGCGAGTAGCTGTGAAACAAGAGGCCTTAGATTCGATTCCCGCAGCGAGACAAATGTTTGTGTGACATACAGATATTTATTTTGTATATATACCTACCCACTTTAAGGTTTTACCTAGTGTGGGATCAGAATTATGTGTGACTGTTGGGTGTATAGAAAAAAATAAAAACAAATGCCAGTGACATCGACAGCTTTCTGGATACCTACATACGCACTCACGCCTGTAATCCAAAAAAGAGTAGGCACGGGTGTAACCAGTACAACCACATTTCGCCGAGCCAATAGGCTCGTCGAACGTAATAACCGTCCCACGATGTTTATCAGGGGCGAGTTTATCGCCACACCGGACACAATTCCAGACTGCGGGCTTATATTGAGTATTTCGTAGTAGAAAACCCAATATCACTTACTAGAGCTAGGGAGATCCCTACCATAGAGCTCTGTAAAGCAGTCGTACCGGGTACACAATTACAACTGCGCAACGGAGGCAGTCTATCTTCTGGCAAACGGTCACAGTTACACGTCAAAGTAATTGATCTATCTTATCAAATAAATTAGTCATATAGAACCAAAACAGGCAAAGTAGGGCGGTCTTATATTTTGGAAAGGTAAAAACGATAACTTTTGTTTACGTCAAAAGTCATACGTAATAATTTACTTTAATCTGTGGAGGTATTTAAATTAAGCAATGACAACAACATTGAACAAAATGTAACCATCGAATTTAATTTACTAAATTTCCGAATTTGGTTTTAGATTTTCAAAATTGCCGTCTATAAACCCAACTAAGGCTAAGATAGCCGCCTTTGCTACAATACTCTTGGCTAGTTTGCTATTTTTTATCGTCACTGAATTCATTACGAATAGGGTAGGGACTTGACAGACGCTTCTAATTGGTTGATAGCACAAGATTGCCGACTATGATTTTGAGGTTTGGACGATTGCTATCTTTGGTTCTAAATCAACTTTTATTCTGGGTTTTATAAGGGTTTATTTTCCAATAGTCAGTCCAGATTTGAACTTACTATATTGCCATATATATTTTAATTTTTTTCCCAAAAACCTACTTTGCCAACATTGGTTTTATACGACTCAAATATAAAGAAACAAAGTAACACGTTTGTAATACACGATATATAAGGACTTGCTCATCTGCAACAACATAAAAAAAGAAGTCCTATTGTCAGCCTTTACGAGATATTCTCAGTTCGTTTTTCAATTTCTGTTCTCGGTATAATTAATACAATATTTTGTCATTCTTATTGTCGAACCTTGACATGATCATCCAAACTGTATTTTGTTTTTACACAGAATCCGTATGATCACGTAACTGTGTCAAATGTGTTGCCCAATTTTGGTCACATATGTAAATTTAGTTTTGCTATGAAGGCCCAGCTCATAAACATTTTAGTGGTTCATTTCATACGATTTAAAATATCTGGTGGTGATCTTAATCTGATATTTTATAGTTTTAAATAGGTTCAATGCTAGATGTTTACTAAAGTGTCTTCGAGTTTATGTTTAAATGCGCAAGCGGGTCTTCTAATACTTTTATACATACAATACCAGAAGAGTAGGTACGTTGTCGTTCTTAAAAGTTTGAAATGGTAACCAGCAATGAAAGGAGTATTTAAGCCTCTTACAGTTCAAGCTGTCGCTTCTCTTTCATTCAATTTTTGATTTCGTGGTGTGATCTACTCTACTCCGATTACTACCCGTACGACACTATTAAAGTTACTAGATTTCCCGTGTCGCAGGTAATCAAAAGAATCTTGGTCTACATAATTTGCTGATTCGTAACTTTCTTCAAGGGAAAAAGGTATTTGCATTGGTGATGTTAAAGGCCAATGTCCTGTTGACGCAGTAAATACTGCTACTATTAACATAATTATGTTAATGTGTTAAAGAACACGCCAACCTTGACATGTTGGCACCTACATGATTTTTATCAAGTAGCTTATTTCACGTTGTCATATTTTTATCCTTGGCGAAACTAGCTTAAGGATAAGCATTCAGTTTTTCCGGAAAGATTATAATCATCTCATGTGTCCGATGAGCTGAAATTTTGCTGACCGTTATTTAGTTTGGCCGCAAATAGCTGACAGCTGGGAGACAAGTTGATCTTGCTTTATATGATGAAGCTTCTGCTGATTCTGATAATCAGAAACCAAAATCAGTCTCAATCAGGTACAGTACGCGATTATCTCACCCACACACTCGCCACTGTAAATCCTGTAATCCAGAATCATAATAACAATAATGGCGCAAATTTTTCAACATTAAGCAATGAATGACGGCGAGTCTCTGGTAATGTATGTCTTTATCTCGCAAATAAATTAATCAAATAGAAATATAGGCAGAGAGGAGAGATGGAAATGGATCTTCCAACGGTCAAGTTCAATGCCAGCTAGCTATTTTGCCACGTTAACAAAGCTCATTAGGCACTTAGCAACTTATTACCATTATTATTTTCCCTTCTTGTGTATTTTTTAGTGTACAATAAGGAGTATAAATAAAATAAGTTACCTGCGGTGACCTCAATACTGTTTCAACTAGTATGTCCATACTATTGTGCACATTCATTCTGTAAAATACATATGGAAAATTATTCTTTACTATCATATCGCGTATATTCATATTAATAGACGTAATAACCTACGAGGTTAGTCAACCAGCACGGGCGACTTGCTAGGGATGAGAGAAGTATTCTCGAATTCTTTAATTGACTTACTGGTTTTATTCAAGAACGACACTTAATTGAGCTCTTTGCTACCATAGATTTATGTATTATGATTATTCTATTTAGGTTTAACGCGAAAAACTGACCTATTATGTAAGCAGAAAATAAAGTAAAGAGCTCTCTAAAGAGAGTTATTGAATGAAATCGTAAAAAACAAATACAAATCTAAAATCACTCTAACCTCAGATGACCTTTGGATTCTTAAACAATATTTTATAGTGCTGGAACCGGTTTATAAGTTCGTGTATCTAGTTTAAGGTCTTATAGTTGTGAAAGATAATTGGTAACATCTGAAGGTAATTATCATTGCATTACTAGCGTGAATGCATATGAAACATACACTTACTAATATTATAAATGCGAATGTTGGATGGATGGATGGATGTTAGTTACTCAATCACGCCAGAATGGCTGAACTGTTGAAATTTGGTTGATATAGATAATAGTCTGAAATAGGCTATTTTTTACTGTTTATCTCTGAAAATGTACGATTCCCGCGTGATAGTTTTTTGTTTCGCAGAGCAAGAGATTGATATGATTTTTTGCATAGTGGTAGTTTAGGTGTTAGAGAATAACATAGGTTACTTTTTATCCCGGAAAATGCACGGTTCTTATGGGATAGTAAAATATAGAAAATGACTCCGTGGATTTTATACTTTTTCTTGCAAAAATAACTTTAGCGCGGGCGGAGCCGCGGGCAGCAGCTAATATTTTAATATAAACGAATTTCCGAGCGATGCAGATGTTGTGTAAGTAAATAAATTGACGGCGAAACGCATAACTGCATCAATTAAATCCATAAACACGTAACGTTTCTGGTAATACATACAAGGTAAACTTTAGAGTTGTAATATAGTCGTACACGAGTTCGGAAACAATAATCCCAATGTCAGTAGTTATTCCACACGTGACGTTTTTGTAAGTTAGTTAATTCAGAAGGAGTAATTGTGTTTTCTAGATATGCCATAGTATAAGCTCGAGGCTCTGTCCTTGGTACCGTCGTTGGTTTGTATCGTCTTATCGGGCAGAAATTCTAAATCTTGGCTAGCTGTCTCAAACACTATGTTTCTACATTTATTTATAAGTACGTTGCCACCATATTAAAGAGGCGATGAAGCTACTCATAAAGCAACAGCATTATTTCTGAATTTTGACCTAACTTCTTATTTCAAGAATAATAATCATTTTCCACCAACTTATAAAACTGATAAAACTTGATGTAATGATTTTGAAATATACTATGAAATAAGCATAAGCAATTTACAACATTTCTGATGGATAAGATCCGGAACGAGGAGATTCGCCAAAGAACCAGATTGGCCGACATAGCCCGGAGAGTTAGTATGTTGAAATGGCAGTGGGCTGGTCATATCAGTCGTCGTAATGACGGCCGCTGGGGCCGAAATGTACTAGAGTGGAGACCAGGTCAGTCCAAGCGTAGTGTAGGTCGACTTCGTGCACGCTGGATTGACGACCTGAGAGATGACCTGGAGGCGGCTGGATGAGGAAAACGGATCGTCAAGGGTGGTAATCTGGGAAAAGCCTATATCCAACAGTGGACAGCTACAGTCTGATTGGAATTTACAATGCAGAATGATTTGGTCTCACATCTTTTTGATTTCAGTGAAGAGCGTTAAGTATTCTCAATTTGAAAAACAATCTTCAAGACATGAAACATAAAGATGCAAAATACTGGACAGATCGGCTTTGGCACAACTTGCAACACTTTGAAAGCGGTTTTGAGACTGCGTTGTGAAACGTTCTCGTGTTCATCTTTACACTACTTGTTTTGTTGACCATGTTGGGAAATATCTAAATAAAGTCCTTTTATGCCATCAGAGATATGCTCAAACAAAGAGTAATAATAAAATTAAGTTTTGTTATCAAAATAAATGGTCTTAAACAAAGATGCTATTCGAATCCGCGTGTTTGGCTGCTTACAGCTTCGGCCCTTAGAGGTATACTTATTGCATATATATCTGATTTTATTCAGAAGTATTACATATACCCACAAAGTTTCTTTTAAATTGCGAATGTCCAGTAAATATGCATTTGACGTTCTTGAATTGGTTTAGTCAGACAGACCGATTTTTGACGAGGGTCTAGAGTTGGGGTACGATGTTTGGCCGTTTTGCGGCCTTCTGAGTACTCTGACATTAGATCCTCGAACGCTTCTTCACCTTCTAGCCCATAGTTTAGTGTGAAGAAGTAGGCCGGCATGATTGTGTTGAGTAGCGGGAGATACATTGTCTCTCACTACTCGATACTCTAATGGCGGTATAAAAAAGACGATCGATTATGGCGTTATGTTTTGCATATGAGCGTCAGTAACTTTGCCTGTCAACGTCATACTAAAGACGCCAGTGACGCAGCTCGTCAGTGACGATACCAGTGTCTTCCCATAGATTTACGTATTGCATAGCAACATTGCCCAGATGCCGAGACACTGATGTTTGACGTTGAAATCTGACAATTATTAGAAGTTAATCCAAAGACTTCGGCATTAAATTGTTTCCCCAGTGAGGAAACGACCTTCATGCTTCTGGGAGGTGTGATATAATTGTTATTCTAGGCAGACAAATAAAGATCTTGCACAAATTACGTGGCGGCACATGATAACCGCATAAATAAACATGCTACGTAGTTCCTGCCATTATGTCTAAGTTTTCCTCGTTAGACGTAAAGGGTCTTCCTATATCGATCTTGATATTGACAATCAATTTGTAGTTACATCGAGTCGATTATTGGTTTGTGTGATTAAACTATGGCGGATTTTTAATGTAGTGGTATTGATACGACGCAAAATAGAAAAATCAGTAGTGATTAAACTTTATTCTATTCTACACTAAAATTTTCCCGTATATTCGTTCATGATAACGTTAATCGGTACCATTGGAGGCTGAAAAGCATTTTCAGTTATTTCAATTTTTTTCGGTGCACCTATCCCAATATTTCAGGCTAGCCTGGAAAATTACAAAAAAAGAATACTACCCAAACCGGTCTAGTGGTTTCTAATGACGCGCTGATTAACAGAATATTTAAATTCTATTTATAGATCTCTTTGGTCGCGTTCTTAATCTAAAGGCTGTGTCCTTGAAAGACTTACGCTGATGGTAGAGTCCAATTCATCCAGAACTCTGCTTCTTTCAGAACTTTTGTCTCAGTGAGATCAGTTAGAGTGGATACTGGTGAACGTTCGCAGGGAGTCTTTCCTATATACTCTACGCGTTATTTACTTTCAACATTACCAATCAATTATACAGTACCAATAGTAGTAGTATTATTGATCTACTATGATTGATTCCGGCCGCGTGGAGGTTATTTTGGGAAGAAAAGGTATACAATCCACGGATGCATCTTAAGCTATTACACCATTCTATATCTTGCTATCCCACAGGAAACGTGCATTTTTCCGGGATAAAAAGTAGCCTATGTGTGATTCTAGACTTTAATCTATCTCTGCGCCAAATTTCAATCAGACCCGTCCAGCCGTTGTAACGTGATCGAGTAACATTCGCATTTATAATAGTAGTAGGATTATCAAGTTTGTATTTGTTTTGCTTAAGAACGACGCATTAGTTGGCTTAATGGAAATTTTGTTATAATGACGTATTTCGGCTTTGTTTATCGATTATTTCCGCGACAATGACTAAGCTAAGTTAAGCATAATAAAGGCTTACTAATCAAACGTATACATTATTGATAATTTTCTTACATACATATACACTTAAGCCTGTAATCCCAGAAGGGGTAGGCAGGGGTGTAAATAAATATACCCGCTTTTCGCCGAATTTCGATCCCATAATGTAATAAGGGGAGCCTATCGCCATACGGGGCACAAGTTCCAGGCCCCGCTAATACTGAGAATTTCTAGATAATAAGTTTATTTATGGTCTTGCTGTCTTCCATTGTCTATTGACCTAGACCAAGGATACATCTTGGTCTGAAGTTGCATTTTGGAACTAGGCCGTTAATACATGACTATTAAGTTCTCTGTTTTGAAAATGATACTGCAAGGTAAATGCAAAGATATAAACTTTATATCTCTGGTATTAGTAGAGGTTTTGGAGTAAGCAATATATGATATATAATATTTAGGGTCGGCCACGCGCATGTGATGCTCGTGGTTTCGCAAGCGTCCATAGGCTACGGCAACCGTTTATCATCAGGCGGGCCGTAAGCTTGTTTGGCACCATCGTGGTATAAATTATGATAACCTCAAAAAGTACACCGACTTCAATAAAAAACACACTATGCATAAAAATAAAGAGGGTGTAATAGAGGGTTGCCCTCAATTTAAGACTTCAAAAAAAGGAGGAGGTTAACAATTCGCCGGAATCTTTTTTTTTATGTATGTTCCCCGATTACCCGAAGACGCCTGGACCGATTCGAGAAATTCTTTTTTTGTTTAAGGGGTATACTTCCTAGGATCTCAGAAAAATCAAGGGCAACCCTCAAATTTTATAGTGACGCATAATTTGTTTTCTTTGTCAATAATTGAGAGCAAAGACAAAAATTTGGTTCTGTTTTCTATTTCTGGTTTTATATATAAAGAAGAAAGATTATTCTCACAATTTTTAACAAAACATCAAAATCGGTGCATAAATGTTAGTTTCAACTATTTATCTAGGCGATAAATTGGCGATGAACTAGGCTTCATCCTCATATTGATATTTTATTTTCAAATTCAAATCAGGTTAATTTGAGGCACACTATCAGATGTAAATAATTATCGTAATCAGGTCATTCTATGAAAATACGTGATAATGTGTCTACGACGAAGATCCAGAACATCCTAATTTTGCTTTGTGACGATAAACCACGTTGAATCTGGATCTAATTAATCACTTCTAACCAATAGCAATTAGCAATTATTTTCGCCCCGTTTAACCATTAGCGGAGAGAACCACATTCCCATATTCCAGGATTTTCAGACAGACCAGGATTATGTATGTGATCAAATAGCAGCGATAGCCTATTTGGTTGCGGTACGGACTGTCAAGACGAATGTCGTATGTTCGAAATCCAAATGGCATACACCTCTGACTTTTCTAAAGTTATGTGTGTATTGAATGTTGATTTAACGGTGAAGGAAAACCTGCATACCTGAGAATTCTCATAAGAATTTCGAAGGTATATGAACTCTACCAACCTGCATTAGGCCAGCGTGGTGGACTAAGGCCTAACCCCTCTCATTAGTAGAGGAGGCCCAGCAGTGGGACAATGTTTAATACAAGGCTAGTATTATTATTAGGATTATGTTCCTTGTACAAGTAATATAGGTCGTCAAATAAGCTACTACCATACACAACAGTATGTGAACATTGTATGCAGCGCACGCGCGTGCGGTTTGATGGTGTCATTGCCAATGCCCCTGTTCCGGACAACGTGATCAGCTATTACGTTGCAATGAATGAATTGAAACACTTTTATAATTGGTTCAAAAATCAAGTTCACCAACTATCAATATATTGTTTAGTGGTTTGTATGATTTGAAATAGGCGTGAACATAGTTTGCATGTAACTCTAGTAATATTATAAATGTGGAAGCTTGTATCTTTATTTTTTTTTAGTGCCTCGATAGGCAGGCGTGCAAACAGGCCATCTGATGGTAAGTAGTCACCGCCGCCTATAGACTTCTGCAATGCCAGGGCACAGCAAAGCCGCTACCTACCGATTGCTTGTTATTCAATCACACAAAAACGGCTGAAAGGCAGTAATTTGGCAGACAGTTTATTAGCTGCACATAGGATATGTTAATCCAGAAAAATATTAGGTTCTTTATAAATTTAGTACTAGGCAGATACAGAAAGAAGTTACAACTTAAGATGCCTCCATTGATTTTATACCATTTCTTCCTAAAAATAACTTCCAGGCGGGCGGAGCAGTGGATAACAGCAGTCTACAATAAATTTACATGCATCGACAAGGATATCGACTTCGACGTAGGGATTATCATTTTTTATTCATTTTTTAATTTAAAACTAAAAGTCATCTACCTACACACTTTTGGTGATCCATAAGAAATACAGCCTTATTGTTATGGATCGCCAAGTGTGTGTGTGGGGCTGTTAGGTGTATTTTTAATTTTTAAATACACCCAACAGCCAAGACATTATGAATAAATAACTGGAATAAAACACTCGTAAATTATCATGAGATCTGCGTGATATATTACCTTGTCCATTGGCCTTCGACTCAGAATGGTCAATTACGTCAATACTTAAATACAGATGCAAATATTGAGCTACTTCACACAGCAAATTCAATGCTACTACGCTACTAATATTATAAATGCGAATGTTTGGATGGATAAATGGATGGATGTTTGTTCACAATCACGCTACAACGGCTGAACGGATCTGGTTGAAATTTGGCACAGAGATAGTTTATAGTCTGGAAAAGCACATAGGCTACTTTTTATCCCGGAAAAATGTACAGTTACCGTGGGATACTATAGTTTTTCACAGAGCAAGGGATCGACATGATTTTGCATAGTGGCAGTTTAGGGGTCAGAAAATGACATAGGCTACTTTTTATCCCGGAAAAATAATTATGGGATAGCAAAATATTGTATGGATTGTATACCTCCATGGATTGTATACCTTTTCTTCCAAAAATAACCTCGAAAACTTGAATATTTTATACTTGTATCAAATACTTTAGTTTATACTCCCTGAAGAAACTGTAAAAGATGGTTTGAATCTCGTGTATAACTCAATCCCTACTTCTCTTAGAAATTCATTATTAAAGAATTGTTAATATTCATTATAAAATACATACTTAAAGAATTATTTTACGTAATACATGAAAATCTTTGATTACATCTTGAAGTCTTCTAATATAATAATAATACACCCAACAGTCACACACACAGTTCCGACCCACAATAGGTAAAGCCTGAATCGTCGGTATCAAGAACTACGAGTATCACTAGAACGCTCAGTAAACATTCTTCAAACCAGGACTACGGTCCAGGAAGGGACTACATCTTCCGGATAGTTGCAGGCTGAGTCGAACTGCCCTTGACTATCTCTGGTGATTTCCTCACGATTTTCCTCTCGTTAGTCATTCCGTGAGTGAACCCAAACCGTTTTGAACATGCGCGTGAACGGAATTCTGGTCTATTATGAATCATGATGATCATTATAAAAGTGTTGCACGATATACATTTTTTTATTTAAGTATGTTTGCTTGACAAACAGATATATGTTTCGGGTCTGGGTGTTGTGGGACCGTAGTCCTTCGTAGTTGTTGATAACCACGATACAGGTTTTACCTAGTCTGGGGTCAGAACTATGTGTGTGTATTTATGTATTATTTATTTATTTAACTTTTTTTCCAGACATGTGGACCACATTTGTGTTGCTGGCGTGTGTGGCTGGTGCAAACGCGTTGCGCGTCGGTGCTGGCATCGCTGACGTCACCGGGCCGCCTGCAGAGATCGCCTTTGTGAGTATTCACTATTTGAATATAAATACGGACCCTTTTTTTGGCTCGGCAAAGTGACCACACTGCACCTGATGGTAGTAGCGAGAGACAGTCTATCCCTCGCTACTCAATACAATCAAGCCGGCCTGCTGTTTAGCTTCTTTACATTACGCCTAAAGGACCCAGGATCATAGGAAGGAGGGAACACGGTACCTGGCAAACTGTTCCACAGCTTGATGGTGCGGCAAAAATTTGCTGTGAAGTCATAAGTAAAAGTGAGCTATGATGCCCTGACAGAAGAAAAGAACTTTAGCCGCTCGGTCAGTAACGTAGAACAGATTTACAGATCGTTCCCACAATTGACCATCAAGCTGTGGAACAGTTTGCCAGCTACCGTGTTTCCTCCTTCCTATGATCCTGGGTCATTTAGGCGTAGTGTGAAGAAGTTACACAGCAGGCCGGCATCATTGTGTCAAGTGGCAAGTGATAGTTTACTCTCGCTACTTGATACTCTAAGACTGCACTGCGCTTACCACCAGGTGTGGTAAATTTGCCGTTGCCAGAATAAAAAAATGTAGTGTATGGAATTAAGTTTCATGCACATTCATGTTCAATGAATTAATATGATTGAATAGGCTATTTTCGTTATCACTCTGTATAATATGCAGATTGCTATAAATTAATGAAATTGCTCAAGCTGAATTTATGTGTTACATTTTAGATATTTCTTTTTTTCACTTTAGATGAATAAAGAACACTTATCGCCGCAACAATATACGTATATGTATACTTATTTTCAAAATATGTGTCGCAAAAGGGACAGACTCAGCTTATGTGGACAGTACTCTCACTATGGTCACGTGTGGCACTAGGTTTTGTAATTATTTTTATTTCACAATATTGCAATAAGGCAATATAAAAAACAAATTATACGTCTCTATAAAATTTGAAGGTTTCCCTCTATTTTTCTGAGATCCCATTATCAGATCCTGACTTGGTGCCAATGGGACCACCTGGAAAGTATACTCTTTTAAATAAAAAAAGAATATCTCGAATCGGTCCAGGCGTCTTCGAGTAATCGGGTAACATACATAAAAAAAAAAAGATTCCGACGAATTGTTAACCTTCTCCTTTTTTTGAAGTACATACATATACACTCACGCCTGTAATCCCTAAAGGGGTAGGCAGAGGTGTAACCAGTACACCCACTTTTCGCCAAATTTCCGTCCCATAATGTGATAGGGGGCGAGCCTATCGCCATACCGGGCACAAATTCCAGACTCCGGGCTAATACTGAGAATTTCTAGCTAGAAAAACCCAATATCACTTTACCCGACCCGGGGATCGAACCCGAGACCTCAGCACAGCAATTGTAACGCATGCGCAATTACAACTGCGCCACCGAGGCAGTCAGGTTTTTTGAAGTCGGTTAAAAATACATTGAACTACTCTAATCTAATGTAATTAAACTTAATTTTTTTGCTGTAATACAGACAAACGTTTTATTGAAATTATTACAAGTCAGTTGACAGAACGGTTACCTCGAGCTAAATTCTGTCCCATATTTGGTTTCTTTATTTTACTCGATATCACCTTATATGCGTAAGAAACCAGTTTCGTTCTTATTCAATGTGTTTACCGCAACCTCGTCATTGAAGGGTTGACATACCCAAATAAAGGACACCTGTCGAACACGGTAGGCAGCGGCTCTGCTAACGGTAGGCAGCGGCTCTGCTGTGCTCTGGCATTGCAGAAGTCTATGGGCGGCGGTGACTACTTACCATCAGGTGGCCCGTCTGCTCGTCTGCCTATCCAGGCACTAAAAAAAACACTTGTTCGGTATATCAGTGCGCAATTTTCAAGTCGAAATAACATCGTGGCTTTTTGATCACGTTTCATGCATTTGATGGCCTTGGGACAGCCTTGGCTCAGTGGGCGAGTAGCAGGCTGTGAAACTAGAGGTGGGTTCGAATCCCAAACAGAGACAATTGTATGTGTGACAAACAGATATTTGTTTCCGGTCTGGATGTTGTGGGACCGTAGTCCCTCGTAGTTGTTGATACCCACGATACAGGTTTGACCTAGTGTGGTGTCAGAACTATGTATGTGACTGTTGGGGTATTTATTTATTATATCAGCTTGCAGTTATCGAGTCGAAATAACATCGTCGCTTTTTGAGCCCGTTTCTTGCATTTGATATTTTGTGTTTCTAGATCTGACAACTTCATACGGATAAATTTTACAATTAAATTCATAATACTGTAAAAATATGTAAATATAATTAATAAACGCTAATTACTCGATGTAATTATTCTTGTTAACACATTAAATTACTTGATACTTAAGACTGTACCCCTCGCTAACGACCTTGACTTTTTAAACGGTGACCTCCATCCAAACATTGGTTGAAGTGGAGTTTCGAGGTTTGATGGTAAGCGCAGTGCCGTCCAGTTAGAGTATTAAGTAGCGAGAGACAACTATACGTCACTACTCGACACAATCATGCCGGCCCTGACTACCTTCTTCACACTACATGCAGCGTTTTTTATTTGTTATTACAAAAGTTGATTGAGTTGTGATTCTGTAACACTTATTTTAGTATTAGGATTCAGTTGGATAGTCTTAATAATTTTCCAGCCAATTTGCGTTAAAAATTGGTTATACACTTCTTGAGATTTTTTGCACATTATTTGATAACTTATGAAAATTCTACGTTTATTAATGAGCCATCTATAACATTGTTATTTAATTTTTTGTTTCATAAAAGTTTGAATTATTAAATTGTTCTATATTACGTCTTCTCTTTGCCTAATCCTTTGCCTCTAATGCTGTGGTTACTCATAAACAGTTGCAATTACAATTACAGTTACAGCAAATACAATTTGTAAGCTCCGTTTGCAATCCTGAACCGAATAATTAAGTATAGCGTTTGAATTTGTAATTTTTATCGTTGTTTACTGTTTCTCAGGAAGTTAAACTTTCTTGGTCTTAGTTAGAATAATATAAAAAGTAAGTTACTACACCGACTGCCTCGGTGGCGCAGTTGTAATTGCGCATGCGTTACGATTGCTGTGCTGAGGTCTCGGGTTCGATCCCCGGGTCGGGTAAAGTGATATTGGGTGTTTCTACCTAGAAATACTCAGTATTAACCCGGAGTCTGGAATGGTGCCCGGTGTGGCGATAGGCTCGCCTCCTATCACATTATGGGACCGAAATTCGGCGAAAAGTGGGTGTACTGGTTACACCTCTGCCTACCCCTTCGGGGATTACAGGCGTGAGTGTATATGTATATGTATGTATAAAAAGTAAGTTACTTATCCTTTTCATAAAATAAGGATGTTTGTTACTCAATTACACAAAAACAGTTGAATGCATTTGGATGAAATTTTCAAGACAGACAGTTTATTAGCTGGATTAAAACATAGGATATGTTTTATCTCAGAAAAAAATGAGTTTCTTTATGGATTCACTACTAGGCAGATATAGAAAAACGTGATAGCTTAAGATGCATCCGTGGCTTGTATTCCTTTTCTTTCAAAAAATATTTCCCATATGAGCGGAGCCGCGGGCAACAGCTAGTATATAAATAGATAGAGCGTTTGGATTTATAGATTTCCCAAGAACTTGATGGAAGCTATCGCCTTAACTAGCGTCTTTTAATAACAAGCAAATTACTCAATGGTTAATAATTTAGTGAACATGCTCTAACAAATAGAATCGACTATATTTGAGTCAAGGTGCTTCAGAACAGACGAGGGCTGCCGATATGCACGAGTGGTTAATTGGTTATTAGACTTAAGAATTTTCTAGTAAATTTGTGTAATTGTTTAGTACTGCAGGGAATGCACTTAATAAACATAAATCAAAGAAAGACGCTAATTAAAAATAAAATAAAATTGAAGTTGAAAATGTAACCGAATGTAATACGCAAAAGAAACTATTTTGCGAAAACAGAATCAAAATTGCTTGTAAATTGAGGTCACAATAGTTAATTTAAATATTGCCATGAGTAAAAATGGTTGCGTAGTGGGAACATATCACTATCTCCCTCGCACAACTGCACAGTAATGGTCATACTGAGAACCGTGACGTCACGGGTCATATCATGCGTCCTTTTACTGCCATTTGACAATTACCCCTTGCAGCCTTTGCAGCAGATTTGAATGGCGTCTAATTTACTTATTTTTGTTCGGATTCATAAAATTCTTTCGATAATAGGTAATGTAACTTGTTGATTAAAATATTTCTTTCTTTCTAATTAAAAAATCGAGGCAACTACCCTATTGTGTCAGAATGATCGATCACTGACATCTTAGTTATTGATTTTGTCAATTTTAGTAATCTCCTATTCAATGGCATCTTTATAGGTATTATACGAGGCAGAAATATCTTCACTAGGTTTTACAGCAATTTTTTACACCTATTAGTGTTTTAATACTAATAAATAATAAATATATGAGTCATACACATGAACCCACACTAGGTCCCACCTGCATCGTGGGTATAAAGAACTATGAGGGACTACGGTCCCACAACCTAGACAGATCTAAAACAAATACTTATGGATCACATAAACGTTTGCCCCGCTGAGGGGATCAAACCCGCGGCCTATCGTTCCATAGCAGGCCTATCGCCCACTGCGCCACGGAGGCTGTCAGATGTTCCACAGCTTTAGTTAGTTGCGGCTTACGATCCATTTTTATATCAAGATCCGCTAATACCGCTATGAACATCTAAAATGGTACTAGAAGATTGGGAAGGTGTTGAGTATTTGAAGCTGTCTCTTCCCGTTGATTTTCTGTAAGACAGAGGCACTTGACCGGTCAAGTATCAACTTCATGCTATGACAAACTTGTCCTTCTCTGATGTCTTTGATATGTAAAATATACTATCTTTTGCCCGCGGCTACGCCCGCGTATTAGTTATTTTTGAAAGGAAACGTATAAAATCCATGGAGACATTTGAAGCTATTAAATTTTTTGTATATTATGCTATCCCATAGCAACCATGCATTTTCTGGGATAAAAAGTAGCCTATGTCATTCTCAAACCCCTCAACTAACACTATGCAAAAAATCATGTCGATCCCTTCCTCTGTGTAAAATAAAAACGAAACTATCCCACGGGAACCGTACTATGTTCCTGGATAAAAAGTAGCCTATGTGCTGTTCCAGACTATAATCTATCTATCTGCTAAATTTCAACCAGTAGGCCTCCTCTTGAAATCAATTCTAATTTTCTTATTGGAACTCGAATTTCAATTCCAATCTAGAAGATATTGGAACTCTAACTCACTCAACTAAATGTAATAGAATATTTATGAACTAGCGATCGTAAATACTCTATTTCATTTAGTTCAGTTCAGTTTAGTTATTAAAAAATCCGACGTATTCAGTTAAATCGTGCGCTGGTGTTGCGTTCAAGAGTGCCAATGGTACAGTTTTCGAACCCAATCCCAATTTTAAATTGCAATCGAGTGTCAAGAGTAACCCTCCAGATCCGTCCAGCCCTTGTAGCGTGATTGACTAACAAACATAGTAATAATAGTAGTATACGATGAGGCGTCGTAAAACGACATAAGTTATCTTTTAATTTAACAAAGAATGTGTTTATGACTGAACAAAGACTGGTTCACGTGAGCGATGAGTTTATACCTACTAGTTCTTGTGTACCGACTGTATAGATTACTATAATGACGCTACGATCAACACAATGAACCCGTTTTTTATTGCTTCCTAACAGACATGCACGAACTCAGGTTAGTAATCGAATGTCAATTGGACCGTGTTAAGGAGAAAAGATCCCACTGATGTTTTCGTACTTTTGAGTAGTTTGACAGCGAATTTAAAAGTACTATGCAGTAACTAATTGGACAGCCTCCGTGGCACAGTTGGCGAGTAGCCGGTTGGGAAACGAGAGGCCGTGGGTTCGATTCCCACTCCGGGACAAATGTTTGTGTGACAGATAGATATTTGTGTCCGGGGTTTGGGTGTTGTGAGACCGGAAGTCTCTCGTAGTCCCTGATACCCACAACACAAGACTCGTATCTTAGTGTGGGGCTATGTGTGTGACTGTTGGGTGTTATTTATTATTATTATTATTTATTTATTATTAATTGAAAATTAGTTGGGTATAAAACGACAAGTTTTTATGGTTAAATGTCATCAAACTGCTTGGATCTTTTGTGCACATATGAAACTTGATTAGAAGATTATGGCTATGGCAGTCTCCGTGGCGCAGCAGGCGAGCAGCGGCTGTGAAACGAGAGGACGTGGGTTCGATTCCCGCACCGAGACTAATGTTTGTGTGATGGACAGATATTTGTTTCGGGTCTGGGTGTTGTGGGACCGTAGTCCCTCGTAGTTCTTAATACCTACGATACAGGTTTTACCTAGAGTTGGGTCAGAACTATGTGTGTGACTGTTGGGTGTATTTTATTCGGATCTTTTCTTTTAGCAGGGTTCAATTGGTCAATTAACTGAGTACATGAGAAATATGTCGCATTGTTGATAGCACCGTACTCAGACTAAAATATATAAGACGTTTGGAATTACACTGATATGGAGATAGACTTGCTGTCACAACATGGGTCAGAAATAAGCTCGGCTAGCAGTAATAGGTACGTTTATAATAATAATAATTCATTTATTTCAGAACAAAATCCATATTTGTTAGTAACAATAACACATATAACCTATGTTAGTGTGTAATGCAGTTTACATAAAGAATATATTAAAGGTCAACCTGGTTTGGCCGCAATTGTACTCAGGAGGCCATTGGTACTGCTCCATAGTCTAAATAGAAAAGATGCCGCACGTTTGCGTCTGATCGCTGCAAAGCCGTCAGTATTTGCGTCTGCAAACATTCCAGAAGCATTACAGTAGCGAGGCCTTCGGTATTGTTGATCGAAGAGCGAGGCAGTACTTTTGACTACCTTGAGAAGGTTAGGTGCGAGCCTCTGTATTGAATAATTGTTTGATTATGTTCGCTTAGTAAAGCGCAGATAAAAAATAAATAAAAATAGACAACCGATTATCTTTCATCTTGCTTATGTTATAGCGGATGTCAAAATCAATACATCCACTGTGTCTTTTGAATACGCGTGTTACTCAATGGATCTCTATTTATCAGATAAAATACAAGACAGCAAAATATGGCTCCACCCGCGTGGAGGTTCTTTTTTAAGAAAGGTATACAATCTATGGAGGCATCTTAAGCTATTACACCTTTCTATGTTTTGTTATCCCATAGAAAGCGTGAATTTTTCGGGGATACGAGTAGCCTATGTCGTTTTCTAATCCCTAAACTGCCACTATGCAAAAAATCATGTCAATCCCTTGCTCTGTGAAAAGTAAGCTATCCCACGGGAACTGTACATTTTTTCCGGGATAAAAAGTAGCCTATGTGCTATTCCAGACTATAATCTCTATCTCTGTGCCAAATTTCAACCAGATCCGTCCAGCCATTGGAGCGTGATTGAGTAACAAACATCCAAACATTCGCATATTCGCATTTATAATATTAGTAGGATACACATAGACGCGCGTTATTTGTAAGCACGTACTGCATCTTCATAACATATTTTCATGCATTTATGAGCTTTATTTTCTAAAATAAATGAGCCCTGAAACGCCTTGTATTACCAGTTGATTTGAGCGACAAAGAAGTGAACAAAAAATTGAAACTAGGTTAAAAAGGTGAAGAAAAATAGCTAACTCCGAATATCCTCAATATGTATACCCAATACCCACGACACATAAAATGCATTTGCGCCATGGAGTCTGTCAAAGTATTTTAACCGACTTCAAAAAAAGGAGAAGGTTAACAATTCGTCGGAATCTTTTTTTTTTATGTATGTTACCCGATTACTCGAAGACGCCTGGACCGATTCGAGAAATTCTTTTTTTGTTTAAAAGGGTATACTTCCCAGGTGGTCCCATTGGCACCAAGTCAGGATCTGATGATGGGATCTCAGAAAAATCGAGGGAAACCTTAAAAATTTATAGAGGCGCATAATTTGTTTTTCATTGAAGTCGGTGTACTTTTTATGAATTAATTAATTTTCATTCTCGGTTATTTTAAAATATCTTGTGTGCGTAAATGGTCAGTTGCGTTTGGCGTAATATTTAAAAATGCAAAATGTTAAATGATATCAGAATATTTGCACTCGTACTACGCAGTAAACAATCAAAACAAACTGCGTCCAGCTTGGTTGGATTCGTATATGTATACCTCAATATCGCAAAAATGTCGGTTAAATCCAATAGACGACCAACCTTCAATATAATGATGGCTAAACCACACTGAGCTAGTATATACATACATCTCTTAATAAAGGAATTAAAATTCTGTTTATATCCTTAAACAGATATTTTATACCTTTAAAAGACAAGCTAGTACTTAAGATAACTAATGATCATTAATGTTTGTCATAATGTAGTTACAATTAAATAAATGATGGGCACTAACGAGGTTACTGCCTGCGATTACGCAATAAAATTATAAATGGCTTAAACCGTTCATTAAAGCGTTAGCGATGCCTAAATGATGTATAATTAGTATTTAGCAAATTGGATGTCATAATATTTTATACCTATTAGTATTGAACAGTGTAAGCAATGATTTAGATTTATGAATTACTGAGTGTTTATGTAAAGTTAAGGCAAATTTTAATGGTAATAATGATAATGATAAAAATATAATACAATAGTATTTTTGACAGCCTCCGTGGCGCAGCGAGCGAGTAGTGTGAAAGAGGCCGGGGGTTCGATTCCCGCACCGACAAATGTTTGTGTGACAGACAGATATTTGTTTCGGGTCTGGGTGTGACCGTAGTCCCTCGTAGTTGTTGATACCCACGATACAGGTTTATTATTATTATAATTTAAAAGGCACGCTTCCAGTTACACTGTTTGTAGTTTTTAGGAGGTAAATGTATGTATTTACTGATAGCGTGCATGTATTAATAAATATAAATCATCGGTGTACAAACGAACTGTAATCTACTTCCAGCATTCTTTTTATGAGTAATGAGGTACTGTTGACATGCCACGTATTATGTACGTTGCCAATTTACATTTAAAAGTCGCGTAAAAACACTGATTGCGATTGATAAATAAACTGATTTTTAAGTGAAAACTTCTTTTGGCACTTTTGGGTTGGGAAAACCACTGAACTCGCGTGACTGTCGGGCTCAGATTATTTTTCTTTGGACATAAGCACGCCCATGATGTTCTGTAATTATTGACATGCAATCATTAGCAAAAAAAAATTACTACTTCATGGATGCGGTTTCAAAAATGAACACAGCAACTCCAATGCTTTAAGTTTTCACTCCTGTCTGTAATCCCCATGACTGCCTATGTTTTTTTCATTATGTTGATTTAGAACCATATGTTGCTTCCCGATTTTAGCGTTATATGTCCGGTCAGCTTTATGAGACAGTTTGAGAAATTAATTTTATAGTCCTATAGGTCTTTGTATTCAATTCTGTCCTTGACCTTTATGACTGGATGCATAAGAAGGTATTAATTTGATTACAGTATTCGCTTCTTTTAGTAATCTTCCTATACTTAAAATTGTTTTTTGCATGGCACCACGCTTCGCAACCTAATTCTCTGACTCCGTCCCTACCTATTTGTTGCTTTGAACTCGTTCACTCGACAATGTTCTGTTATTAGCATTGTTCCTTACAAAGAAGTTGAACTCTAATGCTTTTTCCCTAACGCACCAAATTAAGTAAAACTTCAAAACTTGCGAGCCTCGAACCCCGTGACCTTTCACCAACTCCGTCTCTGTCTAATTGTCACCTTGACCTCGTCAGTAACCACAACGGGGCATTGTTTCCATGCTGTCATTTGCTATAAATGAATCCAGTAAATAGAGTAAATACACCCATAGTCACACACATAGTCCTGGCTCCGCATTAGACGAAACCTGTATCGTAAGTATCAATAGGGACTACGGTCCCTCAAATCCCGGACCCAAAACAAATATTTGTGCATCACACAAACATTATTATTATCATTTAGGAGATGTCAACCGTCAACAAAACAACACCGTTTAATTTTGCTCCGTAACCATTTCAAGCATAAGTGGTTAAAAATTGACTGCCTTGGTGGCGCATTTGCAATTGCGCATGCGTAACGACTGCTGTGCTGAGATCTCGGGTTCGATCCCCGGGTCGGGTAAGGTGATATTGGATTTTTCTATTTAGAAATACCCAGTACCAGTCCGGAGGCTGGAATTGAGCCCGGTATGGGGATAGGCTCGCCCTCTATCACATAATGGGATCGAAATTCGGCGAAAAGTGTGTGTACTGGTTACACCTCTACCTACCCCTTCGGGGATTACAGGCGTGAGTGTATATGTATGTATGTTGTTAAAATGAGTCATTTGTGAAGTGAGGCATACTGACATAGGTCTATTGAATGAGCTATCTCAATAAACTTAACAACTCCAACAGTGTAAAAAACTTTGTGGTGCATCGAACCTCATGACTTTACCCAATTGCGTCCCTGTCCGCTTGTAACCTTGACCTGAGTCAGAGGACGCTGAGCAGGTTATTGTTGATATAAACCTATTTACAGAAATGATTCATACGGTCGCGTAATTGTTTGGTCCACAATAAAATACATAACGATGGTTGGCGGACTATATGATTGAAGCGACATTTTTGAAAAGTAACTGGTATGTACTTTAGGCGTAACGTGAAGAAGCTAAACAGCAGGCCGGCATGATTGTGTTGAGTAGCTGGGGATAGACTGTCTCTCGCTACTTGATACTCTATCTGGACGGCACTGCGCTTACCATCAGGCGCAGTGTGGTCACTTTGCCGCGCCAGAATAAAAAAAAAATGTTGGTTTTCGGAAAAGAATACTATTAAAAACTAATGCGTGGATTTTAGTAGAATCAATATATTACTTGTGTAAGCACGTACTACATCTTCATGGGTTATTTTCAAGCATTTATGAGCGTTATTACTTAAAATAAATGTGCCTTGAAAAAAAAATTGCCTTTTTACCAGTTAGTTGATTTGAGCGCCAAAAAGTGCACTAAAATGTGACCAGATGCAATATGGTCATGTTAGGAACATTATAATATTAAATGTGTATATAAAGACAAACAGTGCCCTATTATTTTATCCTTTGTAATTTTTTTATTTGATAACTACGATCTTTAGTGTTACCAATAAAAAAAGTAGTTATTTTTTTATTAATTACTATGGACATTCAACCATTTGACGACCATTAGTGGATTATTATTTATTAGGCTACATGTATTCATATATTTAGAGTCTGTAGGACAGCCTCCGTGGCGCAGTGGGCGAGTAGCCGGCTGTGAAACGAGAGGCTGTGGTTTGATTCCCATACCGGGACAAATGTTTGTGTGACAGACAGATATTTGTGTCCGGGTCTGGGTGTTGAGACCGAAAGTCTTTCGTAGTCCCCGATACCCACAAAACAGGACTCGTATATTACTGTGGGTTCTATGTGTGTGACTGTTGGGTGTATTAAATAAGTAAAAGTTTTTTATTCATAAAAAGTACACCGACTTCAATAAGAAACAAATTATGTGTCACTATAAAATTTGAGGGTTGCCCTTGATTTTTCGGAGATCCCATCATCAGATCCTGACTTGGTGCCAATGGGACCACCTGGGAAGTATACCCTTTTAAACAAAGAAAGAATTTCTCGAATCGGTCCAGGCGTCTTCGAGTAATCGGGTAACATACATAAAAAAAAAGATTCCGACGAATTGTTAACCTCCTCCTTTTTTGAAGTCGGTTAAAAAAATTAAGACCTTTACTTGAACACCGGTAAATGTGCAACTTAAACATTATCATAAAATAAGTATTCATTGTTGTGATACATAAAGGGTCTTTCTAACGCAAACATTCCAATAATGACATTTTCTATTCGTAACCCGTTTCCCGCGGGTACTTCATAGAAGACAGTGGTCTTCTATGAAGGTCACCTTCAATTACAAATTTCTATTTTTACTCGTCTGCCTCTGTGGGTCAGTGAGGATTACCGGGTAACGTGTTATGCAGGTGTAGGCAAAGATGTAGACAAATTGAACTTTAGTGGGTTGGATTCCCACACCGGGACAAATGTTTGTGTGACAGATAGATATTTGTATCCGGGGTCTGGGTGTTGTGAGACCGTGCGTCTCTCGTAGTTCCTGATACTCGACACAAGACTCGGATCTTAGTGTGGGGTCGGGTCTATGTGTGTGACTGTTGGGTGTTATTATTATTATTATAAATACACATTACAGGTAGGACTACTAGGAAGGTAGCTTGTAGCCTCTTTTCGGCCTGCGTGGGCAATATTTTCCATTTTTGTCCAATACCCACGACACATTATGTCCATTTGCGCCATGGAGGCTGTCAAAGTATTTTATAGATAATTCTCGGTATATTTTTAAATGTTTTTAATTTATTTAAAAATATCTTGTGTGCGTAAACGGCCAGCTGCGTTTGTCGTAATATTTAAAAATGCAAAATGTTAAATGATGTCAGACTGTTGGCACTACTGCGCAGCAAACAATCAAAACAAACTTGGTTCAGTTCGCAAATATAACTATGAAAAGATGTATTTGTTTGAACATAGTTATTTGTATGTTGCGGAATATATTGTTCATTCATAAATATAAGTACTCAAATTTGAGGAATAAGGTAATAGGAATGAAGGGTGAATTGAGGCGAAGTTATATTAAAACTAGATCTAGCTCGCGGCTTCGCCCGCGTGGTGTTTATCTTTGAAA
The DNA here is from genome assembly GCA_905220505.1 of Laothoe populi. Taxonomy (NCBI): domain Eukaryota; kingdom Metazoa; phylum Arthropoda; class Insecta; order Lepidoptera; family Sphingidae; genus Laothoe; species Laothoe populi. Next base: position 2,145,852 of record HG992155.1, on the reverse strand, counting down.
AAAAAAAATGTATAAAATCCATGAAGACATCTTAAGCTATTACATCTTTCTATATCATGCTATCCCATAGGAAACGTGCATTTTCCGGGATAAAAAAATCTATGTAATTCTCAGACCCCTCAACTAACACTATGCAAAAATCATGTCGATCCCTTGCTCTGTGTAAAACAATAAACGAAACTATCCCACGGTAACCGAACATTTTTCCGGGATATAAAGTAGCCTATGCTATTCCAGACTATAATCTATCTCTGTGCCAAGTTTCAACCATTTTCCCGATAACTTAGACCTCTGTGGGTAGAATTGACACGACAACCGAAATGTAATAATTTATTAAATTACTATCATCGGACGACAAGAGACTCGGCGAAGCGTCATCGATACATGGTTGATATTCCACCAGCGCGCACGAAGCGTTTTGCTAGTACATTTATCATGCGCACCGCTAGAGAGTGGAACTCTTTGCCGGAGTCTATATTTCCCGAAAATTATAATCTGGGTATCTTTAAGTCAAGAGTGAATAGGTATCTTCTAGGCAAGCGTGCTCCACCGTAGACCACATCATCACTTACCATCAGGCGAGATAGTGGTCAAACGCAAGCCTATTTAGGTAAAAAAAAATACTTGCTTTGTCTTGTATAGTAAGATAATTGCACAAAAACCAGATGCAAGGGTTGTCAGCTATTGTTATTTTATTGTCTAAATTAGTTTTTAGTATTATTTAAAGCCCTCTCATTAGTAGAGGAGGCCCGTGCCCAGCAGTGGCAATGTTTAATACAGGGCTAGTATTATTATTTAACAATTAAAAGATATATGGACCTGATACAGAGCCTTCGTGGCAAAAAAATATTTAAATATTGATATGATCAAATATCTCTCGAATGCACGGTGTTGGACATTCCTGGCAGTGACGTCATGAATCATGCCGTGCATCGAGAGGCCGTGGATTCGATTCCCGCACCGAGACGAGTGTTGTGTGACAGACATATTTGGTTTCGGGTCTGGATGTTGTGGGAAGTGCCTCGTAATTCTTGATACCCACAGGTTTTACCTAGTGGGGGGTCAGAACTATGTGTGGGTGAATTTAGTTTCTATATAAATATTTTTTCTTCTAGATGGGCTACGCTAAATTGGAGCAGGTCGGCCATGGCATCCACTTGCGGCAGTTCTCCAGGGCTTTCGTTCTTGAAGATGATAGCGGGAACAGCAGCCAGAGGATTGTATTTGTCTCCGTGGATGCTGCTATGATGGGCTATGGGATTAAGAAGGAGGTATGTACTAGGTAGGAGGTATATCAGCAAAACAACAAAACTATGCAAGGTGGATATTTTAAAAGGCAGAAACACGACGATATCCACTTAATAATTACACATCTCAGTGCTTAAAAATTAACAACCCCATGTCAGGATTTACTAAAGGCTTCTTTATAATTAATCTCAAGTGCGTACGGACAGCATGACCCTCTAAACTGAACTACGTGTTAGTAACATCAACAAAACTATGCAAGATGGATATTTAAAAAGGCACAAATACAATGTTTATGATTTTATTGATTGATTTACACACTGTCACACATCTCAGTGGTTAATATTAACACAAACGCATGTCAGGATTCACTTAAGGCTTTTCTTTATAATTAATCTACCAGCATTACCCTCTAAGCTGAACTACGCGGCCATTGAACTGATTACCATTTACACTTACTACACCGAACTACGAATATACTGGCTATCGTCTCATCTTCCACTCAACTGCACTGAACGGAACACCGGAGCGCGGAAGGCACTCTGTTTTATATTAAACATTTACTACTCCCACTTAGGTTGTCATTATTAATGTACCCCCAACTAGTCTCCTAAATACCTCCATTATACCTTCGGTACTTCTAATAATAGGAAATACCCTAATATACGTGACAAACCGAACTGATTACAATATGACTGCTCTGCTTACGAACTACAAATCAACTGGCCAACGGAATACCGAGGCGCTCTATTTTATCGGGAACCTTTACTTCCCACTTAGTTTGTAATTATTAATCTACCCGTAGTTACTTTCTAAAATACCTTTAATATACCTTCGATATTCCACGGGAACTACCCTAACAGGTAGGTATTTACTAGATATTTAATTCTAACAAAGTACTAGGAATAGGGTTAGAAATGTGAATGCACTGCGAATTACAGTTTTAAAATATTCTACAAAGATCTGAATTACGGACTGATAAATAGCAGATAGATAAATGTGATACCTAGTATCTACATCGGTGTAGATGTTGATATGATTATAGTTTTTGATATATAATTGGGGATCAATTGGTTTTTGGCCTGCTAAATAAGTGTTTTTTCTATGTAGAGTATATAAGGTGTGTAAAAAATAGTTGATAGTAAGTGAAAACCTTATAGAATTTTGTTTTTTATAATAGATTTTAGTCTAAATATATCGAAAAATAAAGCAATTTGTTAATTTATATGTGATTATTTAATATTTTCAAGAAACTAATATGTTAAAATAAAAGATTTAGTAACTTGACATTAAACACAAATCAGTCATGCATGACGTCATCGTTGGAAACATCTATCAGAGTAAACGCTGAGCCAAACGTCTATCAGTTTTGCGAAGGCCAATTATCCGAGAGGCCATGACAGCTGGTAGCGTTTCGGTGGGAAAAATAAAGTTGGTTAAAATATGCAAATTAAATCTTGAAAACTTATGTTTTATGTTTATTAATGAATAAAATCAAACGGTTTCCCAAAAACAGTCAACAAGCCTATTGTGTCGAAGTATTCGCGGAAATTCTTTATTTCATAATGATTTTGTCATGCAACTCTTCTTGCAATTGTGTGTTATATCCAGAAATAAATTAAGATTTTATATAAATAAAAAAAAAAATTGCCGCCCCCGGGTGGACTCGAACCACCAACCTTTCGGTTAACAGCCGAACGCGCTAACCAATTGCGCCACGAAGGCAATTGTATGTTGAACTGAAATAGATACGCATATTTGTTGATAAGATACTTATATTCACATCGCGTAGATTAACTTGGCCATAGATAATATTAAATTGGCGCGGACAAGATAATAATAATCACCCATTTTTTTTTGTTTTTAAACCGGTAGATATTTTAATACTGATAAATTATTATCTTTGTTTACTTTGACAGCCTCCTTGGCGCAGTAGTAGCCGGCTGTGAAACGAGAGCCCGTGGGTTCGATTCCCACACCGGGACAAATGTTTGTGTGACAGACAGATAATTGTGTCCGTGTCTGGGTGTTGTGAGACCGAAAGTCTCTCGTAGTCCCTGATACCTACAACACAAGACTCGTATCTTACTGTGGGGTCGGGGCTATGTGTGTGACTGTTGGGTGTTATTTATTTATTTAACGGTGAATATATTTTCAATGGTAATATAAAAACGTCCGTTTATTTTTCAAATTTTATTGCGTAGCAACAGTGCAAAGTCTATATATAAAACACAAGAATTATTTCTACCTAGGTCCACTATAGACTTTGAAACCACTTAACCGATTTTAATGGAATTTTGTGTATGTCTGAGGTTGGGTCCAACATAAAAGATTGGATAGTTTTAGATCCGATAGGTGGCGCTGGTGGGCATCCAGCCCTAAAAGAGACGGGCCGAAGAGTGGAAGCAGGGATGGTTCCGGCAGCAATCCAGAGATTCTCAGGATCCTCCGGAACCATCCCGCATGCGCTGCAGAAGGCCACCGCGGGGTTTTTAGTCGGTATACCGTCGTAGGAAAATTGGTTAGGCCCCGATCTAATAGTCCCTCGGGTAAACTGAGGTTGAGAAGGTATCCGTAAGATGAATTTTCCCAACGGCAAAAAAAATACAAAAATAAGGACAACGTCTGCCTGGGACCATTAGTATTTTCATAAATACACAGTCAGGTCATAAGTATTGTCACACAGTAAAAACTTTTATTTTAGAATGCTGGCCACAAAAAAGTTTATTGAATTCGAATTTCAAATTGTTCATGAAAATAAAAATGTATACTTTTTAGAATTCTACTCATTTTTAAATATGGAGTGGACGCTTAAAGAAGATCGTGTTGCAGTAATTGCGTTGCATCGTTGCGGTTACGCGCCAATTAAAATTTTTGACATACTGAAAAATTTTAATATAACCAAAAGATTCGTTTATCGTACCATCAAACGATACAATGAAGACTCTAGTGTAGATGATAGGTCAAGAAGTGGTCGCCCTAGGTCTGTTAGGACTCCAGCAGTGATAAAAGCTGTGAAGGCGCGAATTCAAAGAAATCCCAAACGTAAGCAGAAACTGTTGGCCCTTCAGATGGGGTTAAGCAGAACCACGGTGAAAAGGGTGTTAAATGAAGACTTAGGGCTTCGGGCATATCGAAGAAAAACAGGACGTCGTTTGAATGCTCGTCTAATGGACCTGAGACTGAAAAGATGCCACGCTTTGTTGAAGCGGTACGCGGGAAAAAAATATCGGGAAATTCTTTTTTCAGATGAAAAAATTTTAACGTAGAAGAGAGCTACAACAAACAAAATGATAAGGTGTACGCACACAGTAGTGAAGAAGCGAGCAACCGTATTCCGCGTGTTCAACGAGGTCATTTTCCATCCTCGCTCATGGTATGGTTGGGAGTTTCTTATTGGGGCTTAACAGAGGTACATTTTTGTGAGAAAGGTGTAAAAACGAATGCAGTTGTGTATCAAAATACAGTCCTGACAAACCTTGTGGAACCTGTCATACCATGTTCAATAACAGGCACTGGGTATACCAACAAGATTCGGCGCCAGCTCATAGAGCGAAGAGCACACAAGACTGGCTGGCGGCGCGTGAAATCGACTTCATCCGGCACGAAGACTGGCCCTCCTCCAGTCCAGATTTGAATCCGTTAGATTACAAGATATGGCAACACTTGGAGGAAAAGGCGTGCTCAAAGCCTCATCCAAATTTGGAGTCACTCAAGACATCCTTGATTAAGGCAGCCGCCGATATTGACATGGACCTCGTTCGTGCTGCGATAGACAACTGGCCGCGCAGATTGAAGGCCTGTATTCAAAATCACGGAGGTCATTTTGAATAAACTTTAGTGTCATAAGAATCTATGTTTTGTTAAGTTCATTTTGGTATGTAAATGGTTACATAATGAATAAACTTGTTACAATTATTTTATATTAAACATGTGACAGAATTTATGACCTGACTAGGTATAAGATAAAAGGTGGTAATTCGTTGGTGAGCGCATCACTAGAGAACGGCTAGAATAATATGGCAATTTTTTAAATTGTTCATTTAGTTTTCAAATATTCGAAAAGTTGCCCGGAAAATTCGAGGATATCAAAATATATTTTTTTATTTCAGTCTTCTAACGGTACCAATAAACGTTGTAAACATTTAAATACTAGTAAATTTCAAATTGTATATATTGTAGCAGTTTATTTATATTCATCTTCATAAACACGTGCCGAACTTTATCTTTATAGTAGCAATATATTTATGTAATGTCCAGTCAATCAAGGATATTAAAAGAACCTGACAACTGACACACTTAACAAAGACCAAATTACAACTGCGCCACCTAGGCAGACTTGCCCATGGCGTAGTGTATGGAGTAGTGGGAGTCGGGAGATAGATTGTCTCTCGCTACTTAATATTTTAACTGGAGGAACTGCACTTACCATCAGGTGCAGTGGGATACTCTGCCGTGCTAGGATAAAAAAAAGACTTACTTTTGACTTTACATTATTCATTTTTCGAGTTTATTGTTAAACAAATTAGTCTATAGGAGCTTTTTCCATAATTCTTGTCTCCAGGTCGTCAGAAGACTCCAGAAGCGTTACGGCGACATCTACAACGACAATAACGTCATCATCAGCGGCACCCACACCCACTCCACTCCTGGAGGGTTTCTTATGGACTTTCTCTTTGACCTGCCTATATTAGGATTCGTCAGAGAGACCTACAGCGCTTATATCTTTGGGATATTAAAGGTGATTCAAATGTATTGTAGTAATTTCGTGAAGAGTTACTTCATAATTCACATTCCTTACAGAAATAATATGGAAACTACACCGTTCAACGGTGGATATTTGAAAAGTTCATGACATTGCCTGAAGATTCAGATGATGCTGTTACATCTGTAATTGGTAAATTGATTTAGCTTATTGGTGTAAGCGAAGAGATTTCCTAATTATCAAACTTCAAAAAAAATACAGCCCTAATTTGTCTAATCCACATTTAAAATAAAATCAAAGATAAAACTAGGAGTATTTTAAACCAACGTGAATGCATGGAGATGAATGAAAGTGGATGTAGTAAGTGAGTATCCTGCAAATTCGAAATCTATCTCTGCCTAGGGGATAAAGGCAAGATAGTATGTAAGGACCAAACCAGCTAACATAACTGAACTGATTCTTCACTTGCCACAAAACTAAAGCTTATTAAAAAGTTATCTATTTGCAGATAGATAAAAAAGCAATACTAGATGATGTTCCTTTACAGAGTATAATAATAGCGCATAGCAAGCTGGCGCCAGCACGGATGCTGTACGGAGAGACGGAGATCCTCGATGCCAACATCAACAGATCACCCACATCGTACTTACGGAACCCGCCTGAGGAGAGGGCTAAGTACGTTCATCTTCTAATCTAGGACTTCGGGAATCAAGAGCATTTTTACACTTTTGAATAATTAGATTGAATATCCCTAGTGCGGACTGCAGTTAACTTCATTCTTGCCGGCTTCTGGATCTTGGAAATATCTTTCATAGAAGGGGATGTGAGGAGTTTGTTGTGAGACCATAGATTTTTCATAGATGGTAAACAAGTAAGTGGGTCTTTTAGAAATCTCAAGCACTCATGAACATACAAATTACAATACTAAAAGACTTTAGGTGCATTGTCAGCTGAAAGTGATTTTAAACTCTATCTCCGGACTCCGTCGTCCGTAGTCTCCGTAGTCGGCTGTGAAACGAGAAGGCGCATTTTCAATTCCCGTTTCAAGATAAATTTATTTATTATCCACAATATTTGTAATTAGGTCTGGGTGTTAGGAGACCGAAGTCTCTCGTGGTGACACAATACTAGTATCTATGTGGGGTCAGGATTATGTGTGTGTTATTTATTTATCTCAATGCACCAGCAAGCTGCTTCATATTTGATCAAAGAGTGATACTATCCGACTGTTATAGATTCGGCGAAAAATGGGTGTACTGGTTACACTCTGCCTACCCCTTCAGGTATTACAGGCGTGAGTGTATATGTATGTATTCTTAAATTCCAGATACAAATACGACGTGGACAAAACCCTGTCGCAGATCCGCTTCATAACACCCTCGGAGAAGGTGATCGGCGTCATCAACTGGTTCGCGGTCCATCCCACCAGCATGAACAACACCAATCGGCTGATCTCGTCAGACAACGTGGGATATGCCTCAGTACTCATGGAGAAGGCTTTGAATGGCGCTAGCACTCTACCGGGGAAGGTATTTGTATTTCAATACTAGCTGTTGCCCGCAGCTCCGCCCGCGTGGAGGTTATTTTTGGAAGAAAAGTATACAATCCATGGAGACATCTGAAGCTATTACACCTATCTATATGTTGCTATCCTATAGGAAGCGTGCATTATCCGGGATAAAAAGTAGCCTATGTGCTATTCAAGACTATATATATCTATCTCTGTGCCAAATTTGATCACCGCCCGCCCATGAACATCTGAAACACCAGAGTGCTTGCAAATGCGTTGCCGGCCTATCAGGAAAGAATATGCTCTCTTCTTGAAGGTTTGTCATTTGTTTGTTCTTTCCCTCCAGGGTACAATAGTCTGCGCCTTCGCATCCTCGAACCTAGGCGACGTGTCCCCCAACACACGGGGCCCGCGGTGCGAGTTCTCCGGCCGGCGATGTGATCAGGAGACCATGCTGTGCAAGTTGCCCAAGGAGCGGTGCTTCGCCTCCGGACCTGGGCGAGACATGTTCGACAGCACCAAGATCATCGCCAGCAAACTCTTCGAGGCTGGCATGGTGAGTTAAATATAACATGACAGCCTCCGTGGCGCAGCGGTTGAGTAGCCAGGTGAAACGAGAGGCCGTGCTACTTCTAGAGAACTTCTAGAATAGAGCCTATTTCCACAAACTCAGTACAGGCATAATGTGACAAAAAATCATTCAAATAATAATATTTCATGATTAAAAAGAACTATTAAACAAAGCTTAATTGACTTAGCTTAGCTATCGTATTAAAAACAGGTAAAAAAGCATTGACTTATATTCTATAGGCACGAACTGTCGAACAAAAAAGATGTTCTGAAAACCTTGTCCACCCACTAATGCCATGTATCATTTTACTAAGAACTATTTGGAAGTTATAACTCCCGTCACTGTCTCTCGAACGGAACTTTCCGCGTGATCAAACGGGACAAACTATATAATAATAATAATAATAATAATAATAATAATAATAAGCCCCTCATAAATCTAACTTCACGTCCGGCACGACCATCTGATGCCACGTGAGGGGCGGACATTGGCAGCTTTTAGCTATTTACTCACCAATGACAAACGAAGCAATAGTAAAAAATAATATACATGCGATGCGCCTAAGAAACAGGACTATACCCCAGGCGGGTACCGGAGCTAACGGCAATGGAGAATCCCGCCCCGGGCCTTCCAGCCCGGGCTGCCCTACGTATTCTGGGGAGGGCACCGTATCGCAACAAACTGCCCAGTTTCAAACTGTTGCAGCTCAACGTGAGCAATCAACATCTTCATGCTCCTCACCCACTTCATTATTTTCATCAATTCCTTCATCACCTCCATCCTACCTTGATATCATTCAAGAATCTCACTCATTAAATTCATCAAACTCATCACTGTCACTTCAATCTGCTTCGGATGTTGTGCAAGAGGCTATTCTAGCCAAAGTTACTGCACCCGCCGAAGCCGGACGGCGTATACATAAAAAATGGACAAAGGAAATGAACATTTTCATCATGCGCCACTATTTCATCCTTACTGATATAGAAACAAACACCAAAGTGTACCTCACACCTTTACACGAACGATTTAATGCACAATTTCCTAATATGCAAGTAGGAAAACAACGGATAGGGGATCAACGCCGTGCCATAGTTCAACGAAAGTTTTTGAGTGAACAAGAGATCAGACTTATCAAAGAGGAAGTTAGAAATCTATTAACACAACGTGAACTATCGGCGCAAATTAACACAGACATAACAAACAGACACAACAGACCAACTAATAGAATGAGATGGACGAGCGATTTAAATGAGACTATAATGCGCAGTTACTACAGACTAACAAAGCTAGAAACTGACTTCACCACATACAGACCACTCCTACATCAAGATATTATCACTAAATGCCCTTCAATTGCCCACCTCTCCGCACAAAGAATATCCGATCAGCGTAGGTCTATTGTCAATAATCGGCTATTAACCCTTGAACAGTTAGATAGAATCCGAAAAGAAGTTCAAAGAGAATTAGCCTCTACTAGCACACCTATTTTCCAAGATACAATCCCACTTACACCCGAAAATTCACTACCAATTAACACCAAATCGACAGAAACAATAATAACATACAGGGACTGCTCACCGGAACAAATAATAAATAGCAATGATCTCCTCAACCTATCAACAGAACTACAACAACAATTAGCGGAAATGTTTTTAGAAACGTTTAATACATTCAAAGACATGCACCCCACATCACGACCCAGCCTCCCAAAGCTGAACCCTTCAAAAAGACTAGCATTAATAATTAAGCACCTTAACACCGATTTACTTCCAAAAACATTGACTCCTGATTGCGACTTTAATAGAATTCACACGATTATCTACTGCGCAGCTTATACAGCAACCAAATTTAATGGTGCCAAAATGTTTGACACAGATCGACTAAACAGTAAAGTAGAAAGAATACCCACATGGCAAAGACGCCTAGAAAGAAAAATAAATAATCTTAGAGTAAATATAGGGCGATTGACTGAATACACAAGAGGCGGTCGATCCAAAGCATTGCAAATACACATTGATAAAATAAAACAACAGTATAAAATTCATTCACAACACGAGACTCATAATACTGATCTTACCCATTACTTAGACACCTTAAAACAAAAACTGTGCGCCCTTGCTAGTAGATTAAGAAGGTATAAAGAAACTACACTTAGAAAGGCACAAAATAAACAATTTTCTAACAACGAAAAAAACTTCTACAGAAAACTTACATCAACTAATAACAGTTCGCCAGAAAGTAAAAAGTCTTTACCGACTTCAGAATCAATACACCAATTTTGGTCTAATATTTGGTCTAATCCCGTCCCACACATAGAAAATACGTGGATTGAGAAAGACAGACACGGATTTAAGGACCTACCTGGAATGGAATTTGATGAAATTCATATAGATCTTTTGACAGCTGTAATAGCAAAAACGCACAACTGGAAAGCTCCCGGGTCCGACAACATTCACAATTTCTGGTATAAAAAGTTCTCATGCACTCACCCACTATTACTAAAGCACATAAACGCATTCATCCGCTCACCCGATACAATGCCGCATTACATAACGCAAGGTATTACATATATGTTACCGAAAGATCTATCTGACACTGAGAACCCTGCTAAGTACCGACCAATCACTTGCCTCCAAAACATATACAAAATTATAACAGCATGTTTAAGTGAAATTATCTACAAATACACTAATGAACACCACATTCTAGCAGAAGAACAGAAAGGATGCCGAAAAAATAGTCAGGGATGTAAGGAACAGCTCACTATCGATGCTGTAGTCTCAAAACAAGCAGTTAGTCAGAAACACAATATTCATACCATGTATATCGATTACAAAAAGGCATTTGACTCGGTACCACATACTTGGTTAATATACATTTTAAAACACTACAAAATTCACCCCGCCATCATTCTTTTCCTGGAAAGAACGATGGTAAACTGGAGCACTAAATTAAAAATAAGTAATTCTGATGATATCATTGAAACAGATTTCATTTTGATAAAAAGAGGCATATTTCAGGGTGATGCGTTAAGTCCTCTATGGTTCTGCTTAGCGCTGAACCCACTTTCTAATATGCTTAATAAAATTGACTCTGGATACAAAATTCAACATGACACAAACCAAACAACACTCACTCATCTCATGTATATGGACGACATCAAACTTTTTGCAAGCACCCTTAACGAATTACACACACTTGCTGACATAGTTCAAACATTTTCACACGATATTCACATGGAACTCGGAGTGGACAAATGCAAAATTCAATCAGTTAACAAAGGAATGGTAGTACCTGTCATGTACAAACTGGCAAATCACAATGTTATAGACGCTGTAGACCCAGTCGAAGGATATAAGTACTTAGGATACCATCAGTCGCAACAAATCCACCACAAAGAAATTAAGCAGATACTACAACAAAATTTTAAAACTAGACTCCATAAAATACTACACACTCACCTCAATGCCCGCAACACTATCAAAGCCATTAACACCTTTGCCGTCCCTATCCTTACATATTCGTTTGGAATAATACGCTGGACACAAACAGATCTCAAGAACCTACAAAGAACCATCAACACTACAATGACTAAACATAGGAAACATCACCCTAGAGCTTGCATTCAGAGATTAACCTTACCTAAACACGAAGGCGGTAGGGGACTCATTGATATAACTAACTTGCACAGTAAACAAATCACATCACTTAGAACGTTCTTTCACAACCGCTCACTACACTCCACACTGCACAAAGCTATATGTGAGGCAGACAAATTCACGCCGTTGGCCCTCGCCAACAGCACAAAACAAATGATGTTAAACACCAATCAACAAAAGATTGATCACTGGACACAAAAAACACTTCATGGTCGCCATCGTCATGATTTAACCAGTTCAAATGTTGACAAAATTGCGTCAAACGCATGGTTAAAACGTGGCGAATTGTTTCCTGAAACAGAAGGCTTTATGCAGGCGATTCAAGATCAGGTAATAGATACTAAAAACTACAGAAAGTACATCATTCGTGACAGCAGTTTGAGTAGCGACCACTGCCGTCATTGTCATAAACATCCAGAAACCATCCAACATATCACAGGCGCTTGTTCATCCATCACACAGACAGATTACAAACACAGACACGACCAGGTAGCGGCCATCATTCACCAGACTCTAGCATTTAAATACAAACTCATTACAGAGAAAACGGCATACTATAAATATACACCTAAAATTATTCTTGAATCGCCTGACTACAAATTGTATTGGGACAGGACTTTACTGACAGACAAGACAGTCCATCACAATCGACCTGATATCACACTATACGATAAACATAGTAAGACAGTTTACCTCGTAGACATTGCAATACCGAATACACACAACCTCACAACCACACACACAAACAAGCTCTCAAAATACGCAGACTTGACCATTGAGCTCAAAACTCAATGGCGAGTGCAAACTATCAAGACAGTTCCCATTATCATATCGAGCACCGGCGTAATCCCTAAAACACTTCACACAAGCCTCCAAACTTTAAACATTCATCCGCTTACATTTACACTATTACAGAAAGCAGTCATATTAAACACATGCAGAATCGTCAGAAAGTTTCTATCAATTCAATAAGAAAGACGTCATCAACCACCGAAGTTGTTTGGCCAAAAGCCCGCAACTTCGGTGTAATACCCCAGAAATGTGAGAAGTTCAAAACTTTAAAATAAAAATAATAATAATAATAAAAACTTTGCAGATTTATAAGATAAATCCTAAAATTGTTAACTTCCTTGAAAACTTGATGCCTCATTGGACAACTATGTTAAGATTAAATATCAATAATAGACAAATAACTACTAGACAAATAGAAATTAAAAAAGGGATTTATCAAGGTGATTCTCTAAGCCCCCTGTGGTTCTGCCTCGCCCTAAATCCTTTGTCTCGTTTGCTTCGAGATTGCCGAGCTGGATATCGTCTTAAACACACGAATACGGAATCTATAATATCACACCTCATTTATATGGATGATATTAAACTCTATGCAAGTACAAAGAAACAAATGAAACAACTAATAGATATTACATCAGAATTCAGCAGAAATATAAATATGAAATTCGGTTTAGATAAGTGCAAAACGCTACACATCATTAAAGGCAGAATCCAGCCTGGCGATGTCGAGATTAACGAGACAGAAACCATTACGGCAATGGAGCCTAATGAACTGTACAAATACTTAGGCTATAACGAATTAAAAGGAATCGATCACAACATGACAAAATTAAAATTGTTAGGTGAATACAACAGAAGAACAACAGCATTATGTAAAACACAACTTACAAGCAAAAATCTTATAAAAGCTATTAACACCTTTGCCATTCCTATCTTAACATATTCTTTCGGTATCATAAAGTGGACTAAAACAGATATATCTAATATACAACGTAAAACTAGGACTATACTAACTAAACATAATTACCTACACCCGAAATCAGCTATTGAGAGGCTATCAATTAAAAGACAAAGGGGAGGCAGGGGATTAATAAACATACAAGAACTTTGGCAGAAACAAATACATACATTAAAATCATTCTTTTATACTAAATCAAACACAAGCGACATCCATAAGGCAATAATCCATAACGACACACATTGCACACCGTTAAATTTATCTGCTCAGACTACATCTACCCAGTCAAATGATATTGATTATGAACGCGATAAACTAGCAGAATGGAAGGCTAAAGTGCTTCACGGGAGACATCCACATGATCTTGAACAATCTCACATTGACGCAGATGCATCCAATAAATGGCTTCAAGTAGGTAAACTATTCCCAGAGACAGAAGGTTTTATAATTGCTATACAAGACCAAGTAATTAATACCAAAAATTACAGAAAACACATAATCAAAGACAGGAACATAACAGATGATAAATGCCGAAAATGCAGATCGTGCCCTGAAAATATACAACACATTACAGGAGCATGCCCGAATCTTGCGCAAACAGACTATACACATCGACATAATCAAATAGTTAGCATAATTCACCAGAAATTAGCAATTAAATATAAACTCATTCAGGACAATAAAATACCCTATTATAAATATACACCTCAACATATTCTAGAAAACAATACTCACAAACTATATTATGACCGCACCATTCTTTCAGATAAAACTATACATTATAACAGACCAGACATTACTTTAGTTGATAAGATTAAGAAAACAACCTACATTATAGATATAGCAATACCCAATACACATAACATTTTAAAAACAATAGCCGAAAAAATACATAAATATACTGATCTCAAAGAGGAAATAGGCAGAATTTGGAAACAAGACAAGGTATACATTGTGCCTGTGGTACTGTCGACTACAGGTATAATTCCAAAACACCTCCATCATAGTTTAAAATTATTAGATTTGAATCCTAAAATATTCATTCAACTACAGAAAGCAGCCATCTTAAATACTTGTAGAATAGTCCGGAAGTTCATGCAAACCGAAGAAACTACCCACATTTAGACTTTACTTTATTGACACTTACTAGCACCTAGACCGACTGACAGACAATAATCCAACAGGCTATGCTTACTTGGTTTCGACCCGTAAGTATAACCTTAACGACCAGCTTAAAGCTGAGAGTATTAAAAGACACATATAAATAATAATAATAATAATATGTCCAAATATTTAGATCTGGCTCACGAGGTTGTTGACATGTGGAATGTTGACTCAGCTATTATTGTTCCGATAGTCGTTACTGCCAATGGGCTGATACCAAAGAGCCTCGACCAACATCTTCAGAGGCTCTCAATTGGTCGTTGGGTCAAAAGCCAGATACAAAAGGCAGTATTATTGGATACGGCACGCATTGTGAGGAGGTTCCTCACTCTGGGGTCCTAACCGCCGGTGGCTTGGGTCCTAGGCCTCGCCATCGGAGGGTGCACATTTTTATATTTTTAAATGTATTTTTGTATTATATATATTTAAAAATGTAAAAAAAAAACCTTTTAAATAAAGAGTACTGTACATAATAATAATAATAATAAATCTTTATTTCAGGCATATTAGCCCATAAGTTGTCAGTATTATGTTAGTTACATTGTGCTTATATGCTATATTAGTATTATTAGTATTTAATTAAATTATGGAACAGCTGTTTACTTACATATACCTATGGCCAGCCCCACCCAGTGTCTGCGGATGGGACAGTCTGGTCTATCATTAATCATCTTCAGGATGCCGTTCCGAGTGTTACGCAAGCGCTGCAGTAACGAAGCCGCTTTCTTACGCATGATGGCGTGAAAGCCATCCGTGCGAGCTTCGGCAAACATGCCCGACGCACTACAGCGCCACGGCAGCCGCAACAGCATCCTGAAGGCGTTATTGTATTGTACACGCAGGACGTTGTAGGCTCGGCTAGTATATGACACCCATAGGCCGCATGAGTAAAATGACTGACAGAACGCCTTAAATAGACTAACTTTGACGTCTGCAGTGCAACGAGCGAACCTACGGGCGAGCATGTTGCTCCTCACCGCCAACGCCCTGCGCTCACGCTCTATGTCACCATCATCCCGCAGATCACTGGTCACAACGTGGCCTAGGTACTTAAATCTATCTACCACGTTGAGCACTACACCGTTGAGGTATACAGGAGGTACACGACGGGGCTGTTGTTTAGGCGCTTTAAACACTAACATCTCACTTTTTTTGGTGTTGTATTTAAGGCCGTGCATCTCCGCATACGTCTCGCAGGTCGACAGTAACTTTCTCAAACCGCTTATCGAGGGACTGAGCAACACCATATCGTCCGCGTAACTTATATTATTGATGCACGTACCGTCAATGTGACATCCAACATGTGTGCCGCTCAGCCGCTCGACAAGCTGGTTCATATAGAGATTAAATAACAGAGGCGAGCTTAACCCCCCCTGCCTGACACCACATTCCATTCTGTACTCATCCGACAGAGTACCGACCCACCTCACCCGGTTCGTCTGGTGAGCATACCAGTATCTGAGGAGGGATGTATATTTCGTCGGCACACCCGCGCCCCTCAACTTATCCCATAGCACATCATAGGCGACAAGATCGAAGGCTTTCGATAAGTCGAGGAAACACGCGTAAACCGACGTCCTCCTCGCGGTGTAGTACTTGACTGTGTGTTTTAGGCTAAGGATTGCACTCTCTGTGGACATTCCCGCCTTGAACCCAAACTGAGCATCATGCACTTCAATGCATTCAGAAAGGCAGCCATTCAACAGACCGTCAAGCACTTTGGCCATGGTGGTAGCGAGTGAGATGGGTCGATAGTTATTCATATCGGATGTATCACCCGTCTTATTTTTAACTACGGGGACCACTATCGTCCGCATCAGCGGTTCAGGTAAATAAGAGTGACCTAGGCACAGAGTGAAAAACAGTGATAACACCCTAGGCAGATGGACTCCCGCATGTTTAAAATGTTCAATACTGAGACCATCGTGACCAGGCGATTTACCACGTTGCATTTTTGAAATAATAGTTGCCACTCGCTTAGCTGGTATTTTTGGGTTCCGCTCTGTCACAATGGTCTCAGTATGGCTTGCGTTACGAGATACCGTGCTCAAAGGTGAGCTCACAGAAAAGTGGTCCCTAAAAGCATCGGCAATATGCTTGTGGTCAGTGATACCACCAACACTCACCGGGAGACTCGGCCTCACATTCATTTTGTTAGTGTTTTTCCAAAATTGTTTAAAGTTCTTTGTAGAGTGGTTAGAAGCTAAGAGATCCATTTTAAGCTGGTCTTGCCTGTTTTGACACCACTTGAGTTTGGCTTTGAAATGTCTCCTTGCCTCCACCATATCACAGAATGTACGACCGCTAGCAGGTCGCCCAGCCATAGCCCACACTTGGAATTTGAGCCTCGCCTCGCGGTGCGCGACCGCGACATGCTTGTTCCACCCTGTGATATAGCCACCCTTCCTCAGACACTTTATCTTATAAGTCCGCACGGCAGCCAGTGCTAGTGTATCTATAATATTCCTATACATTTCGTCAAGAACTGAGCGATGTTCTCTGTGATCACAGAACCCATCACAACAGTCACTCAACTCCCGAGGAATGTCTATCATTCTCAGCCCAGAGTGACAGACGTCGTGGTACTCGCATATCTGCTGTGATGACCTCTCACCCCATATAACACGAGATACAGGGTTATTATTATATACCTTATCTACGATTTTAGGTTTAATTTTATTCCAATCGCATTCAACCACAATCGGATAATGGTCGGACCAATACACGTCATATAGTACTACCGTATTAACAACTGATTGCCGCGCAGACTCAGTGACGATGCAGTGGTCCAGCCATCTATTACAGCCATGTGACTCACTTGTAAATGTGTAGGTATCACTGTCACACATATTCACATCTATACAGAACCAACTATGATCTAAACAGAAATTTATCATTTCATTATAAAACAACTCATTCGGATGTGCATTATAGTCGCCTATTATATAAAAAGCCTCTACTCCCTTATTTTCCTCTACTTCTATTATTGAGCGAATAGTACTAAGACAGGCTGTAAACTCCGGAAGATTATCACTCGAGTTCGTCGGCATGTAGACACTGAAGACTACCACAGTTTTACTACTTACGGTTATGCTGACCGCACACACTCGCACATTATTACACTCTATCGGCAACACTGACTCGAATGCATTCTTACGCCACAATAACGCGACGCCACCATATGGTCTCCCGCTCAGTAGGCCCGCTGTGGTATCCACAGCTGACGTCCCTGTGCACCCGAAGCTGTCATCAACCGCGCTGAGTAGCGGCAAATCGTGTGGCAGCAACCACGAATATAATGCATTATATAATTATATAATATATAATGCATTTGTTGTGAAATATAGACTTCCCGTATTTAACATTTAAATTAATTAATATTTATTTATATTACGTTTTAAACGTTATGAAATTATGTTATTTACCTTATATACTATTAACAGTTTCACTGTAAATCAATTTAAGGCAGATTTGTTCGGGAATGTCCCTACACGTAGTACATATAGATCGCTGTAAAAAAGGTTTAAAATAAAAATACGAAATACATCATACCACCATTTTAATTATAGTCAACGTGAATTACGTCATTTCTATATATTACACACTGAATTGACTTGACAGTGCTTGTTGACTATAGAAGTAATAGAAGTGACGTCACAAGCAGACGCCATGACACCTACTAGTATTTTAGCGTGCAATTAACCACAAGAGACCATTATAATTTATGGAGTTTTAAATTAAAAAATCACACGAGATGTCCAGTATTGAAATTTGTAGGCCCGATCTCTTATCGCTCGCCACTTATCATATCATGGAATGGAAATAAAATCCATGAATCATTAGTATAATTGCACCTATATATAGGCGGCTATGTAAAAAGGTAATATAATATCTATAAATATAATAAAATTGTGGAATCTAAATGTAGGTATAATATTGCAGAATTTAACCTAGTTAATGTATTACCGATTCGGTATGCATCGTTATTATAAATAAATTGTATAAATATCAAATCAGATATGCAGACAAATAAAGGACAATGGGTCAAGTGTCCCCACCAGTCAACAGGTTTGAAATTGGTCTGAATCGATTAATCTTAGCAAGGTGATGATTTTTTGGTATGACGACAACAACGAAAAGTATTGAGTTTTTTTTTTAATTCACATTTTTGTTTTATATAGAAAATTTAATTTTTACTGATTTTATTATATTACGCTGTGCTATAACATAGTATATAGGTGGTAGAGCTACATTATAATCATTTTTTTTCTACGGCTTGAATGGCCTACCTTAATGGTATGTTACCGCTGTCTTACATAAAACCGTCAAGGTTACAGTTTTGCGGTAGCGACTCGCGTTCTCAACGAGACTACGGGGGACCTAACGAATGCTTCGTTAACTTTTTTTTTATGCTGGCGCGGCAAAGTGACCACACTTCACCTCCAGTTATAGTATCAAGTAGCGAGGGATAGATTATCACTCGCTACTCAATACAATCATGCCGGCCTGCTGTGTAGCTTCTTCACACTACGCCTAAAGGACCCAGGATCATAGGAAGGAGGGAACACGGTAGCTGGCAAACTGTTCCACAGCTTGATGGTGCGGCAAAAATACGAGTTTGCGAACCTCTTGGTTCGGGCCGGGGTAGTAGATACCACGAAGCTGTGGCTCCGCAATATTACGCTTAATTCAGTTTTATTTTTGTTACAGGGTTATATTTAATACTGGCTAGTTTTTAAGAGTTTTTATTTTGTTTTTATTTTGTATAACATGTGTACGTCACTGGTTGAGTTCTATCGAAAACCAGCGCTGCAGTATGGGTTAGCCTGTACTATAGCATGCAGCTGAATAGGGATCCCCATTGTCGGATCAATTATTATTATTGTAATTTTTGCATTTTTTTTAATGTGTTTTAACGTTCCGACAATAAAAAATCTTTTCTTTCTTGCAACCCAGTACGCGTGGTTCTGGTATGGAAGGGAGAGGATGGGATAAGATCAAACAATAGGGTGTTTGACTGGTGTAACCAAAAAATATAAAACTGCACTAGGAGAAAGGATAGTGGGCAAACATATTTATTAAATACATTTTTTTATTTTAAATGTATTATAAACATTTTATTTTCGTCATTAAAATTTAGGATTTTTAATCTGTATCACTCGGTGCCAAAAACGTAGCAATACCGGCCGCCATTACTCGTGACGACATCGCACATAAACATTGCATCCTACGACAAATAAAATTGTAAGGAAGAACATATTTTTCGATGTGTAAACGTGTTAATTTCGTCTTCAAGTCTTCTATAAGAATGGAAGAAGGCATTACAAGGGCTGATAGTCGAAATCTGCCACTTCTTTCTTAAAACTTTGGATTTTGGCACATGGATGAACAATTTATCGTGATTTAGTGTCGAGTTTTTACACAAAGGCATTGAACAATATTTATATGCTAGCTCATTCATTTTTGTGGAAAAACTAGAGATAAATGCAAATAATTTGTTATGTTGTTAGGTGTCACGAATGTTTGTAGATGTGCGATGACGTCACATAGAGATAATGTCACGTGATAACGCGTTTTAGCGCGAAATTATATATGAAAAAATTAAATCACGGATTTTATATAAATTGAGTATATTTCAATAATAAAAATATTACGGGGGCTATAAGTGAAGAGTCCTCTATCGATGTCCATCAATCTTCAAAAATTGTCAAATACCCTATTCTTCAGAGCATTCGCCATGATACAGATGGTAGATCACGCTAAGCGAGCAAATATCCCTACGCAGCTGTAGCGGCTCCAGACTGTTACGTCTGCATCATTCACAATGCGGATGGCCCGCCGCTGCAACCCACCCAAGGCATCAAGAAGGTATTTTGCGGAACCGTCCCAGAGGTGCGAGCAGTATTCCATTCCCGGCCGCACCTGCGCTTTATATAAGCGGTAGAGCTGACCGGGCATGAAAAACCGCCGCACCCTGTTCAGGATTCCGACCCTGCGGGAGGTGGCGGATATTACGCCCTCGATGTGACTCCTTGGATTAAGATCGCAGCGGATATCCATACCTAGGACACTAAGGTCATTCCGCATTGCGAGTGGAACACCCTGAAGAACGGGGATGGGAGCAAACGGGGATTTCTTGCACGAAAACGCGACCATGGAGTTTCTGGCCAGTTCTTCTCCATAGGATAACTGCATTTGGAACTGGCAGTAGTTTAATAAACTCTGAAGTTATTACAAGTTATTTAACTCTGTTAAATAACTTGTGTTATTTCTACTGAACTATCACACGATTGCATTGTGATACTATATCTGAAGATCGGAGAGGGATGTATAAGCCCTCTCGACTTGATAATTATCATTTGTATATTTTTCCCGAAGGTTTAAATGTATACCTAATACTTACATATTATATTTGTAGAATGTACAGTAAAGTCAACGTTTGATAATCGTATCGTCTAATTATATTTTCGGGTGATTACATTACTGTCTCTCGCTACTTGATACTCTATCTGGACGGCACTGCGCTTACCACCAGGTGCAGTGTGGTCACATTGCCGCACCAAAAAAAAACTTACTCCGGCTAAACCATAAGGGTTAATCAAAATAATGCACTATGATTTTAAAATGATCTAGAAAGAGTTCACATTGACATGTACCTGTCTCCAAAGGTTGACAACAATCGTGCAAACCCGGGAGGTCGTTAGTAAATATTATAATAAAATAGTATTATGTTTTTAATTCGTCTGATATCATTATTTTAAAAATATATGCAAAAAATAAGAACAACCATAAATGAATAGTTTTTCATAAGACAATCTTTTCTTTAAATCTCTTTTGATATTTGTAAAAACAAAGTCCTAAAAAGTATTCATGCCATCTATGCTATGAATGGCGGTCGTGTTGCACCACGTATGTAGGGGTGCTTATGTAATTGCCTAGGTTTTTAAACGTTTATGTCCAAACGGGACGTTTTTAACTATTGTAGTTCACGAGCTCCGATAATAGTTTTGTTATTGCTATCATCTGTTGTGGAAAGATTTTAACTTCTGCAATTACACAGAGTACTAAACATATACGATCAAACAAGACGTCTCCAACTATTACATTTTCCAAGATCCAGTTTATCTTTCCTTTCCCTACCATCATCAGATCAGCATCAGATTTTGTACTATAAATATGCCAAAGGTTCTAAGCTCTAATATCCAAACAGGCTGTTTTAGCTATTGGTAGTTCCTAAGGTTTAGTTACTTGGCGAACAGTTCCTGGTGAAATTGCCTATCAAATGTAACAAAATGTTACGCGACCATATTTCTTTATATATTTATTAAAAATATGTCTAAATAGTAAAATATGCAATAAAATAGCAGTTTACTAAGAACATTTTTAATTTATGTTTTTTTTATTTTATGAGGAATCTCCATTGATTTATTAAATTTAAATGATGTGGTAAGAGTTTTTATAGTACACTTAATAATAATGTATATGTATGGTGTCTGTTGGTGGGTGGGGACAGGGCTCATACAAATTCGCCCATTGTCCTTTAGCGAAATAACTATTTTGGACAGTTCGGAGATAATTACTTATTTATTTAAATGGATCGCCAGTGGGTAGTACATACAGTATAAATAAACAAATTTTTTGTCCATGCTACCCAGTTACAGGCTAACAGCTAACAATTACCTACTACTGCTGCCTTATTACTATTTACCTACTTTATTACTACTACTGCCTTCTAATCTCTAGCAAAGATAACCTACATTTTTCCCGCCTTTTTAACCGACTTCAAAAAAGGAGAAAGTTAACAATTCGTCAGAATCTTTTTTTTTTATGTATGTTACCTGATTACTCGAAGACGCCTGGACCATTTCGAGATTTTTTTTTTGTTGAAAAGGGTATACTTCCCAGTTGGTCCCATTGGCACCAAGTCAGTATCTGATGATGGGATCTCAGAAAAATCAAGGAAAATCAAATTTTATAGTGACGCCTCAGAATACAGAAAAAACCAGAAACCGCGCTCAATAAGAATTACATACCCCGCGCTGTGTCCAAAAACAATACGTAACGTCCCGCGCCTGCCCCACCTCCAACCCGCGTAATGTTGCTAGCTTGGAGCGGTTTCCCACTTTTTGGGGTAATCTTATAACACTAAAGAAAGTAAATTAATAAAAAAACATTAACTGATATTTGTAAGTAGGGTAGTAAACTAACGTTGTACACAACTACTTCAAAATACATGACAAACATTCTGAACAGGAGGGATACAATATAAATAAATTAATTATTATGACTATATCTACCCTAGTTGGAATAGCTGCTTTCCTAAGTCTTTTCAAACCATTTTTGTGTCATAAAAATATTGCTCTTCAAAATGAATTGAGCAAATTACGCTCCGGCTTGATGGTTTCCAAAACTCATCTAGCCGAGTTCTTTGTATGATTTTCATCCAGTCTGAATTTCTCTTTTCATCATTAGGGAAACTAAAATTACAAGAACGATATACAATAGAACTATATATAAAAAATAGTGAATATTCTATAAAAGTATTAAAAAAATAAGTGGGTAAAATTTGCGATCAAAATAAAATGGCAACACTCAAAAAATGGACGCGTCATGTTCTAAGACGATCACAATAAGAAAAGAAATTCAATAATTAAATAAATATACCTTTGAATGCGCTATTTACAGATGAAATGTGATCCCATCCTGTTTTTTTGTAATCCCAGCAGCATTTTTACATGTAGGGACAACACAAATCGGCATTTTTAAATTAAAATTGACACTTGTACAATACGTCACAACGCGCTTACTGCAAAGGAGTGACTAATCGCAAAATCGTCAAACCACTCTGTTTTAGAGTGGTTTTTGTTGCTTCAGTTTTAAGCGCGCTGGCGGTTTCTAGTTTTTTCTGTATTCTGAGAGTGACGCTTAATTTGTTTTTTATTGAAGTCGGTGTACTTTTTATGAATAAAAAACATTTTTATTCTTAGTAAAATATAACTTATCTTGATATCGCTGTACGTACGGCTATATAATTATATTTTGTGTACTGAGTGCTAATTCATAGTTTACTAGTGTTAAAGTTTAGATACAAGATACAAGGCTTACTGGCTTACACATTTTCAGACGGCTTGGGGCGAATGACCTTTTCTATTGTAATTTGTTTTGTTACTGGTAGCGCCATCTAGCATTTATTAGTAGGTAGGTGTTCAAATATATTTTTAAACTAAGATAATTTGTTTGATAACAGCGCCATCTATTAGTGCTATATTGAGTTGTGAGCATTTTATAAAAGTTTTAGTCAGCGCCATCTTTTATTTGTTTTCTTAGAAAACAAAACAAATAAAAATTTCTAATACAGTGTAAACTCCATGTAACGTCACTCTATTTAACGACAAACTCTCTTAAGCGTCGAAATCAATTGGCTTTGGTTGGTTTAGCTTGTTTTTCATACAATGTTTCACTCTATATAGCATTACACCCACTCTCAATAACGACAACAATTAAGTTGCTAAAATTAGTAAAAACTGCGCAGCTGTGTACGATCTATTGTCGCTTTATTATCCTAGCCCGCAATAAACTCGACTGTCGGCATCATGCATACCGAACTTTCTAAGAAATTCATTCTTTTGTTTACAAATTGGGATTGCTTGCACGTGTAGACTGTTATTGACCATGATTCATAACTAGGAGTCATGGATTATCTATACCTTATCATATTCTTAGTTGCTCACAAACTTGCAAACTGTAAACATGGCTACTAAAAGAAAATCACTGTGTATTGACGAAAAAGTTTTACTGATACGCGCAATAGAAACGGGAGAGAAGATAAGTGATGTTGGCAAACGCTTTGGATTTAGTCGCTCTACCGTGTCCACAATATGGAAAAATAAAGAAAAAATCCTCCACGCTGCGGGCGAGGGAAAATCTTCCAAAAAATTAAAGAAACCTATATACGAAGATTTGGATAAAGCTGTACTATCATGGTTTCATCGACAGCGCCAGAATAATATGCCTATCTCGGGGCCGCTCGTGAAAGCTAAGGCGGAGAATTTTGCTGCTGAACTTGGTTTAACTTCTTTCAAAGCATCAGAAGGATGGCTCGGAAAATTCAAGCAGCGTCATCATATCAACTATGGTAAAATAAGTGGGGAAGCACGAAGTACCAATTCTACGAGTGATGAGGTGGAAACAGAATCTGAGGTTGAAAGCGACGACGACCTTCCATTAACTGAGTGGATTCAACAATTCAACATGGCAGGAAATACGGTAAATCTTCAAACCTACATTGAAGTGGACGACCGCCTGCTTACAACGGCTTCACTCACAGACGAAGAAATTTTGGATTCAGTGAGAAAAACTGAGGATCAAGAACAAGGTGATGAAGAAGATGAGACGGATGAGCCTGAGCTTCCGCCGAGCATTAAAGAAGCTCTGGAAGCAGCAAAATTATTGGAAAAATATTTCCTTTATAACCAAGATGCCTCAGTATTGCTAGATATTAATAAAATAACTAAAAAAATACAACAAAATTACTGGTGCAGCAAAAGACGTCAGACAAAAATAACAGACTATACTCAATAGCGTTCATTCTTTTTTATGCACATAACTACTAACAATAGTCAGAAATAAACTTTTTATTTTTCTAATTCTGATGTTTCTTCTCTCCATTTAACGACAACTCTCTATAACGCCATAAAATGCACAGTCCCTTCAGTGTCGCTATATAGAGTTTACACTGTATATAGAAACTAGTTAGAAAAATACCATCTGTTTTATTTTAAGCAAAACCAAAATGGTTTCGCTGTGTCCCATTTGGAAGTTACATTGGGTTTATTTGATTTCTATTTGCGTTTATTTAAAATCAAACGATTATACACATTTTTTTCATAGCATAGTCCGACAAACGAGCCAGTGGGTCACTTGATGTTAAGTGATCTCCGCCGCCCATGAACATCCACAATATCGAAAGTATCGTGTATGCGCTGTCTGCCTGGATTTACTATAAATAGGCTTGCGTTTGACCAGTATCTCGCCTGAAGGGGTTGGGGAAATTAAATTGTGTAATTCCATGGCACACTCGCCGAAATGTATCCGGTAAAAAACCGATAAACCAGCAACTTATCGTCGGTGTAATTAAAAAAAAAAATATTAAAAATAATTTGAATATTTCTGTAATAGGAATTGCTGAAGCAACCCGGTGAAGATTTGACCGGCCCTCTGGGCATAGTCCAGGAGTTCGTCAATATGCCTGAACAAGAAGTGTCTCCATACGATCCAGTCACGGAAACGTTTAATACTGTAAGTATTATGAATGTATGTAACTTATTACAATAATCTTATAAATGTAAATGTTTGGATGGATGGATGGATGTTTGTTACTCAGTCACGCTAGAACGGCTGAACGGATCTGTTTCAAGTTTAGCACAGATATATAGATTATAATCTGGAATAGCAAATAGGCCAGATAGACTTTTTATCCCGGAAAAATGTACGATTTCCGCAGAATAATTTTAGTTTTTCACAGAGCAAGGGATCGACATGATTTTTGTATAGTGGTAGTTTAGAAATTAGAGAATGACATAGGCTATTTTGTATGCCGGAAAAATGCACGGTTCCTATGGGTATGTAAGATGATTTTCCATGGGTTTTAAACATTTTCTTTCAAAAACAACTACCACGTGGGCAGAGCCGCAGGCAACAGCTAGTAAATGAATAAATGTGCAATGTGTAGTAAGTGTAAGTTTATAAATAATATGTAGTTTTGTGTGTCAGTGAAGCTTCAGCCGACGATCTTATTCTGATTTCTGTCTATCACATCACACATGTGTGCACAGTGCACAAATGAGTTGAATGATTTTTCGATCTATTTTTAATTTTACGAAATTTGTGATCTATGTGTGTAATATGATTGCCTCGGTGACGTAGTTGTTATTCCGTACGCGGTTAGATTGCTGTCTCGGGTTCGATCCCCGGATAAAAGTGGTAGAGTATCAGCCCGGAGTCTGGAATTGTGCCCCGTATGGCGATAATCCCCTATCACATCATGGGACGGTAATAAGCTCAGCGAAGTGTATATATGCATATAAATTTCAAGATATTTTAATAATGTCATGATTGACATTGACTACATAGGAATATTCTGTACATATATTCTTTTGCCTTCGTGGCGCAGTATGCGAATAGCTGGCTGAGGAACGAGAGGCCGTGGGTTCGAAATGTTTGTGTTACAGACAGACATTTGTGTCTGGGGTCTGGGTGTTGTGAGACCGAAAGTCTCTCGTAGTCCTCGATATCCACAACACAAGATTCGTATCTTAGTGTGGGGTCGGGCCGTCGGGGCTATGTGTGTGACTGTTGGGTGTTATTTATTTATATAGAATATAGAAAAATTAGTCTTTTGGAGTCTTGTCCCGAAACTACGTGAGTAAATAAGTTATTTGGGAATTTAAATTTGGGGAAACGTCAGCGATATGATTTCTTAGCTACATGTTTTTCAAGAAGATTCGGTGTTTATCTATTCTACAATATTATCACAAAAGTTCAAGGTGTTAAGATGGGTGGAATGGGCTTGCTTGTACTAATCTTAGTAATATTATAAATGCGAATGTTTGGATGGATGGATGTTGTTAGTCAATCACGCCAGAACGGCTGGACGGATCTGGTTGAAATTTGGCACAAAGGTAGATTATAGTCTGGAATAGCACATGGGCTACTTTTCATCTCAGAAATATACGGATCCCGCAGGATAGCTTTTTATCACAGAGTAAGGGATCAACATATATTTTTTGCATAGTGGTAGTTTAGAGATCACATAATGACCTAGGCTACTTTTATCCCGGTTATAATAATGCACAAACATCTAGTATTTTATAATCTCGGCTCAGTAGCGTTTCTGTATTCACTAGGTATAGGTAGGTTTCCTGTATGCTCGGTATCATTTAGGTAAATTTCTGTGTGTAAGTACTCTTGTAGTCCAGTTTCAACAATATTGAAGCTAAAGATTTTTTTTTAATTCGGAATAGGCTTGCGTTTGACCACTATCTAGCCTGATGGAAAGTGATGATGTGGTCTACGGTGGAGCACGCTTGCCTAGAAGATACCTATTCACTCTTGACTTGAAGATACCCAGTTCATAATTTTCGGGAAATATAGACTCCGGCAAAGAGTTCCACTCTCTAGCGGTGCGCATGATAAATATACTAGCAAAACGCTTCGTGCGCACTAGTGGAATATCAACCATGTATCGATGACGCTTCGCCGAGTCTCCCGTCGTCCGATGATGGAAAGGGGTTGGGGGAATTAAATTATGTAATTCCAAGGCACACTCGCCGAAATGTATCCGGTAAAATACCGATAAACTAGCAACTTTACGTCTGTGTTCAAGGCTTTGCAGCCTTGCCTCGATTATAGAGTCTCTTGGCGCGTCTCTCGATTGCCTCCAATGCCTCAAGCTGGTACTTGGCTGATCCATCCCAAAGATGAGAGCAGTACTCCATGCACGACCTTATTACTTAAATACTTATTATTACTTATTATTACGAATTACTGGGAATTGTGGGACTCAATGTCGTATGTAACGTGATGTGCACTGCATTGCTGTGCAATACTTTGTATATAAAAAATACTGGTATTTGGCCTATTTTATCTTAATCATCTCAGTTAGGGATATCATTTATCAGTCAGTTCATTGTTAATGCATTATTGCTGATGTTTTGATTTGTCTAAAAAGCTTATGATCAGTTGTTCCGCTAGTCCTATCTTGATGATTGCCTTTATAGGAGACTACACATTTCTAGACTCAAATTTTGGATTATTGTACCTTTATAATGAACCGAAACGTTGCTCCTGGCATGTCTTTATTTCTAAATCGTATATAAAAATCAACTAGGGTACTTACAACCTAATCTCACTCATTGATAATAAAATTAGAATAAATATTTGCTACTAAAGAATTGTGACAAAGATGAAGTCTATAGTGTTGTTGTGTTGAGTAACACAAAGAGCATTTGAAGATACTGATGCAACCAACAAGCAAGTGGTAATTGAAACGCAACGAGCTGAGAAAATTAACACTCCATCAAGAACTACAAAAGGACCGAAAAATAAAATTAGTGTAAGAGATAGCAATATCAGAAATAGAACAATTTTCACTACGCAATATCGAGGTGATACATACTATGACTACGATTATGGTACTACTTCTATATTCGGCGGAGATGGGTGCCCTACTGGATACGGCAGGGCATTAGACAATAGTTGTAGGGAAGAGGTTTAAATAAAATAATATATACAGATAAGGTTACTCCGCCCCAACATCACTCACTCACAAAATATAAGACACAATCCCCTTTACTTCGTGCAGTCGAATACCGAGGAGAAGATAGTGCGTTGCAAAAATGAATTCAATAGTGTTGATTACTTTAGTGTTGGTAAATCTTGTTTCTTGTGGTGTTATTAATAAAGAACAAAATGTAAAACAAATATTGGAACCAACAGAAGGAACTAAAATTGTGACAACAGCAATAAGAGATACCAATGCGCGTCTTGATAACGGAACAAAAACATCTAAGTTCAAAGAAAACACTAGTCGTCCGCAATATATTCCTTTTAATAGGGAATTAACGAAAGAAGAGACACTGCTAGAAGCAAATATGATTCACGAAAAATCTTTATTCATAGGTGATGAGTGTGCCGCAGGATAAAATAGGGCTTTAGACAATACTTGCAAGAAGATGGAATAACTGAGATGTGCTATAGATTTGCGCACATGATAACGTCTATGAAAATGTTTTAATCATGATTTATTTAAACCAATAAAGAATACTTGCAGTGTAGTGACTTAAGCAAGTGTATCTAAGTATGTAATGATAAAAACAAATCATTGTGTGGAAGCTTCGTTTTTTTACCTGACTTAAAATGTAAATCTATACGTCATTTATTGTACTTAAAACTAAACCTCTGTTTAAAATTGCGTTTTATTTGTTTAATTTCTGTTTTTATTGCATTACGTGTTTTTTCGTATCTCTGTTGAAGATTCTGCCTTGTCAATAAACTATACTTGGACCTGATAAGGAAAAACAAATTAGTCTTTAATACAATAATTAAATATGTAATATTAATTCCTATTAATTATTAAATTGTTTACTTGTTGAATATTGTTTTGTTCTATACTCGGCAATTTCCCAATGACCGGTAGAGAAATTTAAAGCAATCGCAAATTATATTTATTACTTGTCATGGGCTCATGAATCATGGAAAAATATTTATCTCTATGGTGTAAAAGAAAAAATCACGCTAAAAACTAAAAAGCGAAAGCTAAAAATCACAGTTTTTTCGCAGTTTTTGCAGAATTACTAATTCAATGGATTTTCAGATTCCATATCTAAACAAATATAAATACACCCAACAGTCACACACACAGTCCTAACCCAACACTAGGTCAAACACTTATCGTGAGATCAAGAACTACGAGGGACTACGGTCCCACAACACCCAGACCCGACACAAATATCTGTCTCGGTGCGGCAATCGAACCCACGGCCTTTCGTTTCGCAGCCGACTACTCGCTCACTGCGCTACGGCGGCTGTCAACACACATCAACAATATTTTTATTACCAGAGGCCGACCAACGTGATGGTATGCGATCTCTACCGCTACGAACTCTCTCAGTAATGGTACTGAGAGAGAGGGGAGTAAATAGCCCGATGCTGGCATGGGGTGCTTTACTCACCTTTAAATAAAGGAATAGGGATTATGAAAAGGAGCAAGGCAATGGATCTCCAGACATGACTCGCAAACTATTTATTACGTAGGTTTTCTGTCAATGGTACTACCTTAGTCGAGCAGGCCATATATTTTCTTTTTAAAAGGAAATCCAACAGGTGTCTTACAATGTGAAATACTATTCAAGCCAAGGTCGTCCCACTGCAGATCAAAAGGCCGCCCTGCTTTGGTCTCAATTTTGAGCTATGCTAGTTTTTGACTTGGGCGTCAAGCTCATCTCGCCATCGCCTTCTGGACTGTCCTGGTCGACGTGTTCTCAGTGGAACCCGAATATGTTTACCCACATCTACCCACAGGTCAATAGGTATTCGCCAGCCCTTGTTCCATCTGAAATACGCGCCTAAGTTTACTTAAACATAATATTAACATAAACTAAACACAAAAATAGAAACACAGTAGAAATTATAGTTTCGTAAAACAAAACACATTGAGAAGAAAAACAAGGTACGTTTCCAAGCAAGTGAAGCATTGACGTAAGCAAGCGTGAATGCGTGAGTGTGCATGTTTAAGCCCATGGTAGCGGACTTACAAAGCTCTTTTAGAATGGAGTAGATAATAATCCACTTAGTCCCTACCACTTAAATGTAGAGTTAAGGCATGTATGATTGGTCTTTGTACATTAAATCCAGAGTGTCAAAGTATCCGGGTGTCTGCCAGCCATGGGCTACAGCTTCGCAGCAGGCACTACCGACGGCCCTGGTGCATTTGACTTCAAGCAGGGGACTAAGACTTCCAACCCACTGTGGAATGCTGTGAGAGACTTCATAGCTGAACCAACTGAAGAAGATATTAATTGTCAAGCGCCAAAGCCGATACTGCTGGCTACGGGCAGGGTGAGTAGCCATTGATACATTTATTGTAAGACTAGGTTATGCCCGCAGCTTGACATGCGTGATTGAGTTTGGGTCCAACAAACCATTAAGTAAATTTATTTTATATCCAGCAGAACCGAACCCGCAATACATAAAAAGTTGTTTTAATCCAAATTATGATCTATTTGAGTGCCTAACTTCATTTAAATTGGTCCAGTAGCTTTTGCGTATATACCTTTCCTCCCAAAAATAACCTCCACGAGTCCGGAGTCGCGGGCAACATCTAGTTTCTAATAATTTCTCATTTTGTATCCTCAGGCAAAGTTTCCGTACGAATGGCAGCCGAAGGTAGTGTCTTGTTCAGTAGCTCGTGTGGGGGGGTTGTTCATAGCTGCGGTGCCTGGGGAGTTCACCACCATGTCCGGGAGGAGGCTGAGGAACATCATCAGCAAGACCGCTCCAGAAGCCAAGAAGGTGGTGTTGGCAGGACTGTCCAACATTTACTCGGATTATATAGCAACTCCTGAAGAGTACCAGGTGAGGAACAGAGTATGTTGCATGATATTGGCCAAGTAGATAAAGAGCTTCTGAGAGGAATCTTTAGATAAAATATTACATACGGTAACAAACGTGATGGATGATGTGCTGACAGGGACCCTTAAATCCATCGTGAAGAAAAGAATGGAATTTTGGGAAAAAACACCCCCATACAAAACAACGGCAATCTGCCATCTTCATCTATTTTCCATGGGATAATAGTATTATCCGTATCAAGAGATTTTGTAGACCCTAATGTCAAGTGAAAAATATTAGTTAATCAGCAGACAACATCCGTGGCGCAGCGTGCGAGTGCGGTTGTGAAACGAGAGGCCGTGGGTTCGATTCCTGCACCGCGACAATTGTTTGTGTGACAGACAGATATCTGTTTCGGGTCTGGGTGTTGTGGGAGCGTAGTCCCTCGTAGTTCTCGATTTCCACAACACAAGACCCGTATATTAGTGTGGGGCCAGGACTATGCGTATCCCTGTGGATTGGGGGCTCTGAAGAATTCTGCCACGGTATACCCTGCCTGTCGTAAGAGGCCAGTAAAAGGGGTCACGGGGGTCGCGGCTGCACAGCGGCCAGCGTAGTGGACTAAGGCCAAACCCCTCTGATTAGTAATGGACGACCGTGCCCAACAGTGGGGCAATGTTTAATACAGGGCTAGTATTTTATTATAATTTATTCCCCCAGGCCCAGAGATACGAGGCGGCGTCTACAATATTCGGTCCTCATACTCTTGACATTTACCTCAACAAGTACGTTGAACTGACTGAAGCTTTGATATCGGTAAGTTAATACTATCATTACAGCTGTGATTTTTATCCTGACAAAGTGACCACACTGCACATCATGGTAAGCACCGTCCACTTAGAGTACCAAGCAGCGAGAGACAATCTATCCCCGCTAGTCAACACAATCATGCCGGCCTACTTCTTCACACTACGCCATGGGCAAGAAGGTGAAGAAGCGGTCGAGGGTCTAGTGTCAGAGTACTCAGAAGGCTGCAAAACGGCTAAACATTGTACCCCAACTATAGACTGTAAGCACAGTGCCGTCCAATTAGAGTACATCAGGTGCAGTATGGTCACTTTGCCGTGTCAGGATAAAAACAAAGCTAAACTTTTTGAATTGATGTCCAGGGTAGATCAGTGGACCCAGGTCCGTCCCCACCCGACCTGAGCACGCAGCTGATCACGCTGGTGCCTCCCGTCCTGTGGGACTCTGCTCCGTGGGGTAAGGAGTTCGGAGACTGCCTCCAGCAGCCCCAGCGACAGTACAGCTACGGAGATGTCGTCACTGCTACATTCGTGAGTTGTGATACTACCCTCCCTTGTTCCGTAGGTAGCATGGTCTTTTCGCAAGTGTTTGAAGAAAGGTCTGGCTTGAAATACATTGAAACCATTCCAATAGGGTAGTTCTAGAACTCTAATCTGTTTAAATTTGTACATTATAATTATCTATACCAGTCACGTATCAAATGGTATGCCGGCGCGCCAAAAATACTGGCACACTCGCCGTTCTTACATGCTATTTTCAACTTTAATGTTGTGGAAATAAAATTGATTTTGGCTTCTATTTACTCCGTACTAACTTATTTTTTTAATATCCTTTTGATACGTGATGCAAATGATAGGTTTCTTTTGATTCCGGAAAAAAGTCCAGGTTCCCGTGGGATAGTTTTTTGTTTTCCGTAGGGTAAGGAATCAAGATGATATTTTACATAGTAGTTAGTGGTTTAGGGATTAAAGAATGTCATACTTTTTATCCTGGAAAAATTACTGTTTTATTTTTGTTTTCGCGGGATAGTTTTTTGTTTTCCGCAGATCAAGAGATCTTCTTCCTTTTTTGCATAGTGGTAGTTTAGGTGTCAGAGAATAACTAAGTTTTTTCGGAAAAATGCACGTTTCCTATGGGATAGCAAAAGATAGAAATATGTAATAATAGCTTAAGATTACTCCAGGGATTTTATACCTTTCTTTGAAAAATAATTACCACGCGAGTGGACTCGCGGGTAATAGCTAGTAAATTATAACGTTTTTACAACGATACAATAATAAAATATGGCACGTTTCAACAGATTGCAGTACTTGCGGTGTCTATTTCGATCTATGTACCTACCTCTAAGCAAAAAAAAATCTTTTCAGGTGTCTGGCCACCCCCGCAACAGCATCAGGCATGGACGATGGTACGCCACTGTGGAGAGACTAGAGTCAGAGGAAGATGACGCGTGGACCATCATCGCTACGGATGCTGATTGGGAGACCAAGTACGTACTGTCTTTAAACAGGCCGGCATGATTGTGTTGAGAAGCGGGGTATTGTCTCTCGCTACTTGATACTCTAACTGTATCTACGCACTATGAGGTGCAGTGTGCTCACTTTGCCAGGATAAAAAAATAAGCTTGGTGTTTGGCGTTGAACGATCCATGTAAAATACTGAAGAAGTAGAGTTTCCTGCAGCGTTCGATAGAGTTTCTTATGCTTTGTTGTTTATTTTTATTTAATTATTTCACACGGTGATCAATATTATTATAGAAAATTCAAACGCAAAATATCATTGTTACATAGAGTGAGATTGCCTCGGTAGCGTAGTTGTAATTGCGTACGCAATACGACTGTGCTGAAGTCTTGGGTTCGATCCCTGGGTCGGCCTCTATCGCATCAGGGAACGATAATGAGGTCGGCGAAATGTGGGTGTACTGCTTGCATGTCTGCCCTTCTGGAAGTATGGGCGGGAGAACGTATGTGTATACCGTAGATTTGAACCCGAGAAATCACTGGCTTCTCCACCTACCCGCCACTACATTAATATATTTTTTTACTGCCTGCATAGGCAGACGAGCAGACGGGCCACCTGATGGTAAGTAGTCACCCCCGCACATAGACTTCTGCAATACCAGAGCACAGCAGAGCCGCTGCCTACCGTAGCGCAATTACAATTAAAGTACACGTGTGGTGTCTAGTTACACCTTGATCTGTGACCTAACCTAAGGTACATCTATCTCAGATACATCTGGCACCGCGACTCCAAGTTCCTGGGCACGAGCCACGCCGAGGTCGAGTGGGAGGTCCCTACTGGTACTCCCGTGGGAACGTACAGGATACACCACTACGGGAACTACAAGTACGTCCTCGGCGGGATATACCCCTACCACGGGTTCACAGACTCGTTTGAAGTTACGTAGTTTTTAATTCATTTTACGGCTCCGGATACTAGTATTTTGCGCTTGTTATTTTTCGACGTTTATTAAATGAAGTGACAAAGTCAAGTAAAATAAGTCACACCTTAACAGTGTTACCAGATAAGAATAGCAAATTACCGTGTCAGCAGACTAAAATTGCCTTGTTTGAAATATAATTACCTTAGATTTATTTTTAAATTACAGTGTATAATACCGTGTCAATTTTTAACGAAAAATAACGTTATTCTTTATATATTTTTTACTAGAAATAAATTATTTTTCCAAAAGTTCCACTTCCTGGTCTACTAGACGGAGTCATCTTTTTCAACATGTGTATACCTCTTCCTAATGCCTACCATAAGCTGCCGACAGATCTATCAGATTTTTTTTACGGATTTTAATGATTTTTGGATTCGAATTCGATTATAAATTACACGGTAATTAATATTAAAAAATACCGCAGAAAATTACACGGTAATGGACCATTACCGTAGACCGTGTTTTGGTTAAAAATACCGTGCATTTACGGTAATAACCGTGTATGTGGTAAAGCTGCGCCTTAGTTGTGGCGACTTTATTGGCAACTTCATTCTTTCTCTATCCAGAATAGTCGTTCCAATTTTGGAACACATAATGTTCCATATTTAAAATTTAGTTTTTGGAACGTTGAGTTTAATAACAAAAGGTTTTAAATATACGTAAGTAGATTTATAAAACCTTTGTTACTTACTTTATCCTTTTTGAAATGTGATTTAGAATATAATAATATACTAATTACTTATTACTCGAGTGTCATGGGAACAGTAATTATAAGTAATCTATTGGAATCAAAGATTTATATTTTATTTTGTAAACTATCTTTTTATGCCAAAATTAGTGTATGTACGTCAAGTATTTTAATTGTTAGGGTTGCCAAGTTACGAACAAAAATAGGAAAATTCCGAGAGGGCTACTTTTTAAAAATGTACTGTCAGTTGTCATCATTTAAATAAAAAGTTACTGACGTTTCTTTTGTTTGCAAGACAGATATTATAAATTGGACAGCCCACGTGGTATTATGGGTGAGTAGCTGTAAAATGAGAGGCCGCAGGTTCGATTCCCGCGCTGAGACGAATGTTTGTGTCATCCATATTTTTTTCAAACATTAAAGCTGTTCGTAATTCCGATACTTACGACATTTAATAATCGTATTGTTGGTTGAGATGGCTGAGAATTATTTATATTTATTACAGTTCATTTATTTTCATTTCAACTCTAGAAACATTACTACGAATGACAATCTCTAACTCACATCACCCAAAAACAACAATTCTCTCTGGTCCATTAATATTATTTTGATATAATCTGTTCAAGCGTCGTTTTTGATTTAAAAAGTTGTATTATAGGACATTGTAGGACCATTTAGTAATTAACTCTTATGTATGCAATATACAATAAAGGGTTGTTGTATTGTATTATCAAATATGTCCATAATCTTGATGATTTATACTGTGTGCACTGTTATATAAGTCACCTGACCTTGAGGAAGATATTTAATTATTGCTTTCCCCCCTTTAGCCTCAAAGATAGGATATCCAATGGACTACATAATAAAAAAAAATTAAAATGTTTTTAGTAGTTCTCTAAGCTAGCAACCCTATTTATTTGTATCTTAGCACATAAGTTAAAATTTGGTACATTTGTTTAACTAGTCGATTAGATTTTATATTATATTTTTAATAACCTCGCCTTTTTTGTACCTTTGCTTACTCTATATAGGGTGTTATTAAAACGTTGTATAAATATGTTGTTTAATATGTGATATGTATACATTGACAACATCTGGCGTCGGTAGACAAAGCCATGGCTTCAGACCATGGTCTATGAAAAGCGGCCTGGGTTTGATCCCACACTTTTTATTTATACCACAATGGTGGCAAACAAGCTTGCGGCCCGCCTGATGGTGAGTGGTTACCGTAGCCTATGAACGCAACACCAGGAGCATCACATGCGCGTTGCCAACCATTCATAAACCTATTTACTCCCTTCTTGAAGAACCCCATACTGTAGTCCCCTATATTAGTAACATTTGTTTGTGTGTTAAGTATTTGTGGGACCGTAAGTCCTTCCAGGACAGATCAATGTGGTTAGGACTATGCGCAACTGATGGGTGTTTGTATGTTGAATGAAACTTATTTATAATTTGATCACAATTTCTGCATAAATCAGTAGTATTTTAAACTCTGCTATCGATTAATATAATAGAGTATTCAATTACTATGACAATTTTGGAATATCGAACAATAGTCGATGATCGTATCATGTATTATGTAGAATGTATTCTAAAGGCTAGAGATGACAGTCGGTTTCTTAGAATATAGAATAATTTTAACCAAAGGATCATTGACTATTTTTCATAGCATAATATTGCAAGAATAATTCTAACAAATTTTTGATCACATTATACAGGTTGTTTCATTAATATTGTATATTTAATGTATGAGATACCAGGATAAAATTTGAGCTGCTTATGAAATTTTAGTGTTAGTATTTCCAAGTTATATCACGTCATCAGGATTTTCTTTGTTTGATTAACTCAAAAGGTTTACAGGATAAGAGCCACATAATTTAAATTCACAGACGTATTTTTGTATAACTCATGTAATTAAAATTAGATGCAGTCTTGACTCCACAGATATTTTGTACATTAGTTATCAAGAACAAATTGGAATTCTTCCATTGCTATCGCTTATTTCACAGTTATACTTCGGTAGATCACAGGAGTCATAGTGGGGTCCTTGAACTCACCGTGTCGTATCACAGCTTACATAGCTACTCTGCAGAAAACTTATTAAAAAAACAAATATCTGATAAAATAATAAAAAAAAAATATTAAGACGCGCCATAATTAATACCATCTTAATGAAGCATCCTGTGTAACCGTTATATGTATATTGGTGGAATTCATATATTTGTCACATATTGCCATTATATGCAAAAATTATATTAAATATCAAAAATAAAAAAATGTATCGAAACCTAAGATTTAAGTGCCAGTGCTTATGTTAATAAATCTTTATAAATTATTCATTTGTTTTATTTCGTGTTCGCGATTAAATGCAACACTGCTGACCTACAGAAGACCACGCGTGTGTGTATTCAGGGGAATAGGTAGTCAAAAATAACTTGCACATGGTCATAGCTTATTTACGTCCCATAATGAGTTCGACTCTATCACGACATAGGGTACAATATCCTCGGGAAATTCATGTGATTTTTGATTCAAAAAATATTATGTTTGCTCTACATGGTTACGGCAGGCAGCGGCTTTGCTGTGCTCTGGCATTGCAGAAATCTAAAAAAAAGCACTAAAAAACAAAATAATAAAGGAAAGGTTTAATATAAAGGAAAATGATAATCTCAAAAAACTTTCTCCAAGTGAATCATCATCTAGCGTAAAATTACAATAAAATAATAGAAATTTATAAAGAACCGAAAAATCGGTTCGTCTGTCATTTCGAATCGGGTTTTTCCGGTTCCAAACCCTAGTGCAGCCTTCTAGTCACACTTCTAGCCAGTATAGTGAAGAAAAAATTGAGCAGCATAATCCTGTGTTTAATTTTGTACATTATTCTATATGCAACCTAATATAATACGCAAAAGAAACCCTTTTGCAAAAACAGAATCAAAATTGCTTGAAAATTGAGGTCACAATATTTATTTTAAATATTGGTATGAGCATGTAGGCGCATTGCACACGTTGCAAAAATGCGCACACAGCGTCCCGCCCGGCGCTGGCCCCACAGTGTGTTAGCACCAGCGGAACATAAAACACGTGTTATTATGTATGTAAAAGAATAATGTAAAAATGAATATAACAAGTACTGTCGAACACGCCTTTTCTTTGGGGTCACCACCCCGAACCTGTATAGGTCGTCAGACGTCAACCTGCGCACGTTAAAGATCTAATATCTTGGTACCGTAGGTACTAATCTCGGTACCATTCGCAGCGAACAGTTTATAATCTAGAGATACCGGACGATGCAGTTTTCTCGCGGTGGGCAAAACGGAAACGTTCGCTCCCGTATCCACGAGAAATCTCATGCCTGTGTTCACGTCCGTGACACATAGTCGATGACAGGGCAAAATGGCACATGCGTTCGCCACTTCATGTACCACGCCCCCTAGTTTTCCGGCTGATTTTTCCAGGCGCAAGGTTAAGCGCACTTACGTGCCTTATGGCCATAACGGTGATGATAAAAACATACCCAGTTTTCCGGTCTCACCCGTTGACCTAATGCGCTGCGTGAACGGCTCCTAAATGCTGAGCGGGATCGTCTTCTGAATCGGGTAGGTGTTCTATCCCTGGCTCTAATCCGGGACGTAGAATGCTCGAGATCACGCATCCTGACGTTCAGCTTGGCGAGTTCCGCGACGATAACGGCGACGTCAATCGCTGGACTAGGTGTTCTGGACACTTCCGCGACTTGGATAGGGTGAATAACCTCCATGACCTTGTCCGCGACTGCTGCCAGGCTGTCCAGGTCCTTGGCTTCGGATACCGCGAGAACGGTACGAACCTGCGTTGGAAGTCTGTTCTGCCACAAAACGCGTAGAGTTGCGTCCTTGAATTGGTCGGTGGCGAGCTCTCGCATCCTCCGCAGCAACTGGGAGGGTTTTTGATCTCCCAGTTCTAACTCGCTTAGCAACTTCTCTATTTGCCGGTTATGCGACTCTTCATAAATCGTTAATAACCGGTTTTTGAGCGTCTGGCACTTCCCTGTCTCTGGTGAATTGATGAGGATGTCCGTTATCTGAGCAATTACGTCTTTGCTAAGCTTAGACACTATCAAATCGAACTTAGCTTCATCACTTAACCGCTGGGGAGCAAGGATAGCCTCAGCGCGAACAAACAACACGCGAGGTTGATCCGTCCAGAAGTCGGCGAGTCTAGAAGACACCGACACAGAATCCACCGCTGACGAGGGTGTTCCAGCCTTACACTCGTGTTGCGGCTCTGAAGTACATGCTGACGTAGCTTGCGGCATGGCCGCGTGACCACGTGGAGACGGCTGCACATTCATTGTCCTCACGAGACTACACACACGATCACGTCGGGGTCACCACTTTAAGGTGCGCCTTAAAGTGGTGACCAGGTGACGTCTGACGACCTATACAGGTTCGGGGTGGTGACCCCAAAGAAAAGGCGTGTTCGACAGTACTTGTTATATTAATTTTTACATTATTCTTTTACATACATAATAACACGTGTTATATGTTCCGCTGGTGCTAACACACTGTGGGGCCAGCGCCGGGCGGGACGCTGTGTGCGCATTTTTGCAACGTGTGCAATGCGCCTACATCAAGCAAATGGTTGCGTAGTGGGAATATATCACTATCTCCCTCGCACAACAACACAGTAATGGCCATTCTGAGAGATGACGTCACGGCTCATATTATGGATCCTTTTACTATCATTACTCCTTCCAGCAGATTTGAATGGCGTTTAAATTACTTATTTTTGTTCGGATTCATAAAATTCTTTCGATAATAGGTTTTAGGTCATTAGCTAACTTGTTGATTTTTATAAAAAAAAAATCGTGTTACCTACCCTATTGTGTCGAATGTGTGTGGGAGAGTCTCTGGTGATTCGATACCTACACGGCACTGTTCTTACCTGGCGCAGTATAGACACTGCCGATCTAAATCTTATGTTTACGCGAATATTATACACTGAAATTAAAATAATTTAACGGAATCTATCGCGGTTTATTAAACTTCGCCTGCGCCTTGCAGACTGTCCGCCCCCGTGACCATGAAGGCTGAAAGCTTTCGAAACGTCGGGACTAAAAAAGGTAAATAAAACGCGATAGAATCCGTAAAATGAGTTTCATTTCAATATATACATACCAATTAACTTCCTATCTAGTTTAAATTCCATACAGTTACCCAATAACTATAAAAAGCAGCACTAAACGTCGTATCAGACAATAAAACTATAGTCTTGTAAAACTTGATATTGTTAATTGTTCCTCTTTACTACACAATTCCGTTATTTGTTGTTGACATTTTCTAAATATAGTAACCGAATTTCAAAAAGGAGAATTCAGTTTCATTGGAACATTCATTCATTCAAAACAGGACGCGTCTTTGTTTTGTACCAGCGCGAGCACTCGCAAGCCGTGAGGCCGTTTGTAACATAATTAAATTTAGAATTTTAGAATACAGGGCCTTATCAGGGGATTCACACGGGGCTTTGAAAACCCAAAAACTATCTAGTACACTCTAAAAACCAGGTAATGTCCTAGGAAACAGGAAGGTGCCATAATATAGACCAGTTAAGTGAGGCTAAGACTGTACAAATGACCTTCATGATTTGAATTCTGACCGCCCGCCCTATAAAAAAGTGTCTGAAGAAAAAGTTTAAGACGCCATGCAGGGATTTTGATGGTATTATTTGCAATTTTTTTATTACGTTAACAATCGCTTAATTTAGTATAGAATACTTGAATACATTCTGTAGTTCTAATTGTATTTTTTTAAGATAGCTATATTATTTGAGAATATTTACAGAAGCCGTATTCAACATATACATATTTTTAACGCAGCGATTTGATCAGCAGACTTGTCAGGATTTTTTTGTTTCACATTTAAGCTATGTCGATTGTAGAGTATTGATTATAAATTAATTAATTTAACGTGTCTATCAACAAAAAAATCACTTTAATCTATTAGCTAATTTCAGTATCGGCAAATTATTAACAGCAGTGGCGCTTTCGGCGAGTAGCCGTCTGTGAAACAGGAGGCCGTGGGTTCAATTCTATGTCAAATGTTTGTGTGAGAGATATTAGGTTTTGCTATTTAGAAATACTCAGTATCAGCTCGGAGTCTGGAATTGAGCCCGGTATGGCGATAAGCTCGCTCCCTGTCACATCATGGGACCGTAATAAATTTGGCGAAAAGTGGGTGTAGGTACTCGTTACACTTCTGGTTACCCCTTCGGGGATTACAGGCGCGAGTGTATATGTCTAATATTTGGATGTCAAGTGGGTTTTTAGGCACTTGAGCTATCGGCTTAGTAAATATAAATAAGTACGTTATTATTTGACTGCCTTTTTCTATATAAAGTCGAGGAATATTTCGTAATTTATATTACGATGGGCATTTAATAAAATCCCAGATACAATTACTAGATATGTCAATAATTAGTATAGATAAAGTGATTAAGATTGCATAAGTGTTATCAGTATGTTATGGATGGTGGTAATCAAAATATATTTTTATTCTTTCGTAAGTGTTGCACCGGACGGTGCTCTTCGGGGCAAATAACATAATAATTAGGTGAGTTGTTTTTTTCTAAAGAGGTCCTATGTTTCATGGAAAAAAGAGAGAAAAAAATACAGAAAGCTCACTAAACGCCTTGTTGGAATTAACTGCCTTTCTCCCGGGGAAAATCCATTTTACTATACCGTTTCTCATGGCAGGATGGTTATACCGGACACGCTGACTTTTAGTTTCAGCTATATTTATATTATATTGGAGCACTTAACCATTTTCTTACAACGGCATTCTTATTTCGGCGCAAGTGGCACAGTGCCGAGGATCTTGGTATTTCTGAATTGCTGCCGGTAGCGCCCCTGTGCGGTGTCATTTGGCCCCCGTCTTGTTCAGTTGTTTCTTCTATAATTTAAAGATCTTTCTAACACATGATAGAATATTGAAAACGAGAACGCGCCTTTAATATTCACCTTCCTTGAAATGACAGATTAACTATAGAACAACCTGTCTACCTGTCTAGTTAATCTGTCATTAAGGTATGACTCAGACCTAACTCCTGTCTTTAGTAGAAGAGGCCCAGCAGTGGGACAGTGTATACAGGACTGGTAGGTTTGTGGTCAGTTTCTAGTCCTATACAAAAATATATCAGACGCTCACCAGTATTTGCTTCCTATCACATATAACACTTCAATCTTAAAGTAAAGTCCCCCTTAATTTGAGAACATATTATTCAGTCCTCGTAGACACAATATCACATCAGTTGCGAGTGTGCAGCGCAATCGTGCGGTGAGGCAACTACAGCGGTCACCTAGATGTGAGTGTTCATTATTTAACTCCTTATACTCGTATTTGAAGAAGGTGGCGGGTAGCGGGTGGATGCGGGCTACCCAAGACCGGGATGGTTGGCGTTCACTTGGGGAGGCCTACGTCCAACAGTGGACGGCAACAGGCTGAGTATATATACTCGTATTTACTCGGTTCAGCACATTGTAATTAAGATGAATGCCAAACACGGTTGAAAATTGTATTATTTTGATCTTTTATAAAGAGGAATCAAACTAGTTGCGGAAATTTATAATTAATAACTTTTTTTGTTCTTAAACCTTGATCTGAAACCAATTTTTTTTCCACCATAGAAGATAGAGAAGGGGCACTACTTACGACTTCAAAAGTACATGTCTCACAGACTTCGATTTGAGTAAATAAAGTAGACATATAAAAACGATATTTAAACATCTTGTTTTTCATCGACGTTTTTGGTCGACATTTTTTATAATCTATTCAAAAAGATGTGCAGCCGATCCCCAAAAAGGGTGATCGGTCAAACCCTAACAATTATCGCTCAATCGCC
The DNA here is from genome assembly GCA_905220505.1 of Laothoe populi. NCBI lineage: Eukaryota > Metazoa > Arthropoda > Insecta > Lepidoptera > Sphingidae > Laothoe > Laothoe populi. The sequence goes on along the minus strand of HG992155.1, from coordinate 2,102,323 downwards.
ATAACCTCAGTGATATGTAAAGTCATGGAGCAACTGATAAACAGCCAATTGGTTCGCTACCTAAGGATCACTCGTTGATCAATGACAGACAAAACGGGTTCCGCCATAACCGATCAAAGGGTGATCTTCTAGCGTTTGATATTACATCACTGGGGGGAGGCGATTGACAAGCATGGCGAGGCTCTGGCCGTCAGTCTCGACATAGCCAAGGCGTTTGATAGGGTCTGGCATCGTGACCTTCTCTCCAAGCTCCCGGCATACGGTCTCCCCGTCAAGTCATCCTCATCATGCAATCAGTGCACATTGATACACCTTTCTCTGCCCGGCGGGAGAAGAACCTTAAACTTGAAACAGAAAAAACTTCCAATTCCAGGCACCATGATCTCCTTAACTGGGAAGGTGGTTATCTTGGTCATGGTCCTCGGGGTGGTTGGGGGTATAAGTGCTACCATAGCCTTGATCGTGGCGGATACCAGTGACACGGTAGAGGCACCTCCAGTGATCACCGAAGAGCCAGAAAATGAGATTTTATACCAAGTGGGTGTCGGGATCGCTGATATGACCGGACCTTGTGTGGAAATTACTTTTGTAAGTACAATTGTTTTGATAATACTTACCTTGTTGAGGTCGTCGTCGTTACTATAGTCGTCGGATGTTATTTTTAAGCGCATGGAAACATTAGCGTTATCTCAAATGACAGTAGTAATGTCATGACAATATTTTGAGTAATTCAAAGTTCAACGGGGAAGGAGCAAATAAGTAATTTTCATATATTGAGCATATATATTTGTAAGATCATGTTCTCCAGAATTTCAAAATTACCAATAAAGTGGATACGAAAGATTAGTTTAGTTAGTTAGTAAAGTGTGAGTTCCAACAGGTTTCAACTCAGAATAAAAAATATGTTAAAGTTTTTGGGAAAGATTTTAAAATTAATATTGTATTATTTTTATAGATGGGCTATGCTGAGCTAACCCAGTCCGGTGAAGGTATACACTTGAGGCAGTTCGCGAGAACCTTCATCTTCGAGAGAGGAGACACGAGGGTTGTGTTGGTCACTGCAGAGGTGCAGGCTGTTGGAATTGCTGTGAGGCGAGAGGTGAGCCCCTGAAAATATCCAGAGCGGTCCCGCTTACTTAATATTCTTATTACTTTCAGAGTTATCATAGTAGCTAGCATATTCTACTTCAATTGCTGTTATGCTATTACTATAGAATATATAGAAGATAAGGGATATTTTGATAGCCCCTATCATTCAGCGTAACTTCTAGTAGCGTAGCTTTCCTATTCCAGTTAAAAAGCGGGCATAAGACCAGCCACCGTCGAGAGATACACCGTCTTTCAAATTTACTTGACTCCAATATATAAGTCATAAGGTGCAATCAGTGTCATTCCAAAAAGTTACCATTCTTTTTATCTAAGAATTTTATTAAAATAATAGCTTAATAATAGCTTAATACATTTATTAAAATAAATGTATTAAGCTCAAAACCAAATTTAGGTACCTTGAAGGGCTTTGGAATGATGTCTCCAACAGTGGTCTGAATGATTTATAAAATAGTTTTATTTAAATAAATATTAAACTGCTTGCTTACATCACCTTGAAATTCGTCAGGTAGTCCGCAATCTCCAAGTCCTATACGGAGACATGTACTCCCTCCGCAACGTGATCATCACAGGCACCCACACCCACAGCGCCCCTGGCGGCCACCTGGTCGACTTCTTGCTGGACATCAGTATCCTCGGCTTCTCCCGAGAGACCTTTGAAGCCTATGTCGACGGCATCACTAGAGTGAGTACTGTTTCGTCTTCTCTTTCATTTATGTTTTCACCTATCCTTACCGTCATAGAAAATATGAAACGATGAGAAAGCAATATTATTTGAGTTAAATAAATAAATAACACTCAACAGTCACACACATAGCCCCGACCCCACACTAAGATACGAGTCTTGTGTTGTGGGTATCAGGAACTACGAGAGTCTTTTGGTCTCACAACACCTAGACCTCGGACACAAATATCTGTCTGTCACATTCCTGTCATCTCTTCGTAATTTTATCTTCCTCGTTTTCAGTCAACTAAGAACGGTATTGCAATCTGACAGCCTTTGAGCCTACTTGTATTTCAGATTCATCACTCTTTCATCAGATTATTTACCATTTTTTTTCAAGGAATCGTTTATAATCCATTGCAGAGTATAGTACGAGCTCATGAAAACATGACGCCAGCGCGTCTGTACTTCAGTCAAAGTAAAGTATCTAACGCTCATATGAACAGATCTCCCTACTCGTATTCGAGAAACCCCGAAGAAGAAAGAGAACAGTAAGTAATCTATATTAAAAAAAATGCTGTTCGTTGCCAAGGGCATCACTTGGGAACGGTTGGACCGTTTTGGCAATTAAAAAAAGAAATTCTTTAGTTGCCTCGGTGACGCAGTTGTAATTGCGCATGCGTTACGACTGCTGTGCTGAGGTCTCGGGTTCGATCCCCGGGTCGGGTAAAGTGATATTGGGTTTTTCTATCTAGAAATGCCTCAGTATTAGCCCGGAGTCTGGAAAATGTGCGCGGTATGGCGATAGGCTCGCCCCCTATCACATTATGGAAACGAAATTCGGCGAAAAGTGGGTGTACTAGTTACATCTCTGCCTACCCCTTCGGGGATTACAGGCGTGAGTGTGTGTGTGTGTGTTTTTTTAGTCCCTCGATGCAGACGGGCCACTTGATGGTAAGTAGTCACCGCCGCCCATAGACTTCTGCAATGCCAGAGCACAGCAAAGCCGCTGCCTACCGTTGAGCCGTATAAAATCCAATCTATAATAGCATAATTTCAGAACACTTTATTTTTAGGCGATAACTATGATCCAAATCTGCTAGTGCAGCGGATTTGATATATATTTGTATCTAAGTATTTCCTATAAGAAGCTTTTTGATACTATAGAGTCGCTATTATCTTAGTTTATCGTTTTTGGACACAAAATATCCCGAGGATGTTGTTATTATGGAGCCTGATAAGAAAAGTGTTTACTACACAAAAAATAGATAAATTGATCAGATAAAATAATTATGATATCGCAATGCTTAATGAAATTGTAAGCGATAGATAAGTGTTAGTTGTATTAATTTGGGGACTTCTAACGTTCTCAGAGTAATGGTCTATTATAGACAATAGACCATTACAAATCGTCACTTACGAAAGATATAAAAATTTAACGCGAAACTACGCTGGTGGTAGGATATTCATACCTGCTCGGATAGCGACCACTGTACGCAGGGTGTAAAACCCGCCATAGTGGCACACGCAAGTGAGTACACTGACACTAGACCCTCGACCGCTCTTTCATCTGCTTGCCACATAGCGAAGAGTCAGGAAGCAGGCCGGCATGATTGTGTTGATCAGCGGGGGATAAATTGTCTCTCGGTACTCTGTACTCTAATTGGACGGCATTGGTCAATTTGCCAAGATAATGGTATTAACAGGATCCATTCTTGCTTCCCAGATACGACTCCAACGTTGACGACGTACTAACCCAGATACGTGTGGTGAAACCAGACGGATCCCTCCACGGCGTCCTAAACTGGTTCGCAGTCCACACCACCAGCATGAACATGACTAACCTGCTGGTTTCGTCAGACAACCTCGGATATTCCGCGCTTCGGATGGAGGCAGAGCTTAACCCTGGCGCTTTGCCTGGCAAGGTAGGTTTTTATTCTTTCCGAAGATTGTATGGTCTTGATGTAGGAATTAATTAATTTATTATTAGGTTTCTTGCACACTTTCAGCAGGGGGATAACATATTTATTTAATTTAAAAACATATCTTGAGTTTATTATTTTGGGTTTAGAAACAACACAGTTTTAGAGTTAAGATTAACTGACACACTTGTACATAGATGTGTAATCAAATGATCTATATTAGTTATTACTGTTTGTTCTAGAATGTTGGATGCACGCTACGGTTTTAGCTAAATTATAAATCGATCTTTACCTCACCCTGCCACCCGTGTGTAACCCTCCTGGTCACAGTGGACTCTCACTGTCTCTCAGCACATAATCAAACAACCACTGTTGGCAAGGTCAGTGAGACTACCAGAGATCCGACCTGTCTGTCTTCCAATGCCAACATTTCAACACATCAAATGTGGAGTTGTAGGGGTTCCGAATTAGTGATCATAATTTATCAGCAGTCGAAACATCATTTGTGTTTTCTAAAAGGCTTGGCTATTCTGTCATGATTCTATTACAGCCCAACATCGTAACTGGTTTCTTCTCCTCAAACCTGGGCGACGTTTCCCCCAACACACGCGGCGCTCGTTGTGAGTTCAGCGGCGCCGAGTGTGACAACCAGTTCCTACTGTGCGGTGCACAGGAGAGGTGCTTCTCCCAAGGTCCGGGACAGGACATGTTCGAGAGCACCAGGATCATTGGCACCGCGGTGTATGAAGGAGCCATGGTGAGTTAATTTATTTTTTAGCACAAGCCACATCTAAAATACATTGTCACCGCTACATCACCTATAGTTAGAGTGGTAGAAGATACCTTTAGCATCACATCTTTCTTTTATATTTATGCTTGTATATTCAGGTCTAATAAATAATACGACATAAGATAGGATCAAAACGCCGCGCTCCTTAAGTAATCATAAGAAGGACTAAAGCAATACCCCCTCATGCGGGTTTAATTCCCTTATCTTGCTATTTCTTTTCTTATTAACACTCTTGTATTATAGATTATTATCAAATACTTATTTATCATTAATTAATTCTTTAACTGATTACGTATTGACCGTCATATTAGGCACACGATAACCAACTACCTGGACTCAACTTTCGAGTACTAAATGATATCTACGTATTACCTAACATAATTGTTGTTTTCTGTTTAGATCCTTTTGTCATGATTTTTCGTCTTGGCATTTTATATCTTTATTCTAAAAATCATGTGTGAAATACTCTAAGGTGAAACCCTACTATTTATGATCCGGTGTGACATTTTCCAAACAACAAGCGACAGCTCATTTCTTCACTTAGTTGTTTTTTTAAAAAAAACCCATTGTTCCCCTTAAATAAATATATTACAGGAAGCCCTACGTTCACCAGGTGAAGAGCTCCGAGGACAATTGGCAGTGATACATCAATTTGTTGACATGCCCGAAGCAGGGGCTTTTAAGTACGACCCGATAGCACACACTTTTGATGTGGTAAGTGATTAGGATTTGTCTATGTTACTACTATTATAAATGCGAATGTTTAGATGGATGGATGGATGTTTGTTACTCAATCACGCCAGAACGGCTAAACGGATCTGGTTGAAATTTGGCACAGAGATAGATTATAGTTTGGAATAGCACATAGGCTACTTTTTATCCCGGAAAAATGTACGGTTCCTGTAGGATAGTTTCTTTTTGTTTTACATAGAGCAAGGGAACGACATGATATTTTTCATTGTGTTAGTTGAGGGGTCTCATAATGACAAATTTTTATCCCAGAAAATGCATGGTTCCTATGGGATAGCATGACATAGAAAAATGTAATAGCTTATGATGTCTCTTTGGATTGTATACCTTTTCTTTCAAAGTTAACTACCAGGCGGGCGAAGCCGCGAGCAACATCTAGTTGGATATATATTAAGCAAGGTTAAAGATGTGTTTTTCATTGAGACAATTTCTAATTTAGTTCCTGGTTACCTGGAACCGGTGAGATACTGTAACGATCATCATTTATGTGATTTATAATTCTAAAACCATAGGTACCTAAGTGACCAAATATTGGAGTTTTAGTTCAATTTGGCAAAGTCACGATACGCAGTTCTATAAAAATTGTAGAAACAAACAAAGTTCGTTCAGGTAATTTTGATAATCGATGCAAAACAAAATGCTTTTTATGTTTCAGGAAAAGCAAGTAAGAGGCTGTTTCGCCGCGATGGGCTATAGCTTTGCTTCAGGGACTATCGATGGTGCCAACACGTTGAATATAACACAGGTAAATAATCTTATAAATATAACAGATCTGCAAATACAAATTAACCTGCTCGAAGAGTACATTTATACAATTTAAAAGAGAATCGAAGTATGGCACAACTGTAGTTAGACATAGCAGATTGTAGTAAACACTTATAATAATATTTCTTATAATTTTAGAAATACAATTCTGAAACGCCTTTCTCGTGTGTCATGTCATTGTCTTGAGCACAATGTTGCACAAGGTCTCATATCTTGTCACAACATGCGATGTACGTACACTTTAGGTGTCTTTCAAAGTGTATGTGCATAGTACCAACATTTGACAAAAAATAATTATGTATTGTGATTTGTTTCTCAGGGTAATTTGAACGAACAAGTAAGATATTAATTTTAGCACTATATTAGTTTTTAACGTCTGATGCCATTCTGAAAGTGTCAGTGACAATATCGTCTGATGCCATTCTGAAAGTGCCAGTGACAATATCGTCTAATGCCAATCTGAAAGTATCTGTGACAATATCGTTTGATGCCATTCTGAAAGTGTCAGTGACAATATGGTCTGATGCCATTCTGAAAGCGTCAGTGACATTATCGTTTGATGCTATTCCAAACGTGTCAGTGACAATATCGTCTGATGCCATTCTGAAAGTGTCAGTGACAATATCGTCTGATGCCATTCTGAAAGTACCAGTAACAATATCGTCTAATGCCAATCTGAAAGTATCAGTGACAATATCGTCTGATGCCATTCTGAAAGTGTCAGTGACAATATCGTCTGATGCCATTCTGAAAGCGTCAGTGACATTATCGTTTGATGCTATTCCAAACGTGTCAGTGACAATATCGTCTGATGCCATTCTGAAAGTGTCAGTGACAATATGGTCTGATGCCATTCTGAAAGCGTCAGTGACATTATCGTTTGATGCTATTCCAAACGTGTCAGTGACAATATCGTCTGATGCCATTCTGAAAGTGTCAGTGACAATATCGTCTGATGCCATTCTGAAAGTGCCAGTAACAATATCGTCTAATGCCAATCTGAAAGTATCAGTGACAATATCGTTTGATGCCATTCTGAAAGTGTCAGTGACAATATGGTCTGATGCCATTTTGAAAGCGTCAGTGACATTATCGTTTGATGCTATTCCAAACGTGTCAGTGACAATATCGTCTGATGCCATCCTGAAAATGTTAGTGACATTATGGTGTGATGCATTTCTAAAAGTACCAGTGACATTCTTTGACACTCTCATGACATTCTAATGAGTGCAATTACTAACATTTTTTAGCTTGTGTAGCATTGTTTCTAACAATATATTTTTGAAGTTATACTTCTTTAGGCGCGTTATGAAAAAATGATGAGAGTGAAATTTTAAGATGCGCGCGCATACCGTCATATAAAAGTAACACTCTGAAGTTGCCTTAATTACCAGGCTGGCATGAAATGTAAGGAGATTTGATACCGTTTCATTTCTAGTGACTTCTAGGTAGATAAACCTTGTTATAAATATGATTGTTATAAAACGTTTTTCTATGTTTTTGAATAATTGTTTTTAGATTTTAAGCAAATTGTGTTTACTTTTGCTGTTTAGAATATTTTATATTTATATTATTCTTCATCTTCATTAAAATAATTTATATACAAAACTAGTCAATTTGACGACTTTTATAAGTATAACTTCTCACGCGCGTACATAAGTCCACGAACCAATTTTTTTATGTTACTTGCAGGGCACATTACAAGGGAATCCACTGTTCGATCTGGTAGGCGGTGTGGTAGCACCTCCCACGGAAGCGGATATTGAGTGCCACGCGCCTAAACCCATCCTATTGGCCACAGGAAGGGTATGTATTTTTTTTTTTTAAGTACTTAATAATAAAAAAAAAATGGTGCGGAAATATATGAACACTATTTTTCTTAGCTTGATATGCATGTAAAAGAATCCCACAAAATTAGTTTTTTTTTAAATATCGATAAATAACATCTAAGTCCCGGCCCCATGTTAAGAACTTATCTTGCGTCGAGGAACATGAAAGACTTTCTGCCTCACAACACCCTTAGCCAATAAATATATCTGTGAATCACATATGATTTCTTTGACAACAACAAAACAAAAGACACTGACAATACAGACGACTCTAGATTACGTTTGCTTAGTGCTAATATCATGATACAAAAATATTTATGGACCAGGCCAACTTCCCGCTCCCCTGGCACCCGCGCATCATATCAGTGTCCTTGGCCTTACTGGGCGGTGTGGCTGTCCTGGGGGTTGCAGGTGAACCCACCACCATGTCAGGGCGCCGCATGCGGAGAGTGGTGGAGGCTGCCATGGAACGGCGTGGTCTCCAGCCCAGGGTCGTGGTGTCAGGACTTACCAACGAGTACATGCACTATGTGACTACATTTGAGGAGTATCAGGTGGGTTTAGAACGATGCTGGAGTTTATTAATTCTTTCTAACGAAAGTGGTTTCCAATTGGTGGTGGAGTAAATAATTAACAGAATCCAAAATGATCACGAGTGATAAACACAGAACACATTCATAGACACATAATGATATGCAGAATGCTAATTACAGGTTTTCGCTGATAAAACTATGATAGACAGAATGTGTGAACACTAAAAAATAAAAACTTGCACTTACACTGCATGCGACAATAGAGATAAAAATTAATAGAAAAAAAACGACATAATAGATAACTATCCATACCATTTTTTAGAGATTACGTATTTAGATTTTGAGATTACGTTCCGTGAGTTGATATTTGTTTTAATTTCGGACATGAATTATATTCTTTTTAGTTTCCGTTTGTTTCATTGTAACTTCAAAAAGTCCCACAAACTCCTCATTAGAATTCATTATCAGAAAAATACATCACGAGGAATCGTGTATGTCTGAAAACTTCTTTTAAAAATGTATTAGGTCTGAAAAGTTTCCTAAACTAACCCTCTTATTAGTAGAGGAGGCTCGTATTCGGCAGTCAGTCAGTATGATACAGAGGTGAAATTAAATATAACATTTTGTATTCCAGGTCCAAAGATACGAAGCTGCTTCCACAATCTTCGGACCGCATACATTGGACATCTTGCTCAACAAATTCAATGAGTTCATCAATGTCGCTTTAGATGTACGTGAGAACACTTAAATTAATTACAAAACTAAAAAACACATTAAATTAAGAGTCAAATGGAATTGAACGTCTGGTCCAATTAAATTTGTGCATCTAGAAAATGCGTGATAGACTGATCAGACACTTTGTGGGCATTTTGAGAAGCTAAAGCGTGGATATGTAACCCGTTGATCGCCACGTCTAAAACTAATATCGAAAAGTGATTTGATAAAGTCGAAAATTACTTAATCTCCAAGTTTTGGACTCAGCTAAGGTAAAGCTCACTACTCAAGGTAAAGCTTAAAAACTCAGTCCAAAAAATGAGCATTGAATATGGACAGTAAACAGTTTTCCCAGCCCTGGTCCCAAGAACGTTACAATTTTATGATACATTTTTTTCACATACCCACCACTCATACCCACCCATGAAATCTCCATGCCTGACTGCCTCGGTGGCGCAGTTGTAATTGCGCATACGTTACGACTGCTGTGCCGAGGTCTCGGGTTCGATCCCCGGGTCGGGTAAAGTGATATTGGTTTTTTCTATCTAGAAATTTTCAGTATTAGCCAGGAGTCTGGAATCTGTGCCGGGAATGGCGATAGGCTCGCCCCCTATCACATTATGGGACCAAAGTTCGGCGAAAAGTGGGTGTACTAGTTACACCTTTGTCTACCCCTTCCGGTATTACAGGCGTGAGTGTATATGTGTATGTGTGTGAAATCTTCATAAAATGCTCCCGATATTTACGCATGTATTTACATCAGCTTCCAATTAATTACAGGGTGGTAACGTTCCACCAGGTCCAGTGCCAGAAGACAATAGGAACAGCACGTTGTCCCTGATCCTGCCCGTGGTGGTAGACAACACTCCTCTAGGAAGCTCGTTTGGAGATGTTCTGGAGCAACCACCAGCAACAGTGGTTAGGGGGCAGACAGTTAGAGCTAGATTTGTAAGTTTTCTTCGTCATAACTTTTTTTAAATTTCAAATGCTGTCTTCCGATGATCATGTTACTGTCAATGCATTTACGGCAACCTAAGTCTGCCTTTAGACTTTAGAGCCTAAATGTTTCTGGAGGTTCATCTAACATATTAGTTCTTACTACTTAGTTACTAGTTAGTACTTCTCTGGAATTCACTCCCTCTCGAAATCAGATCGTGCTCCAGCCGGTCGGCTTTCAAGCTGAGAGTTCGTCAATCATTGCTGAATGGAGTGGCAGAATCACCTCACAATTAACGTATATTATATATTTTATATATTTATATGTATATAAGTATATATGTACTTGCGATATATTTTATATTTATGTCTATATATGTATACATATCTTATGTATTTGGATTTATTAATGTATGCACATATTGTGTTTATAAGTTTTTGTTTACCATTTTCCTCTATATCTTATGCACCTGCCTCGTTCATCTCTGCATCACCCTAAGGTTGACTGGGAGAGAATGCCTCTGGCATTAAGTCCGCCTATATACCTTGTATATGAAGTGTATAAATAAATAAATTAGTAAGTTCTATATCAAAATTCATTCAGAAAGTCAGAGAGTGGACTGGCATCAAGTCTGTTGAAGAGCTATTCAGACTTGCACTAGACCGAGAAAAATTCAAATAACTGACCACCAACTTGCAGTAGTGGAGAGACACGACAAGAAGAAGATATCAAAATTCATTCAGCCGTTTTTACATGATGCCCGAACACATGGATGATACGAGAGCTCCAGTATTTGCATTAAAGTTTTTATTTGTTGTGAGAGATTTTAGTGTTTGATGTGGGGGTCCTCCACTGCAACGTTCCGAATCCTCTATATAAATAGAAACTTCTGTTATTTATCACCCATCAAATCTAATTCACTCTTAGAGTATTTAATTCACTCCAGTGACTGTAGTCTCGACATACATAACGCTCGCTTATCAACCGATCGCGTTCGGTATGACATAACAAACTTATCATGGACAGCAAATACCTCAACCCTAATTGATATATGGGCTGCCAATGCGTTATGATACCGTTCCGTTCATAATTTATATTTTAAAATGTCAAAACTACCGAAGTTTGTTATGATGAGTTCATTATGTCATACCGACCGATATCGGTTGATAAGCGAGCGTTATGTATGTCGAGACGGTAGCCACAGTAAGTAATTTATTACTTAAGCGATATTGATGGTCATGATATTTTCACTTCAAACGATCGGATTAATGTTGCAGGTTGCAGCAAATCCTCGAAACGATCTAAAGCAGGAGTCGAGTCACGCGGCGGTGGAACGCTTAGAGGCGGGACAGTGGGCAGTCTTCGCTAATGATGCGGACTGGAATACCAAGTTAGTATAATCTGGGTTTGGAAACTATCCTTAATATTAGCTCAGTGCTATAAAGATAAACTGCTAATGAGGAAATCAACCACGACCAAGCAATATGTTAGGTTGTTAGGATTTTGATGAAATTTTGGAAATGTTGGTTCTAGTTTGAAAGGTAGGATAGTTTGGGACCCGTGGCGCTGTTATCGAGATGGAAATTTATATTTTTTTTAAATTGTCAATACACAATGTCTGACACGAGAGCGACGCCGCGATCAACTGCTGGTAACTTCTAAAAATCTGAGATGTGTGCCATTAATTCCAAACACAAAAAGCTAATTATCAGTAAGCAGTACCACTCCAGTTGGGCGGGCCTATGCATGCTAACAACAAAGCCCACTTCTACCACATACTGAGATAATATTAAATGAACTACGATAATAGAACTAGATCATCATTATAAGTGAATAACCTATCCCCAGATTCACATGGACCCGGGAGTCGACCCTCACCGGTACTAGCTCAGTGACCTTCGAATGGACCGTCCCCCAGGATGTTATAAGTACCTCCTACAGGATCGTGTATCACGGTGCTTCTCGAAGCCTCTTTGGCAACATCAGACAGTTCACAGGAATCAGCAATACCTTCACCGTTGTGGATACAATAAATGCTTAGCTGTTATTTGGTGTTTCACTTATCTAGGACACATATAATCTTATACACTCACGGCTGTGGCATATTAGTACATATACATATGTCGGATCGTGATGAATACGGACACTGAATTGAACTTGCAAATAACTTTAATTATTGTAAACTGTGGGTACCGTCACTTGTTTTGCTATTTTGAAGGTAGTTTCGAGTTGTTTATCGGGTGATCTCACTCACAGTGTGGTGGCACCTCATCTTTGGCGACGCATTCAGGAATAGTCATTGAAACAGTTAGTAACTTGTACGTCGTAATGCCAAAATACTTTTAAAGTAGTAAGTTCACGTGATGTGAAAGTGTTATTATGTTTCGAATATTGTAACGTAAACTGTGATGTGCGAAAAGAGCAACCATGGGTTTTCTTACCAGTTCTTCCCATAGGATAACTGCATTCCGAACTGGCAGTAGTTTTAATAAACTGTGAAGTGTTATTCTTGTGTTTTTCTACCAAACTATCATATGCTATGCATCCTGACTATATCTGGAGATCGGAGAGGGACGTGTTAGCTCTCTCACAACCGCGCTTTGATGACCTGCCGAACCACCTTTGGCAACACATTCGCCGTTCTTACATACTATTTTCAACTTTAATGTTATGTAAATAAAATTGATTTTTGCTTCTATTTACTCCGTACTACTTTACTTTTTTAATATCCTTCGGGGCTCCAGGGGTTAAGCGTGCTTTTTATTTTTATAAACTATAATTTTTCCCTCTCAATTTTTTAGAAACGCACCTATAATTTCTAGTGATTTCGACTAGTTTTTCATAATATTATGTTTCAGTAAACTCAGGTGAGTATTTCACATGGAACTGGGCTGGCAACGCCTGTCGAAAACTATATACCTGTGGGTAAATATCAACATATTGGGGTTCCATTGAGAACACGTCGACCAGGACAGTCCAGAAGGCCGATGGCGAGATGAGCTTGACTCTCAATTCAGAAACTAGCATAGCTCAAAATCGAGAACAGTGCAGGGCGGCCTTTGATCTGCAGTGGGACGACCTTGGCTTGAATAGTATTTCACATGGTAGAGAACTGTTGGTTTTCTTTTAATAAAGAAAATATATGGCCGGCACGACTAAGGTAATAGAAAACCATTAACAGAAAACCTACGTAATGAATAGTTATTTTTTGTTATGCTGGCACGGCAAAGTCACCACACTGCACCTGATGGTAAGTGCTGTGCCGTCCAGTTAGAGTATCAACTAAGATCTAGGGAGACAATCTATCTCTCGCTACTCAACACAATCATGCCGGCCTGCTATGTAGCTTCTTCACACTAGGCCTAAAGGACCCGGGATCATGGGACGGAGGGAACACGGTAGCTGGCAAACTGTTCTACAGCTTGACGGTGCGGCAAAAATATGAATTTGCGAACCTCTTGGTTCGGCCCAAGGTAGTAGACACCGCGAAGCTGTGGCTCAGCAAGCCAGTACGCGTGGTTCTGGTATGGAAGGGAGAGGATGGTATAAGATAAAACAATTCTTCAGAGCATTCGCAATGATACACACGGTAGAACACTCTAAGCGAGGAAATATCCCTTCGCAGCTGAAGTTGCTCCAGACTGTTGGTCACGTCTGCATCATTCACAATGCGGATGGCCCGCCGCTGCAACCCATCCAAGGCATCGAGGAGGTATTTTGCGGAACCGTCCCAGAGGTACGCGCAGTATTCCATTCCCGGCCGCACCTAAAATTTATATAAGCATCTACCGCTTATAACCTGACCGGGCGTGGAAAACCGCCGCAACCTGTTCAGAATTCCGACCCTGCGGGAAGTGGCGGATATTACGTCCTCAATGTTACTGACTCCTTAGATTAAGATCGCAGCGGATATCCATACCTAGGACACATGTCGCTACCGGTCATTGGGAAATAAAAAAGTCATACTTATAGAACAAAACAATATTCAACAAGTAAACAATTTACAAATAAAAAGGAATTTATATTACACTTTTAAATATATTAAAGACTAATTTGTTTTCCCTTATCAGTTCCAAGTATAATTTATTGACAAGCCAGAATCTTCAACAGTTAATTACACGAATAAACACCAATGCAAACAACACATTTTTTTTTGTCTAAGAAAAAACAGAAATGAAACAGATAAAACGTAATTTTAAACAGAGGTTTAGTTTTAAGTACAATATATGACGTATACGTTTACATTTTAAGTCAGGTAAAAAAAAACTGAGCATTTATACAATGGTTTGATTTTAGCATTACATACTTAGAGACACTACACTGCCAATATTCTTTATTGTATTAAATAAATCACCATTAAATATTTTCATAGACATCATCATGTGCGAATTTTTATAGTTTATCTAAATTTATTCCATCTTCTTGCAAGTATTGTCAAAAGCCCTATCATATCCTGTGGGACAGTCATCTCCTATGAATAAAGAAGTTTCATCAAGTATATTTGCACCTTGCAGTGTCTCTTCTTTCGTTACTTCCCTATTAAAAGGAATATATTCGGGGCGATTTGTGTTTTCTTTGAACTTAGATGTTTTTGTTCCTTTATCAGAACGCGCACTGGTATCTCTTATTGCTGTTGTCACAATTTTAGTTCCTTCTGTTGGTTCCAATATTTGTTTTACATTTTGTTCTTTATTAATAACACCACAAGAAACAAGATTTACCAACACTAAAGTAATCAACACTATTGAATTCATTTTTGCAACGCACTATCTTCTCGTTGGTATTCGACTGCACGAAGTAAAGGAGATTGTGTCTTATATTTTGTGAGTGAGTGATGTTGGGGCGGAGTAACCTTATCTGTATTTATTATTTTATTTAAACCTCTTCCCTACAACTATTGTCTAATGCCCTGCTGTATCCAGAAGGGCACCCATCTCCGCCGAATATAGAAGTAGTACCATAATCATAGTCGTAGTATGTATCATCCCGGTATTGCGTAGTGAAAATTGTTCTATTTTTGATATTGCTATTTCTTGTTCTAATTTTATTTTTCGGCCCTTTTGTAGTTCTTGATGGAGTGTTAATTTTCTCAGCTCGGTGCGTTTCAATGCCCATTTGTTTGTTGGTTGCATCAGTATCTTCAAATGCTCTTTGTGTTACTCCACACAACACGTAATTTATTAGGATCAGGCACAACAACACTATAGACTTCATCTTTGTAATATGTCACAATTCTTTAGTAGCAAATGCTTATTCTAATTTTGTTATCAATGAGTGAGATTAGAATGTAAGTACCCTAGTTGGTTTTTAGACATTTATTAGAAATGAAGACATCACAGGAGAAACGTTTCGGTTATACAGATAAAATAATCCAAAATATAAGTCTAGAAAAGGGTAGTCTCCCATAAAGGCAATCATTAAGATAGGACTAGCGGGAACAACTGATCAAAATAAGCTTTTTAGAGCAATCAAAACATGAGCAGTAATGAATTGATAATCAACTGACTGATAAATGATATCCCTAGCTGAGATGATTAAGATAAAATAGGCCAAATACCAGTAGTTGAACAGGAAATCGCTACTTTATTCCCAGAACTTTGATATACAAAGTATTGCATAGCACTGCAGTGTACATCGTTACATATAACATTGAGTCTCACGATTCCCAGTAATTTCTTTATCTCCAATATCCTTGAAACTGGAACACAAGAGTACTTACACACAGAAATAGACCTACATGGTACTGATCCAGTCTGAGCAAATAGGAAACCTACCACCTAGTGGACACAGAGATGCTACTGAGCCGAGATTATAAAATACTAGATGTTGCCTGCAGCCGCCCGCGTGGTAGTTATTTTTTAAAGAAAAGGTATAAAATCCATGGAGTCATCTTAAGCTTTTACATCTTTCTATATTTTGCTATCCCATAGGAACTGTGCATTTTCCGGGATAAAAGTAGCATATGTCATTATCTGATCCCTAAACTACCACTATGCAAAAAAATATGTTGATCCCTTACTCTGTGATAAACAAAAAACTATCCCGCTGGATCCGTATATTTCGGGGATGAAAAGTAGCCCATGTGCTATTCCAGACCATCTACCTTTGTGCCAAATTTCAATCAGATCCGTCCAGCCGTTCTGGCGTGATTGACTAACAACATCCATCCATCCAAACATTCGCATTTATAATATTACTAAGATTAGTACAAGCAAGCCCATTCCACCCATCTTAACACCTTGAACTTTTGTGATAATATTGTAGAATAGATAAATTTCAACGAATCTTCTTCAAAAACATGTAGCTAAGAAAAACATGTCACTAAGGTTTCCCCAAATTTAAATGCACAAATAATTATTTACTCACGCAGAAATTTCGGGAAACATGACTCCAAAAGGCTAATTATTATCTAAATATGTTCAGAATATTCCTATCTAGTCAATGGCATACCTACCTATAATAAATAATAATAGGGCCTGTATTAAACATTGTCCCACTGTTGCACGGGCCTTCTCTAATAATGAGCGGAGTTAGGCCTTGGTCTACCACGCTGGCCTAATGCGGTTTGGTAGACTTCACATACCTTCGTAATACATATGAGAAATCTCAGGTTTTCCACACGATGTTTCCGTCACCGATACAGCAATCGATAATTAACAATTAATACCTACACACGTAATTTAAAAAAAGTCAGAGGTGTATGATATTTGGGCTGGTCTCGAACATACGACTTCCTTCTTGACAGTTTGTAACGCAACCAATGAGGCTATCACTGCTAACTGCTATAAATATTTATTACTCTTTATCATATTTTATATTATATCATATTTAATAATAAGGAACAAGACATTACGGGTACCGGCACGTATAACGCGCTGTGCCATTTACTGATGACCTACACGGCAATATAAAATTGTAATCATACTATCCTACATATATGATAAATGCGAATATTTGGATGGATGGATGTATGTTTGTTACTCGATCACGCTACAACGGCTGGACAGACCTAGTTGAAATTTGGCATAGAAATGAAATATAGTCTGGAATGGCACATAGGCAGTTTTTTATCCCGGAAAAATGTTTAGTTCCCGTGGGATAGTTTAGTTTTTCACAGAGCAACAGATCGACATGATTTTTTGCATAGTGGTAGTTTAGGAATCCGAAAATGACATAGGCCACTTTTTATCCTGGAAATGCGCGCTTCCTATGGGATAGCAAAAAACAGAAAGGTGTTTTATACCTTAAGATGTCTCCATAGATTGTATAGCTTATCTTTCAAAAATAACCTCCACGCGGGCGGAGCCGCGAGCAACATCTGGTTATGTTATAATTGTGTGACTTACACCCATATTAGCTCAAGTGTCATTCATCATTTGTATGCAGCCACGTGGTTTTGACAATAGAATTTTAATGAAAAATGTATCGATGTTTTAAAAGATAAATCTTGTAGTAACATTTTTTTCTACTATTAAACTTTATAGTAATTTCATTCTAAATATTTATTGAGTGAATGTGCCCACTGATCCATCTGAAGTCCACGTGTATTAATGAGAACATCTGCATTACTTGACCAAATATAGAAGGTATGTCCAGTATTGTAATAAACTATAACTTCAGTCATGTCCAACGCTTTTGAATATAGTCGTATTACACTTATTATGTCAGTACGGCGAACATATAGGAATAATGTTTGTAGTTCAGAAATAACGAAAGCTATTTTATTCCTAATGGCTTCGTTGTTAAGGTTAGTTTTACCTTGTTTATGTATCGAGTCCTTGTAACGTCGAGAAGTTAATTTTAGTGTCATTGTAAGAGGTGATTTCTTTGCTCTCCAATAGACTAGTGAACAATAGTTTCTAAACTTTAATCGGTTTGTGTTTACAATTATTTTCATCAAGAGTATAGTTTTCAGGGTGGATTTGGTTTCCGATTTTGTAATTTGTAGTCTTTCTGACGATAGACATACTTCAGGAAAGGGTCTTGTAATGTGCCAGGTTGTGAACTGAAACTTTATAATTTTATAAAAAACTACATTGTTATAAGTGTTGGATACCAGGAGGTGTTGGTGGACAACTGAACGCTTCCAATCCACAATACTCGATAGTTTTTGATTCAATGTGTCTTTGTATCCTACCCTCAATCTAATTATTATAAATTCCGAGCAAAATACATATTTATTTAGAAAAAAGAATATTTACAGATTTTTTATCCCTAACAATTTCCTGCTTGTTGATGGTAAATGACCAAGGACACTAAACAATTACTACTACAATTGTTTGTTTTGCCGACTTTTAAGGAAAAGAGGGCAGGTTCGACGAACGCTAACGAAATTTGAGCCTTCAGTAATATTACTGTACCTACCAAGTAAAACACAACTTTATGTTAGTTAGTTGTCTGCACCAATTTGAGGTTATTTGTAGTTAATATTAAATTTAACTGTGTTAATGAGATTGTCGGTTTTCTGATTCAAATTTTATAACTGAGCTGCCTAAGTCTACGTTGCCAGGTACATAATTTGTTTGGATATTGGTAATTAGGCAAAATGATAATGAAGCCATATTTTAGGAATTACTATATTTCTTGGAAACTCCCAATAACCTTCACAAAACTTTGGAAAAGTTTTAAGAAATACTACTAAATATCATTACAATTAACAATGTTTTATACATTAACGGTCTTATTCATAATGAGTTATCGGAGCTTTATAAGGCCGTTAATAGGAGCTTGTTAAAAAATGATGAGCGGTTTTACCTCTATTGAGCCATTATGAATAACATTTTTTAACAAGCTCCTATTAACGGCCTTATAAAGCTCCGATAACTCATTATGAATAAGAACGTAAGCATTTAGGAAGACAACACACATACTATCATAGATGACACGTATAACATAATGAAGAAGAAAATGTTGAGAAACACACACTGACGTAGATTTACAAAGAGAACTGTAGTGTTCATTTATTTGTTATTGTTATCCTTAGTTTTAAATATGTTTTGTTACAACCCGATAAAGGGGTCGAAGATACGCTATCTCTTACATAATTAGTAGATATTTATTTTGTACATAGCTGTTGTGCTCGTCGCTTGTGTTATCGGATTATAAAGTGATAAAATACTGTATAGTTTAAGAAGATTGTTAGGTAAGTGTATATATACATAATAATTATGTTCTGAGTGTTTCTGGACTAGTTTCTGTTAATAATAAAGTCTGTTTGGGTTGGGGTACGAAGTTTGGCCGTTTTGCGGCCTTCTGAGTACTCTGACACTAGACCGTCGACCGCTTCTTTACCTTCTTGCCCATGGCGTAGTGTGTAGAAGCAGACTGGCATGATTGTGTTGATAAGCGGGGGATAGATCGTCTCTTGCTACGCGATACTCTAATTGGACGGCACTGCGCTTGGATGCAGTGTGGTCACTTTGCCGTGCCAGGATAAAAACAAAGTATTATAGTTACTGTAAAGTTTACGCTTCTTAAGCAGATGATTTTCGACATTAGTTCGTTCGGAATACTAACTTAATGACATTGAAAAAATATATTTTTGTCAATAATTGGATAAATGTGCTTTTATTATTAAAACAAGTGTTATGACGCCACCGTGGCACGCAGGCGAAAAGCCGGCTGTGGTACGAGAGGCTGTGGGTTTGATTCCCGCACCGAGACAAATGTTTATGTGTTAGCCAGATATTTCATTTGAGTCTCAGTCACACAAATCAAAATTAAATGTTTACAAGTACAACAAGGAGTGCACAAATGAGTCGAACTATGTTTGAATCAGTTTGGAGACGTATTGAAAGAGACCTCAGGGGTAATATCTCAAATATCACCGGCTCCTCTGCGTATTGAGAAGCAAGCTAGCAAATTGCTGGGAAGTTTTATTATGCGTGTTATTACAATTCATATTGGAGAACAAAATATAAAATATAAGTATAGGTTTTGGTGTCATTCTCATAGAATGCAGAATAACAATAGAGGCAAATATGGGGTTCAAGCAAATAAAAATGCAAAATATCACATTTAAATTATAGGTATAAGTAAGTGTTGATAAACACATTCTCCTGTGATAATTGTTTAAGGAAAATGGATTTAATACGTTCATATAATTTAATGTAAATAAAGGCCGTAAATGTTTTGTTGTTAACACGTTTTCAGACTGACTGCTAGATTCCAGATAATGCCAAGTCATTCATCAACAGTGGCCTACATTTGATTCTCTTAATGTAAATCTGCGACTAACATTTATTTCCGCGCTTTTTTGTCCTTGCACGGCAAACTGACCACACTGCAATTGATGGTAAGTGCAGTGACGTCCAGTTAGAGTATCAAGTAGCGAGACACATTTTATCCCCCCGCTACTCAACACAATCATGCCGGCCTGCTGTGTAGCTTTTCCACAGTACTAAAAGACAATTTTGGTTTGGTGACAATTATTTATCGATAAACAATATAGATATATTTCACTTTCTATCTTTACTACGAGTAATCCATGTATGGGTGGTCGATAACGAGATTATAAATTTCATTAAACAATAGTTTTCCTTGTCTTTAAGAGTATTTTGACGTCAGTGTTTTGAAAATTAAAATGATTGTGATTAAATAAGATATTCTGGAGATATTCTTGATATGAGATTATTGCCATAAATGACCGACTTTAAAGGATCTTACGGTTTCCTGCCATGTAATCGCGAAAAGTACTTTGTTCCTTATTCCATAAGCATTTTTGAATTTACCGATTATTCGTTTAGGATTGACAGAAAAATTTGTTTTGTAAATATTGAAAATTTCATTATCAATGAATGTCGCTGGACCTTAAGTTATTTTATATACTTACTTACATATACACACTGGCATGGCATGATATAACGTTAAATGCATTGATTGCGGCCGGCATTTTACTCGAGTCTCCGTAACGTTCACACCATGTTGAACATATTGTTAATCGTAGCGGGAGTGTTACTACTGTTATACTATATATTGACATACAAATTCAGTTATTGGAGACGAAAAAATATACCACACCCAACCCCCATTCCGTTTTTCGGTAACTACATGAACTTAATTTTGGTGAAAAGACAATCGGACATGTAGTTAAGGAAATATGCGATCAGTTTCCGGGCGCGCCGTTAGTCGGAGCCTTCAAGGGCACAGAACCCGTGCTCATCCCTAAAGATACAGTGATAATAAAAAATGTCCTCACCAAGGATTTCTACTTCTTTCACGGAAGAAAAATTTCCGAGCATGTGCACAAGGATGGGGGGATATACAGTCTATTCACGACGTACGGCGATAGCTGGAAAGTATTGTGACAAAACTTGACGCCATTGTTTTCTTCAGCAAAGATGAAGCTCATGTTTAGTATGATTGCGGGGTGCTCGCGTTCCTTCGAACAGTTTCTAGAACAAGAGTCAAGGCTGGAATCCATCGAAGTCAGGAATTTGATGGAGAAATTCACTATACAATGCATTGGAGCGTGTGTGTTTGGTGTTGAAACGGAGACGATAAGACAGAACTCTGACAGCCATTTCAAGAAAGCTGGCGATGATATGTCGAAGGTTTCCAAGTGGGTGGCTTTCAAAAATGTGGTAAGGACAATATGGCCATCAATATTTTACGGACTAGGATTCTCGCTGCTGTCAAAGGAGTTAGATGTATTCAGAAGCTTATTAAAGGCTGTTTTTAAACAACGAGATTATCGACCATCTTCTAGAAATTACTTTGTAGATTTGATTTTAGCATGGAAGGAGAAGAGTCATATTGAAGGCGACATTGATACGGAGAGTAAAGAGTGTTGAAATGGGAAAGACTTCATTCAATGTTAATGATGATTTACTTATATCCCAGAGCCTAATTTTCTTCAGCGCGGGTTTCGAAACCTCTGCAGCCGCATTAAGTTTCACATTGTATGAATTAGCGAAAAATAAAAGAATAATGAAGAGATCATGCAGAGAGATCTACGATTATATGTTAAGGCATAAGAATAAAATTAATTATGATTGTTTATCAGAGTTGAATTATCTAGAATATTGTCTCGACGAGACGTTACGTATGTACCCAGTTTTGGGATCTACTACTCGTGAAGTGATGGAAAATTACACCTTCCAATGTGGTCTTCAAGTGGAGAAAGGCCTTCGCGTTCATATCCCGATTCAATATCTGCATCATAATCCAGACCTATTCCCAGAGCCCGAAGAGTATCGCCCTGAGAGGTTCTATGGGGACGAAAAACGGAATATCATTCCTTGCTCTTACATGCCCTTTGGCGAATGTCCAAGGATCTGCATTGGTAAGTTTTTGGTTTTAATAGTGTTGAATCATAATTACTGTATCTAATGATTGCGTTTCAGATCTTATCGTTGGTGGAAAACAACTAGTAATTTAAAAGGTCTTTGCAAATTATGCTATCATCGCTCGTATTAAGATGAGGAATCGAAAGAACTAAAAAAAATATCATCTCCTTTTTTATGTAAAGTCTGATTGTTGCGGGACCGTAATCCTTTGATGTTTTTAAGCTCACAATATAAGTGTTAGTGTGGATCCGGCCCGTATCCCACACTAACATACAATTCTTATATCGGACCATCCGGGCCCTGTAACACTTTCAAGTTTGAATTAATTTTAATTAAAATTAATTAAATTAGTTTCGTCAAACAATTTCACAAACATTAGATCAAACCTTGCAAAGTACCTAGTCAGGTCATAAATTCTGTCACATGTTTAATATAAAATAATTGAAACAAGTTTATTCATTATGTAACCATTTATATACCAAAATGAACTTAACAAAACATAGATTCTTATGACACTAAAGTTTATTCAAAATGACCTCCGTGATTTTGAATACAGGCCTTCAATCTGCGGGGCCAGTTGTCTATCGCAGCACGAACGAGGTCCATGTCAATATCGGCGGCTGCCTTAATCAAGGATGTCTTGAGTGACTCCAAATTGGGATGAGGCTTTGAGCACGCCTTTTCCTCCAAGTGTTGCCATATCTTGTAATCTAACGGATTCAAATCTGGACTGGAGGAGGGCCAGTCTTCGTGCCGGATGAAGTCGATTTCACGCGCCGCCAGCATCTTGTGTGCTCTTCGCTCTCTGAGCTGGCGCCGAATCTTGTTGGAATACCCAGTGCCTGTTATTGAACATGGTATAAGAAACAGGCTCCACAAGGTTCGTCAGGACTGTATTTTGATACACAACTGCATTCGTTTTTACACCTTTCTCACAAAAATGTACCTCTGTTAAGCCCCAATAAGAAACTTCCAACCATACCATGAGCGAGGATGGAAAATGACCTCGTTGGACACGCGGAATACGGTTGCTCGCTTCTTCACTACTGTGTGCGTACACCTTATCATTTTGTTTGTTGTAGCTCTCTTCTACGGTAAAAAATTTTTCATCTGAAAAAAGAATTTTCCGATATTTTTTTCCCGCGTACCGCTTCAACAAAGCGCGGCATCTCTTCAGTCTCAGGTCCATTAGACGAGCATTCAAACGATGTCCTGTTTTTCTTCGATATGCCCGAAGCCCTAAGTCTTCATTTAACACCCTTTTCACCGTGGTTCTGCTTAACCCCATCTGAAGGGCCAACAGTTTCTGCTTACGTTTGGGATTTCTTTGAATTCGCGCCTTCACAGCTTTTATCACTGCTGGAGTCCTAACAGACCGAGGGCGACCACTTCTTGACCTGTCATCTACACTAGAGTCTTCATTGTATCGTTTGATGGTACGATAAACGAATCTTTTGGTTATATTAAAATTTTTCAGTATGTCAAAAATTTGAATTGGCGCGTAACCGCAACGATGCAACGCAATTACTGCAACATGGTCTTCTTTAAGCGTCCACTCCATATTTAAAAATGAGTAAAATTCTAAAAAGTATACATTTTTATTTTCATGAACAATTTGAAATTCGAATTCAATAAACTTTTTTGTGGCCAGCATTCTAAAATAAAAGTTTTTACTGTGTGACAATACTTATGACTTGACTGTGTATATTTCATGGATGAGAAAGTGCACAGTGAAAACTTATTATTATCAATAAAACTTTTTGTCCGCAGTTTTTACTCATTACCTTTATTAATCGTCAATTTGAGAATAAAAAAGGGTTATATAAATAGAGTCTCCGGTTGTGTGTGACTGCGGGTGCATTTCTTTATATTTTTTTACAGGTATGAGATTTGCCAAAATGCAGATAATGGCTGGATTAGTAACCGTTCTGAAGTCCTACACTGTTGAGCTGGCTGATGGTATGCCGAAAGAAGTGAAGCATAAGCCTGAAGCGTTCGTGACGACGTCCATCGATGGCATTAACCTTAAGTTTATTAAACGTGATGGTTGGGAGGAGAGAACGTATGTTGAACAAAATTGAAAATACATTAGAATCGTCGTTGCTAATAGATGTTTGAACAAGCTAGAAAGATAAAGTTGGTATAATTTCTAGACTTAAACTAAGACGGTTTTGTTCTCAAATGGAGTTGGGGAAAACTAAAAAGTAATCTGTACTATGAGAGTAATTAAAGAAAAGAAACGAATAATTGTAATACCATATATAAAATTTACTTCAGTGAAATAGATGTGATAAAATCTAGACAGGATTATTAGATCTTAGATTGCATAAAGTTGTTCGTTCAGTCCTGCAGCATGTATGTGTATACAATGGATATTGACTTTGAACTAAATATGAACTAATCAAAATTACTCTAATTCGTATTAGTTTGGTCTTATAACAGAAACCCTTAACAAGAATTATTAATTTAAAATGTTATTTTAAAGCGATTTTTTGTAATAACAAATTGAATTTTATTTAAAGATATTATAATACTTAAGATTAGCTTGGAGGTCCTAAATGCAATTGGAAAATATATTTTTTATGTACATTTAATATAACTTGAATATATATTTGTCACTTATATCGGATACTTTTATTGTTAGTGTGATGATTTTAACATATTTATGCTTGTTAATATTTAGTAAAGTATATTCTAAGAGATAATATAATAAATGTTTTGTAAAAATGTGTTATATTTTGTCTAACAACAGAAACATTATATTAAAATCAATTTGGAATGATTGATGAATTTTCCAAAATTTTGATTTGAAAATGTGGGTTTAATAAATTATTACATACATATACACTCACGCCTGTAATCCCCGAAGGGGTAGGCAGAGGTGTAACCAGTACACCCACTTTTCGCCGAATTTCGGTCCCATAATGTGATAGGGGGCGAGCCTATCGCCACACCGGGCACCATTCCAGACTCCGGGTTAATACTGAGTATTTCTAGGTAGAAAAACCCAATATCACTTTACCCGACCCGGGGATCGAACCCGAGACCTCAGCACAGCAATCGTAACGCATGCGCAATTACAACTGCGCCACAGAGGCAGTCTAATAAATTATTACTTTTTAAATAAAAATAAAACCGCCTTCAAAAAAACCCAGACACAACTAAATACCAAAAAATAATAGGGTGTTTGACTGGTGTAACCAAAAAATATAAAACTGTACTAGGAGAAAGGATAGTGGGCAAACATATTTATTAAATACATTTTTTTATTTTAAATGTATTATAAACATTTTATTTTCGTCATTAAAATTTTGAATTTTTAATCTGTATCACTCGGTGCCAAAAACGTAGCAATACCGGCCGCCATTACTCGTGACGACATCGCACATAAACATTGCATCCTACGACAAATAAAATTGTAAGGAAGAACATATTTTTCGATGTGTAAACGTGTGGAAACGTGTTAATTTCGTCTTCAAGTCTTCTATAAGAATGGAAGAAGGCATTACAAGGGCTGATAGTCGAAATCTGCCACTTCTTTCTTAAAACTTTTGATTTTGGCACATGGATGAACAATTTATCGGGATTTAGTGTCGAGTTTTTACACAAAGGCATTGAACAATATTTATATGCTGGCTCATTCATTGTTGCGGAAAATCTAACAGATAAATGCAAATAATTTGTTATGTTGTTAGGTGTCACGAATGTTTGTATATGTGCGATGACGTCACATAGAGATAATGTCACGTGACAATGCGTTTTAGCACGAAATTATATATGAAAAAATAAAATCACGGATTTTATATAAATTGAGTATATTTCAATAATAAAAATATTACAGGGGCTTTAAGTGAAGAGTCCTCTATCGATGTCCATCAATTTTCAAAAATTGTCAAATACCCTATTGGTTACATTTACATTAATTAATTACATACAATTTAAATCAATTATTTTTGGAGTCGGTGCCGATTTTCTTTACTTTTAGATTCATGAAAACCAAGTATGGATCTATTTTATATTTTTTTATATACCTGATTATTCTGTTTTTTCCATGTTTTGGCTGGCACCGACTCCAAATAATTGATTTAAATTGTATGTAATTAATTGATGTAAATGTAACCAATTATTTTTTGGTTTTTAGTTGTGTCTGGGTTTTTTTAAAGGCGGTTCTATTTTTATTTAAAAAGTAATAATTAATTTTGTACTTCAAAAAGCACAAAATTAAATACTACTAAAGTAGTACAAATATAAAATAGGTACGTTGGGTAGAGTAACAAAAGAAAACACCACTGAAAAAGGCACAGAAAAGCAATAAACGCAGTTTCGTATATTCGGACAACATTTTCAAGTTATTTCGGTTTTAAAACCAAACCACTCTACCGATTTTGATAAAAATTCTATGGGACCAATCTGGAAGCATATTCTCTGTAATAAAAGAAGAATTTTCCAAATCGGTAAATAAATGACGGAGTTCAGGGGTAACAAACATAAAAAAACACGTCGAATTGAGAACCTCCTCCTTTTTTTGAAGTCGGTTAAAAAGACAATTTATCTTTTCTAGATATTAAATTGTAAACAGCAATGGCTTCGAATAAGTCAGTGACGAAAAAAATAATAAATTCCCCCGAGACGTGCGTGGATGACAACCTGAGAGGCGTGGTAGCTACGTACCCCCAACTACAGCTGCATCCAAAGAATAGAGTCATAACAGTTAGAAGACTGGTAAGTTCTCACTTTTTAAAGCATGCTCAGAATTATAGCTTCTGTGGCGCCGTGTGTTAGTAGCCAGCTGTGAAATGAAAAGCGCGGCTTCGATTCTTGGACTGAGACTAATGTTTGTGTGTATATCAAAAGAAAAATAATCATATTCATAGGTTTCTGTTTGGGCTATTGTGGCGCTAAATTTGATCAAACCAATCCCGTGTACAGAAATGAACGCAGAGCATAAATTGCCTTGTTAGATACTGTCAATTATAGTCATTTAAATGTTTAGACTGCCTCAGTGGCACAGTTGTAATTGCGCATGCGTAACGACTGCTGTGCTGAGGTCTCGGATTCGAACCCCGGGTCGGGTAAAGTAATGGGTTTTTTCTATTTAGAAATACTCAGTATCAGCCCGGAGTCTGGATTTGTGCCTACTATGGCAATAGGCTCACCCCCTATCACATTATGGGGCCGTAATAAATTCAGCGATAAGTGGTGTACTGGTTACACCTCTACTTACCCCTTCTGGTATTACAGGCGTGAATGTATATGTGTGTATGTTTGGTAATTCATTTGTTTTAGGAAGACACTGGAAGAGTGGCAGTGCTTGGTGGAGGCGGATCGGGTCATGAACCGTTTGCTGCAGGTAATTCCTAAATAACATTAAATATGTAGGTACGTGTGTTGAAATTTCGAAGGCATACAGTTTATTTTAATATCATTCTGTTATTACTTTTTCTCTTGTTTCATCAATTTGTTTTTGAAGATCATTAATCAAATGAAGAATTTCGGAATCTAGTGGCCAATCATCAGTTAAAACCATATTTTAAGGCTTGACGGTAAAGCTCACCTATCACAGTTATACAATTGGAAATTAGTGGGCGTTATGACATAACTTGTTATGTCTTGGGGTGGCGAGGGTTTTTTTTAGTACCTCGATAGCCAGACATATACAGACGATAGGGCACAGCAAAGCCGCTGCCTACCGTGAACGTTTCCTACTCTTACCTCCTCTTAGTAGATATGACACGTCTTAAAGAGCTGTGCATCTAGAGCCTTTTACAATTTCACAGTACCTTCTTTTTTCAGGTTTTGTCGGGTTGGGAATGCTGGACGGTGCCGTGGCGGGCGGAGTCTTCGCATCCCCTCCCACAGGACATGTCCTTTACGCCATAGCGCAGTTGTTTAAATATAATTCAGGTAAATTTATAAAACGACCATACCAGGGGATGTATCCGCCCAGAAGGATGACGTAGGTTCAAAATCAGAATCCAAAATCGAAGTTACGTGTGTCTTAAATAAATAACACCCAACAGTCACACACTTGGCTCCGACCCCACACTAAGATACGAGTCTTGCGTTGTGGGTATCAGGGACTACGAGAGACTTTCGGTCTCACAACACCCAGACCTTGGACACAAATATCTATCTGTCACACAAAAGTTTATCCCGGTGTGGGAATTGAACCCACGGCCTCTCGTTTCACAGCCGGCTACTCGCCAACTGCGCCAAGTAAGTAGCAATTGTTGCTTAGTCTAACATTGAACGGTGTTCATGGGCGGTGGAAATCACATGCGACTTGCACGTTTGTTAGTCTCTTCTGAAATACTCTACCCATATTATTTTCATAGGCATTATTGATTTTTTTAGCTTCTTCTTTAGTTACAATTGATGTGGTTTCTGACGCAGCTTCAGTTATCATAGTGTATTTTTAATGATGTTTCAAATTTCATATTTTAGGAGGTGTCATCGTCATAATAGGCAACTACACAGGTGACAGGCTAAATTTCGGCAAAGCTATAGAAAAAGCAAAGATTGCTGGTATGAAGGTAGGACATAAGATTATATCAAAATTTGGACGCAAATGCTATTCACCTCGCTATGAGTATACTAAAAACTACTATTGGTCAGGATGAGCTTTAATTAGATTCGCTAAACAAACCTTCTAGATCTCTTAGTAACGGTATACGAGGCGCACCGCCCTATTGTCAAATTTAACAACAGTTAATCGTTCCTGAGTAGATGTGATAAGTTTCGCGCTTGTTTCGCGCGAAGCTTTGCAAAAATTCAAACCCGAACATCGGACAATACAAATAAACTAATAATATATGAGGAGGGACTGGATTGTCTCCTCACCAGAAGAACACTACCGTCCCTTCTTCTACATATTTATCTATCTCTGTTTTAGTTACCAGGGGAAGTAAATCCAAGTCCTTTGTTGTTGCTATTGACGTGCCATCTAGAAACCGCGTTCCCCTCCCAATATCGCTAACGTGCTACAAGAGGTGATTAGTAGTTGCAGACAAGCTATAATTTGTGACGACTATTCAAATCATAATAATCAGCTAATCCATTTCTTCGTCTAGGTGGAAGGTCTGATAGTGGGAGAAGATGTGGCATCAAGCAAGAATAAGACTGGGGGCCGTAGTATGGTTGGGGAAGTACTTTTTTACAAGGTCAGTTACATGTTCAACTTAAAATGGTTGCTTGATTTCTTGAACTCATGATTTATCGTATTCTTTATATTTGATTATTTTATTTTGATTAGCAGTTATTTCATTATCTACTTAGGTATATACTTTTGGTTCACATTTTCACATAAGGCATGCATCTTTTTTGTCTTCTTCCTTTCCATTCATCAACACATATATTCATCCCTATTTTCTAAGGTGCGATTCATCCCCTTACTTCATTGAAATATTGTATTATTATAAAATATTTACATATTCCTTTTTAGTTGTGCGGCGCGATGTCTCTCCGAGGTTATGATCTTCTTTCAATCCGATCTATGGCCGCTGAAGCTGAAAAACACATGGCTACGCTGGGAGTCTGTTTAAGTGCTTGCTCATTACCAGGTATGCTATATTTTCCTTATTTAGGTAATTTTAACATTTGTTCAATATAGTTACAATAATTCCTTTTTAAAAAGAAGTGATAGCCTAGTACGGACTGTCAAGACGAAAGTCGTAATGTTCGAAACCCAAATAGCATACACCTCTAACTGTTCTAAAGTTATGTGTGTTAAATGTTAATCATCACTTGCTCTAACGGTGAAGGAACATCGTGAGGAAACCTGCATACTTGAGAATTCTCATAAGAATTTCCTACCCGCATTAGGCCAGCGTGGTCAACTAAAGCCTAACCCTGCTCATTAGTAGAGGAGGCCCGTGCCCAGCAGTGGGACAATGTTTAATACAAGGCTAGTATTATTTATAATTCCTTTTTATTTAATGTTGCCAAGACTCATGACTCCTAGGCATTGTGTTAGTAGATAGTGATCACGTAACACCAATTGACCCTTTTACTTGTTTACCGGCTTCGTGATGTATAAACGCGATAAATAAATTTATTTTCTGTCCTATTACGATTACAATAAAATTGTTTACAATTAACGAGAACATGCAATCGGTGCATTACATGATTTATTTAACAGCATTCTTATAATATGTAAAATTGTTTTCAACTCGTAAACCAGGGCAACCACCTCTGTTCGAGATAGCTGACGATGAGATGGAGCTTGGTGCGGGAGTTCATGGGGAAGCTGGTATTGCCAAGGTCAAGATGGGAACAGCTAAAGAAGTTGTTAAGATGATACTCGATCAAGTAATACTAATTATAATTTTAACACTTTTGCCTTAGCAGCTAACTTTGATTCAAAGGAGGAGGATTCGTTTTGATTTATTATTAAAACGGAAAAAACATTTTGAGTTCGTCGGGAAATTAAATACCATGGGTACTTATTTTCTGAAGCCAGCTGCTCTACTTCCTGACATTATGTAGCTTTAAATAGTAGCTATTTGATAACAATAGTCTGAAAATGTTAAGTAATATATAGACGGCAAAGTACCAATAATTCCAAAATATTGAATTCAAGAATTTACACAAACTGAAGAAAACTTTTATTTTCTAGACATGTTGAAAATTAGTTAATATTTTTATTTATTTAGAATAATCATTAATATTGTTACAACTAAATATACTAGAAGATTTTACTATATGGTAATCTCGCCTACAGTAAAACAATATAAAAGTATATTTGAAAAATTAAAAATGTGTTAGTAGGTACTTCACCGACGATATGTGAATCATGGTTGTCTTCATTTATTTAATTTTAGAGTTACCAAAAGAAGATTAATCATTACATTTATATCTGCGGTGGCTCGTAATTGGCTTATATGTTGTATTCATTTCGTCATATATTTGTCTGTTATCAATAGCTGTGAGCCATCCAAATAAAATAAAATAAAAATAATTACAAATATATAAAACAAAAATAGAAACAAAGCTCAATGTTACTTCGTTAACAGGCAACTACAGCATACAATGAGTGACTCATTATAATTATACTTGTTAAAAATAAATTCTTCCTTGTCTATTAGATCGTGGATCATTTGAAACTGGTCTCTGGCGACAGAGTGGTGGCTACTATTGACAACCTCGGAGGAACTTCCTTCCTCGAGATGAACATTATCAGCGCTGAAACCAAAGACTATCTAGGTAAATCGTATTGTAGACTATTTTAAATTATTTTTGTTAATAAGTAGGTAAGGTCTTGGGCTTAATCCCAGGTCAAGCCAATCACAATTTGTTTGAGTTTTCGATTGGATATTTTATTCTAGTTGCGCGAGAATAGAATTAGTATCCAATATAGCATCTCTATTGTTGTTATCGCGGAGACCTCGGCCAGATAATGGGTATCCGGGCAGCCGTTGGGCCGAATCCCTACCACCTGTGTATACCCTACCCGACGCTAAAACCCCGCAGTAGCCTTCTTCGGCGCTTACGGAGCGATCCCGGGGTATTTTAAGGAGTGCTAGAATTGCTGCCGGAACTTGGCGATAGGCCGTAGCCCTAGGCTGTGGCCTATTACATCATCGGACTTCCCTAACCATTCTGGGATACAAACGTGTCTATTAAATGTATTTTAACCAAATGATAACCGATTTCATTTGTTTTAAGGTACTTTATAAATCCATTTTGTTCGTAAAAGCAATTTAATCGCGCAATCTAAGCAAACAAATTTCGCAAATATCATAACATGCTCAAAAATTACTTAAAAAGTTACTGCCTACGAGCAATCAACAAAAAAAACATAAAATTTCAGAAGCCAAGCACATCACCGTGGAGCGACTATACTCAGGTCATTTAAAAACATCACTAGAGATGCATGGCTTCCAAATCTGCCTGTTACATTTGAACAAGGCCAACGGAGACCTGTGGCTGGAGTTGCTGGACGCACCGACAGCAGCGTCAGGGTGGACTGGGGGGGAGGCTTCCGTGAGGGCTGAAGGGGGGCATGGGAATGATGATAGCTTACTGCAAAGTCAGGTTCGAAAGGTTAGTGAATATTGAACTTCATAAATGATGGAAAAGTGATGTTTAAGTATACAGATGGGGGTGACATAGTCACGTACTGACGAAACCCCCCTTTTCAATAAAGAAAGAGATAAAAAAAAGTACATACATATACATATACACTCACGCCCGTATCCCATGGGGGTAGGCAGAGACTATTGAGTGCCACAAGCTACGATCCTGACACACTTCTTTCGCCTCTTCCACATTCATACATCTTCTCATACATTTACGACGGTTGGAGGTACTTCTGATTTGCCCTTTTAGGAGAAGATCGTTTATCTGATTCGTAAACGTTCTCCTTGGGCGCCCTCTACCCACTCTTCCAGTCACATTTGCACGATAAATAGCTTTCGTAAATCGCCTTTCATCCATCCTCTCCATGTGGCCAAACCATCTCAGCATACCTCTTTCTATCTTAGTCACCACATCATTCTTCAACTCACAACGATCTCTTATCACACTATTCCTCATGCGATCAGCAAGGGTGACTCCACACATACTCCGTAAGGAACGCATCTCCACCGCATTAACTCCACTTTCATGCTTCTTCTGCCACACCCAACTTTCACTTCCATACATAAGTGTCGGTACCAGCACACCATTATGAACAGCCATTCGCGCCTTTTGTGACACCGCCTGGCTGCTCATTATCGCGTGCAAGGCACCATTTACTTTATTATCTGCCATCACTCTCCTTTCAATATCCCTCTCATATTTCCCATTTCTGGTTAACACGCTTCCCAAATAAACAAACTCTTTCACTTGTTCCACTCTCTCACCATCTATATTTATGTTACATTCCGTAACATCTTCCTCTCTTTCTATCACCATAACTTTCGTCTTACTTCCATTAATTTTCATTCCCTTCTCCTTAAACGACTCATTCACTACATTTAACATGTCTTGTAGCTCCCCCACCGATGACGCAAGCAATACCTGGTCATCGGCGTATAAAAAAAAGTATACAGTTAAATTTTTATAATCCCAACGCAGGTGCAAAAACTATTAATACCTACGATGAAACTGATTGTGTCTGTAGTTTTATAGAGACTACGTGGCGAGGCCGTGGTTTCAATGCCGCACCGAGACAAATATTTATATGATCCACAAGTATTAGTTTTGGATCTGGGTGCTGTGGGCCCATAGTACTTACTTCGTAGATACCCACGATACAGGTTGAATGTAATGTGGATCTGAACTACGTGTTTGACTTTTGGGTATATTTATTTATATGGTTGAACCATTTAGTATTTACCCCTTTCTTATTCTTGATGTTATCTACAGAGCTCAGATAATATTTTCCTTAGCTGAATTCAATAACGTCGAAGATAATTAGTGTTATAAAAATTCCTCAACATTGGTCGTCGATAGAAATGTCCATGTCTGTTTTTGCGGCAGTTTAGTTACTTGCCTTCGAAGTATATCTAAAGACATCATAAAATTAATTACTATATTTATCATTGTCATTTCAGTCGGCATTAGGACCATCCCTATCCACAAAAGAGCAGCACCTCCTGCGAGGCAGTTTGCTCGCCGTGGCCGAGGCGTTTGTGAAGAATGAAGCTCTGCTCAACAGGCTCGACTCTGGGTGTGGGGATGGCGACTGTGGCATTACACTTAAGAGATTTGGACAAGGTATCATCAGTAATCACTTGTTCAACAAAACATTCTCCCTGATTTTCATTACAGGCCTACATTTAAGTGATAGCTATAACTATAGATTAATGCGAATATTGCATTAATCTATAGTTATTATGTAAATTAGGTGACCCGTGTCAACACTGCTCTCCGATAGTGGTCAGTTACGTACTTATATAAATAATACTACAAATTAGTTGGTCATGCTGTCAACAAATGGCACTGTAATTCTTGCTGCTTTCTCTGCTTTTGGTAAAACCTATATTTGAACATTAGTAGCAGAAAAGATATTCTTTAAAGTGGTGTTTGAATCATTAAATTTGATGAAGAAATATGGAAATTATGGCGTTCCGACAGAAAATCACCTTTGATAAATAATACGTGGAGATAACTAACACATAACAGTCACTCACATGGGTCGAGATCCCAGAGAAATATACAGTTATTTTGTGTCGTCGATATCAGGACCTATATGAGTCTTTCGGTCTAACAACATCCAGATCTAAATATTTATGGGTCATTCAAACATTTTTCTCAGTGTAGGAATCGATCCCGTGTCCTCTCATATTACAACTGATTGCGCCAATGAGGTTGTCAAAAATGGAGATGTGAAAATTATTGTTTCTATGCACAAGTAATTAGGGATGTTTTCACTTCCAGCAATTCTATCTTACTTGAAAAACTGTTCACTGGAGTACCTGTCGAATGTGCTGTGGGATCTTTCGGAGATCGCCGAGACTGACATGGGAGGTACTTCTGGTGGAATATATAGCCTGGGACTCTCTGCTGCGTCACAGGCAATAGCTACGTAAGGAACATTAAAATACTTTTTGATTAAAATATATTTTTTGATCACAATTGCACCAATGGTTGCAACTGTATTACTTAATCTACTAGCTCGGCTTTACTCTAAACCTGATGGTAAAGTCTATAAAGACATTCATCAACGAGCGATCACATCATTTTCTCGTCTTAATTATTTTGTTAAAATAAAATATGTATTATCATTATAATATTAGCTCTATATCAAACATTGTCCCACTGCCGGGTACGGGCCTCCTGAATTAATGGGATGGGTCAGGCCTTAGTCCACCACGCTGACCTAATGCGGGTTGGTCGACTTCACATACCTTTGAAATTATTATGAGTATGTAGGTTTCCTCACGATGTTTTACTTCACTATTAAACCAAGCAATAATTAACATTTACTACACACGTAACTTTAGAAAAGTCAAGAGGTGTATGCCATTTAGGTTTCGCACATACGACTTTCTTGTCGACAGTCCGTTCCGCAGCCAACTAGGCTATCGCTGCTTTTAAAAGTTTCAAATGGAAAACGGATTCAATTAGAAACGACGACGATAACGCATTTTTTTCTGATTAGTATTATATACATATGCACTCACGCCTGTGATCTCCGAACGGGTAGGCATAGGTGTAACCAGTACAACCACTTTTCACCGAATTTATTTCGGTCCCATAATGTGATAGAGGGCGAGCCTATCGCCATTACGGGCACAATTCCAGGCTCCCGGCTGGTACTGAGTATTTCAAAAGAGAAAAACCCAATATCACTTTACCCGACCCGGAGATAGAACCCGAGACTTCAGCACAGTAGCTGTAACGCATGCGCAATTACAGCTGCGCCACCGGGGCAGTCCGAGTGATTGGTATTAATATTATTAATTGCAATAAAATATGAAAAGTATTTTTAAGACAAATTAAAAAATTGAAGTCAATATTAACTCGTATATGTATAAGTTATTATGTGTATATATTTTTCAGCGCCACATCACACAATGCGGAGTCATGGCTCAGTGCGTGGATGAGTGCCATGCAAGCCATCACCAAGTACGGGGGAGCCGAGCCGGGTGACAGGACTATGGTAAATTCAGAACTACCCACACTTAAAAACAGATTGTTGGTGGTAGGATTTTCATATCCGCCCGGATAGCGACCACCGTACACAGGGTCTAAAACCCGCCATAGTGGCACACGCAGGTCACAGTGTAGTCACTTTGCCGTGTCTTTCATTTGTTTTTCATTGAACTCAGTGTACTTTTTTAGGCCAACATAATAATTATTTCCAAATAACATAGCATCTTAAATAAAAGGAAGATCACTTGAGAGAAAGTGGTAGACCACCAGTAGTGGTACCACTTTAAAAATGGTAGAGCCACGCTGTAGACATATTTGTCTACAGCATGAATGGGCCGGCTCGACCGGGGTAGTACCACTGTCTCACAGAAAACCAACGTAAAGTGACAGTTCACTGTCGCTTTTCGTATGGTAAGTGAGATATCCGGATGTAAGTGAGATTCCCCCTTCCCTTCCCTATTCCTGTCCTTTAAGGCCGACAGAGCATACACGATACTTTCGGTATTGTGGATGTTCATGGGCGGTGGAGATCACTTAACATCAGGTGACCCACTGGCTCGTTTGTCGGACTATGATATATAAAAAAAAAGATGTAGGCGTGAACTTATGTATATTATAAGGGTTCATTTTCCAGTTGGATACTCTGTACACGGCGGCTGTAGCCTTCGAAAAGAATATAAAAGAAGATTTGAAGCTGCTGCTAAAGAAAACAGCAGAGGCTGCGGAGGAAGGCGCTAAAGCCACTGTTGATATGATTGCAACGTAAGTGCAATCTGTCTTAACACTTCTAATCAAATAAAACCATTTATTTAGTAAATTAGGCCACTAGGGGCAGGGCTTTTCTCAGGTCATAATAATGTTCTAGTCTAAGTCGACTGGTGCTTCTGAACTAAATCATTGTGTTAAAACTTAAAATGGTAATAATTCCAACCTCTTTAGCGGAAAAATTATGGAATTTGAAAGAACATTTTATAATAAACTAGCTGTTGCTCGCGGCTCCACCCGCGTGGAGGTTATTTTCGGGAGCAGAAGTATACAATCCAAGGAGTTATTTTTTCTTGCAATTAAAATAGCCTGGTGTTTCTGTACCTATTTCTATAATTCTTTTTTTATTAAATTAAATAGGTAATAATGTTAACATTTATTAATTAGGGATGATTGAGAGTGTTATAAACGTAAGAGTAGACAAATATAATCAGAAATCTCCGAACTGCTAAGCTATCGGGAGTTACACGTGTTATTGTGAGTCAACCATAAAATATAGACATTTGCTGTCGTGGAATTTTTTTTATATAATTTTAAGGAGAACATTTCCGTCATACATGATTTCTGTGTAGCTTTAACTATTAAGGCTGCACACGCGACGGAAGCTTAAAAAATGGAGTAAGTTCTCCTGTTTTCCCAACATTTCCCTTCACTGCTCTGCTCCTATTGATCGTAGCGTGATGAAAAGTATACTATAACCTGCCCAGGAGTATGAAGAACAATTGTACCAAGTTTTGTTGAAATCCGTCGAGTAGTTTTTGTTTCTATAACGAACATACAGACAGACAGACAGACAGACAGACAGACAAAAATTTTACTGATTGCATTTTTGGCGTCAGTATCGATCACTAATCACCCGCTGATAGTTATTTTGGAAATATATTTCATGTACAGAATTGACCTCTCTACAGATTTATTATAAGTATAGGTTACCATCGTCATTATGTTTAACCAGTTTTACAATATAATATTGTACAAGCACTGAAAACAAATTCATCCCAATACTATGTTAAGAAACATTAAGAAAAATAAAATTAGTTAAAAATTAAGATAATTAAAATCTACATGGATTAGAATATTCTTAATATTATAGTTGACCTGTGTAACAGAGTAGCGTGATTCAATATTTTTTTTTATCCTAGCGCGGCAAAGTGACCGCACTTCACCTGATGGTAAGCGCAGTACGGTCCAATTAGAGTATCAAGTAGGGAGAGACGATCTATCCCCCGCTACTCAACACAATCATGCCATAAGTATCACTCATTACTGACTCTATAAAAATATTTAATGGTTTCTTAAGTTTACGCACATATTACACATTGAAGTTCATTATAGTATATATAGTATGTATATATAATTCCAGTTATAGTATCAAGTATCGAGAGACAATCTATCCCCTGTCAATATTGACAGGACGGCACTTCACTTACCATCAGGTGCAGTGTGGTCACTTTGCCGTGCCAGGATAAAAAAATGCTGTCATCTATATAATAATATTTTTTTTGTGTGACCAATGATCACATATGTGAACTGTATACACACAGTGAAAAAAATCCATAGTGCCTTTTTCAATGAGCCGCATTCCAGAGTCAGCTGTTTTCCACATATAGAATAACTAGATGTTGCTCGCGGCTCCGCCCGCGTGGAGCCATGGAGCCGTGGAGCATTCCATAGGAAGCGTGGATTTTTCCGGGATAAAAGTTGCCTATGTAATTCTCTAACCCCTTAACTACCACTATGCAAAAATCATGTTGATTCCTTGCTCTGTGAAAAATAAAAATCTATTCCGCGGGAACCTTACATTTTTACGGGATAAAAAGTACCCTATGTGCTATTCCAGACTATAATGTATATCTATGTCTGTGCCAAATTTCAGCCAGATCCGTCCAGCTGTTGTAGCGTGATTGAGTAAATCCATCCATCTAAACATTCGCATTTATAATATTAGTAGGATTCTGGCGACCGTCTTAGAAAGCAACGTCTCTACAGTCAACGTAATTTGAATTGCGATGTAGGTACTAAGCAGCAGGTGGAGTGTAGTCACTTTATCTTCTCTTCTTACTTTTCATCAAATACTGAAAAGTACCTACTGTACAATATATGTTTATTCAGGGCCGGTCGTGCTTCTTATGTGAGCAGCGAGCACCTCGTGGAAGAAGACGCGGGAGCGAGGGCCGCCGCGCTAGCACTCACCGCCGTCTGCCACTTCTTACTTGATAATATACACGTTTGATACTAAAACATTTGTTTTATTTCATCTAGTGTAGAGTGGCCAACCGTCCTGTTTTCCTGGTTTTAGAGTGTCCTGGGATGTCCTGTATAGTGTTTAAGCAGCGTCCTGGGTTTTTAAAGCGCTCTGATAAGGTCCTGTATTGGTGCGTTTCGGCTCGCAAATATTTACGCTATTTTAAAACAAAGATGCGTCCTGGTTTCTAACTTCAACACTAAAACTCCTAGTATTTGAATCTAGTGTCTACTCACTTCCTAAGGTGACAGTTCCATTGAGGACAAGGGAGTGTACAGTTTGCATACTTGAATTTAGTTGCTAGCATAGAAAAAGGAATAGGTTGTGGTGAAGTGTTTATTTCTCTGTTAAATACTCTAAGATTTCTCTAGTTAATATAAGTTTAATAGTGTGTTGGCGTATCCCTTTCTCTATGCTTAACGCTGGGTCGTAAGGCCGGCGAGCCCAACATAACCGTCCCGCCTCCCCCCCGGCGGGGCGGTAGTGATAAATCGCTTTTCCCCACGAAAAATAAAAAAACTACTCTATAGTTGTGCCGTTAAGTCTACGGTTGTAATAGGGTAGTTTCCTGTGTTTAATGTTGTACATTATTCTATATGCAACCGAATATAATGAGCAAAAGAGTCGAAAACATAATCAAAATTGCTTGAAAAATTAGGTCACAATATTTATTATAAATATTGATTGGCATGAGGCGTCAGCATAAAATGTACAGTGGAAACTGTACAGGGAGCGTCAATGTGTCAACGGGACGTGTCATTAAGGGGGGGGGGGGGGATCATGGTCGAGCCGTTCTCACCCAATCTCACGAGGGGGATCTCAGCAAATATAATACTTAAAGCTCATGTATAACCGGTTCTTCATCTTATTGCCCCTTGGAGTAGTGTGAAGCTACAGGCCGGCATGGTTGTGTTAAGTACCGAGGGATAGATTGTCTCTCGCTACTTGATACTCTAATAATGGCACTGCGCTTACCATCAGGACCAGTCAATTGAACTTGTATTTCTGCGGCACAGTAAGTACCAGTGTAGCATAAACTTAAGAGAGTTGACTGATCTCCTTTAGAATTTTCGTCCAATCACATTATGAAAGTTTATTTTCATAATCAATAGTATCAGGATAGTGTAAACTCTTAATAATGTATAGGGAGGTCTAACTAGTGAATTTTTGTACTTTAATTTCGATTTTACGGTACAAAGTGCCAGGCTATTATGAGCATCAAAGAGTTGGACTTGTAGGGATTGCTTCTGCCCTACTCAATTAAGTTTATAACATTGCAGGATTGTGAATAAAACAATAACGTTGTATCTGACTCGAATGCCGCCAGTGATAGGTGTATGCTGTGTCGCTCTATTTGATAGACTCGTATCGTGCGTAACGCGGCTGTGACTTTTGTATAGCCATACTCTCTGCGCGGCACCCCCGTTCTGGCCATATGCATATTTACCATATGTCAGCAGTCGTGGTGTTTTATTAATATAAACATAAAATACAATGGTTCTTACAGCTATTTCTACGTAGGTAAAAGTTTATATTGAATCTAATAACTAAATGTTCTAAGAATAGTATTGCGTCGTTTATTTTCTAGGTAATCCCGGCATACGTCCTGTATGTGTGTGGCCGTGATGCCAGACTTTTTAGGGATTTAAGTGGCAGGTATTATAAATAAAACTCAATAAACAATAATTATTTTCTCTATTTCAGTGGATATGTTCTGAAGCTGTTGATATCGCGCCACGACGTACAAATAAACATAATTACTTTTATAATTTGTTTCACACATAGAGTACATACACACTGCTCTTATTACGACACAAAATATTTTTTTTTATTAAATGAAATTATTATTTTCTATACAAGTCAATAGAGTAGTTTCCTGTGTTTAATTTTGTACAGTAATCGATATGCAACCGAATGTAATACGCAATAGAAACCCTTTTGCGAAAACAGAATCAATTGCTTGAAAAATTGAGGTCAGAATATTTATTTTAAATATTGGTATGAGCAAAAATTGTTGCGTAGTGGAAACATATCGCTATCTCCCTCGCACAACAGCACAGTAATGGCCATTTTGAAAGGTGACGTCACGGCTCATGTTAGGCATCATTTTACTGGCATTTGACAATTACCCCTTCCAGTAGATTTGAATGACGTCTAATTTACTTATTTTTGTTCGGATTCAGAAAATTCTTTCGATAATAGGTTTTAGGTAATGTAACTTGATGTTTAAGTTAATAAAAAGAACGTGTCAACTAAAATATCAGTTTATTTTACTTTACACGTCAAGGATTTGTTCATTTAGTTCACGCGCGAGAGCTAGTCACCTCCTGTGGTACATTATTGACACTCCTTTGCTGCCGTTCACATGCAGGTGACTAGATGTTTCAACTCATTTGTGCACGAAATGTAATATAAATCTAGCTTTGATTTGTGTAATGTCAGATAAAAATAGGATGATATGAAAAAATATGGAAATGTTAGTGATTACGAGATATTTTCTTTATATAGAAAGAGATTTAAACGTGAGTGCCACAAAAGCTTCAAAAGATACATTAGCTCCATCGAGGATAGTGTCAATAATAATATGAAATTGTTTTGGTCTTATGTCGCTAATCGTCGAAATTCCTCGGCTATACCTTCCACCATAATCTATAGAGATACTTCGGCTGACGATCCAGCCACCACTTGTAATTTGTTCTCTGCCTTTTTCCAGTCTGTATACAAGCCTTCGACTTTTAACCCTGATAGTTGGAAGCCCCCCATTTCTAGCACTGATGAAGATTTAAATATTTGTGACCTGCACCTTCCTTTAAATAAAATACAGAAGACATTAAAGGGTCTTGATGCTTCTAAAGGGGCTGGACCAGACGGAATACCGCCATACTTTTTAAAAAACACCTACAAAACTATTTCTCTTCCACTTTTTATAATATTCAACAAATGTTTGTCAAATGGGGCTTTCCCTGATATATGGAAATCAGCAAATATAGTACCTATCCATAAAAGTGGTCCAAGAAATGATGTGGAGAAATATCGGCCTATTTCTATTCTTTCCACGCTATCGAAGGTCTTTGAAAAACTTGTACACGATGAAATATATCCTTTTATGCAACGCATTATCTCGCAGGCACAGCACGGATTTACCAGACACCGTTCCACAGTTAGTAATCTCATTCTATTTACATCTTACTTATTCGAGAATATTGATCAACGTCATCAGGTTGACGCTGTGTATACAGATTTTGAGAAGGCCTTCGATAGCGTGGATCATGAACTATTACTAAATAAAATTGCTTTTAATGGAATCAGGGGGAATCTACTGCGGTGGTTCGCTTCCTATGTCACCAACAGAACACAAAAAGTTGTTATCAATGGATTTCATTCAAGCTCTATTACTGTCACCTCGGGAGTACCACAAGGTTCTATTTTGGGTCCATTACTGTTTATTATCTTCATAAATGATGTCACGGCTTGTTTCCTACATTCCAAATTTCTTCTTTACGCAGATGATCTTAAAGTTTACAAAAGAATAACAAATTATAACGACTGTCTACTTCTTCAATCTGATCTCGATCGCTTCTCAGAGTACTGTCAGATAAATAAACTTAATTTAAGCTTACGAAAATGCAATCATATCACTTTTACAAAAAAAAATAACGTTATACAATTTGACTATACTCTTCAACAATCTTTAATTACAAAAGTGGATACTATTCGTGACCTTGGCGTACAACTGGACTCTAAGATGCATCTAGATTTGCATATTAATAATATTGTAAATAAGGCCTTTAAAATGTATGGTTTTGTAATGCGTTCCTCACGTGACTTCTGTCGACCATCCACATACTTACATCTTTATAAGTCGATCATACGCCCTCAAGTTGAATACGCAGTTCCTGTATGGAACCCGTACTATAACAAATATAATGAGGAATTGGAGAGAGTACAGCGAAAATTCCTGCGATCGATGCACTACAAATGTTCTCATTCAAAATTACAATATAAAGACTTAACTTATAAATATAATCTCTTGACACTACAATCTAGGCGTTTGCTTTTAGAGGTAATGGTATTGCACGGAATATGTCACAACAAATTTGATTGCAACGACTTGGTTATCAACTTGAGTTACGCTGTTCCTCGCACTGTTACATGTCGAGCGGTGCGTAAGCGGCACCTCTTTGCTGTTGGCTCGTGTCGGTCTAACGCTGGTCTGCGTTCACCCTTGCGCAGGATGGTCGAAGCGTACAACAACACATTCTCGTCAATAGACATAATTTCCACTTCAGCAACTAGTTTTAAGGCACAGGCTATTTCGCTACTCGTCTCACAGCAGCACAACTATAATGTTAGATGAAATAGAACCCTATAATATAATACACAATTAGGTTCTCAATACTTATAATGTACGGCCTCAGAACTCTTTGCAATGTTTATGTTTCCCAATTCTAAGTTTATATTGGTTTGTTTATATGTAGAAATAATTAGCTAAATAAGTAATATGTCACGTCACTAGCTTTAAACATAATTCTTTGTGGATAGCGTTGTGGGTAGTATATTTAACTATTTGTATTGTGAACATACCTTATGAAAAATGTATAATATACTACTGTTTGCTAACCTGAATAAATAAAAAAAAAAAAAAAAAAAAAAAAGATCAGTTGAATTAGGAAAACGACTGACGCGTCACTGCGTTGCAAGGGCACGTGGACATGTACAAATGAGTTGAATTATTTACAACAGTCGTGCAGGTAATTTTTATAATAATAATATTATACCCAAAAAAACACAAAATTGTCATGTAAAGTTGTAAAAATTCTACAACATATTTAGTATAACATTATCGGATCTTTCTAAGGTGTATTAGGTCACAATTAGAAAAAAAAATATGAGGACGTTCTCAATTTGACACGTTTCATTTTTTGTATTTATTTTGATTTCACCGCTTTTTTAATCACATAGTATTTGTTTAACATTTTAAATACGAAGTAAGAAATTAAACTCTTTGTATAACAACACACACATATGATTCGCACCTGATGGTGACAGTACCGTCGAGATAGAGTATCAAGTAGCGAGAGTCTATCCCCCGCTACTCAACACAATCATGCTGCATGCCGGCCTGCTGTGTAGCTTCTACACACTACGCCTAAAGGACCCAGGATCATAAGAAGGAGGGAATTTGGAATTATTGTCTGTCAAGGCATCACGTCGAAAGTACAGTATTACGACAAAAGAATCAAGAATAAAATCATACAGTGTATCTCGAGGTAACCTTTAGTCTTTATTTTATTAAAAACGGTGAGTTCAATCAAAAGTTACATGTTTGAAATGTCTGTATTACGGAAAGAGTAGTTGTCAGACATGAAATTATATTATAAATAGCATAAGATAACTACCACGCGGGCGGAGCTGCATGCAACAGCTAGTTGTAAATATTTTTAAAAGAAAATTGATCAAAGTTTTAAAAGTATAGTTATCTTGATAACATCGCCATCTATCGGATCCAAAACTATTTTATCTTTCAAGGTGGAACCAACCCATACAGATTAACAAAATTTCATTGGTTGGTGGGTCAAAAATGACGCTAAAACCAAATAGCCTGTAACCGTCAATATATTTGTATTATGAATGATAAAACTTCAATTAAATTTCATTCAACAGAAGCCAGAACTTAGTAGAAAGAAAATATACTAGTAGTAAGTAACAGTAGTAGAAAC
This sequence comes from Laothoe populi, assembly GCA_905220505.1. Lineage (NCBI taxonomy): Eukaryota > Metazoa > Arthropoda > Insecta > Lepidoptera > Sphingidae > Laothoe > Laothoe populi. The sequence continues at coordinate 2,057,717 of HG992155.1, read as the reverse complement.
TATAGTAGTACCTATATTTTGCAGGCTGGCAATCGTTCAATCATGATACCAGAAGAACGAAGGGTTCGTTCCCGACCGAGGACAGATCAGATTTCCGATTGGGAAGGTCATTTTATTTATAAATATTCATAATAGTCTGAATAAAGTCTTAAGAGAAAGAAAAATCGGAAATTGCCCAGAATATTCTAGAATGTTTTTATATGCGATTTCAGTCATCTATCGATAAATATAGTTATATTTATAAAACTTTCCAGCGTGGTCCCACTACTTTCGAGTATGATATAAATAAAGTCCTGGGTAGTATATCAGCGCCAGGCAGTGTTTTACTACCGTTGTTGCTAAGTGTACCACTTTTTTTGAACAGCCTGTATATCTGTTGAATATGAACTGCTATGCTGTCACCTAGAAACGAATCTGTGTAATGCACTAGAAGTCCCACTCTGTGGTTTTCTCTATGTCCATTTCTGACATTTGTTCCTGCAGCAGAAGTGCTGACATGTCGTCTGAAATGAAAAAAAAAGAAAATATACTACTGTTGATATTTAATATACAACATATAGCATGATAATCGCACACCCTGACTGTAGTTTGATAAGAAAGGGCAATCAATTTTAGTCATTTATTAAATCGATAATTTTTATTCCTAAAAATAATAAGGACTAAGCAAATATCAGTTACTCTTCGTAAAACAGATAAAACTAACGAAATTAACATATTAAAAAATATAAACACAGGTGATGAGGCTCTTTTTTAACAGGAAACGAAATTGAAATCGAATAAAACGATAATGAAGGGAAAATAAATATATGTAGGAGAAGCTCCGTCGTCAGGATGGGAACTCATGGTTGTCGACACAAAATAATACGCCAAAGTTCTTTACACACAGTGTAATCACCCAACACAAAATAACTAATGGCTAAACAGACTCGCAACGGAAACGCGGCAAGTTCAACACAACGTAGCAACGTGACCATTCGCGCTCGCACTTGGTCGCTCACTGCCGCCCTTACGGCCAAAGCGTCATCCTAATTTATTCATAGCCATGGATACATGTCCTTTGGCCTTACCGATCATCACCTGACAGGTGCTGCCAGCGTTGTGTTGACCTCACCCAAGTTTCAATACTTGACGTCTCCGTTACTTCAAATTAATTATTGCGATTGGCTACAGATGGCAGTTCCTTGCTGATCCTGCGACATATATTTTTTTACAATCTCTCTCCCTAATTGCATAAATTATGAATTTAGATTTCAGGGAAGCGATAGGAAAGATCGGGTTAAAAAAGTAAAATAAACCGCGATAAAATCCGTAAACTTCGTTTTATTTCAATGTATAATATTCGCGTAAATATAAGAAACCAGTACGATAGGAAAGATGTTACAAATCAATAAAAGTTTTTACAAATAGAGTTTCAAATACATAAGCAATACTTAAGTTGAACACAGTACAATGTCAGTGTATGTATATGGTAGTAAACTTATAATATCTTAATGGTTTTCTTCTGTTCCTAGGTTAGTGCTAGTAGCTAGCAAAATTTTTTGGCTTAGACCACTTTCATAGTTTTATAATTATGGGAACATAATATAGTCTATACTCACCCAGGTCAGGTTTGATAGGTTTGACTCGACCAATCAGTCCAGGAAGATAGTCCGTCTTCCTGATTTGTTTGAAGAACGCATGGTTCAGCAATTGTGTTGCAGACGGCCTCTTCTCTGGGTCCCTGTAGATATAAAATAAACCCAACAATCACATGACCTCTGACTAAATGGCATACACCTCAGACTTTTCTAAAGTTATGTATGTATTCATTGTTAATTATCGATTGCTTTAACGGTGAAGGAAAACCTTGTGAGGAAACCTGCATACCTGAGAATTCTCATAAGAATGTCGAAGGTATGTGAAGTCTACCAACCCGCATTAGGCCAGCGTCGTCGACTAAGGCCTAACCCCTCTCTGTAGTAGAGGTGAGTCATGTCCATCAGTAGGACAATTATTATATTTATCACATGACCTGACCCCACACTATGTCACACCTGTGAGTACCTACAAGAGACAAGGTATCCGGTGAGGTATATAAAAGTTGTATTGCAATAACATATTGACCTCTGCAGTGCCATGTCGCTGAGATGATGGAAGGTGTCTGACAGCTTCCTGTTGGCATACACCTGACGCAGGCGGGACACGGCATCCGCACTGTCGCCCACACCGCTGTCTGTGTTGTACAAACCTGCGACAACATATTACTGATCAATTATGTTTGGTTTAGTATTTTTGAAGTCAAACTTCTTTAGAATCGTTGTGATTTGAAACTCGATGAAAAGAAAAGAGCGACAGTAAAAAGAGACAAACATATAAATCTATACGACTAAGCCTAAGATAAGAGTGAGTGGGATCGAGTGGGATTGAGTGGGATCGAGTGGGATTTAGTAGGATCGAGTAGGATCGATTGGGATCGATTAGGATCTAGCGGAATCGAATCGGTTACTGTTATTGACGTAGTTCTTTAATGGTTTTGAAATATTTTAGTACTTAGTATGTATGTGAATACGCGTGTATGTGCCTGCGTATTACAAAGTCTACTCGTAGGTAACTTTTCTGAAGTTTCACTTCTACCGTGTGCATTGCACACACACTTTGTTTTTTACTTTTTCTTATTACTGACTTACTTACTTGACTGCGCCGGTGGCGCAGTTGTAATTGCGAATGCGTTACGACTGCTGTGCTGAGGTCTCGGGTTTGATCCCCGGGTCGGGTAGTGATATTGGGTTTTTCTATCTCGAAATTCTCAGTATTTGTGCACAGCCGTTGTGCCGCGTACGTAATTACAACTAACTACGCCACCGAGGCATTCGTGTCTACATATAATATACCTAATTATGTGGTCACGAAATCAACTAAGCAGTTATCAAAGTTCTGATCATAGTTTACTCCTATCAAATTGGTAGTAGCATTGGTAGCCAGTCACAGAAGATTACACACATAAGATACTGTGCCTTCAAACTAAAATTGTATTAGATCAAAAATACTTGATTTAGTTTTAGAGTTTCTAAATAGAAACATGACAATCGCCTTAATCTTTATTAACCTTACCTTAATTTTTACTTCATTAAGTTCTTATGAAATTTTTTTTTATGTTAAATTCAAGAGGCCCGACTCTCTGAAGGTATGTGAACAATATTTGCTAGCAATAATGACGATGTACTGACTCTTAGTGTCTGCGTCTGGATCCTGCAGACAAGGCTCCGGGAAGGTGGAGCAGTCCAGCAGCTGCGGCCGACTGCCGCGCACCTTCTCCGTGAACATGAGCGTCCGCTCCACTCCACTGAACGGAGCACACCCGTTGCCCAGCTCACAGCACACCACGCCCACGGAGTAGATGTCGGATCGGAAGTCGTAGCCCTTCAGGTTCTGCAAACAAACATACGTGATTAAATACCATAAGAAATTGAAACGACAGAATAAAATGTTTCATTTTTCTTGGACTACAATTTTTTCTTTTTCTAAAACTCTTGATTGGATTATTACAGAAAAAAAAATCAAAACCTTATTGATAATCCAGCCATTCTAGTGATGCGCTTACTTACAAAGAGCATATTTTTTTACATAGTTTACTATACTTAAATATTGCAAATGCCCTTAAAACAACCGAGCATTGATTATGCAACAATTTTTCTCGTATTAAATATGTTCATGGATTTGAGCGACCAGGTCACCATGCTTCCTATCTCAATTTCTCTTGCAGCTCATATTGTCATTGTCTGACACAGTGCATCTTTAATTAATTTATTTTATTTACAGAAGATCGCTTGTTCTGAACAAATGTCCTACCTGCTCAAGCACTTCAGGACTAAGATACATAAGGTTCGAGTTGTCATAATCTGGTGGAGGCAGGAGGTGCAGTCGCCGCGCCCTCTGTCCACGCACGACCAGACACGCTGCACTTCGCAGTCCAGATAGACGGCATATGCCATTTGGACCTACTAGTATGTGGCTGGCCCGTACACTCCTGTTAATAATATGTGCAAATGTATGATGTACCTTGTGAGTGATTTAGTATTCATATATCATTGTATTTCATACCAACACACAAAATATTTAAAATTTAGATAATAGCATTATATAACACATAATAACCTATAATAGTTTTTTATTTTTAGGCAATCCAAAATCATCTCTGATTGAGCTAAGAATTGTTGGTATAAAGATATAAGAGGCACGAACTGGCACTAACAAACATTTTATTCTGATAGTTGGACCATGAGTAATTGCAAGTCAATCTTGAAAGATAATTTTCTCAAAATCAATTTTATGCAGATGGCACGTTTTGGTATAACTCGGTCCAATTGACAACTATTGCCATGACAGAAAATCCACACTGAAAACTTTATTTAATAAACTCACACTTTAAAAACGTCCCTTACCTATGTATAAATAACTGTTTGTGTAGATACTGCAAAGCTTGTAATACATCTCTCAATATCAACGCACATGCCAACTCTGGAAGCCCTTCAGGAAAGTACTGATCCAGGATGTCTCGGCAAGAGCCAAATGTCATGAGAGGAGACACCACATATAGCTCTCGGCCATGGACAAAGGATGCCAAGTAGGGTAGGATGTTCTGGTGTGACAGCTCTTTTCTCGTCAGTATGTCTTGCTAAAATAATAAATGATGTCCATTATATTAATAAAAAAACATAGGCAGTCATGTGGACAACCGACTGAAATGAAAACGTAAAACTTTTGGAATTCATAACTTCTTTGGCATTGTAATCGGTTGTTTACCTGGTTTATAAAGCCATGTTATTATGAATATAACTGCATATTTATTCAACCACTACATTAGTATTAACTGTAATACTAATGTAGTGGTACCAGTGGGCCAGTATAGTGGACAATATTCGATTTTTTGTATCCTATTCGAAGTATAATGGAGAGGTCTTACCTGAATTAAACTGGCATTTTCCTTATCTTTGTCAACAAAATACCTCTTAATCGCCACATTAATGTTCGTCGGCTTGTACAGGGCGGAGTATACGACGGCTTCACCTCCACAACACTCCGTTATTATGGACGTTAGCTGGTAATCATTTATGTCTGGGCGAAACATTTCAAGGAAACGCAAATGTAAAACACGGGCCCGAATAACAATATAAAGGGTAAAAAAATAAAATAAATCAACACTACAACTAACACATTATTTGATAAATAAATATAATTGAACTATTATTTTGTTATTTAATAAATAATAATGATTCTATGTAGAGGAACCTTGGTTGTTTTCAATTATTGACGTTGGATGCCAAATAATATGATTTTTTAAATTCCTTCTTCCCTTACCGAGGCAAAGGGTGCAAGTCCACACAGCCTCGTCAATCGTAGTATAGATTGGAAAACATGGAATTTTTCAGTTCAGTTCTTTGTTTTATGTTTTTTTATTAATTTTCATTTTTCCGACGACGCCAATATTTTTCTTTATGTATTTTAGATATGATATATGTTGCCTGTATTTTTCAGGGCAGTAAGGCCTAAGCGACGATTTCGTTTCCAATAATAACACCCTAAGGTCAGAGACCGTACTGCCAAGTCATAATTATTCGCTGTCCCCGCGAACTCTGTTCCGCCTTACAAACAACTTTGTTCCGGACCGTCTATCCCTTCCATCGTACTTGTGTTTCACGGACTAATTTCAAGAAAAAGGGGTTATTGTTGCTCAACTATAATTAGTTAGATATATAGCCTAACGGACTTTTTTACATACATACATACTCACGCCTATAATCCCCGAAGGGGTAGGCAGAGGTGTCACGAGTAGGTACACCCACTTTTCGCCAAATTTCAGTCCCATAATGTAATAGGAGGCGAGCCTATTGCCTTCTATGTATACTCTGGAATAATGTAGCTTTCCATAGGGGAGAGAATTTATTTAATCGGTTAACTAGTTTTTCAGTTTATCCATTACAAATAATTTTACAATCAACAAACAATCAAATCTTTCCTCTTTATATTATTAGTGTAGATCAGCGATCTATATGTACTACGTACTAGATGCGGCGACAAGAACAAACATTATGTTCCACGGAGTCGCGGTACACACACTGCACCGACGTTAGTATGCTTCATCCCAATTCCCATCTCAGAATGCACAGCACATTGCATCTTTCAGTGTCGAGTTAATTTTAGTTATTTGTAGGGACATTCCCGAACAAATCTGCCTTAAATTGATTTATAGTGAAACTGTTAATAGTATCTAAGGTAAATAACATAATTTCATAACGTTTAGAACATAATATCAATAAATATTAATTAATTTCAATTCGGAATACGGGAAGTCTATATTTCACAGCAAAATTCATTATATAGTTTGTCCCATTTTGGCGCGCGGAAAGTCCCGTTCGAGAAAAAGTGACGGGAGTTATAACTTCCAAATAGTTCTTAGTAAAATGAATAGATGGCATTAGTGGCCGGACAAGGTTTTTGGAACATCTTTTTTCTTCGACAATTCGTATCTATAGAATATAAGTCAATGGTGTAGATGACAATCAGTCACTTATGTTCTTCGTTTCACAAAGGCAAAGGCCATAGCTATACGGTCTAGACTACGATTTTTGATTCATGACTGACGATAGAGGAATACACGGTTGTGGCAGATTTCAAGGTTTGCTGGAGTTTTGACGTTAACTTATTTTAAAGATAATAGTGTTTTTTTTTATCCTGGCACGGCAAAGTGACCACACTGAATCTGACCATGACCAGTTAGAGTACCAAGTAGCGAGAGATAATCTATTCGCCTCGCTACTCAACGCAATCATGCCGGCCTGCTGTGTAGCTTCTTCACACTACGTCATGGGGCAAGACGATAAAGAAGCTGTAGTGTCAGAGCACTCAGAAAGCCGCAATACGGCCAAACGTCGTACCCCAACTCTGACCCGCGACAGAAACCGGCTGTACACTGGCTGACCCCGGAACGCGACACAATTGCGTGTGCCATTATGGCGAGTTTTACATCCTATGCATGGTGGTCGCTATCTGGGAGGAATATCCAACCACCAGCTAGTACAGTTCATACTCGTTTTTTTTTATGAAAAAGGGGGCCAAACGGGCTGGAGGCTCACCTGATGGAAAGTGATCACCCCGCGATGATCAAATGCGTTGCCGGCCTTTCAGGAAAGAATCTTGAAGGTTGTCAATATATCAATCTTAAAGTTCACTGGCGTGGCGTGTCTTAAGATCCACGTGATTACCTTACCGTAGCATAGGTGCAAATTTTAGATCAATGCTGAGGCGTTGTTATGAGAAAACTCTACGTCAAGGCGCTTTTTAGAGATGATTCATAAATCTAAAAAATTCGAATAGTGTATAAAAAATGATAATGCACTGTTTAGTTCGTTCAGTCGTCCATCATGCTATTAGCATAGTAATTTTGATGTACCGTGTCTCGTTTAAAAACAATTAATTATGAAGTGATCTTCGCTTATCTCTATAGGCGTAGACAGACCGACTCAATAACTTTGTCATGTCATTGCCACCTTTAAAACAAACAGTATTTAATTCTATCATTTATTTTATGTAATAATTGAGTTTATATATGCTATTCATACCTCCCACAGCTAAATATAGAAAACTAGTATAGCCAGAGTGATTAAAGTGGGTCTCTATCCGTCAAAAACCATCCCAGAACCTCGTTAATTACTTCCTAAATGTCTTTGACGTTTATCACGAAATAGGCACCCTTTCAACATTTTGCTAGGCTCAGTGGTAGGGCAAGACCGACATTTTATGTTAGTTATATACATTTTTATAGAGTACCTACTAAAGCTTTTGGACGCAGCTCCTCATGCGTGATTACGTTTATCATAAGTACCTATGATCTCTAAGAAAACCATTTTTTAAGGCGTGCGTTAAGACACCACAATGTACCCGTCGAAAATATGGCACAAAATTACCAGATAGTGAAAGAAATCTGTTGATCCGGTCGTTATCAAACATCCCAGGATCACGCGCTGGGCTAATCTGAAGATTGCCTGGAAATATCATCAAGGTCACTCGAGCATTTTTATAGATTTTGTTTTAAATTATAAATATTTTATGTATAAATATGTCAATATTTATTTATAATTATTGTAACCATGTGTTGCTGCTGTGAATGATATTTAATAATGTGTATGTCTGTAATTGGTCTATATATTAAGAATTATTCTGTTCTCGTAAATCTCGTTCACTGTCCGGAATGCAACAAGCAAATATTAAAGGACAATGGGTCAAGTGTCCCCACCCGTCAACAGGTTTGAAATTGGTCTCAATCGATTAATCTTAGCAAGGTGATGATTTTTTGGTATGACGACAACAACGAAAAGTATTGAGTTTTTTTTTAATTCACATTTTTGTTTTATATAGAAAATTTATTTTTTGCTGCTTTTACTATATTACGCCGCGCTATAACATAGTATATAGGTAGTAGAGCTACATTATAATGATTTTTTTTCTACAGCTTGAATGGCCTACCGCAATGGTATGTTACCGCTGTCTTACATGAAACCGTCAAGGTTGCAGTTTTGCGGTAGCGACTCGCGTTCTCAACGAGACTACGGGAGACCTAGCAAATGCTTCGTCAACTTTTTTTTATGCTGGCGCGGCAAAGTGTCCACACTTCACCTCCAGATAGAATAGCAAGAGACAGTCTATCCATCGCTACTCAACATAATCATGCCAGCCTGTTGTTTAGCTTCTTCACACTACGCCTAAACGATCCAGGATCATAGGAAGGAGGGAACACGGTAGCTGGCAAACTGTTCCACAGCTTGATAGTGCGGCAAAAATACGAGTTTGTGAACCTCTTGGTTCGGGCCGGGGTAGTAGATACCATGAAGCTGTGGCTCCGCAATATTACGCTTAATTCAGGTTTATTTTTGTTACTAGGTTATATTTAATACTGGCTAGTTTTTAAGAGTTTTTATTTTGTTTTTATTTTGTATAACACTGGTTGAGTTCTATCGAAAACCAGCGCTGCAGTATGGGTTAGCCTGTGCTGCAGCATGCAGCTTCCGACACTAAAAAATCTTTTCTTTCTTTCAATCCAGTACGCGTGGTTCTGGTATGGAAGGGAGAGGATGGGATAAGATCAAACATAGAGCATTCGCCATGATACAGACGGTAGAACACGCTAAGCGAGGAAATATCCCTACGCAGCTGTAGCGGCTCCAGACTGTTACTCACGTCTGATCATTCACAATGCGGATGGCCCGCCGCTGCAACCCACCCAAGGCATCAAGAAGGTATTTTGCGGCACCGTCCCAGAGGTGACCTTTATATAAGCGGTAGAGCTGACCGGGCGTGAAAAACCGCCGCATCCTGTTCAGGATTCCGACTCTTTGGGAGGTGGCGGATATTACGCCCTCGATGTGACTTCTTGGATTAAGATCGCAGCGGATATCCATACCTAAGACACTAAGGTCATTCCGCATTGCGAGTGGAACACCCTGAAGAACGGGGATGGGAGAAAACGGGGATTTCTTGCACAAAAACGTGACCGTGGAGATTCTGGACAGTTCTTCTCCATAGGATAACTGCATTCGGAACTGGCAGTAGTTTAATAAACTCTGAAGTTATTACAAGTTATTTAACTCTGTTAAATAACTTGTGTTATTTCTACTAAAATATCACACGATTGCATTGTGATACTATATCTGATGATCGGAGAGGGAAGTATAAGCCCTCTCGACAGCCTCGACATGATAATTATCATTTGTATATTTTTCCCGAAGGTTTAAATGTATACCTAATACTTACATATTATATTTGTAGAATGTACAGTAAAGTCAACGTTTGATAATCGTATCGTTTAATTATATTTTCGGGTGCTTACATTACTGTCTCTCGCTACTTGATACTCTACCTGGACGGTACTGCGCTTACCATCAGGAGCAGTGTGATCACATTGCCGCGCCAAAAAAAAAATTTACTCCGGCTAAACCAAAAGGGTTAATCAAAATAATGCACTATAATTTTAAAATGATCTAGAAAGAGTTCACATTGACATGTACCTGTCTCCAAAGGTTGACTGACAACAATCGTGCAAACCCGGGGGGTTAGTTAGTAAATATTATAATAAAATAGTATTATGTTTTTAATTCGTCTGATATCATTATTTTAAAAATATATGCAAAAAATAAGAAAAACCATAAATGAATAGTTTTTCATAAGACAATCTTTATTTTAAATCTCTTTTGATATTTGTAAAAACAAAGTACTAAAAAGTATTCATGCCATCCATGCTATGAATGGCGGTCGTGTTGCACCACGTATGTAGGGTGTTTCTGTTATTGCTTAGGTTTTTAAACGTTTATGTCCAAACGTGACGTTTTTAACTAATGTAGTTCACGAGCTCCGATAATATTTTTGCTATTGCTATCATCTGTTGTGGAAAGATTTTAACTTCTGCAATTACACAGAGTACTAAACATATACGAACAAACAAGACGTCTCCAACTATTACATTTTACAAGATACAGTTTATCTTTCCTTTCCCTACCATCATCAGATCAGCATCAGATTTTGTACTATAAATATGCCAAAGGTTCTAAGCTCAAATATCCAAACAGGCTGTTTTAGCTATTGGTAGTTCCTAAGGTTTAGTTACTTGGCGAACAGTTCCTGGTGAAATCGCCTATCAAATGTAACAAAATGTTACGGGACCATATTTCTTTAAATATTTATTAAAAGTATATCAAAATAGTAAAAAAAGGCAATAAAATAGCAGTGTTTACTAAGAACATTTTTAATTTATGTTTTTTTTTATTTCGTAAGGAATCTCCATTGATTTATTAAATTTAAATAATGTGGTAAGAGTTTTTATTTTTATAGTACACTTAATAATAATATATACGTATGGTGTCTGTTGGTGGGTGGGGACAGGGCTCATACAAATTCGCCCATTGTCCTTTTCATCAAGATTTTTTTATTTAATTCATACACCCACCAGCCAGCTCCTGCGGTACCTGGAGGGGCACCGGCTGACCGCCAGTACGGCTTTCGTCGGGGTCGCTCAGCCGGTGATCTTCTAGTTTACCTAACACATAGATGGGCAGAAGTAGTTGAGACCAAGGGGGAGGCGCTTGCAGCCAGCCTGGACATAGCGAAGGCCTTTGATCGGGATGGCACAAGGCGCTTCTTTCGAAGCTACCTTCCTATGGGCTTCCCGAGAAATTATTCATCTGGATCACCAGTTTTTGGTAGATCGGAGCATCAAGGTCGTCGTCGACGGTGCATGCTCTGATCCTAAATTTGTCAACGCTGGTGTTCCACAAGGCTGTGTACTGTCTCCTACTTTGTTTCTTCTGCATATAAATGACATGCTGCAAATCATCAACATTCAGTGCTATGCAGACGATAGGACTGTGGATGTATTGTACACTGGCCGTGCTAATATTTCTCGGGAATACGTCGTCGAGAGCCGGAATAAACTTGTGTCTGAAGTCCAGTCTTTGTTAACCAAAGTCTTGGACTGGGGTCGCCTAAACTTAGTTCAATTCAACCCCAAAAAGACACAAGTCTGTGCGTTAACCGCTAAAAAGTCACCATTTGTCGTAACTCCTCATTTTGAAAACACTCCCTTGTCTGCCACAGTCAGTATCGGAATACTTGGCGTCGACATTTCGAGCAAGTTCCGCGGTCAATTGGATGGTAAGGCCAAATTGGCCTCAAAGAAGCTTGGTGTGCTCAGCAAGGCGAGACGGTACTTCACGTCGGGTCAACGCCTAAATCTCTATAAGGCGCAAATTCGGCTCCACATGGAGTACTGTTCTCATCTCTGGGCGGGAGCCCCCCAATACCAGCTACTTCCATTTGACCGCATTCAACGAAGGGCAGCTCGGGTTATCGACGATCAAACTCTTTCCGATCGGCTTGATCCATTGGCTCTGCGTAGAGATGTTGGATCACTCTGCATCTTCTACCGCATTTTCACGGGGAGTGTTCCGAGGAAATGTTTGGATTGATCCCCGCGGCTCAATTTCATCATCGGACATCGCGCACAAATCAGAAATTCCATCCACACCACCTCGATGTCCAGCGTTCCACAACAGCGCGATTTTTAAGGCATTTTCTGCATCGCACAACCACTCTGTGGAACCAGTTGTCCCCGGCAGTCTTTCCGAACCGTTACGACCTGGGAACCTTCAAGAAGAGAGCATATTCTATCCTGAAAGGCCGGCAACGCATTTGCAAGCCCTCTGGTGCTGCAGATGTTCATGGGCGGCGGTGATTACTTTCCATCAGGTGAGCCTCCTGCCCATAAACACTTAGTTTATGGGTGGAGAATATCTATTACGATAAGTTGACCCATTTGCTCGTTTGCCTGTACCTGCTATAAAAAAAACTAGTGGCTTTTAGTGCCAGAATCTTATAGGGTTTCTCGTGTCGACTGCGATCAGCTGCCAACAACTGACACCGATGTGACAGCTTCTAGTAATTCATAACTGTTTTATAGTATCATTGATGTATTTTAAAAATCAGACAGAAGATCTAAGTTTATTAGCTAAAAAATAGCTTCATTTTAGATAAGATATATGTTTATCTATAAATAAGACAGTTTTATCATGAAAAGGAAAGTGATTGCCAGTAACTTCATCCAGTAAAGTACTTACATTATTAACTCTGGGAAAATATATTCACCCATATTCAACAGCAATACTCTTTGCTTTTGATAGGCATTGATGCCTGGCAAAGTGCTCACTAAGCATTGTTCTTGCATACGGGTTAGCGTCTCTCGACTACGAGCAGAAATATGTTAGTCTTGAGTAACTAGATACACATTGGGTGCCTTCGAAAAAAATCTGGAAGGAGATTAAGGGTACGTAGTCAGACTCAAAGGAAGGAATGGGGTTGTGAAGGGCTGGGGATTTTTTGGAAATCTCTCATAGCACGAAACACAACAGCAAGCAACTAACTGTACCACTTTGATGGCGAATGAATGTTAAAATACTTCCAATGGTCATACTTCTTTGCGCGATGACTTATCATGCAAAGAGAATCTAGTATTTAGTACAGTCTACGAGCCTCATTCGGAATTCTTATTGATGTTAATTTATTGCATCATTATATGCAAGATCATTATGATTCAGCAGTTTGTCGATTCAAATTTTGTTTATAATATTAGACTTTATTTCAAGAATTGCTGTGTTGGTTACAAGGTATAGTGACCGTTTCAAGATGCTAAGCTATAATGGATTTATATGATATGAGTAGTGAAGTGGCAGTCCTACACATTATGCTAGCGATCATTAGAAAAAGAGGATCGAAGCCTCGGCCGTTTACTTGTGTTTCGAAGTCTGTGTAGCAGAAAATGACTTATATCTGTTGCCCGCGGTTCCGCCCGCGTGCTATTTATTTTTGGGAGAAAAAGTATACAATCCAAGGAATTGTCTCCTGCACTGTCGCACACAGTGCAGGATCGTCTTACCACTCAGGTTTTGTGCCTGGACCATAGAGAGAGGCCAATGTGCAGCCGATCCTCTAAAACGGTCACCGGTCAAGCAATATACAATTATCGCCTTTACGCAGAGCACGCAACGGAAGCTTTCAAAAAGAATAAATATTTCCCGTTTTTGCAACATTTTTCATTGGTTTTTTTTGCAGGGAAAAGCAATTTATTACTACCGCCCCGCCGGAGGGGACGCGGGACGGTTATGTAGGGCTACCGGTCTTACGACCCAGCGTTGAGCGGTCCGAGAAAGATGGCGACATGCGAACGACCGCTGGGCTGAGTTCCTAACAAATACCCTGTACCGGCAATACCAACTAAAAACCCGGCGCCTCCTCCGTCTCGACTGGCGGCGGGAGGGATCGGTTTGTTGCCGATCCCTGGCGGTACTCTCCTTCTGTGAGATGACGTTCTCACAGAAGAGGGCGACCGCACGCCAGGACCTCCGGCTGTCGACCATGGCTGATACCAAACTGCGCTCCTCGTCCCAGGCTGGGCATTCCTCTACTGTATGTTGTGTCCCGCGGGCAGTTGTCACAATGGTGTCACACGGCCGAACATTTTTCATTGATGCTCCGCTCCTATTGGTCATAGCGTGATGTGATATAGCCTATTAGCCTTTCTCGATAAATGGTCTATCCAACACTAAAATATTTTTTTATTCAAACCTAGTAGTTCCTGAGATTACCCCAAACTCACAAACTTTACCACTGTATAATATTAGTATAGATAAGTGGCCGATTACATTGTCAACTTGTGGAAACGATGGCTGCAAAATATCAATCGTATGAATACGGTTGTGGGTATAGTCAAGTAGCCTATGATTGGCGCGGGACAGGTCTTGGCGGTGAAGCGCTGTTTTCGTTGCGGCTATACTGGTATATGTGCCTAAAACGTCCAACTCTTAATTCGTAATACCTGGTAGACGGGTTAAAGCAAGAATTCTTTGCTGTCCAGTCTATTTATTAGACCCCCCGCCGTTGCAGTTACTTGTGGCCAGGTTGTGACTTGAAAAAATCTGGTAAATATACGTAGTTTTTAACATAACATTATTTAACACAACATTTCAACCATTGTTTTATAACAATGGACAAGATTCAAGTCTAACTATTGCTAAAACAATGCGATGATCTTACATTTAATTATGAAGAAAGACTTTAAGCATAGCTTTTTTAAATTGATTACGGCTGATATAACACGGCCTAGGAGTACAAATAACACGGCCTTAGTGACAAGATGCCCGCCGTTACATCATATTACACACTCACTACACTCAATCCTTTTCTAACGCCATACTCAGCATCATCGTTGCCTTTAGACCCGTTTAAAAAAATACTTGTGATACATATTTGTTAGTCCTTTTTTTATTAACAACCGGCAACGCGCATGACTTAAACTTAGGCAGTAACGGATAAAGGGGAGCGGCGGAGGCAAAAAGGTTGGTGCGTCCCAGGTCTCTGCCCTTGGGAGGCCCCCAAATCTGAAGACTTCTCGAGATTTGGAAGCCCCAATACCAGATCAACGGTAGGCAGCGGCTTTGCTGTGCCCTGGCATTTCAGAAGTCTATGGGCGGCGGTGACTACTTACCATCAAGTGGCCCGTCTGCTCGTCTGCCTATCGACGGACTAAAAAAAAGATCATTTCACTTACATGAATTTCTAAGCAGAGAGTCCTCCACGTTAATTTGGTAGGCTTAGTCCCCACTGAACAAGCAGAGGCGCAACTACTACAGTCCACAATTCGCTCTTTCTTTCTATCTTATTTTCGTTCCTTGATGTGATAGCTGGGGACCCGATGTCACAAATTCATTTCATTTATTTTCATAATCAATATATTATTCTATAGTTTCAATTTACAGCCTCCGTGGCGCAGCGGGCTAGTTGCCGGTTGTGAAACGAGAGGCCGTGGGTTCGATTCCCGCACCTAGACAAATGTTTGTGTGACATACAGATATGTATCCCTGGTCTGGGTGTTGTGGGACTGAGTCCCTCTTAGTTCTTGATACCCATGATACAGGTTTGACCTATGTGTGTGTGACTGTTGGGTGTATTTAAATTAATTGATATTTCTTTTTTATCACATAAAATGTAGATATTTTCATGCTAACATGGCTACGCTATTCGTATGCAGAGGAGAATTATGGAAATCATAACTAAGTCAAAACATAATAAAACGAATAAGACATTAGGGAGCATTATCAAGAAAACGCTGACAATTTCAGACAAAATCCAGTCTTCTTCAAAGATTTATTTGGCTCTACGTCATTAGTTACTATTTTTTTTACTGCTTGGATAGTCAGACGAGCAGACGGGCCACCTGATGGTAAGTATACACCGCCGCCCATAGACTTCTGCAATGCCAGGGCACAGCAAAGCCGTTGCCTACCGTTATTTTATGCACGGATTTGATTTTTGGTATCATTTACTTATTGTCTATTTGATTTTGGTAGTCTATTTTGTGTACCAATAGGATAACTGGAATACATGGCCTAATATCTATACTATTATGTATCTAGGTTTTGGTTATTTGTTTGTGGGAACTAATTTCACAAACTACAGAATGCATATTTTTTTTTATTTATTTATTAAAGACACATTACAGAATGCAATCACAGGAAAAATAAAATAAACAGAGTTAGTGATTATGATCTAGATTGCACTCCAAAAATTGTGCCTAAATCGTGATTATAAAATATTATGTACGTACGCAAAGATTACACCTTAAACAATTAAACTGCCTACCTTTAAACAAACAAAATTTAAAAGATATATGTAAAATTAAAATAAAACTTTCTTTATAGATTTTATAAACTTCGCCGAGCTATTATCCATAACGTCAATATGTTCATGTTTTTTTGCCAAATCATTATTTGTCCCCTTTCTTGTGTATAATTTACTAGCTGTACCCGGTATGCGTTGCAATCCCACGTAAAGTATAATTTCGATCGGTTGAACGGTATAGAAGTTGATGCACTGCAGCGCCATCTAGCGAGTTATTTTTATTTTTTCAGGGCAGCAACCTTCTTTCTTTTTTTTTATACTGGCACGGCAAAGTGACCACACTGCATCTGATGGTAAGCGCAGTGCGGTCCAATTAGAGTATCGAGTAGCGAGAGGCGATCTAGCTCCCGCTGCTCAACACAATCATGCCGGCCTGCTTCTTCATACTACCCCATTGGCAAGAAGGTGAAGAAGCGGTCGAGGGTCTAGTGTGTGCCGCAAAACGGCCAAAAATCGTACCCCAACTCTAGAACAACACAGAAACCGGATGTACACTGGCTGATCCTGGAACGCGACACACTTGCGTGTGCCACTATGGCGGGTTTTACACCCTGTGTACGGTGGTCGCTATCCGGGCGGATATGAATATCCTACCACTTTCCCGGGCGTTTGCAGAACAACTCACCAAACTTTCATCATAATCAGCGAAAGCGACAGCGACAGCCTCCGTGGCGAAGAGGGCGAGAAACCGGCTGTGAAATGAGATGCCGTGGGTTCGATTCGACACATCGACACACCGAGACAAATGTTTGTGTGACAGACAGATATTTGTTTCGGGTCTGGGCATTGACGTATATTATATGGATAGGATATTTGATCCGCGAAAGTGTGCCTATTTGATTTTCGCCATATTGGCGCTGATAGCAGTGCAGTCGAGCAGTCAGCGTCCGCGGAACTAACGATAGAGTTGAGACACGAAGGATGATATATCGACAATGATACACAACAGTCGATGGTTTACAAATCTTAAAAATAATAAAAACATCGCCTTAGCAAAACATATTTTCATTTTAGATCATATTTTTTAATGGGGTCTTAATTTACAATCGAATATATTATTATAACTAGGTTTGATGCTGTTTGGGGGCTATAAATTATATTTAAAAAATAGCACGCTTTAATAGCTAGCCGAACTAAAAAGTAGAAAATAATATTAAGTTCATGGCAAAAAATTATAATTTAATAAAACTAAAAAATATCACGTTTTAAGGTGTGGCCAAATATGATTCCAAGATCTTTGAATCTAATAAATTCATTGGCGCCCCGATTCACGAAGAAAGGATGTATGGCGTCAGGACCAGACCCTTAGACGAGTCAAAATTTTTAATAAAAATATCGATATTTTTTTCGGATATATCAAACTCCGATATTGATATTATTTAAAAATATCCATATATCAAACTCCGATATTGATATATTTAAAAATATCGATATATCGGAAATCCGATATTTAAAAAAATATCAACATCCCTATTATATGTCAAATTTAGTTTCAAATACACTCGAGAGGGGCGCTTCAAATAGGTCAAGAAAATAGCTGTCATTTTGTATTAGATATCCTGTCCATATAATATACGTCAGTGGGTCTGGGTGTTGTGGGACCGTAGTCCCTCGTAGTTTTTGATACCCACGATACAGGTTTTACCTAGTGTGGGGTGAGAACTATGTATGTGTGTGACTGTTGGGTGTATTTAATCGGATGAATAGTTTAGGAGTCCATAGAGGATAAACATACCTACTTACATTGATTTTTATTTATATAGATAAGTGTCCGAAACAGTAGTTTATCTGTTCAATAAAAAGGAATTTATAATATCAACGCATTAGACCGATTACAAAATAATATTTGAACCAAGAATACGAACGTCTAAAGAACAGCAATATATTCTGATTTTACGTGCAGAGATTCCAAGTATTTCGGCAAAAGATGCCAGCGACAAGGTCACACTTCGCTTCACATTGCTCCGTGACGTAGTCTACAGTAATTAATAATTCGCACACACAAATGATTTTGGTAATATTTTTGGGATATTTAACGAAACCTAACAAGGTCAAAACATTTTTTGAAAACTCCGACGGCTAGAGAGCTATGCGGCGTGGGTGATCTTTTAGCACACGTTGCCAAAAACGTCGCGACCGCACAGAAATATCGGCCATCCCGTACCGACGGACGGTATGCAAAAATTTACAATCCACTCAATAAAAAGTCGTAATTTCTATATATACACATATAGGAGCGACCACATCTCGACTTCTCTTTATACGATGTACTCACTGCTATATAAAACCGGGGAGAGGGCCAAATTCTAAATATAATAGTGGCCGAACAGTGCCGAACGGCGCCGAATCCGCCCGCCCGCCTCAGTCCAGTGGTAACTGCCGCACATTCCCAACCCGGCGGAACGAACGCGCGTAACCGCTAACAAAACGTTCTCTTGGTAAGGTCACACCGTAAACGGCATTCCACGTTTCTATCTCACACCGCACCATCAGTCCGATATTTACAATACGCGCCCGCGACACGTACTAGTGGAATTGTTTGATCGGTGGATACGCCATTCAGGAAGTGCCATT
Organism: Laothoe populi; assembly: GCA_905220505.1. Lineage (NCBI taxonomy): Eukaryota > Metazoa > Arthropoda > Insecta > Lepidoptera > Sphingidae > Laothoe > Laothoe populi. The sequence goes on along the minus strand of HG992155.1, from coordinate 2,038,886 downwards.
AGTGTTGTGCTACCGTCGAACGTTTACACTGTTACCGGTAATGTAGTGATTATCAGCATATTTTTACGCTTATCTGTGATATATTTTGCGCTTCAGTAACGCTCTCTTGGAGGGCAGCGTGCCTATCGCTCTGGAAGCGAGAGTATTGAGTTTCAATATGTCCGCCTGCCGTTCCAAAATTATTTTCATCGTCATTCCTCTGTACTGTATTTTTTTTGCTTTGCACTGTACTGACAGTGTGTCGGTAGTTTTCCTAACCTCAATCTCTCACGCTTGCTTGTCGCACTCTGCTATTATGTTTTAAATGTTTTTAATAAAAGTAAGTGCATTGCATGAGATGCTATTGGTCCGCATTGCGTCCCCTGCAGGATCGCTGGGGTTGATTTTCACGTCTAGACTCCAGACACCCAATTCCCAGCCGGCCCTGTATTGATTTTGTTTGTCCACTTATACACCTGCAGTATCTTACATGTCATTGCATCACAACTTATATCCCTCTGTACAGATGAACAAGTATTTATCGTACACAACGTAAATAAAATTAGGATAAAATAACTTTAAAAAATAATTTCCCATACATTGCGGACCGGATTTCATGATTTGTTTATTGTTATGTTTTGAATGGTTTATTTTGGATTTTGTTTTAGTTTTTCGTTATAATCCAAGCGAATTAGGTTATATGAATATTGCTCAAGATATAACCAGATATAAATGATTGCTCTAGAAACGTATTCTGGATACATTTTGTTTGAAAACTTTTCGAGGGCATTATAGATAAATTGTTTGACATGTGGCCGACAGTTTTTGATTTATAAGATTGTTTAAACTTGCTTTTTCACGCGTTTTCGCCTGCGTGGGCTTCACGATCTAACGCAAGGGCATTGCGAATAGATTCATTACAACATAGAAAGACATAATTTTTCAGATTGTGAAAAATTTATTACCAATTTAACAGTAGTTTCTTTAATTTTTTAGACATGAATTACTGTTTACCACAAACATAATAACACAATTTATATCCACACATTTAAAAGTAATATTTGATACAAATTCAAACGATAGTCTTCCATATTGATCCAATAAATAATTGATGTGTAGATTTATTGATTTGTGCACGCACATATATCTCCCCCTTTTTATTAGCTTCAGTTTTCTCTACTTTTACCCTATGCATATCGTGACAAATAAATACGTCGCATAAACCCTTTGAATATTTAACCCCATAAACCTTAGACGCTTATATTTTTTTGTAAATGACGTGACTTTTAATCATTCCAAAAGTATAGGTACGCGTGACAACATCTGATATAAGCAGTAGTATAAATATAAGTAACATATTTCTTTGCAGTTTTCTAGTTCAACAACTTTTATCACAATTTCATCAGTCATGGCAACTTTAAGAGCACACTATTCTGATTTGGGTTGGTTTTCTTTACGTGCCCATGTTCTACACCAAACTGAGTAGGAACAGTCCGCGTATCAAGTTCTTTGGGAGTGTAGTCTCAAAATGAGCACAACATTATGCTAGACAGTATGCAAATAACATCTGAAGCTGTATACTATATGGATCTTGTGGAGACTAGGAGGAATTTCCGGCGTTATTGCTATACCTATTCTAGGAATCAAGCTTTACAGGTCGCATGATAGGCACCATTAAGTAACTTCCGCGGGGCTTCTGGAGAAGCCAGACGTAAATGTCCTAAGTTAAGTTAATACATCTTAATTTCATTATTTGTCTGGCTTTTCTATGGAGGGAAGTGGACAATGAATGTCATTGTCAATCCTGGCTAATCAGAAGTTACAATGACGGGTAGTATTTCAAAATAACACACGCTGCAACTCAATCTGCAAAATGATTCGGTGCTAGGCTTCATGGACTGTTTTCTTAGGGTAGACAATATAAACCTTCATAATTAAGCCTAACGAAGAGTAGCGCTTGATGAGACTATGGGAAGAATGTAGCATCTTGCTTCAATTCCAAAAAAATGATGATATAGGTATTATTCGGATTTTATAAATGTATTTAAAAATTTATATATTTTTTAATTCACGAAGGATTTGATTTAGCTGCAGTTCTACTTTATAAATCCAAACAAAATAACAAAGTTATTTTATTACCACGATGAAACCCAATTTATGCAATAATGAAAATAACAATTCATGCAAAGAAGCCCGAAAATGTTGTAACTGAATTCAGTCATTCAACATTTCCCTCACTGGGATATTGTGTCACGTGATTTCAAGTTCTAAATTGCAATACTAAAACCATATTGATTCGATAATTTTCTGAAAAAGTCTACCTACCTCATCGTCGTGATCTAACGTATCCTTGACGGGGGAATGATAACAAATCTTCATTAGAATGACTGTTAACAAGTCTGCGAATTGGTAGGTGTTGCTCATCAGGAACTAGGTTTAGTTTAACTTTGTTCAAAGTGTGTTTCGAAGCTGTGATTTATAGATAATTGGAAAACAACCTTTTTACACCAAACTCAGTTCACTTTCAAGATTTGTATTAAAATATAATTTCATTTTTACTATGGTAGGTAAGGAACTGATTGATTCTATGATTGACATAATTATTTGCATGTGTATTTAGTTGTATGGTGTTGGGTTAATTATTATAATTGATTTCAAATTTTATTGATAATATAACAATGAAAGAATTTCCTGAGCCATTTTTCTTCACTTCCCTCTTTCCAATACCTTGTTAGGTGTTATAATGATTATGTTATTATAAATCGGTATTTTATTAGCTTTAATATAAAACTTCATTAAGGATTCACATGTGCTCATTGGATTTCTAAGTAAAACTCTATCATGTAAAGATTTGCCAATCAATTTTGAATCAGATTAAATAGAATATTGGATGTTCGAAGGTTCAATTTACACGAGCTATAGTAACTTCACAAACTAATTCCCGGCTTTCGTCGTGTCTAAGTGTTTGTAAACGTTACAATGTACTTCATTACATCAATCAAATTTTTAACCCGTTTAAGCACCCATTTAGAACATCCATTCCACGTGTTTGGAATTAAAGTTATTTTCGGATCGTTCGCTAAGCGTCTAATGCCTTAATTACAAGCGATTTGTTAACATCAACTTAGTTGAAATTGTTTGCTTTTAAACTTACTGAATAAAAAGGCACTTTTAAAAGGTCAAAGCACACCTGGAATATCTCCATAAATATTAATAGCTAATTAACGACCCGAGACTTTGGAACCATAAAGGGCTGCTAGGCAAGGACAGAATGACGAGGAGAGAGCTTGGAAAGGAGAATAGCGGAAGACTGTAAAATGAAAGGATTTTAGTATTGGGTAAAAGAAAAGGCAAATTTTCAGGATAAAGTGAAGGGAGAGATGCACAGGAATTGAAAAGAAAGTGGATGGATTTGGAAGCAAAGAATAATACCTAGCCTAGAGTAGTCTTTTACTGACTAAGCGATGACGACCCCAAAAAGGCGAATATTTCGACATATATACATACTTACATAAGTAATGTTAATGTTATATAAAACACATTATGGTATAAATAAAATATTTTACGTCTGAAAATTGCAGCGTAATGTAAGGTCTGGGAAGAAAATTGAATTCGGTTTTTTACACATCAAATCTTAAGTGGTGCATAATGTCTCCGACTTACTAACATAAAATTTTTAACAACACGTAGCTAATTTTTTAATCTGAAGTTTAGTTGAAGTATTAAAAAAAATTACCACATTTTATATCTGTATATATAAAAGAAGAAACTGACTGACTGACTGATCGATCAACGCACAGCCTAAACGGCTGGGGTTAGAGACTTGAAATTTTTACAGTAGGTACCTTTTATGACGTAGGCATCCACTAAGGACGGGTTTTTGGAAATACCACCCCTAAGGGGGTAAAATAGGGCATGAAAGTTTGTATGAAAATCCGTCATTTTTAAGTGAAACGCATGAATATTGGTATTTAGTATTGAATACTTTTTCTCCCAAACATGACCTCTACGCGGGCGGAGCCGCGAGCAACAGCTAGTTTTAAATATAAAAAGCCTTCATCACTGCTTCTTGAATTCTAAAAAGTTAGACAGGCTCGACCTAGTGTGGATGGCATCGACTCACACTTATTACTTCTTGTATATTATTAGCCTAAGAAAATCTATTATGTACCACCTATTGTAAAATTTTTGGTAAATAAATATTATTATTATTATGTACAGTACTCTTTATTTAAAAGGTTTTTCTTTTACATTTTTAAATATAAATTATAATATAAAAATACATTTAAAAAATATTATTATAGACTTAGATAATTTAATCTCGTAAATAAATAGAGGAATCAAAGTTCTAAACTAATTGGGTACACTACATTTCAAACTTGTTCCTTGATACATTGATAAATTATAAAGGTGTAGAGTTAACTTTTGCTTGGCGTCTGCCCGATTCTAAATTACTGCCCTCGATTACCAGGAATTTAGAGATATTAATAATTCAAGTCTATGATTAGCGGATACCCGAAGAGGGACACCAGCAGTCCTGAGTGGGTCGTGTTTCCACGCTCATGATCAAAAGGCTGGTGGTAGGATATTCATATCCGCCCGCATAGCGACCACCGTACACAGGGTGTAAAACCCGCCATATTGGCACACACAAGTGTGTCGCGTTCCGGGATCAGCCAGAGTACATCCGGTTTTTGTCGGGGGTATAGAGTTAGGGTGCGATGTTTAGCCGCTTTGCAGCCTTCTGAGTACTATTGTACTCTGACACTACATCCTCGACCGCTTCTTCACCTTCTTGCCCATGGCGTAGTGTGAAAAAGCAGGCTGGCATGATTGTGTTGAGTAGTGGGGGATAAATTGTCTCTCGCCACTTGATACTCTAATTGGACGGCACTGCGCTTATCATCAGGTGCAGTGTGGTCACTTGCCAGCTGTAGGATGTTGAGTCTTTTAAGTCTGCTGACACAATTTAGTATTATAAGTTGAGCGGTAAAGTACTCTATATCTACTGTTTAAAGAAGTTTGTGTCGCTGATACTTTCGTACGATTTTATGTATTTTCTATTTTGAGTATATTATTTAATTGTTTGTAAACATTGATCGTTTATGATCGCCCACCTCGTCGCCATCTATTTTAGCGTAGTGATAGACGGACAACTCGTCAGATCGTAGTGCCAATAAAATAAGGATAAAGACAAACCAAATAAATAAATAGCAAAAGTAATTAGGGTGTATATTCCCATGGTTGATGTGGCATGATAAAAAATAGCTCTATTATTAAACCTAACATCATGTACTGTGAACATTTCAGTTTAAAGGTTTATGCAGAAAATGTGAAATACGTGGGACTTACTTCTATAAATAACTTGTAATACAAGAAGGGACATTACCTCACTTAGGACGTTCTACCGTCTGTATCATGGCGAATGCTCCGAAGAATTGTTTAATCTTATCCCATCCTCGCCCTTCCACATCAGAACTTCGCATAATGGCGGAGCCACAGCTTCCTAGTGTCTACTACCCTGGTTCGAACCAAGAGCAGAGCAAATTCGTTATTTTGCCGCACCATCCAGCTGTGGAACAGTTGGCCATCTACCGCTAATGTTCCCTCCTTCCTATGATCCTGGGTCGTTTAGGCGAGTGTAAAGAAGCTACATAGCAGGCCGGCATGATTGAGTAGCGAGGGATAGATTATCTCTCGCTACTTGATTTTCTAACTGGACGGCACTGCGATTACCATCAGGTGTAATGTGGTCACTTTGCCGTGCCAGAGTAAAAAGAGGTCATCTTGGCTCGGACTTTTTCGCCGACGTAAAGTGAAATGTTTCTGACCAAAGTTGCAATTGATTTCGGATTTGGCGCTCTTTCGCACTCGATACAAATTAATATTTCCCTTCATTTGTTATTACATAACCCCGAATCAAAGACTACTTACCTTAAAATCATCAACATTTAAAAATATATTAAATATTATTATATGTTATATTTTTAATGCAGTCTGCAGTATTTCAAACTATATATAGGGGTAGTACCACTGTCTCACAGAAAACCAACGTAAAGTGACAGTTTACTGTCGCGTTTCGTATGGTCAGTGAGATATCCGGAGGCACAGATTCCCTCTTCCCTTCCCTAATCCCTATTCCTGTCCTTTAAGGCCGCCGCATACATGATACTTTCAATATTGTGGATGTTCATGGGCGGTGGAGATCACTTAACATCAGGTGACCCTCTGGCTCGTTTGTCGGACTATGCGATAAAAAAAACGATTGCCGCCAAATAATTTTGCATTAGTATTTTTCTTCATTGCCATAGATTTTTGGCGAATTATTGATGCATTGTAAAATGATATAAACCTTATTAATTTACGTGCGTATTCTTTTTCTTACATTACATAAAATGTTTGAGAGTCAGACAGTTCAAGAGTTGTAAAAACTATAATGTACAAAATGAAATACTTAGCCAGTAATTTAATTTTATGGGTATTTGGCTATGATTACAAAAATACTCGTGTTGCCATAACATTTTCTATCTCGTTTCCTCATTGGCCATAATTATTTCAAATGCTAAAGGTTGTGTTTTGAGTTGGCGTAGATACATTCGGATGTTACCTATGTACATACATTTTAGTTTTTACAAGAAATTGGCGCTTTGCCATATTATATATCGTCGCGTTCGCTTTTGGGATATTTAGAAACATTATTGAAAAGTGAATATTGCATAGTAGCCTTTTAAATCGAAATGATAAACGCAGGTTTGATGGAAAATGTTTGTGCGTTTGTATGGATGCTTTTGAAATTAAGGTTAGTTATTCTGTATTTATAATTTGGTACCTACTCGTATTTTAAATTTTTATTGTGTCATAACATTTACCGTACCCGATATTTCAGCCCTAAGTTACCTAATAGTTTGATATATGTTAGCAGCAAAATATGAACAAAATACAAACTGTGATTTTTTCTTCTCTAGAAAGAGATTATCTTCCGTCTCGACCTTGAATTCGTTGCACGTCCGAACTATAGGCTGATTACATTTTTAAGTATTCTTCAGCTCGGGTTGATTTATCTGTGAACAGCGGATTGGTTTTACTGTTTATCGAGTGACTTCAAATTATATGAAATAGTTTATAAGCATTCGAAAAACAAACAGTTTAAAAAAACTCCCGTGTTTTTTATTAGTTTTCTGCAAAAACATGCCTAACTGCTGGTAAAGGTGAAAACAACTGAAACTAAACAAAGTATGTTTCTTTAACTAAATAATTAAAATTTTCGACAAATATCCTTTAGGATAAAATTGATTTTCCAAATTGATCTTTAGCTTTATTAACTCCTGAGATAACCCTAGCTTAAATAAAGAATTCCCCATGGCATACTTAGGTCAGATAGATTCTTCAGTTGATAGTAGGTGGAAAACGTTACGTGTAGTCTTGATTTTTCTAGTCCAGTGTGTCAGTAAAGATGTGGAGTCAGTAGCCGATGCTAACATTAGCAGCCGTCTGATACAATCGACGGATATAGATCTAAATCTAGACGTTGTGTCATGCTTATTAGATCATTTAGCTGCTTTCTTACGTAGTTTTACACACACAAAGTTTCGTAATGAACCCATATTTTAATACATTTTTATATAGCAACTAGCTGTTGCCCGTGGCTCCGCGTGTAGGTTAGTTTTAAAGAAAAGCTATAAAATTCATGAAGTCATCTTTCTATATTGCCATCCCATAGGAACCGTGCATTTTCCGGGATAAAAGTAGCCTAGGTCATTCTCAGACCTCTAAACTACCACTATGCAAAAAATAGGCAGTCGTGGGTACTCCCGATAGAAGTGAAAACTTAAAACGGGAATTACTGTTCTTTCAAATAATTAAACTGCGTCTATGAAGTAGTAATTTTTTTGTTTATTGCTTATCAATCTTTATAGAACTTCATAGGCGTGCTTATGTCACAAGTTAAATAATCTGAGCGTGACGGTCACGCGAGTTCAGTACTTTTTCCCCATACCAAAAGTGCCCAACGTGCCTAAAGAAGTTTTCACTTCAAAAATGATATCGAACCCTTGCTCTGTGAAAATCAAAAAAACTATACCGCGGAAACCGTACATTTTTTCTGGATAAAACGTTACCTAAGTGCTATTCCAGACCTATCACCGTACCAAATTTCAACTAGATCTGTTCAGCCGTTCTAGCATGATTGAGTAACAAACATCCATGCCAACATTCGTATTTATAATATTAGTAAGATTGATTCAGCTGACTACTTAGGTATTTCTTGGAACTCAACGCAATTTTTTCACTACTTGTGCGACGAACCTTAATGCTATAAAGTGTAAACAAAACTGCAACGTGGCTCTAACACTTTTGTGTTATCAATATTAGGCTAGAGTTTGCCGGCCAAGGCGGTTGCATTTGATTATAATATCTTTTTGGTCGAATTCTATTGGGCTGAAATTTTCTGGAAATATGTATGGTATTTATCTTTATTTCGTGTCTTCTTTAAAAATAGATTTTTGATTTTAACGTAAAGCGTTTGACGCAAGCGCTAGTATATTCAATGTGAGTTCCATATGCGCATGAAGAACTTAAGTGTGATCTTTACTATGCGTTGGTTTTTATATGCGTTAGTATTCAGTTTTCGTTTGGCGCCTAAAACGAATCAATACAACTTACACATGGCAAGGAGCTTACTTAAGCGTTGTATTTGAATGGGATAAATGTAGTACCATATAATGCGATCACAATATATGCGTGACTTGGTTCTCTAAGTAATGAGAATTCCAGTCTCAAGAATTGGGATCCCATGTAGGGGAAGCGCTTCAGGGGCCGAATTCCAACACAATGGTGTAAACGTATTGTGGAGGCAACAGGAAAAACTCTACAACGATCTATTGAACTGGCGCAGGACAGAAGCAAATGGAGACACATCATATATGGTCACGATCCTCATTAGTGAGGGAATGACAGAACAGATATGTAGTATATGGGGGCCGTCTACGTGTTTGTTTTTTGTTATGCACTAATTTGGGAGACCATTTCACGGTAGCTTTAGCACTAACATGGTAACGCGTGACGTCACTGATGCCTTCAGATTGACAGATGTCACTACCAGCACTAGGTTCTGACGTTTTACTGTTGGAAATCTGTCTACAGACATTTGAAAGCTCGTTCGATTTTCGAATTCTCTTGTCAGCCAGTCTTAAGATGTTTTATCTACCCACAGCTGTTGTATCGGTATGTACAGATCCGTGTTTAAGCGTTTACATTTGTTTCTTCTGTTTGAAGAGCCACTTGTATCGATTCTATTTTATTCGGCTTTGATCCCATCTCACGCCCACGTGGCCTCTAAATATTTTGATGTATGATTTACTCATAACATTCGCTGGATATTGTTATCGCCTGGTTGTTTGAAGACGGTTGTGTATTTAGGAAATTATTAAATTTGTTTAGGTAAGGTTAAACTGATTTCAACACGACCGTCAAAAATGGAGTGATATGTATGAGGGTATTTCCTATTATTAGAAATACCGAAGGTATTTAGGAGAGTGGTTGTTGTAGTAGTAAATGTTTATGTTTGTTTTGTTCCGCGCTCCGGTGTTCAGTTGAGTTCTGAAGAAGACTAGTTGATAGCCAGGATATTCGTGGTTCATTCGCGGGGCATTAAGTAATTGTAAACAGTTCAATGGTCGCGTAGTTCAGCTTAGAGGGTAATGCTGGTAGATTAATTATAAAGAGAAGCATTAAGTAAATCCTGACATGCGGTTGTGTTGAGATGTTATGTGAGATGAGATACTATGTGTTATGTAATATACTGTACATGTAATATATACACTAAGATGTTATGTGTTATGTAAACCAATCAATAAAATGGTAAACAATGTATTTATATCCAGTTTGCATAGTTTTTTTGATGCATGCATGTTGCTAACATATGTTTTAAGGTTTATATGTACAAGTTTCATTATTTGACAATATCGTCTAAAGCCTAAACGGATGCAGATATGTTGTATCGCTAGATACATTTATGCATTAACGTTTTTTATTTGAATAAAAATACGTAAGACTATGTTGTAAGCTTCAAATTCACGAAGTCGTGTGTCATTTTCCAACGTGTCGTGAATATAATAAGAAAGTAAAAGTAAAATAATTAAAATTGTAATTCGACTGGAAATAAATTATTTTATTTACAGGCCTTATAATTTGGAACTAGCGACCCATACCGACTTCGCACGTTTATATTGAGTCAACCTTAGGGTATAGATACATGCCATTGCGGACTTTTTAGCTCTGTAAGCCTTTTTAAGATATACAATTCTGCACTACATCATTTTGATGTATTTAATAAGGTTTGCGGCATCGCGCAGGGGAGGTTCTGGCAGGAATTCTAGTATACCTTAGGATACCCTGGGATCGCTCCGTAAGCGCTGAAGAAGGCCACCGCGGGGTTCTAGACTCGGCCTAGCCGCTGCAATCATCCGGGCGAGGGGGATGTTGGGTCGTAAGACCGGTTAGCCCAGCATAAACGTTTTATTCTTATTCCTCCTTCCACCTGGAGCGGCAGTATTAAACGCTTTCCTCGCGACAGTAAAAGGTGATCAAATAAACAACATATAATGCGACCACACACCCTGAAACTTGTTTGTTAATAATGAGGTACTGAATAGATATCTCTTATTGTTACAAATTATATTTTGTTCCTAAAGTTATTGAAATAGTGTAGTAGTAAGTGGTAGAGCCACGCTGTAGACATATTTGTCTGCAGCATGAATGGGCCGGCTCGACCGGGGTAGTACCACTGTCTCACAGAAAACCAACGTAAAGTAACAGTTCACTGTCGCGTTTCGTATGGTAAGTGAGATATCCGGAGGCCCAGATTCCCCCTTCCCTTCCCTAATCCATATTCCTGTCCTTTAAGGCCGACAGCACATACATGATAGTTTCGGTATTGTGGATGTTCATGGGCGGTGGAGATCTCTTAACATCAGGTGACCCACTGGCTCGTTTGTCGGACTATACTATTAAAAAAAAAAACTAAGTAAATATTTACTTTGGGAAAAATATTCAAAACAAACGAAATCGAAACGTATGGAAACGGGCAGATAGTGACGTAGTGCGGTATTAATTTTATGAGTTTTAGTGTTAGGTTACGGTTAATTTCGAAGGATAATAAACCCAACCGAGTAACCTAAACATAGATATTTCAAGAGAGACCTACAACAATCGTTGGCATGATCTTTGATATTTCCAAATTTAGCACATTATCTATGGTGTTGCATAACGGGTCTTTACGCTGGCACGGTTGGAGTAACGCCAGTGCCTCTGTATATGCCAAAACTGATTTTTTTGCTAGTCTACGTGGCTGGCGGGCGGCCATTTTGATTCTATGATAGAGTTTGTTGACTGTGGGAGAAACACTTGGTTCATCACAACACCCAGACCCGAAACAAAAAATACCTGTCTGTCACATAAACATTTGTCTCAGTGCAGGAATCGAACCCACGGCCTCTCGTTTCACAGCCGGCTACACGCCAACTGCGCTACGGACTCTGTCATCCTTGCTTTAGTTTTTTTTGAGTTGCATATTACATTTATAAGTGATACCACTATGTATGTACTTTACACAATAAAATTAAACAAGTCAATCCGAATTTCCCCGACAAAACATTCTCCTCGGAGAATCAACCCCGCTACCGAGATAAAGATACCACTTAGTAACACTTTTGAGAATCATCAAAATCCTTCAAAACGATTTATTAACTGTACGTGATGTTTTATTGCCTATAAGCTTACTCAATAAAGAGGTTATCAAATGCAAAAAGAGTTTTCAAATCTGACTGGTATTTTATTATTCTTGCTTTAAACAAATAAATTATTATGAAGAGTCAATTTTCAAATGATCACTTTCATTTTCGATCGTTTTTGTCATTTTAGTCTAGACCTACATCTAGACAACCAAATCTAAATTACAATACACCTTAGAACCGAACAGCTGTTCAAGACAACCTACGTATCTTATGGTTCACAGTTTTTCATGTCCAACTAAACAGTTGGCGCCTGTCCAATATAATTTATCCAACAGTTATGTCTTTCAGAATATCGTAGTGCAACCGTTTTGCAATCTACGTCATAGCTAATTATACACGTGATACAACTCTATTTATATAAATTAATGAAATATCAGGTTTTTAATCCTCTGACTTGATTTGCGTTTTGCTCGTTTGGTGAAGGAGAAGTGAGGAAATTAAGAAGTTCGACCAACCCGCCTTAGAATGACGTGGAATACCTCGCCTTTCAATAGTAGAGTAGGGCTACATTTATACACAGTCAGGTCATAAGTATTGTCACACAGTAAAAACTTTTATTTTAGAATGCTGGCCACAAAAAAGTTTATTGAATTCGAATTTCAAATTGTTCATGAAAATAAAAATGTATACTTTTTAGAATTTTACTCATTTTTAAATATGGAGTGGACGCTTAAAGAAGACCGTGTTCCAGTAATTGCGTTGCATCGTTGCGGTGACGCGCCAATTCAAATTTTTGACATACTGAAAAATTTGAATATAACCAAAAGATTCGTTTATCGTACCATCAAACGATACAATGAAGACTCTAGTGTAGATGACAGGTCAAGAAGTGGTCGCTCTCGGTCTGTTAGGACTCCAGAAGTGATAAAAGCTGTAAAGGCGCGAATTCAAAGAAATCCCAAACGTAAGCAGAAACTGTTGGCCCTTCAGATGGGGTTAAGCAGAACCACGGTGAAAAGGGTGTTAAATGAAGACTTAGGGCTTCGGGCATATCGAAGAAAAACAGGACATCGTTTGAATGCTCGTCTAATGGACCTGAGACTGAAGAGATGCCGCGCTTTGTTGAAGCGGTACGCGGGAAAAAAATATCGGGAAATTCTTTTTTCAGATGAAAATTTTTTTACCGTAGAAGAGAGCTACAACAAACAAAATGATAAGGTGTACGCACACAGTAGTGAAGAAGCGAGCAACCGTATTCCGCGTGTCCAACGAGGTCATTTTCCATCCTCGCTCATGGTATGGTTGGGAGTTTCTTATTGGGGCTTAACAGAGGTACATTTTTGTGAGAAAGGTGTAAAAACGAATGCAGTTGTGTATCAAAATACAGTCGTGACGAACCTTGTGGAACCTGTTTCTCATACCATGTTCAATAACAGGCACTGGGTATTCCAACAAGATTCGGCGCCAGCTCATAGAGCGAAGAGCACACAAGACTGGCTGGCGGCGCGTGAAATCGACTTCATCCGGCACGAAGACTGGCCCTCCTCCAGTCCAGATTTGAATCCGTTAGATAACAAGATATGGCAACACTTGAAGGAAAAGGCGTGCTCAAAGCCTCATCCCAATTTGGAGTCACTCAAGACATCCTTGATTAAGGCAGCCGCCGATATTGACATGGACCTCGTTCGTGCTGCGATAGACAACTGGCCGCGCAGATTGAAGACCTGTATTCAAAATCACGGAGGTAATTTTGAATAAACTTTAGTGTCATAAGAATCTATGTTTTGTTAAGTTCATTTTGGTATATAAATGGTTACATAATGAATAAACTTGTTTCAATTATTTTATATTAAACATGTGACAGAATTTATGACCTGACTAGGTATGTACCCCTTGATTACTTGATGTTCTAAATTTGGGTTAATAGATGAATATGTCAGAATTGGAGTATAAATGACATACTTGAAGGCCATAGTAAAAGTAAAATAGGTCAAACTAATATAAAATCTATTTTTTCTATATCGCGTAGTAAATCATATTACAACGTAAATGTCTGATGCATATTAAATAAAATTAACAAGTATGTCAACGCCTCCTCTTTATAATTGTTAAACGAAATCAGGTCTCAGTCTAGTCGCTGTTTTGGACCCTAATAATCATGGCAGCCATTAATCATCTCTTTGATCAGTAGACCTAAAGAAACTACTCCGTAAAGCTGGTAAAAGCTGGTGGTAGGATATTCATATCCCCCCGGATAGCGACCACCGTACACAGGGTGTAAAACCCGCAATAGTAGCACACGTAAGTGTGTCGCGTTCCGGGGTCAGCCAGTGTACAGCCGGTTCTTGTCGGGGGTCTAGAATTGGGGTACAATGTTTGGCCGTCTTGCGGCCTTCTGAGTACTGACACTAGACCCCCAACCGCTTCTTTACCTCTTTGCCCTATGGCGTAGTGTGAAGAAGCTACACAGCTGGCCGGCATGATTGTGTTGAGTAGCAAGGGATAGATTGTTTCTCGCTACTTGATACTCTAACTGGACGGCACTGCGCTTATCATCAGGAGCAGTGTGGTCACATTGTCGTGTCAGGATAAAAAAAATGACCAGCGCATCTAGTGACAGTTTTTAGATAACGGCCGCGTGACGCATCAGCCATATTCACGAGAATATGCAAGTAGACTTAGACAGCGCCCCTAGTGGGTTGTTTTGAAAATGTACTAACTTCATACATATTTCTCATAACGGATGACGCGAATCACAAAACTAAAACTAAATTTAATAACAAGAGTTTTATACGTTGAAAATTTTTTATATGTGCTTGATATGACGATGAGGCCCGGTCTATCATACGATAGGGCCTAAATAAGTTCTATGAAATCTGGCAGCACCAATTATTCCCCTTTATTGATACTTATTTTATGTCAATAATGTTTTAATACTGTAATTTTTAATTCTACTCTTTCTTGTTACAGCGATGCTAATGGTGGCGTGACACCGGGTTGACACGACTCAATCCGCGAGATGTCTCAGCCGCCGCCGGGCCGTGGCCGCGCGCGTGCCCCTGGCCCCGCCTCCCCCCACAACTACCGCCCTCCCTCACCATGGGCCCCCAGTCCGCCGCCGCTCATATCAGGGCCCAGGCTCCCGACCGCCATAGTGACTCCGCCGCCGGTCCATCCGTCCCAGAAACCGTTCAGACCTCTTCATTCTCCCCACAATTTGAGAGCGCACTCACCGTCTCCGAGCTCTCATTTTTCGATATCACCCTATCCGATGTCCCCTATCTTGGGACAGAGTCCAGAGTACTTTTATTCTTCTCCGTATGAACCGATTCGCGAGTTTGATTACGTGGGTGGGCCAGAGCTACCACCGCCTCCACGGCCGATGATATATGAAGAGGATGAAGAAGACCGAGGACCCTCGACAGCGGAGATCATCGCTCAGCAATCGCAAGAAGGCTACGTTGACGAGAAGTTAGCAGAGTACCAAGCCACCATCCAGTTATTGCAAGGTGAGTGTTAGATATAGCCATAAAACCACTGATGAGACAACAAACCACTTCAATTATTCCGTTTCTTTAACAAATAAGAGGATGAACTACTTTTTAAGTAATTGGAAAATATCGGGTCTCGTGTGTATTCGTAAAGTTCTAATTAATTATTTTCAAAGACTACATGGTTCATTATATTTATTTCTTTTATCAATATGTATTCGTAGAGCTATAATTAATTGTTTTCAAAGACTACATTAATCATGAGTCATGATATTTATTTCTTCTATCACCAACTAATTCCGTCATAATCTTTTGTGCTCGTCACGACTTTTCAATTTTTTGAGCACTGAAACTAGGAACAGGAAATGACAATCTATTCAATTTTACGTCAGTGTTTCAAATGGAGCAAACGTGCTGTGTATTGCCGGCAGTTGCACGCCACTTGAGCCATTTTATGGCAACAATGCTTTCAAGTCAGCAAAACGTGCTTCTGTCCGACTTTCATCAACATCTAAAGCGTTGAGAAACTATAATACGACTTTTACACTGTCACTGTCTGTGTCAGTTATTGTATTGCTATCATACATGGATTGTATTTCATTCTTGTTCTATTTTAGTGGATATCGGAATTCAGACTCTTACGCCATTAGGGTAATTAGTTGTTTAGTTATTATAGAAGATTATTGCGAACCTACAACCAATTTCCTGCCTATAAACCGCGGATCGTAATAGTCACACTTTATGTCTAAAAAGCATTTTATTGGTGTATAACATCTGCTGTTTCCTCTTAGAGTGTTGCAACGTTGAACTATTAAACCCTATTAAATGATATCGATTTCGACTTCTGCATGCGTATGACATTTGAAACAAATGCCTAGCATTCTTAGCTTAGTTAGTAGTCCATGTATTTATTATTGTGTAGTAGTTGCATACAAAATAAAGCAAATCTGGCAGTTCTTGGCTTGCACCACTATCATACTTAGAAAGCGACACATTTGATAAAGGTTATGTTTTATTTTATTTGCGATGAGTCTTTAATGTCCTGCATTAACCTAAATGCAGTTAATTTTATAGTGTAGATCCCAGGAATTATTATTAGTGTTTAAATGTATATCACTCGACATATGTTTATATAGTTTATGCTGCTTTCTATTTTACTGGCCAGCTATCATCTTCTATACCACATTTATAAGAAAAACGTCAGTAGGTCAGATCGAGGTAAACTTAGCTTCTTATGTAGAGCAAATCTCACCAACATCAATATTTGCGTAAAACAGAAAACACTGAAAACTTTCCACACAAAATCAGTAATCGCTTACAAAGTGATTTGTGTTCGTATTTACCGATACTCAAAGGCGTTACAGATTCGGAAGTTGCATCATAGTTGGCATTTTTCTCGACGGTTGCCAAACAAACAGATGCTCCGGTGCATGTAAATAAACGATGCCGTATAAACGACTATTTATATTAAGTTTGCTCAGATCCGATGCAGTTACTCACGTCTCCAAATGAATCATGTAGAGAGACAATCATTCTTGCTTATTTTAACGGTGACTTGGTTGAAACGATTGTCATCTTCAAGAATAGTGTAAACAATAGGGTAGTTTCTAGTGTTTAATTTTGTACATTATTCGATATGCAACCGAATATTATACGCAAAAGAAACCCTTTTGAGAAAACAGAATCCAAATTGCTTGAACATTGAGGTCACAATATTTATTTTAAATATTGGTATGAGCAATAATGGTTGCGTAGTGGGAATATCTCACTATCTCCATCACACAACGGCACAGTAATGTCAATTCTGAGAACCGTGACGTCATGGGACATATCATACATCCTTTTACTGTCATTTGACAATTACCCCTTTCAGGTAATTTGAATGGTGCTAATTTACTTATTTTTGTTCGGATTCATAATTTTTTCCGATAATAGATTTTAGGTAATGTAACTTGTTGATTAAATTAATAAAAAATAGTATCAACTACCCTATTAAATTAAAATTTAAATGGGATTGAAAACACTTACAAAGCTTGAGATTACATATTCAATGTTAGAGCATTAACTCCCTCTTAATAGCTATAAATACCCTCAAATAGATATACAGCATCTACAACTCCAAAAAAGCCGGTGGTGATCGTCATCAGTATTCGTTGTGAAAATTTATATTTTTACACTTTGTTTAGTTTGATTACTTAATGCAGATTTCGGATGGTCACGTCAAGCATTTTCTAGTATAAACAACGCTGCATCAGTACCACCGTGTCTGCCTTTATAGTATGCACTTTCTAAATCCATGGGAAACCATTCAACGGCATTACTAATGCAGGGTGGTACTGGCACCTACAGTATGGCGTTGAGAATGACGACGTTACTGTCACTATTACCTTGATGCAAGCATCAGAGTGTTAATTTGACAGCCTCCGTGGCGCAGTAGGCGAGTAGCCGGCTGTGAAACGACAGGCCGTGGATTCGATTCCCACACCGGGAGAAATGTTTGTGTGACAGACAGATATTTGTGTCCGTGGTCTGGGCGTTGTGAGAACGAAAGTACCTCGTAGTTCCTGATACCTACAACACAAGACTTGTATCGTAGTGCGGGATCGGGGCTATGTGTGTGACTGTAAAAAAAAAACAGCTGCTGGCACAAACAATCACCAATATTATGAGCGGTACCTTTTAATAAATAGGCACAGACACCGTACATAGACCAAGCTCTATATTGAGAATGAAGAATCAACTAATTTGACATCATCGGTCGAGAGCGACGGAGTAGAAAATTAGAAAGGAAGCGTGCGTGAGCCCCAATATTGTGATGGTTATTACAATAATGTGTATTTACATTTGGTTTACCCTGTAATAATATTATGATAAAGGGGTAACAGAACAACATGTCTGTGACCCCTTTATGAAAATTAGTTCAGTAACCTTTGTTAATATTCAGGTTACGTGATAAGCAAGCCTATTTTCATTTCAGTCATGAATAAGAACTCAATTTTCTTTCAAAACACGTAATTTCTTGGACATTAAGTCTAAATGGATTCGATTAGGTCGATTCGGTACCTAATTTAGAACTGTATTGTTTTAAATAATATTCAATAGTCACACGCATAGTCTTGACCCAACAGTAAAATATAATTATATTGGGTCGTTTCAGGAACTACGAGAAACTGTCTTACAATATAAAATAACAATAACCCACTATACATATTTTAGCATTAAAACAAATTTTCTCTCGGTACTTCAGTGTACGGCATCTCCTTTAATAGCAATCTATTCACCCACTACGCCATGGAAGTTGTTAAATGTAACTTTTAACTCGTAGTTCTTTTTCAGTACACACTATATTGTATTAGAAAATAAAAATGTTGCCCTAATAAATAAAATAACTCAAGTTGACATTAAGCAATAAATCGTTATATTTAAACGATGATAACTGTAGAAGGTTGCCGAACATAAAGTTCGTCAATATCTTTCTCTAATGCTGCGAGACACGCGAAGACATCCGATTTTAGCATTTCCTTGTTCAAACGTTCAGTTTGATCAATGAACTCTGTGTCTGCCATTTCTTTATTGACATTGTTTTTATGTTTCGTAACTGGTAGCAGTCATCCGAAATTCGTTCTTATAATTTATTGTTTTCTGTATTAGGTAATATTTTATATTAAGGTCGTTTAGTGCAATCGATCGTAGCGATGGATTCATACGACAAATAATAAAATTATATGATTTTTTATCTACATTCGGCGAGCTTTTATCTGTTTCTAACTTCTTTTAATTTAAAGTGACAATTATTTTTAATTTTTTTTAAATATAACCTATTTAACAGTTCATTTATTATTATTTAGCTTTTAGTCTGATTAGATAAAATAAAGTTGTTGTGGTGATTCCCAGATAAGCGTCATCGATTGCGGGTTTCCTCACTGTATAATCCATGATTCCATCATCACCTTCCAGTGAGAAAGCCAGTGCAAACTCAAGGACAATGTGTTCTAAAGTGGTCGGTGTCAATGATCTAACACAAACATTGGCACACAATGCGCTCTTAATTTCGTATGATAGTGAGTGCAATGTGCTATTCGAAATCATGAAATAATAGTTCTAAAATTGTTTCTTAGAATATTGCATTTGTATGTGGGCTGCGTGGCAACCCGTTCGCACTTTTGCATCGTAAACATTATTTCGGGCGATCATCTTCATCATCTTTTAAGGTGATGGATACAGTTGTAAATGATTATTGATAACAATTAATTAATAGCTTTTAATGCTTAGAATATTTTGACTTCAGAAGTCCAATATTTTTACAATTTTTTTCTATGATGTTCACACCAGGCACATGCTGTATTGTGGTCATAGTTTTATTGAAGACAATTTGCTTAGTTTAATTACTGAATATTTAATTAGATAGTTTTTACAGCTACTTATAAGAAGATGTTAAATAAAAAACGTCATTGTCGTTTTGACTGAACTAACAAATACTTACGTTTTCTTGCACCTTAACGATCACAAAGAGAAAAGTTCTATTTGCTGCAAAGCAAAGCAAACTGGTATTTTAAAGTGCTTATTACTTGGCATGAAATTTACCCTTTGCTCGTAAAGCTTTATTTATCATGTTTGCGACATTAGCCTGAAATGCGATTTTACCGCGGTTGGTGCTACGCCAAGAACATAATTTCTGGGGCGGCGATCGACTGCAGCGGACACGGCGTCAATTAGTTACCAGATGTGTTTAGTGGCTGTCAATCAGAAATTGCTTTTCCAAAGTTCCTGCATGAGGTTAATCCTTGCACCAAAAAAAATTGTGCAGTAAGACTCAAAATTAAGCAGCGGCGCACGCTTTTAAGATTGAAATATTTCTATTTGTAAATTCGGATATCAGCTACTCACTTCTAGTGAATCTTGAATTTCATATGTTGGCGTATTATTGCGGATTCAGGCGTCTTGGTGGCCGATTCATGTATTTTAATCATGATGCAAGTAAAATTGTTAGATAAATAATAATTCGAAAAACAAATAAAATATATACTGGTCTTATAAGTATATTATGATTGATGTTCATAAAATTAATGAAGTAAAAATATAATAAAGTAAAGCAAGTGGGACGTAAAATCACACAAAATAAAACATCACAAAGAAGAAATAAATAATTTGTTCCAAATTCTAAACATCCACAAGGTTAATTCGCAAAGATGACAGACATAAGGAAGACCACACCGTCAACTCCCGAAGCAAAGATCTTCACGATGAAGATATCAACGCTTGAAACAGTAAAAACCTGATGCTATCACAATATGATTGTAGTCCAAAATAAACGGCGTGATGTAGCCGATGCATTACGCATTGTAACACTGAACTGACCGTGAGATCATACACCTTGTGCCAGATCCGATCCCGCGCGTATCTGAACACAGTTTCCTGTGTTACGACATTTCTATTCTGTGTTTATGCGTCTGGGGTGTACACATCTGACAGAAATGTAGTTTCTAGATAGGTTTAGGTTAGGTTTTTAATGTTCTCTAAGTGTAAAATTTACAAATTGTACATCCGTATTACCTACAGAACGTTTAACGTTTCTACAAAATTATGAGGAAACACAATCTGTATATATAAAAGAAGAAACTCACTGACATATCAATGCACAGCCTAAACGGCTGGGGTTAGAGACTTGAAATTTTGACAGTAGGTACCTTTTATGACGTAGGCATCCACCAGGGAAGGGTTTTTGGAAATACCACCCTAAAGGGGGTAAAATAGGGGATGAAAGTTTGTATGAAAATCAGTCATTATTGAAGTTATACGCATGAAAATTGGTATTTTGTATTGTATACTTTTTCTCCCAAACATGACATCCACGCGGGTGGAGCCGCTAGCAACATCTAGTTGTATATAAGATCTTTGAAAATTGTCCCACGATTCTATATTTTATATTGCGTTCAACTATTAGAAGGGCTACGAGTATTTCGGTCAAGCTTTCTATTTGTCTTAACGGAAACGTCAGCGTCGGCACACTCTTTGAACGTCTCTCTTCGAATATATTTAGTTTCAAACGCTTTACAATCAAAACAACTTTTGAATATTTCTTCAACGAAATCTATACCTGAATGTAATCTATGTTATGTTTGGGTAAAAGCAGAATCTCAACCTCTTCTTTCGATCATTACATGACTCAATGATGGCTTGTGGTTTGGTTACATTTTCATTCATAGTTATTTTAGCGAATGGCAGTACCTACAGCTAAAAATACTTCGTCATTCAAACATCGTATAAATGTATTGAACTATCCGAATATATCCTCATTAGTATATTAATATAAATTTAATATGCTAGTTGACTGTTTTTGGGACACCGTTTTATTTTTATTTATTTATTTATTTATTAAGAAACCAACGGCGTTACAAACATAAAGTAGAAAAATATATATTTTAACAAACATAAAGCTAATTATAGGTTTCGAAAAATATCAATAGTAGGTTGGTAAGCGCAAACAGAATTATTAAAATATAACTGTGTATTTATTTGAGCAACTGTGGAAGATCGAAGAAGAAGATGTAGATGTTACTAACGGTCGGTTATTTTATTCTTCATAGTCTACTTTATTAAAATATTATCACTAATAAGCACAATATAAAAGTTTTCAATATTTAATTAGCATTTTTATAAACCAATTTTATTTTTCCCACCAAAACGCTACTAACTGTCATGGCCTCTTGTGTGACGTCCCCATTCGCAAAACTAATAGACGCTTGGCTCCGCGTTTTAGATGTTTCGAACGGTGACGTCATACATGACTGATATACATATTTGTCTCTTGAAAATATTAAATAATCACATATAAATTAATACATTGGTTTAATTTTCGATATTTTTAGTCTAAAGTCTATTATAGAAAACAAAATTCTATCAGGTTTTCACTTACTGTCAACTACCCTATTGTTTATGTTAGGGGTGGGGCAAAAGTAAGAAAGCTCGATAAGCGGTAGGAATTTAAAAATGTTTTTTTAAAACTCATCCTTAGTTATTTCAACAATAATCTGCTAGAGTCCTTGCAAAATCTGGTTAAAAAGTCGTCATCAAACTTATCTTGTGATTCCAGAACTTTCTTCATCGATACTGCATAGTTTCAAGTGGTAATTTTAATTAATCATTTATTCATTAATCATTTGGTAACATACAAACATACACAATCACGCCTGTTTCCCGAAGGTGTAGACAGAAGTGTAAACAAGTACACCCACATTTCACGAAGCGTACAACCGTCCCATGATGTGATAGGGAAGAGCCTATCGCCATATTGAGCACAATTCCAGACCCCAGACTGATACTGAGTATTTCGTGATAAACCCAATAAGACAAACCCAATGTCACTTTTAGCCGACTCGGGGATCGAACCCAAATCTCAGCACAGTTCAATTTTTCAGTGAAACAGTTCATTTTTTAGCCTCTAGTCAGGTATGGAGTCTGGGGCAAGAGTCGTGGGACACTTGGTAGAGCCACAATGACTGAATAGTTAATGCTACACTACGTACCGGAAAAAGCTACATATTTATTTACAACTATCAGGCATGGTGTGTAAATTAATTGCAGGTCGGGTTGATTGTGCTGAGTATCGGGTGACTGATTGTCCCTCGCTACTTGGTGCTCTAACTGGACGACACTGCGCTTACCATCAGGTGCAGTGTGGTCACATTGCCGTGCCAGGATAAAAAAAACATCTATAGTCTATAGCAATATAACCATAACTAAAAACAAGCAGCGATAGCTTAGTTGGTTGCGGTACGGACTGCCAAGACGAAAGTCGTATGTTCGAAACCTAAGTGGCATACACCTCTGACTTTTCTAAAGTTATGTGTGTATTAAAATGTTAATTATCCTTCACTTTAAC
This sequence comes from Laothoe populi, assembly GCA_905220505.1. Classification (NCBI taxonomy): domain Eukaryota; kingdom Metazoa; phylum Arthropoda; class Insecta; order Lepidoptera; family Sphingidae; genus Laothoe; species Laothoe populi. The sequence goes on along the minus strand of HG992155.1, from coordinate 2,015,802 downwards.
GGTGAAGGAAAACATCGTGAAGAAACCTGCATAACTAAGAATTTTGAAGGTATGTGAAGTCTACCAACCCGCATTAGGCCAGCGTGGTGGACTAAGGCCTAACCCCTCTCATTAGTAGAGGAGGCCCGTGCCCAGCAGTGGGACAATGTTTAATACAGGGCTAGTATTATTATTATTAAAAACAAACAACTATCTTCGAATTCATTTATTGGTAAGTTAGATAAGTATAAACTAGTTCTGTTTAGCATCTATTTTTGATCTCGATTATAAAACTCTTCTGATGATTCAACATACTTCAAAACGTCTGAATTTGTTTTCACATTCATAACTCTGGAGTTGATTGCATGTAATTTGATTTATTAGATCTTATTACATGTCTGTCAAAATAGTGAAAGTTTTTCCTTGTATTGTTTTTGTCTTCTCAAATGGTCCATTCGAAAACTACGCTAAAGAAGGGCTTACATAACATTCACGTACGCTTACGTCTATATCACTGACAGGTCACTTTTTTAAGGCTTATTTGCTTCCTATGTTGTGAAGGGCGGAGTCTCACGCTATCAGTTCTTTTAGAAAATCAACCCAGTACATATTTCACTGTGGTCTAAATTAGTGATCTATTTCACTTAAGAAATGAAAGCTACGACTCAATTCATTAAAGTGCACAATTGATTTCAGTCGAGGAATAGAATACAAAATTAAATTTGACCTTTTATAGCTCCCTAAAGACCTGATCCAAGTAATAAATAGCTCAGCTTCCATCAGTCAATCCAAAACATTATCGATTTCGTCAATTCAAACGCCAAACGCATTTCTTGTAACCCGCCTAGAGACTATTGACGTTTGAAATGCACTAAATATAGCACACACTGAACTACGTCGGAATTATAATCGTTGCCGTCATGTGCTATTTTAGTTTTAATATTTAACTTTCGTCAAATCACGGCTGTTGGTCATACTTCCTCTGCCGAATCAGAAGTCATTCGAGGTTTAAAATAAATTATTGTCGAAGATTTCTTTTTCAACAAGGACATGTCTTAATATTTCATAGGTGATTATATACGTAGGTGTGTCTAATTTATATAAATTAGCTTTACTTATCACATTAACATTTGCATTAAAGGGAACCGTTGGCAAAGGCCTTATATTTATACAGTATCTTTCCGTTCGGCTTTATTTTACAAACTTGTTTATAAAAATATAGTTCTATGAATTATTATATCCTATAATTTTGTACGTATTATTATTATTTTTTTATATCATAGTCCGACAAATGAGCCAGTGGGTCACCTGATGTTAAGTGATCTCCACCGCCCATGAACATACACAATACCGAAAGTATCATGTATGCGCTGTCGGCCTTAAAGGACAGGAATAGGGATTAAGGAAGGGAAGGGGGAATCTGGGCCTCCGGATATCTCACTTACCTTACGAAACGCGACAGTGAACTGTCACTTTACGTTGGTTTTCTGTGTGACAGTGGTACTACCCCGGTCGAGCCGGCCCATTCATGCTGTAGACAAATATGTCTACAGCGTGGCTCTACCACTTTCACTTTATTATTGGAATAATTAAGGAAATATTCGTAATTATCTTACTATTTATATTGAAAGCTATCTGAAACAAAAGTTGTGACAAATTTCTTCAAAAGTCTTCTATTACATCTTCTATTATTAACGAACGTTAGATTCTCTTGACACTTTGAACTCTTCGCCATTAATAGGTGGTTTTACCTCCAAAAGTTGTGGAATGCTACTAAATTGGCTGTTGGGTTTTGTAAAAACAAAACTGACGTTTTAGATTGAATTAATTTGGGTCTATATTGAACTTAACAATGCAACAAGCGGTGCAATACATATTTTTATACTATCTACTCCTAGGAAATTCAGTGACTACCCATTCTGTGACCGCGCTGTCTGAAGTAGAGTTTATGTCACAAGTACTATTTGCGGAGATTTATATCTTTCAGCTGCCCATTGGTTGAGAAACGTACTTTTGTTGTGGGATGTACACAAGAATAAATAACAACTTGCTACTTTTACTTCCTCAATGTAAGACAAATGTGTTATTCAGCTTTATTTCTGACTGGCTGCCTCGGTGGCACAGTTAGAATTGGGTGCGTAGTTCAATTGCTATTGGGCTTTTATACTCAGAATTTAAACTCGAATTTCTGTACTTATGCTCGGCGGAATGTATGTGTATTTATTACACCTCTGCTAACCATAAGGGGAATACCGGCTTGAATGCGTATGTTTGTATGTAACTTTCTGCTCGTTACCTACGAGTACCAAATTTTCCATTCTGTCTCACTCCTTAAGTGTGGATATAAGAAAAATCTAAATAAAATTCTTCTTTAAACGTCAACATCAAGTAAATTTAACCAGAAATCATTCTCTGTAACACAAACATTTTGCATGCCGGCATGATTGTGTTGAGTAGCGAGGGATAGATTGTCCGTCGCTACTTGATACTCTAGCAGCACTGCACTTACCATCAGTCCGGTCAATTGCCAGGAAAGATAAAAAAAAAACTTTTTTTTTAAACACTTTATATACATACATTGCATATAAGCGGACTTAATGCCAGAAGGCATTCTCTACCAGTCAACCTTAAGGTGGTGCAGAGATGAACAAGGTAGGTGCATAAAGATATAGGAGAAGGGGACACAAAAAAAACTATAATATAAATATAGATGTACATATATAAACATAAAGGCATACATACTGACTACATATTACTATTATATTAATAAAGTATAAATACATAAGGTACGTATAAAATATAAATATAGTAACTCTACTATTTATGCTTTAACCCTTGCTTCTGTTTGATTCATTTAAGCTCATATTTTAAATATATAGTGTGTTAATTAAGAAAATTAAAAACGCTGGATTCGTTTTTGTAATGTCATGCTGTATATTGATATATACGTAGTCATATTGTGTGTAAATAAAATGTATTGTATTGTAATCGAAGCTAAGTACGATTAGTAGATGACAGTTGAATCACCTTTTAATATACATTGCGATAGTATTTAAAACATAGCTATTACGGTCTAAGCAGCAATAGCTTCGTTGTAAGTGGTACGGACTGTCAAAACGAAAGTCGTAGGTTCGAAACTAGCCCAAATCGCATACACCTATTTTCTAAAGTTACGTGTGTATTCATTGATAATTATCGCTGCTTTAACGGTTCAGGAAAAAAACATCGTGCATGCCTGAGAATTCTTATAAAAATTTCAAATGTATGGGAAGTTTACCAAACTGCAGTGTGGTGGACTAAGGCTTAACCTCGCTCATTATCTAGGACTATTTAAATTAATGGCTGGTATTATTATTATTAATTACGGTCAATACTGAATAAGGCAGTTGACTGTGTTCTTTGTCATAAGTAATAAAAAAGCATGTCACTTAAAACCTTTTGTCGAAATATTTTTAAAATAGACATATTTCCAAGGTATTCAAAATTCGTAGGCGGGGTAGTTGTCCAATGAAAGAAACAGGATGCACGATTAGAATTATGACGTCATCACCCAGAATATCAATTGCGATGCAGCCGTGCGAAGGATATAGAGTGATGTTCCCACTACGAACTGCTCGTACCCATATTTAAAATTATAATTATGACCTCAATTTTAATTCTGTTTTCGCAATAGGGTTTCTTTTTCATTTTTGGTTGCCAATGACTACAAAATTAAACAAAGAAAACTACCCTATTGCCTTTTTCAAAACCAACGTAACGGGCTCGATAAATTAACCAACGAAAGATCGACTAGGAGTTTTTAGAGTGCTAAAAATATCTGAGGGCTCATTCTTTGTTGTGTGACCACTGATCACAGATGTGAACTGTAACTGTGAACTGTGCCTTTTTTCGATGAGCCGCATTCCAGGGTCAGCTGTTATCCGTATATAGAATAATTCTAGCCACCGTTGTAAGAAGCAACGTCTCTACAGTCCACATTATTAGCACTGCGATGTACTAAGAAGCAGGTTGAGTGCAGTCACTTTGTCTTTCTTCTCTTCTTATTTTTATCAAATATATCTATTGCAACATACTGTGACCACTCAAAATCATATTAATTTCGGGTAAAGGGATAGTTCTTAAAGTGCTTCGCCTACAAGCACTTCACCTTGAAGATAAATTGGACTACATCTGTATATTTATCAGAATGTTACGTATTGTATTCCTGAAGGCGACAGAGCAACGAATGCATTTAAGGTGTAGTTTGGGCAAATAAATCGTTTTCCTTTCTTTCTTTCATTTATATTAGGACAGTGGCATTTCGACCATTGTCTACATTCAAAAAAACGTTTGGTCGGTTGTGCAGTTATAATCTTGGCATTGATTTCAAAATTTATTTGGTCAACAGGGTACATAGGCTGTGCCTAAAAATTGCAAAATAAAATTGGTTTTAACTTCATCTTAAAAACTAAAAGTCAATCGGCGTCCAGCACGAATACTGACTTCGAAAACACTCTACTGTATTACTGGGCATGTAAGAAATAATTACTAGTTTCAAGTTTTTCTCTACTAATTTATTAAGACTTGGTGGCGTAGTTATAATTGCGCATACGTTACTCTTGTTGTGCTGAGCTCTCGAGTTCGATCCCCGGGTCGGGTAAAGTGATTTTGGGTTTTTCTATCTAGAGATTCTCAGTGTCTGGAATCTGTGCCCAGTATGGGCTCGCCCCCTATCACATTATGGGAATGAAATTCGGCGAAAAGTGGGTGTACCGGTTACACCTCTGCCTACCCCTTCGGAGATTACAGGCGTGAGTGTATATGTATGTAAATTATTAAGTTAGTATCTAATTAACTACCTACCATGTGTATGCTGGTCGTTAACCAGTTGGCTAGAACGACTAATTATAATTTGTAATGAAGTAGCTACCTTAAAATGGATGGAAAAGTCAATGTATACTTTAAGTAATCCAATAAACACTGAACACAACCCTACAACTTTAATAAGTACTACTGTGAGTTGTCCCCTTGGCACGTCAATAGCGCCGGCGCCCCTGCCCTACCCTCCGCAGGGTTGGCACCTCGCCAGCCAGACGCTTCCTTGATAGATCCATTGAACGCTAGCGAACAATATCTATCGTGTTTAATCTAACTTTGCAGTTCAAGGTTTGCGCTCGGCGTCCTCCTGTCGGAGCAATGAATTTTGCCGAATTGTGGATTTTGAATGTTTGGTATTTGGTCTAGATAGAGATTTTCTTTTGGCGACTTAATTTGTAAGCTTAATTTAGCTATTGTTTTATTATAAGCAGCTAATTATTATTAAGACAGCCTGAGATAAATTCTTGAGTATCTCTCGGTCAAAAGGATTGCATATTGGATCTTTGAGGGTACCATTAGTCATTACCATTAGACTGAGCGTGAAAACACACTCATAGAACAGTCGTTGCATGAAAACATGAAAACATGAAAACTCTTTCATGCGGTTATAAGAAACATGAAGAAGAACAACGAACTTAGTTATTTTTGTTAATAATCATTTTAAGGAAGATAATAATTCATCTTGAATTTTCATCTTAATACCTACCTACCTCGTTAATATTAAAAGTTTTTTTAATTTCAAAAAGTACACCGACTTCAATAAAAAACAAATTATGCGTCCCTATAATATTTGAGAGTTGCCCTCTACCTACCTGCTACCTTGGTGCCAATGGGACCACCTGGAACGTATACCCTTTTAAACAAAAAAATAATTTCTCATACATAAAATAAAGATTCCGACGAGTTGTTAACCTCCTCCTTTTTTTGAAGTCCGTTAGAAATCAAAATTTTCGATTGGTGTACATGAGTATATCCCAATTAAAAATTTGCTGTGCGTTCGCAAATAATTTGGTTTTACAGCTGATTCTGCACTCGGCTTGGCGTCATCCGCCCACGTCGGCTTCGCTTACGCCATACCATAGTATACACCATAAGATGAAAACTTCGAGGTCGTTGCACGCGTCGGAGTTGATTATTTCGATTGCATTACTAATATTTTCGAGTTTGTTTTTAGGATTCCTTTATTTGCTTAGATTGATTAGCTTGAATATATCTGCAGTGAGAATGTATTGTTTTGTTTTATAGGAAGTTGATGTATCTAGACTGTATAGGTTTCTTCGTCATTGATCTAGACGCAGATTTTATCTTAATGATTTCAAATATGGAATACTTAGATATTGGTATGATATGAATTATATTCTTTTACAAACTAGTGAATTTGATGTTCCTAATATTGCTCTATTATGAGTTAAATTAGTTAAAAACGAAATGTGTTTTAAATAATGGTGTTTTAGAGCATTCGTTTCTTAGTTCACTTAGTTTGAAGGAATTTAAGCAGAAATATCAAAAGAACTTTCCTGTTGGTCTTCATCTTCTTCATCTTATAGGAATACGATGACAAAATTACTACTTTTTGGATGTTGGATCTATTAAATGCGTTTCGTAAGACTGGGCGTCAAATTTATTTGTACGACTGGACGTCAAATTTTATATTACCTTGGTTTGGTCTGGGTGATAATAAATCATATTGGACATGGAATTTTAAACGGAGCAGGATTTTTCTTGTATTTGAAAAATAACTAAATGTTTCTCAAATGAAACCATCACGCCCTAGACTGACCAGTTCAATCATTCATAAAGATATAAATAAAATTTCGTCGGCCTTCCAAAATAAAGTTGACGCTACGCAGCAGCCGCTGCTTCAGTTATTAGAAGTTTTACAAAATTGGTTCTATCAACTAAGGGATTATCCCAAAATTTTCCACTATTTTGATTATGATTTGTGTGCGAGTTGAAGCTCAGAAAATTTTAATGTTGTTTGATCTTTATATAAATTAAATACCGAGGAATTAATGTGAAATTGACGTGTCTCACGGAATTAGTAACGTCATATTTTATAAGTATTCAACAACATGGATTTTTATCTCGCAACGTTCACACGCTCAATTTAATGTTTGGACTATAAGATTTCAGTGATTAATAAGAATTGAACCTTTAATAACGCATGTATTTAAAGTATCTTCAGCTATGTTCTTATTTGTATTGACTAATCAATACATAGTGGTGGTAGAGGGCAAATTTAGTTAATGATACAACATGCTTGCCATGGGAATCAATTCACGATTCTTTACGATAAGTGATTCCTACCGTACCATCCATGAATACTCACAATGAGGGAATGTGGGAAAGTATGACAATTGGGGGAGGGTCGATTCTCTTCGGCTTCTATTAATTTCACGAACATTACAACAGCAAGGTCTGCACTTCACATTGGTTTATGAGCCAATGGTATGAATTCTGGTCGAGATTCACTCAGACTGCAGACAAAACTGTCTTCAGCTTGGCTTTACCACTTGCAATGTGCTGATTTTTGTTTAAAATTATTGCAGGAGTGCCAAACAAACTTACAGTACCAGTTCCAATTATTACAATGTAACCGCTTACTTCATATCCGTGAATGAAGAAGTATAAATAGCTGATGATCTCAAGCTATTGTGCGTTGTGGCTGGTTAGTTCTATTGCTTTTAGGCAACGTGCGAAATGGAAAGTTTGGGCGCCATTCCAGGATACAGGAATTATTTTAGAAGGATCTAATTTGAGACAGACCGGTGAAAATAAACTGTTTATCAATCACATGGTAGCTACATCCAGAGATTATGTAATGTTGTCCGCGAATTGAGGTCTACGCTATAATTAGCTTTTTAAATCAATGAAAACAGGCAAATGTGTATAGTTCCTCTACATTGGGTAATTTAACCAGACTGAAAATTTGGCACTGTCGTTATTCCTGGGAATTTTAAGTTATGTCTCTCCATTCACAGATAGCATATGTAGGTACTCACATATCTAGTTTTTCGGTAACAAGCTTAGCTATGTAATATTCTACAACTGGCGCGCATTCAAATTGAGGTCTATCAAGCTAGCAGTGAAAAGTTAGCAGAAACATTTGAAACTTATTTAGGAATTAGTTGCTAATTAGTTGCTGCTATTTCGATTTTGTAGCTCAAGCCAGTTCCTCAGAAATCGAGTCACTGCTATCTTTCACATAAGCTAGCAGTAAAATAATGAAGTGAGCACATATTGAGTCGGTTATTGGGCCTGAATTTGTTGCTAATTTGTTGCTGTAAGATAGTATAAAAATATTGAAAAAATATTATATATTAAATTTTTTTTTTTAAATTTTTTAAGTCGATTTTTTCCTCTTATGACAGCGGTTGTTTTTGTTGCTGGGCGGCACAATATCTATGAAGGTGCACAGGACCAGCAACTAATTAGCAACAAAAAGTCTGCTAAACATTTAAGCCGTTATCAAGGTCATTAAGGAAAAATGTATTTTTTTCCGGTTATGACAGCGGTGGATTTTGTTGCTGTGCGGCACAATATCTATGAAGGTGCACTGGACCAGCAACTAATTAGCAACAAAAAATATGCTGAATACCTAACCCGTAATCAAGGTCATTATCGAAAAATTTCATTTTTTCCGGATATGACAGCGGTGGATTTTGTTGCTAATATCTACGAAGGTGCACCGGACCAGCAACTAATTAGCAACAAAAATTCTGCTGAACATTTTACCCGTTATCAAGGTCATTAAGGAAAAATGACATTTTTTCCGATTAAGACAGCGGTGGATTTTGTTGCTGGGCGGCACAATATCTATGAAGGTGCACCGGACCAGCAACTAATTAGCAACAAAAATTCTGCTGAACATTTTACCCGTTATCAAGGTCATTAAGGAAAAATGACATTTTTTCCGATTAAGACAGCGGTGGATTTTGTTGCTGGGCGGCACAATATCTATGAAGGTGCACCGGACCAGCAACTAATTAGCAACAAAAATTCTGCTGAACATTTTACCCGTTATCAAGGTCATTAAGGAAAAATGACATTTTTTCCGATTAAGACAGCGGTGGATTTTGTTGCTGGGCGGCACAATATCTATGAAGGTGCACCGGACCAGCAACTAATTAGCAACAAAAATTCTGCTGAACATTTTACCGCTTATCAAGGTCATTAAGGAAAAATTTCATTTTTTCCGATTATGACAGCGGTGGATTTTGTTGCTGGGCGGCACAATATCTACAAAGGTGCACCGGACCAGCAACTAATTAGCAACAAAAATTCTGCTGAATACCTAACCCGTAATCAAGGTCATTATCGAAAAATGTCATTTTTTCCGGATATGACAGCGGTGGATTTTGTTGCTGGGCGGCACAATATCTACGAAGGTGCACCGGACCAGAAACTAATAAGCAACAAAAATTCTGCTGAACATTTAACCCGTTATCAAAAAATCTTTATATAAAAAAAATATAAAAACAAACAAATAAGCCACATTGTTTTCCCTTATATTACCACAACGGATAAAATAATGAGATTAACTCGAATATCCGAAGACTGTAAAAGTATGAAGGAAAAAATGTATTCAACCAGTTGAAATTAATAATAATAATTATAATAATGCCCGCAGGGCAGCTTGTGGCGAGCCGCTGGGAATTAGCGATCCCACGTACCTGAGTGCTCCCGGGGGAAGGCCCTGTTCTTAATCTCTAGCTTGCCTTTACCAACTGGCTGGAGTGAATAATGACGAGGAACAGATTCCCCACTTCTGGCTTGCCCTCACCGGCCGGCCAGAGTGGAGTCGCGAGAGCTTTACGCTCGGAGGGTGGATGTGAAACGTAAGTGGCGAGTGGGATAAGTGGTAAATGTTCAGCAGCATTTTTGTTGCTAATTAGTTGCTGGTCCGGTGCACCTTCATAGATATTGTGCCGCCCAGCAACAAAATCCACCGCTGTCATAATCGAAAAAAATGAAATTTTTTCCTTAATGACCTTGATTACGGGTTAGGTATTCAGCAGAATTTTTGTTGCTAATTAGTTGCTGGTCCGGTGCACCTTTGTAGATATTGTGCCGCCCAGCAACAAAATCCACCGCTGTCATAATCGGAAAAAATGAAATTTTTCCTTAATGACCTTGATAAGCGGTAAAATGTTCAGCAGAATTTTTGTTGCTAATTAGTTGCTGGTCCGGTGCACCTTCATAGATATTGTGCCGCTCAGCAACAAAATCCACCGCTGTCATAATCGGAAAAAATGAAATTTTTTCCTTAATGACCTTGATAACGGGTTAAATGTTCAGCAGAATTTTTGTTACTAATTAGTTGCTGGTCCGGTACACCTTCATAGATATTGTGCCGCTCAGCAACAAAATCCACCGCTGTCATAATCGGAAAAAATTAAATTTTTTCCTTAATGACCTTGATAACGGGTTAAATGTTCAGCAGAATTTTTGTTACTAATTAGTTGCTGGTCCGGTGCACCTTCATAGAGATTGTGCCGCCCGGCAACAAAATCCACCGCTGTCTTAATCGGAAAAAATGAAATTTTTCCTTAATGACCTTGATAACGGGTTAAATGTTCAGCAGAATTTTTGTTGCTAATTAGTTGCTGGTCTGGTGCACTTTCATAGATATTGTGCCGCCCAGCAACAAAATCCACCGCTGTCATAACCGGAAAAAAATACTTTTTTCCTTAATGACCTTGATAACGGCTTAAATGTTCAGCAGATTTTTTGTTGCTAATTAGTTGCTGGTCCGGTGCACCTTCATAGATATTGTGCCACCCAGCAACAAAATCCACCGCTGTGATAACCGGAAAAAATACATTTTTCCTTAATGACCTTGATAACGGCTTAAATGTTCAGCAGAATTTTTGTTGCTAATTAGTTGCTGGTCCTGTGCACCTTCAGAGATATTGTGCCGCCCAGCAACAAAAACAACCGCTGAGGAAATAAGCGACTTAAAAAATATTTTTTTTTTATTTTTTTTAAATATATAATATTTTTTCAATATTTTTATACTATTTTACAGCAACAAACTCAGGCCCAATAACCGACTCAATATGTGCTCACTTCATTATTTTACTGTTAGCTTATGTGAAAGATAGCAGTGACTCGATTTCTGAGGAACTGGCTTGAGCAACAAAATCGAAATAGCAGCAACTAATTAGCAACTAATTGCTAAATAAGTTTCAAATGTTTCTGCTAACTTTTCACTGCTAGCTTGATAGACCTTTCAAATTGTTCTCGTGTCTCCCAAGACACATTCAGAGTTAATTAACGCTACAGCTTATGCATCGAATTTAATGTCATTTCACTTCGAAATGCATGTCAAAATCGCATGAAATATCAGTCAAACAGAGACGAAATTAAAAACTTATGAGTTGATATAGCTAATCAGAATTTGTTTCCTTTAAATTGCCATGTCACGAATTTTCATTTTTTTTATCCTTGCACGGTAAAGTGAGCACACTACACCTGATGGTAAGTGGAGTATCGTCTAGTTAAAGTATCAAGTAGCGAGAGACAATCTATCCCTCGCTATTCAACACAATCATGCGGGCCTGAATTGATTCCAGTTATTCATCACCGTAATACAGCTAAAAAGTCTAGCTCAGTAACAAGAGGGACAGGACACCATATCCGTGAAGTGTAGTTTTATAAACATTTGACTTACATCGCTCGCCACTGTCTAAGTTCGTTCTATTTACGATCTAGGTGACCTATTTGCCAAACTGATTCTGTGAATGAGCCGTGAGCTGTTTCTAAGAATTTATCGGCGATGATCGCATTACTCGCTGTAATTAATCTAATCGAATTAAATCACCTTGAGGTTGCATGATGGATTATGTCATAGGTATGATTCTTGTCATCATCCACTTATTGCCATGGTTTTTGTTTTGAATTATCATTATCATTACCTTGTTCAGATATTACCCCCCAGTAAGGTGTAACATGTCTTATAGGCACTGTTCAGCGTCAGACGAGAAAATCCATAACATCGTCGACTCTGAACGCTACACTGAAGGGGCTAGTGACGGTTTGAGTTGACGCTACCTTCGGATGGTCTCCCATAGCAATAAAGCACCGTACACATACGTATAGTTGGCATACTGAAAGCACCAGTGACGCCGAGCATTGAAGCTACCTTCGGATGGTCTCCCATAGTAATAAAGCACCGTACACATACGTAAAGTTGGCATACTGAAGGCGCCAGTGACGCCGAGCATTGAAGCTACCTTCGGATGGTCTCCCATAGCAATAAAGCACCGTACACATACGTCTATGCGGCGGCACTGACACTTGATGACGTCATTGGAAAATTGCTGCTAGTTCTAGGGTATCGTAAAATTGGCATCGATCACTAACACTTACTCCATCACTTTTACAAAAAAAACATGATTGGAGTAAGATTGAAAAGAAATCATGCGCCATATGAAAATCTATAATATTAATAAAATACAAAAGAGTTTCAAGAAACAATTACACTTCATTGAAGATAACAGTTCTGGCCATGATGTGTTTGTAATTTTAATTGGTTAGAATTGTATTTTTACGTAAACATATTTTTGTAACCAGGCGTAAATTATCATTATAAACGAAATGTTGCACACGATCATTTCGAAACTCAAACACTCGAATAAATACGAAGAAATGCTATAAATATGATTATGTATAAATATCTAACGCGTAGACGGTCTGGTCGTGGGCGATGGTATTTTTAATATTACGTAGAAATATGCCTATTGCGGAAATTATGGTACATATCGACAGCTGTTCTGCGGATTGGTTTAAGTTATTTTGATAGAGCCGTAATATAATCATTCTTATGATCCACCTTAAGGTCTTGTCTATTTCTGAAACCTTATCGTTTTGTCAGACTCAAGCTCTGTGCTTTTTTCTCTATTTTTAAAGTAATTTCCCAGACCTGTGTCTTATCGGTAGGTAAAACGAACTGAATTACATTTAACTTACTACACAGATTAAGTGCTAGATGTAAATCCATCAAGAAACGTTATTCGATCGTAATACGGACAGAAACCATTAAATACACTTTTGGTATTCCTTAGTATTATTTTAGGCTTTCATTTTCACCTGACTGTGTGAAGGCAGGGTAATGTTTTATTTTCTTGGAGCACATTAATTAGTTCCTTAATAATACATATATTAAAATTGATATTTTATTATGTATTAACATCTGTGTTAAGAACGGTGCCTATGGACTTCTCAAAATTCATGGAGTCAATAAGTAAAGTCAGAAATTCTATATATTATTTTGTATATATAATAGTATTCTACTGACAAATAATGGCCAGAAGTCACGTAATGAACGGAGTTAATTATGACATTTCGGAATTAATGAGGCGCGCTGTATGTCTACACCATGAATGTGCAATCTCGGCCAGGTCGGTGCCACTGCTTACAGAAAACCGATGAAGTAATAGCATGCGTTTGGGTTTCGTTCGGTGAGTTAGATTTCCGGAGGCCCAAAAGGATTTAGGCTATGAGGAGAAGAAAGGAGTAATGAGAAGAAGGATCTTCTCGAAGCCCCCTTTGCTATAAAACACAAAAGTAGAAATCAGAAGCAAAGAATAACATAAATATAATTGTTTTAAAAAAATATTGAAACTGTACCTCTTTTACTTAGAGTACAATATATCAAGAACACAATCTAGTCAATTAATCAAAAACAAAATATTTCGGCGTCCCCCGTCAACGTACCGAACATTCTCCACTACAGTGTGGCGTGGGAGTCGATTTATGCCTTTTTATATTACATCACGTACTATAACAAACGCGTATCGTCCCGGAGGCATTTTTGCAGTTCCAGTGACGTCATTGTTGAACACCGCAAGCCCACGCGGTGAAAAGCTAAAAATATATGTTATTTGTTATTGTGCAGTCTTAAATCTACCGAATTACATTGATGGAGCTGAATTTCGTAAAAATATTCAATATAATATGAGTATCAATCGATATAGTTTTGATGTCAAGAACGTCACTATTTACTATATACAACGATGTGACATATTTATGAAATGATATTAAAAATTTATTGAATTGCATTTATGTTATATTTTGGCAATTACAGTACTTTCTTTGTTTATTTTTATCATGGGGGAAAACGCTTTATCGCTACCGCTCCACCCTGGGGGGAGGTGGAATGGTTATGTTGGACTCACCGGTCTTACGACCCAACGATAAGCCGTCCAGTAGAGATGGAAATTTCTGAACGGTCATTGGGCCGAGTCCCTAATACTATTTACACCCTACACCTGAATACCAACCAAAACTAAACACATTTAACTACCAACTAAAAACATTTAACTATGCTAGATGTAAGACACATTGTATAACTGTTTGTTGTACTAAATAAATAAAAAATAAAAAAAAAAAACCCCGTGGTGGCCTTCTTCAGCGCAATATGGTCGGCCTCGAGTTCTTGAGACGAAGGCGCCCCAAGTTCTACCGGAACCTACCATGCGCAGTGCCGCGTAACGGCTCACGGGGTTGTTCAGAAATCCCCGCACACCTAAGGACGCTCTTGGTGTCTACAACAGAAATGAGTCTAGCCACCCATGCTTGGCAATTACAGTACTTGCACTAGAGATAGTATCCATCTTGCTGGTGAGAACAAAAATGTGAGAGTTGTTGCGGTATTCGTAGTTTCAAATTTGGAAAGCAAATCATTATTAATAAATAGAAGCAGAACAACAGGAAAATTACACAAATAAATCTTGATAAAAATTCAAATTCTTGTTCTGCCGATTCGCGTATTAGAAACAGCTGGTAAGACATGTTGACTAGATCGACGGTTGTTTTATTTTCTTCATTGCATTTAATGCAACGGTTCCTAAAGTATGTTCCGTGGAAATCAAAGCTCTCGTATAAAGTTAACAGCGTTCCGTGAAAAGTTAGCAAGGTTTTATCAATGACAGATAATTTTGAATAGTTTTCCAAACAAATCTCGTGAACATACTCTTGAGCAAACAAAACAAGCTAAATTAATCGACTCAAAGGCGATTGATTTAGACATACCTAATGTAAAATTATACGATTTAATTATGAACATAAATTGGTTCTAGTTTAAAAATAAAAGAATTAATAAATATTCTTTGGTCTTCAAAGCGTAGGAACCTCTGTTGTACTCTACACATGTCTCCTCAATTTTTCCATAATATTACTGACTGCAAATCAAACCTTGATCATTTCACCTTGCCGAGTATATTTCATTGATCAGAACGCGCAAAGTCATAATTTATTGTTTTCAATAAAAAAAATTTGGTCTTCAAAACTGGAAATCAAATCAAATCAAATCAAATTCTTTATTTGTAAGCATAGGTAGTTTACAGATGTTGTTGAAATACATAAAATATTGTTCACAATGCTTTGCCGTTCATCAGCGTACAAATATATTAGTTTTATGTTGACTGTTACATCACATAAAGTTATTTGTTTTTTATTACTTGACTAAATTAAACTACATAAAAATTGTAATAATGAGAAAAAAGCAAACTTAAATTTCCTTAAGTAATAAATTAAATTTAAATTTAAATTTAAATAACATTGAGATCATTCATAGGCTACTATCGTTTAAATACTCTATAACAGAATAATAACATTTATTTTTAAGTAAATTGAAAAATCTTGTTTTAAATTGTACTATATTAAGCGATTTTATTGAATTTGGTATTTTATTAAAAATTTTAGGTGCCAAACAGAATAAGCTTTCATGCTTTAATTTAGTGTTCGATGGCATAATGCACAGCTTTTGGTTATTGCGCAATGTACGGTGGGATACTTGATAGTTTTTTAAAAATAAGTTGGTATTACTTTTGACAAATACTGCCACTTCAAAAATGTATAAACATGGAAATGACAATAATTGTAATGATATGAAGTGTGGTTTACAACTTTCTGATGTTTTAATCTTGACCATTGCTCGAATACAACGCTTTTGCGCCTTAAAGACCCTGTCCCTGGCTACGGAGTTCCCCCAGAAAATAATGCCATAGCGCAACGTCGACGCCACGAACCCGTGATACGCTACTACGACGGCCTTCATATCAACTACTTTAGACAACTTATACAGGGCGTAGGAATATTTACTTACCCTCTTGCAAACATTGTCAATGTGTGTTTTCCATGACATATCCCTATCTAATTGTAAGCCTAAGAATTTGGTTGTAGTTGTTTCTTCAACAATATTACCTTTATACTTAACAACACAGCCAGGTGACTTTATTCGCTGGGAAAAGAACATGACTTTAGTTTTGTCTATGTTAATTAAAAGATTGTTATCTGTAAGCCATTCAATGATTGTGCTAAGTGCATTATTTATGTCGTTTTCAAATACACAAGGGTTATCGGAATGAATTAAAACAGTACTATCGTCTGCGAACAACACCATCTGATGACTTACATGCCTGGGGAGATCATTTATATACAGTAAGAATAGTAAAGGACCTAATACGCTTCCTTGTGGAACACCGAATTTAATTTTGCGGCCTTTCGATCTAAATTTAATTTCCTTGGCTGATTTAGGAGAAATATGTGTTATTTCGGTATACTGAATTCGGTCACTCAAATAAGATTGTATTAATTGTGAAATATTACCTCTGATTCCATAGGCTTCCAGTTTTTTTATAAGTGTGTTATGGTCAACAAAATCAAATGCCTTTTGCATGTCCATAAATATAGCACAAATAGGTTTTCTTTGGTCAATTTTTTTTAATATAGGAGATACGAGATCGAAAATTGCATTGTTTATTGAATTATCTTTTCGGAAACCTTTTTGTTCATTAGCAAGTATTTGGTTAATTTCAATAAATTTATAAAGAGCATGATATATAAATTTTTCAAAAACTTTTGATATAATTGGTATTAAAGCTACAGGTCTATAGTTTTTCATTGCTTCTTTAGAATCTTTCTTATACATAGGTTTAATAATAACTGGTTTTAATTTGTCTGGATATATACCATTTAATATGCTTAAATTAATTATGTGACTGAGAGGTGGAGCTACTATTGGAGAAACATATTTCAACACTTTAGTACATATGTCGTCATAACCCACACTGTTTTTATTTTTTAAGGATTTAATAATACTGTGTACATCTTCAGGAAATGTCGCAATGTCGCATAAACATTGAATTTTTATTCGTGAATGGCATTTTAGATTTAAAAACAGGATTTCTTTGGTTATTTTTTGTACTTCCATTAGTTTGCTCAATATAAAAGTCATTAAAGGCATTTGCTATATTACATGGATTTGTAATTTCTATATTATCTCTTATAATTCTTGTTATGGGCTCTTTTGGATTATCATATTTTGATTTGTTTATAATATGCCAAGTGGCTTTTGATTTGTTGTTTGCATTATTAATATATACGTTATTTTGTGATCGTTGTGTTAGGTTTATAATAAGCCGTAGTTTTTTGGAGTATGTTTTAAGATCATGTTTATTTT
Source organism: Laothoe populi (assembly GCA_905220505.1). Taxonomy (NCBI): domain Eukaryota; kingdom Metazoa; phylum Arthropoda; class Insecta; order Lepidoptera; family Sphingidae; genus Laothoe; species Laothoe populi. Next base: position 1,998,500 of record HG992155.1, on the reverse strand, counting down.
TTACGCTAGGATTTTTTCTACACTTCCATAGTAATGACCTTTTTACTTTTGAACAAATTTTTATTCCTCTAGATATCCATTTCGGTTTTTTTAATAAGGATCTAGTGAAAAATCTATAAGGAAAGCATAGGTCATAAAGGCATTTAAAGCTATCTAAGAATTTATCATACGCTATATTCGGATCATTACATAATATTATTTCTGAAAATGTTAAGTTTTGTAAGCAGTTTTTAAATTTCTCCATATTTCCCAAAGAATATTCGCGTCTTTTAATTTGCCATTTTTTGAGTAAACATGTTTTAGTTACTGGACTTTTTAATATCTGTGCTGTATGATCTGACAATCCCAATTCAATAACTTCGCTTTTACAGTTTTTTATATTATGTGCAAAATTGTCAATGCATGTGTTACTGGGTATTCTTGTTGGTTCTCTAATTTGTAATGTTAAATTATAGCCAGAAAGAAAATGTTCGAAGTCTATAGACTGTTTAGACTTTGTCAACATGTTAATGTTAAAATCTCCACAAAGTATGACATGCTTTTTATTTTTTGAGATTATTTTCGTTAATATAGAATCAAGTTTATCATAAAATATATGTATATCAGAACCTGGAATCCTATATAAACAGATTATTATGATGTTATGTTCAATTAATTCAACACCACAACACTCGATATGATACATCGCAGATAAAGCATTAATATATTCTAAAGTCTTAAAATTATGACCATATTTAACCAATATACATGCGCCTCCTCTTCTCGAATCTCTGGTATAGTTCGCCGCGAGCCTGAAGTTGGGTACATTTAAGCAATCTTTATCTTCATCCATCATAAAATGCTCAGTTATACAAATCACGTCAAGTTCTTTTCTTTGTGCTTTAAATTGTTCTATGTGTATGGCTAAATTATCTGATTTATTTATAAGACCAGCAATATTTTGATGTAAAACATAAATACTATTATAAAAGAAAAAACTTATTATTTGACAAGTGGTTGTCTGGTGCAATTGTTGGAATGTTTTGTTGTTGCGTGTTCCTAAGAATATTATTTCTTTCAAAGCTCACTTGTTTCATTAATTTAGCTGCAGTTATAATAATATTACTTATACCATGATAATTAAGTCTTCCTGAATTAAAGGAGAACATTTCGTAAGTAAGGCTTTTGTTCGTATCGAAGTAATAGGCATACTGATGAGTTTGAATGTCTAGATGTAACATATTGTTAAATATTTCAACTCTGCTGTTATAAAATTTGGCACCACATATATATGTAGGTAGACATATAATAATATTAGTGTATGTAATATTCTGAAAACATGATCTGATAAGGTCTACTAGTTGTATATAGTTTCCGGTTGTTTTAAAATCCGATTCTCCGATCTGAAAGATGCAATAGTCACTCATGGTATAGTTTCTTAATTTGGATTCAATTCCATAAAGGGCTTCTTTAATTCCTCCATGAGTGGTAATGTAATTACAAAAGTTATACGATTCACCAAACTCTTGTTGCATTAAGTTCAAAACTTTCTGTTGGTTTTTATTCGTACTAATAATACATAAATTATGTTTATTTTTTAAGTCTTGTATGTTTTTTTCTTCGTTTGCTATAGTTGAACACTTTCTTTTTTCTTCTGTGTCTTTCGAATCGTCGGTGTACTTCTTCTTCGCTATGACTTGATATTTTTGTTTGTCCTTTTCACTTATTACTTTGTTGCTTATTTTATTTTGTGCAGAATCATTATTTTCCAATCCAGCTGCCTCAGTAATTTGTTTTATCTGATTTTTTAATACCTTGTTCTCACTTGAGAGTCGGTCTACTTTATCTTGTACGATTTGAAGTGTATCGGAGAGATTCTCTATATGTTTTCCCAAAGTAACCTTTTCAGTTGTGAGAGTGTCTACTTTATGTTGTACTGCTTGTAACTGTTGAGTTAGTTGTGATAGTTGAGTCTTCAAAATATCCATTACATCACCATCATTATCCACAGAAATATTAGGAAAACTACTAAAAGAATCATCTAATTCCTCGTTAAATTCTAGATTCTGAATGTTCTTCATTTTTGAACGAATGGTCACATTATTAAGTGAATTTGGTGAAAGCATACTGTTATTCCTCGAAGAAGTGTTGTCAATATTTTGTGTTACTTTTCTACATTCTGGACACTTCCATGTACTCATATGTTCCGTATTTCTTATTAGGTTGAATCTTTTGTACGACACATTTACGCAGTCTATATCGTATTTACATTTACACGTACAACATGCCATAAATTCTCTGGTTTGTATAATATTATTACATCGTGAACATAAATGACAATCCATTTTATTCTTGGGTAGATTAGGTTATGTATATTAAAATCAAAATTTGAAAATTACAAAATTTCGATTAATTATGGATTTGAACACACGTGACTATGCCCCGTGAGGAATTCGGGTGCACGTGCGCGGCAGCGGGAATGCAGGTGTTCACACTTATGGCGGTGTGCGTAAGCGCCGCGTAAACCTTTGTGCAAGTGTGCGAAGCCACCCGCAATTTTAATTGTTTTAAACACCAAAATTTTAAATGTTTTTGGTAATTACTCACTATTCTGTAGAAGTTATGAAGTCACAATTATATCAAAACACAGGTTATTTGTCTAGTTTTAAGATGCTAATAATTTTTACTATGTAATGTTTAAATTTACCACTGCTTTTGAATTTATAACAAGGAGCTTCACTATACGTTGTTAGCAGTTTGGCGCACATTACATTATTAGGAAAGAAGACAAAAAGAGTTAAATCAAACAGGGTCCAAGTACAGTGTAGTCGCTTTGCTGGGTGTAGTCCTTCACCGTATCCGGTGACAGTGACCCGAGACCAATTTTCTCTATTCAAGTGAGCGCTTAGATAACTAGCGAAGCCAAAGGTTTTGAAAATCCGGTTACTCTATAAGCTAAAAAGATGACTTGAATAATTAAAAGAGTCGCTATAAGAAAGTTGGGTGTCTCTTATGTCTTGATCCATGCCAGCTAGTAATAAAAAATGATGCGACAATAATCTAGATGATACGCACTAGAAAATCTGTAAATAACTAACATTTAACAAAAACTCTTTAATGTTGTCAGACAAGGTTTCCGAAATATTAATTTACCAAACACCGTGAAATTATGTTTTGGTTTATTTTCGTTGTAGCCCAGTCTGCCGATAGTCATCCACAGAAATAGACCATCACATGTTCCCCGTCTAATATATAGCTAATACTTTAGTTTTGACGTGCCAAATGTATTTTTATGTTAATACTGGTTTGTGAAGGGATTTTGATGGGCATGTCATAACTTACCGTTGCTTCTTAGTAAGTGAGTTTTCAGAAGGCCTAAATTCCCCTGCTCTTCTCAAATTCCATTCCTACCCGTTAACACTGCAAAAGTACCCATGATTTGTGGTAGTATTGTGGAAGATTATGGTGGAGATAACTTCTAATCAGGTGCCCCAATTGTTTGTTTTTCGGCCTGTGCGATAAAAAGTTTAAAAACTCTCAGACAATTCTTTTTAAGGGTTTTCGAAGAAGAAGAAGTGTTACTATCTGTTGTACTGTTGACTGCCTTGGTGGCGCAGTTGTAATTGCGCATGCGTTACAACCGCTGTGCTGAGGTCTCGGGTTCGATCCCCGGGTCGGGTAAAGTGATATTGGGTTTTTCTATCTAGAAATTCTCAGTATTAGCCCGGAGTCTGGAACCTGTGCCCGGTATGGTGATAGGCTCGCCCCCTATCACATTATGGGACCGAAATTCGGCGAAAAGTGGGTGTACTGGTTACACCTCTGCCTACCCCTTCGGGGATTATAGGCGTGAGTGTATATGTATGTAAGAAGTGTTACATAAGCAATCTACTTATCAAGTATGAATAATACTTGCATCTCAGAAAAGTTTCTTAGAGTTATTACACTTATATTTACTTAGGGAAGTGTTTTGTAAATAAACTTATTTTGCAATCTTTTGTAATCATTTCACAATGAAATTAATAATATCTGGATTTTTCTTTATTTTGTCAAAGAAGATCTCGTTGCGTGCTAATTTTTAAGAACTGTATGTCACTGAAATGTAGATACACTTTTGATCATGAGACTATCAGTCAAATTACTTCTTCAAATGTTCTCTTTGTATTATATTACAGTATAATATTAACTCTCTTTATATTAGGTACACTAAGAACTTAAGGAGTATGCATGGGAAATTAATTAAAGACGCATAAATACGAGTATATGTAACAGAATAATGTCAGATCTTAGGATTCCGTTTTATATTTGAGTAAAACGTCCTTGACACAGACTTCGATAGACCGACAAATAATCCACTAAATGATCCTACAAGGGTTGCCTTTTGAGCTACAGAGCCCTAAAACTGCGCAACAATAAAAACAAATGTCCCATCAACGGCCTCTAGCAACCGACAGTGTCAGACTGGTCAGCCATCATTCAATCGTCACCACGGTCGCGTTCGACGGTCAACCTATACGGAACCGTGCTATTTTGGCACCCACGCGAACATTGACCTCACCAGCCATAATATACACACATTCGTATATGTATTTCGAAATACATAGTAGCCAGGTATGATTTTCGTTGACACGCTGTTCGAATTCTTCGAAGTTCATTTTGAAAGGACAGTGAATGAATTGCTAGGTGCTGTCGTTTTAAACGCTACGTAAATAGATGTATGTCATGAACGTCATGGAAACGTGATTTTTCTGTATTTTCGTTTATTTTTTAAATATTTCCGCACCATAGAAACGCCTACTCGTGTGTCTGAGGATGATTTGCATTTTTGATACATTGCTATGTGATCGCTGCAGGCGTATGATTGTGGTCCACATTTAGCAGCGCCGAATGAATGATTGTGTGGTCCCATATGATAAGAGTACCATTTACCATGCAACTGTGACATCTTCTGGTGTATGTGGTGGTGTAGATTTATGTATGTTTTTATTGTGTGTTCTTGTTGGTGGCCAAATAAATAAATAAAATCTTAATATTCTCAGCAATGTTATCACCGTATGCATCAGAACATCGAGCTGTTACTTTCCTTGAGACAGTGGTTTAATATGGTATGGGAAATAGATAGGTATTGATACCTTTCAATATTGCGCGATTGATACCCGTTCCCTGATTTGATATGTGAGAAACGGAACATAAAGCGGAAATGAGAGAGAGCGGAGGATGTGTGAAAGGAACAAGATACGGAAGGGGAACATAAAATGTTATATGGAGGATTAAGACGTTAAGGCGAAAAGTGTACGCATTGAAGAAGTATTAAAGAAATAATCAATCTCACTTAAATTACTGTTTTATTGAAGACAACAGATATTATAACCATCTACAGCCTTATAATAAAACTGTCTATCAGTGTGCTAGTTAGTGTTTATCAAATAAATCACAATGTTACTAGGTGGTATTCCTTTTAACAGTAGACACTACCAAACGCGTAAGTGGGTCACCTGTATCACCGTCTGCCATAAACACCCACAATTGTAAAGGAAGTGGGTGTTGCCCCGAGCCGCACATTCATTGTCTGTCAATATGTCGTCTCCGAGATTGTAATTTATTATAATTCTTGTTAATAATTTTAGTGAACGGTATGTCTGGGTCGTAAAGCGACGTAGGCTTTCTGAACACGAGGCGAAGTGGGTCGTGATGTGAAAGCTTTAGTTACAGACCATAGTTAATCAGCGCGGGTGTTGTATAGTAATTCTATGCCTATTTAATGTACATAAATATACACTCACGCCTGTAGTCCCCGAAGGGGTAGGCGGAGGTGTAACCAGTATACCCACTTTTCGCCGAATTTATTACGGTCCCATAATGTGATAGGGGGCGAGCCTATCGCCATACCGGGCACAATTCCAGACTCCAGGCTGACACTAAGTATTTCTAAATAGAAAAACCCAATATCACTTTACACTTTATTTAATGTGTTTTAGAAAAGTTTCATTTTCCATCAAATCTGCACCCCGCGTCAATGTTCTTAACGATCCATTCATGTATCATTCGGTAGCCGGCTACCGGACAAAACAGGCAATAATCGCCCTTCTTGACGTGTGATTTATAACGTAAATATTATGTAAATAAAATTGATTTTGGCTTGTATATTACTCACTACTTATTACCCTTTTCCGAACACCGGTGTATTTGTGATACATAAGAGGTAAACTGACCGCCCCACTTAAAAAGCGAAGGTTTCGATAGCCCAATATACAGTTTTTTTGAGTTTTTTTTTGATAACCCGGTCACGCCCATTTATTCTGTAGATAAAGTTACAGCTTGGCTTTACATCTTTAATACACGTTGATATCTTTGTGTTAAACTTTTTTTTTTTATTTTTTTTATTCTGGCGCGGCAAAGTGACCACACTGCACCTGATGGTAAGCGCAGTGCCGTCCAGATAGTGTATCAAGTAGCGAGAGACAGTCTATCCCCCGCTACTCAACACAATCATGCCGGCCTGCTGTTTAGCTTCTTCACATTACGCCTAAAGGACCCAGGATCATAGGAAGGAGGGAACACGGTAGCTGGCAAACTGTTCCACAGCTTGATGGTGCGGCAAAAATACGAGTTTGCGAACCTCTTGGTTCGGGCCGGGGTAGTAGACACCACGAAGCTGTGGCTCCGCAAGCCAGTACGCGTGGTTCTGGTATGGAAGGGAGAGGATGGGATAAGATCAAACAATTCTTCAGAGCATTCGCCTTGATACAGACGGTAGAACACGCTAAGCGAGGAAATATCCCTACGCAGCTGTAGCGGCTCCAGGCTGTTACTCACGTCTGCATCATTCACAATGCGGATGGCCCGCCGCTGCAACCCGTCCAAGGCATCGAGGAGGTATTTTGCGGAACCGTCCCAGAGGTGCGAGCAGTATTCCATTCCCGGTCGCACCTGTGCTTTATATAAGCGGTAGAGCTGACCGGGCGTGAAAAACCGCCGCACCCTGTTCAGGATTCCGACCCTGCGTGAAGTGGCGGATATTACGCCCTCGATGTGACTCCTTGGATTAAGATCGCAGCGGATATCCATACCTAGGACACTAAGGTCATTCCGCATTGCGAGTGGAACACCCTGAAGAACGGGGATTGGAGAAAACGGAGACTTCTTGCACGAGAACGCGCACACCTGGGTTTTCTTGGCATTAAACTCAACCCGATTCCTGGTACCCCATGATGAGATGAGATCCAAGGTCTGGTTGAGCTCAACGACAAGATCCTCTCGTCTCCTCTCAGTATCCGCCCGGCAACCAGGAGGCTTGCTGCTATAACGCCCATGAACCGTGCTGTCGTCTGCATAGCAATGAATGTTGCCAAGCGACAACATATCATTGATATGCAGAAGAAACAAGGTGGGCGAAATCACAGAACCTTGTGGTACTCCGGCATTTACTGACATGAGCTGCGAAGCGTGTCCATCAACGAGGACACGCATTCTACGCTCATGCAGAAAGCCGGAAATCCACTTGCACAGGTTGTCGGGCAGACCGTATGCCGGGAGCTTGGAGAGAAGGCCACGATGCCAGACCCTATCAAACGCCTTGGCTAAGTTGCCTGTACATTCATAATCCTCCTGCGTTACAAAATGTGTGTTATGCAGTGTACCATCTGTATAAATAAGCTTCAGGTAAGCCTAGCGTAGATCCTATAAGTTGTCTTTCAAGTCCAGTTTCTATCCGGTTATTTCGAAGGCATATGCTTTCTCGCCTTATGTAAGATACATGTCAGACTAATTTTGCCTACACCTTTTTTATCTATACTAGATCGCTCACTGGTCGAAATCATAACTAAAAGCCTGGGTGGCGCAGTTGTAGTTACGACTGCCGTGTGCTGGGGTCTCGGGTTAGATCCCCGGGTCGGGTAAAGCGATAATGGGTTTTTCTATTTACATATACTCAGTTTCAGCCCGGAGTCTGGAAATGTGCCTGGTATGGTGGTTATACCATTGCCTACCCCTTCAGGGATTATAGGTGTGATTGTATATGTATATATGAAGTTCTTTTTTCAAAAGTACACTTTTATAATCATTGCATTGTTTTTTTATTTCTGTTCTATTATGTTAGCTGAAAGCATACGTTCTTAGCGTGTGTTATGTGTTTGACACTTGTAAACAATGAACGGTGTATTTTAGTATATTACTTGTAACCCATATTATATATCAAATTTAGCCTTTTGCACTCCTTATCCATATAAGCTTTCCATAAGCCATTTTCACACTCGTCGGTGCGCTTAAAATGAGATACAAAGTTTTCCCTTCACTTGGATTATTTGTTTAGAAAATTTGGAATCGACTAAAAGTTTTTCTATGGATTTTTTTTTCTATGGAATTTCATTGCGGCACCGTTAATGTAATCAAGCATGCAAAATAAATATCTGTTAATAACCTTAATTTACGGACATGCAACCGCCTCTATATTGTAAATATTTTAGGCACCGACTCTTATCAATCAACTCTTTAGACCAGACTAAACGTCTAGGCTTAACAAAACACACACCGCAATACATTACCCCCTTTGCTTCGTTGTAGTCGGCTAAAAATAGTTCGAAATATTGCAGGGTTGGCAATATGAATGAGGAGTTTTTGGTTTGTCTCTCGCTACTTTATACTCTAACTCGACGGCACTGCGCTTACCATCAGGTAAAGTGTGGTCACTGTGCCAGGATAAAAAAAGATGGTACGCATAGTAAGTGAAGTACGTATTCATTTTAATGCGCTTTAGGTTATGTATTGTTTCATAAGTATATTGTGAATAAGTGAATGAAACACTCGTCTTAAAATTATGGTATCATATTTTTTTGTGAGTGTACCTTTGGAAGTATTACTCAGTTTATCTCAGAAGACCTGAATTATTCATCATTTTATGCACATTTCCATTACCTTAAAGCACTTCTAATTAAGACATTGGCTCCAGAAATCACTTGTTATTGACCTTTAAAATAAAAGTGTATTAAATAAGTTATAATAGCATTTATGACAGGTCAAGGGATAACCACCACGGATTGGCAAGATAGTGGAAAACTGGTCTTGGGCATCCTTAGATTGTTATAGTTCCTTATTCAATTACATTACTTACTCTTGCCTTCTGAATACTCTGACACTAGACCTTCGGCCGCTTCACCTCCTTGGCATGGCAAAGTGTGAAGAAGCCCCACAGCAGGCCGGCATGATTGTGTTGAGTAGCGGGGGGTAGGTTGACTCTCGCTACTTGATACTCTAACCATACAACACTGCGCTTACAATCAGGTGCAGTGTGGTGACTTTTGATAAAAAATTGTAAATGTATAAGTTTTTGATGCAGCCCTATTGGGTACAGTTATTCTTGTACAGGCTGGTTCCCCATAGAAACGTGACCACACAACGCTCTGCGATCACGAACAAGACGCGAAAGAAAATACTTTACCAACGCTGGATGTACTGTAGTACATGCTTTTGTTAGTTTTATGGGATGTAGAACGATTGTTGAGAGATTTGTCTAAAGCGTCGTTTGATTCGACAAGAATACTAGCCCTGTATTAAACTTGACCGACTGCTGGGCACGGGTAAAGTTACAAAAAGTTTGGACTAAGGTCCAGCAGCTGTCCTAATACCGGTTGGTAGACTTCCCATACCTTTGAAATTATTATGAGAATTCTCGGGTATGTGGGTTTCCTCACGATGTTTTCCTCCATTGTTAAAGCTGCTAAGCTGGTACCTGGTATTATGACAAAAAGGTCTTAATACTAGGGTTGCAGAATTCAAAATCCTACAATAAGGTAACTTACATAAAATACATTGAACTACTCTAATCTAATATAGGTTAATTCAAATTATATTTTGTGTGTAGTCCCAACATTGTACACCAGTTTTTATAAAGAGCAACGCTAGTTTCTTGTTCGTTCTGCTATAGTGAATGTGCACTCTAGGCGGCAGGGTTAAAAAGATTGGCGGAATCTAAATAAATAAAACCCAACAGTCACACACATAGTCCTGACCTCACACTAAGATACATGTCTTGTGTCGTGGGAATCAGGAACTACGAGAGACTTTCGGTCTCATAAACCAGACCCAAAAAATATCTGTCACACAAAGATTCGAATCAATCGAAATCGCGGCCTTCCGTTTCACAGCCGGCTACTGATCCTTTACGCCACGGAGTCTATGTACAACATTTTTTGGATTGTTATGAAAAAGGACTCTATAATAATCTGTATATATAAAAGAAGAAACTGACTGACTGACTGACTGATCGATCAACGCACAGCCTAAACGGCTGGGGTTAAAGACTTGAAATTTTGACAGTAGGTACTTTTTATCACGTAGGCATCTACTAAGGAAGGGTTTTTGGAAATACCACCCCTAAGGGGGTAAAATAGGGGATGAAAGTTTGTATGAAAATCCGTCATTTTTGAAGTTAAATTCATGAAAATTTGTATTTGGCATTTTAGTAATAAATAAAAAAAAATATGTTTCAGGATTTTTGGAAATTCCGCCCCTAAGGGGGTAAAATAGGGAATGAAAGTTTGTATGAAAATCCGTCATTTTTAAGTTAAACGCATGAATATTGGTATTTTGTATTGTATACTTTTTCTCCCAAACATGACCTCCACGCGGGCGGAGCCGCGAGCAACAACTAGTGCATCATAAGTATCTACGTATCTTCAAAGTACCTACGTCTGTATTGGTGTTATATAGGATGTACCATTGTACAATGGTGTCGTGTTTCTAACCGGACTGGTCGGACCGGTCGCAGCCGGTGTCGTGCTCTTATTCTGCTAGCTGTACGTAGGCGGGATGCGGCGGAATTCGCAACTTATTTGTATTATTTTCTATGCCTATGGATGGTACGCGTTTATTGAATGATCAGGTTAGGTGTGCAGACTATATAGGTATGTCGACACTAGTGGTTAACTAAAGCTAAGAACAGAGACTTTAGACTTAAAACACGCATTCAAAAAAGGGGGTTTTGAAATCTGAAGCGTATTTAACGCAGAATCCTTTAACTCATATAAATAAAGATTGAATGAGGAAGTGCGGAGATGAAATGAAATTCTTTATTGAATAAAAGCACACACATCGCTATTGAGTTTTTGTATTGAAATTGTAACACAACAACTATATCACACTTAAATTTACACCTAGGATTGATTAAAATACACTCACGCACGGGTAGGCAGAGGTACCAGTGTACCCATTTTTCGCCGAGCTTATTACCGTCCCATGATGTGATAGGGAGCAAGCTTATCGCCATACCGGGACAATACAAGACTCCGGGCTGATACTGAGTATTTCTTTGTAGGAAAACCCAATATCACTTTTATCCAACTTAAGATCTCAGCACAGCAGTTCCACCGCGTACGCTACAACTGCGTCACCGAGGCACTAAGAAAGCAGAACTTCAAGGATGAAAAATAATATGACTAAGATAGAATAGATAGATGTATGTACCTATTCAGGTCATAAATTCTGTCACATGTTTAATATAAAATAATTGAAACAAGTTTATTCATTATGTAACCATTTATATACCAAAATGAACTTAACAAAACATAGATTCTTATGACACTAAAGTTTATTCAAAATGATCTCCGTGATTTTGAATACAGGCCTTCAATCAGCGCGGCCAGTTGTCTATCGCAGCACGAACGAGGTCCATGTCAATATCGGCGGCTACCTTAATCAAGGATGTCTTGAGTGACTCCAAATTGGGATGAGGCTTTGAGCACGCCTTTTCCTCCAAGTGTTGCCATATCTTGTAATCTAATGGATTCAAATCTGGACTGGAGGACGGCCAGTCTTCGTGCCGGATGAAGTCGATTTCACGCGCCGCCAGCCAGTCTTCTGTGCTCTTCGCTCTATGAGCTGGCGCCGAATCTTGTTGGAATACCCAGTGCCTGTTATTGAACATGGTATGAGAAACAGGTTCCACAAGGTTCGTCAGGACTGTATTTTGATACACAACTGCATTCGTTTTTACACCTTTCTCACAAAAATGTACCTCTGTTAAGCCCCAATAAGAAACTCCCAACCATACCATGAGCGAGGATGGAAAATGACCTCGTTGGACACGCGGAATACGGTTGCTCGCTTCTTCACTACTGTGCGCGTACACCTTATCATTTTGTTTGTTGTAGCTCTCTTCTACGGTAAAAATTTTTTCATCTGAAAAAAGAATTTCCCGATATTTTTTTCCCGCGTACCGCTTCAACAAAGCGCGGCATCTCTTCAGTCTCAGACGAGCCATTAGACGAGCATTCAAACGATGTCCTGTTTTTCTTCGATATGCCCGAAGCCCTAAGTCTTCATTTAACACCCTTTTCACCGTGGTTCTGCTTAACCCCATCTGAAGGGCCAACAGTTTCTGCTTACGTTTGGGATTTCTTTGAATTCGCGCCTTCACAGCTTTTATCACTGCTGGAGTCCTAATAGACCGAGGGCGACCACTTCTTGACCTGTCATCTACACTACTGTCTTCATTGTATCGTTTGATAGTACGATAAACGAATCTTTTGGTTATATTCAAATTTTTCAGTATGTCAAAAATTTGAATTGGCGCGTAACCGCAACGATGCAACGCAATTACTGCAACACGGTCTTCTTTAAGCGTCCACTCCATATTTAAAAATGAGTAAAATTCTAAAAAGTATACATTTTTATTTTCATGAACAATTTGAAATTCGAATTCAATAAACTTTTTTGTGGCCAGCATTCTAAAATAAAAGTTTTTACTGTGTGACAATACTTATGACCTGACTGTGTATATTTGAACGATAAAACCATATTACGGAAGAAATATCTTTGGATCTGTTTTCTATACTAATATTATAAAGAGGAAAGATTTGTATGTAAGTATGATTGTAACGAATTGGTTTAAAAAGTACTGGACCGATTTTAAAAATTCTTTTACCATTTGAATGCTATTGTCACTGATTAATATGGGCTATTTTAATTGCAAGAGAAAATAATGATTTTATAAAGATTATAAGATAACCTTCACGCGGGCGGAGCCGCGAGCAACAGCTAGTTTAACATAAAGCTCAAGCGCTAATCAAAAGCTGTTGACAAGATGCAGTTAGAGAGACACTAATGGCTTAAGGCGAGCCACGACAGGCGATGACAGATGGAGATTTGCTAGGAACTGTAATTAGAGGATTATTTATTTTGATTAAAAATATAGAGTTCTGTGGTTTCCAAAGTTGATAGGACCACAATCGAATTGTAAATTCGGGACTCAACTCTTATTTGTCATAAATAAATAGGAGCAAAATTATATTAATGAAGGAGTGTTTAAATAAGAAAAAACACATTCAGTTCCAACCGAAAATGTGAATACTTAAATACAAGGAGTTCTAGTTTTTGGTCCCGGTCGGTCGATGTATTGTGCTATTATTCAGGGCCAATATTCGCTCTCGATTCATTGGTCGGCCACAACCCATAATTTGGAAAGCTGGTGTAGTATCCAAATAAAGCATAATGAAAAAAAAACAAATAAAAATCTTAAATCGTTTGCAGTCATGTTACATCTCGGTCCTAATTAAATCTGACATTTAATATTTGTTAATCTGACAGCCTCCATGGCGCAGTTGGCGAGTGAAACGAGAGGCCCTGGGTTCGATTCCCACACCGGAACAAATGGTTGTGTGACAGACAGATATTTGTATCCGTGGTCTAGGTATTGTGAGACCGAAAGTCTCATTGATACCTACAACACAAGACTCGTATCTTAGTGTGGGGTCGGGGCTATGTGTGTGACTGTTGGGTGTTATTTATTTATTTGAATATGACATAGTTTTAATCACGACAGTTTAATGTAAAATCTATTTAAAATCTTGATTCAGCACCTTACTTCGTATACTTCACCTACATTCTTGCAAATAATTTGAATTCGCAATACTTCACTAACTTTTATTTCGGACGCGCTGAAATCGTTAAGGTAGTAAAGTTAAGTTTCATCACATACGCATCTACAATCCCAAGTGATGTGCGTAGTGCAAAGTGCATAGAGTGGACAATGCAATTCTACACAATAGAAACAATGTGGGGACGTGTCAGATTGAAACCTGCTCCACAGGATCGCCATACATAGATTGCGGGTTTTGTTTGACATGCGAAGATTTTCTCTAGGATAAGGGTAGGCAGCGGCTTTGCTGTGCCCTGGCATTGCAGAAGTCTATGGGCGGCCGTGACTACTTACCATCAGGTGGCCCGTCTTCTCGTCTGTCTATCGAGGCACTAAAATATAAAAAAGGGGGACTTAATATTAAAGTTGATATGATTAATAAATTTAGAAGGTGAGCTGGCTGTGAAACGACAGACCGTGGGTTCTATTCCCGTACTGATACTGCATACCCAAAACAACATCTGTCTGTCACACAAAGATTTGTCTCGGTGCGGGAATTGAACCCATGGCCTCCCCTTTCACAACCGACTACTCGCCCGCTAAGCCAACTGTTGTGAGACTGCGTACTTGATAGCCGCAAATTGAATCCGAATAAGGTCAGGGCTATATCAGCGACTGTTCTTTATTTATTAAGCATGCAGTTAATAGTTGCAACTGATAATGCCTGTCTGCATTACAATTACCAAGTTTATTTACTTATTTTGTCGCCAGAATATTAAACACGGTATAATCATGTGCAGCATTCAATTTCGGTGCAACTCTTCTTTATTTGCATACATTGTGACATGATATCCTCCGTGGCACAGTAGGCGAGTAGCTGGCTGTGAAACGAGAGGCCGTGGGTTCGATTCCCACACCGGGACAAATGTTTGTGTGATAGATAGATATTTGTGTCCGGTCTGGGTGTTGGGAGACCGTGCGTCTCTCGTAGTCCCTGGGATGATACCCATGACACAACAAGTATCTTAGTGTGGGATCGGGGCTATGTGTGTGTGTTGGCTGTTATTTATAATTATTACTAGCTGTTGCTCGCGGCTCCGCCTGCGTGGAGGTTATATTCGGGAGCAGAAGTATACAATCCAAGGAGTTGTCTTCTGCACTGAGGCCCCTGTAGCTATTGTCCAGCCTCTCAGTTGTTGTGCCTGAATCTTGAGATTGCATCTAAAGAATACCCTATAAGTTTAACCTCACTTTGCCCCTTTTAGGGATAATTTTTCAAAAACGTTGAAACACGTATTTCTTTATTTCCTACCAAACGCCTAAATATGAATTTACATACCCCTAAGTCGAGGAATTATGGATTTCCCATACAAATTTTGAACTCCTATTTGACCCTTTCAAGGTTGTTTTTTGAGAAAAAAGATAGCCTATGTCCTTTTCCAGGATATAATCTATTCCCTTACCAAATTCCATTATAATCCGTTCAGTCGTCAAGAGGTAACAAACAAACAAACATAGTTACTTTCGCATTTATAGTATTAGTATGGATTTATAGGATATCAAAGATTGAGACGGTAGTCCACTTTTAATATCGACCTTTACTATCTTTAAGCCCATAAGGCATAAGACACAGTTAAGTTGTTAGACATACATGCGCGATCACGCCTGTAATCCCCGAAGGGGTAGGTAGAGTTATAACCAGTACGCCGATATTTCGGCGTGTTTATTACTGTCCCACGGTGTGATAGATGTGATGTTTCGCGTTCGATCCTCGGGTCGGGTAAAAGTGATATTGCGTTTTCTATCACGAAATGTCAGTATCAGCCCGGAGTTTGTATTTGTACCCAGTATGGCGAAAGGCTCGCCCGCTTATCACATCGTGGGGCAGTTTTAGTTTTTCAAATATATTACAATATCACCGCATTGGTGTAGTAGCGTGCTTAGGCTGAGGTCGTGGGTTCGAAATCCAGATGCGATAAATACTATTTGTGTTTCAGTTTTCCGTTCCTGTATGCCTTATACACGATGCCCAAATGTTGAATTTATAATATAGTGGTAGGCTGCACCTCTGCCTGGACAGACGTGATCTTACTTCGTTGTAACTGGTTATGTAAAATAGAGTAATATAGATAATGCAGACGCCACCGATTATCTTGTTGACACTAATTTGTCTGATGATATGCACATATTTATATAGTCAACTGAACCATATTTCCTACATATCTTTATAAGTACAAATTAAATGCTGTAGGTAGGCGTAACATTTGAGAACGGGTGGGCTTATTTGACTCATTTTTAATTATTGTAATATTTCGAATATTCGGGAGTCTGGAATTTTACTAGCATCTTCACATTACGCCTTTTCGAGATTTGTATACATACTATAAAATTAGGGGGTCTTAACCGTGACAACAATAACAGTAATAACAGCATGCCAACATTTTTTTTATCAGGGGTCTAGAGTTGGCGTACGATGTTTGGCCGTTTTACGGCCTTCTGAGTACTACCGCTGCTTCACTTTCTTGCCCATGTCGTACTGTGAAGAAGTAGGCCGGCATGATTGTATTGAGTTACGGGGAAAGATTGTCTCTCGCTACTCGATACTCTAATTGGACGGCACTGCGCTTACCATCAGGTGCAGTGTGGTCACTTTACCGAGCCAGGATAAAAAAAACTGCCAACAAGCGTCTCGTACTGTGAGATTTTAAAAATCCCGCTGCTCTGAATCCGTGTCCAAAGACTCTTCTGGTATTCTTACCTTCAGGTGACGCAGTTGCTCGCTTTCGGGCCTTAACCTAGGATTGCCAGCACCGAATTTCAAAAACCAGGATTCGAATTTGAATAAACCAGGACAATTCATTTTAAAAACAGGACGTATCTTTGTTTTAAAATAGCACAAACACTCGTGAGCCGTGGGGTTGCCCCTAACGTAGGGATTGCAAAAGTCGCGCACGATATTTAAAATACAGAACCTTATCAGGGTGGTTTACAACCCAGGACGCTGCTTTAAAACTATCCAGGACACCCCAGGACACTTTAAAAACCAGGACATGTCTTGGCAAAACAGGACGGTTGGCAACTCTACCTTCACCTAGCCTTAGATCTTCCTCTACACTAGAGTTCGGACGTACTGCCCGGGTAGGACTTTGATCACTATCGCCCACGTCTCGCCATACAACTGGCATTTTAATTAATTTTATATGTATTTAAACCATATAGCTAAAGATCATAGGTGATTTGAATTCGAGATCGTTTGACCCAACTTGTATTACCATAAGCGCTAGCCGCCCACCCAATACATGTGCTTAGCCGTAACAATACTTAATGCTCCAAAAATAGAGTCGGAAATGCTTTGGATTTAGTACAGAGAAAAGTTGGCATAAAGAGAGTTCGATGAACTCTACGCCATGCAGTACTGCAGTGTACGACGAACACAATGCGGTGTTTTGGCAATTTTTAAGCTTGTATTCCACACGCAGTAGTATTTAGGAAGTCGCATAATATGTGAAAATACCAGTGCGGTTGTTTCTTGTAAAAATCACACTGATGGAAAGGTTTTGGTGGAAACAATTAACAAAAGTATTATAGTTTTGCGTATATGTGATTATGGATCGGCTTATAACTCAATCTTTAAGGCTGCATTCCGCACCCAAGAGCTGGAAAATTTGAGCACTGTCTCATAAAAAACCGGTAGATGTGCAACTGCTGATATTTCGGTCTTCCATGAGATTGAGAGGAAATTTTGGTTTATTCTACTCCCATGGCAAGTGTTCTGAAAAATATACTCATTATATTCTAAAATTTCACTTAATAACGGTAGGCAGCGGCTCTACGGTGCCCTGGCATTGCAGAAGTCTATGGGCGGCGGTGTCTACTTACGATCAGGTGGCCCATCTGCTCGTCTGCCTATTCAGGCCTTAAAAAAATCAACCAGCAGCAATATCCGTTCAGCCATTTATTTTGTGATGCGCAAGAGACTTTTTTTTAATATAAGTATAGATTTCATTAATCAGATTAATCAGAGTGCCGACGTACTTGGCTGTGTGACCGGCGAGGGTGATGGTTCTAATCCCAGTGCAATTATAATTTATAATTAGAATTTGTATCTAATATGGTAATAGACTCGCCACTAAAATAAATCAGCGAACCTACTAAAAATATTGATAGCAATCCGTAGAATAATCAACATAAAAAAAATATAATAAAAAAAATCAAGTAAATAGTAAATTATTTATTGTCCAAAAACACATTTTACATATTATAACAAAAATACAACGGTCCCCGCACTAGGCGAACAAGTACATAAATCTATTTCTTATTTCCATTTATATCCAAAGGGATAACGATACATTAACAGGTCGTTTTCCTTTGAAAACGACCCGTTAATGTATCGGTGAAATTTTTAAATCTGAATTTTATTATATTGATTGTATATACCTGTATCAGCAAAAAGCAGCAATAGCCTAGTTGGTTGCAGTACGGATTTTCAAGACGAAAGTCGTATGTTCGAAACCCAAATGGCATACACCTCTGACTTTTCTAATGTTACGTGTAATACACAAATGTTAATTGTCGCTTGCTTTAACGATGAAGGAAAACATCGGGAGAAAACCTGCATACTTGAGAGTTCTCATAAGAATTTCGAAGGTATGTGAAGTCTACCAACCCGCATTAGGCGTGGTGGACTAAGGTCTAACCCCTCTCATTAGTAGCAGTGGGACAATGTTTAATACATGGCTAATATTATTGATTATATTATATTATATTAAATACGTGTATATTGTATGAACGTACACACAATGATTTTAATTAAGCATGCCATTCTTATTTGCCATGGAAGTAAACAAAAAGTAACACATCTACACGAACCTTTCTAAATGCGTTCGTCCCACGACAGAAATGCCTTCGTTGATTTCGAGATTAGACTTAATGTGTATATTAACTAATAATAGTGCGTTTTTTACACAAATGACTACCAGAAATGTGAGGATGGTTCCCATTATGATTAGCTCTGTAGTTTGTTAAATATTTGGATAAAATTCCATGGTTATTTATACTCTTTATTACACACTGGAATATATGATATAAAACACACAACAAAATTATTAAAAGTACAATTGCCGGTCTAATCGCTCTTGGCGATTTCTTTAAGACAACCATAGATTAGAAAATTTTAAAAGGGAAAATAAAGAGTGTATAGTGGTTAGTTATGGTTATATACTTTAAAGTGTTGTCAGGTTATCGAAAATTAGAGACGAGAGCCAACATTTGGATTTCGAGCCTCGTTCTATTTAATCAGATGAGCAAGGGCAAGGCCTTTTAATGTTGAAGACTTGAAAGTATAATGGCTTCTTATATTTACGCGAATATTACATTGGAATATAACTAATTTTATGGATTTTATCGCGTTGTATATGCGTACTTGAAAGTATCATAATGGGGACAAGGTAGTAAAATGGCCTTGATATGCAAAAAGTATCTGGACAGTTATTTCGAGTTTCTCGTAGTAACTATATGTGTAACTAGTGATCCCGGGTAGACGTTGTCCTGCCATAAACTGCCTTATCTGTATACCGAATATTCTTTAAAAATAAGAAATACAGATCTCGACAACAGTGCCACCTATCGGATCCTAATTTTATCTTTTAAGTTGGACCCAACCATACACATACACATTTTATGAAATCGGTTGAGTGGTTTGAAAGTCTATAAAGGAAAAAAGTAGAAATAATTTTTGTGTTTAATTTATATAGATATGGCTTCTTCACGGAAGTTTGTATTTCGATGGATTTACTAAAAGTATTCTCGAATAATGTAGACACAGAACAGTGTGTGAAGTTTTCAAATCAAGCCATGATCATACCGTAACAAAATTTCTTATATTATTTAGCTTACCCTTAAATTTATTTAAGTCTTCGTTTCTTTCAGAATCGCTCGATTTAAAAGAACACTGTGATAAAATTAGCGCGATGTGAAACCGAACGCAAGCTCGGAGAAAGTTCAAAAGCTCCGCGGCTCGCTCGCAGAAACAAACGTTCATTGTCCATTATGAGGTTGTTGGCATTATTTTAAACATGTTTGTTAAAGTATTCTTAAAGTTAATTTAGTTTTTACTTGTCTGTCTTGCGTAAGTCGTCAAGCTTGTAAAAGTCGAAGTACAAGTTTAACGGTAGGCAGCGGCTTTGCTGTGCCCTGGCATTGTGGCCCGTCTGCTTGTCTGCCTATCGAGGTCCTAAAAAAAGAAAATTTTAAAATATTTTAACAAAGACTGGCACGTGAGCAATTGCGTTATAAGTATTGGCTAATGGTAAATTATATTCACCGCCTTGGTCGCCTTGGATGTGATCTCCTTTCTCCGTAACCCAAACTCGGGCCATTGTGCGTACTAAAATTTTCTCTAACTCCTACCAGAAGTGCAACTCCTGGTATCTCCACACTCTTCGGAGCGACCTTGTCCCGAAGATTTCAGCCCGTTGTGTAGCTTCCCATTTCAAGATGAAGTGGGAAGCTGTTTCGTCGCCTGACAGACATCTCTACAAAGGGGCTGTCGGCCATACCTAGAACATATAAATGTTTGTTAAGTGAGTAGTATCCAATCTTCTTTGTCGTTCCCTCACTGATGAGGATCGTGACCATATATAAATATGGTTTTCATGGGAAATTAGTGCAGTGGTTTCCCCTTGCCAGATCTTTTAGGGGATATTTAGGCCCCAAAGTCAGTGATAGCTCTTCCAGTCGGTTTACCGGCAAGTTTGATGGTTATTCAGCTATAGCCTCTTCTGTTGTCTAGCAGGGAGCACCACCGCCAGCTATTCTGACGGACCACTAGCGCGTGCAGGAGGGGTTGACTTGGGTCGGATAGATGTTTAGCTCCGTTCTCCCATTACTCCCCCACACCACTTGGTATCCAATCAGTGCCTACGTTTGTACGTACATTTTCCTGTCTGGCACCAGCAGCATCTCCACTGCCATGTATACCCAGAACACCAGAAGAATTATGGATAAAAGGCCTTCCTTTTATCCATATTTCTTCTTCAAAATTCCTTAATGAGGTTGGAAAAGAAGGGAATTGTTCAAATTACAAAACGGCAATTTGTTACCTCACGTCAGTTTTCTGTTAGGGAGGGGCACTAACCCAGACGAACCGGTCCATTAACGCTGCAGGCAAAACAGTCTTCAGCATGGCTATGTCATATTAAATTAATCAAACTCAATCAGATAATTATTTATTGATAGTGCATCAGTACAAATTAGCCATAGAGAGGTAGATATCGGCCAAGGCGGTTCAGCTTTCTATTTATGTACATGCACTAGATAATTCTTTATGGACTTAACTACTGCTATATAGTTATACGCACTTTTATAATCAACAAATGTAAGGGTACGATGATTCCAATAAATATTTTTTTCTCTTTATGAGGCTTTTAACAAGTACATGACAATATTAACAGAACGACTCTTTAATACTCAGTTTAATTTACCATTATTCCATGTTGTAACAGGTACTAGACATTCACTCACACCCCAGCCGCTAATCACAAAAAGCATCAGTAATGTAGGTCACAGTCTGGTTGCTCCCCATTCAGTCAAGGGCGCGAGGGTAAAGCCCCGAGCAGCAGGCGCAGATTCAGGTCTTTTTTTTTCTGGCACGGCAAAGTGACCACCTGATGGTAAGCGCAGTGCCGTCTTATTAGAGTATCGAGTAGCGAGAGACAATCTATCCCACGCTACTCAAGCCAATCATACCGGCCTGCTTCATTCACACTACGCCATGGGCAAGGAGGTGAAGAAGCGGTCGAGGGTCTAGTGTCAGAGTACTCAGAAAGCCGCAAAACGGCCAAACATCGTACCCCAACTCTAGACCCCCGACAAAAACCGAATGTACACTGGCTGATCCCGAAACGCGACACACTTGCGTGTGCTATTATAGCGGGTTTTACACCCTGTGTACGGTTTTCGCTATCCGGGCGGAAATGAATATCCTACCACTACTGACGAAAGCCGTATGTTCGAAACCCAAGTGGCATACACCTCTGACTTTTCTAAAGTTATGTGTGTATTAAATGTTAATTATCGCTTGCTTTAACGGTGAAGGAAAACATCGTGAGGAAACCTGCATATCTGAGAATTCTTATACGAATTTCGAAGGTATGTGAAGTCTACCAATCCGCATTAGGCCAGCGTGGTGGAGTAAGGCCTAACCCCTCTCATTAATAGAGGAGGCCCGTGCCCAGCAGTGGGACAAAGTTTAATACAGGGCTAGTATTATATACCGACGGACTTGGCTGCCAATAGAATTTTTCGTCGTACATCGTAGAATGCAACACGAGCTAGTTAGTGGCCATCTGATTTGATTGCCATTGTGATAAGCACCATGTGTCTGTTGCCGATTAATAGCGATGAAGATTGGAAAGATAGTGGGATTTGTTGCGGCTTTGTTAATCTTAATCACCGTACAAAATGCAACAGTGAGCTGTACGATCAACTCAGTCAAACAAACCAATAAAAATACACAAAACTGTACATAGCTAATCTTATTCAATATGACGAATGGGAAGATTTATTTCAGTCATAGGGAAGATAACTTTTATTCATTTTCGGAAAGTATTGTCTCGGACTAAAGCCTAACCCCTCTCATTAGTAGAGGAGGCCCGTGCCCAGCAGTGGGACAATGTTTAATACAGGGCTAGTATTATTATTATTTTATTGTCTCGGTGGCGCAGTTGTAATTGCGCGTGCGTTACGACTGCTGTGCTGAGGTCTAGGCTTCGATCGCCGGGTCGGGTAAAGTGATATTGGGTTTTTATATCTAGAAATTCTCAGTATTAGACTGGAGTCTGGAATCTGTGCCCGGTATGGCGATAGGCTCGCCCCCTATCTCATTATGGGACCGAAAAGTGGGTGTACTGGTTACGTCTCTGCCACCCCATCCGGGATTACAAGGCGTGAGTGTATGTATGTATGTAGGGTGTGAGAAAGTATTGCATATTGACTTAACTCGGTGGAAAGGGGTCATTATTCCCATTAAAATCCTTAAATCCATGCCTGCCGATGTGCCGACAGGGAAGAGCCCCATCAGCTGATTCCAATCAGGCGGTAATTAGACCGTGACGTTTGTTCGAATGTTTTTTTATGAGAGAAAGTGTCAAATTTACTTGTTTCACGGTTAATGTGTTTTGTGATGGTGTAGAAAGTTAATAGAATAAAACGGTATTATAATTTTGTGCATTAAATAAATTCTTGCAAAAAGTATATAATTTATATATAATAGCGGTGCAGAGTTTTGTTTCATAGATATGTCAATTGTATTAAGACATCTATGAGTTTATTTTAGGATTTCTTTTCAAGGTCAATCTACATTATGACAGGAAATGCCGGCGCCATTCAACTAAAAAAAAAAATAAATAAATAACACCCAACAGTCACACACATAGCCCCGACCCCACACTAAGATACGAGTCTTGTGTTGTGGGTATCAGGGACTACGAGAGACGCACGGTCTCACAACACCCAGACTCCGGACACAAATATCTGTCTGTTATACAAACATTTGTCCCGGTGTGGGAATCGAACCCACGGCCTCTCGTTTCACAGCCGGCTACTCGCCAACTGCGCCACGGAGGCTGTCAAATAATTGTCATATAAAAGTTTTATTTAATGATCCTATTTACGAATTACTCGATATAATTTGGTCTACTTGACCGACTTGCCATTGGCTTACAGTAAGTGCAGTGGCAGCGTGATTTTCTGGTATTCTGACTGTTCACGGGTAGAAAGAACTCAATAACTATTACTAATTTAGATTGATACACAATTATATATTAAATTCTCAGGTACGCAAATACATACATATACACTCACGCTTGTACTCCCCGAAGGGGTAGGCAGACGTGTGAAACCAGTACACCCACTTTTCGCCGAATTTGTTACAGACCCAAAATTTGATAGGATGCAAGCCTATCACCATACGGGCACAATTTCAGACTCCGGGCTGATACTGAGTATTTCTAAATAGAAAAGCTAATATCACTTTACCCGGTGTCGAACCCGAGTCCTCAGCACAGCAATCGTAACGCATGCGCTATTACAACTGCGCCACCGAGACAGTTATACTTTTTTTTTTATTCTGTCACGGCAAAGTGACCACACTGCAGCTGATGGTAAGCGCAGTGCCGTCCAAATAGAGTATCAAGTAGCGAGTGACAGTCTATCCCCCGCTACTTAACAGAATCATGCAGGCCTGCTGTTTAGCTTCTTCACATTACGGCTAAAGGACCCAGGATCATAGGAGGAAGGGAACACGGTAGCTGGCTAACTGTTCCACAGCTTGATGGTGCGGCAAAAATACGAATTTGCGAACCTTTTGGTTCGGGCCGGGGTAGTAGACACCACGAAGCTGTGACTCCGCAAGTGTGACATAAAAATATTTCACCAAACATTTGATTGAAGTGATGATATCTCTGTCTTCTTAACTTGAGTCACGGCAACCGCGTAGAGCCAGGGTGGGTCGTATGTACTGTAAATAAATGTATACATGACATTTGTTGGGCCAACGGTACCTCATTCACGTAGCCGATTGTGTTCAGAACCGGTACTTGCACAATCAATTCATGTCATGGGTTGGGCTTTGGAGCTTGATCACCAGTAAATGATTACGGTGTATTGAATGAGTTTAAGTTTCTTGTAAAACGCGAATATACTGTTTTCATATAAGATATCGGACAGATGTTTTAAAAAGTACCCCGACTTCAATAAAAAACAAATTATGTCACTTTAAACTTTGAGGGTTGCCCTTGATTTTTCTGAGATCCCATCATGAGACTTGGTGCCAATGGGACCACCTGGGAAGTATACCCTTTTAAACAAAAAAAGAATTTCTCGAATCGGTCCAGGCATCTTCGAGTAATCGGGGAACATACATAAAAAAAGATTCCTACGAATTGTTCTCCTCCTTTTTTTGAAGTCGGTTAAAAATGACAGGCTTTGTGAAAAATATAATATGTAGCATACAAATTAAATATTGAAAACTAATAAAGTTCCGATAAAGCGTCTCAAGTTCTTATTCGTATTAGAAAGGGATGCTCTATCTCTTTCTGTAAAGCGAGTCTGTGTTAAATGTGTATAGCGTACTAGCGAGTGACGTCATCTGAAAGTATAGTGCGGTCTCTGTCTAGCAAGCTATTAAACATATACATAAATATACATAGGCGTGAGCCTGTAATCCCCGAAGGGGTAGGCAGGGGTGTAACCAATACATCCACTTTTCGCCGACTTTATTACGGTCCCATAATGTGATACTGGTGAGCCTATCGCCATACCGAGTTCAATTCGAGACTCCGGGCTGATACTGAGTATTTCTAAATAGAAAAACTTAATATTACTTTACCCGATCCGGGGATTGAACCTGAGACCTCAGCACAGCAGTCGTAACGCATACACAATTACAACAGCGCCACCGAGGCAGTAAAAACGGGTAAAGTTCCGATAAAGCGTTTCAAGTTGTTAGTTGGATTAGAAAGGGATGCTCTATCCCTTTCTGCAAGTGACGTCATTTGTAAGTATAGTGCTTTCTCTGTCTAGCAAGATATTGAAATAAACTAGCGATCGCCTAGTAGTCGAAACTTTTACAGTAATTCTCAAACTGTTATTTTTTTATTGGTATCACTTAAGCACCTCAATAGCTACTGAGCAAAAAAGGAAAACAGAGAAGACAAAGATACTGAACTGTATAATTGTTGCCTAGTTTTATGTACCTTCAGGAGTTTCGCCTATCGTTATTTCATCATCATTCACGTCAAATTTCAATCCCAGCTCAGTTATAAATTCGATTTGCTAAGACTAACTAAAAGTCTCTACTATGACTGACCACTGGACCCGGAATGCTGCCGCAATTTTATACAACCGTAGTTATGCTGTTTGTGTGCATGAAAAAAGGATACGTGCTGGATATATTGCTGGTGGTTAGGATATTCATATCCGTCTGGAGAGCCACCACTGTACACAGGGTGTAAAATGTACTTCCGGTGTACAGCCAGTGTAAATCGGATTTTTGTCGGGGGTCTAGAGTTGGGGTACGATGTTTGCCGTGTTGCAGCCTTCTGAGTACTCTGACACTAGACCCTCGACCACTTCTTCACCTCCTTGCCCCATGGCGTAGTGTGAAGAAACTACACAGCAGGCCGGCATGATTGTGTTGATAGCGAGGGATAGATTGTCTCTGACTGCTTGATACTCTAACTGGACGGCACTGCTCTTACCATCAGGTGCAGTGTGGTCACTTTGCCGTGCCAGGATAAAAATAAATACTTAAGAAAGCAATCGCCAATCGCTTTATTTTCCTTCTGTGTATCTCTCATGATAGTCCGTCTAGTCTTGTACAATCTAAGTATAATAATTGCAACACACAAACAACTCTATTGTTCCATCCAATAACTTAATACGGACTGAACTTGAAGACAAAGCGGTTTCGTCACGGCTTTATATCTTAAACAAAACGCTAGTGGCCAGTGCATGTTACTCAGACCGTAGCAGACTTGCATAGCCGCGTTTTGTGCTGCGACACAGGTTTAACAAAATCTCTTGCGCTACGATGTTTTTTTTTTTTTTTAGTGCCTGGATAGGCAGACGAGCAGACGGGCCACCTGATGGTAAGTAGTCACCGCCGCCCATAGACTTCTGCAATGCCAGAGCACAGCAGAGCCGCTGCCTACCGTTTTTATGGAGATCCCGGATTCTTATCATATAGATAGACTTTAATTATGGAATCATGCTATGGGACATGTCGTATTGCAATAAGTCCTTCTCTTCCTAAGTTAGGATTTTTCTGTGAAAATAAACAGTCCTTCGAAGCTATGACACGCGCGATAAACCAACCAAAACATTTTGATGTCTCTGCGGCTTGTAGAATGTTGACCTCAAACAAGAATTTAAAAGCGAGAAGCATTGATAATTACATGCATATGTGTATTTAAGAACCGATGTTACACAAACACGGTGTGTGTTAGTAGTTTAACTAATTAAGTGCTTCTGATTATGTCATACTTATAATTAGAATTTTATCAGTTACGTCCAATAAATTATGTATACGTATTTGACCTCTATCGTGTGTTTTGTTAATATGGTAATAATGTCATGCAATATAAATACTCCATAAACATGCAATCGTTTATCGTGTCAAATGACTAATTCTACACTAGAGTTGTAAATAATTGATACATTTCACACCGTATCGAATGTGATTCATTGTAATCAGTAATCGTTGGGTTTGCAATATCGTAATTGATAACATTAGATATCATTTGTTATACGAAAATACACGCGTTCCTTCATTATCCATACGATACCGTGCCCCTGTTTACGCGTTTTCCTCAAATGTGATTAATTATATTACACGTACTCTTGTAGTACAATCGTACGAACCAAATATAAACCCCCAAAAATAGACACAACTGAAAAGGCACCCTTGAAGCCTCGTGGCACCGTCTAGGCGCCGTCTGGACGTGGACGCATGCGCAACAAACAGCCTCTTCCAACTTAGCTGCCGGCAGTATCGAGCGAGCCTCCGCGCAGAGAGGTCATGCCGCAATGTCGGACGGTCGCGACTCCCCGTCGCAAGGCGGTCTAAGAGATCGCGTCTCTTTCTTTGAAAAAGTATGGGCTGGA
Source organism: Laothoe populi (assembly GCA_905220505.1). NCBI lineage: Eukaryota > Metazoa > Arthropoda > Insecta > Lepidoptera > Sphingidae > Laothoe > Laothoe populi. Next base: position 1,971,007 of record HG992155.1, on the reverse strand, counting down.
CAATCGAGCAATGACACAGTCGATGCTACCACCAATGTAGATGAAATAGAGCGTAAAATAGAGCAGCGTAAGCGGCGACCGGAATCTCCGAAGATCGAAGTAAAGTTGAAGCACACGAGAGATGGCGAATCGCCGACGAAGAGTTATGAGAGTACGTTTCCTAGCCTGAAGCTAAGGCATGTGGAGCCCGTGGAGGAGGTGGAGCGCATCGAGCGGCAGGTCGAAGAGGGCGACCTGGCTGCTGGAGTGCGCTTCGTCAAGTTCGAACGGGTCACGGTCAAGCGGACGGTGACGGAGACCAGAGTCGAAGAGCGGCCGGATTCGCCGCAGCACGAGTGGTATTCGGAGTACAAGCAGCAAACGCTGCACACAGCGCCCAGGAAAGACTACCTGAGGAGCAAGTCGGAATATGACTCTCACATCGCAGAGATTCGCGGTAAGTTTATAGAGATATTGTTGTCTATAAAGTAATTGTCAAAACTCATCGTCACTGGCAAAGTGGAGGGCAAAAGAGAGAGAGGTCGCAACCCAAATACTTGATCCGACCAAATCCGCCACAACCTTTCCATGACAGTCCATGATGCTATTCGAGTTGCCGGAACTCGTGACAGGTGGAAGAACATCATTATAGAAAAAGATATTCATGGAGGAGGTCACCCTCAGCAATGAGGAAAGCGATGCAAGGAGGAGGAAGTAATTGTTGTTATCATATTGACTCATTTTTTCAAGAATGTCACAGCACTTCTTTTATTACGGAACACACGTGAATAGTGCAATAAGTTTTTACATAAAATGCACCAAAAACCGGTATCAACTGGCTTTTTAAGGTTTCTTTATTATTTGAGTATACTTAAATCATATTCAGACTTATAGTTTGAAAGGTCATATTTCACGTAATAATATATTTTTATAAAGTCCTTAAAATAATATCCTTAAAACCAAAATATCTGGAGCGTAAGCTTAGAAGTATATATAATTTGTTGCCATTGCCAACCGTCCTGTTTTCCCAGGAAATGTCCTGGTTTTTACAGTGTCCTGGGACGACCTGGATAGTTTTTAAGCAGCGTCCTGGGTTTTTAGGCAGCGTCCTGGGTTTTTAAAGCGCCTTGATAAGGCCTCTTATTTTAAAATTAGCACATAACTTTTTTGCGTCTCGGCTCGCAAAAGATGCGTCCTGTTTTGAATTGATTTGTCCTGGTTTTTCTAACTTCAATAAATAGAAATCCTGGTATTTGAATTTCGGGGTTGGCAACCCTAATATATAAGGCAAATCGGAAAAAAATCTGGTCCTTTTTGGAATCGAAGAAATAGGAAAAGCAGAATCTGAACTAGTTAACAGCATCACGGATTTTTTTATAAAAAACCGTCTCTCCAGTAAACTCTTGCAACTCGATTTTCACGAAATAGGCTTAGTTGCCTTCATGATGGTGCAGTAGTCATAGCTGTTTAACATACAGATGTCTGTGTATGTAGGTATGTATGAGGAAAAAATGGCTATTTACGCATTGGATTTGTAGGTGTAAATAATATATGTCGGCCGCTTGACCGCACAGATACCACCACACCTCCTGGACAGTGCTACGTGTACCTAAGCTTACATTATGATCCATGCGTCATCATTCAATCATTTAAGGTCCTACCAAAAAAGATAGAGTAAACGTAGTTTTAACACGTTTCGCAAATTATGTTTATATATAAAACTGCTTGTAACAAATAAATTATTTCTTTCTTTCTTTTTTCTTTTTTAGTTAGCATTGTGCGAATGTTTAATTTGGAAGTATTAAGGCGGTTTATTTACATTGAGACATGGTTTCAAAGGGGACAACTTGGAAAACTGTCCCTCCATAATGGCGTGTTGTATGAATGTGGTATCAAAGAATAAATTTGTAAATAAATTAATAAGAGTAAAATTAATAAATTCCTTGTTTATTTCTCGATCGCAATCTAATATTTTTTGGCGTTTTTTGTAAAATTTATCGTGGTGCTATTCTAGTGCTACCCTAAATAAATGCATTTTGGCGGCCACTTCTTCACATACCGAGACGGTTCTCCTTTGCCTCCATGGGTAGGTAGGTATAGTGGTAGCGCTGTGCTGTAACCAGTTTTCGAGGTAGAAATGGCGATTCGAATTCGGAAGACCGAAGTAGTGTCTTTGTATCAAATAACATAATTAGAAGTGGCAATAAGAACTTTATGCATACGCATGTTTTTATAAACTTGTATAGTTTTTGTAGCCTTACTAGTGTTTGGTTGATCTTTTAAATGGCTACATCTCAAAAATGATTATGCATATTATACATTTTGTCAGATTTCGAAGTTACTACGTAAATCTTAAAAGAGCCGATACAATAAAATAAGGCTTGTTAATGTTGTGTAATGTAAAATAAAATTAATGTTTTTTTTATTTTCAAATTTCGAACGAGAAAATCCATAAGATATTTTTTAGGTACTGACTTTTACTGCAGGACAAATATATTTATTTGCGCTCATAAAAACAATGAGCTTATCATTTTTGATCAGTGTATTAGTAAATATATACTAATAGTTTCTTTCTTGTTTCAACTATTCTATTCTAGACAGCTCGCTGTGAGATGGGCGTGCATGTTTGTTTCATATAGGAAGCGGTTGTACAGTAAACGTTATGGCATTCTTAACTTTGCGAAAACCGGCTCTCATTCAGAGTCTTATTTTTTGGTCGTTATAAATTGATGTTAACAATTCAAGAACGTTCACTTTGATTGATGAGATGTCCAAGGTAAGGCTATTAATTCAGTATTAAGATTTGTTATGGCAGCTATAGGAGCTGATTCGATGACCATTACTACGCTAACGTTTATATTGACTTGGCAGTTGTTTTTCCAAACTTATAAATAAGACAAAGAAACTGACTTGTCTTTACTTTATAGCTGAGTTTTGATATATATCAAGGATTTATTTATTTTACAAGTCCGTTGATGAATATTATGTTTAAAAACCATCTGCTTGTATGCTTATATACATTAAGGGCAATTTTATCGCATTTCAAACTAGAAAATGTTTTTGTAATGATCAACGAATGATCATAATCAAAATAACCAGAAGTGACAAAATCCCTTAAGTTTTAAAGTAGTTCATCACCTACATATTTAAATCGAAATTTCACCTATTCTCACTTTGGCGTCGCTAGCTTATAAAATTATACGAATTTAATCCGCTCTTGAGAGTTCTAAATGTCAGAGGATACGCGCGACCTTGGCATCCGAGTTGAATATAAACAAGCGCATTTCCAAATCCAGTTTGGGTTGCGTATAATTTTATAATACTAGACATAACAACTTTAAACCGCTTTAAGATTGGCTTATGAAACCGGATTTAACGTTGCATTGAAACCTTAGATCGATCTTTTTAAATTCTTTGCATAGTTAATAGGGTAGTTTCCTGTGTTTAATTTTGTACATTATTCTCTACGCAACCGAATATAATACGCAAAAGAAACTCTTTTGCGAAAACAGAATCCAAATTGCTTGAAAAATGAGGTCACAATATTTATTTTAAATATTGGTATGAGCAAATACTCACAGGCATAAGCGAAAACGATGGCGTATTGGGAACATATCGCTATCTCCCTCGCACAACGGTACAGTACAGGCGATTCATAGTACCGTGACGTCACGGTATCAGATATGCATCCTTGTACTGTTATTTGACAACTACCCCTTCCAGCAGATTTGAGTGGTGTCTAATTTACTTATTTTTGTTCGGATTCATAAAATTCTTTCGATAATAGGTTTTAGGTAATGTAACTAGTTGATTAAATTAATAAAAAAAATCGAGTCAACTACCCTATTGCGTGAATTTATGTCTTATCAACTTAGCCAAGTGACTTTATTACTGGTGTTAAGTACAATGACGGCCTTCGTGGCGTTGCGGGCTAGCAGCTGGCTGTGAAACTAGAGGCCGAGAGTTCTATGCCCGCACCGAGATAAATATTTGTGCGACAGATATTTGTGCGACAGATATTTGTTTCATTTTTTTTTTATTTTTATTCCGGCGCGGCAAAGTGACCACACTGCACCTGATGGTAAGCGCAGTGCCGTCCAGATAGAGTATCAAGTAGCGAGAGACAGTCTATCCCCCGCTACTCAACACAATCATGCCGTTGGCGTTATGGGTGTTGTGGGACCATAGTCCCTCGTAGTCGTGTCATAGTCTAGGAAACGATGTCTTTCGGCAGTTAATATTTGGTTTTCGTTAAATATAAATACACCCAATAGTCACACATAGTCCTGACCACTAGGTCAAGCCTGTATCGTGGGTATCAACAACTATGAGGGACTACAATAATGGTTTTTATTTTTATGTCTTAATGTTTACGAATATTGCATGTTGAAATAAAATTAATTTTACGGATTTTATCGGGTTTATTTTACTTAATTAAGTTTCGAAAACTACAGTTTTCATGGTCACGGGGCGGACTGTTTTGCTAATTCTGATTATATTATATTGTTATCACGTTAATGTTCGAACTATTTCAACGATTTAAAACGTGTCACGTTACCACCAATAGTCGATACTAACAAAGGTATAAAGAGAGTTTGTGAGTTTGGATGTTCGGGGTAATATCCGGTTCTACTGATCCGATTTTGAAAATTCTTTCACTGTTAGAAAGATATTATCCCTGAGTGCTATTTTTATTTTGGTAAATATCTATTTGGTAAAAATAAGCTCCACGCGGGAGGAGTTGCGGGCATCAGCTAGTATAATAGAAATGTTAACCACATCCTAACAGGAAATATGTTTTTCATGACAGCATAATAATAATTTTGCAGCAGGTGTGACTAAAGTGAAATGTATATGCACCTACTTAGTTGTGGCTATAACACTGATTTTAGACTTTTATTTCTGCAGTTTAAAATTCTTTTTTTTTATTATGGCATGGCAAAGTGACCACACTGCACCTGATGGTAAGCGCAGTGCCGTCTAGTCAGAGTATCAAGCAGCCAGAGACAATCATGCCTCGCTACTCAATACAACCATGTCGGTCTGCAGTGTAGCTTCTTAACACTACGCTTAAAGAACCCAGGATCATAGGAAGGAGGGAACATGGTAGCTGGTAAACTGTTCTATAGCTTGATTGTGCGGCAAAAATAAGAATTTGCGAACGTCTTGGTTAGTGCTGGGATAGGAGACACTAAACTGTGGTTCCGCAAGTCAGTACGCGTGGTTCTGGTGTGGAAGGGAGAGGATGGGACAAGATTAAAAAATTCTTCGAAGCAATTGCCATGATAACAGATCACAGACAGTAGAACACTAAGCGAGGCAATGTCATTTATATTCATTTATACTCAGTAGTGGTAATAGATGAGAACTGAGGCCAGATCCGACTGTCATAAATCTCTTATGTAACAGTACGAACGTTCAAGTTATAAGTATGTGCCATTATCGTTAATCTGAATAAATTTCATATTTATCGCAATATTTCTATATTTAAATTAACTTAATCAATTTTGCATGAAATTAAAGATAATGAATTGCATTCGTCGTTTAAATAGGATGTGACCCCTGAACTATGTTTTGGTCACATTTTGATACTGTTTATCACGCCGATGTACATAACTACTGAAGCTAACAGGTTTATAAATGTATTACGAAATGTAACTGAATGTATTTAAGTGGTATTTTTCTTAATAGTTGCCATTGACTTCGTCCGTTTAATTACAAGTGCCTGATGAAGGACTTGTGGTGAATATCTTAATTTGAGCCTTATTGTGAGGGTGTAAGCGTGAGTTTACTTCACACAGACTAATATTTATGAACATGATTTACTATGTCCAAAAAAAGATGGATATGCAAACTGAATAATAATACACCCAACCGTCATATAGTCATGACCCCAAACTAGGTCAAAGGTCAAACCTGTCATGGGCATCAAGAACTGCGAGGGATTACGGTTCCGAAGCCAGACCGTCTCCAAAACTGTTGTGTGATCTACACATATTTGTTTTGGTGTGGCGATTGAACTTACGGACTCTCATTTCACAGCCGGCTAAGCGTCCGCTACGACACGGAGGCTGTCTGGAAATCATTTGATAAAAAGAAAAGCTGGTGGTAGGATATTCATATCCGCCTGGATAGCGACCACCGTACACAGGGTGAAAAACCCGCGATAGTGGCACATGCAAGTGTGTCGCGTTCCGGGATCAGCCAGTGTACATCCGGTTTTTTGGGGGTCTAGAGTTGGGGTACAATGTTGGGCATTTTGCGGCCTTCTTAGTACTCTGACAATAGACCCTCGACCGCTTCTTCACCTTCTTGCCCATGGCGTAGTGTGAAGGAGCAGGCCGGCATGATTGTGTTGAGTAGCGGGGGATAGATCGTCTCTCGCTACTCCATACTCTAATTGGACCGTACTGCGCTTACCGTCAGGTGAAGTGCGGTCACTTTGCCGTGCTAGGATAAAAAAAAGAAAAAAGCTTATATTTGTACTTGGTAATTAAGCAACGAATTGATTTAAGGGGTAGAAATTTCGTCAACGGTTTTTGTTGGTAATAAATGTTTTTTTTTAATTTATTTAGGAAAGCTTACAGACTAATAGTTATAAATATAGGTAGTAAAGAAAATTATTTAAACAATTTGCTGACAACAAGCTTCCACATATTGTTATCTATTTAAGCCTGTACTGTATTATAAATAACATACCTAATATAATTTACACATAAATTAACATTAAAAACTATAATTTCATTTAACTACACATGGAATATGCATGGTAATTAAACATAGAATAGAGAGACAAAAAGTACAAAAAATAGAATCACAGAAGAAGTTGGGTATATAAGATAATTTATACAGCGATTCCGACATCAACCGGAAAAAAAATACTCTATTTACACCTCAAACATTATTATATATTATAGTAATACTATATTAGGTAAAAGTCTCAATGATTCGGCAAGACTGTATAATAGGGTAGTTGACTCGATTTTTTAAATTAATTTAATCAACAAGTTACATTACCTAAAACCTAATATCGAAAGAATTTTATGACTTCGAACAAAAATAAGTAAATTAGACACCACTCAAATCTACTGGAAGGGGTAGTTGTCAAATAACAGTACAAGAATGCATATCTGATACCGTGACGTCACGGTACTATGAATCGCCTGTACTGTACCGTTGTGCGAGGGAGATAGCGATATGTTCCCAATACGCCACCGTTTTGTATTCAACTTGTACTGTGAGTATTTGCTCATACCAATATTTAAAATATATATTGTATATACCTCATTATATACCTCATTTTTCAAGCAATTTGGATTCTGTTTTCGCAAAAGAGTTTCTTTTGCGTATTATATTCGATTGCGTAGATGATAATGTACAAAATTAAACACAGGAAACTACCCTATTACTTAGTAAAGCAGGGGAAGGTCGGGTCACGCTCCAGGAATCAAAATTTGTATTTAGTCAATTCAAATATGAGAAGGGATTACAGATGTGTCTGATATAGTAATAGGTTCGTCAACTATCATATCATGGGACGGTAATACGCTCGACGAAGAATGTGTGCACTATTTGCACCTCTTTGAGTACAGGCTTTATTTTTTTTAATAAGATCACCATCAGCATACGTATGCTTTAATCCCTTATGTTAATAATTGTCTGGTATGCATGCCACTTACAGGTGTACACAACATTCAAAGAATAAATATTATTTTGTAACTAACAAACAACAATATGAATAATGAACATTCAGAAAAAGGCTCCAAACATTATCTTCGATTTGATAAACCACAAATCCTTGCCAAAGAACACCGATTCCTACCTAGGATGATCCGCGAGGCTATTGAAATTAAAAAACATCCTAATTTCAATAGAGAAGATGGTTGGAAGCTAGCACCAGCCTGGGATCCAATTATACATTTAATTAAATCGGAACCCAAAAGACCAACTGCCAGACCTCATGACACTGTGAGCTCTTTCTGCGTAGATCGGACTACATCAAAATAAAAATGTAATATCAACTACATTGAGGGTAGAAACATTGCACTACACTTTCGAGATGACATACAACTCAGTCTCCCCCGTGACCATGAAGGCTGTAAAGTCTTCGAAACGTCGGGTTAAAAAAGTAAAATAAACCGCGATATAATCCGTAAACTTCGTTTTATTTCAAACAACAATACTTTAAATAAACACAGAAAACTTAAAAATAATAGAAACTTACACAATACTAAACATTACTGAACATTAAACAATTAAACTAAGGAATTAACAATATATGTATTGTTTTATGTCGCATTGTTTTAGGATAGTTAATCCCACAATAATCGTCAATTCCAAGTCACTATCTCATCTCATATACTCTTAAAATTGTGATAGCATTGCTGCTACCTAATTATTGTGTCCGTCTGGTCCAATTGGAGACCTTGGCTGGTTATTTCTGAGCTAAATGACACACTGAGATGCATTAACACGTTAATTTAAATTGTTTTCTGACTGCCTCGGTGGCGCAGTTGTAATGGTGTACGTGGTACTACTGTGCTGAGGTCTGGGCTATGATTTCCGGGACAGGTAGAAATCATTTTGGGTTTTACTATCATGAAAAACTCAGTATCGACCCGGAGTCTGGAATCGTACCCTGTATGGCGATTTATGCAGTTTGGTTGTTGTGAGATCTAAAATATTTGTGTTGCTTGTATGAGTAAGAATGCTGTTGACTATCTCTTGTATCCAAGAACAATATAAAAGTGTTTTTTTTGCTACTCGTAGATTTATGCATAATAAATATCAAACTTATATATACTGTCCTTATGACAGAAAGAACAAAGGCGAGGGATGCGGTCAAACAGGTCCTGACACTGAAATGGAAATGGACAGGTCATATTCAGAGAGTTACGGATGAAAGATGGTCTCAAATGCTTTCAAATTGGTATCCAAGAATTAAAAAAAGAAGGAAAGGTAGACCTTGTAAAAGACGGAGTGACGACATCGTACAAACAGCCGGAAACATATGGCCCAGGAAGGCAAAGGATAGAGCCATCTGGAATAGTTTGGAGGAGGCTTTTACCGCATCAGGCGGGCCTTACACCTAACAATACTAACTTAATTTAATTTCAAAACTAACACTTACAATCAAATAAATAAATAAGTACACAACACAAAACTACATGTAAGGGATAAAATAAATCTAATAAATAAATAAATAAAAAAATGAGAGGGATTAGTTAGGCCTTAGTCTCCACCACGCTGGCCTTATGCGGATTGGTAGACTTCACATACCTTCGAAATTCTAATGATAATTCTCAGGTATGCAGGATTCCTCACGATGGTTCGCTTTATCGTTTAAGCAATCGGTAATTAATGAATACAAAAGTCAGAGGTACCTATGTGACATTCGGTCTAGTTTCGAACCCACGACTTTCGTCTCGGCAGTCAGTACCACTTCGAACTAGGCTATCGCTGCTGTTGATACTAATTTATGTTTTTTGATCCTGGCACGGCAAAGTGACCAAACTGCACCTGATAGTAAGCGCAGTGCCGTCCATTTAGAGCATCAAGTAGCGAGAAACAATGTATCCCTCGCAACTCACCACAATGATCGCGGTTTGCTTCTTCACACTACGTCATCAAACATCGTCCCCAACTCTAGACCTCCGACAAAAACCGGATGTACAAATGTCTATATGTAATTGGTACATAATAAAAACCAATAAAATAATACAGTGTAAGGTCAATACTTCAATCAGTATAATTATTTTAAATTACATTAACCTTTAAAATTAGTTGAAAACATATCAACGAGCCAACATTATATAGAACTCATTTCGCAATATTTCGAAGAACACGGACATAAAATAAAGTCGTTGAATTAAAAATGCCGTCAGTTAGCACGTTCAGTATGATGTCACCACCGTTGTAATACCTAAGGACGCAGGTTCGATTAACAAACATGTTTAGCAGTAGTAGCTTGTTCTGGGCAATATAGTGGCTATATGCACTTTGGTATGTTCATATACTATTTTAGCCAATAGTAATACACATAGTCCTGATCTCACACTAAGGCAAACTTGTATCGTGGGTTTCAAGAACTATGTTCACAACCAAATTAATCAAGTAGAAATGTTGATTGGAAATATTCATTGTCTACTTTCACAGCAAAGCGGGAGATCAAATAATAAACCTAAAGCATAAGGACATTTAGATTGGGAAAAGCCAGACGTAAAGCATTACGGATACATATAAACATCATAATGATAGGGAATTTAGTATAGGTGACTGTAAACATGGCTGATCTGGAGCAGTACCTCAAAAGTTCCAACACGATTGCCCGAAGTTTGCTGTGTATATTTTGTTCCGAACAACTTCGCTCTTCTATCCTCCGTGACCCCACTGATAGGCAGTAAATTAGCGTCACGTGAGTCTATTACTGATAGCATTATCTTTCAGCAGGAAAATGCACACTGTTAAGTAATAAATATGATGGATACACATATACAATGTCGTGTCTTCAAGGCCATTTTTTTGTTTTTTTTTATCCTAGCACGGCAAAGTGACCGCACTGCACCTGATGCAGTGCGGTGTAAGATGAAGATGGTGATGAAATGATGGTGTAAGAAATGTCGAGTATAACATGTGGTAAATCATGTTTTTAAGATAAAAGCGATATTATTAATTCTAGACATCAAGGTCGAGTCACGAAACACCTAAGTATTTTAAAAGCAAAACAACTTTTTGTGTGAACAAATTTACTAGTCTATTTATGTGGTTCAAACAATTTATTTCATGTATGACCTTGAAGCAATTATATTAACATTATATAGCGCTACGAGCCATAACTAAAATTGTTTGCTTTTAATTAGTTCACTCAAGGTGGCAGCCCTAATTCTGATCTTGGCAATTGATAGTTGACGTCATGAGCGTAATTAACACCGTGTCATTGGCAATGGCGATTAATATTCTGTCACAGGTGCGTTGGCAACACTGGATGTGATAATAAAAAATGTGTCTATCCATACATAAAGGATCTAAGAATTCTTTTCATATTCTTGACCCATTTATCCATTTGTTAAGGGACCACTATATGGCCTGCTTACCTATATCTCTTTATCTGAATAAGACAATAAAACTGACATGTGACGTTAAGGCTGTACATAACGTCTATGACCTTGGCGGTTTATTGTGCCGGAGTTGCTGTGCTGCAGAGCTTTATTCTCTTTATTAGTTATTTTAATTTTTCATTGGGATGTTTTAACATAAATTACACCCTTAAGAATATCAGAAGTTTTAGTAACTACCACCACCAGAACCACGCGTACTGGCTTGCGGAGCCACAACTTTGTGGTGTCTACTACCACGGCCCGAACCAAGAGATTCGCCAATTTGGATTTTTGTCGCACCTTCAAGCTGTCGAATAGATTGCCAGCTAACGTGTTCCCTCCTTTCTCTGATTCTGGGTCTTTTAGGGGTAGTGTGAAGAAGCCACACAACAGGCCGGCATGATTGTGTTGAGTAGCGAGGGATAGATTGTCTCTCGCTACTTGATACTCTCACTTGGATGGCACAGCGCTTACCATCAGGTGTAGTGTGGTCAGTTAACCTCGTCAGAATAAAAAAAGAAACTATGCTGCGGGAATCTAGTCAGACTTGTCAGGTTCTCACCTCCCACTCAACTATTCTCGCAACGAAGTTTGCTATATAATGGGGCTTTCAAAGATTTTCTATAAAACCACATGATTTAGCCGGTGATAGTTATTTAACGGGAGACATGAAAGCCATGTCTGGATAGTGGCGTTGACAGGCTGCAGTGATAACCTTAAGTATATTGCTTCTATGATAGCTTGAGAATGTAGCTTAGTGTAATCGCAAGCCATTGGATTTTAGGGCTACATTTTAATTAGATGATATTAGAGAGTAGCAAAGTTATATGGCTTAAAGCATGGATTTTTCAGAATACATCACAGTCATAAATCTATTTTAATACACATCGTAAGTGCTCTATTGTGTATGAAAAAAGTGGTCCTAAATTTTTAATATCTTATATCTGTTCTAACTCACAAGAGTAATGATTATAATGAAAAACACTTTTTAACATTTGGGTATTTTAAGAAAGAAATGACTTCATTGTCAGAACAAAAAAAAATTTGAACATTAAACGACATTTTTCGTAGGTTCATCTGTGATAATACTGTACTCATGTATACAAATCAATGTTTTAAAAACCAGTGTTATTAATTATTTCCCATCAGCATACTCAGCTGCGTGTTTTCTTACATTCTTAGAGAAAAACCCATATTATCCATACATAAAACCTTGTCTTCCTACTGTTTTTATCCTCTACACTCCAGCACGACTAATGTGCCGATAGTTGCGGTTGGAACCATGATACGGTCCATTATGTGATTAGTCGACATTCGTAACACAGAGTGGTTATGAAACGAAAGCCCGCAGGTTCAATCCCCGCCAAGCAACGTCTCTCTGATTCTTTGGTACATTTCTTGTTACCTAAAAGTCATTTGTTAGTTCTGCTTATGTTTTTGCCGTAATCATCGCATGTATGTGATTATTAATTTATTCTTTGTCGTTGCTATTCCCCGTGACGATTCAGAGATCAACAGTGGTGATGATATCCTATATGTATTCGGGAGTTTTGCTAAAATCAGCATCCAAATCCGTTCAGCCGTTTTTACACGATACGCCAAACTAACAGACAGACAGCAGAGACTACTATTTTGTTATAACTATTTATTATCTAAAGGAAATCAAGTTCATTAAGAAGTGTTAAATAGTAATTTGCAATGTGTAAAAATATCTTACTCGTATATATTTCCGGTTATATATTGTACAGGTGTTTAATTCCTCAAAAATAACATACCTACTTCCTATATTATTATAGAAGTTAGTTTTAGTTCAGATTAGGAAGGGATGCTTCGTCCATTTACTTCAAAGCGGGTGTCAGTGTTTTTGTAAAACAATAAAAACCGTAAAATGGTGTCTCCAAAAGAATAAAAATAAAATGGTTACTTTATCTCCCTTGCAGACGACGTCATTGTGTGACGTCACCTCTTAGCTATTCAAATATTTTTCCAAACGAACGCGTGGCTATAGTCCCGTTCCAAACCCTTCATTAGTCACGTCCAATACACGTTAATGCAGAACTTCATTAGGCTATTGTTCTCATTTTAAAAGTGTGAGCTCATCCCCATTTGGAATGGAGTTTAGATGTTTGTTCTAGAAAGTTCGAACTTGCCAATCGTAAAGTTGAACTTGTTAAAGAAATATTTATAAAATAAATAACACACCAACAGTCACAGACATAGCCCGACCCCACACTAAGATACGAGTCTTGTGATGTGGGTATCAGGGACAAGAGACTTTCGGTCTCACAACACCCAGACCCGGACACAAATATCTGTCTGTCACACAAATTGTGGAAATCGAACCCACGGCTTCTCGTTTCAAAGCCGGCTACTCGCCAACTGCGCCACAGGCTGTCATGATGAAAGTATTTATTGTATAACTACTAATTGTATGATACTGGTTCCTTAGGATACATACATATGCACTCACGCCTGTAATCCCCGAAAGGATAGGCAGAGGTGTGATCAGAACACCCAAATTTCGCTTTAAGTAGATTACCTACTCTAAGACATTTCTTCGAGCTTACTACGGTCCCATGTGATGCGCCAAGTCTAACGCCATACCAACTTAACGACTAAAAATTTACGAAAAGTCGGGACTAAATATAAACCACGATAAAATCCGTAAAATTATTTTTACTCCAATGCATAATATTCGCGTAAACTTAAGAAACCATCAGCTGACCTTGTATGTTTGCGGGCCTACAGCAAAAAACCTAATCGTTGTTTTTGTGTCCATATTGTTTGAGGTACCACGTTAAAACACTAGTCCTTTGAAGTTTACTACAAATATTAGCAGTAAATACACCAACAATCACACATACTCCTGACTTAACACCAGGTCATTTTTTATAGTGAGTACCAGAACTACGAGGGACGGATGGACGGAGGGACTACGGTCCCACTACCGAGACCCTAAACAAATACTTGTGGGCCACTCAAAAAATTTTCATGGTGTGGGAATCGATACCACGGCCTCTTGTTTCGCCACTATAACATACAGCTACCTACCCCAGTAGGTAGGTCCTGTCCTATCCCAATAGGACAGAACAGGATTAGGTCTACAAATTTACTACTAAGATATCTCTCCTTTTAAATAAAAGTGGCTCCTCAACCTATACGAACTCGGTATTTTTAGGCAATACAAACGAATCGCTATTAGTTTTAACAAGGTAATATTTTGACGATGACGTCAATACACGCCTCACCTTGTGTCGAGAACACGTTTCCAGAAATGTTAAAAACTATCGATTGGTGAAACGCGTGACTGGTTTGATAGGTTTCATAATATGTATTTCTACACATCGGTTTATTGGCTCAGTGGCAGCTTACTTACAGATCATTGCTTTAGTTTGTAGAGCAATCAAAATTGTGTATTTCGATTTGAAAGACACGTTGGCTCAACGGTAGGCAGCGGCTTTGCTGTGCTCTGGCGTTGCAGAAGTCTATGGGCGATGACTACTTAACATCAGGTGACCCGTCTGCTCGTCTGCCTTATCAAGGCACTAAAAAAATGGCTTCTAATCTGGAGGATTCCGGCGTGTTTATTTTTCTTCTCTTTGAATCCGAAGTGTAAATGGAGACTACCATGGGATTTAACCGGTAAAAATCCGCCATACCCCGTCCTAAAGACGGGACTTCAACGATGTTTGGCCGTGTTGCGGCCTTCTAAGTACTCTGACACTAGACCTTCGACCGCTTCTTCACCACCTTACCCCATGGCGTAGTGTGAAGAAGCTACACAGCAGGCTGGCATGATTGTGTTGAGTAGCGAGGTATAGATTGTTTCTCTCTACTCGATGTTCTAATTGGACGGCACTGCGCTTACCATCAGGTGCAGTGTGGTCACTTTGCCGTGGATAAAAAAAAAGTGGTAATGATCAGTTATAATCGGATCACCAGCTCGTCTGTGGTAATGATGCTACAAATTCAATTGACTACATCATTAGAACCAGAATTTATTACGAAATAAAAAATGTTATGGACATTCGATCCATGAATCTCAATTTTCGTAGCGTAAACAATTTCAATGTAATTACACAACATATCGTATTAACTAATATCAATTCTTGATTAATATTTGCTTCGAATCTGGATATGGTGATGCCGTAAGAAGAAGTGGTGGAGCCACGCTGTAGACATATTTGTCTACAGCATGAATGGGCCGGCCCGACCGGGCTAGTACCACTGTCTCACAGAAAACCAACGTAAAGTGACAGTTTCCTGTCGCGTTTCGTATGGTAAGTGAGATATCCGGAGGCTCAGATTCCCCCTTCCCTTCCCTAATCTCTATTCCTGTCCTTTAAGGCCGACAGCGCATACATGACACTTTCGGTGTTGTGGATGTTCATGGGCGGTGGAGATCACTTAACATCAGGTGACCCACTGGCTTGTTTGTCGGATTATGCTATAAAAAAAGGCTCTCGTATTTGATACCCACGACACGAGATAGTAGGTACTAGGTACATGTTGTGGTTTTTTTAATTATTTTAGTCAATGATTGATGGTGTATGCGTGCGAGGGAGATAGGTTTACCCACTTCGGAGACATTATTGCATAAACCAAATTTTTGAAATTATAACGACCACATTTTTAAACCAATTTAGATTCTATTTTGGCTAAAGGATTTTTTTTTATTGAATGTGTTTTTACATCAAGTAATGTACAGGAAACTATAATTTTGCATTGGAATATGACTGTTGGTGTTATTTCTTTTTATTGATAAAATAATAATATGTATTAACCATTTTCCTACTGCTGGGCACAGGCCTACTAATGAGAGGTATTTTATTAAATCATTACGCAATAATTTGAAACGTATATTCATTCTATTAAGCTTCGACCATCACCTGTGCCTATTATTGGCAATCGTAAATCTATCAATCGCTTTATGTTTCAAGAATCGGACATTCTTAACATTTATAGCTCTCATTTAATCTGGTATATAAAATAAATCATTTTTTACATAAGGAAATTAAAGTATTGTATACTGATGTGGATTAATAAGTACGGTCACATTCAATTATATTTTTAGTTTGTTGGTTAGACATTGGTAATTGTCAATTCTTATCTCTGCGTGGATTATTGCAAAATTCGTATATGTATAAACCAATGGCGAAAAAATAAAGAACCTGGTAACTAACGAAAAAACGTGTATACCTAATGACAACTGAGGACGTTAAATGTCGTCTAAAAAATAAATAAATAAATCAAAGATATAACATTTTCCATGAAGTATATTAAAATACTTGTATTACTTACAAAAAGTAAATTAATGATACATTTCACAGTAAATAACTAATTTAATTCAAATGAACATAATATTTTTGCTAGTTTATAAGAAATATATATATATTAAGAACCGGTGCAATGTTAAGTTTGGACGATTCCTACTTATTTTGACGCCGCAACGAATAATATTATAATTAGGCATGTTATTAATATTATTATAATAAAATGTGTTGACATACTGTCAAGTAGCTATGTAAACAATCGCGCAAAAAAATGGATGATAGATAACCTGCCGCAACGAAGTATTTTCAAAGAAGGATACAGTAAAAATCAAAATCAAATATTTATTGAATCCATGAAATGTTATACATCATTTAGATTCAATTTTTTACTCTACCGCCAGTTTCGAATGCAGTTTCGCTAAAGTAGAACGGGCAAGAAACTCTAGCGTTGCTCTTTTCACACCGGTTAACAATATTTGTTCATACAATTAATATACGATTTCAGTTTAATTACATTAGATTAGAGCAGCTCAATGTATGTTAAGTTGCCTTATTGCAATATTGTGAATAAAAATCATTACAAGACCTAGTGCCGCACAGTAAATGTTGTCAGTACGTTATAAAGTAAAATATAGCTACGCACATAAATTTATATTGGCTTTATAGAGATGGCACTATGTATATTATTATGTATACAAAATCGAATTATTATATATTTGTATAACCTAGTAATTCTGAATACTTCAAGTCCTTGTATATGTTTCTTTCGTCATTCGTATAAACTATGACAGCCTCCGTGGCGCAGTAGGCGAGTAGCCGGAAACTGTGAAACGAGAGGCTGTGGGTTCAATTCCTACACCGGGACAAATATTTGTGTGACAGATAGATATTTGTTTCGGGTCTGGGTGTTGTGGCACACACCCACGATACAGGTTTGACCTAGTGTGGGGTCAGTACTATCTGTGTGACTGTTGGGGTTTATCTGTATATATAAAAGAAGAAACTGACTGACTGACTGACTGATCGATCAACGCACAGCCTAAACGGCTGGGGTTAGAGACTTGAAATTTTGACAGTAGGTACCTTTTATGACGTAGGCATCCACTAAGGAAGGGTTTTTGGAAATACCACCGCTAAAGGGGTAAAATAGGGGATGAAAGTTTGTATGAAAATCCGTCATTTTTGAAGTAAAATTCATGAAAATTTGTATTTGGCATTTTAGTTAAAAATAAAAAATATATGTTTCAGGATTTTTGGAAATTCCGCCCCTAAGGGGGTGAAATAGGGAATGAAAGTTTGTATGAAAATCCGTCATTTTTAATTTAAACGCATTAATATTGGTATTTTGTATTGTATACTTTTTCTCCCAAACATGACCTCCACGCGGGCGGAGCCGCGAGCAACAGCTAGTTTATTTATATAACTTAATTACTAAATAGTCCTACAATGAGCGGTCTTATCGCTAAAAGCGATATCTACCAGACAACCTTTGGATGGACAGAAATTGAAGTAGAAGAAGTAGACGGTGGTGTACAGTAAAAAGAGCAAAAAGGAAAACATAATTAAAATCATTACAAAATAAAATAATACAAAATACTAATATAGTTAAACATATTAGTTCTTGAATACGATCATAATTCACCGATGTTAATATGCTTTGGCCGTATCGTCTAAATCATGCCTTGTATCACGTCAGTGGATGATGTCATCATTACTTATATCGTGATTGACCAACTGACACCTTATCGCTAGTTCAAGTGCGGCCTTTGCGCCTATTTGGGAGACATTGATATATAACTCGTAGTAATATGATGTTTGGACTACTATGAGTTTATGTCGAAATGTTACGATAGGTAAACGAAGTCGCTAGCGTTGCAGCGTTGTTTTTATCTATGGAATGTTTCATTCTTATAGTACCAAATTTAGTTTCTCACGTATCAGTATATTTTGTCATATAAATTTTTTACGTTGTCGCTAGCGAATATACGTAAGAAAGCTCAGGGTTAAGCTACAGTAACAGTAGTTTTTTTTATCCTCGTACGGCCTTATATAGCGGGTCCCTGCACAGGAACCGGGCATATATAAAATAGATTGCGACTGTGGCCTCTCCTATATAGGTTAAACGAAAAGTAATGTAGGGACCCGCGTAAAAGAACATATAGCTGACGTGAAACACCGACGCTCTACGAAGTCTGCAGTTACTGAACATTCAGAAAAAGGCTCCAAACATTATCTTCGATTTGACAAACCACAAATCCTTGCCAAAGAACACCGATTCCTACCTAGGATGATTCGCGAGGCTATTGGAAATAAAAAAAACAAATTTCATTAGAGAAGATGGTTGGAAGCTAGCACCAGCCTGGGATCCAATTATACATTTAATTAAATCGGAACCCAAAAGACCAACTGTCAGACCTCATGACACTGTTTGCTTTTTCTGCGCAGATCGGACTACAACAAAATAAAAATTGAATATCAACAATATGGAGGATAGAAACATTGTATACTTTCGTGACGACATACAACTCAGTCTGCCCCGTGACCATGAAGGCTGTAAAGTCTTCGAAACGTCGGGTTAAAAAAGTAAAATAAACCGCGATATAATCCTCAAAATTTGTTTTATTTCAATGTGTAATGTTTGCGTAATTATTATAAACCATTACGTTCTATAATGTAATCAAAATTATGTACTAATTTACGTTTTGTCTGTTTCAGGTATGTACTGTGTATCAACTGAGATGGTGAATCTGTTTAGTCCAGTAAGTTAGATATTACAAGGTCAACATCAGTACCTATTTATATTTGAATGTATGAGTACCCAACAGTGGCGTAGGGGAAACATTCTCAAAACAGAAACGGAAGGCGCTTGTTAATTTAAGAGGAATATTCAATTTATTGACAATTTGTTTACGGATTTCTATCAATATTAACAAAAAAAAAACTCTTAGTTATTTCGTTAATACGTATTAAATTATAGAATAGCGTATTTTCTAAGAGGAGCTGTTGCTCGGGGCTCCGCGTGGTGGTTATTTTCACGCTGTTTTTTTACACCCTGGGTAACATTATTGTAGTTTTAGTAGGCATCCTTATTTTTTCCTTGCAATTAAAATAGCCTATATTAATCAGTGATAATTAGCATTCAAATGGTGAAAGAATATTTTAAATCGGTCTAGTACTTTTTGAGCCAATTCCTTACAATCATACATACAAATCTTTCCTCTTCATAATATTAGTATAGATAACGTTCTTTCAATATATCCACCCCAATCCATTTATGGCATGCTACATCACTGGTTACAACTAACATTTATAAGTAGGTACATAACGGTTAGTGATAGATTTTTGAATATTCAAAACTAGTCTGGTCTACATTGCAAACAAGTTTTATTTGACAAGATTAATGATAGAACCGTTACAGCAAAGATTTGTTTAAAACGTCTCATCAAAACGACCAACTTTTAATGGAACAGTACTTCTGAGAATTGATTAACCGATCGCGATCGGCGTGACTAATCTGCATGCACGCTCCCTTTAAGAAAAATATTCTGGTTTTTCTAACAAAATTATGGCCTTAAAATCATTTAAAGAATTAGCAGTATAAAGCAGTGGATAAATACCATTTGGTCCTTAATGCGTTGCGTTTTGCAAATCTTAAAAGATAGTTCCGAGAAAATCCTGAGACATTTACTGACCTAATTGGTTAATTAAATATATGTTTTTGGCTTGAATGCGAAACTTTTTGCCTTAATAAAACCAACATGTATATAAATCTAAAACATTATCTATGACGATTTTTAATCAAATTTATCTTTAAACCTATAATACTATTCACACTAAAGTGTTGTGGTATCTTAAATAACGGATCGCATTTCTATCAGTCACTAATAATAAAAATAAAACAAATAAATACCTCCACTTCAGCTCCTTTTTCAATGCACTCAGAGTATCGTCAAGGTTATTTGCGTCAAGCCTTAACTCTAAAAAAGTTTTTTAATTCATAAAAAGTACACCGACTTAAATAAAAAACAAATTATGCGTCCTAATGAAATTAAAAGAGTTGCCCTCGATTTTTCTGAGATCCCATCATCAGATCCTGACTTGGTGCCAATGAGACCACCTGCGAAGTATATCCTTTTAAACAAAAAAGAATACCGAATCGGTCCAGGCGTCTTTGAGTAATCGCGGAACATACATAAAAAAAAGATTCCGACGAATTGAGAACCTACTCCTTTTTTTGAAGCCGGTTAAAAATGATTGTATTTTTGTCCTTGAAGTGTAACCGAACTTTCAACATGTTCGAAGTCCTGCGCGTCCGTGGGAAGTTATAAGTGATGACGTCACGAGTCCCTTACAGTTGCGGAGTGACTCACTGATACAAATAGACTGTGTACTGACGGGCTATCTTTAACGCTGCATCACGGACGTTGGCTTTTAGCTTGTGAAAACAATCAACAAGACGCATTGGCGCTTGCTCTTTGTATGTTTACGATTATTGTACAACTAACTTTTAGATAGCCCGTAGATTCCTTGTGACCTTTATAGGTATCGTAGGAGACAGAAAGCATATAGAAAAAACCCTTATTTTCCAAATTTTTAATTTTCCTGATGGTTTCTAAATATATCTGAAAACTTTATTCAGTGGAACACAAACATTTAAATAAGTTTGCCAAACCGTTTTTAAGGAATGTGCTTACCAATAATTACGTATATTTTTTATTTATGTATTTTATTCTGCTATTGGAATGTTCAATCTGTATATATAAAAGAAGAAACTGACTGACTGACTGACTGACTGACTGATCGATCAACGCACAGCCAAAACGGCTGGGGTTAGAGACTTGAAATTTTGACAGTAGGTACCTTTTATCACATAGGCATCCACTAAGGAAGGGTTTTTGGAAATAACACCCCTAAGGGGGTAAAATAGGGGATGAAAGTTTGTATGAAAATCCGTCATTTTTGAGGTTAAATTAATGAAAATTAGTATTTGGCATTTTAGTTAAAAATAAAAAATATATGTTTCAGGATTTTTGGAAATTTCGCCCCTAAGGGGGTAAAATAGGGAATGAAAGTTTGTATGAAAATCTGTCATATTTAAGTTAAACGCATGAATTTTGTTATTTTGTATTGTATACTTTTTCTCCCAAACATGACCTCCACGCGGGCGGAGCCGCGAGCAACAGCTAGTAGTAATATATACACTCACGCTTGTAATCCCCAAAGGTGTAACCAGTACACCCACTTTTCGCCGAATTTCGGTCCCATAATGTGATAGGGTGCGAGCCTATCGCCATACCGGGCACACATTCCAGACTCCGGGCTATTACTGAGAATTTCTAGGTAGAAAAACCCAATATCAGTTTATTACTTTGTATTTCACAGCAGTCGTACGCATGCGCAATTACAACTGTCACTTCTGCTTTAAAGCAACACTGGCTACTCTTTTACTTGTAACGTGTATTGCCTAAGTACATCTTCTAAAGTATTGTTGTAATGATATATAACTATGACTGTTTGTTTGGTTACAATTAAATTTACTTTCTCGAGCAATTTGGCCTAAATTTTCAACTTTGCAGTACTTAAAGGTGTCTAATTGTGATCTAATTGACGAGGAAAGTAAAATTGTGGCAAGTAATATAGGTCTGCCTATGGCCCGAATTCTGATCGCATTCATTTCACACATCGTATAATGCGAGTGGCAGCGATATGCTAGTTCGTAGTACGGCCTGCGGAGATGGATATATGTTCGCAAACAACCAAAAAGACACACACCTCTGACTTTTCTAAAGTTACGTGTATATTGTTAATTATCGCAGTGCAGGAAAACATCGTGAGGAAACCTGCATACCTGAGAATTCTTATACGAATTTGAAAGGTATGTGAAGTCTGCCAACTCGCACTAGGAGAGCGTCGTGGACTAAGGTTAATCGCTCTCATTGGTACAGGGCAATATGTAATATAAATCTAGCTAGCGGAATGGAGGGTTCAGATGAAGGTCTCAGGCTAAATCCCAGACCACGTACCTCTGGCTGTTTTTATTGCGTATTAGTATACCACATAAATCCTCTTGAGATTTGCAAAGGTTTCTACGATTAGACCAGTGGAGGACAGACAAAATGTACAATTCATTTCAATACAGATACCCGTGGGATAGATTAATATAAATCAAATACATTTTTTTCTGTCTACAAGTATAAATACCAATTCATAATAGTCAGACTGACCTACATACGGGTTCGAAACGTGTTCTTTCCTTAGAGTATTTTTTGTAACGTGTTTTTGTTACCGCTTTATACGTTTGAATGTCAGATTGAGAGGTTCTCTTAATTATTCCTTTGCTATATTAATTTCTGTTGAGTGAGCAATTTTTTAAATACAATAAACATTGAGAAGACATTAGAATTATTTTGTTTACACCCTTAGAACTGTCGTAATCACCTTAGGGGTGTGTTGTACCTGGCTGTGAAATTGATCAGGCCCTAGATTCGGTCACTAACAAGAAAGTTTTGTGTGAGACTGTCTTTGTATGCATATTCTCTACTCTTATCTCATAATGTAACTAAATAAATAAATATTGATTATAATAGTGATAGTATAATAGTCATATTGGGTTTTTTTATCTAGAAATACTCGGTATTAGCCCGGATAGTGGAATTTGTGTCCGGTGTGGCGATAGGCTCGCCCCGTATCACATTATGGGACCGAAATTCGGCGAAAAGTGGATGTACTGATTACACCTCTGCCTAACACTGCATTAGTATTAGTATTGCTCTCAATTTTGGAACCCTCAATATACCACTTACATACATAGGTTAGAACTAATACAGCGGAAGTTTGTGAGGTTCTTGGAGTATAAGTGTGGAAGACATGACAAAGATTATGAGATGAGATGTAAAATACACCCTTTGCTACCATTACGAGAGAGAAGGAAATTAGCAGACATCTCTTTTATGGTGAAATTAGCTCAAAGCAAAATCGACTCTCCTCGACTTCTTTCTATGATACTGCTGCGGGTACCCACGAAAATAGTTCGACGACATTTTCCTCTACACACTCCTCAAAGTGCCACCAACTACAGAAAAGGTTCTTTCTTTATTCGAACTCCGAATTTTATCAACGAACTCGTTGACTTCCCTGAATTGGACATATTTAACTCAAGTTCGCGCACTTTTAAGCATATTTTAACAAATCACTGGTTTGGATCTGTTCAATGACTGTTATTATCATAGTTCCTGGTTTTATATTGTTTAATATTAAATTACATATTTACTAATGTATATAATTAAATTAACAAGCATTGATTATCTTTAGTAACAAGCGAAAACTTGTAAATGGTAATATGTAAACTAAATTGTTATATTTATAGATTTAAGAAACTGTTTGTTTTCCATAGTAAATAAAAAATAAAATGAAAATAAAATAAATTTAGAGCGTGATTGTAAATGTAATGCGACTAAAATAAATTGTGCATACCACGAGAATACGTAGGAGACGCCATGTAACTTCATATGAAATTGTATACTATTGTAACTTACATTACATTGTTGGCTCTATTTATGAGATAAGGCATGCACTGTAGACGGTTTTGGACGTGGTATTTTCAAATAATACGGGTGTAGTTTTTATAAACAATACTCGACCTGGCTCACCCACATTAATTCGTAAAGTCCCTCCGCACACGGGCTACTCGCTACGACTACGATGTTGCGGCGGCACTGCGACTTTTACATATGTCTGTCCTATAGTCGTGTTATGCCAAGACTTGAGGATAAGTGTTAGAGGAAATCTGTCATGATAATCAAGAGGTCTCAACCAATATAAGAAATGGATAATATTGTACAATGTTGTCGCAAACTCTATACGCGACTAGTCGCCGCTAGCTTTCTGCGGCGGGGCTGTCACAGAATAGAATGAATTTAAATTTGAAATACCATAATACACAACACAAGTCATAAATAAATGTACACAGTGTAGAGCCGAGTTTATTTCTTAAAGGTATTTTCATCTTACATTAGTATGTAGCCGGGATGATGACTGATATATATGATGAACTAGCTGTTGCTCGCGGCTCCGCCCGCGTGGAGGTCATGTTTGGGAGAAAAAGTATACAATACAAAATACCAATATTCATGCGTTTAACTTAATAATCACGGATTTTCATACCAACTTTCATTCCCTATTTTATCCCCTTAGGGGCGGAATTTCAAAAAATCCTGAAACATATATTTTTTATTTTTAACTAAAATGCCAAATACATACTAATTTTCATGAATTTAACTTAAAAAATGACGGATTTTCATTTTACTATTTTACCCCCTTAGGGGTGGTATTTCCAAAAACCCTTCTTTAGTGGATGCCTACGTGATAAAAGGTGCCTACTGTCAAAATTTCAAGTCTTTAACCCCAGCCGTTTAGGCTGTGCGTTGATCGATCAGTCAGTTTCTTCTTTTATATATACAGATGGTATGGGTCGGCAACGCGCATGTGATACTCCTGTGTTGTAAACGTCCATGGGCTACGGTCACCGCTTAAACTTGTTTGCCATCATCGTTGTATAAAAAAATATACTTAAAGTGATGATTAAAGTAGCGTTACCACTGGCACCACAAATGGCTTCACGTGTCTATTAGCAGCCATTTTCAGCTTCAAATGACGTTTTGCGGTTGTCGCGTGAAGCCCGTATGCGGCGAGCTTAAATGTTCTGAATTGAGGTTATGTTTATGTTTTTTTTTGGTTCATTAGATCGAGTAAAAGCGGTTTGTTTTATTTATACCGGCATGATACTTGCTTTTGGAAAATAAAGCGAACATTAACAACTATGCCAGTTGAAATAGAGATTTTAAATGGAATTACTAGTTTACTAAAGACACTATGGCTGTTGTTCCAACCAGAAAATTGCTTTATAATATAAATATTAATAGGGCGCCAGCAGTCGGTGCGCCTTGATGTTTCAACATCTAATTGGTGTAATATCGACTCTGGTGTCCCTCAAGGCGGCATTCTCTCCCCGTTGTTATTTTCTATATTTATCAATCTCTTGTCTGTAAATCTTCAGTGTGCATATCATCTGTATGCCGATGACTTGCAGTTGTACTCTCAGGCTGGCGTCGATTCTGTGTCCGCAGCTGTGGCCAGTGTGAATAAGGACCTGGTATACTTAAAAGGTTGGTCTGACAGTTTTGGTTTGTCCGTCAACCCAACCAAATGTCAGGCTATTATCGTGGGTAGCTCAAGATTATTGAGTAGACTGGATATCTCAACTGTTCCATGTCTTGAGTTTAATGGCACGGCTATTCCTTGGTGCCCCTGTGTTAAGGACTTAGGGCTACACATAGACTCCAGCCTGAGTTGGCGGGCCCAGGTAACCTCTGTATGCCAGAGAGTTACTGGTACTCTTCGCGCCCTATACCGGTTGAAGAATTTCCTGCCATCTAAGACCAAGACAATGCTTGTGCAAACCCTTATTTTCCCTCTGATTGACTATGGTGATGTGTGCTGTTTTGACCTGAATGCAGATCAGCTCAATAAACTTGACCGACTTCTTAATAACTGCATTCGATTCATATTTAACCTTCGCAAATACGACCATGTATCATCCTATCGTTCTCAATTGAAATGGTTACCTATCCGTCAGCGCCGCTCTTTGCGTGCACTCACTACCCTCTTCTCTCTTCTTACGTCCCCCACTCCACCTTCCTATCTAACGTCCCACTTTCAGTACCTTGGTAGTAACCACGACAGAAATCTTCGCTCTTCAAGCAGTCTTCTTCTCAAATGTCCACCACATAGTTCTGACTTTATCCACTCTTCTTTTGTGGTTCAGTCAATACTCCTCTGGAACTCGCTCCCTCTGGAAATTAGGTCGGCCACTACACGCCTAACTTTCAAAACAAGAGTTAAGAAGTTGTTGTTTGATGGTGTCGCGGAGTCATCACGATAGTATGGTATTCATATTTATGTATATATGTGTGTATGTATATATGTATGTATGCTTGTATATAGAATTATATTATATATTTTACTTTTTTTTTGTGTATTGTATGTGTATTACTATATACATATTTATGTATGTAAGTCTTATATATGTATTCGTATATGATAAACACTTTCTATACTTCCTTTTCTTATTATATACACCTGCCTTGATTATTTTCTGCACCATCCAAAGGTTGACTGGTAGAGAATGCCTTAGGCATTAAGTCCGCCTGTACATATATTGTATAAAGTGTAATAAAAAAAAAAAAAAAAAAAATATTGTATTTCAAATATAGTATGATTTTTTTATAGCACAGGTCGACAAACTAGCAAGTGACCTGCATGACACTGTTGCACTAATAATGTCTTCTGACACTTGTCTTCTTCTGGCTTTATTCCCATTCTGAGATCAGCCCCACTAATCGCTTGACTCCAGATGTATCTCTTCCTGATTGTCATTGTGCTATTACATTAAACTTTATACCACGAAATATCTCCTCAGTTTTCAACTAACGAAGACTCAAAAAACAAATATTATCTATTTTGAGTCGTTATTGGGTATAAATAAATTTTTATTACACGAAACAGCTCCTTAGTTTTCGTGACACAAAACACAGAAGGATTTAAATTAGTTCGATATAATCAGATATAATGAATACGCACAAACAAGGTCAGGCTATAGCCATTGTAGCGCGTTTTATTTCGTTTACCTTATTCTGCCCGTGACCTTGGTGGGACAGCGTGAAGCGGCCGGCGATATTTTAGCCAATATCTGTGTATAAACAAGCCCTGCGAGACGTGAAACAAAAAATGAAGGAATGTAATATACCTGACTGTCTCAGTGGTGCAGTTGTAGTTTGGGACGGTACGACTGCTATGCTGAGGTGCCGGGTTCGATCCCCGGGTCGGGTAAAAGTAATGTTGGGTTTATTTATCACACACTGCTCAGTATCAGTCTGGAATTGAATCGGCCCCTGTCACATCATGGGACGGTAAAAAGATCGGCGAAATGCGGGAGTATTGGTTACACCTCTGCCTTCCTCTTTGGTATTACAGGCATGAATGCGTATGTTAGTAATAGAGAAGCTTTTTATTTGAGAAGGCTTTTGGGATGTATTGACTACAGTGTAACATTTTGTTTACTGCTATCCCAAGGATGATATTAGCATATCTACATCCATACTAATACTATAAATGCGAAAGTAACTCTGTTTGTTTGTTACCTTTTCACGTCTAAACGGCTGACTAGATTGTGATGAAATTTGGCAAGGAGATCGATTATATCCCGGAGAAGGACATAGGCTATCTTTTTTCTCAAAAAACAACCTTGAAAAGGTCAAATAGGAATTCAAAATTTGTATGGGAAATACATAATTCCTCGATTTAGGGATCTGGAAATTCATATTTAGTCTTTTGGTAGGAAATAAAGAAATACGTGTTTCAACCTTTTTGAAAAATCAACCCTAAACAGATGCTATCTCAAGATTCAGGCACAGCACCTGAGAGACAGGACAATCGCCACAGGTGCCTCAGTGCAGAAGACAACTCCTTGGATTGTATACTTCTGCTCCCGAAAATAACCTCCACGCGGGCGGAGCCGCGAGCAACAGCTAGTTGCTAATAATTTACATAATATTTTCAATCATACCTTGTATCAAATTACATGAGGATAATCAATTCAAATCAAATTGATAACTTTAAAAGCTTTGATAATTATCTCGATGCAAGAGTGGTAAATATTCATAAGGCACTATGTATGGACATTGCTAATAATTATATGATATTATCGATGGTTTAAATTTGATAAAATTATATTTGCTTTAAAGGCTTTCGAGTTTTGACTAAGCTAAATTGCTTCTATATTAGCATATACACATATCTAAATGTTTGTATCGCCATACGAAGTAGGTTTCTTTTATCTTGGAACGGCAAAGTGACCACACTACACCTGATGGTTAGCGCAGTGCTGTCTAATTAGAGTATCAAGTAGCGAGAGAACTATTTCTTGCTACACGACACAATAATGCCGGCCTGCTGAAAAGTTTTTTACATATATTACTTTCTTTTTAGAAATTGATGAGAAACTTTGTTTACATTTTTTTACTTTACTTATATTCATCATGTTATTTGGTTGCGGTTTAACTTTTATCTGAATTTGGTTTTTATACTTTTTGATTTCTATATGCTTTTGTTTTTTCATTATTAATTTTATGACAAGTTAATAAATAAGCTTGAATTTTAATTACGGCATCTATTTAAATCTATTGTCTATGGCAACATACGAGAATAATATTCTGTTCGTTGTCTTCAAAACTTACTTATGACTTTGAACAGAGAAGAAGGGGAGTCTATTTTACCACAAAACAATTTATATTCAAAACAAAGTCACTTTAAGAGAATAAATAAGTATTTTGACCCCAACCAGCTACGCCTGGGTAATATTAAGTTTGCCTCATTGTGTCCGTGACCTTGAGGATGGGTCGCTGGCGCAATTGACAGCATTCTATGCAACATTCGCTCGCCGCTCGCGTGTGGGAGTTTTTGTCCGACCGACTCGGGCGAAAACAACGAAAAAATATTCTACCATTGTTTTACAATTTGTTTGGTAGATAGTATGTGATATTATCATTGCTATGTTGTATCGTAACTGGATATTCTTCTTAAGGTGCGAGTTGGTAGCCGACTGCAAATAGCAGCAGCAGACGACGTGTCGCTGCGACACTACTGGTTTCTATGTATTTCTATGAAATACCTTCCACAACTAGCGACACGTCGCACGACCGCAGACTACGTGTCGTGAGACCGCAGATCAGTAGTGCCACCGACGCTGGAGCGATATCATGTTTCTTCTCGATAAATCTTTCTAAAAAAAATTAGTTTTCCGCGTGGAAAATAAATTAATAAACCAGGTAGCCCAACATGCCGCACTGTACGGTGCATCTCACAAAAACTATTTAAACGGTGTCCTGGTAATTTGGATCAATGGACTTGTGGCTTGTCGTTTTTTCTCTCTATACTTGTATAATAAAAAGACTTCATCGTCGTCCTCTTCCTCTTCTAACAAAAGATACAAAGATAAATCGCGATAGCTAAATCCAAACACGTCAGATATCTCGTCTCACGGAATATTCAGAACTAACTGGAATACGGCGCTGCTATCTGCTGCAACCATCTGCAGTTGGGTTCGAATTCATGACTGCAGCGACATGACGCTGCAACGTGTCGCTGCGACATGTCGCACCGTTACGTTGTCTGCTGCTGCTGTCTGCAGTCGGCTACGAACTTGCACCTTTATTCTCTTGTAAAAAATTAAGAAATGTTATATTCAGTTTTTTTTTCTTTCAGCAAGACACGGTTTGTGTTTCTGCCAGTGTCAAGTTTATAAAATATTTCTAGCCTTCAAAAGAACGATGAGACATGCGGCTGATTTTAAAGTTTTTTCGGAGTTTTGGCGCCGATTTCTTTCTAGACAATTTTCTCCAAAGAAGTCGCGTACAATTTCGATAAAAAGTCCCCACATTCACTATTTTAAACTTTCTATACTGTTCGTTATGGTTAACATGTATTACACAAACCCACATTATATTTTTTTGGAACCTCATTCAATAGATAAAAAAATGGCCGACGATGTCAATATTCCCGCCATAACTCCATAATTATATTTAAGCTGATAGGTGTTTGATTTATTCAAAATAACAGGTTTATTGGAAAATATATTTATACAATACGTGTATACAAGATTGTATTAGTGAATAAAATATATTCAGCATTTGAAGTTTAAAGTCAGATTAGGAAGGAATGCCCTGTCTCTTTTGCAAATGTCAGTACCAATATGGAACTTGTATGGCGTGCTACAAGTGACGTCATTTTTAGAATAGTGCACTCTCTGTCTAGTAAATAATAATAATAATACTAGCCCTGTTTTAAACATTGTCCCACTGCTGTGCACGGGTCTCCCCTACTAATGAGAGGGGTTAGGCCTTAGTCTACCACTCTGGCCCATTGCGGGTTGGTAGACTTCATATACCTTTGAAAACTCTTATGAGAATTCTCAGATATGCAGGTTTCCTCACGATGTTTTCCTTCACCGTTAAAGCAAGCGATAATTAACAAGGAATATATACATAACTTTAGAAAAGTCAGAGGTGTACTGCAACCAACTAGGCTATCGGTGCTATGTCTAGGAAATATATAAAGTAATATAATGATTAATGATAAGAGCGTGGAGAGTTATAAATATTAATAAAAGATGTATTATACCAACTTATAATTAATCATAAGCTTTGTTACGAACTTTCTAATAAGGTTAAACGTAGGAGTTAAATCATAAATCATGATAATGTTATAGTGGCAACGTACTTAGGCTGAGTAAACGGTGATTTGTGAGAGATGCCTGGTATTGGCTTTATCTAATAAAATAATAAATAAATACCACCAAATTGACAGCCTCCGTGGCGCAGTTGGCGAGTAGCCGGCTGTGAAACGAGAGGCTGTGGGTTCGATTCCCACACCGGGATAAATGTTTGTGTGACAGACAGATATTTGTGTCCGGGGTCTGGGTGTTGTGAGACCGAAAGTCTCTCGTAGTTCCTGATACCCACAACACAATACTCGTATCTTAGTGTGGGGTCGGGGCTATGTGTGTGACTGTTGGGCGTTATTTATTTATTATTTAATGACACTCTATTATACCTTTCTATTATATATTTTGTCTAAATACGGCTATGCCCATTACTGCTTATTAAAGAATATTAAGTAGACATTAAATTCATTCTGTTGGATTTATTATGTTTCACAGTATTTTAACACATGTGTTTGGAATTTATGCCCTATCACATCATATCATGGGATGATAATAAGGTTGGCGAACTTTAGGTTAACTAGAAGCCCATCTTGCTTTCCCTGGGTACTCTAGTTCATATCTGCCTTCCTTTGGATACACGTATGAGCTTTTATTTCGTTTTTTGCAACTTATTATTGTTTACTGTTATAACAGATACGGCTGGTTAATTTCGTGATGAATGGATTTGGAACGGTAGATGCACATTCGAATCTAACCCGAGTTGTTATGTAGAGAAATTTATTCAATTTACTTTTCAAGATGCAGAAACTATAGTTAAACATTATTACATTAAATCAGAACAGCTACATAACTATCATAATAAGGAAAGAAAGAAAGAAAAGTTTTTTTACTGACGGAACGTTAAAATACATAAAAAATATAGAAAAAAAACAATAATAATTGATCCGACAATGGTCCCTATTCAGTTACATGCTGCAGTACAGGCTAACCCATACTGCAGCGCTGGTTTTCAATAGGGAACCTAACCAGTGACGTATACATGTTATGCAAAAAAAAACAAAACTCTTAAAACTAGCCAGTATTAAATATAACCTAAGAACAAAAATATATGGGATTATTGATTACACATGCTTAAACACCTAAGTTAAACACACATCCAGTGATGCTATCATAAGGAATGATGAAATAACTCTGTATTACTACTCCACACTTTGGCATGACATCTTTCAGATGTATATGTGAAAATGATCTGAGGAAAGGGCAAATCATGAGTATCTTTAACCGTCGAAAATGTTTGATATGATGTATGAATGTGATAGAGGTGAAATAAGTCTGTCAGGATCGTACCCTGCACACTATAGTCTCTGTCTACCCCCATAGGATGCAGACGGAGTGTGTATGTCCTTTTTAACCGACTTAAAAAAAGGAGGAGGTTAACAATTCGTCGGAATCTTTTTTTTTATGTATGTTACCCGATTACTCGATGACGCCTGGACCGATTCGAGAAATTCTTTTTTTGTTTAAAAGGGTATACTTCCCAGGTGGTCCCATTGGCACCAAGTCAGGATCTGATGACGGGATCTCAGAAAAATCAAGGGAAACCCAAAAATTTTATAGTGACGCATAATTTGTTTTTTATCGAAGTCGGTGTACTTTTTATGAATTAAAAAACTTTTACTTATAATTATGCTTTTTTTATTTCGGAACTTTTACTTAGGCTACGGTAACCGCTTACCATCAGACGGGCCATAAGCTTGTTTGCCACCATCGTGGTATAAAAAAAACATTTGTTTTGCGCATCAGCAATTCTTTTTCATATTTATACTTAGTACAATCCAACAAGAGACGATGTCCGTCATCTGGAACTCCACAAACTACTAAATATCAAGGGTCATATACTAATCACCCATATCTATGGTTTCAACTACTGGCTAATGGGAAAACAACTTCAATTCCCATTTAAAACTGTTTAAAATCTCGGTCACGCTCACAAAAACATTATTGCGATGATGTCACGCTATGTCGGCGTGAGTAATGCGATTACACCTGTATGCCAGGACTATACAACTATGAGTTTATGTCAAAAAGTTACGATAGGTAAACGAAGTCATTAGCGTTGCAGCGTTGTTTTTAACCGACTTCAAAAAAGGAGAAGGTTCTCAAGTCGTCGGAATCTTTTTTATTTATGTTCCCCGATTACTCGAAGACGCCTGGATCGAGAAATTCTTTTTTGTTTAAAAGGGTGTACTTTCCACCTGGTCCCATTGGCACCAAGTCAGGATCTGATGATGGGATCTCAGAAAAATCGCGGGCAACCCTCAAATTTTATAGGGACGCATAATTTGTTTTTTTATCGAAGTCGGTGTCCTTTTTATGAATTAAAAACCTTTTGTACTTATTATTGTATATGTTACTAGTGGGCCTGGCAGACGTCGTCCTGCCAGGAATAGCAGCGCCACATAAAATATGATATTTTAAAGATCACAATCTTTGGCATTTCTCTCCCAAATCCCAGAAAATCAAATTTGCTAATATACCAGCAACGCCACCTACCGGGGCCAATTGTGTTTTCAAACCATAGCATTGAATTATATACACAAAATTTCTGAGTTTTAAAAAGTTTTTGAGTTTTAGCGAGACTAACCAACGGCGATTTGATTTTATGTATATAGATAGATGTTTTTTTTTATTTATTATTAAAGTACAAAACAGTTTGCTTAGGAACTAATAACATTTGTATGATAATAGTACAAGTGCTGTTGTAGCAAAATAAACACTGGTAGCCGTTGACCCTTGCACCAAGCAAAGCTTGTATCGCAAGGACCCAAGACCGATTCCCAAAGTGTCTTTAACAGCATGTGGGGCACACGGTTGACATTTTGTTGCAAATTATAAACTAGAATTACAAAAGTGAAAAGAAAAGAAAAAAACATAATCATCACGGAAAACAATTTTCATCTTAAATTATAATAAAACATGAAATTTTAATGATGTAAATTGTGTGTGTGGGTGTGTGTGTGTGTGTGTGTGTGTGTGTGTGTGTAAGTGTGTGTACACGAAGGTTGTTCTTATAGTATCAGATGTAGTTTCCCACATAATCCCTAGAGGCGCTGAATATTTTGTCATATAAATATTTTACGTTGTCGCTAGTGAATATACATGAGAATAACCTCATGGTTGAGCTACTACACTTAAGGTTACAGTAATTGATAATTGGCATCCTTAAAATCGAACCTAAGGCCTCTGTCTACTGTGCAACGGACTGCCAAAAAATTATTCAAAGTTTTAATCCTCGAAACACCAAGTGATTTTTACATACTCTATGATAGCGACAATGTAATGATCCAACTTTGCATTTAAGCCATTAATAAATTAGAATTAGTAAATAAATGTGTGGCCATGTTGGTACTAATCTTAAAAGAGGATCGGAATTACTTAGCTCTTTTACATACCGATGTATTAGTCGTGAAAAAGAAATAAGAGTTTTAAAAGCTATAGTCAAAGTAAAACGAACTCTATTCATTACACTTAAAGTATAGTTTACGTTGTATCGTTATAATCCCTTGAACCATAAAAGACGCAACGAGCTTGGAATGCAAAATGTAAGATAAAAGTGGTATGCTATCTTTGAGTTTACGGCGAAAGAAGTGGTTTACGTAGGAAATAGGGCCCATGACCCTTAAGAACTGATAATAAATAATACAATATAGGAATATTACACGAACGTGGTATTATTTTTTATGTCTTTAAAAACATATCCTTACACATTACATACATTTTACACACATAGATTTTTTACATACATATATACATTTACACTCACGCCTGTAATGCCCGAAGGGGTAGACAGAGGTGACAGACCAGTACACCCACTTTTCGCCGAATTTATTTCGATCCCATAATGTGATAGGGGGCGAGCCTATCGCCATACCGGGCACAACTCCAGACTCCGGACTGACACTGAGTATTTGTTAATAGAAAAACCCGATGTCACTTTACCCGACCCGGGTATCGAACCCGAGACCTCAGCACAGCAGTCGTAACGCATGCGCAATTACAACTGCGCCACCGGGGCAGGCAGATTTTATTATATTCAAAATATGCATTTTTTCCAAAAGTTTTAAAATAACTTGACAACACCTGCGTTGTGAACTGAGCGGTCGCGGGTTCGATCCCCGGGTCAGGTAAAGTGATATTGGGTTTTTCTATCTAGAAATTCTCAGTATCAGCCCGGAGTCTGGAGCCTGTGACCGGTATGGCGATAGGCTCGCCCCCTGTCACATTATGGGACCGAAATTCGGCGAAAAGTGGGTGTACTGGTTACACCTCTGGCTACCCCTTCGGGGATTAAAGGCGTGAGTGTATATGTATGTTTTCTGCGTATGGTAGAGATGTTAAAATCAAGTGACCCTATATTTCCTGGCTTCTGCTAAGATTCAATGCTTTTAAAATGCTGCCTCGCATTACCTCAGACTTTGTCCTAGGCATTAATTCGTGCCTTGGTTATTTCATTGAACGTTCATTTCACATGCAAATGTCCAG
The DNA here is from genome assembly GCA_905220505.1 of Laothoe populi. Classification (NCBI taxonomy): domain Eukaryota; kingdom Metazoa; phylum Arthropoda; class Insecta; order Lepidoptera; family Sphingidae; genus Laothoe; species Laothoe populi. Next base: position 1,935,839 of record HG992155.1, on the reverse strand, counting down.
CGTGGTGAACTCACATCCGTTTGCCATTCAAATTGTGATCATTTGGATATGTATTCTTTTAAACAGACAATAGAGTTGGTTTTGCTTCATCTCGATGACTGACCGTTGCATTAATTTTGAAACTCAATGATATCATTTACATGTACGAGTATTCGTATTCTGCTTTGTTTGTTTTATAAATAAGTACATACATACATACATATATACACTCACGCCTGTAATCCCCGAAGGGGTAGGCAGAGGTGTAACGAGTACACCCACTTTTCGCAGAATTTCGGTCCCATAATGTGATAGGGGGCGAGCCTATCGCCATACCGGGCACAAATTCCAGACTCCGGGCTAATACTGAGGAATTTCTAGATAGAAAAACCCAATATCACTTTACCCGACCCGGGGATCGAACCCGAGACCTCAGCACAGCAGTCGTAACGCATGCCCAATTACCACTGCGCCACCGAGGCAGTATAAATAAGTGAAAATAATAATAATTCTTTGTGACGTTCACCTTAATGCTATGTTATTCTTTTTTAATAGATTTATTAATTTGATTTCAATTTTGAATTTGACTTCACAAATTTTCATATTCACACTAATATATATAACATTAATATATATATTCGATCGCCTAAATGTTCTAGTGTGCGTATTTAGACTGAAAAACCGATGAGGTCCTAGGTTCAGATCCCGAGTCGGATCCCGAGCTGTGCGTGGTACGACGAATATCGAATATCGCCTAACACATCGTGTGATGCAAATATGCTTGACGAAATTTGTTGAATGCAGTAGTTGCGTCTACAAATAAAATTAATAAAATAATAAATAACACCCAACAGTCACATACATACATAGCCCCGACCCCGGACACAAATATTTGTCTGTCACACAAACATTTGTCCCGGTGTGGAAATCGAACCCACGACCTCTCGTCTAACAGCCGGCTAGCCAACTGCGCCACGGAGGCTGTGTATGCCTATTCCTTCCAAAATACAGGCTTAACTTTATGTATATTAATATACAAATTTAAGCAAAAGCCTTGTAATTTAATATGAAATTAATTAATGTGGTTTATAGTCAGTTACAAAAATTAGTAATTTTTTCAACGTACAAACTGATAAGCATTTAAAGTGTTTAATGATGTAAATATGCTGTATTCAGTCGTGGCTCAGTTGTCCTCAAGCAAACGCAGTTTTAAATACAATGTGAGGATATAAATCTATTATAGGAATAACATGTAGACATTATTATAAATAACTTAATGATGTCTATAAATAACAAGAAATCGGCTTGGTTACATCTTGCTTACACGGTATCGAGTACACATGAATATAACAATAAACGCGCTTTGCTCACACTTAACGAAGTTGCCGAAAAAATCGACATATATTCGTGTAATCTGAGTTTCACTAAGATTTCACTATATACAATTTGTTATAGTAGTTTTAAAAGTAAATAACAAGTAGCGTAAGTTGATCAACACTACTGTATTAGGGCTACCCCGTAAAAGTTAATTGGTAAATAAATAAATAAATAACACCCAACAGTCACACACATAGCCCCGACCCCACACTAAGATACGAGTCTTGTGTTGTGGGTATCAGGGACTACGAGAGACTTTCGGTCTCACAACACCCAGACTCCGGACACAAATAGCTGTCTGTCACACAAACATTTGTCCCGGTGTGGGAATCGAAACCCTCGTTTCACAGCCGGCTACTCGCCAAATGCGCCACGGAGGCTGTCTAGAATAAATAAATACACACAAAGACTTACAGACATGTGTCGCCAGTAATCCCCGAAGGGTGTATAAGGTATAACCAGTACACCTACTTATCGCCGTATTTATTACGGTCCCATAATGTGATTGACGGCGAGTCTATAGCCATACCGGGCACAATTCCAGACTTCGGGCTGACACTGAGTATTTCTAAATAGAAAAACCTAATATCACTTTACCCGACCCGGGGATCGAACCCGATACCTCAGCACAGCAGTCGTAACGCATGCGCAACTGCTCCACCGAGACAGTAATTATAAATAACAAGAAATCATCTTGGTTCTGCAAAAGTAAATAAATAAAAATACACACAGTCATACATAGTACTGACCCACAGACATTTGTGGTTAGTATCAGGAACTAAGAGAGACTATGTCTTACAACACTCACACCAGAGAATCCTGTCTCGGGTGCAGGGATTGAACTCACGGCCTTTTCACTGCCGGCTACTCACCCACTATACCATAGACGCTTTCATTTAGTTAACGAATCCTAGTATATCCTACTAATATTATAAATGTGAATGTTTAGATGGATGGATGGATGTTACTCAATCACGCTACAACGGCTGGACGGATTTGGCTGAAATTTAGCACAGACATAGATTATAGTGGAATAGCACATGGGCTACTTTTTATCCCGGAAAAATGTAAGGTTCCCAAGGGACAGAATTTTGTTTTTCGCAGAGTCAGGGATCGATTGAAATGACTTCTTGCACAGTGGTTGTTTACGGATCAGAGAGTCACATAGGCGATTTTTATCCCGGAACATGTAGCAACATGTAGAAAGGTGTAATAGCTCAACATGCCTCAGCTCAACCTCCACGCGGACGTAGCCGCGGGCAACAGCTAGTATATCTTGACGATACCACCAAAGTCACGCCATGTCCAGAATTCACCACGCCTATAAGTAAGTAAATTTTGTTGTAAATATTTTTGGTGAACACCTTAGTCGTTTTTTATCTAGCATTATCTTTTAATAAAAGTATGTAATTCAAATAGGTGTTTACAAATCTCTGACTAAATATCAGAGGGAGCAGAGGGGGGTGTTCCCCCCCATAAAAAAAAAAAAAAAACAGCTAGTATATCATATGCCTCATTTCAGCTGTTTTCGAACCTACAACTTACGTCTCAGCAATTTTCAAATCAGTCCCTTCACTACTAGGCAGGCTATCACTGCTGTGTGTGACCACACTGCATCTGTCGGTAAGTGCAGTGCCGCCCAGTTAGCGTATCAAGTAGCGTGAGACATCAGTTCCCCGCTACTCAACGGCAGCTGCCAACTATACCATATCCGGTGAAGCAATCTCCCTCCGTCGTCGCCCTAAACATGTTTTGGGAGATCCAAACGATCCCATCACGGTCGCTGTCGAGGCAGCACTGTCCCTGCCCAATCGCAATCATAATCATATTCTGAATGCACGTCGACGTAGGACTCGCCGGCGAGTCCAAGGAGCCCGGCCGAGGCTCAGATCTTCGATACAATAGTATATCGAGACGGCCCTAAACCTATTCCAAGCGACGCGACGGCTTAATTGAAGGCCTTTTAGAAAGCGTCTTTGAGCTTAACTGTTGACAAATGTTGCGTTTTCTGGCTGGAGCGCTATAAGCGTCGGCCACAATGTTCGGTGAAGCTGTAAAAGCAACTATGAGCTAACAGCACAAATCCATACAAAAAAAAACAATCATGCCGGCCTGCTAATTGCTGTAAATTTACATGATACATAATTTTATTCATCAGAAGACTATCTTTATTAATATCAGTCATTATATCAGCTTATCTTGGTTAAATTATAGCTGGAACTTATTATACATTCATAGATTCTTGGATTATTTTTATACTTTACCTCGTTTTCTTTTAAAACTAACGCTTATGTAACACACGGTGGTTATATTTTTGTTCTTGTTAAGTATTTTATTTCCTTATTTCATAATATGATTGTGCTGAATGTAAAATAGACTTTTTAAACCCTCTGACTACAGCCAGGTTGCTCCATATCATAGTATCAGATAGTCCACATCACAGGTTGCGTGTCTCTGATCTGTCAAATCTTACTAAAATTATAAATGCGAATGTTTGGATGGATGGATCGATGTTTGTTACTCATTCGTGACGGTTTTACATAACGGCTAACAGAACGGCTAAACGGATCTGGTTGAAACTTTTATTTATTTATTTATTTATTACACTTTATACAATATATGTACAGGCGGACTTAATGCCTAAGGCATTCTCTACCAGTCAACCTTTGGATGGTGCAGAAAATAATCCAGGCAGGTGTATATAATAAGAAAAGGAAGTATAGAAAGTGTTTATCATATACGAATACATATATAAGACTTACATACATAAATATATAGTAATACACATACAATACACAAAAAAAAAGTAAAATATATAATATAATTCTATATACAAGCATACATACATATATACATACACACATATATACATAAATATATACATACACACATATATACATAAATATGAATACCATACTATCGTGATGACTCCGCGACACCATCAAACAACAACTTCTTAACTCTTCTCTTCTCATCTTCTTCTTGAAACTTGGCACAGATATAAAAAAAAAACTTTATTCATCATGTAGGCATATAAAAGACACTTATGACCGGTCAAATACAAATGGAAATTCTCCATACGGGAATGAGTAATTATGGTTAGTGGCGTAGGAACTTGGAATCTACCATCAAGGGCTGGTAGGCAGGGATACAACGTCGAGGATAGGACTGGAAAAGGAGAAAAGAGGATGACCGGAAAATGAAAGGAATCATGATCGTAGATAGATTATAGTATGGTTTAGCATATAGGTACATAGCATTTTTATCCCGGAAGAATGTACAGTCCCCATGGGATAACATAATATAGACCCTTTCTTTAAAAATAAACGCCACGCCGGCGAAGCCGCTAGCAAAAAGCTGGTCCTTAAATTACAAACGATGTCAACGTACTGATGTTTCTACCTACCAACATGTTTAAACTATTGCCATATCAATAATTACTATGAAAGCCCTCACCTTTTTTGCTTTCATAGGCTGTTTAAAATCATTTTAATGAATATCATTTGAGACTTCCGGAAGATGTGATACGGGGTTTGGACCGTGGCTTGATCATACGCTTTTATTTCTTGTTCAGCATGTCGAGTTTTAATAACTGTTCTTTTATATTGCTCACCACATGTAATATGATGCACCTTTTTGTGTTGTGGCTTTATTATCTTATGTGAGAGAGACAAACATAGGCGTATTGAGATAATTATACCAGCTCTATATTACACACATAATGATTTGTTTATATTATTTTATTATTATTTAGTTCTGCATGGAATCAATAAAGCTTTATTTTTACTTATATGGATATTTTTCTCCCATGTTAATGGAGTAATAACACTTTCTGCGGGCTTTTGTGCTAAGCAATAAAGGGAGATATAAAATAAAGAAAGTCGTAAAATCAATACCTTTCGAATATTGGGAGTCGTAACTATGATAACTTTATACTATATACATATAATATTACATTTGTATGTCAATAATCGTCAATAAAGTTGATCTGAGCATCATCTTCTTATTATTTCTAACAAAAATATAAAAATTATACGGTAATTTATATTAATTTTAATCTTGGTCATCTTCATCTTTATCTAAAAGGCAGTCTTGTAAAGATTAATTTAAATTTAAATAAAAATAATTTTACGGATTCTATCCCGTTTTTTTTATCCGTTTCGAAAGCTTAACAGCCTTCATGGTGACTGGGCGGGCTGAGTTGTATGTCGTCACGCAAGTATAGTGCAATGTTTCTACCCTCCGTATAGTTGTTTTAATTTATATTGTAGTCCGATCTACGCAGAAGGAGCTCACAGTGTCTTGAGGTCCGGCAGCTGGTCTTTTGGGTTCTGATTTCATTAAATGTATAATTGTATCCCAGGCTGGTTCTAGCTTCCAATCGTCTTCTCTATTGAAACTTGAAAATCGGTGGTCTTTGCAAGGATCTGTGTTTGTCAAATCGAAGATAATGATTGGCGCCTTCTTCAGAATGTTCAACAACTGCAGACTTCATAGAGCGTCGGTGTTTCACGTCAGCTATGTGTTCTTTTAAGCGGGTCCCTATATTTATTTTTGTTTGACCGATATAAGAGAGCCCACAGTCACAGTTTATTTTATATATGCCCGGTTCTTGCAGAGGTATATGACACTTGACAGGTGGTAAGAATTAACTAATCTTCTTGGGCGGCCTAAAATAAGTTTTGATAGAAGCACGCTTCAGTACAAAGCCAATCTTGTCTGTGACACTTCTGATATAATAATATATTACACACCTCCTGTTGATTTCGGGCCTCCTGGTCTTATAAGAGAATTAGGTAACAGCCTAAATCAGACGAGAACCTATAAGAGGAGATCAGAAGTGCAGAAGACCAGATGGACTATTGCCTGGCACGATGAAACGCGTTGGTAGACTTCATATTTCTTTTAAATTCTTATGATTAATTCCCATGTTTTTTCCTTCTCGGTTAAAGCGCGGTGATTAACAATCAATACACACTTAACTTCAAAACGCAAAGGTGCCTTTTGGACTGGTTTCGAATCTGCGACTTTCGTCTCGGCAGTCCATGTCATTTCCAACTTGGCTGGCGATAAGTGACTTCAATTCAACCAAAATACTAAGAGAAAATACATACATATATACTCACGCCTGTATCCTGACACACTTATTTCGCCTCTTCCACATTCATATATTTTCGAATGAGAAAATATACTAAAACATCAACATTATTTCCAATTAACTCTTTCCAATTCAAATGATACTGGATACCTGAAACAGTGCAATAAATTCGAGACACATAAAGATTAGACGGTTAATGTGAAGGTCGCGTATTTAAATATGTTCCGATAAGTGCGTGGAAACGTTGTTCTATATCGTAAAACTCGATTTATAAATAGTTATGACAAGATTTGATGGCTTGTGCAAAACAAGTCTAAAGGGATGTGCACATTGCAAGAGTATATTACGTTGGGTTTAGCTATTAGGATGTATCGGGTGAGATATTGATCGAGGAGGTCGAAGGCAGGCGGGTTTAAGCATAGTTTAATATTACAGAATCACTGGATCGACTAGTAACGTCTCTTTAATTAATGTATATAGTAATAATTCATGTAGAGTTACTTAGTGGATTAAGGGCCTCCCATATCGTTTCATATAAAACAATGCGCCGCACTATTCGCTTTTGTATTTAATGCGGATCACACATAGAGCTTGCCTTAAAATTTGAGTAGCTGAAGATATTTACCACACACTGGCTCTAAAACCTTTCCTTTTCCTTTAATCGTTTCGTCTTTAGACACTGGATGATGATTGGACGCAATCTTCATCCAGTGTCTATGTCAGGTGTCGTCCAATATCGCTGCAAGGAGATATTGGTTCCAAAACATTACATTGTCGTAATACGTAAATATGTCCAATATGGGACTTGGTATTACTACATACAAAATTGTGGAGGATTGATATTTTATACGGCTGTACCAAAATTCCTTGAATGTAGTTACATATATACATATACACTCACGCCTGTAATCTTCGAAGGGGTAGACAGAGGTGTAACCGGTACACCTTTTCGCAAAATGTATTACAGTCCCATAATGTGATAGACGGCGACCCTATCGCCATACCGGGCACAATTCCGGGCTGATACTGAGTATTTCGAAATAGAAAAACCCAATATCACTTTAACGGGGGTGGGAACCTGAGACCTCAGCACAGCAGTCGTAACGCATGCGCAATTACAACTACGCCACCGAAGCAGAATGTAAATTAACAATTCTAATATTTATGTTATAAATTATTTGAAGTCTATCTTTAAATACTTCCAAGGTAATTCACATCACATCAATTGGATAACTAACTTTATGTAGAAAATCTTCATTTATATAGCCGCGCTGTCCTGGATAATGCACTCCGCAGTAAATTCTGTTGATATACGGTGACAGTTGGATAGCTGGGCGCAAATTTATATGGTGTTAAAATTTTAATGCTGGATGTCTTGGTAGAGTAAGGCGAATATAATTTTACGATATATAACTCATACATTGCGCTAGATAAAACAGGGTGTCTATGATAGATTGAAAAAATTAATGTTTCATTTTTGAAATATAAACTACTATAACTAAACTAACTATTTTTTGCCCGCGCCTCTGCCCGCGTGGTAGTTATTTTTGAAAGAACAGGTATGAAACCCATGAAGGCAACTTAAGCTATTTCATCTTTATATATTTCGCTATCACATATCAGCCGGGCATTTTTCCGCGATAAAAAGTAGCCAATTTTTTTTTTCGTAATATAGTCCGACAAACGAGCCAGTGGGTCACCTGATGTTAAGTGATCTCCACCGCCCATGAACATCCACAATACCGAAAGTATCATGTATGCGTTGTCAGCCTTAAAGGACAGGAATAGGGATTAGGGAAGGGAAGGGGGAATCTGGGCCTCCGGTTATCTCACTTACCATACGAAACGCGACAGTAAACTGTCACTTTACGTTGGTTTTTCGTGAGACAGTGGTACTACCCCGGTCGAGCCGGCCCATTCATGCTGTAGACAAATATGTCTACAGCGTGGCTCTACCACTTACAATGTCATACTCTTAAATTACCATATATACAAAAATATATAATATATTATATTATAATATACAAAAAATTATGCTGATCCCTTGCCCTGTGAAAAATTAAAAACTATCTCGCGGGAGCCGTACAGTTTTTGGGATAAGGATAGCTGGTAGTGAAATAAGAGGCCGTGGGTTCGATCACTGCAACGAGAAAAAAAATTGTGTGATTCAAATATATTTGTTTCGGGCCAAGGTCGGTAAGTCCGGCATAACCAACTCTCCTCCGCTGAGGTTGAGAAGCTTTCTGTAAGAAAATAAAAAAAAAGTTTTTAAAAAGTACACCGACTTCAATAAAAAACAAATTATGCGTCCCTATAAAAGATTCCGACGAATTGAGAACCTCTTCCTTTTGTTTGAAATCGGTTAAAAGTGCAGGGACCGTAGATCTTCGTAGTTCTTGATAGTCACGATGAATTTGGTCTAGTGTGGGGTTAGTGGTGTGTGTGTAACTTTTATTATTATCTTTGAGTTTTTCCAATGTTTACACCTCGCAAACAAGTATTTATGTATGAATATGACCCTAATTTTGTACTGCAATGCCTCGTTAAGTCTACATGCACCTTTACAAGAACAATAACGAATTGTAACAAAACTCAAGGGTCAAACTTGATAACTTTACGATAAGTGTTGGTTGCTTGGATAAACCGACACTGTGTTTAATTTATTGATCATTGTGTTTCTATCACATATTTATTTATGGGCCATCGTACTCTTGTTGGAAAACATTGGACCCTGATCGAGGTAATTTTATAACTGATGATCCAATTTTAAAAATATTTTCATTAATAGGAATCTTTATTATTCATATTAGCAATAATAAACTGCCTCGGTGGCGCAGTTATAATTGCGCATGCGTTACGATTGCTGTGCTGAGGTCTCGGGTTCGATCCCCGGGTCGGGTAAAGTGATATTGGGTTTTTCTACCTAGAAATACTCAGTATTAACCCGGAGTCTGGAATGGTGCCCGGTGTGGCGATAGGCTCGCCCCCTATCACATTATGGGACCGAAATTCGGCGGAAAGTGGGTGTACTGGTTACACCTCTGCCTACCCCTTCGGGGATTACAGGCGTGAGTGTATGTGTGTGTGTGTGTTAGTATTTATTGAGGTCAATTTTCAGCAAAATAATGAACTGAACAACGCAGTTATTCCAAAGTTTTAAGTATTCACTTCTGTCGGTAGTCACCGTGACTGTTTTTTAGTAGAAGACTGTATCCATGAGTAACTAATGTATATTTTACTAGCGACCGGCCCCGTATGGAAAATATGACACAAAATTACCAAAAAGCCAAAAAACAATTTATTACATTGTTATGCTAAGTTATTCCACCAACCAGAACCAAACGGAAGCTATCTTTGGTCATAGAGAATAGAATTCCTGTTGACGCATAAAAACGGTTGAGAAAAAATCTATAACTAGTCCACTGGACATTTGGATGTGTTCCAAGAGTTCAGACGAGGTGACCAGACTGCGCTAAGTTTTACTTTTTAAGGCAATCTCTGATACATTATTTTTGAAAATATTACATCTGCTGAGTGCCAAATATTTAGACAACATTTGTCTTGACAGTTGACCGCTTGTTAGCACGTTTTAGCAAAATTTGACGTCTGCTTTTTTGCAATGTTTTAGTCCTCAGACGATTTTAATTATAAACTTAATTGAAGTCATTAAGTTCCTTATTGTGAAAAGTAAGTTTCCTCACGATGTTTTCCTTTACCGTTAAAGCAAGCGATAATTAAAAATGAATACACACATATCTTCATTTTAGCTAAATTTCGCGACTGCTTTTTTTTGTTTTTCGACCGCTGACGATTTTAATTATAGACGTAAAAATTATAGAAGTCATTGAGTTCCTTAATATTATTCACATATGGTATATAAATTTATATAATCCTTTATAGATATAAAACGGTAGCTAACAGTAATATAAGTTTGAGGAAACACGTATCCAAAGCCTTGACGCTAAGCTTCAGCTACATTTAAAAAAATTAAAGCCATTTATTTTTCCACACACACAATACATAAACGAAAAATATATATTATATCTAATTTAGATCATTTGATCCAGAACTGTGAACACACAACTACAACTCTTCTGCGCGTCCTATGGCAGTACAGTTAAAAGGGAGTTAGTTAGCTAGTAACATCGCTTACATGGGAAAAACGTATCCTAAAAATGCAAGGCGCGAAGACATCAATATGTGTTATTTAAGTTGGCTTATTTATAAATAAATATATTTAAACGAACTAAAGTCTGCGGTTCGAATTAACAAAAACAAAAGATACAATTCGCACACGGTCTCGTACAATTTGTCTGAACACCTACTTGGAAACAATGGAGTGTCGTCGAGGCTAATTAACAATACAGAGACGGGATTCGGAGAACACCTTCACGGTCAAACGATGCAATTCATGATGATTTTGCAGTAATACATACATTCAAGTTCGAAAGGCTCAAAAATAACAGACAAAATGTGTTTAGTAGGCAGGTAGTAGGCCTACTCTTGAAACTAATTCCAATCTCGAACTCGATACAGTGTCAATTCCGATATAAGAAGATATTGGAACTCTAACTCACACATCTTAATGAAATAGAATATTTACGAACTAGCGATCGTAAATACTCGATTTCATTTAGTTAGTAAAAATTCCGCCGTAACTCAGCTAAATCGTGCGCTGGTGTTGCGTTCAAGAGTGCCAATTGTACAGTTTTCGAACCCGATCCCAATTTAAAATTGGAATCGAGTGTCAAGAGTAACCCTCCAGATCTAGTGGTCTACGGTCTAAGACTAGGGAGCAAAGGTCAATTATAGGGGTAAACATGACAAAATTTCAGAAATTTGACTGATGAATTTTCATAATCTTCCAATTAGAAATATATATAGTAAGTAGTTTATTTGAAAACATTTAATAAATTATTACATTCGCTATTCTGAGCAAATACCATAATCTCTAAACAACATAGGAAGGAGGTGCACGACAGTATATAAATTATCTGTCTGTCATAAAATACAGCTATGTTATAAACTGAAGAGCCAGTGGCGACATGTCAGTGTAAATATTATGAATGTAATAATGCAGTTTCTGCGTAATATAAACAGAGTAGAACTAGAGTGGTCTACGATAGACGTCGAGTTTGAATCTGGTTCGATGGACCCATTTTTAAGAAGATCTCTCTCGCCCTCTATTACATTATGGGACCGTAATAAACTCGGTGAAAAGTTACACCTCTGCCTACCCCTTCGGGGATTACAGGTGTGAGTCTATATACTCAATATTACAAAAATGACGTTTAAATGAAACAGCTCGCCAACCGTCAATATAGATAATATCATTATATCTCTATATCGCATAGTGACATAACGTGGTAGTAATGTTAAGGTCGCTATATTTTTCTACTATATTACGTAGTTGTGCTAAAATTAACTGTCTCGTCATAATTCAATGGAACTAAGCGAGAATGTCAACAGCGATATGTTGTGTAACACGAACTGTTATACATATTTTAGAATATTTAATAAGTACGTTATTTGAAAATAATAACAGCTGTTTGGAATAAGCGTAGCGAATTATCAAATTTTTATATAAATTAAGTGATAGCTACGGTTTCTCAATGTGCGTCACTTAAACACTACTGGACCGATTTAAGTTAAACTAGGTACACAGTTAGACCCAAACCTTGATTAAACATAAAAAAATATATATCCCTGTAGCGGATTTAATCAATTCAAATGTGGGTTATTTTAATTATGGATAGAGGGAGAAAGGTAATAATGTAAGGTACATTTAAATCTGAGCACGCAAGCGGAGATGGTAAACGGATGAGAACTAAATGGAAAATTACAACATATTTATTTAAAAAATTAAGGTATAATAAGAAAATATCCAAGGGTAAACTATAAATATAATATGTATAATTTTTGCGTTGCTACTTCCAAAATAAATAAAAATAATATTATACCAAAATAAGTTTATAGAAGATGGGCTAAGGCCTTTCCTCTCTCATTAGTAGAGGAGGCCTGCGCCCAGACCGTGGGACAGTGATTAAAACTAGAATTATTATTATAACAAAACCATTAGGGGCTTATCACATCATTGATTTCGATAATATCTAGAAGTATTAAAATCATTTTTTGTATTTGAAAACAGGCACAAGAAGCTTATAAAACACAAATAAAATATGATTTGTTCGTTATCTTAAACTGCTTAAATATGCTCGAGTCTTTCGGAATTTCCAAATAACATAACGATGACGATGATGTCATCGTGGTGACTCTCAAAGTCAATTGATTGAGCAGAGACCAATTAAATACCTAAAATTAAAGCCCTCGAGTTGGCAATCAGAGAAACGGGACAGAACTTAAAATACAAATTATAACAAAACATGTTTGGTGTTTTAATTCCGAATTCAGAAAGAAAATTAAGATGTAAAGAAATAAGGAAATTTATGATGCAATAATTATCTTATTTAGTATTTGATGACACTAATGATTGAAGAAACCGATCGGAAAGGCCATGACGGTACAGTCGCGCGAGGGAGATTTTGAGATATGCCCACTACACACCAACTTTTGCCTATACCAATTTTTAAAATAATATTTGATTTCTGTACCTTAGAGTTGTATAACAACAAAGGCCAAAACAAAATACAGGAAAGGCAAAAATGCCCGTAAAAGTTTGAATACAATATTGGTGGGTTGTTTTAGTGATTGCAATGAACTAATACAACTAAACTAGTCAGCGATAGCCTAGTTGGTTGCGGTACGGACTGTCAAGACGAAAGTCGTATGTTCGAAACCCAAATGGCATACACCTCTGACTTTTCCAAAGCTATGTGTTGATATGTTAATTATCGCTTGCTGTAACAGTGAAGGAAAATATCGTGAGGAAACCCTCATACCTGAGAATTCTCATAGGACTTTCGAAGGTATGTGAAGTGTACCGCATTAGGCCAGCGTGGTGGACTAAAGCCTAACCCCGCTCATTAGTAGTGGAGTCCTTTGCCCAGCCGTGGGACACATTAGGTATTCAATAATTATAATGAACTAATCATTCAATTTATAATATTTATACTTTATGCAGTTATAGACAACTTGCTTTTGCGATTTTATTGATTCATCATCAAACAAGATTACTATATACATACTTATATTGGAATTACTATAGTATCCTTCTGATGTACAGATTTTTTAATCAATTTTATTATGTTTTCGATACCTATATTTACTGTGCCAGGATAAAAATATTCTAAAACATAATACTTCTATTACATCCTTTAGTTAAGACCAATGTATCAATACAAAGTAGTTTAAACAGGAACACGTACGTACTGGCAATTATAACTACATTTTATAAACTAGATGCGAGGGTCTAACCTTTTCCAGATTCAAATAAGTGGAAAGCCAAGTCGATCGTCATTAACATATTAGTTGACTAGATCTATTTTTATATAAAATCCGAGTTTCTATGATCAGAAAGCGCTAGAACCAGTGAGATGGCCTTTGTGGTATTAAGCTCGTTAATATACAAAATAATATCGCACCGAATGTTTCGGAAACTTTAAGTGTGATCGTCACACATCATTGATCACCAAAACATATTTTTCTTTTCGTCGGTTTGATTTTCGAGGTGTGATATGTTATTTCGAAACTTACAGCCTTTATCTCTTCCATGGATTAAAATCGATCACAATGCCAGTGATAGAGACATGTGGACAGTTTTGTCTACAGCACGAATGGGCTTGTCAGGATTATTAGTTATTACCACTGTTTCACAGGAAACCGAAGCGAAGTAAAATGTTGCTGTTACGTTCCGTACAGTGAATGAGACTTCTGCAGGATGGAATCCTGGAAGATTCCCAATTGCTATCCTCTAATAGCGAGGTCCCCATAACTCCTTTCAAGGATATTCATGGTACGAGATTATCATCAGGTAACTTAATTAGATGCCTGGCATCTATGAAAAAACAATGGCTTCCGCCAGATAACCCAAAAAGATTTCGCAGTAAACCAGTTTCCGTTCTTTTGTAACATAAAAATAAACGACAGAATTGAACTTGCGTCGAAACCCATTTAAACGTTTTTGATGATGTAATGGCGTCAACGACTGTAAGGGCATAGAGCCAAGGTCACGCGAGAAAAAAACAAATTGACTAGCATTATATTCATTGTGGTTTTGGTCAAAATGTTGCGTTTGAAACTTTAACTAAATAATAATATAATAATAATATTAGCCCTGTATTAAACATTGTCCCACTGCTGGGCACGGGCCCTCCTACTCCTCCACGGCTCCTCTACTAATGAGAGGGCCTTAGTCCACCTAATGCGGGTTGGTGGACTTCACATACTGTCGAAATTCTTTTGAAAATTCTCAGGTATGCAGGTTTCCTCACGGTGTTTTCCTTCACCGTTAAAGCAAGCGATAACTAACAATGAATACATACATAACTTTAGAAAAGTCAAAAGGTGAATGTCATTTGGGTTTCGAACATATGACTTTCGTCTCGACAGTCCGTACCAACCAACTAGGCTATCGCTGCTTCATATAATATATTACACTAGCGGGCCCGGCAGACGTCGTCCTTCCCGTAAAAGCAGCGCCACACCGACTGCAGCGCCATCTGCCGGCCTGATTTGTGAATCTAAACCATCCAGGGCGCCACCCAAACCCATACAAAAAAAAAACATTCAAATCGGTCCAGGCGTCTAGGAGTTCAGTGACATACACACGTATAGTAGAATGATATATACCTAGTCAGGTCATAAATTCTGTCACATGTTTAATATAAAATAATTGAAACAAGTTTATTCATTATGTAACCATTTATATACCAAAATGAACTTAACAAAACATAGATTCTTATGACTTTAAAGTTTATTCAAAATGACCTCCGTGATTTTGAATACAGGCCTTCAATCTGCGCGGCCAGTTGTCTATCGCAGCACGAACGAGGTCCATGTCAATATCGGCGGCTGCCTTAATCAAGGATGTCTTGAGTGACTCCAAATTGGGATGAGGCTTTGAGCACGCCTTTTCCTCCAAGTGTTGCCATATCTTGTAATCTAACGGATTCAAATCTGGACTGGAGGAGGGCCAGTCTTCGTGCCGGATGAAGTCGATTCACGCGCCGCCAGCCAGTCTTGTGTGCTCTTCGCTCTATGAGCTGGCGCCGAATCTTGTTGGAATACCCAGTGCCTGTTATTGAACATGGTATGAGAAACAGGTTCCACAAGGTTCGTCAGGACTGTATTTTGATACACAACTGCATTCGTTTTTACACCTTTCTCACAAAAATGTACCTCTGTTAAGCCCCAATAAGAAACTCCCAACCATACCATGAGCGAGGATGGAAAATGACCTCGTTGGACACGCGGAATACGGTTGCTCGCTTCTTCACTACTGTGTGCGTACACCTTAACATTTTGTTTGTTGTAGCTCTCTTCTACGGTAAAATTTTTTTCATCTGAAAAAAGAATTTCCCGATATTTTTTTCCCGCGTACCGCTTCAACAAAGCGCGGCATCTCTTCAGTCTCAGGTCTATTAGACGAGCATTCAAACGATGTCCTGTTTTTCTTCGATATGCCCGAAGCCCTAAGTCTTCATTTAACACCCTTTTCACCGTGGTTCTGCTTAACCCCATCTGAAGGGCCAACAGTTTCTGCTTACGTTTGGGATTTCTTTGAATTCGCGCCTTCACAGCTTTTATCACTGCTGGAGTCCTAACAGACCGAGGGCGACCACTTCTTGACCTGTCGTCTACACTAGAGTCTTCATTGTATCGTTTGATGGTACGATAAACGAATCTTTTGGTTATATTCAAATTTTTCAGTATGTCAAAAATTTGAATTGGCGCGTAACCGCAACGATGCAACGCAATTACTGCAACACGGTCTTCTTTAAGCGTCCACTCCATATTTAAAAATGAGTAAAATTCTAAAAAGCATACATTTTTATTTTCATGAACAATTTGAAATTCGAATTCAATAAACTTTTTTGTGGCCAGCATTCTAAAATAAAAGTTTTTACTGTGTGACAATACTTATGACCTGACTGTGTATAAAGATTGTATTATTATATGACATCAGAGGCAGAGCCGTCGTAGGTAAAGGTTTAACTGGAGTAGTTTACTCTCTGTCGAGTCCATGTAGACATTCGACAAGGCATTGCAATAATGA
Organism: Laothoe populi; assembly: GCA_905220505.1. NCBI lineage: Eukaryota > Metazoa > Arthropoda > Insecta > Lepidoptera > Sphingidae > Laothoe > Laothoe populi. Next base: position 1,919,211 of record HG992155.1, on the reverse strand, counting down.
GGTATTAATGATACTAAAATTCAATGACACTAAATATGAATGAGCAGCGAATGAGTATTTAGTTTTATATAAATTGAATTACTCAATTCATCATCTACCTGTCCTTATCCCACACTAAGTGGGTTCCGCACAAATGGTTTGAACTCCCCACGTAGCCATATCATACGTCAAATCTGCATTCACTCCTTTTATGCGCATATCATTCACGCAATTTAAATTGAATTACTCAATTGATCTTTGATAAAAAAGTGATCGTTTATCGTACATAAACCTGCTATAGCCTAAGTGCATCATTAAATCTATTTCGACCCGATGTATAATAATATGTCCTACTTTTTTTACTTCTAAGGTCAAAGGTCATATGTGAGTTATAAGCGCCGCCGAAAGGTCAGCGGCAACTGTAAACATAATACTTTAAATTCCAAATATGGTATGACATGGCTTTCAACGAGTATTTTCACGGTTTAATGTAATAGTTCACGATTGAGTTCCCAAAAGGGTAGGTGGGGTTGAATATACAGTTCATCGGGATAATATTAAAAAGCCTATTGTCATATCACTTGTATTTATTTATCTACCATGAATTAATAAATAAATAAATCAAACAGACACAAAGTCCTAACACCACATTGACCAAACCTGTATCGTGGGTATCACTACGAGGAAACTAAGGAACTACGAGGGACTACGCTCCCACAACACCCAGACCCAAACAAGTATCTGTCTGTTACACAAATATTGGTTTCGGTGCGCAAAATATCTCGCTTCATAGCCGGCTACTCGCCCGCTGCGCTACGTAGGCTGTCAAATCTCAAATAATACATACTTAAACGCTCACGCCTGTAATCCACGAAGGGGTAAGCAGAGGTGTAACTAGTACACCCACATTTCGCCGAGCTTATTACCGTCCCATGATGTTATAGGGGCCTATCGCCACACCGGGCACAATTCCAGACTAAGGAAATATTTGGCATTTCGTCATAGAAGAACCCAATATCACTTTACCCGACCCGGGGATCGAACCCGAGACCACAGCAAAGCAGTCGTAACGCATGCGCAATTACAACTGCGCTACCTAGGCAGTCTCAAATAATGAAAATAATAAAACCCAAAATGCTTATCTATTACATAAACATTTTGTAATTCTCAATGTAAGCTTGTAAATTTGTGTAAATAAACAATTATATTAATAAATGACGTACATCATTTCAGTTCTGTTTAACTCATGAATTCGCTAAAATAAGCTCTTTTCCTCAAGCTTTCGCAGTCGTATAACTCTGAAAATACCGCAAGTATATCAATGAATGTGTCTCGACCCGAAATAATAGGTGAATCCAGCTGGCGGGACCTAATTTCAAAGGTCAAAGGTCAACTATAAATACACTCATCGAAAGGTCAAACAGTAAAAGTAAACCTTTTGATTCCAAATATAAATTAAATACGCTAAATGCTTTTTGACTGAGGAAAAGAGCTTTATATTTTTTGATCGTATATTTTTATAGTTATGTATGTGTGAGTTGCCTGTTATTGTGGCTATCTTTGTGGCCTTATTTAGGTTGGTATATTTTAAAGTGAGGTGCAATTAGGTGTGCAATGAGTCGTTGCGTTTCTTCTCAGGCAAGGTCGCGTTTGGATTAAAAATCTTAATTTTACCAGGTATTTCTTTAGACAATAAGATCATTTTAATATCTATGAAATCGATTGTAGCCATTGTATTAATTATACCAATATATGCTATGCCTAAATTGATAAGTTTTTTGCTAGTTATTATATTAACTTGTCGTAAGACTATTTATTGTCTACATGACCAGTAAACGATTTTGATTTAAAATTAGTTCTTGAATTAGTTTAAGTTGTAAGGCTGATTATGATGGAAAAAAATACTTTAAATAATAATCTAAATAGTTTAAATTGTTTCTTATGTTTACGAGAATATTATACGTTGTAATAAAACGCCTTCATGGTCACGAGGGAGACTGAGTTGTATGTCGTCACGAATGTATAGTGCAATGTTTCTACCCTCCATATAGTTGATATTTAATTCGAAACGTCGGGTTATAAAAGTCAAATAAACCGCGATAGAATTTGTAAATTTCGTTTTATTACAAGCTAAATAGTTAAAAGTTCGTATTATTTAGTATGACCCTAAATCTGCCGTCTGTTAACTAACATTTTGGCAAATTTGAGTTATTTGTATATACAAAGTAATAAATAACAATAATAAATAAATAACACCCAACAGTCACACACAGTCCCGATCCCACTCTAAGATACAAATCTTGTGTCGTGAGTATCAGGGACTACGAGAGATATTCGGTCTCACAAGACCCAGACCCGACACAAATTTCTGTCTGTCACACAAACATTTGTCCCGGTGTGGGAATCTAACCCACGTCCTCTCGTTTCACAGCCGGCTACTCGCCCGGTGCGCCACAGAGGCTGCTAATAAAGGATATTTTTATCTATAGATTGTTTTGCGACATTGTGAAGCAACATAGCTAAGGCCAAACATATCTCATAGAACTGGAAAGCCTTGAGTTTTACATATAAGTACTACATTGATTAATGAACATCTAACGTTTATAATTTCTACTAGCATTCATAGGTTTATTGCGTTCTTGCGTGTACACGACAACGAGTAAACTGCCAATTGGGTGGGGTGATGCAATTATTGTTTTATTTATCTGATTATACAATTAATTAATGGGTGAGAGGTGGTGTGACTATAAAAAAATATATAAGCATTTATCTTTTGTTAGACATGTGTTTAACTGTATGTATACTGTGTCTATTTCTGATTTAAAGGTTCAATTCACAATTAGATATCGATGGCATAATTATCATACTTCATAACTCTTTTTCGGGAAAAGATAATAAATTGTTTGTTTATTTTTAGATATTACAGGAGTCCCAAAGTTTGATAATTAGACCATAGATATGTAGTTTAGGTTATACGCGATGGCCTAGTTTAGAGTAAGAACTGCCAAAATGAAAGTCTAGCGTTCAAAATTAGCCCGACACGCATACACCTCTGACTTTTCGAAGCAACATGTTTTTATTGTTTATTATCGCTTGCTTTAACGGTGGAAAACTCAAAAAAATTACTCACTTACCTGAGAGTTCACCGTAAGAATTTCAAGGGTTACCTCCGTGGCGCTGAGGGCCAGTAGCCGGTTTGTGAATGAGATGTCGTATGTTAGAAATATGATGTGAATGTCTGTGTGGCAGACAGATATTTGTTTCGCGTCTGGGCGTTGTGGGACCGTAGTCTGTATATATAAAAGAAGAAACTGACTGACTGACTGACTGATCGATCAACGCACAGCCTAAACGGCTGGGGTTAGAGACTTGAAATTTTGACAGTAGGTACCTTTTATCACGTAGGCATCCACTAAGGAAGGGTTTTTGGAAATACCACCCCTAAGGGGGTAAAATAGGGGATGAAAATTTGTATGAAAATCCGTAATTTTTGAAGTTAAATTCATGAAAATTAGTATTTGGCATTTTAGTTAAAAATAAAAAATACATGTTTCAGGATTTTTGGAAATTCCGCCCCTAAGGGGGTAAAATAGGGAATGAAAGTTTGTATGAAAATCCGTCATTTTTAAGTTAAACGCATGAATATTGGTATTTTGTATTGTATACTTTTTCTCCCAAACATGACCTACACGCGGGCGGAGCCGCGAGCAACAGCTAGTCACTCCTAATTTTTGAGACAGGTTTGTCCTAGTGTGGGGTCAGGACTATGTGTGATTGTAGGGTGTATTTATTTACTACTAGCTGCACCCGGCATGCGTTGTAATGCCACGTAAAGTAAATTTCATTCATTGTGATCGGTTGAACGGTATAGAAGTTGATGTTCTGCAGCGCCATCTAGTGGGTTCTTTTGATTTTTTTGGGCCAGGAACCAACGCAGGCGTATGCAAAACAACTCACCAAAGTTTCATCACAATTGGATGAACAGTTTCGGAATCCATAGAGGTCAAACATACATACATGTCAAGTCGACTAACACGCACTAGGAAAAGTAGGCTGGCGTGGTGGACTATGGCCGAACTTATCTTATTAGTAGAGGAGGCTCGTGCTCAGTAGTAGGACAGAGTATAATAAATGACTGGTACTATTACGGTACTGGTACGGAATGGTCCATAGCAATTACGGTGAAGCCTTACTTTTATATTTGGACTATTCCGGGCATCGCAATGATGAGCACGGGCTTACAAGCGGTAAAACACTTATGCGAGTGGTGCAACGGTTGAGGGAATGTGGAAGTTTTATTTTATTATGCAATACAGATGCCGACGGCAATGTTAATTTCGATATTCGCAAGTGATGTGTGCTACCAAATTGTAACAGTGTTATCGTGCGGGAATTTGGTGGATCCTTTCCTTTCCTCCTTACCCACTAAGACAATAACGGCTTCCATTACAAGGTCAGTTAATTGTTTTTGTAGTCATTAGTATCAAGTAAACAGTGCATTTGAATCCATGTAGATCTTCTTCCAAAGTTCTTTAAATGACATATCCTGCGGTTCTTAAAATGTTAAATACCTATCACATAACTATGTGCACAGAGTGCACAGTAGGCAATAACGCGATTTATATACAACCCTACTTATGTGTTGCTATGTATCTACCGCCAGTTAAGGGGAAGCATATTTCATGTTATTGTTGTTTTTCTCAGTATCTTTGTTATTATTAAGGTACGCTACAAAAATGAGTCTTAATCAAGATGCATTCCCGCCATACTATAATGTATATAAGCAGCTGCGCCATATTCTTGGACACCCGTTATATTTAAGGTTACACTTCGATAAGTCAGCTAGCTGAGTTTGACGGTCTATAAAACTAATACTGCCGGTCACCTGATTCCAGCTTACGTCATTACAGCACAGTGGCCATTGTATGTTGATACAACACAACTCATTGTGGATTTGAAATTGGCTGTTATAGCAGATTTGCTTTGCAAAATTAGCTAGCAACTTAAAATGATTTTATTTAATTACATTTAAATACATAGCATTTAGAGTAGGTTACTATCAAACGATATTCAAAATATGTATTTTTTGCACTAATGGACATTATGTAAATGATTGAAATTTGAATATCTAGAAAATAACGAGTAGCGTATTATCGGTAATGAATCTAAAATGTTGTAATTTTTACACTAGATTAAACTTTGCTAGAAGAAGACGAAGAAATACGTATATTACTCTCCTGCAGTCGACTAAAAAGCGTTCAGGGCCTTTGACTAGATTTATGTTATGTTTATATAGACATTTTATTGAAATAAATACTTATACACGCGATTTTAGGAAGAAATTAAACTTTATTTTGCCACTGACTCGAGACTAGCATGATAAACATTAATCTCAAATTAGAATGTGCGCAATAACAAGAAAAAACAGTGGAAATACTAAATACGTGTGTATGTACGAATAGTTTTAAGATACTTTGACTTAAATACACGTTTTGTGCTTTATCACATCTAATTAGGTCTTAAGCAATAGCCCCACTTATTTCGTAATTTGGTGTCGTGCCTATAAATCATTGACAAGTGTAGAGTACACAGATCTTACATGCCAAGGTTACGTGCATTAGATCATACATCTTGCGGTCGGCGCAGCTTGTTTACTTATTATTTATGTCGTTATTTAATAATATTTATTTCCAAAAAAATACATTATATTTTAATAAAATTTGACACTGTACATGGAGTCACTAACAATGAAAGAAAGAAAGAAAATGGGAAAAACATACGATACAATAACATAAGATTAACAAAAACTATTACAATTAAAACTAAAGTCGCAGCTGTGACAGGTAGGTGACCATTCAGCGTACTGCTGTGTCACCTACATAGTACATACCACAACATAGCGCTGGTTTGAGTCACAAAAAAGACAATTAAAATTAATTACTGACAGTTATACGTATATGAGACGCACAGCCTATATTGTGAAGATATATAAGGATATACAATTGCCAAATACCAAGACTAGAATTGCTGCCGGAACCGCCTCTGCGCGCCTATCACAACCGAACCTAAACCTACCTATTAAAGTTACAAATCTATCCCGCTGCACCCCCGAATGTAATTCCTGTAAGCTACAAAGACAAATTCTAATTACAGTAACACCAAACAATGAAGCCCGACGAGTCTCCGGAACTGCGCAAATGTCCCGTTACGAAATTATCAAATAGCAATATTAGTTGTAAATATAACAAAGTTAGTCAAATACCGAGGTCATAAAACCATGGCGAGCTGCTCTAAATTTTGAGACGAGTTCATAGTTCATAGTTTGGCTATGATATGTTAAGCCAAAATCAAGTTATACATAAAAGAGATTGTTTTTATACATTTAGTTTGCAGCTGCCACAAATTGATACTAATTCTAATTTATGTCAATTTGTTCTTTATGTTCTGTAGATTTTTATAGTATTATAAGAATGATGAAAATTAAATGTTCTATAGTTAACCAACGCCATCTATTGGCAGGACGTCTGCCGGTCAGTTGTATTATTAAGCTACGTTGCAGGCGTATGTATGTGCCAAGAGGGTAGTTTCCTGTGTTTAATTTTATACATTAATCCATATACAACCGAATACAACACGCTAAAGAAACTTTTTTTGCGAAAAAAGAATCAAATATGCTTGAAAAATTAGTTTACAATATTTATTTTGAATATTGGTATGAGCAAAAATGGGTGCGTGTAAAAAAAGTGGTAACATCTTACTATCTCCCTCACACAACACAGTAATGGCCATTCTCAGAGGTGACGTCACTCATATCATGCATCCCTTTACTGTCATTTGACAATTACCCCTTCCAGCAGATTTGAATGGCACCTAATTTACTTATTTTTGTTCGGATTCATAAAATTCTTTCAATAACAGGTTTTAGGTAATGTAAGTTGTTGATTAAAATAATAAAAAAATCATGTCAACTACCCTATTGTATTTGACTCTGTTTGGCAGTGCTACGTCGGCTATGCTGTATACGCCAGCTCGTTTAGCATACAAACAAGAACTTTTACCCAGTTGTTATGACTAAAAGCATAGAAAAATAAACTAATTGAAATAAACCCATCGCACTCGACCTTGGCACGGTTTCGGATCCGTCTGTTACCGACCGTCATCTCACACAACATTGTTTAAAATAACTATCGCTGAATTTACAATATACGCGAAACATGATGGAGGAGAAATGGCAATGTAAGAATTGGAAAACTCGTAAAGCTGTGCTCTTTTGTTTCTCTCTCTTTTTCGTACTTATGTTTTAGGCCCAGTTTTGTCGTCGAAACCATGCTGGCTTGTGACTGGAATAATGTAAACTGGATTCCGATTCTAGTGAGAGATCTAGTCCAGAAAGTGGATTGTCGGTCTACTCTGCTTTCTGCTCCCTGCGTAGGCTAATCGAATGTAATTTTTTGTTTTCTTTTTGGAAGCATTGCCGCTGTCCCATCTGTACTGGAATCTTGCGTGAATAAAATGAACCGGATTTTAGATTGAACTATATACAAATATTGGCCATCATCGATTAAACACAAACTACACTGAAAACGAATGTACGCACACTGATTAAAACCGAGCTTCACTTCCGCTAGTTTCGTATAGACTGCCCCCGCGAGCGTTGATGCTTTCCTTTTTAACCGACTTCAAAAAGGAGGAGGTTAACAATTCGTCGGAATCTTTTTTTTTATGTATGTTACCCGATTACTCGAAGACGCCTGGACCGATTCGAGAAATTCTTTTTTTGTTTAAAAGGGTATACTTCCCAGGTGGTCCCATTGGCACCAAGTAAGGATCTGATGATGGGATCTCAGAAAAATCGAGGGCAACCTTCAAATTTTGTAGGCATAATTTGTATTTTATTATAACAAATCTTCCCCACCGAGTATCCAATCTACCCACAAATATTTCGTAAGTAACCCCCAATATTTTCATAAAAATCTAAAGTACGCTTACACAAAGGTCCAGCAAAAAAAAATTATGTAGCCTTGGGGGAAGAATTTGTAGTTAATAAAATAATGGCTCGACCCAATATTTATATTACGCTTATTCGTAAATTGACAGGATAATATTATATTTTGGGGCCTTGCATAATTTAATATCGGATAATCTTAATGTATTTTAAATAACTGTAATTTAATATTTTAAATAAGTATATTTGAAGGCCTTTTACTTGTCACTTTTGCCTTTTTTGTCATAATTCACTTATCACCAGACCTAATAATACTGGTATATGACGCTTGATATTCCATATCATCCAAATTTGAAAGAAATATGAGTAACACAAATACTAGCTGGAACCCAGTGGATGTGCGAATTCATTCTCTATATTCGCGGCGCCATTAAGGTCATCATAAATAAAAACTTAAATAATTATAAACACCTCACTCGTATCCATAGAAAGTATAAGATGTTTTTCCTTATACGTTTTAATACCTCCATATTTGTTGTTGACCTCAAGATATAATTGTAGGTACACGTTATTAATGTTTATGCCAGGAAATCTATTTTTATACTTTATGCGTGTGTGAATTATAATTATACTAGATGTTGCTCGCGGCTCCGCCCGCGTGTATGTTATTTTTGTAAGAAAAGGCATACAATCAATCAATATTATGCATGTATCATACATATAAACCTTCCTCTTGAATCACTCTATCTATTAAAAAAAAACGCTTCAAAATCCGTTGCGTAGTTTAGAAGATTTAAGCATACATAGGGACGGACAGCGACAGCGACTTTGTTTTATACTATGTAGTGATTTTATATAGCATGTTCACAGTTACAATTGAGCTTGTCAGTATTTGTATGATATGGCCGGGTCCCGCCTCGGCACGCATGCGGGGAGGTCGTGTGTTTTATGTCGGGTATATTTCGATATTCACACTCGTAAACAGTAGGTAAGCGCGTGCGCCGGACCGGCCGGTCGTCGCTGCGACAAGAACTCGTTACTGCCCATCTATACCTATCGATTCGAGGAGCATAATGGATGACGTCAGCGCTCGCGCCGTACAGCGCTGTGAGTCGTCTTTGCCGACAAATGATTTGGATGAGATAGAAGTTTGTGATGAGGATGAGGAGTTACTGAAGTCGTCGAAGAGAAAACAACGGGAAGATAGTAGTGAGACGGAGGAGGGTTGGACGGAAGTCAGGGGGAAAAAGACCCGTCAAGGGAGTATTGACTCAAACAAAACAATTAAATACGAAGTTTATATCTCGTCAAAAGATCAACTTCCGAAACAATTTATGATGGCACGCATTTTAAAAGAACATAAAATTGATAAAATATGCCATATTAAATATTTAAATGCATTTAAAGTGCGGCTCGGATTTGACAGCGAAGCAGCGAGTAAGAATCTTTTAGATTGCGAGCAGCTATTAAACAAAGGCTGGAGATTCCAGAAAGCTATGGAGCTCTCAATTTGCTATGGGGTCATTAAGGATGTTGATCTTGACGTTGCTGATGATGAAATTTTAGCGAATATAACATGTCCCTCCCCAGCGAAACTTTTATCTTTTAAGAGACTGAACCGTCGCAATAGAGATGAAGGAGGATGGTGTCCCAGCGAAACTATCCGCCTGTGCTTTGAAGGTAGTCAATTACCACCTTATGTTCACGTATGTGATATTAAGATACGGGTCATTCCTTATACACATCAAGTATCGCAATGTTCCCAATGTTGGAGATTGGGTCATACCCGAAAAATGTGCCCCGGAAAAATAATAATTTGTCCTAAGTGTGGTGGACGTCACGAGAACTGCGAAATCACATCCTTTTCTTGCGTCAACTGTGGTGGAGATCACATCTCCATGAGTAAGATATGTCCAGCATATAAAAAGGAAAGAAGGATTAGGGAAATCATGGCTGAATATGGTTGCACGTATAGAAAGGCCTTAGAATGTTACGTCCCTCCTGAAAGTCCTATCCCCCATCAAACTCCTTTGGGAACAAATTGTCGTACCATATTTCCCGTTCTTTGTGATGACTCCAATACTGGTAATATTCCCACACCTAAAGACGCACTTCGATCAACTTACGCTGAAACCGCTAAGGCAAAACCCACACGTCCATCAAATAACAAAACTATGGGGGCTTCGAAGCAAGCAAGGCATTCTGCTGAGGCTGATTGGATGTCATGGAATTTTGACACGGGAAGTAATGACAATCAACCGCTTAAAGATAATGATAAACGGAAGGAAGAATCCTCTCTCTTCAGCGAGCTGCTGTCACGTATTAAAGAAGTCATCTTTCTTCAAAAAGCCAGTGTGTCGTCCAAAATAAATTCAGTTATGCAGATGTGCCTAGAGTGGTTTATGTTAGTGTTGCAAAGATATTTTTCCGATTGGCCGTGGGCAAAGGCTATGTTTAATTTTATTACACAGTCAACGTGATGGCTAATAAGGTGGTTAAGCTTAATATCGTTCAATGGAATGCCCAGAGTATTAGACCTAAGGTAGATAGTTTCGTGGAAATTTTACGACAGGAAAAGGTCCATATTGCTGCCCTTAGTGAAACGTGGCTTGAGCCGGGAAGTCACATTAAACTTGGTTGCTATAATGTTTACCGAACAGATAGACAGGACTCATATGGCGGTGTGGCAATAGTAGTGCACAAATCCATAATGTCACAACAGAAAGACATTCTTGTCATGAACAGTGGTATCGAACTAGTTTGTGTTCAATTATTTAACTGTCATCCCATTGAGTATATTGTTGCAGTCTACTGTCCGTCTAGAGTAGTTTCTTCTCAGCGTGATTGGTATAATTTATTTTCAATGTGGTCAAGTAAAACTTTAATTTTAGGGGACTTTAACGCCCATCATGCGAGTTGGTCTTACAAAACGGACCATCGAGGTAGTTTAATTTACGACTCACTTATAGATAGCAACTTTATATCATTAAATGATGGCACCCACACACGCATCCGCTTAGTAAATACGACTCTGCAACAATCTTCCCCTGATATCTCCTTTGCGTCTTTGGACATAACGTGTAAATTTGATTGGACAGTATTGAAAGAAAGCCTTGGTAGCGATCATTTACTGATTAAAATTTGCACTCAGCATTCATTAAATTTTCCTCAAATTATAAAAAGAAATTTCTCCAAAACGGACTGGGATTCATATACCAAATATTTAGAACAAACCTTTTGCGATATAGTTTTACCCAATGACCTCCAAACAGCATATGACCAATTTTTATTCACTATCAACGATGCGGCCAATAAATTTATACCATTATTTAAATTTAATCAGAACCCTACGTCTAATTTTACTCCAAAGCCATATTGGTCTGCCACACTTTCGCACGCTGTAGCTCGTCGTAGGTTGGCTTTGGCAACTTTCAGACACAATCCTATTCCTCAAAACTTAGACAATCTTAAAAATTGCATTCATGCAGCTCAGAGCTTGATCCGTCAGGCCAAGAGAGCAGACTGGCATAATTTTTGTTGTTCAGTAGATGAGTCAACAACGATCAGTGAGATGTGGCGCAAGATGAAATGGCTTAAAGGATACCGTGCTTCTAGACGTTATGTCGACTCGCGAAGTAAAGAATACATGTTACGTTCTTTAACTCCAGATTACGTTTCACCTCCATACCCTAACATCTGTAACTATAACCGTACTTTAGAATGTGAAATCTCTATTCAGGAACTCGAAAAATGTATTAAAGCTAACGATACATCTCCTGGATATGACGATATATCATATTCTATGATCAAATATCTACCCAATATAGGCAAACGTGTTCTCCTATCTTTATACAATAGTTTTTTTGTTAAGAGTTTTGTCCCTAATCAGTGGCGTGATATTTGTGTTGTACCTATACCAAAGCCTGGACGTGATCCTAGTGACCCTTCCTCTCTTCGCCCTATATCCTTGATGTCTTGTGTGTGTAAAATTTTTCATTATATTTTATATAGACGGTTAGAATGGTACCTCGAAAAACAGAATGTTTTCTCTGAAAATATGGTAGGTTTTCGTAAGGGTAGGTCTTGCTTAGATAGTTTAGGTTGCCTCATCTCAATAATCCAAACTAGTTTTTCTGAGGGCGGTTATACTATAGGTTGCTTTTTAGACGTTGAAAGTGCCTACAATAATATAGATAATTCTATCTTAATTCAAGTGTTAGATAAACTTCAAGTCGGGACATACATTTGTAAATATCTGTGGAATTTTCTTCATTACAGAGTACTGAAAATAAAATTAGATAGTGGCTTTGTTAGTAGATTTTCAGGGCGTGGTTTGGCTCAGGGAGATCCTCTATCCCCCTTACTTTTTAACGTGATTACTTCAGATATTTGTAAAGATTTGCAAAACAATGTTTTTATATCACAATACGCAGACGATTTTGCTATTTATGTTAAGTGCACCACCATATCCGAAGGAAATACCAAAATCCAAGCCGCACTTGATATAATTAATAAAAAGTTAACACACGTAGGTTTAGACATTTCGCCCACTAAAAGTAAAATTTGCATTTTTAATAGAGGTTTTCGGAGACAAATTGTTGACGTTCGTTTGAATAACATACCTTTGGACCTTGTGAACACTGTCAGATATTTGGGAATGTGGCTGGACAGGGGCCTTCGGTGGAAGAAACATATTGACGAGATCTGTCAGAAAGTAATAAAGTTCACAAATATTTTCAGAGTTTTGATGGGTCCCGGATGGGGCGTTCATCCTATACTATTAAGACGGCTGTACATCGCTCTTGTTCGTAGCCGAATGGACTTTGCAAGCTTTCTGTTTGACAACAGTGCAGAGACCCATTTAGTCAAACTTGACCGGTTGCAAAATACATGCTTACGATTAATCGGTGGATTTATTAAAAGCACGCCAATCCATGTAATGGAATCGGAACTATTGTTGCCCCCGTTATTTGTGCGCCGTCGTTATTTAGCAGGAAAATTTTATTTGAAATCGAAATCCAACACATTTCCTATAATAAATATATTAGAAAAGTTATATGATTCTCGTAATAATTTTTATTGGAGACGCAAAAAGAAACCACTACTTGTACTGTTACACGAAATTTTAAGCCAAGAACCTATTTATTCTATAAGAAAGTCAAATATATTTTCGATGGACACTTGGGTCAGTAATGTGGACTTGTCTTGTATTGTAAAACCGACGTTAAATAAAATTGATAAGCCTAAAAATTCCTATAATATTCCAAGTTTAAGAAATCTTTGTAATGAATCATTTAATGACGAATACTGTAGTTTTTACTCTATTTACACAGACGGTTCCAAACATGATAATAAATCCGGCGCCGCATTTTTGGACTTGCAAACAGACACCTTTGTTAAATTTAAAATATATTCAAAAGTATCTATAATGCATTTAGAACTAATTGCTATCGCGGAGGCTTTGGGATATATCGAATCTATAGATGCTGATAAATTTGTTATATTTACCGACTCGAAGAGTTCTCTTCAACACTTGCTCAAGTGCACTACCAATTTTAGAGGGCTTCCATTGGCTTACACTATTATTAGAAGTATTGACAAAATAGTTGCGGACAATAAAAAAATTGTGTTACAATGGATACCTTCTCACGTTGGACTGGAGGGAAATGAGTTAGTCGACCGTCTAGCAAATGAAGCTGTGTCGGATGGAGAACCTTTCATCTGTTTACCTTGGTACACTGAGCTTCTACCTATAGTTAGGCGTACATGTTTTGAGTACTGGTCAGAATATTTTGACAAAAGATCTTTGACAAAAGGAATTTGGTACAAGGTAATTCAACCATCACTGACTCGTTCCCTGTGGTTCAGCGTGAGTGGGATTACTCGACAAGAGGTCGTGACGGCTTTGAGACTCCGATCTGGTCATGTCCCGCTTAACAGTTTTGCTTTTATGATGCGCAAAGTAGACTCGCCTAATTGCTCCGTATGTGGAATAGTAGAGGATGTGCATCATATTTTATATGAGTGCAGCCGTTCTGAGACACAGAGACGGCACGCCTTCGGAGAAAGAAGGTATCATTTAGGTTTTTATAATAGCATTCTGGCCTCCCCGGTTTCCGATGAGGCTAGATTGCTTTATAAAATAATAGTTAAGACACTAAAATCACGTGTTACTTAGTATGTTTGTGTATATTTTGTTAATTTGGTGTTGTAGGTATTATATATATACATAATTTTGTTTTTATATAAGCTTATTTTGTCAAAGTATGTATACAATAATGGGGGTGACATTTTCATGCTTGAAAAAACCCCCAAAATGAAAATAAAGAAAAAAAAAAAAAAAAAAAAATGATATGGCCAACAAATGCTGACGTTTTCGTTTGGTTACCTACTCTAAGTGTTTTCGATTCGAATGCTTATCCGTGAGTAGTTCGTACTCGATACCCTGATGTTGATTTTGTCATTATTTATTTAATGTCCAGTAAATGACACATATATAATTGTTCAAAATCAAATTATTGACCAATAGTCATATGCAAACAAACAACACCAAGTTTTGAACCGGTCAAACATTCTTTAACAAAATTAGTACATGGTTAAATAACATCAAGCTATGGAACAGTTTGTCAGCTACCGTGTTCCCTTCTTCCTATGATCCTTGCTCCTTTAGGCGTAGTGTGAAGAAGCTGCTCAGCAGGCGGGATTGTGTCAAGTTGCGAGGAATAGTTGTCTCTCGTTACATGATACGCTAACTGGACGACACTGCGCTATCATCAGGTGCTGTGTGGTCACTTAGTTATGCCAGTAAAAAAAACTACCACATTCAACTTCGAACTAAAGAGATATTTTCAGGATTTTTTCGTCATCGCCAATTTTGCGCTACTTAACTTTGTAATTTGGGTTCAGTATCATGAGCTACTCTACTAAGTAAATAAACCCAGTTTGGAAGAATAAAATTTATTAACATTTATTTCTACCAAAACGTACATGCATACAATTAATAGTATATTTTCTAATAAAATCCACATAATACGATCCTCATCTGTGAACTTTGATATTGCTTAGTCATAACCTGCTAGATGTTAATAGTATTAGCTCAATGAGGCGTGAACCAACAATTGCACAGGTTGATGTGATCATCATGACTGGACATTTTGATAGCAGCACATCTTCAACAGATATAGGTATGTCATAGGGTTACCCTGCAAACAAATTTGTTTACAGTATAGATAATGGTCCGGTTCTACCACGGTTGCTGGTGGTAGGATATTCGTAACCACCCGGATAGCGACCACCGTACACAGAGTGTAAAACCCGACATAGTGGCACACGCAAGTGTGTCGCGTTCCGGGATCAGCCAGTGTACATCCGGTTTCTGTCGGAGGTCTAGAGTTGGGGTACGATGTTTGGCCGTGTTGCGGCCTTCTGAGTACTCTGACACTAGACCCTCGACCGCTTCTTCACCCTCTTGCCCCATGGCGTAGTGTGAAGAAGCTACAGGCCGGCATGATTGTATTGAGTAGCGAGGGACAGATTGTCTCTCGCTACTCTAATTGGACGACACTGCGCTTACCATCAGGTGCAGTGTGGTCACTTTGCTTTGCCAGAATAATAAAAAAACTTTATCAGTGTCTTACAGAAAACCCATGTGGAAAAACAGCTTATTGTTTTATTACGTATGATGAAATTTTCGAGGGCCCGAAACCTTCCTCTTTCTTATTAGATCTCTCTAACTTGGACAGTATACTTTTAGCGAAGACTTGAAGTACTAAACTATAGACTTATACTCGCGTATTTTAATCACTATTACATGTATTTTTATATTGTTTCCTTATTAACATATTTCTCACGCCTCATATCGGCCTCGCATCGAACCGGTCAGTGTTGCCATACCATTTCTATGTTGCCTACTTGTTTTTATTAATTATGCGAAATGTTTTGTTAATTAAACAAAATCCATTACAATATAGATAACGGTAACAATACCAATAATTCTAGTCTCTCGCTACTCGCTACTCTAATTGGATGGCACTAAGCTTACCATCATACGGTAGGCAGCGGCTTTGCTGTGCCCTGGCATTGCAGAAGTCTATGGGCGGAGGTGTCTACTTAACATCAGGTGGCCGTCTGCTCGTCTGTCTATCCAAGCAGTAAAAAAAACAAATGCAGTGTGGTCAGTTTGCCGTGCCAGGATAAAAACGTATTCACGGGTGATGCAGATAAATTACGACCAGGCGACCCACTTATTCGTTTTCCGCCCTCAGCTAAAACATTGCCAGGCTAATTTTGATACTGCATTGATATTTTCTTGGTACTGCAATCTCATTTTACTTGTTACTTCGTAAAAATAACCCAATACATCACAACCGACCAGTATGATACATTATGGCGCCAGATATGCCGTCATGGCCGATTAGCTCACACCGGGTGATTAGTAGTCAACAGGCAGCCATTATATGCCCCGTGAATTAACAAGTATTATACGGATGTGGCTGATTTTGATTATGTGCTAGCAGTATTTTTGATAAGTGGCAGGTTTTGGGACGTATAACCATTTGTGGCAGATTATATGGTTATTAGTTAAAATATATTAAACTGAATGCATTCTTAAATATATTTCTAGCTGCATTTAAAAATTACTATGACGTTTCTTATTCAAGGGTTACTGTTTCATATTGTTGAATTAGATTACGCATTTTAAAACCTATGCTATTTAGGTAAATGCAAATGGCGAAGGTTACGCATTTTCAAAAATGAAGCGAAAATAATGTTTACACGTTATACTAAATATTAAAGTAGCGTCTGTAATCCCTGAAGGGCTAGGCAGTGGTGTAACCAGTATACCCCACATATACAACCAAACTTAGTCGAACTTATTACCGTCCCATGATGAGATAGGGAGCGAGCTTATCGCCATACCGTGCACTTCCAGACTCTGAGCTGATATTTTAGTGGAAAAAAAAATATTGTTGATGTTCATAAAACTTATAACTCATAGTAATTATGTTTGGACGTGTTTGTAAAATGAAACTGGAAGAAACCGTAGTAAATGGTGCCTTCTCCACTGCTAGAACTCTATTGTAGTTATTGAAAATGAAAGTAGCTCTACAAGACACAGCTCTGTCTGACGGTTATTATTAATTGCCTTTGTACTTTTAGGGAAAAGAAAGTTGCTCTACGTAATCGACTTGAAAATGTTGATTATAAATTTTCATGTTATTTACAATTAGCTTTGCGGCTCCACCCACGTAAACCCTGTGTTACATTATTGCTATTTTAGTAGGGATTTCATTTTTAATAATAAAATATAGATCATATTACTCCGGAATGTAGCTCAATTACTCCGGAAAAAATGTAGTATTCCATACGTGTATTTTTATCGGTTAAGTAGTTTTTGACTTTATCCATTACAAACAATAAATCATTCTTCTTTATAATATTAGTGTAGATTTCCTACTACATAATATATATCAGCAATTCTTAATCTTATATTTCTTCGTATTTCTTCAGTCTGTGCGTGTTTTGCTTCAAGATATTAACTCGATTATATGAAATACCCCGATATTAAGGGATAGCCGTGGCTGGCAGTGTCTTGCGTGTTCCCTGAGATAGTTCGTGGTGGCAGGTGCGTGTTCGTGTCCAGGGGACTGACAAGGAACAGGGGATAGTCTTATCAAGATAATGTTTTTTATAAATAAAACAATAATAATTTACGATTGCATCGGTAGTGCAGATGTAATTGCGCATACGTTACGACTGCTGTGCTGAGGTCTCAGGTTCAATCCCAGGGTCGACTTAACGTGATAACGGGTTTTGATATCTAGAAATACTCGGTATCAGCCGGAAGTCAGGAATAGTGCGCGGTATGGCGATAGGCTCGCCCCTTATCCGAACCGTCATAAATTCGGCGAAAGTTCAGTGGATTTACTGATTTACACCTCTGCCTACCCCTTCGGATAATAAATAAATAAATTTAGGACATGATAGACATAGCTAATAAAAGATTCCTCAAATTATGGTTGTGCTTTAATATATAGAAAGTTAAATAAATTGTAAAATTTTAGTGTGATAAAGAGTTTATTTGTCTATAGATAAAGTGTAAAAAACAGTTTTTAGAAAAAAAATCGTAGAGGAGAAGGTGGTAATGTGGCCCCCCACTTTGTTTTTGATCTTATTTCAAAAATAAAAGGAAAACATAATATGTAATGAATACATCATTCGTTTTCTTATTTATTTGCCAATACACGACATAATATGGAACAAATAAAAATGCAACAGATAATTCTAAAATATTAATCGTAAGATTAAAAATAATGAATAGCAGCTATAGCCTAGTTGGTTGTCGTACGGACTGCCAAGACGAAAGCCGTATGTTCGAAACCCAAGTGGCATATACCTCTGACTTTTCCAAAGTTATGTGTGTATTAAATGTAATTATCGCTTGCTTAACGGTGGAGGAAAATATCGTGAAGAAACCTGCATATCTAAGAATTCTTATACGAATTTCGAAGGTAGATGAAGTCTACCAGCCCGCATTAGACCAGCGTGGTGGACTAAGGCCTAACCCCTCTTACTAGTAGAGGAGGCCTGTGCCCAGCAGTGGGACAATGTTTAATACAGGGCTAGTATTATTATTGTTATTAAAATAATTTCAATGTTGCCTCTATCTCAGTAATTTACAATCTCTACTAATCCAACCCGATGTTTCTCAGTAGAAATACCTTATCTTCGTGACATTTACTATTTCACGGCTAACAAGTCTACGAACCCATAAACTCTACAAATAGAATGTTCAAGTGATTTCCATTTATTTTATCTGATTTCGTGTTGTAGTCGCTTTGCAAGTTTGTTGCATTACATAAAAACATGGATTTTATGAATATTGAAATATTATTGCTAAAGATGTTATTTATCATAAGAAAATAATTTTGTCGGAGGTCTTGAGATGAGGTACGATGTTTGCTGTTTTGCGGTCTTTTGAGTACTCTGACACTAGACCCTCGACCACCTTTTCACCTTCTTGTCCATGGCGTAGTGTGAAGAAGCAGGCAGGCATGATTGTGTTGAGTAGCGGAGGATAGATTGTCTCTCGCTACTCGATACTCTAAGTGGACGGCACTGCGCTTACTATCCAGTGCAGTATGGTCACTTTGCCAGGATTAAAAAAGGTTGCAATTCACACCCCTACCGCCTAGGGTTGTCAATACAGGTTTATCATTTCCTAAATTTCAAGAGACCAACTAACAGTTCGACGATAGGAAAATAAATGAATATTTGGCATTTAAGCGGATTTTATAAATAAGATGAGTGCGATATTAATAGCTTACAGTTTTAATAATAATGAAGAGTAGAAAAGTCTGTATGAACTTTTCTTCGTGAGTAACAAACGGCGGGTTTGCACGCCAACATGTAAACGTAACTTAGTGAAAAAAAGGATTTTGGAGGCAAAAGGGATTTTGGAGACAAAAATGATTTTGGAGACAAATTTTTATTAGATACAGGAACAAGGAGGAAAAAGATACTAGAAGAAAAAATCAGAGAATCCTGAATTGTTTACTGTACTTTATCCTAAAGGGCTGTCCTAAGATCAAGAATCGAAGTTTTTTCAAACAATGAGGTAATTTTAGTCGTTGCCTTTGAAGAACTTATATGTGTATGGTTAACAGTGGTTGCTTTTTCTCCTATGCGACCATGCTCTTTCTTTATGTTATATATTACTTGCTGCACCCGGAATGCGTTGCAATGCCGCGTTAAGTAAATTTGATTAATTGCGATCGGTTGAACGGTATTTAAGTTGATGTTCTGCAGCGTCATCTAGCGAGATCTTTTTATTTTTTTGAGTCAGGAATGTTCGAGGGCGTATGAAGAACAACTCACCAAAGTTTCATCATAATCGGATGAATAGTTTAGGAGTCCATAGAGGACAAACATATTTACATAGATTTTTATTTATATAGATTTCACCAGAAAAGCATTTCAAATCAGCGATAGCCTATTTGGTTGCGGTACGGACTGTCAAGACAAAAGTCGTATGTTCGAACCCCATGTGGCATACACCTCTGACTTTTCTAAAGTTTCGTGTGTATTCATTGTTAATTATCGCTTGCTTTAACGGTGAAGGAAACATCGTGAGGAAACCTGCATACCTGAGAATTCTCATAAGAATTTCGAGGGTATGTGAAGTCTACCAACACGCCAGCGTGGTGGACTAAGGCCTAAACCCTCTCTTTAGTAGAGGAGGCCTGTGCCCAGCAGTGGGACAATGTTTAATACAGGTCTAGTACTATAGATTTCACTAGTAGCCGCGTCTCTGAATTGATGCGAGAAATTAAGGTTTTGTTTAGTAATATTCTTTTCTGTTTACAATAGTTTTTAAAGCTCGGTTTATTTTATGAAAGGCTGACTGTGCAACATGACTCCAGCACAAATAGCGTGTTATGCACAGACAGACATTATCCTATTACCGGCACAGTGAACTTGGCAACGAACGTTTGTTTCCAATGGAAGTTGTGATTCATACCATTCAAATATTAGGTCATTGCGTGGCTTATTTTAGTTTATTTACATCCTTGGTGATTGGAATTATATTTAATATTTGGATCGATCTATCTTACGGCTAAATAAAAACTATAGATACATAATCCTTTTACTGTCATTTGACATTTACCCCCTCCAGCAGATTTGAATGGCGTCTAATTTACTTATTTATGTTCGGATTTATTAAATTATTACCATAACAGGTTTGAGGTAATGTCGCTTGTTGACTAAATAAAAAAAAAATGTGTCAACTACCCTATTGCTTGACACCGGCTTTCTCTAATAAAGGTGTACTATAGGCCTTATCCAAAATACTAGCCTGCTGACACCCGTCGTGGCACAGCGGGTGTCGATTCCCGGATCGACTAAAATATTTCAGGTCGTGTGTTGTTGGACCGTAGTCCTTCGCAGTTCTTGATATCTATGATACACGTTTGAGGTCAGGATAAAGTGTGTGATTGTTAGACGCTAAATATACATATACACTCACGCCTGTAATCCCCAAAGGCAGAGGTGTAACTAGTACACCCACATTTCGCCGAGCTTACTACCGCCTCATGATGTGATAGGTGGCGAGCCTATCGCCATACCAGGCCCAATTCCCGACACGGACAAATACTGAGCATTTCGTGATAAGAAAACCCAATATCACTTACCTGACCCGGGGATGGAACCCGAGACCTCAGCACAGTCGTACCGCGTACGCAATTACAACAGCGCCACCGAGGCAGTATAAATATAGTACATACATATACACTCACGCCTGTAATCCCCGAAGGGGTAGGCAGAGGTGTAACCAGTACACCCACTTTTCGCCGAATTTCGGTCCCATAATGTGATAGGGGGCGAGCCTATCGCCATACCGGGCACAGATTCCAGGCTCCGGGCTAATACTGAGAATTTCTAGATAGAAAAACCCAATATCACTTTACCCGACCCGGGGATCAAACCCGAGTCCTCAGCACAGCAGCAGTCGTAACGCATGCGCTATTGTAACTGCGCCACCGAGGCAGTATAAATATAGTACCTCGGATATTAAATATACAATGCATGAACCATTAATATAAACAATGTCGCCTACAAGCAAAGAGATCTAAATCTGCACACTGTTGTTTACGGCCATGCTCATAGACAATTGTTTAATGTCACTTGATGTAACTCTATTGTCATCTTTATGACAACACCAGTTCAGAAGTATTATAATGCTCTTTGGTTCATACAAAACATAAACAAAATTTAACTATGTCAAGAGTAATGAATGGTAAGCGTACTCTAATTTGTGCTCTGTTTATTTTATTAAATGGGTCTTTCTGTTAGATTGCGTCAGAATATTTCGTATGTTTTCTGTTGAGTCTGCGCTTGAACATCCGTGGAAGATAATATGATTTCTTCGATATTGTATATTGTACTAGCTTTTGCCGTAACGCATGCGTTACGTTTACCGGTACCGGGTACTGTGTCTTACACAACACCTCCATGAAAATAATTTCCTCAGCGCAATAGGCGAAATCGAAAAATTAGCCCATGGGTTTATGCAGGACGAGTGAGATTTCCACAAAATCCCTTCCACTTCCCAATTCTCATACCATTCCTTCTAGGTAGGCAAATCGTCTCTGTTTATTCTGATATTCTTGTTTATGCACTGTAGATAAATGTATGGTTGTCGGCCTCAGCTAAAAAAACACATACAAACTATGCTACTCCTTCAAGGATTGAATATCATAAGAACCTGTCTATCTATGCCATAGGAATACGCTCTCCATCTTTCAGCCTTTTAAATCTAGTGATTTAATCAGGGCATGCCATTGTGTAAAAATATAAAGTTGTATGATTCTAAAAGTTTGTCTTTTGTTACAGATGAACAGGAACGAGTACAAAAGAAGACATTCGTCAATTGGATTAATTCACATCTGTCGAAGGTGAGTCATTGACATTTTGAATAATATTAAAATATAAAAATTTTAGGGAATGCCGAGACGAAAATCATAGGTTCGTAACCACTCTTTTTTCCGCGGTGAAATTCCATCTTGGGGATACCTACTCAACCGTGGGGGAGGAGAGATGGTTATGCCAGACTCAGTTTACCCGAGTGACTACTAAATCGAGGACCTAACCAATATTCCTACGCCGGTGTACCGACTAAAATCTCCATGGTGGCCTTCTGCGGCGCATGCAGGACGGTCCCGGGAGATCCTAAGAATCTCTGGATTAATGCCGCAACTATCCCTTCGCGGTAGCTTCACAGACCGTCCCTTCAAGGGCTGGATGCCCTCCAATTCCATCCGCACCAGCTCGATGTTCAGTGTTCCACAACAGTGCGATTTTTACGGCATTTTCTGCCTCGCACAACCACTCTTCACACACTCTTCTCACACTTGTGGAAAAAGCTGTCGCCGGCGGTCTTTCCGAACCCTTACGACCTGGGAACCTTCAAGAAGAGAGCATATTCTTTCCTGAAAGGCCGGCAACGCATTTGCAAGCACTCTGGTGTTGCAGATGCTCATGGGCGGTGGTGATCACTTTCCATCAGGTGAGACTCCTGCCCGTTTGCCCCCTTTTTTCACAAAAAAAAACATTCTACGGCAGCACGAGATTTCGCGCCGCCACTCGTCTCGGAGTCGAACCATGAAAATATATAAAAATGAAGGCCGCACATCACCGCTTTATGTGCACCATTTTTTTTTTTATAGTATAGTCCGACAAACGAGCCAGTGGGTCACCTGATGTTAAATGATCTCCACCGCCCATGAAAATCCACAACACCGAAAGTGTCATGTATGCGCTGTCGGCCTTAAAGGACCAGGAATAGGGATTAGGGAAGGGAAAGGGGAATCTGGGCCTCCGGATATCTCACTTACCATACGAAACGCGACAGTAAACTGTCACTTTACGTTGGTTTTCTGTGAGCACACGCCTCTGATTTTTAGAAAGTTACGTGTGTAACTATTAATTTATGAATAATATCTTATAGGTAAGCGTGCTCCACCGTAGACCACATCATCATTTACCATCTGGCGAGATAGTGGTCAAACATAAGTCTATTTCGGTAAAAATAGAAGCAATTATTATCAACTATTTTATTGCTTGCTTACACGGCGAGGGAAAATAACCCGAGGAAAACTTCATATCTGCGAGTTCTCCGTAAAGAATTCCGAAGATACGTTAAGTCTGCCAACCTACATTAGGCCAGCATCGTGGATTAAAGCATAATCCTCTTGTTAGCTGAGGAAAACCTGTGCCTTGCATTGGGGCAGTAGTACATTGCTGTTATTATTCATTTGTTGCAGCGTATCCCGCCAATGCGCATCGATGACTTGATATACGACCTGCGGGATGGTACCAAGCTGCTGGCGCTGCTCGAGGTGTTGTCCGGGGAGAAGCTGGTCAGTAAACAATATAATCTGTATCATAAGTTCTATATGTGCTGAACATGTGTAACAGTGTGATGAATGCATGAATGAAAAAGACTGCCTCGTTGGCGCAGTTGTAATTACGCATGCGTTAGGACTGTTGTGCTGAGGTCTCGGGTTCGATCCCCGGGTGGGGTAAAGTGATATTGGGTGTTTCTATCTAGAAATTCTCAGTACCATCCAGGAGTCTGGGATTGTGCCCGGTATGGCAATAGACTCGCCCCTTATCACATTATGGAACCATAATAAATTCGACGAAAAGTCTTCTCATACAGTGGAAAATGTATGAGAAGATATATAAATGTGGAAGAGGCAAAAGAAGTGTGATGCTTTTAGCACATTGAGTGCTCTGCCTACCACCATGGGATACCGGCGTGAGTGTATATATATGTTACAGTCTGGGGCGTAGCTATCGCCGTATCAATGTTACGGGGCCCCGGGTTACATAGTCCTCAAATTATGATACAGGGCCCGTCTAAGGAAATCTACGCCATACAGACTAATCGGTGTAAAGTATTCGCACAGGTCAGCTAGTTGTTATAATCAAATATAACTAATAAATTGGCCTGGTGGTAGGATATTCATATCCGCCCGGATAGCGACCACCGTACACATGGCGAAAAACCCGCCATAGTGGCACACGCAAGTGTGTCGCGTTCCGGGATCAGCCAGTGTACATCCGGTTTTTGTCGGGGGTCTGGAGTTGGGGTATAATGGCCATTTTGCGGCCTTCTTAGTACTCTGACACTAGACCCTCGACCGCTTCTTCACCTTCTAGCCCATGGCGTAGTGTGAAGAAGCAGGCCGGCATGAGTGTGTTGAGTAGCGGGGGATAGATCATCTCTCGCTACTCAGTACTCTATTTGGACCGCACTGTGCTTACCATCAGGTACAGTGCGGTCACTTTGCCGTGCCAGGATAAAAAAAAAAAAAAAAAAAAAAAAAAAAAAAAAAAAAAAATAAAAAAAAAAAAAAAAAAAAAAAAAAAAAATATAAATAAATACACCCAACAGTCACACGCATAGTTCTGACCCCACACTAGGTAAAGTCTGTATCGTGAGTATCAAGAACTACGAGGAACTACGGTCCCACAACAACCAGACCCGAAACAAATACCTATCTGTCACATAAACATTTGTCTCGGTGCGGGAATCCAACCCACGGCCTCTCGTTTCACAACCGGCTACTGGTGCTGCGGGCGAGTGAAACGGAGAGGCCGTGGGTTCGATTACCGCACAGGGGCAAAATGTTTGTGTGGCAGACAGATGCTTGGTTCGGGTCTGGGTGTTGTGGGACCTTAGTCCCTCGGAGTTGTTGATACCCACGATACAGGTTTTACCTAGTGTAGGGTCAGAACTATGTATGTGTGTGACTGTTGTGTGTATTTATTTATTATTTATAGTAATCATCATGTTCCTAACAAAACCTTTCCTTCGCAGCCGATGGAGCGCGGACGTGTGCTCCGCCGTCCCCACTTCCTGTCAAACGCGAACACCGCGCTCCGGTTCCTAGCCGGCAAGCGCATCAAGCTGGTCAACATAAACGCCGCTGACCTTGTGGACGGCCGGCCAGCCGTCGTGCTCGGCCTCATATGGACCATCATCCTCTACTTCCAGGTATGCATTTATTCGAGTTTAAGGAAAAAGTATTCATAGTGTTTGTTAGTCGATTTTTTTATCATTAATACTTTCTTTTTTTATCTGGCACGGCAAAATGACTACACCTGATGGTAAGCGCAGTGCCGTACAATTAGAGTATCAAGTAGCGAGAGACAATCTATCGTTCTAATCGTTTTTTGTCGGTGATCTAGAGTTTGGATTCGACGTTTGGCCGTTTAGGGGCTATCTAAGTAGAGTCTTCTTCTAAGAGTCGAAACTCTAGACCCTCGACCGATTCTTCACCATGGCGTAGTGTGAAGAAGCAGGGCGGCATGATTGTGTTGAGTAGTGGGGGATAGATTGTTTCTCGCTATTCAAAAGCCTAATTGGACGGCACTGCGCTTACCATCAGGTGCAGTGTGGTAACATTGCCGTGGCAATATACAAAAAAAAGTAGGTGGCTTTCATGTTTGATATATTAACGCAAGTGTAATGTTTCACTTTTTAATTTATATTTTTACTATCTGATTAGCATTTAACGTTTTGAATAGGGTTAAGTATAATCGTGTTGAACTGAGTCCACAAACTGACACAATGAAATTCAACATAGATAGTTATGGAAGCAAAAATATTAGTCCATATAGACATAGTACAGAAGATTTTAATTCACGTATGTATCTTACGTAAAATCTTGTAGATTCACGTTTTATCACAATTATTAAGCATGCATGCCATTGAAAAGATTTTATCGTGGTTATTTCATACATTATAGAATATACCACACCTTAACATGAATATACAAGATTAGTTTTTGTATACCATAAAGCCGAAACACCCAAATTAGATTTTGGTATAAAAGATCAGATAAATATATGACATTATAATAATAAGGAAAACTCACGCGGTGACATGCAAAAATAATATTTCCCGTTTCTTGACCGATGCATGGACATACGCGCGCCGCTCGCTGCTGTTTGTTCAAAATGTCCACCCCTTTCCCTAATACACAAGCGGGCCCGTTTACGCATATTGCGCCGCATTTTTATTAAGTAATAAACAATGTTACCATGTTGACGAAAATTTTTATATGTTTTTGGGATACCAATATAATACGTTAAAAATTAGTGCAATGGATTGTGCTACTGATTCTCACAAACTACTTTCGGCTTTGTAGTATACTAAAAATAATCTTGTATAGATCATTGATAGTTATACAGTTTTGTCTTGCTCTGTTGAGTCCCATTTGACGTTAAAGAAATAAGGACAAAATGATATACAGGGTGAACTTTTCAAATTGGCGCGGATGGCCAAAACCGAAACTATGAGATAAGTTTAAGCGGAGTTTAAAGTACTTAAAGGAGTCTCGGACCCGATTTTGATGAAAGCTAAAACGGCATCATTGAATTTTTGGAAAATCAATATTCCTAGCCAGGAATGTAACTCGTTGATTATGAAAAAAAAAATATTACACCATTCGATAATGTCCCTAATAAGGAACTAATTCTGGGAAGTAATGTCCTATAAAAGCAGCGATA
The DNA here is from genome assembly GCA_905220505.1 of Laothoe populi. Classification (NCBI taxonomy): domain Eukaryota; kingdom Metazoa; phylum Arthropoda; class Insecta; order Lepidoptera; family Sphingidae; genus Laothoe; species Laothoe populi. Next base: position 1,892,207 of record HG992155.1, on the reverse strand, counting down.
GCCTAGTTGGTTGCGGTACGGACTGTCAAGACGAAAGTCGTATGTTCGAAACCCAAATCGCATACCTCTCTGACTTTTCTAATGCTACGTCCGTATTAAATTTTAATTGTCGCTTGATTTAACGGTGAAGGAAAACATCGTGAGGAAACCTGTATACCTGAGAATTCTCATAAGAATTTCGAAGGTATGTGAAGTCTGCCAACCCGCATTAGGCCAGCGAAGTGAACTAAGACCTAACCCCTCTCATTAGTAGGGGAGAACCGTGCCCAGCAGTGGGACAATGTTTAATACAGGGCTAGTATTATTATAATGACATACGGCAAACTTAAGGAAATCCAACTGATTCATATTATTATGTATAACTATGGTAGATATTTTTATTCTGGCGCGGCTAAGTGACCACACTGCGTCTGGTGGTAAGCGCAGTGCCGTCCAGATAGAGTATCAAGTACCCAGAGATGTATACTGCGTTTCATTATTTGAATACCTACAAAGTTTTTAATGGCATGCATACATCACTAATTTACGAATCAAATATACATAGAGGATATGATCAAATAATTTCGAACTTTACTACATTATTTTTTCTTTTTAATGTATGTTACTTTTAATTGTGCACAATTTATGGAGTTTAAAAAAATCGAACAAATAACATATAAACCGATTTTTGTATGTCATATTTTTATTCTATTTAAATCGTAGACGAGATGAAATGTATGCATTTTTAACGCTTTAAAAACAATACCTATTCGTTTTTTTACTTTATATGCGTTTATCATTTCTCACCCTTCACTGACAACTAAATCCCAATTATTACAATTAAAATAGATTGTATATGCAATGTATCCTCATTTTAATTGGCTTGAACGTATTTCGTTTGCGCAAGCTTCGCTCAATGTATTGGACCCACAGGATACAGGACAAAAGGTGGGTAGACGCTGCTTATACAAATTTCAATTATTTAGTTATTAGACGGACAAATTACAGATGAATGTTAGCTAGATCTAGTATGATTCTTGAGACTATCAAGTTTGTTAACGGTAGGCAGCGGCTTTGCTGGGCCCTGGCATTGCAGAAAAGTCTATGGGCGGCGGTGATTACTTACCATCGGGTGGCCCGTATGCTCGCCTGCCTATCGAGGCACTAAAAAAAAGTCAATATTCAATATCAAAGTTTCAAAAATTATTAAACTGAAATAAAATTAAATTATGGATTTTATCGTGGACTGCCTCGGTGGCGCAGTTGTAATTGGGTTGGATTCCCGGGTCGGGTAAAGTGATATTGGGGTTTTTCTATATAGAAATACTCAGTATGAGCCCTGAGTCTGAAATTGTGCTCGTTATGGCGATAGGCTCGCCCCCTATCACACTTTGGGACCGTAATAAATTCGGCGAAAAGTGGGTGTACTAGTTACAACTCTGCCTACCCCTTCGGGGATGCCAGGCGTGAGTGTACTTTTAAGTCCTGGCGCTTCTTGTCTCTTCTTTAATACATGAAAAGTTTCGTAATGAAATTATGTTAGTTAGGTACTTATTTATTTTCGTAATGAAATTAGGTCCGCACATTTTTAGGAGTATTTTGAAACTCAATGCTTGTTTTACAATTTTGCTTACTTGGCCTTAATAAAGTTTCAAAAGCAATATTTTCTTGGTTACTTTATACGCTTCTGTAAAATGTAAGATATTTATATATTTTTTATACCACTATGGTGGCAAACAAGCTTACGGGCTTCGGCCCACCTGTAAGCGCTTTCCGTAGCCTATGGACGCTTGTACCAGGAGCATCACATGCGCGTTGCCGATCCTTCAGAAACCTATTTACTCCCTTCTTGAAGAGGTCTTTTTCTCCCTATTTGAGGTTCTAATGATAATTTTCACCAACCTTCTTAACTTTAGGGATAGATAATAACTAACACACATTTATCCGATGCACTGCATGCAATGTAAAATAGTCCATCGCCGCAGAGCTTTGATGTGTTTTGAAATTTAGAAATCAATTAAGTTAAGCAAATTATTTGTGAACACATTATACATATAAGGATATAGAATAAGATTTGGTTTGGCTGTTATAGACTATATCGTAAAATTAATTTGCTATATCACAATATACTATAATTCGACGGTTGGTGGGCTATGACAGCCTCCGTGGCGCAGTTGGCGAGTAGCCGGCTGTAAAACGAGAGGCCGTGGGTTCGATTCCCTCACCGGGACAAATGTTTCTGTGACAGACAGATATTTGTGTCCGGGGTCTGGGTGTTCTGAGACCGAAAGTCTCTCGTAGTCCCTGATGCCCACAAAACAAGACCCGTATCTCAGTGTGGGGTTGGGGCTATGTGTGTGACTGTTGGGTGTTATTTATTTATTATTATTATTTCATTTTTGAAAAGTTACATGAGAGACGTTTAAAGTTTAACTACTTTAAAATATACTATTCAAGTGTGCCCTATATTATAAAAATCCATCTGTGAATAGTCTTGGTACATTTTTCGTTCCCGTTCAGAGTTCAAAACAGTCAAGGCGATTGGCGCACGTTTGACATTGCTATATTTAAATAGTTATTTAAGTAGAAGCGGTTGATCTTGTTAGTATTCAATTATACATATAATTGTTCGCAGCACCATTTACTTCTATTATCTTTACGTCCATTGAATAATTGTATGTATGCTTATAATACGAACCGGACAGCTCTGTATAATCGTTCCTCATTACAGCTCTTTAATCATAAGAAACGATATAACAATCACCTTTATCAATGTAACTGGTTAAGCTGTGTATGGTTCCTAAACAGAGCAATGAAAATATAGTCTTTTTTATCCTGGCACGGCAAAGTGACCACACTGCACCTGATGGTAAGCGCAGTGCCGTCCAGTTAGAGTATTGAGTAAACAATCTATCCCCCGCCACTCAACACAATCATGCCCACCTGCTTCACACTACGCTATGGGCAAGAAGGTGAAGAAGCGGTCGAGGGTCTAGTGTCAGAGAAGGCCGCAAAACGGCCAAACATAGTAATTTCATTAATCCGTGCTAATTAATTAAATAAATAATCACGTTTTTTTAATATAATATAATTTTGCATCCTATTTAAATTGCCATGCGGTCATTCTATGATGGGTATAAATAATCTATATTCTACTAGATGTTGCTCGCGGCTCCGCCTGCGTGGAGTTTATATTCGGGAGCAGAAGTATACAATCCAAGGGGTTGTCTACTTCAATGAGGCACCTGTAGCGATTGTCCAGCCTCTCAGGTGTTGTCGTGCCTGAATCTTGAGATTGCATTGAAAGAATACCCCATAAGTTTAACCTCAATTTGCCCCTTTTAGGGATGATTTTTCAAAAACGTTGAAACACGTATATCTTTATTTCCTACCAAAAACCTAAATATGAATTTACAGATCCCTAAGTCGAGGAATTATGGGTTTCCCATACAAATTTTGAACTGCTATTTGACCCCTTTCAAGGTTGTTTTTTTTTAAAAAGATAGCCTATGTCCTTCTCCAGGATATAATCTATTCCCTTACCAAATTTCATTACAGTCCGTTCTGCCGTTTAGTCGTGAAGAGGTAACAAACAAACAAACAAACAAACAGAGTTACTTTCGCATTTATAGTATTAGTTTGGATGACGACATCGCATTGAAGTAAGCTGAACTGACAATTGAATTAATTGATGAATGACATGTTAAGACATGTACCTGCCTAGAAATAAGTTTCTAGGTATTATTGTTTATCAATCATAATTAAATCCTCTTATGGAATGAATTAGCATATTCTTGTTGTTGCGTATATGATGAATATGTAAGAGTAGCTATGTTTTTTTAAGTGCATCGATAGGCGAGCAGACGGGCTACCTAATGGTAAGTGGTCACCGCCGCCCATAGACCTCTGCAATGCCAGGGCACAGCACAGCCGCTGCCTACCGTATGATGGGAAGCTTAGTGCCATCCAATTAGAGTATCGAGTAGCGAGAGACTAGAATTATTGGTATTGTTATCGTTATCAATATTGTAATGGATATTCTTTAATTAATTTGCATTTTGCTTTTACTCGCCCAAAGAAAAAGTAATTAACAATTGTTTATAAATATGGGTTTTTCTATCTAGAAATTCTCAGTATTAGCCCGGAGTCTGGAATATGTGCCCTGCATGGCGATAGGATGGCAATAGGCTATTACATAATGGGACCGAAATTCGGCGAAAAGTGATTGTACTGGTTACACCTCTGCCTACCCCTTCGGGGATTATAGGCGTGAGTGTATATGTATGTATGTATTCATAAATATTTGACTGGAATCCATTGTCTTCAGATCGAGGAGAACAGCCGTGCACTTGAGTACCTGGGCGGGTCGCGGTGCGCATCGGCGATGTCACACGAGTCGGGCGCGGCGACGCCGACCCAGCGGGCGGAGGACAAGTGGAAGCAGGGAGCCAAGAAGACGCTGCTGCAGTGGGTGGCTAACGCCCTGCCTAAGTAAGTATAATTTATTAACCGACTTCAAAAAAGGAGGAGGTTCTCAATTCGTCGGAATCTTTTTTTTGTATATATTCCCCGATTACTCGAAGACGCCTGGACCGATTCGAGAATTTTTTTTGTTTAAAAGGGTATACTTTCCAGGTGGTCCCATTGGCACCAAGTCAGGATCAGATGATGGGATCTTAGAAAAATCGAGGGCAAATTTAATAGCGATGCATAATTTGTTTTTTGTTGAAGTCGATGTACTTTTATGAATTATAAAACTAATTTATACAGCGGTAGCGTACACAGACATTAAGGAAACCTGAATCATCGGTGCTTGGCTATTGGGAACGGGAGCAATTCTCAACGTAGACAACACAACTATAAATTTTTATGACATAATACTACTAGTTCAGTACCAGAGTAGCCGGCTGTCAGACGAAAAGACGTGGGTTCGGTTTCCGCTTCGAGACCAGTGTTTGTATGACATAGAAATACTAGGTGCGGGTCTGGGTTTTAAGACTAAAAGTCTTTTAGTTCCCGATACGTACGGCACAATATAACTGTGTGGGGTCGGGGCTATGGGTGTGACTGATAGGTGCTAGTATCTGTCCACAGTAAATATGATAAGATACTATGGCTTGATGTATTTTATTTTTTTCTTACCTAGGGACTCGAACATCCTAGTGTCAGACTTCGGTCCGTCCTGGCGTGACGGTATCGCGTTCCTGGCGATCATCGATGCCATCAAAGCCAACCTGATCAATCTGGCCGAGATGAAGCGCAAGACCAACCGACAGCGGCTGGAGCACGCGTTCGACGTCGCCGAGACAGAGCTCGGCATCGCTCGGCTCCTAGATGCCGAGGATGTGGATGTCGACAAGCCTGATGAAAGATCCATCATGACATACGTAGCGCAGTTCCTGCACAAGTACCCTGAACCTAAGGTAAGTTAAATTATAGTATAAAGTGGAGGTGTGAGAAAGGATTCAACGATTTTTTCTAAAACTAGAATTGACTATAATTTTCTTGGCCCTAGACTACTGGACCAGATGCTGTAGCGGCAGTACAAGAGGAGTACGAATCTCTGCGAATGTGGTTGACAGAGCGCGTCACCACTATTCAAAGGCAATACGAAACGCGATCCTTGTCGCGAAACTACGATGACTATGTGCGCGCCGAAAACGAAAGACTCGCACGCGAGCCCATATATCTTAAACTAGAGAAACTTATGTACACCCAGAGCCTTGTAGCCATCGCTCCCAAGTCATGGCGCGAGCTCGTATCCCTATGGGTCGAACTCGAACGACTCCACAGAAAATGGCTCTGGCTGTTAGACTCGGAACTGCCGAGTGACTTTAGAACCGTAGGCGAGTGGTTAGCGAAAGCAGAATACCTTTTATACTTCGATGAAATACCGACTAGCCTCGATGAGAGGACGGCGGCGATCATAAGCGAAAAACTAGAAGAACATAGCGCGTTCTTTGCTGGACTTCCAGAGATTGTAGACAGATTTGAAGCAGCCTTGCGTTCATCCGACGCTTCCAGAATCCCCGTTGAAAGGCTGCAACACATGAAAGAAAGACTTGAAGCAGTCAGTCGAAGAGCTCCTCAGAGGAAAGCCAGATTAAAGTACATGGAACATAAATGCTGCATTGTTGCATTCACAGAACTGACTAAAGCTAAACTTGCCGCGTGGACCGGCAAGTACGGTCGTATAGACCATGTTCGTGCCTTATTAGATGATTACGATAATTTTGTCACTAAGAATAAGATTTTCCAAGAATTTGATAGAGCGTACGTTGATATTAAGCAAGTAGCAGAAGAGTATAAACGAGTTTGTGAAGTAGATAGGACTGAAGCTAGAGAAATCGATGCCTTCTTGAAAGATGTCTCCGAGACTTGGAGAAGGGTTGCTTCTGACGTGAGATGTGCCAGAAGTGTGTTAGAAGAAGTGATTGCTCATTGGGAGAGATGGAGCATTTTAGTCGAAGAGTTTACATCTTGGTTAGACAAAGCTCAACACATGCTGAGAGTGTCCGAGGATGAAAGATTAGAGTTCTTTCACGATTTAACTGTATGGAAAGAGAAGCACCAGAGATTAGGTGACGCGGCTGGTTTCCTAGCAGCGACTTGTTCGGAGGAAATCAGCTCAGAAATCAAGAGGAAATACGTTGAAATCACTGAACGCTGGGAACGTGTTTGGGAGGAAGCGGAACGGTGAGTATTAGCATTTTGTATAGTTATCTTTAATATATTTGAATAATAAACATTTAAATAAAAATTGGATGGTCAAAGTTCAAACCTAAGAGCGAAGTGTTAGAAACCCAATTTCTCATAATATCCCTGTCGAATGACACCGCTTTCTGTATCTGAAAATCGAAGTAACTATCAATTAAAGACCTCTTGTGACATTTGTCATAGCTCTTTAGTATCCATTATTAATTCATTGGTGAAAACGACTATCACGAGAAACGTTTTCAAATCCACATGTCAGTAATCTTGCGTATCAAATGATGTTTAGTGATTTTATTATCGTGATATATTTAATCTACATTGAAGATATAAACATTGGAATTAATTTTGAAAATTTATTTTACTATACGATTACTTGGATTGTATTCAATATAGATAACATTGTTGTAGCCAGTTTAATGGCTCATGTTTGTTTTGTTTTCCTGTTTATCAAATGCCAAGCAAATACTACGATAATGGCTTTAGTCACATATTCCGAACACTTTCCTCAAACTAATTGGTTTCTAAATATAGGATGAAATACTTTTGGTGATAACTTTATTTGTCATATTGTAACAAAGAAAGTATCGTGTAACAATGTACAATTACTCTCATTGTTTTCCTTTTTCTTTTGTTAAATGATTTTGTAGCAAATTTAATATCACATAATTATTTTGTTCATTTTGGTGTCATAGGTTCTTTTGTTATTATATTATCAATTGACGGGATTTCCACGAAGTTACGGTAACAAATAAGCAACAATTTCTGAGAAGGCACGTTCGTGGTGATACTGTTAAATTATGGAAAATTATTTTTATATGTATTTACTTAGAATTGGTTAATTATTATATTGCATGTCAGTTTTCTGAATAAGGCGTCTGCATTTTATAATGTTCAGAGAGTGGTACCTAAGTATGTTTCTTTGTAATCACATCTATATAGATTGCGTTAACCTAACCAGTAGCTGAACCATGAGTTTATGTCCAAAAGTTACGATAGGTAGAGTTGCTAGCGTCGTGGCGTTCCTAACGTACCAAATTTAGTTTCTCACGTAACCGCTAGAGGCGCTGTATATTTTGGAAACAAATATTTTACGTTGTCGCTAGTGAATGTGACAAAAACTCATGGTTGAGCTAAAGTTCATTCTTAGTTCCTATACTATTTAGTATTTATGCATAATTCCCAAACCAATCCAGATACGTGCGTGGAGGTGATGCGTTACGTCACCGACGCGAGCTGGCGAACGGTGTGCGTGAACTGGACTCCTGGCTGACGGCCGCAGACAACCTGCTGGCACGGCAGCCGCGAGCCAACACCACTGACATACAGACCTACATAGACCAACTGCTGGAGCTCAATTCACAGATAGAACACCACGAGGAGCTGTTCAAGAGTATCAGCAGGTACGTTGTGTAGTACAGGGATTTAGGCTGGATATACACTGATAGAGAAAACCTACTGTCCTAGCAGCAGAAAGGTTAGACCATTTAGACCTGAAAGGCAGGTATAAAAAATCGATTATAATGGATGATGTGATGATGGTCACAAACTTCACGGCTATATGTGGAAGACAAGTGGAACTTGGGTGACGACGCATTGTTTTGGGTCTGGTGCAAGCAAACGCGGTACTTCCATACAAAGCAACGTGCGCATGCTCAAGTTTTCATATAAAATTGTAAATACCACCTTTTGATTTACCACCTTCGAAAATTTTTTGTTGACTTACTTTATTGTTAACTAATGATTTTGAACGACTAGAGCTTTCAGCATCGTCGCTATTGGTTCTGTTGCGTTTAAATTCAGCACACCCATAATAAAAAGTTGAAAGTGTACATTTATGAAATGAGAGACTATTTAGAATGATAGAAATGGAAAAAAAAAACAAATGTGACAGTCTTCGTGGCGCAGCGGGCGAGTAGCCAGCGAAGCGAGAGGCCGTGAGTTCGATTCCCGGACAGAGACAAATGTTTGTGTAACATACAGATATTAGTTTCAGGTCTGTGTTGTTATAGGACCGTTGTCCCTCGTAGTTCTTGATAACCACGATACAGGTTTTACCTAGTGTGGGGTCAGAATTATGTTAACACTGTTGGGTGTGTTTGTCAATTCTCTCTTAATAATATTATAATTAATTAATTATAATATTATGATAATTTGTTTTTATAAATAGTTACAGTATATAGTTGTAGGTTTTTTTTATTTTGTTTCTAGATTTGTTTTACAGTCCCACCAGTTTGAATTGGGGATATCCTGTAATGACTGTGTGTGTTGAATAAATGAATAAATAAATAAATTATATTCTGTGTTCAAAGAACTTTCCAAAGCGCAATAGCCGAGATGCCGCGCGATGAAGTGGAATCAAACATGTCCAAACTGAAGCAACAAAAGGAATCTCTAGTCCGGGTGAGGGCCACCGTGCCGGTCAAGCTGCATCAGTACCGACAGCTGTTAGTGCAACACGAGTCTCTAGAGGGTGGGCAGAAGGAGATCGGCTCATGGCTCGATAGAGCTGAGGAAAATCTGAGGTCCACGGTGGAGACCAGACGGTGAGTGATGCACTTTAAGCGCTATTTACATTCTTATTGCCATAATAATCTTACATAGAATTTGGATACATGCGCAAATTTATTTTCATATTGTGTAACATATTATTATATGATTGTCTGGTAACTATTTACCATTATAAAACGTCTATTTAAATAGTCGTGTAAAATTTTAATTAGGTAACGAAATAATGGTTTCTTAAGTTTACGTGAATATTCCACATTGAAATAATGTAATGGGTTTTATCGCGGTTTAATTTTAACTTATTTTTAGTCCCGACGTTTCGATAGCTTACAGCTTTTATGGTCACGGGACTAGTGGTTGTTATTACTTTTATTTCAAGATAGAAAATTCGCGTAACAATCAATATAATTCAATCAACGGTACGCGGCGGCATTGCAGAGGTCTATGGGCGGCGGAGTCTCCTTACCATCAGGTGACCCGTCTGCTTGTCTGTCTATCCAGGCGGTAGACAAAAACCTTTTTTCATCATAAAGTCACTACAAAAATCATAAATAAAGAATAGAAGAGAAATCTGTTCAACATCGTCTATGTATGGTTTATGCTCACCTGATAATTATTGGAGGTCCATGGGCGGCGGTGTCTACTTACCATCAGGTGGCCCGTATACTCGTCTGTCTATTCAGGTAGTAAAGAAATATATACCTTTTTTCATCATAAAATCGTTACAAAAAGCATAAATGAAGAATAGAAGAGAAATCTGTGCATCATCGTTTATGTAAGGTTTATGCTCACCTGATCACTTTTGACCTCCTTCAGAGAAGTGATCGAGGAGCGGTACGAGGTGCACCGTTCGTTCTTCTCTCGCACCACGTACTACCGCTCCATGCTGGAGAGCAAGAACAAGGTGTTCCAGAATATCGTGCAGGCCGCCGACACCGACAAGAGTGCTGACGTCACCGACCAGCTGCGACTCATGAGGGACCTCAACGAGAGGTACCATTCACTTACATTCACTCATTTACACCACTCACATTACCTGTAAAAAGAATGCTGCTGTTGGATTAAAGACTGACAGCTTAGCAACTTTCCGAGGTAGGGAGCTTTAGATCCTCGACCGCTTCTTCACCTCCTTGCCCATGGCGTAGTGTGAAGAAGCTACACAGCAGGTCGGCATGATTGTGTTGACTAGCGGGGATAGCTCGCCTCTCGCTACTCGATACTCTCATTGGACGGCACTGCGCTTACCATCAGGTGCAGTGTAGTCAATTCGCTGTGCCAGGATAAAAAAGCCATATGCAAACCAGATACTTAAGTTTCAAGCCACCTAAGTAACTTTCAGAAAATTGGAAAATTATCGTTTACGTTTGGATTACTAGCTAATGAAACTCTAAAATAGTGTTATGCCTAGTTACAGTACCAGGTCGGGCAATTTGTGTTTGTGTTACCCGGGTAAGAAATTTGTGAGCAATGATGTGATAGACTGACCATTTATTATGGGACGGAAAGAAACATGGCGAACCGTGAGATCTGCCTACCCCTTCGAGATACAGACGTGAACTAATTTCCTGTGAATCTTAAACAATTTACTGTTTAACGAGGGTACTCTGAAATTCCGAATTGTTTGAGATTATCATTTCTTCTAGGTTTGCCCACGTATCCTCCGAGGCGACTCGTCGTGAAGCGGAACTCCAGCGACTAGTCCGCGCTTGGGACGACTTCGACAGCAAGCGTCGTGCTGTCGAAGAGTGGGCGTCCAGGGCCGAGTCGTTACTCACTGACACCAGGGTCGACACCAAGCAGGCTGTGGACTACCACAAGAGGTTCTTCCAGGGCGCTGACGAGAGAGCCGTGTCGGAGCTGGTGCGCTCTGGACGAGAGCTGATCGAGGTATGGTCGAGTTACTTTTTTTTATCCTGGCGCAGTCGTCCGTGCCGTCCAGATAGAGTATCAAGTAGCGAGAGACAACCTATCCCCCGCTACTGAAAACAATCATGCTGGCCTATGCTCAGTCTTAGACGCTGATACCTTTTTTTTTTTTTTTTTTTGTCGCGGGGAAAGCGTTTTATTACTACCGCCCGCTCCGGGGGGAAGCGGAATAAGAATAAAACGGTTATGCTGGACTAGCCGGTCTTACGACCCAGCATCCCCCTCGCCCGGATGATGGCTATCCGGGCAGCCGCTGGGCCGAGTCCCTACCCCCTATGTACACCCCACCCGACACTACCAGCTAAAACCCCGTGGTGGCCTTCTTCGGCGCTTACGGAGCGATCCCGGGGTATTCTAAGGAGTGCTAGAATTGCTGCCGGAACCGCCCCTGCGCGGTGCTGCGTAGCAGCCCATCTCCATGGGAGGGCTTAGGAGCCCCCGCGCACCGAACAACGACAGCGAACGAGGCCTTACCACACGCGCTGCCGTCCATCTCGAGGTCGCACGATGCTCCGAAACTGGGAGTGCATCGATTCGGGCTGACAGCCCCCCGCTGCGAGCCCGCGACCCCCGATGGCCCCAATTAGTCGCCTCGTACGACAGGCAGGGGTTACCGTGGTGGAATTCAAACGCCCCCGTTCCACAGGGCGGGAGACGCCGGTCAGTCGTCCACCCGGCGCCTCCTACGTCTTCTCTGGCGGCGGGAGGGATCATTTCGTTCCCGATCCCTCTCGGCACTCTCCTTCTGCGAGATGACGCTCTCGCAGAAGTGGGCCACCGCACGCCAGGACCTCCGGCTGGCGACCATGGACGACACCACGGCCGGCAGCGAGAGGTCTCCTCCGACGACTGCTCTGAGAGCGCTGCGCTCTTCGTCCCAGGCTGGGCACTCCTCCAACGTGTGTTGGGCCGTGTCCTCATGGCAGTTGCCACAATGATGGCACACGGCAGACACCTCCTTTCCGATCCGACACAGGAACGAACCGAAACATCCGTGGTCCGTCAGTACCTGCGTCAGACGGAAAGTTGGCGCACCGTGGCGCCTGTCTAGCCATCTCGGACGCTGATACCTAATGTAGTCCTGATAAAGCCATTTATCGATCTTTATATTTGGATTCTTCAGTCTATTGTGTAGTCCATTATAAAGAGTCGATCAAGCATAATACAGTTTTTAAACTCATAAACGTGATATTTTAATGAGGAATTGTTTCATAGAATAGGGTAGTTGACACAATTTTATCATTATTTTAATCAACAATTTATTAATATTATTGATAATAATTTATCTAAAGCATATCATAAAATTTTATAAATTCGCTAAAAATAAGTGCGAAGGTATTTCACGAACGGCCCCATATTATTATCTTATTCTGATTTACAGTTGGTGAACGAAGAGGACCGTCCCCGTATAGTGCAGACAGTAGAGGACCTCCAGGGCAGATGGCGCGAGCTGCTGGACCGGGCGCCGCCACACCTCATGCGGCTGGAGTACAGGCTGGACGAGACCGTGTTCCACCACTGCATCAAGGACATCGAGAAGGAGATCGCGTATGAGGAGCAGGTGGGTGGTGACTGATGATGACTGACTGATGATGGTGCTGTGATGGGCTGCCAAAAAAAAACAACCAATTTTTTTGTGTCTCGATAGGCAGACGAGCAGACGGGCCACCTGATGGTAAGTAGTCACCGCCGCCCATAGACTTTTGCAATACCAGTACACAGCAAAGCCGCTGCCTACCGTAAATGCATTTATTAAAAAAAAGGCCTAGTAAAAATACAATGAACAGGTATTCCTTAAATATGGTGCTGATGAATTATTATATACCATTTTGGTCGTATTAGAAAGAGATGATCTGTCCCTTTCCCGCAAAGAAATTTAGCCAGTCAGGTCAGTATGTCATTTATAAGTATAGTACACTTACAGTCTAGCAAGACATAGAAATGCTTATAACTTCCTTGGTATTTTGGTGTTCGTAATCGGATTGCTCTAAGTCCTAATTTGGTCCCAAAGCCAATTTTGAAAATAATCGATCAGTCACTATGTTAATTATTTAGTTCAATAACTTAATAAGTTAATCTGAAAATGTGGTTGATGGAAGCAAATATTTGTCACATTCGTTTGTCCTTTTAATTCTGACCCATTACCTTCTACGTTCATAAAGATGACCAACCGTGTGCCAGTATCATTTAAAAAGCCTCCTAATTTAATGTTTTATTTCTTGTTCCTCCAGGCTTACAACCAGAGCGATGATGCTGACGGCATACTGATAAGGAACGAGGAGTACTTCCGCAACCAGGGCAAGGTGATGCAGGTTGAGCACTGCCTGCAGAACCTGAAGAAGATCGCCACCAGCTACACGCACCAGACCAGGGACACAACACTGGAAGAGTCTGTGAGGAAGTGTGAGCAAGAATGGGAGAGCACGGTGAGATACATAAATAACACCCAACAGTCACACATAGCCCCGACCCCACACTAAGATACGAGTCTTGTGTCGTGAGTATCAGGGTCTCAGAGTATCGTGCCCGGTATGGCGCTAGGCTCGCCCCCTATTACATCATGAGAGGGTGATAAGCTCGGTGTAATGTGGGTGTACTGGTTACACCTCTCTCTATCCTTTCGGGGATTACAGGCGTGAGTGCGTATACATTCGATAAAAAGCTTATTCAATTTCACATGCATACAACAATATAGTAAAAGCCTTGCAATAAGTACGATCGCTCAGATCTTGTTCATCCTTATATCAGTTCATCATATAACTGGAAGTTTAAACGTTTACCCTCCCCACAGGTGCAAAGAGTGGAACACTTCAGACAGCAACTTCAACGTATCCCGGCGAAGTGGGACGCATACCGGGAGAAGTTCCGCGAGATGGAGCGCTGGATGGACCACGTGGACCAAACCATGGACAGCATCGTTCGGGAGGTCGACTCCGCAGAGGCCTTCGAGCGAGAGAAGACTATCTTCCAGGTATGTGCTAGATTCTGTGAAAAGTTAAAGGTGGTAAATATTTAGATTGTGTTAATTCATCTGCCAGGGTCTAAAAAAGCTAAGAAATTCGTGAAGGCGATATTAATGTTGTCTGTGTTTCGGATTTTGGGCATACCCTCAAAAATCACTATACCAAATGACGCTGCTTTGAAAATTTAATTTAATCCAAAACACTTCATTCCTGTTCTATGTATGCCGATGATGGCATTTGCTCTTTAATTTTTTATTCTTTTGGTCTTAGTTTGTGGAGAAGTGAAGTATGTTTCGAATAATGTAAAATTTTCATCCTATATCAAAATTAAAGAAACAAATATTTATAAATTAGAAAAGGGAATAAATCACGCGTTTATTCTAAATAGATTAATTCATGTTTTTTATTATTTGCTTTCTTGGATGCAGCTGCGGGAATTGATGGTAATCGTAAAATAATTTTTATGACACATCTATTTATTATTTGCAGCTAAGTTTTATTGTTATAATTTGTAAATTTAAGGCTTTGCTAGCCTACAATAAAATTGATGTATTGATTCACAGAACATATGTCGTGAAGCTGACAAAAAGCGCGAAGACATGAAATGGCTCGTCCAGACACTGGACATGCTCACAAACCACTGTTCGGACTCAGAAGCCCAAGAAGAACAAATTAAACTTGAAAACCTCATCGCGAGGTACAAGAACCTCATACCGACTATCGAGATTACAATGATAAAGACTGAGACGTACACTCGTTGTTACACTTATCGTAGAGAAGTGCATGAGGTAATTTGCGTACTCGAGAATGCTAAAGAACAAGCCATGGTAGAACCAGAGCCTCAATCATTGCAGCATGTCGAACAGCTCGTGCTGGAACAACAAGCGGCTGTACAGAAACTCGATCGCCATCGACCATCAGTCATGTCGATGCTTCAAAGAGGTAAAGAGCTTATCAAGGATGCTAACGCTCCAGCCTTCGTCAGAGAGGACGTCAGGACTCTTGAAACTGGATGGAATACGGCATATGAAACCTCCACCGACCGGCTTTACAAACTTCGTGACACACAGAAGGTTTGGAACAATTACGAATATCAAAAGGAGGAGTTGTTGTCAGATCTAGACAAAATCGAAAGTTACGTCGCACATCCTGGCTTAGAACTCGGGGTCACAAATATCGGCCGTGAACTCCAAGAGACTAAGACGCTCAGTGTGGATATCGAAAAGGCTAAGACCGAAAGACTGCCGCAGCTACAGAAGGCGTACACAGATCTCCGCACTCTTACTGCCGACAAACCTAAGCCTGTTATTGAAAAGGACCTGGAAAATATTGAACGAAAAATTGGTAAAGTTGAGGAAGAAGTACAGACTAAAGTGGTGCATTTGCAAAAGGTTAACGAAGAATGGGTTACAATTGAACACAAACTCGAACATGTTCGAGAATGGATAAAGAAAGAAAGCCCAGCTATGATATCAGAAATACGTTCTGAAAATATAACACCCGAAGAGAGAGTTGTAAAATCTCAGGCATTGCAAAAAGTCATTAGTGAGAAATTGGAGACTATCAGGAACGTTGCTGATCAAGGCAACAAGCTAGCAGTAGAACATCGTGTCCAAGATGCCACGAGGCTTAAAGGAGATGTTGTGCTGTTAGAGAAAATGATGGCAGACTTGCAGCGATCCACTGAACACCAAACTAAAGTCGTTGAACACGATTTGGCCAGCTGGCAGAAATACCAAAAAGGTGTCGCAGAGATTAAGCCATGGATCGAAGAAGCTGAAATTAAGTTGGGTAATGTTCCTAAGCCTTCAACATTACCTGAGGCACAACAATTGCAGCAACAATCTAGGGCTTTGATTACTGACAGTGACAAACAGTTGATGAACTTGCAAATACTGTCTAGCGTCAGCCACCAACTGTCGGGCAAAACTAGCGCCCCGGATGAAGTTGACGCCATCCATTCACGCTGGGCTATCGTCCATGATCTGGCTGATCAATGGAATAGCAAACTAGATAAACTTGTCATCAACTGGGAAAACTTTGAACGTGAAGCCCAAAAATTGGAATCATGGATAGAAAATGGCGAGAAATTAATTAGTAGTCGTAGCGTATCGATCGAGACTCCCCAAGTTGAGAAATTAGACAGGGAATTAAATAGACTCAAATCATTTGGCAATGAAATTTCACAGCAACAAGCAAAAATTATTAGTTTATCGCAAATATGTGACAACATCTGCCATAATATACAACCAGAAGGCGCAACGTTGCTGAAGAACAAAGTGTCTGATATTAAACAACGCACAAATGACCTTGCTGAAACTGTAAGGTCCAGAGTCAATGAACTTTCTGATAAGATTATTGTAAGACAAGAATTTATGTCTAAGTTGCACAATTTCGACAACTGGATCACGGACTTCAGAAGAAAGACGGAAAGCTACGACCAAATTGGCGCTGAAAAAGTTGAACCTACCCTGCAATCCATGCATGTTCTGTTGCAAGAGCATGCAGCAAAAGCTCCAGAATTTGCAGATATTTATAATGAAATTAAGAATATGACACTCGCTTCCCATCCAGATGAATCACGTTCTCTAAGCGAAACATACTCAAACATCGCGCAACACTACCAGATTATTGAAACTAACATACAGCAGAACAAGGGCATATTACAAAAGTGGTCTGACCTGTTAAATTGGTATGATGACACTAAACAGCAACTGGGTCATATTCAGTACCAGATCGAAGGTCAAAAACTTACGCCAGAAAGATATGAAGTACTCAGACAAGAACTTATGAACGTTATCACAAAGATTCCTGAATGGAAAAGCAATGTGGCTTTGCTAGATGGGCCTTCAAGAATAAAGGTTACAGATCAAAATACTGGTAGGATTATGTCACCAGTTAGTCTTGTAAGGGAAATTGAAATGAAAGCAGACGCTTTGTTGAATCAAGTCACATCAAAGAAGAATTTGGTACAGAAAGTTGGCGCAAGATGGGACAAATTCAATAAACAACACAATGCACTGAATGAAGTCTTGCATAACGTTCAATCGGCGCTCAACGATATGGCGCAAAAACCAATACCATTAACAGAAGCTACTATCCAAGATATGACGGAACAACTAGACAAACTTGACGCAGAGCTTAAAGACAAGCAGTCCGTAAGGAAAGAACTAAGAGAAGAAGGTTTACATTTAATGAGAGAAGACCAACCTAATATGGGGACCATACAGAACACCATGTCTGCTGCTGATAATAATTGGGACCAAGTCGTTAATTCTATGAGAGATACTAAGAATAAGTATATTTTCTTGTCTTCTACACTTCAAGAATTGAAAAATTTCACTGTAGCATTTGATAGAGAAATGGGCAGAGCAAAACAATTACACAATGAATGCAAAGAATCACCTAATGATTATGTCCAAACAGCACAATCTTTGGACAAGGCGAAGAAATCTTATGAACTCTTAAAACGATCCAAAGGTCTGCTTGATCAGATGGAGGTTATTAAACAGTCCGTATTAAAACAAGCGTCCACTTTGGGTGGCTTTGACACGTCTCCACTAGAAGAAGCCTTCTTGAACTCACAAACACAATGGGAGAAGGTGAATGATGCAGTAATTAAGAGAATACAAGATTTAGAATCGCAACTGTTAGTTTGGAGACAGGTTGATGACACAAAGGACCAGGTGGTCGCTTGGTTAAGTGAAACTGGACAAAATCTATCAAACGCTTGTGAAAACTTGGAGATCAGGTTTGCTCATAGTCATCTCACTAAATACAAAGAAGAATTACCGATATACCAAGGGCTTAAAAATAGTATCAAGAGCAAGTATGAACAAATTAGCAATTTAAATAAGAATATACCAAGTGGTCAAGTCACTTCGATTATTGACTACTTGGACAACGAATTCGAAGCTCTCCAGTCTTTGGCTGATAACTTAGAAAGTGCTGTATCTTCTATGGAATCCAAGGAAAATAAACTTAAGGACACAATTAAACGCTTATCGGATAATGTTAGTAAAATTCGTGAAGATATTATTAAATGTGACGACATGACTGGTGACAACGCGAAGATATTAGATCGTCTTAAGAAATGTCAGGCATGTAAATCTGAACTCCAAAATCTGAATGATCAAATTGACAATCTCACACAGAATGTATCAGAAATGAATGACAATTACCCAGGCTTCTACGAATCTCTGGTTCCGAAAGAATTAAGCACTTTACAAAAACGATTTGAAAGTGTACTTGTTCACGCAAATAAAACAGAAATAACTCTGTTAACTTTCTTACAAAAACTATTTACTGACAAACTTGCTATGTTCAATAGGAATTTAAAGATATTAGATGACAAAACAAGGTGGTGTATGCCTGACGTAAACAGTGATAAATACAACCTTGAGGTTAAAACGGCAGCGCTAAATGATGTCGAAAATGGCATCGCTGAATGTGTCGCCAAAGTAAAGGAACTCCAAGAGGCCAGTGACATACTAAAACTAGTTGCAGAACCTGCTTGTGCACAAGAAGCTGCTCAACAAACCGAGAAGGCTAAGAAAAATCTCGATGTTTTAATGTCTAATTATGATGAAATCAAAAACAGACTTAAAGACAATATTGACGCATGGCAGGAATATGAAAACTTAATGGAAAATGTATCTGATTGGCTGAAAGACAAGGAAAACAAAGTCAGACTAGAAGCGACTAATTTGTTAGATGTTAAAGAAATTTACGGTAAAATAACTGAAATCGACAAACTTAATGATGAAGTTAAGAATTATGGAACTGAAATCGCGAAACTTACGGAAACTGGCGAAAAAATTTTGGCCCGTAATCCAGATT
The DNA here is from genome assembly GCA_905220505.1 of Laothoe populi. Classification (NCBI taxonomy): domain Eukaryota; kingdom Metazoa; phylum Arthropoda; class Insecta; order Lepidoptera; family Sphingidae; genus Laothoe; species Laothoe populi. Next base: position 1,873,281 of record HG992155.1, on the reverse strand, counting down.
CTCGCGTTTTACAGTATGTCAATCATTTAGTGGCCAGATATCAAGCAGTCAGCAAGTTTACTGAAGGACACCTTGCTAGGCTTAAAGACTTGAAAAATAATAAAGGTATTTACAACAAATCAATTACAGAGTTTAAAAACTGGCTCCAAGACACGAACGCTAAAATCAAAGACTTGGCTGTAATGAGTAAACATACAAAACCATCAGCGGCTGATTTAGATCAAATCAAAAGATTAAATGACAATAAAGAGATTGGACAGCGTCTCCTCAATAGTGCCATTGAGTCCGGCGAAGCATTGTTTAGTGGCATCACACCTGAGGGTCGCGAGGAGATTCGAAATGAACTTAGAACTCTTCGTGATTACTTCGAAGAATCCGTTGATGCTTTAAACAATGTAGTTAAAGATATTGAAACAACTATTAATAAGAGATCGTCATTTGATGATACATTCAATCAAGTTCAAAAATGGATCAGTGATAAAGAACAAGAGTTGGGGGAATTCAAACTCTGTCCTACTTTACCTGAAAAGAAAGCCCAGCTACATGCTAATAAGATCGCACATCAAGAAGTTGAGATACATCAATCTATGCTCATTCAGTTAACAGAAAAGATCAAGCTTATGCCTGACGATGAAGCAGAGAAAAGTTTATCTAACACCATCAAGAGATATACAGACATGGCCAAAGAGCTTGAAAAAAGGACTACGCTTTGTGAATCACATGTTGCTGAACATGAGAAATATGTTCAAATGTTTGAAGATGGTCGCGATCGTCTCAACCATATCGTGGCTGAAAATAGTATGGTAAATTATGGTGTTGTCACACAAAAAGAAGACGTGGACTCTAAGATTGCAGTTATCGAAAAAGTTACATCAAAAGGTAAAGATATTGACAACTTACTAAAAGGATTAAAGTCACAACTTGATATTGTACTGGAAACCACAAGTGTTAACGGTCACCCTGTTCTTATAAACGAATATGAACAACTCAAAGCAACTTGGACTCAGTTCGCCACCCAATGTAAAGAACAAGAAAAGAAATTAAAAGACACATTGAAACAATGGACTGAAAGTCAGAAGACTCTGGATGAGCTAGAAGAGTGGCTTAAAGTCAAAGAAAACCAAGTCAGGGACCAAAGCCTTAAGAATAACCTTGAAGCTAAAATTGCTCATTTGCATAAAGTTAAAGAGATTCAAAGTGAGCTTGCATCTAGGAGTGCTGATTTCGCCGCTTTGACTGATACAAAACAAACTGTAGCAAGTGAGTCAGAGCTGACGAATAAAACATCTAAACTTGCTACGAGGTACCACACATTGAACAACATTGTGAATGAAATTATCTCTAAATATGAAGTATTTGTATCGGAACATCAAACATTTGAGAATGAGTACAATAATATGGAAACATGGCTTAATGGAATGCTTGGTGAGCTCCAGGACTTGAATGAAATTGTCGGTGATTATGCCGTCCTTCAAGAAAAACAAAACAAGGCCAAGGAACTTTACGAAACTAGAAATAAGAAGACACCCGTCTTTGAAGAGTTTTTAAGTCTGGGCGAGAAACTATACACTCACACGAGTCCTGATGGCAGAGAGGTTATTCGTCAAAAGATCCGCAAAATTAGAACTTTATGGGACAGTTTTGGAGACAGCTTCCAAGAAACAGTAAACAAACTGGATCAATGCCTGCTGCAGTTTTCAGACTTCTCTCTTGCACAAGAGCAACTTACCAAATGGTTAAAGGATGTAGAGAGAGCAATGCAACGACATACAGAACTAAAGGCTTCTTTGGAAGAAAAGAAGGCTCAACTGCAGAATCACAAGATAATGCATCAAGAAATAATGGCCCATCAACAACTCGTTGAGTCAGTTTGTGATAAGGCGCAGCAGTTGGTTGATCAAACACACGACGCGTCTTTGAATGTTTACCTGCAATCTATCAAACAATTATTCCAAAATATCGTCACGAAATCTCAAAACTTGCAAGATAATCTGGAAGATTGTGTAAAGAGACATGAAGATTTGGTACGCCTCATACAACAGTACAAAGAATGGCTTGGATCGCAATCTGAAAAGCTTCTTGACATTGAGAATGCTACAGGTGAGAAGCCTGAAATTAATAGAAAATTACAATCAGCTGTGGCATTGAAAGACATTGAAAAGATAGGTTCTAGCAAGTTGGACGAAATAAGATCAGTATTCACGGCAGTTAGTAAAAGTACTTCAGAACCTGGAAATGTCGCAATCAGAGCAGAAATTGACAACTTACATGAACAATTACGTGGTGCCGTTGAAAGCATTGGAACAGCCGAGCAAAAACTTAAGCACACATTGGAAATTTGGAACAAATTTGACTTATCAATTGAATCGATCACAGAATGGCTGAAGGACATGGAATCTAAATGTCGCGACCAAAGTCTCTGTTCTACATTACAAGAGAAAGAGGCACAGTTGAAGAGGTATGTTGATCTTCGTAACGGAATCAATGCCAAAGAAAAGGAAATTGATGCTTTTGTCGATGAATCCCACAATCTTATTCAGCTCAGTGGAGTTGAACGGCTTAAGCCTCTTGTGACTCAAATAAGTAGCCGATACCAACAATTGCACTTAATTTCTAAAGATATCGTCAACCATTGGTCTGAGTTGGTTGCTGATCACAAGAAATACGTTCAACTACGTAATGAATTTGACGCTTGGCTTAGACCTTTGGAAGAACAATTATCTCAAATGGTTTCTAAAGAAGATAAACTTAGCATAGAGAGCAAGGGAAACAAATTACAAGTTTTCTTGCTTGAGAGAGATAACGGTGAACATAAGATTGGTATTTTATCTACCTCGGGAGATAAAGTTTTACCTGAGACAGCTGCAAACGGTAGGGAGAATATTCGTGCGGAAATCAGAGCACTCAGAGAAAGATGGGACATATTTAACGATGCCATTCTCCAACAGCAAAAAGAGTATGAATCCCAGGCTTTGCAATGGTCCAGTTATCAAGATGTTTTACAACAGACTCTGTCCTGGTTGGATGAGAAAGAAAAGATCGTAGATACTGAAGAAAAAGCTGTTCTTAATTCTGCCCAAGAAATTAAATCAAAGTTATTGAAGAATAAGACACTACTTCAAGAAATAGGCTCTCATAAAAGAGTAATTGAAACTGTTACCGAAAAGGCTAAGAGTGTAGCTGCGTCATTGCATTCTGGTAAAGGAGGAAGCGATGAGATGACAGCTATTATTCAGTCAGTTTGGGACAGGTATAATGCCTTAACGGCGCGATTGACAACGATTATCGACAAGCACGAGAGCACGTACGAAATCTACCAACAATTCGTGGATCAACAGAAGTCTTTGCAAGATTACCAGAAACATTTATGGGATCGTTTACATCTTCTATCAGATTTCACTGGTAATAAAGCTGCTTTACAAAGCAAATTAGTAAAAATTCAAGAACTGCTAGACGCTTTACCAACTGGTAATAATAAGCTAAAAATATTGGCTGATCTGATAGAAACCAATGGCGCCAAATTATCTCCCAGGGGTAAGGAGGGAATGTCTCGAGAGCTTGGGCTCCTAAGAGCTGACCTTGAGAAGTTCACGGCCACAGTACATGATGTGAAGCGTGGCATCGAGGACAAGATTCAGCAATGGATTGAGTTTGACAGCGCTAATGACCGCTTGCAACATTGGTTAAGTGATACCGAGATGAGCCTTAAAACCTATACTCCAAAAGCCACACTCGACGAAAAAGTGGATCAGCTTAATAAATACCAGGTATGTAGATTTTTTTTAAGAAGATGAAAATATTTATATTAAACTTTAATTTTATAAATTAAATTAATTTTAAACAGGATTTATGTAAAGCGATTGATAATCACGAAAATGAATTGAGCGCTGTCATTACTTTGGGCGAAGCGTTGGATCAAGTAAGATTTAAAAAAAAATGACCCTAATCAGTATTCATCACTGTAGGAAATAGTCTAATTTTCAGTAGATATTCTAATTCACAGATATGAAACTCTAACAAGAACGCGATGGTTATTTACTACAAATTATAAATTAAAATCTATATTTTTCATATACTTACTAATAAATAAAAGGCGTCGGTGATTGGTACTTCTGTTATTGTCGCGCCTGGATATACTATATATTTCTAACTATCTAAATTATATCACTAATTGTAGTTGTCGTAGACCAGTTTAAACGTAATCGCTCTTATCTAAAATTGTAGGTCAAATTAATCGGTTGCTAAAACTTCTTAAACCGAGTGAACAAAAACTGCAATAATAAATCAATAACTTTCTTTATTTTCTAACAAATAATTATTTACAGGCTATACTGGCTAATTTGAAGAAGACCGAAAATGATGTAGACAAACTAACTGATGAGTTCAGTGACCTTATCGAGAACTGCAACGACACGAGAATTACCATGAACTTACAGCAGATGACGTCACGGTTCCAATCTGTCCAATCCACGGCTAAGGAACTGGTCAAAAAATGTGAGCAAGCAGTTAACGATCACAAAGCTTACCAAGATAAATACAACCAATGTACTGACTGGCTCAAAGCAGCACAACATAAGTTTGAGGAATGCAAAGGTAATCTATCCAATACTCCTGAAGGTATCAGTGCTAAGAGAGAAAGCCTTAACGACTTGCTGAGCCAGAGACGTAATGCTACACTTCTAGTTAACAACACTTTCGAATTAGGAGAGAAACTTTATCCTTCTACTTCTCCTGAAGGTAAAGAGATAATTGAACAACAATTGCATGAAATCCAACAAGCTATCGATAATCTATACGATAACATCACGAAGGCTGAGAGGGATTTAGACTCTGAACTGAATAAATGGTCTTCGTTTGAAGACAATCTACAGAGCGTCCAACAATGGTTGACAACTGCCGAGAAGACGCTTCCGAAGGAAATCGAACTGAAAGCCACCTTGGATGAGAAACGTAATCAGCTAAACGTTTACAGAACATTCTTGCAAGACGCTATAGCTCATCAACAAGACATTTCTGATTTAGAGAATCGTTCTCAAAGTCTACCGGATGTTCCTAAAGACATTACAAAAGAAATCAATCAGCTTAAGCAACGCCATGAGACTATTCTTAACAGAGCCAAGTCATTCGTGGATCAGTACGAGGCTATCGTCAACAACCACCAACAATATACTAAAGCTGTAAAGGATTTAGAAGAATGGGTAGAAGCGACACACAACACTGCTCAACTTTGGGGTGATGTCAACCTAGAGCGCGTAGCTTTGAGCAGTAATTGTGAGAAGTTGAAGTCCCTTCAAGTCAATCTGCCTGAAGAAAAGAATCGTATTGACAAGATTCGTACCTTGGGAGAGAAGGTGTTACCAGGCACGGTGAGTAGCGGACAAGCTAACATTAGAAATCAAATCGATGCTTCTCATCAAGAATGGGAGGGACTTGTATCATTTATCAACAAGACTATTGAATCTCTAGAAAATAAGATTCAACAATGGAATGAGTACGAAAACATGAAGGATCAATGTCTAACTTGGATTAGAAACACAGATAATCAAATCCATGCTGTTGATTTGAAAGCCACTCTTCCTGAGAAACAAGAACAGTTCAAGAAATTCCAAGAACTTCAGGGTGAAGTTAGAGCTAAAGAACTCGAAATCGATAACATTACGGAAAAGGCTCAGCATTTGTATACTGGTGTTTTGGGACCACGTGGTTCTCAGATATCTGATTTGTCAGTGAAATACCAGACTCTGTCACAGAAGGTCAAAGATCTGACAAACAGGTGGCAACAGTATGTAAAGACTCACCAAGAATTTGCCAGCAACGTTACTGAATGCTCACAATGGATTGAAGAACTTCGAGACAAATTAGATTTTTGCGCAGATTTAAGTGCCTGCTCACAAGATGACTTAGAAACCAAATTGGTTCTTATTCAAAACCTTCTATTGACCAAGGATGAAGGGTTCACCAAAGTCCAGTCATTGGTAGAATTAGCCCAAAACGTCTTAGCTAACACTGCTCCAGCTGGCCATGAGGCTATCAACAACTCTTTAGTAGCATTACAAGAACAATGGTCTGCGCTTTTATCACGCATGATTGAAACTAAGAACATGCTTGACGACTCTGTAACTAAATGGGCTGGTTTCTTAGAGCAGATACAGTTAATCGACAAGAGCAACATTTGGCTTGAAAGTATGCTTGCTGAGCTAACTCCATTCGAAAGTTCCATGACAGATAAGAGGGCACAGCTTGAGAAACTTAAGGAGGTTGAAGAGAAGGCTCGCTGTGACCGTCTTGATGTCGATACTTTAAAAGCAAAAGCTGCTGAGATGATTGCAAGTGGTCAGCAAAACCAAGCCGCTTCGAAAGCTCAGGAAACATTGAACAAGTTTGATAACCTTTATGATAAAATCAAGAAACTGCTTGCCGATCGCGAGGAACAGTATAAGGACCATAGGCTGTATAAGGAAGCCCACGATGAACTTATTCAGTGGCTGAGCAGGGCTAGAGAAAAAGTTCCATCTTTGAAGTCAAAGCCACTTAGCGATAAATTGGCAATCGAAAACTCAGTAGCACCTCTTGAAGCTCTTATTAATAAGCAAGCGCAAGGTGAGTTATTGCTTGAACACCTACAGCACACTGGAGAAGTAGTGTTAGCAAGTACATCGCCTGAAGGCCAAACTATTATTAAAAACGAAATGAAGGCATTGAAAGAAAGTTTTACCGACTTGTTCAATGAAATCAAACAGCAAAAGAGTCAACTTGAAGACACTGTTAACCAGTGGCGCGAGTATAAAGATGAGTATGAACGCCTTTCTGATTGGTTGGCTCAAAAGGAGATTCTTATTAAAAACCACAAATTGGCGCTACTAGGCACTGCGAAAGAAAAGGGTGCTCAAGTCAACGAAGTTAAGGAAATTGTTGATCAGTTGAATAAAGGCAAGGGTGATATCGATAACTTCAATGCTTCTGCTGCCGGTCTTCTATCTTCACATCTAGATACATACGTCAACAACCAATTAAGACATTTGAACTCCAGGTATCAAGTACTTATCAACATGGCAAACGATGTTCTCAAAAAGGTTGAGACTAATTATGAACAACATCAAACCTATGATGACAACTACACTAAGACCAAGAAATGGATAGACGACGCGTGGGATATCACACGCAGTGGCAGTGACACCGGCAGTAACAGCAGCAAGGAAGCACTGCAGAAGCGTCTTGAACAAATCGAAGACTTGTTGAAGCGAAGGGAAGAAGGACAAAATCTAGTCCATGCTACTGTAAACAGTGGAGAGAAAGTTCTCAGAAACACAAGATCCGATGGCAAAGACAAGATCAACACAGAGCTTAAAGAACTCCAGAACGAATGGGATCGTTTGGTTAAAAAGATGACGACCGCTAAAGTCCATCTGGAGACATCACTACTCCAATGGGCCGATTACAGTTCCAGTTATTCTCAACTCCAACAATGGATCTCTGATAGAGAAGCAAAACTACAAGAAGTATGTGAACAAAAAGTCGCCAAATCTAAGAAGGGGCAGGACCGCCTCGCGGGTCTAACGACAGGCCTCAGCTTAGGAGAGAGGAAGGCGACCCTCCGTCAAACAAACAATATTGTACAAGATATCGTTTCGTTTGAGCCCATGATTCAGTCTGTAACTTCTAAGGCTTCGGAACTTATGCAACAAGCTCCCGCGTCTGAAATCACCAGCAAATACGAAACACTTTCAAAACAAGCTAAAGATTTGTACGAAAAACAGAAAGAGACTGTTGAACAACACCAAGTGTTTATCGATGCTGGTTCAGACTTCGTCCAATGGATAAGAGCTGCTAGGGAGAGATTAGGCAAGTGCTCCGACGCTACTGGAGACAAGGAATCACTGAGCAGTAAGATTTCGCAGCTCAAAGTACTGGAGAGCGAATTACCCGAGGGTCAAGCGAAACTTCAGAAAGCCCTAGAACAGGGCGAGATATCTTGCGGCTTAGCTGATGATGATGATCGAGAAGATATCGAGGAAGAAGTAGCTCTTATGCAGGAAGAGTACGATACCTATGTGTGAGTAACTTTATATTTTTCTATATAATAAAACATGTTTTATAAAATTAGTTTATCACTGGAGTTGTCTATTAATTTATAAAGTTTTGTCCTTTTGCCATTTTCTCCTTTTTATGCTTGTGTTAATAATTATTTTATTTAACAGTGAGCAGTTAAACAACACGAAAGCGATAATCGAAGGAGGTATCGTTAAGTGGACGGAATACGAAGAGCAGTACAAGGAAGCCTTAGACTGGTTGTCAAAGACTGAGAAATTAGTTCAATCGTTCAACAAATTGCAGAATAATCTGGAACAGAAGAAAGTCGTCCTGGAGGAATTCCAGGTAAATTCATATTCATTTCTATTCAGTTTTGTATTAATAGAGGTACATTTAATGTTTCTTTTACGTTAAAGTATGACTAGAAAAATCAAGTCCTTATATAAACGTATGTTACAAATGCTGGATATTATGACGATTAGTTATGTTTTCTCAGATTAAACATGGCGATGCACAAGCTTAAACTATATTTTAATGATATCGTTTTTATCTATACAAAATATATATTTATCCTTAAACAAAAAACAATATCTCGAATCGGTCCAGGCGTCTTCGAATAATGGGCGAACATACATAAAAAGATTCCGATGAATTGGGAACCTCCTCCTTTTTTTGAAATCGGTTAATAATACGCTGCATGCTTGCTTCACAACCTTAAAACTATGTATTATAAATTTTATCCTTAGTCTTCTGAAGATCTCTAAGTCCACCAGGTAAATGTTAGACATATATATGTTAAACACTTATGATCTGATCCTCCAGGGTCATCTCCAAACCCTGTTCGACTGGCAAGCGGAGCTGGACAAGCTGAACGTGCGCGCGCAGACTCTGCTGGAGACTTGTGCAGACACGCGCGTGTCCAACGGCATCACGCAGCTCACCACCAAATACAACGCGTTGCTGTCGCTGGCCAAGGAGGTCATGAAGAGGCTGGAGCTCCATTATCAGGTATTAACCATATATTTACAGGTGGTAACTAGACAGAAAGTAGCAGAATTCAGAGGCAGAAAGAATGTTGTTGAAATTAATGTAATTGTCTTGTAAGTTGTGTTGCTTACTTTATTATGGCAATAGGTGCCAAAAGTACCAAGAAAGTATGATTTTATATAAACTATGTAAAGCAGGTTACTTGTTTGTGGATAATCACCACGCTCATGAATTATAGAAACACTCAGAATTTACCGCATAGTACTGTACTACGCTATGTCATGACATCATGATTTGCCAATAAAAAAATATTTTTATCTCTCTGTGTCTGCCACAGGAACATCAACAACACAATGCCCTCTACGGCGAATGCCAGGACTGGCTCGACAGGACTCGCGATAAACTCAACCAGTGCGCTGAAATACCCAACACGTTACAAGAAGTAAACAGCAAATTGAACACAGTGAAACTCCTCCGTCAGTCCCTCGAACAGGGTCAGAACAAACTGAGGTATCTTCTAGAATTAAAGGAGAAGGTGATCATGAACACGGAACAGGCTGGTGCCGCCAAGATCCAGGAGGACACGGATAACTTGAAGCAAGAGTTTGACAAACTGATAGCTGATCTGCAGGACGTTCGTAATAAACTTACCACCAGAGCGTCGCAGTTTGATGATATTTCAAAGGTAACATAATATAATCTTGTATATGATTGACAAAGAAAAATGCTAATTCTATTTAGATTTGCCATATTTTTTTATGATATATGTTTTGTTGAGAATTATTTAAGTTTATATTTTTAATCTAGCAATAGATCGTGCGCTATTAGAAAGCGGGAGGGAATTCATTATCAAGATTAAAAATATATTTCGTTTTACATATTGAACTATAACAATGAAAATAATAAAGCGTTTGTGTCAACATGAATATGTGATTACTAAATTATTTGCTTTTAGATTCACAAAATGCTAGTCGAATGGCTAGATGACATCGATCAGAAGATACAATCAGACGATTCCCTCCTTAACGACCTTTCGGAGAAGAAGGCTAAATTAGAGAAATTCAAGACATTTAGCCGAGACATCGACTCTCACAGCGATCTTGTGAAGAAACTGAATGAGAAGCTTCAAGAGGACTCGTCATTGAAGTCCAAGGACATTGAGGACACGCTCCAACGTTATGAGGATATCAGAAAAACTGTCAATGAGATGATTGCTGTAAGTTCACATTTTATTATTAGGTGTCAGTAAGAAATACAGATAAAAACTAAAAAAAAGAGTCTGCACAAATTTTTACCTTAAAAATAATAAAGTAAATTGACTGTATAAAATAAATGGGAATTTTATAAAGTATCCATACTTATTCATAATATTTCTGTTTAGAAACTGGAAGACTACGTCAACTCACACATCCAATACAAGGAATCCTACGACAAATTCTACGATTGGATAAGAAACTGTAAGATTGAGATCCAACAGTGCTCTGATTCTCACGGGGAAAAGGATTCCGTACAGAAGAAACTCAAGAAAGTCAACAAAATCATTGAATCTCTGCCCAAAGGTGAAGCATTACTTAATAAAGCGATCAAATTAAGTGAAGCTGTTCTTGAAACTACTGGAATTGAAGGAAAAGACAATATCAATCAAGAAATTAAGCAGTTAAAGATCGAATGGGAGAATCTGCAGCAGATATGCAAGGACACAAAGAAATTGTTGGAGAAATGCTTGTCAGCATGGTCGGATTACTTGGAGACGTCCGAGAAGATGAGCAAGTGGGTGAAGGAGTTCGACGGTAAGCTGAAAGAGGTGCAGAAGGTGGATAAGATCACGCCTGAACATCTCGATAAGTGTCGGGTGAGTGACAGTTCTATTTCTCAAAACTGTATTTACTAACTTCTTAAATGAACTTTAAGTTTTTTAAATTGATCCCTGCTCTGACTGATCTTTGCTTAACTACGTGAGTAATAACACTGCCCATCACAAAAACAAATTAGAAAATGACAAAGTGTACAAATAAACCGACGTCGCATAACTTTAATAACTGGTAGGCTCTATGAGTCGATTAAAAGTTAAATTAAGTTTAATGCAAACTAGCAAAAGCCATTAAGTAAATACATAATTAAAAATATGTTTTTAATTACTTACAATAATTTAACATAATATTTATTGTTTCTAGGAGTTACTAGCAGAAGCCTTAGGACATAAGCATATTTTGGAAGAACTGAACGACAGATGTGAGAATCTAATGGAACAGAGCGCATGCGCATGGGTCCGCGACAAGACTGTCAACCTTCAAACCGAATACACTACTTTGCTCACTAAGATTCAAGGCCTTGTCTCCAACGGCGAGAAGAACCTCTCAGACCACACAGAGTTCATTAAGGCCAAGGAAGATCTTCAGAAGTGGCTGGAGACAGCTCATGGCACTGTACATGACTCGATTGGCGTTGGTGACATCGACACCACTAAGGACAAACTAGAAACAGTCAAGCTTGTCAACAACAGGATGACTGAAGGACATCATTTGCTTGTGGTTCTACAAGAAGCATTCAAGAAAGCTATGAATAACACTCCTCCAGAAGAACAAGACAGTTTGCGCAATGACGTCAAAATCTTACAGGAGAGCTGGGACCAACTGAAGATCGATCTGAACTCGATAACCGCTCAACTCAAAGCGGCTATTGGTAAATGGGAAGATTTCGAAGACGGCAAGAATAAGATGAACCAATGGATCAAAGATACTGAACAAAACCTTGACAAAGTACCTCCAACAGGTGGCGAGTTAGGAGAAATGAAGACATTGCTTGAGAAATATAAGCATATTGAGGAAGAAATTGACAACAAGAAGCCAGAGTTGGAAAGATTAAAGAGTGAAGCCGCCGAACTTAGCAGCTGGGCTAAGAAACCAGCTGTCAAAGAAACGGTAACTGAAATCGAAAAGAAAATCAAGACATTGCGTAAGAAATGCATGGCAAAGAGAGCAGACCTCGAAAAAGAAATTAAAGATTACAACCAATACCACCAGTCGTTACAAGACACTGAAAAATGGTTATTACAAATCTCTTTCCAACTTATGGCACATAACTCCTTATATATTGCTAACAGGGAACAGACTGAGGAACAGTTAGCTCAGCATGCTATTTTATTAGACGATATCCAGAAATACAGAACAACGCTTGATGAATTGGAAGGTAAAGGACGAGCCCAGATCGAACGGTACGAAGCTACCACACCGAATATTCGAGAGACTGTTGGTAAACAACTGAAGAATGTTAATGACAGTCACAAATCACTTCTGGCTACTGCTCTACAAATTGAAAGGAGGCTGCGTGAAGGTCTGGCTAAGTTCAAGGAGTATGAAGATACGTTGGAGAGTATTCTAAATAATCTGGACGAATGTGAACCAGCCATTACTGAGTTAGATGTGCCAGTTGATGGATTGTCGCATGGACGTGAACTGCTGGATAAGGCTAGGGTAAGTTTTATCTTTTATATATTTCTTTTTTTATCCTGGCACGGCAAAGTGACCACACTACACCTGATGGTAAGCGCATTGCTTTCCAATTAGAGTTTCGAGTAGCGAGAGACAATCTATCTCCCGCTACTCAGCACAATCATGCCGGCCTGCTTCCTCATACTACGCCATGGGCAAAAAGGTGAGGAAGCGGTCGATGGTCTAGTGTCAGAGTACTCAGAACGCCGCAAAACGGCCAAACATCATACCGCAACTCTAGACCCCCGACAAAAACCGGATGTACACTGGCTGATCCCGGAACGCGACGCAGTTGGTTGTCGCTATTCGGGCGGATACGAACATGTTACCACCAGCCTATGAGCGTAAACTATCGTTTTCAATCATGTTGTACAACGACCGTTTATAATACGCAGTATTTAGTCAAATTTAAAAAGCGATGTTTGAGTAACCTTAAATCCACAACAGAGTTTGCCAAAAAATAGAGGTAAGTTTCAATTTTTTTTAGTAAAATGTCAATAAGTATAGACGAGATCTACATTAGAGCATAAAAATAACCTGTAACTTAGTTATGTATGAGCGAGTTAGTTATTATTTTTTTTTTTTATTCTGGCGCGTATAATTAGCACACTGCACCTGATGGTAAGCGCAGTGCCGTCCAGATACAGTATCAAGTAGCGAGAGATAGTCTATCCCTCGCTACTCAACACAATCAAGCCGGCCTGCTCTTTAGCTTCACTCTAGGCCTAAAGGACCCAGGATCATAGGGAGGAGAGATAACAATTCATGTAACGGAAACGGTAGGCAGCGGCTTTGCTGTGCTCTGGCATTGCAGAAGTCTATTGGCGGTGACTATTTACCATCAGGTGGCCCGTCTGCTCGTCGGCCTATCCAGGCACTAAAAATGACATTTACCCTACCGTGTTGCTTCTCCCAGGGTCTCCACAACCGCCTCCAGACGGAGAAGTCCCGTCTGTCAGCGGCAGTGGCGGCGTGTTCTGCGGCAGCGGCGTCAGTGTCGCGACCGTCCTCGCCTGCAGACTCCGCCCCTCTGCCCGTGCCACCACGGGAGCTGTACGTGAGAGCCAGGCTTGAGGACCTCATCGACCAGGTATGGCGCGCTTCAGAGATGGTCTTACACGCTGATATACTTGATACGTGATGTGTGGCCTGTTCAGAGATTACTTAACAATTATAAAAATAACAATAAAACTATTTGCAAAAATATTTTTTATAAGTGGTTCATTCCCTAGCTCCTGAACTAGCGCTAGCTGTATCTCAGGAGCCAATATAATAATATAAAGGATGTTACCAATTCAATTAATAAAATAGAATAAGAGAGGTGTACTGACATTCAAAGTTCGAAAATTATCGATATCGATATACAAGTCCGCAATATTAGTAGCAAAAACTACATCTATGAAATATTTAAAAATGTCTAATAAACGTGACTTCTCTCAGACAATATTAAACAGAATTTAATGCAAAATAAATATAGTTCAAATAAATTGAGTTTTAAGACAATTTTCTATCGATATTTCATCGTAGTATAGAGCTTTATTAATACTTAAATAAAGAATGTAAATAAAACCCCTACATAAATTAAGTTAGCAATGATTTTAGCTAGAATATTTGCTTCTCATAGTATAGGTAAATATGATATTTTAAAGTATATTTTTAACATAACAAATGGAGGTCCTTACAGAAAAGAAGGAGGAACTTTACAAAACGAAAGTACAAATCAATAGTAAATATTTACATTAAATAATTAAATTATAATTATCCATTATATATAATTCGTTTCCAAATAGATATCTTGCATAAAATTTTTCAAAACATAATCTCTGAACAAGCCATGCGTTATTTTCTGTTTTTCACAATAATATTTTTTCCTTCTTAACGCTAGATGTCTTGAAGATTTTACTGATTGTTTGAATATGTTTTAAGTTTATGTTGCTTGAGTTTGCCAGGTCGACAAAATGAACAGAACCAACGAATATAAAATATTATTATAGAGTAAGAATGTTTTATTATGTTTGTACCAACCAACCAGTAGTTATAGTGTAGTTAGAGATGTAACTAAATAGTTAGAGTAAGTAAAGAGGCTTTAACGTTGGCTATGTCATTTTTTTGCACCTGGTGAATGTGTGAGTCGAGAGTTTCTTGTTTTTATAATCATCTCATCACTAATTGTCCACCCAAATGTTGATAACTAATTTGAAAAACCCAAAAAAAGTTCCAAAATATAAATAAATACACCCAACAATCACACACATAATTCTGACCCCACACTAGGTAAAACCTGTATCGTAGGTATCAAGAACTACCAGGGACTACGGTCCTACAACACCCAGACCCGAAACAAATATCCATCTGTCACATAAACATTTGTCTCGTGCGGGAATCGAACCCACAACCTGTTTTCACACTCGCCCGCTGCGCAACGGGGACTCAAAAAAAGAGTGGAATATTTATTGAGATAATATTTCTACTATATTTTTAAATTGAATATTTTGGGTTTATTCGTTGATTTTAGGTATACTGAAAAAAAATATCTTTCGATAATAAAATTTACATAGTTATCCACGGCCATATTTGTTTATAATAAAGTCAATCTCTGGATACTTAATATTCATCTACTTAATTAACTTATAATGTGTGTTTTTATCTATACCTCAGGAAAATTAAATATACCCCATAAATAAAAAGCCTCTATTTTTTTCTCTCCTAAAATCCTTATTCGGAGACTCTTAACAACGTTTAAATTAGCCAAATTGATACATTTGTTCTCAAGCGATGCATTTATAAACGAATAGCATTGTTCTTGGTATAGACATGTTGATTGAAACATTTAAAGAATATCATACATTTCCTAAAACTTATCACAAGTCATCAAAATTATGAATAAGTACGACTTCGTATCAACAAACGATAATACCTGCTCAAAACAATTGAAATGAATAAGAAGGTTCCTGACTCACACATGTGTTTGCACAAGACTTGTAAGTTAGCACATGCCGTGTGATTCACATGTCATGTTCACTTGCACATGCTCACTAATTAAATAATGTATTCAAAAGAGTAACCAACATTGATATTTGTGGATAAGATAAATATTTCTCATTAAACGTTTGCTCATATAAAAACATGTGATTTAGTTTTAAGTGTAATATAGTTTTAATAATCTTAAGTCTATAAGTATGTAGTCTTAGGATTTCATTTATCATATCCACAAGATAAATTTTCCCATTAATAGCGTGGTTGATCATGTCTAAGAAAACATACGATATGAAAGTGTAATATTATTAGAAAAAGATTCGTTGTTTCTTAAAATCGATTCAAAAACAACACTAAATTTAGTTTATCGTCATCCAGAAAGCAATATTTTTGTGTTATACTTTTCAATCTCTTAAAAAACACTACGCAGGCAGTTGTATTTAAATACATTTACACATAGCTGTCAAATACTATTGTTTGAATCAATTGTTCTTAACGTGATCAACCCAGCTCCACCTGCACTTTAACTACGCACGTGTGTTTGTGTGTCACGCATGGTCTGTTGTAGAAACATGTGAGCGATGTAAGCGCCGAGCCGAGGGTGCGCGTTATACTAAAGTCCATTGAGGAACCAGAGTTTATCGACAAAGTTGCCAACCTCGAACAGAAGGTAAGGGAAAGGGTTGGTGAACAATTTTACCTGATGGTACACGACGATTGCTGGTTTGCAATCGCAGAAGATTCTACCAATCTGTTATGTGCGGGATCCGTCATGAACTATAATGAAACTAAGCAAAAAAGACACAAATCATTGAGCCCTTAAGGTCTTGCAACTTAGCTTAGCTCTCAAAAAATATCTAAAATATGGGCAGCGACAATTGTTAAACTGAGTTAATTTTGGCTTTGGCCACGTTTGCTATGAGTTCGTAAATTTAGAGGAGAAAATATAACCAAAAGAAAGAATACCATGTCGCATGGATTATAGAATCGACATCTTAATTGTATCAATGTTTTGTTCACCCTTATTTGTTTTTGACATACATTTTACTTCATTGTAATTTTTGGTCATGCTGTTACTTTTTAACCGACTTCATATATGATATAATAAGTCGTAAAAGGTGAAATCACGGTAACGTTAAGCAGCGGCTCTGCAGTGCCCTGTCATTGCAGAAGTCTATGGGCGGCGGTGACTACTTACCATCAGGTGGCCCGTCTGCTCGTCTGACTATCGAGGCACTAAAAAAAACAATGACCAACTACATAGTTTCGCTGAGCTCTGCTACTTATTCATCATCTTTCGAGAGCTATGTGCGAACAACCAATATGTTATCAATAACGATTTACCGAAGAGCCAGTTGAATGATCGAACAAAAAAGATAATACAATTAAATTAGCAATGATTGAGTATAGGCAGATATGTATACAGCTGGCTAATCATTAACACCGATTCCTGTAGTTGCCTAATTTTCAAAAACACATTTCATGTACACGAACGCACAAGCTTTTGCACAGATATTAATAGTGTTTACAATTATAGATTAATAGGTAAGTATCTTTTCATAGGTACAAAGTCACCTAGAAACCTTGGGTGATGCCGTCCACGACATGGAAGAGGCTATGAAGCAAGTCTTGGAGATTCAGGATTGGATCAACGTGCACAACGCTCTTGCACGCGATTGGCTTGCAAACCCGTCTAAGTTGAGGCCCGAGGCTGCCAAGCAAGACATGGCAGCGATGAGCGACGCACTTGTGTCGCTTGGAGAGAAGAGGAACAGATTACTTACAGAGATACCTACTGAGGGTTAGTAAATTATTACCAAAATATCATGTTTAGATAATCATTATTCTTTAAACACCCTAAAATACCATCTGTTAGGATTAAAGTATTTTACAGTATAATATTTTCTGTCTTGAAATGGAATAATAATTTGTTTTGTTTACATAGTCTAGCAGATTTATAAAACCGTTCTAAAAGTTAACCTTATAATTATTATTAGGTCTTGAAGACGAAATAAACCTGGAAGAGGAACTTGACAGCCTAGAAGAAGCAATAATCACAGCGATCGAACGCGAAAAGGGCAACCAAGCGATCATCGACGATTTCCGTCACAAGTGCCAAGAGATCCACGACTGGTTCGATGCGGTGCTTAAGAAAATGTGCCTGGCTGACAAAGGGTCTGGTCTCCCATGCCCTCAGAAGCTTAGTGCATTAAAAGAATTGTCATCAGAGTTTGGCGAAGGCGGTAAAGATAAGGTTGACAATATCAAAGCAATTGGTTCACAAGTTATCAACATTGTCAGCAATTTAGAATCGCAGCAAGTTGAAGAACAGGTACGTACTTTGTCATATAAATTTTTTTAGAGTATACATTTTGACATAGGAAAATAAATTGTTTTTTTTATAGAAAACCTGAAATATTGTTAGATAAAAAAATACAAAATTTTTAAAATTACCCTAAACGAAATATTAAAAAATTGTCTTTTGCAGATGAAATCTGTCGAGAGAAGATACAACGATATCGCTAAACGCATCCAACGCAAACTTCAAATGCTTGAAATTACTTACAAGGCCATTGACGGGACCAAAAGAGAAGTGGCCGCACAGAACGAATGGTTACAGAAAGAAATTGACAACCTCCTCCACCCAGAACCTTTGGGATACGAAAGCAAGTCAGTTAAAGACAGACAGAAGAAAATCGCCAATCTTCTCAAGGAGACAGACGGTAAGAAGACAGTCATAGACTCCCTTGAGAAGAAAGTAAGTAACATTCAGGCAGAGCTCGAACCATCTGAACAGATGCAGCTTGAATCCGAACTATCTGAGCTCTCGTCGAAACAGAAACAACTTGTATCACTCATAAAACAAGAAATCGAGAGACTCGGTTCAAGTACTGAAGATAGAAAGAAACTCGAGAATGATATAGAAAAAGCAAAGAATTGGCTCAAGACTAAACTTGCGGAGATCAAAAAGTTGGGTGGACCAGTGCCTTTGGAAGCGGCTAAAGTGGAGAAAGAAGTTGCTGTTCATAAGAAACACCAAGCTGAGCTGTCTGACTTCCACAATGATACTCTGAACGAAGTAATGCGTCAGGGAAATGCTGTTTCTAAGGACTGCTCACCCAAAGATCGGGCAAAATTACAGGCCATCTTAGAGGACTTGAATAAGTCTTACACGTCGGCGAAGGTAGATATCGATGATAAACTAGGAGCATTGAATAAATTCTTGCAAAGCAGAAATGAGTTCGAAACGGATGTTGCTAAATGCCAGAGCTGGCTGAACGAAGCCGAAGTTGCTGCCACTCCTGAACTTAGAATAACAAGTCTCCAACTTCTAGAAGAACAGCTTGCCAAGTTTGAGAAGCTTAGTAAAGAAGCTGAGGACGTAGAGAAGAATATTAAAAAAATCAAAGATAAATCCAAAGATATCATGGATTCCTTATCTGACTCCAACAAATTGCAGCTCAAGGAACAAGTGAATATCCTCTCTGATAGGTTTGCCAGAATTAACGCCATTATTAACGATAAAAAGAATATCTTACTAAAACATATCAAGGAGTATAAAGATGCAGCTGCTAAGATTGCGGCTGCTTTAGAATTCCTTAACGAAATCCAAAACAAACTTAAAGCATTGAACAAACCAATTGGTAGTAAAGTTGAAGACGTACAACCAATCATACAGGCGTACGAAGCTATTCTAGGTGATCTGAAGAAAAACAAATCTATGCTGAATGAGTTACAAGGAGGAAACTTACACGACTTGCAAGATATTCTTACAAAACAAGAGGAATTAATGAGCACCATTGAAGATCAAATATCGAAACTCAAACAGCTTCTTTTATTGCGCGAACAATTCTCTGCTCTTGTCAAGGAAATTGAAGAGTTCATTGCTAAGTACACTGATCTGACATCTGACATTGAGAAATCTAATGACTCTCTGGAAGAAAAGATCAAGCGATACGACGATATTATTGTCAAGATCCAAGGTTGTGAAGCTCTCCTTGCTACAGCCACCGACAAAGGTCAACAAATTGCTGCTGAAGGAACTGTTATTGATAGAAACAACATCACCGAACTGCTTCAGTCACTAAAACAACAACTTCTGACTTTGAGAAGAACTGTAGAGTCCAAGAGGCAAGAACACGAGAGAGCTGCTGCCGAACACAAGAAACTTGCGTCAGATTTGTCTGAAATACTACAATGGCTCCATGAAAACGAAGCGGCTGTACATTCTCGACCTTTACTAAACAGAGATGTAACAAGTGTCGATAAAAAACTTATCGAACACGCCACATTAGCGAAGAACATCCAAGTCAATATCGATAAATTTTTGAAGATTACAGACTCCATCAAAAACGAAGATGGTATTCCAGGAACATTATTGGAAATGATATCAGAAGGCAATTCCTTAAAGACGTCACTGCCTGCCGAACTGGCTAATAGAGAGAAATATCTACAAGACAACAAGAAATACAGACAACAATACTTACAGTTAGTGGAAAAACTGAATATTTGGGTGAACGAAGCTAATGTCCGTCTCAATATGGGCAAAAACGGAACGGATTTCGAAAACATTGAAGCTGATTTAGAAGAACATAAGTCGTTCTTCAACGCATCCGAGCCTGAGATGAAGGACCTCGTCGGAAAGAGAATGCAAGACATAGTAGATAAGATTTGGGCGTCGCTTGCTTCGTCTGAACAAGAAGAGTTGTCCAAAGATCATCAAAAACACAATCAGATGCTAAAGAACACTCTGAACTCTGCGAAGTCCCGTCAAGCGCAGTTGGAACAAGACATGGAGATCTGGAAAGACTTCTGCCAGCTGGTGGAGAAGATTAAGGCTATCCTGGACAAGAACGACATACAAGACGAGCCGATCACTTCGGTGGACGCGCTGAGACTGTATTTGGAGAAGCTGAAGCATGCCCGAAATGATTTAGAGGTAAGTGTTTATAATAATTTACCAGATACTATAAGCATATGATATTTTTGAAGTTATTTTTTGGAAGCTATAGGCTACTGGCAGGTAAAACGCCTTTGTATTGAGCAATCGTCAAAGCGCGTGATTTCCATACTATGCAGCTGCAAAATTGCTGTACTTCAAAGCCAAAAATATCGTATGCTATGTTGCCCTAATGTGAACATCACTCTGCATAATCTTTGAATATTTATTCGAGATAAATTGTATCCGGTGCCATTTTTGTAGGCTCAATAACCGGCATATTGATATTTTATTTCAAATTATCAACAATCATAGAACATCATAGGCGTGCTTATGTCAAAAGTAAAATAATCTGAGCGTGACGGTCACACGAGTTCTTTGCTTTTCCCCCATCCCAAAGGGCTTAACTTGCGTAAAGAAGTTTTCACTTCAATAATCACAGATGTCGAAAATGTAGTCTATGCCTACAGCTAAGTGTACACATGACAAATGATCCGAAACACGCACACATTCAATTGTCACCGAGGATCGTGTTCGTAGGCCGTGACCTCTGGATTCCCAGTCGGTTACTCGGTTTTAGTGAATGAATTCGTCGTACCTAATTAGTGTCTACACGGCCTTGAACTCATTGTTATTAACATCAAGGCTTCCACGTCATTACCAGATTTTCCATGATATAGTATACGTATGTTTGGAATAATGTATTATTCCAAACTGACACAGTTTATACATACATATACACTCACGCCTATAATCCCCGAAGGGGTAGGCAGAGGTGTAACCAGTACACCCACTTATGGCCGAATTTCGGTCACATAATGTGATAGGGGGCGAGCCTATCGCCATACCGGGCACACGTTCCAGACTCCGGGCTAATACTGAGAATTTCTAGATAGAAAAACCCAATATCACTTTACCCGACCCGGGGATCGAACCCGAGACCTCAGCACAGCGGTTGTAACGCATGCGCAATTACAACTGCGCCACCAAGGCAGTCTATACTTGACACAGTTTATATTTGATCAATTACTGCGATTTAAATAATAATAATACTAGCCCTGCCATTGTCATTGTCCCACTGCTGGGCACAGGCCTCCTCAACTAATGAGAGGGGTTAGGCCTTAAGTCCACCACGCTGGCTTAATACAGGTTGGTAGACTTAACATACCTTCGATATTGTAATCAGAATTCTCAGGTTTGCCAGTTTCCTCACGCTGTTTTCCTTCACCGTTTAAGCAAGCGATATTTAACAATGAATACACACGTAACTTTAAAAAGTCAGAGGTGTGTATGCCTTTAGGTTTCGAACATACAACTTTCGTCTTGACAGTCCGTACCTCAACCAACTAACAGGGACAGTATTACATGGCTAAAACTAGATTTACACAAAGAAAAATTGGCGAAGTATTGTGAGCCTCCAACTTTCAAGTTTCACGCTAAGCCTATAAATATCAAATCCAATCAAATAGAAACCGTTGCTCAACTAAATGTCGAGGTGAATGGTCGCAGTGAAGGATTATTAGATGATGCATATAATGCGTGGGCTGGATACTGCGTTACATCATCTGTTATCAACTGTCTGGTCGATCGACAGAACGTTAAACGCAGACAGAAATTGTGTTAGTAATTTTAGGTCGATCGTACTAGGAACTACCTGCAAGGCTATTAAGTAAATATTCATCGAATACTTTATGTTCAAAATTATCAATTTATGCATAGCATAATAAGAGCTTATTTAAAGATATCTAAATTGAAGTTCTTTACAATAATCACAGTTTAAGTTTTTAATTTAATCACGGTTTTTTTTAAATCATAAATAAATACCCACAACAGTCACAAACATAGTCCTGGGAGCGTACCACCAACTATTTAAAAACCATCATGTTTCCAGAATTTTTTGTTTCAAGCTGACAATAATATCACTCAGATTCGTACCATGAGCTCCAAAAACCAATATTGTTTTATTCCTGCTTAGAGATAGGAAAGAACGAATGAAAATATAATATTGCTTTGGACAGACCGAAAGGACACTATATTTTAAAATAGCGTTGTCACAACACTAGGTTAACCCTGTGTTTTGGGAATCAAGAAGCACGCGAAACTACAGTCTCAAAACGCCCGGCCCCGTAACAAATATGTATTTATTAATCACACAAATATTTTAAACATACTCTGTAATTACTACAATCATTCACATATTAAATTAAATCATATTATATAGTTTTTGAGCTGCAGAAAACATATTAATTTATCTATCAATAATTGAAAGTGGCCTGATTCAGTTTCTGGACCTATTTTTGACATATGTCGTAATTAATAAGATTTTAATTTAATTTGAACACAACCTTTCTTTTATATACTAACTTGCCTTGGCTTTTGTGTTAATGTTCATTACAATTGTTTATCTTTTGTTTTTTACCTGTTTTGACTCCAAAACGGAAAAAAACAAAGTATGCAACCACCACTAGGTCAGCTCAATTTAAACTTGCCCGTATGATTTTGTCACCAAGTTGAATTTTGCCCACTTATCTCGTTATATATGTGTCATGATCATGACTTGATCTGATACTTTGCAGAACAATATCATATTTTATTGCTGGGCTCGTGTTACCATCGTATAATATTTCCCTTGGCCTTCACACCCGCGCTCCATAATGATCAATATACTAGCATACTATAAAACTTAAGCAATCCCTACTTATTATAGTAATAGCAGATCTCTATGTTTGCTTGGCACGGACCTCCTATACTTATGATAGGGGTTAGACCTTAATCCAAGTGGGCTTATGGTTTATAATTGGCCCGATTCAAGAGGTTTGTAAATTTGCATCTTTGGTGCACGAACCATCACGTGCAAGCTGTGGAAGAGTTTGCCTCGTGTTCCCTCCTGCCTATGATCCGAGCTCCAATAGGCGTAGTGTGAAGAAGCTATAATTCTCTGTTATGGAGATTTTTCTCCCGATGTTTTCTTTCACCATAAGCGAGAGTCAATGAGGTCATGCGGCTTAGTTGACTTTCATACTTTCAAATTTTTTATTAAGAATTCTCATGGCTCATCTGGATTACTTCCTTTACCGTCATTAACAATGAATACATACATAAATATGAAAAGTCAAAGGTTGCCTTTGAAGTTGGGATCGAACCAGGGACATCTATCGACAGTTTGTTCCCCGTTCAGCTTTGTTATCGTCATTTTTAATCTAACTACTATTGTAGTTAAGTGTGTGGTTATATTCAAGTGAAAAAGACTTCAACAATAGTCATTACTTGACTACTGATCCAACGTGGCCTTAGTCGGTAACAGGGTTTATTCTTGAGGAATATCCTGTTAAGACTGATAAAGTAAACAATGTTGTCATACAAAGTGCGGCTGATGTACACAATTCTCGAATAAAGTGGCTAATCAGATGCTTCCTGCTGAGTAACGGAGCGAGAAGTGACAGAAATGTTTGGTGCGCCTCGATGGATTAGGCGCCGCATGGTTTATATTTATGATAGACATAGTTGAGAATATTAGGTCGGCGGTTCCTAAACTTTCAATGGCACTGAATAAATTGCCTTTTATTTGTGAAACTCCAAACCAATGTACGTTCATAATTAAATCTGTATTATTACCAGTTGCTTTTCCCCGCAGCTTGGTATGCGTGATTACGGTATTGGTAACGTTGGGTACAGAAACACAATAGTATATTTTTATTTTGCGAGCTATTTTTCCTAAAACAACATGAAACCTTATTAGGTATAACTACTATTATTAAAAGCGATCGCTTATTAGTTGCTTGGCTTGTTTTGATCAAGATTATATTCACGCGGTTCCTTTGAAATTACTTTATGCAAAAGTTAAATATCTGAAAAGGTTGACTTAGAGTAACCTGGCGAAGGCAGAGCTCTCCACTGACTTCATGTAGAACGAGTGGCACTACTTTGTTTATACAACGATTAGTTCTAAACCATTTTATTTTTAAATTCGTCTGCGCTTGTCTATTAAAAACAAGAAATAAGCTATACATTCATTAGTAGAGGAGGCCCGTGTCCAGCAGTGGGATATTGTTTAATACAGGGCTAGTATTATTTTTTTATTATTATTTATAAAATACCTAGAATGTTATTCATTGAAATGTCCTGTTTTTCTTCGGGCGCTCATGGTGTGCCTAGTAATGGAGTCATTGTAATTTGAAATGAGTTTGTAATGAAGTCAACGCATACTGAACGATATTAAACCTACTTTAAAATCCGATATGACAATCATAATGAATGCAGTATTGTTTGATTCTTATTCGATAGACGATTGAGTCGATTTTATTGAGTGTTTACATATATACTCACGCCTGTAATTCCCGTAGGAGCAGGCAGAGGTATACAGTACACCCACTTTTCGCCGAACTTATTACAGTCCCATAATATGATAGAGGGCGAGCCTATCACCATACCGGACACAATTCCAGATTCCGGGCTGATTCTGAGTATTTCCAATTAGAAAAACCCAATATCACTTAATTTAGTGTCTACAATTGATATTTTGATTGTTTTCGGAAATAGCTGACAACACTGCCAGTGTTACGCTGTATCTTTCACAAATGACCTTGAAGATTTGGGATGTGACCGCCTTATATAAAAACGTCACATATGCTACTTTTTATTCCGGAAAATACACGGTTCCTATGGGACAGCATATAGAATAACATATAGAAAGGTGTAATAGATTGTGGTGTCAATCTTATATATTACATATAACCTTATATATACAAGAGGGATCTATAAATAACCACACTTTGTTCCGCAGCTGATTCCTGTATATCTTATCGTTATCAGTGACATAATATTTTTCATTTGTATTAACAAACACTGACACATGTATGTGTGCGTTACCTTTACAACGGAATTGTAATTGCCATGTTCTATATCTTGAAAATTTATTTTGTGTTCCGTATTTAAACATTTAATAGTCGGTGTCTAGAGTAGGGTAGTTGACTCGATTTTTTTTATTAATTTAATCAACAAGTTACATTACCTAAAACCTATTATCGAAAGATTTTTATGAATCCGAACAAAAATAAGTAAATTAGACACCACTCAAATCTGCTGAAAGGGGTAGTTGTCAAATAACAGTACAAGGATGCATATCTGATACCGTGACGTCACGGTACAATGAATCGCCTGTACTGTACCGTTTTGCGAGGGAGATGGCGATATGTTCCCAATACGCCACCGTTTTCGCTTATGCCTGTGAGTATTTGCTCACACCAATATTTAAAATAAATATTGTGACCTCATTTTTTAAGCAATTTGGATTCTGTTTTCGCAAAAGAGTTTCTTTTGCGTATTATATTCGATTGCGTAGAGAATAATGTACAAAATTAGACGCAGGAAACTACCCTGTTAGGGTTTGATGTTTGGCCGTGTTGCGGCTTTCTGATTACTATGACACTAGACCCTCGATCGCTTCTTCGCCTCCTTGCCCATGGCGCAGTGTAAAGAAGCTACACAGCAGGCTGGCATGATTGTGTCGAGTAGAGAGGTATACTTGTCTCTCGCTTGATACTCTAACTGGACGGTACAGCACTAACCATCAGGTGCAGTGGGGTGCAAACCGGAGTATATGTATCGTTTTTTAATAATTTATATCCAAGGCTGGAGATGAAGGGGCGCCGCATTAAGTTTTGGCCCTGTTTCAGAAAAATCGTAAATAATGAAACAGTTTTTGGTTACAGACACAGCCTTTTTTGAGTTCTTTGCATACATAAAATAATGCGGCAAAGTTATTAAATGCATTCACCTAGATATAAACATAAGCTTTAAAAATCGTACTAAAGGTTTATACTAAAAAAATATTCGTTTTGGTCCTAGATCCTAAATTATGGCATAAGTATAAAATTGAAAGTAAATGCACAAACGTTGGGTCCGTTTGTCTACAAGTTATTTTCAGTGGATACGCGTAAAGGTTATTGCACTTATTTCAAGGTGCGCCGGCTTAAGGCCGCCGTACCTTAAGGCTATACCGTTTCTGATCTAATAGGTTTTAAACTGATGCAGTTTTGAAATCTACAGTTTTACCAAAATATTGTCTCTGGCTATTCGATACTCTATCTGGATGGTACGATTCAAACCATAATGTGCAGTGTCATTTTGGCGAGCCAAGATATAAAAGTACATTTTCCAAAATGTCATCGTTCAATAATAAAGCCTGGGACAGAACCAAACGAAGTTTGAGATCTCAAAGTGACCATACATACCACCTCCTGAATTTGGCTCTTGAACTAAGCATTTCATGTTATTATATCTGACATAATAAAATATTCAGATTAATAACATTCTTTTGGACTTAAGCTTTAATTCTTTTGCCAATTAAAAGATAATTAAAAAACATATTTTCCTTTTTTAAATTTACATGAAAATTAAGACCTCATTTTAAAAGAAATCATGGTGATTAAATATTATTATTTTTGATTTATTATGATTTTTGCAATAATAATAAGGATATTTTATTTTGTTTGAAAAGTGTATGCGTTAATTATTTATTTTCACCCCAGTGAGTGTACCACTGCAATATCCACTTTTATATCATGCTATCGTGTTCCGTACATCCGTTTTCGAGTGATTGTTGTCCAAACAATGTACATGCTTTCAATAGATAAATTTACAATAAAATTATAGAAAATTCAAATCGTTATATGCTATAAATAGTTTAAACTCGTATGATGTAAAGGAGAAAAAAAGATAAAAACTACTTAAATAATGCCTTATTGTTAAAAAATCCCATACGAAAATCAATAAAATATCAAAATCATACAAAAGCACCTCGAAATATTTTTTGAAGTACATTGTAGTTTTTCTTAGCCTAGTATTCACTGAATATATTCAATTTAATTAAAATGAACTATTAATAATCTTCTGATGTTATTATTGAATTCTCCTCACGACAATTTACGACTCCAAATAAAGTACAATTAAGGCGACTATACGTGTCTGCCATTACACATTTGAAAGGCGTATGTCATCTAGTCAAAACATTACTTAAGGGGTCATCTTTCATTTGAATTTAAAAATATAACATTTGAATGTAGTGAATATTTTACCACATTATCATTAACATACATATATACACTCACGCCTATGATCCCCGAAAGGGTGGGCAGAGGTGTAACCAGTACACCTACTTTTCGCCGAATTTATTACCACCCCATAATGTGATAGGGGAACCTATCGCCATACCGGGCACAATTGCAGACTCAGGCTGGTACGGAGTAATTCTAAATAGACAAACCCAATATTTAGATCCCTGACCCGGGGATCGAACACTGAGGAGCACAGCAGTCGTAACGCATGCGCAATTACAACTGCGCGACCGAGGCAGTTGAAGTCATAGTCATATTCTCAGTTATAGAGTAAATATAGTCCAGTAGTAGCTCCTTGAAGCAGTAGTGAAAGAGTACTTAATGTGAGTTCAACCAATAATTATTTAACACATGCTATATTGAATAACTCACGTTTTTATAGTGTCGTTAACGCTTTCCGTTTTTTGTATTAAAATAAAAGCTCGAATTTCAAATCAATATAAATAGTATGAGTCCTTCATACAAACTTTAAGACAAATACAGTTTTAATTCTTTCAGATTTCACAGACCTTATTAAGTATATCAATAAAACCCTCAAATAAGTCCTAACCTTTACATACATAGTCCTGACCGCATTGTTAGATACTATTATCTCATGTCGTAATGTTGTCCACAGTCCAGGGCCGAAACAAACATTCATAGGTCACAAAAACATTTGTCTTGTTGAGGAAGTTTGGGATTACTACGTCACGGAGGCTAGTTTTGCCATTAGCTTCAATGGAAGCATAAAGCTATTTTTATACTTTAGCCATATCTGCCTGTATGAGGCATTTTTGTTGGTTCACCGCTCTTATGTTATTCTTCATCGCCTCTTCATGACTGAGGGTCGTGACTATCTGAGGTCATCACTTTGTGCACCAAGGCTCCCCAGGACACACGGTTTTCGGCCTTATAGTATCAGTTGTATATATGGTTGTGTACGTAACATAAACATTCCATTTTAAACGTCATTTAAAACAAAGTATTTAAAATATCATTGTGTGATTTTAATAGAAAAAAATACAGATATGCATTGTCGTTTGTGTTAATTAAGAAATATGTAGTGGTCTTTAAATATTTTATATGTATGACTTTTTGATTAATTAGTTAGGTATTTTAACAAACTGAGATTTGACCGTAATAAGCGTTCAACTATGCAGCATAAAGTATTGTATTGTATTTATTTGTTTGGAAGAAAGACGGTTAGAACTTGTGTCGGAAATCGAGAGCTCTCTAGGGCGGGCCTCTGAATGGGGTGAAAGGAACCTAGTTCACTTCAACCCCGCGAAGACACAAGTTTTCGCGTTCACCGCTAAGAAGGACCCATTTGTCATGGCGCCACAGTTTCAAGGAGTCACTCTCCGGGTTTCCGAGGGTATATATGGGATCCTCGGCGTCAATATATCGAACACGGTCCAGTTTAGGAGTCAAGTGGAGGACAAAGCCAAATTGGCCAGCAAAAAATTGGGGATCCTGAACAGAGCGAGGCGGTATTTCACGTTGGGCCATAGATTGGCGCTTTATAGAGCGCAAGTCCGGCCCCACGTGGAGTACTGTTCTCATCTCTGGGCAGGAGCCCCGAAAAACTTGATAGACCCACTTGACTCCTTACAGAGGCGGGCTGTTCGAATTGTCGGGGATCCTGATATTACGGCTAGCCTGGAACCGTTGGGGCTGCGGAGAGACTTCGGGTCTTTCTGCTTGTTCTATCGGTTTTTCCATGGGGTGTGTTCCGAGGAACTGTTTAAAATGGTGCCTACATCACCATTTTATCATCGCATCACCCGTCACCGCAACAAAGTTTATCCATACCACCTGGAAACGATTCCGTCTAGCACGGTTCGTTTCCGGCGTTCATTTTTACCACGTACGTGGAAGCTCTGGAATGAACTTCCTGCTGCGGTGTTCCCTGAGCGCTATGACATGTCCTTTTTTAAACGAGGCTTAAAAAGAGTAGTCCTTCAACCGTAGGCAGCGGCTTTGCTGTGCCCTGGTATTGCAGAAATCTATGGGCGCCGGTGACTACTTACCATCAGGTGGCCCGTGTGCACGTCTGCCTATCGTGGCACTAAAAAAAAATTGTAATTGTATTAGCTATTGTATATTACAGCTGCAATTTATTTAAGTTGCACATATGTAATAAGGTTTTTTCCAAAAGAAATTGGTTGTTCTGACAACATTGAGATATATAATTTAGTTTAAATGCTAACCTGTACTAAAAAACTAATGATTAATTTGATATTTCCATAGAACTCAAACTTGATTAATGATCGATTGACAATATTCTATGTTTTTTATAACATTGCACTGTATGTACCTACTCCTTGGAAATTCGCAACACGACCCTTAATATATTGCACAATCATTTCTTACTAAGTTATTCGCCTTAACTCAGTGATGTCATGGTACATCGCTCAAGGACTGATCGCGGCTCGACTGTACCGGCCGGCAAGCATTCAGTCGCGCACCGAATAGCATCGCAATGAGATCTGTACACAACACTGACATTTCTAATTGCATTGCTTTCAAAACGTGCAAGTGTTGCATCCACGTGCCCACTTAAATTGCCAGGATTGTTATTAGTTCACATAGGATTATATATATTTTATTTATAACAGATAAGTATCAAAATTCCACGAAAAAGGAAGGTGAGTTCGCTTGACGTGTTTTTATTTTGTTTCCTTTATAAGTTAGCGCTTGTATTTTATATATTTTCTTTTAATTGCATCGCAATATTAGTAAACAAAAGCTATTTTTAAATTCTTAAATATTAAATTTAACAAGGCTAAATAAGCAAAATATAAACCATAAATACTAGATGAGTAGCATTTTAAAAACGTTGTAAAAATGTGTTAAGAATTGGCAGTATTGTTCAATTTCCTTTGCACTTAATATTGGCAAGTTGGCAACGTGCGGAAGCCATTTAAATAGTTTAAATAGGCTCTTAATGGCATTTAAAAGTGTAGACACAAATTCAAATGGTCTCTTGGAGGTCAATTATAGCATGTACATTGCCTATTCTTAGGTCTAGTCATAGTTCAATTAAGTGCTAAAAATAAGATGGAAATATCTAGACATAATAAAACTTATTTTAAATTCCACTTGGTATTTATTGAAGATTCATATCTTCAATAACTCATTTGGAACTTCCATGACAATAAAAATGCTTATTGGTAATCTGTGTTATCGAATAGTATCAGAAAATTGTCGTATTATCGTGTTTATTAGTCAACGTTATTTATCCGTAAATATAGTTTTATTTACAATTCTTTTTCTTACAGTTTAACTCTTTTCTTAGTGCGTAATACATATCTTTTTAGCCTATCCCGTAGCTAAGCCTAATTTAGAACATAATGTAAAATGCATTCAAGAACTAAATCCCAAATAATGCATAAAATCTATTGACCAATAGATCTATGAAATGGTTTCTTATGTTTATGCAAAATGAATAAAAGTAATTTTACGGATTTTATCTAGTTTTTATTACTATTTTCGTAAAATTTCACGGGGCGGACTGGAAAATAAACCGCAATAAAATCCGAAAAAATAGTTTTATGTCAAAATGTAATATTTTGAGATCTACAGCATATTCAGAAAATCAACTCAGTCAATTTAAAGATCCGATATTTAATTCACGTCTGGCTTCACATTCGAATCTGGCAAGTCAAGGGTACGTTGCCTTAATTGGCGTGCTTGACTCATTGTGCAGGTCTGTGCCGGCATATTGTGAGCCATGGTTGTTGAATACACTTTTTGTAAACCAAAACTTGGTTGCTGTGTTAAGCCAATTTACTTACATTTTAGTGCTGGGCTATTTGACTTACTAATACTGTTAGATGTAGTAATGCTACTTATTTTTAACCGACTTGAAAAAAGGAGGAGGTTAACAATTCGTCGGAATCTTTTTTTTATGTATGTTACCCGATTACTCGAAGACGCCTGGACCGATTCGAGAAATTGTTTTTTTGTTTAAAAGGGTATACTTCCTAGGTGGTCCCATTGGCACCAAGTCAAGATCTGATGATGGGATCTCAGAAAAATCAAGGGAAACCCTAAAATTTTATAGTGACGCATAATTTGTGGTTTATTGAAGTCGGTGTACTTTTTGAACGAGTTATCTTTTTATTAACTAAATTCAATAAGTCATAAAATA
Organism: Laothoe populi; assembly: GCA_905220505.1. Classification (NCBI taxonomy): domain Eukaryota; kingdom Metazoa; phylum Arthropoda; class Insecta; order Lepidoptera; family Sphingidae; genus Laothoe; species Laothoe populi. The sequence continues at coordinate 1,841,610 of HG992155.1, read as the reverse complement.
ATTGTTATGCACACAAATATACGATCAAACCGTGGTCTTTTCGGTATCAACATTGACGTTAAAACCTAAAAAGATTTCAGAAATGAAGGATACATTGAGGAAGTCAAGTTTTTAGGTACTGCAAGATATCTAGGTTACTACTTTATTATCCACCATTATGATCTTTAATTATTTTATTAACTATATCGATAGCCTCCGTAGCGTAGTGGGCTGGTAGCCGGCTGTGGAACGTGAGGGTTCGATTCCCACACAGAGATATTTTTTTGTGTGACAGACAGATATTTGTTTCGGTGTTGTGGGACCGTAGTCTTTCGTAGTTCTTGATACCCACGACACAACATCGTATCTTAGTGCGGGATCAGGACTATGTGTGTGACTGTTGGGTGTTATATGATTGATAAACAGATAGTTCCTGTGTAATTGCCTAAACGAATTATGTTCATGTTTTTGAGTAATTTGGAATTTTTAATCAGCTATTTTATCAAAATCAATTTGTCTAGAAAATAAAATGAATGCTTACTCTTACTTTAGAAACAAATTTATGAGGACTACTTGGTTTAAATGCATTTTGCGTAGCACTTACTTTACAAAGCTTTATAACGTAGTTTGAAGTATTAGAAAGTGCTTACACAGAAGACATAAGCAAAGTCATCGATGTTTCAGATCAAAATACAATTAGTAACATGACTGCAGCTTAACACAAACAAGAAGCACATAATCTGATCATTGTACCACCAGCTTTCACTTCGTATGGCTACTTTCAGATCGTATAACGCGTATAATATATATAATAGTATTGCTTGTTGCACCGAATGCAACTTTCTTCCAACTGATCTTTACTCTGTACCTACTACTTACCGTCTTCGTAATCGTGGATAGATTCAAAATTTCTAAATATGTCTCATCATTATATCAAATTAATTATTGTATGCTGTTTGTTTTGATTTTGCGGATTTCCTCCGTTGATAGTCCCGAGATGGGTAATGTCGAATCACCGTAATAATGGGACAAAAGTAGCAAATTTTTCTTTTACTGTTGCTAATTGCACTTGTTTATAGTAAAATAAGCGTCAAAATTTGTTATATCACGTGCCGATGCGAATTTTATCAGCAAAACATTTGCTGATGTCATTATATGAAAAAAATATCATAAGGTTACTATACACCTGGGTCTCAATCTCATATTATTAAGATACCCCATAAATGCAAAGGTTTATTTCAATTTAAGCTTAAAAATATCAATACCACTGGTGGCTTTCAAATACATGATATGCAGTAATGTATTAAACAATTCAGTCTTATCGTATACACCTGTGCTATAAACTAGATTATTTCTTAACGTGCCTTATCTTGTATGGCAGTTGGTTTAATAATCTTAGTTGGCAATTCATTCATTGGAACGCTGGTTAAGTTTTTTGAAAATGATTCATTAGTTAATGTTGCTGGGTTTGGCTTTTGTGCTCCAAATGGCGATAGTGTCACCACTTATCATATAAAGGGACGGAAATCAGTTCAACGTACCATGGGTTACACCTTTGCCAACTAACACGAACATAAGCTTAAGTCTATATTTTAGTCTATAATTGCCTTTTCAGCTTTACTTAATATTTTAGCTGGCGTTTGTGGCTCTTTAGTCAAGAAATATATATTTGACATCGTCTATTCATAGGCACCTCCTAAAAAGCGCAGATCTCTATTTAACTTTCGCTTGGAATAGTAGAGACGGAACTTCTTGATACGTACCTACTTGAATCTGAAGCGGAGTTCCTCGGACTTCTCGAAGAGTCCTACATTGAAGATAAACTCATTCAAGCTATCGTGATTTATCAGACTGTAGGTCATAAACAACAATGTACTGCACAATAAACAATACAAAGCACGGCGTGTTTTCTCACGTGTTATAAAGTTTTTCATCTAATCAGAAGCTATTTTTAGCGCGTTGTAAAAGATAATCAAGGCTGTCCTAGTACTTGGCTATATTAACACAATATTCCTAGTGTTTAATTGCATCGTTAGGTTAGTTTCGTATTTAGGTCATTGAAGTTTAAATTTTTTTTTTAATTATTATTTCATGTAATGACTAATAAAAAAGATATTTATTTGCAGATGTGGGATTATTTGGCTATTCCGAGTCAGTGTTTTTATATATCTTAGAAGCTTTACCTCTCACAAAAGTCTCATCTATTTTTTTTACATTAAAATTAATTACTTCTTCTTTTACAAAAGTTTATTGACTTCTTGTATTTGACTCTTTATCATTTTATAACTCAGAAGTAACTGCTGCCTATAGTTACATTTGGTTATTCCGATGTTAAAAATGAGTCTGTCTTGCGTGATTATTCCAGTACGTATAAATGTAGCATGAAGTTTTTTATTTTATACATGAAGCGAGCACGAATCGAATTGTTTCCAATAATATGCGCCGTATCCGATCTTACCACATTATTTAACAACATCATGTAGACTAGAATTATCTAGAACACCTGCATGGCCACAGGTTTGATTCCCGAAAGAAGAAAATGTTTGTGTGATCCACAAATAGTGTTTCGGATCTGGATGTTGTGGGACTCTATTCCCTCGTAGTTGTTGATACCCACGATATAGATCTGACCTAGTGTGAGGTCAGGACTATATGTGTTACTGTTAGGTGTTTATAATGTTTTTAATAATAATTCCAGTTCCAACGATTTCCTTTTTCCCTAGACCTAAATATTTGTCTTTGTAATTCATTCTAGATTATTCTTTTTTTACAATACTCTACAGCTTCTCCAATTCTTGCATACAATAAACTATATCCATTACTGTAAGAAACGTTATCGGTTTATCGTTATCAACCGGCTTGCATGCTGATGATAACACAGTAAACAGAGCGACGTGCAAAGTTGCTTTACCTTTGTGCTCATTGCTTATTAATTGTTTGTATTGTACTTATAATATTTCTGCCAACCATCTCATTAATATAATGACTACACAATTGAAATCACTCAACTCCTGCAAGCTTAACCACAATTTGTTTGTCTGCCTACCTCTTTAGGGATACAGACGTGAGTTTATGATGTAGTAATTTCCGTTTGTCAGTAAATCAAGGTTTTCTGCCAATTTAGTATAGCCCGTTAATTGACAATCTCTCTCCCATGAATGCAGTTATTTCTTGGATCAGCAACTGCTCTCAAAATCGATTAGATACTGTCATAACGTTGCGTCTTCGTTCTGGACACCTACCTTTGAACAAATTTGCATGCTTAATGGGCAAAGTTACATCCCCAATGTGTTCGGAATGTAACAAAATAGAAGATGTGTATCATATCATAATGGAGTGTGTTCGTAACGAGGATCTGCGTTCACAATGTCGGGATATGTTAGACTGTATCGGTGGATGTAATAGTGTCTTGGCTTCTCCCCTGTCGAGAGATACCAAGATGCTTTTAAAACTAGTAAAAGTAGCATTAAGTCGTAGATGATTAGTTTATCCTATGTGGACGTATAGAGCGTCATAGTCTTAAGGTAGACTAAGCTCTTTAAATAAAGATTTAAAAAAAAAAAAAAATGAATGCAGTTTCGTAAAAGTTGCGTGAAAGTATATGAAATTTCTCCAACGCGACATTTTAGCGGATCAATAAAATGCTTACTATGTTTATGGAGAAATATTTTATGATTATTGGTTTTCGTAATCAGCTCGATCACTTATTTAAATCAACTAAGTACTGCTACTCCGGTGTCTTGTAGAATGTATTAACTTTTTTTTGCCTATTTATTTTACGAAAATAAACGCTTTGCTCCCAGCAAATGTTTTACTGGAACAATTTTACCATAATTTTTAAACGCAAAATAAACCCAAAATACAATCTTTGTCTGGTTTGGGAATCCCCAGTATTTTTATGACTAAAACAATCCTTGTTATTTTATTTATGTTATGTAATATTTAAGTCTCTGTAAGTAAATTTTTTAATTATTTTTTTATTTAATAAACAATTTGAATTCCAATTTTGAATACACTTCTATCATTCATCGAATTTTCTACCTTTTACTTTCAAATCACATTTACATTTGAACACTTTAGATTTTAGATAATTACATAAAAAATAATGAATAATCAGATTCTGATTGAGTATTTATCAGTTCTTAGTGTCGACAAATAATGAATAATTTATATGTCATGACTTAAACGCCTTGACATTGATTACAATAATTATATGCAGTGGCCTCAGTCGATGCTCTGAAAGCATGTGATTAGACAACATGCTGTAAATAGCATGACAAAGTAGTGTAGACATAAAAGGCAAGCGTTTTGCGGCTGGATATATAGCTGACCTCGGAATGCAGCTGACATACGGCTCGGAACAAGCCATTAAGATGGTTTTTCGCCACGTTATAAATGAGGTTTAAAAATAATAAACAGCAAGTATTGAATTTTTACATAATACTTTTTATGCAAAAAAACAGCGATAGCGTAGTAGTACGGACTGTCGAGATGAAAGTCGAAGATTCAAAATCAGCCCAAATGACATACACCTTTGACTTTTAGGAGTTACGTATGTATTCATTGTAAAATTATCGCTTGATTGAACGGTGAAGGAAAACATCGTGAGGAAAAGCGTTTTCCTCACGATGTGAAACATATATGAAGTCTGTCAACCAAAACTTAGCCATCGTTGTAGACCAAGGTCTAAGCCCCTCTCATTAGTATAGGAGGCCCGTGCTCACCAGTGGGACAGTGTATGCTATAGCTATTTAAAAAAATACTAATACAGAAAAGAAGAATACAAATTGCTTTTTCCAAAAATAAACTACATTTTTAATTAACAAAGTAATACAAACCAATGTAATTAGAATAAATTATATAAACATTCTCAAAGTATCGTGGCTGGATAAAACTTGTGACGTCACATCCGCTGGCTAAACAATGATATTATTGTCTCTGATCAATGTAATTGCACAAGGTGGCAAAGTTTGTGAACGATTTCTTAGAACAAGTACAGAAGCAAATGTTCAATATATTTTTGCAATCTAATGCTAAAAACTTCTTGGTATTATCAAAAATGTTTGGATATTTGCTGATGTAGAAATTCTGTTAGAATAGTAATCGCATATGGTTAACCCCTATTCATCAACGTTACTAATCAGTTTTAACAATATTGCCTCTTTACTCTTACTGCGACTAATATCAGAAATAGCAAACCAGTTGTAATTGTAAGCGTACGACTGGGGTGCTGAGGTCTCGGACTCGATCCCTGGTTAGGGTAAAACATTTTCTATAATGAAAAACTCACCATCTGGAATTTGGAATTTCGCTCGGTATTTGGAATTTCCCTATCCTACTTAACTTCATGAAACGGTAATAAGCTTGGTAAAATGTGAAACAACTGGTTATACCTCTGCCTACCCCTTCGAGGCTTATAGTCGAGTATAGCAAACCAGGCAGAACTATAGGTGCTTTTCTATTTACGAATACGATATTCTACATAAAGTAGTTCATTGGTAGAGAATCAAGATGTAACAATCCTCGCGTCGTTTGCAGTCCTCAATTCAACGTTTCCAACTCCTCCCTATTGATTCATTTGGTTGCGGGATAAAAGATAGTTAAGCATTCCCTCGCCGAGTTTCATTACTTCAGTCGAGAAAATGCATGTCATTGTCGATCCTGGCTAAACAACAGTTACAATGGCGGGTGTGTAGGCGGGACAATCTTTATACTACTAAAAGTCCTTTTTAAATTCCGTTGGTTTTCAGCCAAGAGGTTGCAAATGTCGATTCGGGTGTCCAATGTTACCAAAATACAAATTTAAGTTCGCTTCATTTAAGTATTTTTGTACCTACAAGGAAAATGATTGTTTACTATAATACTTTCTTCTTTATCGGATTAAGGATACTATGTTATCTATCATTTGTGAGAAATTATTCATCGGTGTGGGGCGGGGCCGGGGTTGAGCTAATGGCGCCTGATACACTTTATTTGACATATCTAAATAATATAAGATTAAAACATGACTATAATTTTAAGTAGATTAGCAGATGATGTGAGCAAACATTTTGCTAATTATTTCGTAGCGTAAGATTCTGTTTGTAAGATCGGTTGAAAAGATTAATGGCATTATTTTAAGTTATACATCTGGAGACACTAATATTATGTTGAAAATGAATCTAAGGTCAAAAATGCAATAGTAATACATTATGTCCCAAACATCATAAATAATAACTTTAATTTAGAAGAGATTTATATCAGACATTTAATATAAAGTTGATTTTATTTTGTTGGATGAACTACCATTTTAAGATTACCATTTTATCTATGGTCATAGTCCTTTTACTATAAGACAATTGAGTTATTTTTAAATACATTTGAAGAATGATATGTTTTTTTAATTTACAATATACTCCTTAAATCTCGGAATGGTATATCAGAATAACTAAATGCTGCAATTAATGAATCCGCAGAACCAACAGCCGCTCTTGGACGTGGTCCGAGAGCGGGCTCGGGAGCTGTGCTCTGGCGCTGATGCTGCCAGTGGTGAGAGAGTCGAACAGAAGACCAGGGAGCTGGCGGACAGATGGGGCATCGCGTGTGAAGGTAAGTCTTATCAGTCATCGAAGAAAGCCACCTTATGTTAGGTTGATACCATCTGTACAAGTAGAAAAACCAGGGGCTTGGTAAAATTACGGGGGTTATAAGTCTGCGTAGATCATTTCCAAGATACGTATGCTTACAGGAAGCAGCTATTTGAGTGTGCCCTTGGCATTACTGCTTGTAAGATTGACGGTATCAACTTGACATAATATGGATATTTGGACCCAGTTTAGCAGAAATGATCCAAAAATACTACTTTGCAGTAATTAGTTGGGTAATAAAACATGACAAGTTTTTTTAAGTAAATGTCATTAAACTGCCTGGATCTTCTGTGCACTTGTTCACATATGAAACTTAGGAGATTTTGTCTCTGTATTTAACTCGATTTCATAAAAAAATGTTGGATGTTTTCTGTTTAACGGGGTCCCATTGTCTGCCATAGTACTTTGAAAATAGCCTCTAGAAACGAGGAATGACAATTATATTAACGTTTTTAGGTACTAGAAATGAAAGGTCACATTGGATTCCTACTCTTATGTAGTTTGTTTCTGCTTCAAATTACAACAATTAGAAATGTCATTAAACAGTAACTAGCTATTCTTTCCACTTTTTAATACCTAATCAATTAAAAAGAAAACCCAGACTAACCGTGGTTTAAATTAAAAAATTTGCCTTAGCCTTTAGTTGTTTTAACCCTGGATTAAATTTAGTCTATGTTTTATAATAAAGCCAATATTATCTAATCATAATATCCTTTCAAAAACTGTCAAACTTTGCAATGCATTTTTTAAAGGGCAGATTATTTCTCTATTCAACATACTTTATACATATTGTCTAAATTCGTATTTTGAATTTAAATATTAGTAAATAATCAGAACGAGGAAAATCGCGTCTTGAGGGGTTCAATTTATAAGACCTGTTTGTTGTACCAACAGTTTTTCTAAGTTTTATTTAAATTGAAATAAAACTAATTTTACGGATTCTATTGGAAGCTAGCACCAGCCTGGGATCCAATTATACATTTAATTAAATCGGAACTCAAAAGACCAACTGCCAGACCTCATGACACTGTGCGCTCTTTCTTCGTAGATCGGACTACAACAAAACAAAAAAATTAAATATTAACTATATGGAGGGTAGAAACATCGCACTATACTTTCCTGACGACATACAACTCAGTCTGCCCCGTGACCATGAAGACTGTAAAGCCTTTGAAACGTCGGGTTAAAATAAACCGGGATGGGATCCGTAAAATTCGTTTTATTTCAATGTATAATATTGATGTAAATATTTTCATTGTCTTTCACCAGCTTGTCTGCTTTCAAGGTCATTCTAAAAACTATCTCCTTTTGTCGTAGGTCTAGCCAAACGCGCAGCAGTCGCGGACCAGCAGCGGCAGCGCTGGACTCAGCTGCTGGACGTGCAGCGCAGCCTCGGCGCCGCCGTCACTTCCGCCTCCGACAGACTCAAGCAGCTCGACACCAATCCCAGCACCAGGAGGCGAGCTCTCGACACTAGGCATGCGCTGCAGGTCAGAAAGAAAAACATTTAACTGGCGGTAGAATATTCCTATCCGCCCGGATAGCGACCACCGTACACAGGGTGTAAAACACGCCATAGTGGCACACGCAAGTCACGTTCCAGGATCAGCCAGTGTACATCCGGTTTTTGTAGGGGGTCTAGAGTTGGGGTACAATGTTTGGCCGTTTCGCGGCTTTCTGTGTAATCCCTCGACCGCTTCTTCACCTTCTTGCCCAAGGCGTAGTGTGAAGAAGCAGGTCGGCATAATTGTGTTGAGTAGCGGGGGACAGATCTTCTCTCGCTACTCGATATTCTAATTGCACGGCACTGCGCTTACTATCAGGTGCAGTGTCGTCAGTTTGCCGCGTGAGGATAAAAAAAAATATTCAGCACAAAAAGAGACACAGCACAAACAGAAATAATAATAACAAAAATTTAAAAAAAATTGAGGCTACAAAAACAAAATATAAATGGGGAGCAGGTAGCGTAAAGAAAAAATATATAAATAATCAATTAATATATTTAAGGCAAAGTGATGAATAATGAACTAACGAAAAAGTAATTGTCAGTTGAACAGATTACGTAGATATTTATCTCGACTGCCTCGTTGGCGCAGTTGTTATTGCGCATGCGTTAACGACTGCTGAGGTTTCGGGTTCGATCCCCGGGTCGGGTAAAGTGGATTATTATATATTGGATTATCTATTTAGAAATACTCAGTATCAGCTCGGAGTCTGGAACTGTGCGCGGTATGGCGATAGTCGCCCCCCCTATCACATTATGGGACCGTAATAAATAGGGCTGTATAGATACTATGATACAATAAAATTCATCGTAAGGAGTAAGATGAATGAATCTAATACGTTTATTAATTAATACAACTGGTTTGGAACCTGCTACTATGGGGACCTATAAATACGTATACTTGTCAATCAATACTCGACAGCCTCCGTGGTGCAATGGCTAAGTAACGGAAGACACTGGACGGCACTGCACTTACCATCAGGTGCAGTGTGGTCACTTAGCCGTGCCACGATAAAAAAAACAGTGGATCAGGTTCGATTCCCGCATCGAGACAAATGTTTGTGTGTTTGCCTGAAAATTGCATCAAAATTGCTCCAGCCGTTTTTGGGTACATAGGGATCATACACATACGTCGATTTTTATATGTTTAGATTAGATAGATTGAAATCATAAAGGTTGATAAGTCAAAAGCTGATATATTCAAAAATACCACGCAGAGTATTCTATTATACAAAGATATTCATGAATGTGTTCATTGTCTAGTTACCCTTTTCTCACTATCAAAGCTCAGGGTCTGACGGGTCGGTATTCAAAACTCTGCATAATGGGTGATCAATGAATAAACATTCTTGTAAATGACTTTATTTAACATAAATATTGCCTTTTACACATGAATAGAATGTATTGTAAAAATTATAACATAAAATACATTAATTCATAGTATTGTCAACTCTATTAAAACGTTATGTAAAATACATATTTTATTGCACATAAATAGAGACAAAAGTCTTTATTCCTTAACATAGTTTTGAATGATTTTTAAATCTAGTATAAATCAGAGGAATATGACATTTTCTTAGCCATACATCACTGAAATGCCCTATCCTATGTCATTTAAACTTAATGTATTTTTTGCCGTTGAAAAAGGAAATGCATTTAGTCGCCTTGGCACGTCGCCATTGCTATAAAAATACAATATTTCCAAGAAAACTACGCGACTTGTCTTTTAAATTGCAACACATTTAAATAATGTATGGTGTGCCTTGCTTGAAAAGTTTTAAAATTAATGTTTTTGTAACAATACAAGTAACATCAAAGAGGTGGTTTTTTATCAATCGCCTGTTTACGTGTTTTTGTCGTTTGGCGCTACAAAAATTGGTTTTCAATTAAAATGGTTTTGATACTTTGTTGTGTAGGTACGTAAAAACAGCTTTTTATCGATTTTGCTTTTCTTTGAATCTGGCACGAAACGAAAGAATAATAAACAATTTAGATCTGTTTTTACTTGGTGTCTTAAAAATTTTCCTTCTCGAATATACTATGTACAATCAGCCAATTTGGTAATGACCTACCTTAACTCAAATTTCGCGTGCATTTATGTCGGTTTCCATTCGAGAATTAAATTCTAATATTTATGTCATCTAAAGTTGGACAGTAATTATTTATCTTTTTTCAATATAATAAATTATGTAATCTTAAAAATAGACAGCTGAAATTATGGTCATATATTTTTAATACCCTAAAGGCAACAGTAGTAATTAAACAAAACATTGTGAAAATAGGTCATAGATTAAGTTTATCGAGTGACAGACCCTGAAAAAAATAAATGGCATACATAAATTCGATTTACTTGTCACTTTCCTTAAGTCAAATCTGTATATATAAAAGAAGAAACTGACTGACTGACTGACTGACTGATCGATCAACGCACAGCCTAAACGGCTGGGGTTAGAGACTTGAAATTTTGACAGTAGGTACCTTTTATCACGTAGGCATCCACTAAGGAAGGGTTTTTGGAAATACCACCCCTAAGGGGGTAAAATAGGGGATGAAAGTTTGTATGAAAATCTGTCATTTTTGAAGTTAAATTCATGAAAATTAGTATTTGGCATTTTGGTTAAAAATAAAAAATATATGTTTCAGGATTTTTGGAAATTCTGCCCCTAAGGGGGTAAAATAGGGAATGAAAGTTTGTATGAAAATCCGTCATTTTTCAGTTAAACGCATGAATATTGGTATTTTGTATTGTATACTTTTTCTCCCAAACATGACCTCCACGCGGGCGGAGCCGCGAGCAACAACTAGTCTGTATATATAAAAGAAGAAACTGACTGACTGACTGATTGACTGACTGATCGATCAACGCACAGCCTAAACGGCTGGGGTTAGAGACTTGAAATTTTGACAGTAGGTACCTTTTATCACGTAGGCATCCACTAAGGAAGGGTTTTTGGAAATACCACCCCTAAGGGGGTAAAATAGGGGATGATAGTTTGTATGAAAATCCGTCATTTTTGAAGTTAAATTCATGAAAATTAGTATTTGGCATTTTGGTTAAAAATAAAAAATATATGTTTCAGGATTTTTGGAAATTCCGCCCCTAAGGGGGTAAAATTGGGAATGAAAGTTTGTATGAAAATCCGTCATTTTTAAGTTAAACGCATGAATGTTGGTATTTTGTATTGTATACTTTTTCTCCCAAACATGACCTCCACGCGGGCGGAGCCGCGAGCAACAACTAGTATAAAATAAAAGAAGAATTAGGTAGGGTTCCTGAAATTCATACCTAAAATACCAGTCTATAAAGTTCTTTCTTCTTCTGTCCAGGAGCTGCAAAGCGAAGTATCAGGCCTTGAAGACAGCAGAGACGAACTGCTAGAGCACTCAGACTTCGTCGTCAATATACTGCGAGCCCACTCCAAGGACGCTGCAGAAGACACTGAGAAGAACGTTAAGGATCTAGTAGAAGCTTATGAGAGGTAAGTGATCATTACTACTATTATAATTTGGTTTTGTACAGCAAAGGCTGGCAAGTCACATGCAGGCCTATCACCACTATCAAACTATCCAGGACACCCCAGGACACTAAAAACCAGGTCATGTCATGAGAAAACAGGACGGTTGGCGACGTAGGCAGTGTAACCAGTTACCATCAGCCAGCCTATCACCACCGCTTAGAGCAGATGTTGTTATTACAATGCGATTTCTTGGTAATAAAAATCATTTTAATATGACAACAAGACTGCTCTAAGAGGTGGCGGTAGGCCGGCTGATGTTCAGTAATTACACTACCTACATCCACTAGACTAGCCAACCGTCCTGTTTTCCCAGGACACGACCTGGGGTGTCCTGGATAGTTTTAAGCAACGTTTTTCAAAGCGCCCTAATAAGGTTCCGTATTTTAAATTCGCTCGCCACTTTCGCAATACTTAGGTACGTCACGGGCGGCCTCACGGCTTGCGCACTCGATATTAAAAACATGGAAGTGTCCTTAGAAATATTGTTAGCTGTGGGCGTAGTCTTTAGATCTGATATAAATAAACATGACCCCAGACCGTTGGATAGAGAAAAAGTTGCTTTATTACATTGTATATATAACTCAAATTTGTCAAAATGCCACTTAAGCTAAAACGGACGACTGAAGTTTAGGTTGGGAGGACGATTTGTTCTCCGGCAAATATTACTTAATTTAACTTAACATCAATCTATCTCTTCACTACTATAATTTGTGAGACAGTAGTACTTACTCTACCGAGCCAGGCGATTTATGATGTAGACGACTTTGTCTACAGTAATTCTACTATGCTTTTTATAATTGATATTGATATTGATGTTTTGCGTCGTTTAATAGTCAACTTTGCTGATTCTATTAGCATCAAACTAAATGATGATTCTTTTTGCAATAGAGTGTTTGCATTTGTATATTTGCTGCTGAAAGTCAATACTGTGATATTCGGTGATACAACTGCTATATTTAGTATGCAAATGATCCGCTAACGTTAAACTGAGAACTAGAAAAACTGAGCTAATGTAAACATTGAAATAAATCTTACAGACTTTTTCGCGGTTTATTTTTACTATTTAGTCCCGAAGTTTCGAAAACTTTATAGCTTTCCTGGTCACGGTGCGGTCTGAGTATGTTGTCACGAAATGGTAGTGTAAGTGTAACCTTTCTACCCTCAATATAAAAAATATCAAAACTTGTTTTATTTCAATGTTTAATATTCGCCTAAACACAAGAAATAATAATGTAAACATACTTAAATCACATTGTAATGCATGTGTAATACCGTAAACGGAACTTTTGTGGGAGAAAAATCGTTCTTCATTTTCAAATCTTTCGTGTCCATCTAATATAACGGGTTTATTCGTTTTCATGCTAATCTTGATAGTTTTAATTATAGTTTTTAAATATGTAGTTACATTTGTACCTTTTTGTCTAGTCATGGTCGCGTGGCCAACATTTATCGATACAGTAATCATAAAAAGCAGCACAATTATCATACGTATACATATCATTTTTGATAAGAAATCCGGTTTAACTTGTTACATATCAAATGATATGTGATGAACAGCTTTCGTTCGTTCTATTATCTATCTGTCATTTAAAGCGGTGTTCGCGCGGTTTAGGTCCTTTGTTAAATTTTGAATCATAGAATTAACGTTGCTGGAGGTAATATGCCTATTCGTGATTATTTTAAGGTGCGGTTTTGTACTAATAATAATTACAACGAAATAAATGTCAACGTGATCTAAAAATCCGACGAATCTTTCGGGAGAAAGTGATTCATGGAGGAGGTCACGACCCTCAGCAATGAGGAAATCGATGCAAGAAGGAGGAGGATCTAAAAATACTAAAAAATCTTATATATAAAAATCAATTGTTGTTCGTTTGTCTCGCTAAAACTCGAGAATGGCTGGACCGATTTGGCTAATTTTTGTGGATCTTGAAATATTTGTGGAAGGTAGGTGACGCTGCTGTCGGTATATCACCAAATTTGATTTGATGGGATTTGTGAGAGAAATGCCAAAGATTGTAATCTTTACAATATCATATTTAATGTGGCGCTGCTTTTGCGGGCAGGATGACGTCTGCCGGGCCCGCTAGTTTAAGATAGTTTTGGACCCGAAATATTACGCTATTTTGAACATATATATTTTTTTTAACTATAATTCGGTTTACATAGAAGGCGGTCTGTGGCAGGACGACATCTGTTTGGGCCCACTTGTTATATATAAACACGTGTCATACTTCGAATATCCACTAACGCCTTTGATATTATTAATAAAACTGATTATAATTCAAAGTCGTAGCTTGTCGCATCTGGAGGCGCCTAGAGTGACATCATTTGTGATGTCATATTTAATGTAGTAGGAAGGTTGACATGTGCGCACTTCGTATTGGTTCCGCGTAGTATGAACTAAGGTTTTTGGGCGACCTCTGAGGTCATAATGGTGAATTATGTGTGGAAGGTTGTCGGTTTCGCATTGAAGATGAAAATGAGGACTTCATTGCAAATTTATCTTTTATTTTCGAAATGAGTAACTAGTAGTTTGTGGTAGGTTTATTATTTAAGTTTAAAAAAATCAATTATTATCATTATCTGTTTAAATTTTTAAATCTATAATAACTTCCGATGCACAATTTTCTGCTAACAGTGCATTTTTATTAGGGACAGTACCTACGGAGAAATCTTAAGCAATAGAAGTTATACGTATCAAGTCTAGATCTTCAAATATGAGTTGTACATCAAAATAGATACAATTTATCAATGGTTTTTTGATGGCAATGGACTTATCTTATGTTCCATCGTTTTATTGTATCATAAGTAAAGTCTGAACACCAGAGGTTGGTACAATTGTGTAAAATGTAATACATTTTGTATAATACGATACATTTAGAAAAAGTACCGAAAATCTTTTGTCTCTTTCGGTGTAGATCTACAGAAAATCGCCTAAACACTAAACATTCTTGACCCACATAACACTGCCAAAATTAAAATAAAACAGGGAGATCAAAAATTACGTAAGAGTGTTTACCATTTTTTTATTACCGTATCAACCCACCCGACGGCACGGGTGCCCCCGACTGCCAAACGGTTCCGGAACGTGATTCTGGCGTGCCAACTGTCATCAGCTGGCTGACAGCTTGGCGTTCACGCATCCTCTCTTTATTCTATTGTTATGAGACACAAATAACCTTCTACGCATTTTAGACTTCAATACTAAATAGTTAAGGTTCATAATTCGTTGTAACTTGTTTGTAACGATTATTAAAACAGCCATTCTTCTCATCTACAAGCAATGGATTTTCAACGGTGTGTTTAGCGGTTAAGGTTGGATATTCATTTTCGTTGTAATGATTAGCCGGTAAATCATTTTTCACGCTCAAACCGTCGACGCGGCACGGCGTCTAACGCCCGCGTCTCCGATTTTCACACTAATTACATTGCTACTTTCGGTTTCAAGTTTTTTGTTTAGATCTTCACGGTACGGTGATGGACCGCGTTTTTATAAGTAGACATTTCATATTAATGTCATATTAATGTGCGGTGAATTGTGAGCTTGTTAAAGACATGCGGAATTTTAAAGTTATAAATTCATTGCGAAATATAATCTTGTAACATTGTTTGTAAAATGGCGGATAGTAGTTTTTTCACCCTGGCACGGCAAAGTGACCACACTGCACCTGATGGTAAGCGCAGAGCCGTCCAGTACAGTATCAAGTAGCGAGAGACAATCTATACCTCGCTACTCAACACAATCATGCCGGCCTGGATGTTTCTGATCACATTGGCATTTAGCAGGCAATTTTGGGCAGTATTTTGCAAATAATATATATGTTATGTTAAATGTCGTTAAAGCCGATAGCAAGAGTAAGAAGTACGAATGCCCTGGCATTGTAGAAGTCTATGGTCGGCGGTGACTACTTACCATCAGGAGGCCCGTCTGCTCGTTTTATACAAGCATTAAAAAAAACAAGAAAGAATTTTATGGGTTGTTAAAATTACTTGAAATTATTGCACCGCTTGTTTACGTTCTTTAATTTTTAAAACAAAAAAAGCACTTGTTAGCTTCTTAATCACCAAAACATTTTTCACGTTAAAGATTAAAAAGCGTAAAATTAACCTGTAAGTTAAACTCGAAACGTGGGATTTTGAAAAGAAGCGTTGACCGAAATACAGTCTACCGTTGCTGAATGACAATTACAAATTTCGTACTTTTTGTTTCGCACCGAATGCCGGGTAACAAGAGAAAAAAATCTATACGTGCGGGTGGTGAAATCAGGAACTAAACGTTACTATACAAGTTGTAAAGGAAGCGCGACAGTGGCGCTGCTTTAGACTGCATTCACAATTTTGTGGTCTTTTATGGGACATCCAAGGGCGGTCGGACTCGCTCTGCTTAATTGCCAACCGGTATGTTTTATTTGTCAAGATTCTGTACTTCATGGATGTGCGTATAAAATAATGGAACTATATAACTTTTAAAAGTACATACGCACTCACGCCTGTAAATGCTCGAAGGGGTAGCCAGAAGTTTAACCAGTACACCTACTTTTCGCCGAATTCGCCAGGGATTGAACCCGAGACCTCAACATACCATTTGTACCGTGTACGCAAGAACAACTGCGCTATCGAGCTAGTCAGCTTTTAAAAGTTATCTCACCTAAAACCCACTAGTCATCGAAAAAAATATAAATTCTTATATATAAAATAATTGTGATGGTTTTCTAAATAACATTGATTCTTTTTCACTGATATCTTATGGTTGTAAATCAAATAATATAAAAATTAAACAACAAAATTTAAATTCAACTCAATAAAAATATATTTATGCGTACCGAAAGCGTTCGTCACTTCTCCCCGAAAGTCCTTTAACAAGGTCACAGACATCGTGCAGGAACTAAAATAGATAAGTTCAGGAGTGATCGAGAAAGATAGACGATTACGCATCTTTGCGAATATCCTTCGAGAGGAAGACGGAATTACGCCATGACGAGAAGCTGCGCACGGTTTTAACGTTTTTTTTTTTATATTGTATAATCCGACAAACGAGCCAGTGGGTCACCTGATATTAAGTGATCTCCACCGCCCATGAACATGCACAATACCGAAAGTGTCATGTATGCGCATACATGACACTCGATATTGTGGATGTCGGCCTTGAAGCACAGAAATAGGGATTAGGGAAGGGAAGGGGGAATCTGTGCCTCCGGATATCTCACTTACCATACGAAACGCGACAGTAAACTGTCACTTTACGTTGGTTTTCTGTGAGACAGTGGTACTACCCTGGTCGAGCCTTCCCATTCATGCTGTAGACAAATATATCTACAGCGTGGCTCTACCACGTACACCTTACTTTGATAAAAAATATATTTACAAACATAGATATAATGACGATACATCTTAATCTTGGAAAAAAGCAGTGACGTAATAAGTGACGTAATTACGTCACTGCAGTTTGCAAACTATAAATAGATGTAAGATAGAAACGGCAAAAAGTCGTCATAAAATTGAATAGCCTACGGATGGATGGTTGTGCATGCTACTTACATAACTAACTTATCCACAAGGAATCACAACGGCTTCTGGAAAATTAAAATAGCAGCTTAGTAGTAGAAATGATGAAATGAAATGATGTGATGCTCCTGGTGTTGCAAGCGTCCATATACTACGGTAGCCACTTACCATCGAGCGGGCCGTAAACTTGTTTCTTCTTGTTTGCCACCATCGAGGTTTAAAATATAATTTGCTAGAACTTAGACGGAAGCTCAATTGAAAACTATCTTTTCTCAACCGTTATCCCATTGTTTATTAATATAGGCCGAAATTATGCAATAATGTACCAAAAATTATGTAAGACAAATATTCTATACTTCTCTGATGGTACTTGCTATTTTAAATCGTGAACGGTGGCCCCACAAATTATTTCTAGCTGATATGTACAAAAAAACTATTATTTATTTTATGGTGTCACACATTCCGCATCTTTGTTGGTATTCGCTATTTTAAATTGAATAGTACCCCCATCATCTACAAAGTCGTTTACAGTTCGTTGATTTTAAGCTGATGATATAATATACCAAAATATATTTAAGTTGGTGAATGATGTCACATAATAACAGACTCTGTACATCTTCTGGTACTCGCTATTTTAAACCGTGAGCGGTGGCCCCATCATCTGCGAATTCTTTCGCTTGTAATACCCTGATTACGTCACGAAACAAATATATTCTGTATATATTTAGTGTATGCCACCATCTCATTGGCATTTTGATGAAATTTTATTTTTGCTATTTTATTCTTTTGTTGCTGTATGTTTTGTTCTTATTTATTGTCTTTTAGATGAGTATGGGATTCTACCGTTCTGTCGTCTATAGCTAATGGTCATTGTTGACTTAATAGTTACTTTTTAATTTTATTTATTTCAATTTATATAATTCTATCAGTGTTTACTACTTCGTGATTGATTTTTTTGTGCTATAATGGTTCCTAGATTAATAAAACTGTGGAACCGTTTGGCAGCTGCTGTGTCCCTCCTTCGTATGATCCTGGGTCCTTTAGGCGTAGGGTTAAGAAGCTTCTCAGCAGTCAGCAGGCATGTTTATGTCAAATAGCGAGGTTGTTTCTCGATACTTGATTCTCTAACTGGATGACTCTGCGTTTACCAGCAGGTGCAGAATGGTCTCATTGCCGTAACAAGATAAAAACGGTCTTATTATATTGCCCGTTATATTGCATAGGAAGTAATATTGCCTAGGAACAAGATTAGAGCTAGAAATTCACTATTCTTAATGACAATTTCACAATATTTGTAGAATTGTTGAGCAATTCGATAGATTCTAAAAAAACTATTCGAACCGACATATGGTGGCAATGACTATCTCGCATGATTTAACAGCCATAAACCGGTGATGAAAACAAAAATGACATTTTCTTTAGCCTTGTGCTATTTGTTTATTTATAACTTGATATGTTAGACAAATGGGCATGATAAAATGTAACACTTAGTAAAACCGTTCGCTGTAATTTAAATTTAATTTATTTGTTTATTTATTACAAAAATCTTCGTATTTCCATTCTCCTTTACAATCTATTTTATTATGATTAAAATAGAAGATTCACTTTAGAAACATGTTTTTAATATTTCTTATGTCTATAATTCTTGTGGACTTTAAACGATTTAAAATAAGTGATTTCTATTAAAAATTAGGTGTAGATTATTAGCTATTTCTACAACACCCATTCCTTAAACCTTGAATATATAAATAAGACTAGCCCTGTATTAGACATTGTGCCACTGCTGGGCACGGGCCTCCTCTACTAATGAGAGGGGTTATGTCTTAGTCCACCACGCTGGCCTAATGCGGGTTTGTAGACTTCACATACCTTCGAAATTCTTATGAGAATTCTCAGGTATGTACGTTTCCTCACGATGTTTTCATTCGCCGTTAAAGTAAGCCATAATTAACTATGAATACACACAACAAGCAGCGATAGCCTAGTCGGTTGCGATACGGACTGTCAAGACGAAAATCATGTGTTCGAAGCCCAAATGGCATACACCTCTGACTTTTCTAAACCTTGAATAGTACATGTAAAACATACATAATCCCAAAGCCCAGATGCATCTGGGAATGAAAATAACCCGACAAATAAATCGCACCCAATGATCCCCCGACAAGCTTCTTTTAAACATTCGCCCATCAAACGTGTTAATAAACAAAAACGGATGCATTCAATACAGACGCTGATAATTAATTCACTTCAGTCAACTCGTAGTTCGGTTAGATATAAAAATAAATACATTCGAAGTTCAAATAATATTGATTGAAACAATTTCGCGTTTGGTGAATATAAATAACTACTTCGGTCTAATAATCACGTTCGAATAAACGGTAGGCAGCGGCTTTGCTGTGCCCTGGCATTACAGAATTCTATGGGCGGCGATGTCTACTTTTTTTTATTCTGGCGCGCCAATCATGTCGGCCTGCTGTTTAGCTTCTTCACATACATACATATACACTCACGCCTGCAATCCCCGAAGAGGTAGGCAGAGGTGTAACCAGTACACCCACTTTTCGCCGAATTTCGGTCCCATAATGTGATAGGGGGCGAGCCTATCGCCATACCGGGCACATGTTCCAGACTCCGGGCTAATACTGAGAAATTCTAGATAGAAAAACCGAATATCACTTTACCCGACCCGGGGATCGAACCCGAGACCTCAGCACAGCAATCGTAACGCATGCGCAATTACAACTGCGCCACCGAGGCAGTCTTCTATTCGAGAGCTTCTTCACATTACGCCTAAAGGACCCAGGATCATAGGAGGGAGGGAACACGGTAGCTGGCAAACTGTTCCATAGCTTGATGGTGCGGCAAAAATACGAATTTGCGAACCTCTTACTTACCATCAGGTGGCCCGTCTGCTCGTCTGTATATCCAGGGAGTAAAAAAAACGTTTTATTACACTGAAATTCATATCTACGGTTGGCAGGCTATAAGATTTAAACATTATTGAAAGGTTGCAGGAGATATGTTTAAAGGTTTTTTTTTGCCGAAAAAAATCACTATAATAATATTGCGTGGATTTTAGTAGAATCAATATATTACTTGTGTAAGCACGTACTGCATCTTTATGCCTTATTTCATGCGTATATGAAAATTATTTTAAAAATAAATGTGCCCTGAAAAAATTTTGAGCCCTGTTTTACCAGTTGATTTGAGAGCCCAAAAAGTGCACAAAACATTGAAACTAGGCTCCTATGATGCAGAAAAATCTGCTAATTCCGAATAGAAATATAACTCAATATCGCAAAATATGTCGCTTAAATCAACCAGTCCGCCAACCGTCGATATATTTCCTCCATAAAATAAATAAAATAATAATACTAGCCCTGTATTAAACATTGTCCCACTGCTGGGCACGGGCCTCCTCTACTAATGAGAGAGGTTAGGCCTTAGTCCACCACGCTGGCCTAATGCGGGTTGGCAGACTTCTCATACCTTCGAAAAATTCTCAGATATGCAGGTTTCCTCACGATGTTTTCCTTCACCGTCAAAGCAAGCGATAATTAACATTTTAATACACACATAACTTTAGAAAAGTCAGAGGTGTATGCCACTTGGGTTTCGAACCTACGACTTTCGTCTTGGCAGTCCGTACCCCAACCAACTAGGCTATCGCTGCTTTTCCTCCATATAGGTATTAAAGACACTGTTACATATCATAATACTAGAATTACTAACGATATAAAAAACATTGTTCTGAGAAGAACCACTAAGAAAACAAATCGTAGTTATTTTGAAATATCGTATATACACACAAAAACGTCAAAGAAGTCGAAAATGTATGAAATAAGTGTGTCAGGATCGTAGCTTTTAGCAGTTGATAATCTCTGCCTAACCCTATGGATGCCGGCGTGATATGTATGAAAAGTACGGGATTTATAAATCAGCTTTATGGTTTCAATGTTAACTGTTTCCTTGCGTAAAACCCGCTTGTTTTTGTTATGAAGGTCAAATCCGGTGTTATTTTATACAATTTTGTAGCGTTTTTGTCCGTGTACTTATCGCAATTGACATTGACACGCTGGTTTATATTTTCCTCAAAACCAAGCCGTTTATATTTTTTAAGGCCTCTGTGGCAATAGAGCGAGTTTTCGAATATTAGTTAAGAATCTAAGCCGTATCTGTTTATTCGAATGCCATAGACAAACGATACATAGATAAAGCACGCAATAAAATATCTAGTTGATACCAATATATTAATTATAAATAAAATAAACAACACCCCTGGCGCAGTGGACGATTAGCCAGCTGAAACCAGAGGCCGCGATGTTTTGATGATGTCAAATGTTTGACAAATGTTTGTGAGATCCACAAAGTTTCAGGTTTGGGTGAGACCATAGCCCCTTGGAGTTCTTCCCACGATATAGATATAATTTTGTGTGGGGTGAAGACTATATGTTGGGTGTTCTATTCCCAGCCAGTATGCCAGCTACATAGAATCCTTCTTGTAAGTTTCGAAGATATTAAGTCTACCAGCCGAATTGTCGCTATATAAGTCTTGACCCTTTCGTAATAAAATCCCCCTATGTAGTATACACATATGTCACTTGAACATATTCAACAATAACATCATGTCTCCATTCGTCACACATGATGTGGCACTCGGGCCCAGTGTCGTGTGAACCATTATAAAATCTGTCAGGTGTAATGAGGTATAAACAATCAATTCTACACTGTCAAGATCGCTTTAACGCCATTTGTTAAAGATTTTGATACGAAAAGATATGTCTGTAGATCGATCCAAAAAGGATTTATAGTTAATTAAAATTGATGATAATATACAATTAATAATCAGTTGTGATAATATTGAGCGGTTATTAATTCATTCAATGGATTTCATTATTACTCACGATCATTTATTATTAGAATAATAATATATTTCCAATTTTATAAATAACTCTATAAGAGAAGCTTTACGATTGACTCGATACATTTGAATGGGTTACATTTAATTAATTAATAAATTGTATTTATAATGAAATAGAAAATACTAAAATAAATTTGTTTCTTTATAACATATACTCACTATTCAATAATGAAATATAAACAAAATATTAATTTGATATAATAAGTATATTTAAAACAATTATTGTTATTCAATATGTATATAAATTAAGTCATTTAAATTAAAATGTAATCGAAAAATTACTCATTCATTTACAAATAAATATAAATTTAATTAATAAACGAGTAAAAACGTTCTAATATATTATATTAATTAATTATTTGCACCTGTATTCGATATTAGTATCGTTATGAGCTGCGTGAGTTCAAATATTTTGTCAAAATTTGCCTGTGTGAGTATTATGTCATCGCTATTTCCGGTGGAGGAAGCTGATTTAACCACAGCACACTCAACGCATGTTCAGATTGTTTGAATTACAATGTGCTTCGCGAGTATAAATATTTTTAACACCTAATCGGTAATCGGTGTATTACTTATATGAAGGCTCCAAATTGAACTTAATTCGGGTGAGATTTCCGATACAAACATATCTAAGGATTTTTTGAAACAATAGCTCTTATAGCCCCGAACCCACAAGACACAATCTTGTTCATGGGTATCGGGAATTACGATAAACTTTCGCTGTCAACACCTAGACCTCTTACATATATTTATGTCTCGAGTGGGAATTGAACCTGCGGCCCCTCTTTCACAGCTACTCACCGGTAATGCCACGGAGGCTGTCATGTATTACATTTATGCAATATATACATATAGATTTACTCTTTCATCATGGGACAGAATTATTGTTAGCGAACGTATGATTCAATTTACCCCTTCAGTTGGGGTTGTGATATGTTTAGTAACAAAAAAATTAAATAAACTAGGTTTTTTGTCCTGGCACGGCGAAGTGATCACACTGCACCTGATGGTAAGTGCAGTCCAGATAGAGTATCAAGTAGCGAGAGACAATATATCCCTCGCTACTCAACACAATCATGCCGGCCTGCTGTGTAGCTACTTCACATACTTACCTACGGCTAAGGAGCCAGGATCATAAGAAGGTGGGAACACGGTAGCTGGCAAACTTCCACAGCTTGATGTTGCGGCAAAAATACGACTTCTAGGTATTTTTAACCGAGTTTAAAAAAGGAGGAGGTTAACAATTCGTCGGAATCTTTTTTTTTTATCTATGTTCGCCGATTACTCGAAGACGCCTGGACCGATTCGAGAAATTCTTTTTTTGTTTAAAAGGGTACACTTCCCAGGTGGTCCCATTGGCACCAAGTCAGGATCTGATGATGGGATCTCAGAAAAATCAAGGGCAATCCTCAAATTTTATAGTGACGCATAATTCGTTTTTATTGAAGTCGGTGTACTTTTATGAATTAAAAAACTTTTACTTATAGGAAACATATTTGCATATTCTAAAGATGGTTTAAAGTAAGTTCATGCTACTATGTTAAGGCCGAGCTCCAAGGTCAGAGTTGTTGTGAAATCTACAGGTTACAAGTCTGAAACTGGTTTAAAAATATGTTTAATGTTTAGTTTAGAAAAAAAAAATAACACACAAAAAATCAAGCAAATTTGACAGCTTTCCTGGCACAGAGGGCGGACTAGCCTCTTTTATTTTATTATGGTGTCGTGTTTGTATTGTAGGCATCACTTATGGGATTTGTAGAAATACAATCCTCAAAGGGAGAAAGGGAGTAGTAAGTCTGATAAATAATATATTGGGCTTGTTCAGGTTATAATAAATATATTATACGAACTGATATCAACTTTATATTATTCATGGTTTATGATGCAAAAAAATTTCGCCGTGCGTCCATAATCTTCCTGATAACAGAATGTAAATATTTAAAATGCCTAACCCAAGGTTTTCTTATATATTGCATAATTTGATAAAGTTATATTATCTAACTTATTAATAGGAGCCATAGATTAGCAGAAAGGTTACTGTGACAAGGTGCGGGATCGATACCTCAGAGCAAAAACCTCAAACTCATTGAAGTACAGGTGTATTTATTATTAAATATAGCTCGCCCTATTGGTGAAGCATTAAGGAAATGTGTTTATCGTACTAAGGAAATACCTATTAGAATTTCCCAAGTATAAAGTCTACCATATTTTAACGGTAGGCAGCGACTTTTCTGTGCCCTGGCATTGCAGAAGTCTATGGGCGGCGGTGACTACTTACCATCAGGTGGCCCGTCTGCATATCAAGGCACTAAAAAAAAGCAACCCACATTAGGTGTGGTGGACTAAGGCGTAACTTCTCATTAGTTAGTACCCAGCAGCGAGACAGGGCTTAATAACAATAAATACATAAATTATCAATATACCGGGTAATGCATGCGGAAAATTATATTGTAATTTTAATTAAAATACATACATATACTCACACCTGTAATCCCCGAAGGGGTAGGCAACCAGTACACCCACTTTTCACCGAATTTATTTCGGTCCCATAATGTGATAGGGGGCGAGCCTATCGCCATACCGGATACAAATTCCAGACTCCGGGCTAATACTGAGAATTTCTAGATAGAAAACAATATCACTATACCCGACCCGGGGATTGAACCCGAGACCTCAGGACAGCAGTCGTAACGCATGCGCAATTACAACTGCGCCACCGAGGCAGTCACGTAATTAACAATGCTTGTTTATTTATCAAACAGAACTAAAAATAACTTCACGTGAATCGTACGACGCAATATTCCCTCCCGCTAGCGGTTTGTTGGCAAGCGCAAGTTGGCTTCGGGCATCGATTAAAATACGTCTAGACATTACTCCCTACTATGGTAGTCTTTTTCGATAAATATAAATTATTTTCTTACAATTTTTATTCTTATTCAAAGTTGCCTTTGCTGATAATCTTCGTAGTTTAAATAGATAAAGCCTCAAATGAAGCCAATTATTTTTATATTAAATGAAACATTATTATGTCTCTAAATATGACATGTTCGCGCGTGCACCCTAGAATAGAATCAATCGGTAAAACGTTTCGAAAAGACTGGAAAGTTGTATGCTTCTTGTTCAGACAAACTAAACTGGCGCTTAAGTTAAGGACGTAAGCGTGACATTGGCGCGCTCACAACCCCAGACGGCCGACAGGGTGCGGGGGAGACATGTAATCGTTATTCAAACTGGCAGACTGCTATTTCCGAGCTTACTGCGCATGCGAGCGATCGCAGCGCTTTATAGGTCAGGGCCCCTCAGTATGCGCTGGAACCCGACCGCACTCTTACTCGGAACAAGCGCCATATTTTATTATTAAAACCTCCAGCAACTTATGCTAGTACATTTTGACAACACAACGCGATGAAATTAAAGCTCAACGTGAAAGTGTTGCGAAACGAGGTGACCGTTACCCTTCCGCGTGCACAAGGCGGACCGGCCGCTCCGAAAATAAGTGTTGTCGCGAAATAAACCGGCCCGGCTTACACCTGCACATCGGCCTCCGGTTCTTATGCCAATCTTTACATCGAGAAGACTGCATCGTGCTTGTTCTTCTAAAACGTATTATTAACGGACGTCGCAAAAATATGTGAGACCAATGCGGGCGTGCCTACGTGTCGCCCGTCGCCTGTGTGACTCACGCCGCCCCACGTACCACTGCAAGCGGCGCGACGCACACTAGTCCAGGGATCACGGGACCCGTGTACATTGTACGTATAATGGTATTAGCTGCGGCCCCGACGCGTTTACTTCATCGACTCGAATAAACGGAGCGCGCCGGCCGGTCGCGCCGCCGCACCGCCGCACCACCGCGTGCCCACCGGCGCGTGTCATTCATGCTAATCATTGGCACCGGACCGAGTTGCTGCGAACCAATCCATGCTTTTGTTAACTGTCGGCGCTCGAATGAGTTAGCGCGTTGCTTGCCTCTTGCCTGCGAAGGTCGCGTGCGTCACGTCACCTAATCATAAGGTAAACGAGGTCGCGCGCGTGTGTGCACAACGTAAACACTTACCGGCGAATGCACCGAAAAAACTCGCGCGCTATGATGTCACCGTGCAAACAGTAGAACGTGGAATTTAAAATTAGACGCGTCCAGCGAATCTATCGCGATCGGTTCATTGAGCGACGGGAGGGCGACGCGAGCGGAGCGCCGCGAGCGAACGAGCACGAACGACGAGGTACCGGACCCGGTGCGGTGGTGGTGCGGTGCGGCGGCGCGACCTTGCACCGTCACGGACGCAGCGTCACGCCGCCGCACCGCCCCGCGCAACGCCGCGCCGACGGGATTATTTTCGTCGCATTTTGGCAGCTTCACGTCGCTCGCACGCTCCGAACTTCATACGTTGGCATCGCACCGACGGAACTAAACGTTTTGACGAATCGTTTTCTTTTGCAGATTGCGACAGACTCTAGCGGCGCGGCTCGCGGAGATCGACGACATAGTGTCTGAATTCGATCGCGTGTCGGAGAGAATCGACGAGCTCCGGCAGCTGATCGAGGTTTCCATAGCTAAAGTGAGGACTTTCTACGTGTTCGGCGAGGACGAAGAGGATAACGTACGTGCACTCACTGCAGAAGTGTCAGAACTAGTTGAACGCACCAAGAACTTCACCGACGAGAGCAGGAAACGCTACGGTGGGTCTGCGCCCGCAGACGTAGCGCAAGAGTTATCCGCCTTGGAACTGTCGTCTGAAGCACTGGCCGCCGCAATGGAGGAGAAAGAAAGGGAATACAAGCGCGCGCGCACCACTCGCACGGAGTACACAACAGACGTGGAGGACGTCCAGGCGTGGATACGTGCGGCGGAGCTTACGGCCAGGGACCGCACGCTGCCGCCAGAGCCGTATAGAGAGCGTCTTGTGGCGACCAGATCCGAAGTGCCAAATATTGCAGATCGTGTTGAACGATTGACGCGCAACGCTCGCGCCATCGTTGAGGGAAGCCGTGACGCGAGCGAGAGGCAATTGGTGCAGTCGACAGTGACGGCGCTCTCAGAACAGTTCACCGCCGTTTGCAGTGAGCTGGAGGCGCGGCAAGCGGCCGTCGAGGACGCCTGCGATGCCGTCGCCAGATTCCTGACCTTATTAGAGAAAGTCCTACTCTGGGTGGAAACCCAACGTGCATTCCTAGCGCGGCCACTCCCATTGGCCGACTTGCAGGAGGCGCAACAGAAACAGACTGAATATGGGGTACGTGGTATACGACCGAGTTCCTGCATAAGGATAAAGAATACACACTAATACTTTTTGATTTTCACAGAATGCGCTCAAGAGCTGTAAGCAGCAAGCCAAAAACTTAGCGGACATGGCCAAAGAGATAGAGGCGATAGAGCGCGTCACAAGTCCAGGGGACTTGCCATCGAGACTCGAGACCGCCGAGAACGCGACCGTAGATGTCGAGAAGAAATTAGCCAAGACGGTTAGTCGCACACCGACTAAACGCTCTGTTCATCGATTGATGGCAAAATTTACTAACCATATATCTATATTTATTTATTTTCGCAGAATGGTCTACTACAAGAATTAGCTGAAGAATGGGAGCGATGCGAGAAGAAGCTTAAGGACGTTGGACACTGGCTCGAAGCGACGTCCAGGACGTTAGAAGCACCTCAGAATGCGAAGAAGCCTCTTAGAGACAGACTCGGCCTCAGAGAGAAGATCATCAACGATATTTCCACACAGAAAACGAAAATATCGTACGCTGTGGAGAAACTCAACGTGAGTTTCTGAAGACTAGCGCGTCGTAGACGATGGAGAGTGGGACAGACAATGAATGAATGCATGCGTTTGTACAGGTGCACTTCGAGCCGGACGGCGTGGCGGCGCAGTCACAAGGCGCAGCTAGCGTGCAGGAGGGAGCGCGCACGCTAGCAGGCGCCTTGGACGCGCTCGACGGCGTCGCCGCGACGCAGGCGAGACAGCTCAGCGCCGCGCTGGCGCAGGTGGAGACGTACTGCGCGGACGTGGCCGGCCTGCGCGCCCAGCTGCTGCAAGCCGAGCAGCGTCTGCGCCACGCCGCGCAGCCTAACTACAGTCCGCGTGACCCCGAGCGAGCGCATCGCCATCAACAGGTAGGTCCCGCGCCGGCCTTGTGCCGGCCCTGCGCCGGCCCAGTGCCGGCCCCGCGAGTAGGTGGCTAGCGTGTTCCGTAGCGACCGTTCTAGTTTTGTTTATGTCAATCCCGGGAGGCTCTCGGTTGGGCGACTCGGGTGGCGGGCACCGCTTCGCTTCACCTCACGGCACCGTCGGGGACGGTGTGGTAGTGTGTTTTCACCGGCGTTCCGTTTCTCATCTTTGGTTTTCTTTCTGTTGCCTTCCCTTCACTCTCCCCGCTACTAACACGTCAAACCGATATCCTCCGCTAGGAGTGCCGCGAGCGAGTCAAGTCGCTCCAGAGCAAGATCCAGGCGCGCAACGAACGAGTCAAGTTGATAGTACAGCGCGGCAGTCCGGACGCTGACCCGCTGCGAGACGCGTAGGCCGCGACCGCCGCGGCCCGCTCCGTCTAGCTTTAAGTCGACACATCTCGTTCCTTGTAACTTTTTAAGTATCACGTAAAAACGCTATAAAATACACATGAAACATCGCAGCCACCGTCGTTTTCTTTCACCCCGCTCTCGATAGCGACATCCTTGTAAAACGTTTTTGTCCGTACTTGCGTATCAGGAGGTCTACCGGCGAATCGAAGAGCTGACCGGAGCGATCTACGCGTTGGACCCGTACTTCGCGATGCCGCCCGCGCTGAGCGAGCGTGACGAGCGCGACGAAGATGCCAGCACTCTCACCACGCTCAGCATGCTCGCTACCAGCGGCGCCAGCGCTCGCGCCCGGCGTGCGCGCTCACCCGACCGCCGTGACCGCTCCGACCGTTCGCTCGCGCCCCCAGACCAACCCGCCCGCGCCACCGCTCGCGCCCGCAGCCCCGTCTGGATGCCCGGTGGCGTGAGCTACGCCGAGATAGTACGTGGCTCTGGCTCCCGCTCCAGTTCCACTAGCTCCAGGCAACCGAGTATGCACAGAGTGCGATACGAGCCAGTCGACCTCGACGATAGAGAGAGGCGCTCGCTCTCCCCGCCGGAACGGAACGAACCCGAGACGCAAATCGGTGTAGTGGTCGATGTGTGTGTGCCCAGTGAGATAGTTGAGGAGGACCGTGCCGTTGTGTGCGATACGATTAGTGCCAGTGAAACTTACGGAGACGTTCCGAAACTTTATCATGACGAGGAATATGATCCTCGACATGCGAGAGACTTACGCGAGTGTTATCCGGAAACGGTTGAAGATAGTTACGAGCCGATTGTGCTTCGTGAACAACAAGAACCGATATATGTGCAGGAACTGAATTCTGAGATAATTCAGGAAATTAATGAGCCAGACTTAGGACTCAAACTTTCGGAGCCCGAATATAGAGCTCCAAGTCCTACGCCTAAACATCGATCGGACTTATCATATGCGGAGATACTTGCTCTCGGTTTACCGAGACAGATTAGAACGCAAAGCATCACTACGTTACCGAAACCACAAGTGGCTCATGTCGAGCTAGTAAAAGAAATAACAATAGAATGTGTGGAAAAACCAGCGACCATTCAACAATATGAGACAAGGACAGAACAAATAGATACAAAAATGCGACCGGAGAGACCTGAATTAATCGAAAAGTCTGAAAGACCCGAGAAGTCAGAGAGGCCTGAGCGGCCAGCACCGCGTAGCCGATCCAGAGACATGCCACGTCAAAGACGTGCACCTGAGAAGAGACCGACGAAGGCACATGACATACAGGTATCAAAAAAGAAGAAGACCATGAAGAAAGTAATCGAAGTTCAAGAATTTGAAGAGTTGTCTGAGCCAGTTCAAATAGAATTGACGCCAGTGCATGAGATGACAACTAAAGGAGCTAAAATCGAAAAAGTGCTAGTAGACACACCAACTAAGGAAGTGAGAACAGCTGTATCAACACCCACTGTGATATCAGATACAACTATTGAATCGACCCTTGTTTATGAATCTCAACAAGAAGATACGTCAGAAGAAATGGAGAATAAAAAACCTAAAAAGAAAAATAAAGCTAAAAAATCAAAACACCCAGAAGATGAAATACTAAAAGCTCTTAAGGAGATAGAAGAATACGATAAAAAGAAAAAGAAAGGCAAGGAAATAAGAGATAAGAGTAAAGAGAGCAGTGATTTTATCACAATAGAAAGCAACCTCCAGGTTGCGCAAGAACCTCTCATGGTTCATGACACTAACACACCACCCGTTGTTAAGGAATCAGAAATGCCGACTAAGCACAAGAAAAAGAAGGGTCACAAAGATACTCAACTTAAAGTAAAAGACGGTAATTTGGAATATGTTGAAACTACGTCTCAAAGTAACGTTGAACACACCGATGGAAAGAAAAAAGATGTTAAAAAGCAAACGAAAGACCCCAAGGAAGTTGTCGAAAAAACCGTACAACATGAACATCATACGCCCGTAGTCGTTTTGGCACAACCTTCGTCTAGCGAAAAGGTTATTACATCGAGTATTGACGAAATTCCGAAGTCAGAAACGATAGAATCGGAATCATTGGATAAAATTCTAGAAAGTAAAACGTCTTTAACGTCAATGCAAGAAGAATCATTTATAAAAACTGACCCACGAACCATTGAACCAGAGAAAAAACCAGAAAACGGCAGTATAAAACCTAAAAAGCAAAAGAAACACAAAATCCAGAAGATTCAAAAAGAAAAAACAAATGAAGAAAATAAAAGTTTGGATTCTATAGAATTTTCAATGGAACATACTGAAAATGACTACAGCAACATGGAATCAGTAACCAAAGATATTACTGAAGTAATAGAAATTCCTGATACAGAAGAAATTCTAGTAAAGGAAGATATCAGAACTGACAAAGAAACGAAAGTAGATACTTCATTTGGTGATACTGAATTACCCAATCAAGATATCGTAAGAATCCAAGACATTAAACAGCATGAACATACAAGAGATCAAAGTTTTATCACTTTAGCACAAGATTCGGTTAAATTAACAGTAGAGCAATATAAAATAATTGATGAAACTACTCCTAAAATAGAAACAGCAAAATTTATTGCTAGCGAGTCTGAAGTAAATTCAAAAGTAGCAACACAGGAAAATAAATTTATTGAAGATCAAATGATAACTAAGGATGAGGTTACAACTAAACATAAAAAAGCCAAAAAACAAAAGAAACCTGATAAATCGATAGAACATACAACTGACATTATTGAGTCCGTGGGTCATATAGAAAGTAAAGAAAGCAATGTTGAGGAACAACTATATGAACAAAAACAACTCAAAAAGAAAAAATCCAAAAAAGGTAAATCATCCAGTGACATAGTGGATGAAACCACGGCACAAAAAAATATACAAGAGCAGGAAAAGGATGATATCGTCAAAAATATTGAACAAACTATTGAGAGTATGGAAACTTCGGCTGATAAAAAACAAAAAACTAAAAAGAAGACTAAGACAAAACAAATGAAAACACCAGAAGAACCAGAGACATCTGAACCTGCTGAGTTTACAGACGAAAACAATGTGCCAATGACATTAAATGTCACCGAGTCTGTACAGGTAGATGCAACCCTGGAAGAAGTCAAAGCTCATAAAAAGAAATTAAAGTCGAAAAAGACAAAAATACAAGATGATGACATTGAAAAAGCACTAAAAGAAATAGAACGTGATGAGGTTACGAAAAAGAAGCCAAAGGAAAAGGTCCATAAGAGCAAAGATAAACAAAGAATATTAAAACACGACGATACAATAACAAAAGAAACCGAAACAGTTAAAATTGAAACTCAATATCACGCAGAAAAACGCGATGAAATAACCACTGAACACGATAAAGATGACAGCAACAGTGAAAATATTACAAAACTTGAACATGTCGATTGGAATGCGTTAATAGCAGAAGAAGAAGAGATTTCAGAGTCTGCTCTGGAACCAATCGATCAGCCTGAATCAAACACAACCGCCATTGAGAGTAAGCAAATAGCAACTGAAGTAACTATATTACAAGATAATAGCACCATCCAAGAAGAAACATTAAACATCAGTGAAAACAGAGAAATTATACCCGTGTCAGACATTGAATCTATTAAAAAGAAAACACATGAAGTAGTGAAAACGCCAAAGAAAGAAATGCATGTTAAAGAAACAACACAGGTTGATGTCACGCAGGCTTCATCAAGTCCTTCTAATGAACAAAATAACAATGATAAGTTCTTCTCGTCTGATACTTTGAAAGAAGGATCTATCAACATAGTTGAAGAGATAACATGCTATAAGCCAATAGAGCAAGATATAGAGACGAGGACAATTTATTTAATTACTCACGAAGAAAAGAAATTACCACCAATAAGAACTGTGAAAGTATTTAGTAGTAAAAGTAATTCACTAGAAGAGCCACAGTCACTTGATGAAAAATTATCAACTGAAGAAAATATTACACATAACAAAATCACTGATGAAATGTCTTCCAGTAGTATTATTAAAATCGATTCAGCTGATTCTGTTAAAAATGTAGATGTAAAAATGACTACTGAACAACAAGTGACTAACGAAGTAGAAGCCACTGACAGCCGTGACGTAGATGTTGAAATAGTAAAATCTTTAGAAAGTATACCTAATGTTACAGAACAGATAAAACCGGATCTAAGCAAAGGTGCAATACCCAAAGAAAGGCAGACAGTAATGTTCCAAAAAGAACAACCAGAATGTACATTATCAGGACCAGAAATTATTCAGTCTTCAGTTACTCCAAAAAATGAACTCGTCAAAGAAACTGATGGGAAACAAGTGGTCGATACTAAAGGAATAGATTCCTCATATAATAGCACAATAGTATCAAAGGCCCAAAACAATCAAGCTTCTTCTCCAAATAAAATAGATAATATATTAAAAGGACCTAAACCTATTACTGAAGATGACTTCTCCGATATTATGGAAGAAGCAATATTCGGATCTGTCCAAGATCGTCACAAAACCACAGTTGAGAAGAAATACGAAAAGCAAACAAATGTACCTTATCAAGAACTTGTAAACGAAGTCAAGACATATTCCACCGACCTCGACATGTATCTATTAGATTATGACCATTCCCATCTTACGAACAGTCAGGATAAGAAGTCTTTACCTAAAAAAGGCCAAACCGACGTTAAAATCGCGGACCAAGGGATACAACAAACTGAAGTAATTTGTACCGATGAATTAGTTAAAGATGAACAAATAATGAATACTACTATTACTAACCTAAAAACACCGCACGATTCTCCTGTTAACGAGGAAGCGCCTACGATAGCATACCAAAATATTAAAGATGCTGAATATATTTTGGCATCCCAAATTCCTGATAAAACCATAATTGATAAGAAACCAGAAAATCCTTCGTCAATACAGGAAGATTCTAATCTTATTAAAACCACAGAAGATAAACTACCTCAGGCTATGACCAAAACAGAAAAAATCGATAACATTATTATTGAAAAAACCATTGATCTAATAAATAGTGAATCTTCGTCACATAAACCTGAAGATGAGGTTGATTCAATTCCTATAAAAGATGCTACCTTTGCCGTCCTATCAAATGAAAGAAAAAAAATAGATACATCCATTCCAGAAATAAGAGAAGATAATAAATTAATTGAACCTGACATAGAGGAAATAGACGTCGATATTTTACGTCAAGAAACTCCCAGGCAGAGCTATCACGAATTGATTGATGCAGAAAAACGTCTCGTATTTGATAATCAAGAATGTTTACT
The DNA here is from genome assembly GCA_905220505.1 of Laothoe populi. Lineage (NCBI taxonomy): Eukaryota > Metazoa > Arthropoda > Insecta > Lepidoptera > Sphingidae > Laothoe > Laothoe populi. The sequence continues at coordinate 1,807,727 of HG992155.1, read as the reverse complement.
ACCTAAAACCCAGAAAACCCCTTTAAGTATACCATCAATGACTCAACCTGACGTTAAATTAAGAACTCAAGATGTTTTAGTTAATTCAGCTACTTCTGAGGAAATAATTATAACCACAGTACACGACTTATATGCCGAAGATGACGTTATAAAAGTCTCTAAAAAATATGTTCCAGAATCAGAACAGATCATATATGATAGACCCATCGAAGATGATTTAGTTACTGAATTGCCAAACCCTAATTATCAAGATATATCGGACGCTAAATGTAAGCAAAAGGCTACAATAGAAGAACCTTTGTCCGATATGGATATGAAACAAAAAAACAAAAATAACATTGTTGACTACAGTAAACTATTAGAATTTGAAGTACCTAGTCAAAATTACCAAGCTATATCTGATGCGGAAACACTCTTTGCTTTTTCTGTATCTGATTTATCTACACTGAATCAAGTCAAGGAAACATGTGAAAAACAGATGAATATAAAAAATACTAAGTTTGGGGAAATTGCGAAAAATGACGAAGAGCCTAGAAGCTCTGCGAATTACATATTTGAACAAGCTCCGGTGTTGGTAGAAGAAAGGAAAGAACAGATATACGAAATACCAACAATGAGCTATTATGAAATTAAAGAAGCAGAAAGTTTACAGGCATCTATTATAACTAAATCTAGACAAGCAAGCAAAGAACCTTCACCAGTTAAAGAAATAGAAAGCGAACCTTGTACCGACCAACTGATTGAAGAAATAACTCCAACTGTATTAGACGAAATAATAGCTTCACAAGAAATGATACACAATGATGTCAGCCAATATAACAAATTACCTATTAGTAATGATAATTTACATCTGCAACTAGTTGCTGAGATTGAACAACTCGAAACTGAACAACCTAGGCAAAACATTTACGAAGCACCAAGGTTCAGTTACCACGAGTTGAATGATGCTGAATCTCTATTGGCTAGTTTAAGACCTGCAATTCAATTTAATGTCACTATTACAGAAGATATTGCCCCTGCTGTACCATCTTTCCAGCCCGTCGAAACAATTGTAACCCAGGATACTGCTTGTGTGAAAGAAGTAACAGAAGTACTTAAAAATGTAGATGAAAAACAACCAGTCAAAGAAATATTGAAAAAAGTAAATGAAAAAGAAACTATGTCGCCGCTTATACATGATACGCAATCAACTGTTTATGAAACGATACGCCATAGTTACCATGAGCTAAATGATGCTGAAAATATACTTGCCTTAACTAACACGGCCAAAGCGAAAATTGAAGCTCCTATTGAAGTTGCTCTCAATACAATTGAAACTAAAAATGCGGCTGATGATTTATATTCTCAAATTGAAAAAACACAGCTTTCTGATGAATTATTATTTTTCAAAGATACAGAAAACAAAACTATTATTGAACATACTGCGGATATTTTAAATAGCGAAAGTTCTGTTTTGAAACCAGAAGAGGCATGCGTTTATATTAAAGGAATAGTGCAGCCTGGTGAAAAAACTGTGTCCGGAGCTGCATTAAGTGCTAAACCTGAAAAGATTGAGTTTTCCTTCGAAGTTGATGACTTGACTAATACACCTGTTTCGGTTGTTTATGCCAAAGACAAAGATGGCACAACACCTATACTTATCACTCAAGTGAGTGAAATAGCCCCCAATATCGAGGTGCATACTTGTAACAAGGATTCTTCTGTTGATAATCCACCTACAGTGGTTACGCAACCATTAGTGGCTAACGTTGACGAATCGTTCGAAATTATTGACACTGACGAAATATTACAATCTACTATTGAATGCGATATTAATAAGATGAATGAACAAGTGTTTGAAATTTCAGACAGTCCCAAATCTCAAGTAACAAAAGAGAAAATTGTGGAACTGTGTAAAGACCAAACAGAAGACGATACGTCCTTTGAAATTGTAGACGCTAAAGATGCTGATAATATTCAGTCATTTGAGTATTTGAAGCCCGAAGAAAAGTTGTCTAATACTGTTATTATAGCAGCGGGACCGAACGTAGATGAAGTTGCTGAAAAGGATTTAATACAAGATGTAATTGTTTTACAAGAAAATAAGCAAGAAACTAGTAATGTTACCAAAACTATCTCTACATTAACTACTGGTATCCTTAATACCACAAAGCAATTAAGTAAATTTATTGTTATTGATACTGATGAATCACTTGTGCCTATTGTTTTCGGTGACATTAAAGAAATTAACAAATCAATACAAGACAAACAAATCGAGGCACATGAAGTAGAACCTATTGTATCGACTTATGATTCTGAGAACATTACAAGTAGTGAATTTGAAAAAGAATATGAACAAGATATTTGTCAAGCAAAGGAACAAGACAAAGTCGACCAACTCCTCCACACAACAGCAGACACACCCGGAGACGTGGTTGCCAAACCTGAAACTATCTCGGCGGAATTAATCTTATCAGAAAAAAACAATTTGGTCTCGCGTCAACCTAAACCAGCGTCCAGTAAAATCTTTACAATGCCTGTACCCCAAAACAATGATACGCTTGAAAATATACCACAAAGTACGGATCAAAATGTACCCTTGAGCATACCTAGTGCTGTGTTAGTCGAGGAAAATCCTAAAATTGACGATGTTACAGATCAGTCCAAATCTGAACCCTCTAATCCTCGCGTAGAAAAGTCTCCTATACATAGCTTGCATGACCTTCTTCCTGAGATAGATTCAATTCCTGAATTTAAACCCTCTTATTCAAACACTGTAATATATTCTAATTTGTCAGCTGATGCACCTGAATTTACTCCTTCCTACATGTATCAGACTATAACCACAACAGAAAATAATTCTACAACTGAATCTACAAAAGAATTTGTTAAATCTGAATGTACAGCTCACCGAGCAGAGCTTGAAGTGAGCGATGAAGTCATACAAATTATACCTAGCACTGCCGAAACTTCCAACACATTAACACACATCTCGTATTCCTCTGTATTGCAATCAAATAAAGAGACAACTGAACCGAAGACTGCAGATATAATTATTGAAGAACAATTACAATCAGAGGCCAAGGCCTCAAATGATCTTCCTGTTGGTGAACAAGCAGAGACAAAGACTAAAAAGAATAAGAAAAAGAAGAAAAAAGATGATAAAAAAGATATTTTCACTGCTCCCGAACTAGCATTGGTAACAGAATCTACAATGGTTATCAGTGAAATTGAAGAACCTATTAATGTATGGGCTAAGTCAATAGATGACGGCAAGTCGTATGCAGAAATTGTGGCTGAAGGTTTAGTACAAATTTCAGCTAAAGACAAATTAGTTAAAGAAAGAGAAGCAAAACCTGTTAAGAAAGAACACGAGATTATTCAAGAGCAAACGGAATCTGATCAAATTATAGAAGAGGTTATTTCGGAATCATCAGTTAAGGAAGTAGCCGAAGAAACAGTTCAAGAAATTGAAAACACCTTAGATTCTTGGGCTAAAATTGTTGCAGCCAAACGGCCTTCTCCTGAAAGAATACAAACTGTAGAACTTCCCCATATTGAAAATGCTAGTGCATCGACTAAGCCCCCGACAATTTTAGTTGATGAATCCGATTTTGGAACGCTTAAACCTGATGTTGAAGTTGATACAGAAGGTTTTATTACCGTGGATAGAAGTAGGAGATCTAGATCAAGGTCAAGAGACAATCGCTCACGTTCAACGTCAAATATATCACAACAACGGCAAAATAGAGAAAAGTCAGAAAATAAATTTGAGGTACTAGGTAGTACTCTTAAACCTGATGACGAATCTGTGCCAAGCATATTGTTTGATGACGGTAAAAAATCTGCAAAGAAAGGAAGAAAAGCTCGTTTGTCGAAATCGAAAGAGAAGGAAATTAAACATAAAGAAACCGATACGGCACCCAGCACATCTGACGAAGACAAGCAACCACCAAAGAAAGATAAGAAAACACGTTCTTCGAAATCAAAGGATGCCATGAAACCCGTCGAGGAAATACCTAAAGTGAAAGCTGAATCAGTACAGGAACAAATGAAAACAATAGAAACTGTCGTGCGGCCTGAACCTGAGACCAAGAAAAAAGGCAAGAAGAAAAAGAAAGACAAAAAGTCTGAGGCTGTCCCTGCTGTTACTACTATTTCTCCGATTGAAGTAACACGATCAGAACAAGAGACTGCACCGAAGCCAAAACCGATCAAAGAAGTACGGAACATTGAAGCAACTTCCATTCCAACTTCAGAAACCACAAAAACACCAGATAAGAATAAAACTAAACAAGAAGAAATCGTAGTAGAAATGCCTATTTCAATCACAGAACTCAAAGAAAAACAACATAATGAGAAATTGCTGGAAATTTCCACTTCAGTTTCTGAATATTCCGGTATTTCAGTATCGAAGTCTTATAAGCAACCACTGAATGTAGTTGAAGTTACAACTCCAGAATTCGTTGAGACACCAGTTAAAGATAGAGTATTTTCGGAAGCTCAGTATTGGAGAATTGATCCTAGTGGATTGACTGCTTTAGAAAATCTTTCCGAAGTAATTAGCGTTGAAGTACCGTTAAAAGAAGAAGCAGTCCAAGAGATTATGAAAGTTGATGATGTGCCAGGGTTATCTTTCACCGGGTTACAAAAGTTTGTTCCTGAAGAAAACAAAGGTACTGAATCTCAAATAGAAATACTAGCACAAGAAAAGACTGTTTCCGAAGAACAATCACTTGAAAATAAAATGGCAGACCTGCAACGTGAAATCGAAGAAATGCTACTACCTGAAAATGATTCATCGGGAATTAGTGACGGGTCGCCTAAAGAACTGACAGATACACAAAATTCTATTGATTACCAATATGACGAGTTACTGGATAATATGACCCCATCCTTAGCTACACCTGAACTAGATGATGTTCTTGATGAGATAAAGCAAGAGGAAGTTGTGCAAAAGACAAAAATAGACGAAGAAATTGACGGGAAACACATCAGTTTGAGCATGATTGACTCGGTACTGGATGACACTGAACCCATATCTATCACTGAAACACATTCTTTGGAACAAACACTGTCAGTTCCTCATAAGGAGGATATTGTAATTCCTAGAGATTCAGAAGAAAAAGTGACGGTAAAAGTACCAGTTACTACTGTTTCGCAAAAAGAGGAAAAAGTTATTGATAAGCCTATGCAGATGAAATTAGATGAATCTCAAAAACAAGTCTCGGAAACTATTGCGGACACTAAACTGGATGCAAGACTATCAAAAATTACACAATTCACAGAATTCACTACAATCAACAAAACAGAGGAACCTGGAACGCCACCAAATTCATTAACGGGAACACCTACAGAGCAGAAGGAAGGGTCTATTGTTAATCAAGAAAATATTTTACCGTGTCAGATTTCAGACGACACTGGAAAAGTAGACACCCATTTACCTTATGTCACAGACATCAATAAAACTGAACTGCCAACAACACAAATATCAACGTCTGATACATTACTTACTAACATTGAATCAGTAGTTACTAACAACTTGCATAATCTTAGAACGGACAGTTTCTGGACTGATAAACACGTAGCGGATGACGCAGAGTCGTTACTAATTAATCGAACAATCGAACTCACTCCCAAAGAAATTCTTAATATACCGAAGCTAAAAAGTCTCGATTTAGAAGTCGTTTATAATAATGATATTACCATTGAGGAAAATATTATTAATGATAAATCGTTCTGGCCTGAAAAACATCTGTACCATGATGCAGAGTGTCAGTACTTCCTCATGATGGCCAACAAACCTAAACCGATAACTTCTGTCGACTCTCTTACTGAAGTAATTGACCGTCACGACAAGGACAAAGACCCGGGCGGTAGTTCGGGTCACTCTTCCGAAGGAGAGGATCCGAAAGACCCCTGCGGCTCTCCGTTCGATTCTAGCTACATATCCATGGACCTGCCTGGCGGGATATGTAGCTGGAAGGACAAGAGTTCTTATCTGAGTGCGGAGGCGCCCGCTGACGCCGCGGCTGCAGCCTCTACGGAGGATATACTAACAACCTCACCTCCAGAACCAGTTGCCCCATCCTCACCCCCACAGGAGCTGACGACTGGAGACGCATCCCGGAGGACATCCAAGGTGACTGACGTCCAGTCGTATTGTACAATTTTACACATTATATTTTATGTTTGGCATGATATTATTACTAAATTTTTAATTTCACAAATTACAAAGCTGTGTATCGTGAATTGTATAGCAAACAGAGAGCCGTTCGTCTTGTAGTGCCAAGTTTTGGCATGCACTGTATCGTATAGTAATTGTAGCAGGCAGTATGCAATAGTTTTATACATTAATATTATGTAGTAGATGTCACTTTTTTACTTATTGTGTGAACTCTAGTCGTGTCTAGTCATCGAAACTATTCTAGTCGTTTGTCAAAGATCATTTTTTAATTCTAATAAATCAAGTGTTTGTGTATGTATGTATTGTTTTATTTTTACATTGAGACATTTGAATATTAGCCCCAGTGTATAATCAATTTTGGCAGCTACGAGACGATCGACGTTAAACTCGCTTTTCTAAAACTTTCTAGATTAGAGTTTTGGGCTTTTGACAAAGCGGCCAAAGTATCTAAATAAGGTCGCTATAATTTTATAATATCAATGAATTTTGGATGTATACCGAAATCGATAATCATTATTATTCAGGTCAGTTGTTTTGGTTTCTTATGTAGATTGATCCATGTGATTGGAGTTTGTGAGCCAATTTTTTTTGGACCTATAGTAGCATCCATTGTTTTTTTTTAAATGTCCATATATAATTTTTATAAGTGTTCCGTACCTCCGGAAACGCCTGCGTTGTGTCTTCCACACGCTTTTACACACGCAATTGACATAAACTAACAATATCATGTTGGTTTGAGGGGTATAAATTATAATGTTTAGATCTGATTCTATCGCAGATTGTATTTTATGATTATATAAAATATAAAATTGTACTTATATATTTCAAACTTCCAGATGCATTTAGTTTTATTTATCGCAGTTATGCCTCTCAATCCATTTATTTCACAAACTTAAAACATTTATAAAATCGTTAATTGTCGTTTTAAAGGTACGAAACACTAGTTTGCTAGACTGTTTGCATTTTTAAGCCCGAAACTATTTGAATGACGTCCCATTATTTATGAATTTCAAATTTCGCATGTCATGCCAAATGTTATGACCAACTAATGTTTGTTTTGATGTTGTATTCCGTGGTTCTAACTTAGTCCATAGTGAATGCCCATGGACTGCTGTTTTTGTCCTTGCCTTCGATGACGTTGTACCAACAGATTTCATAGGTCTTTTTTATTTTATAATTTGAGATACAGTTAAAATCAATAAAATTCATATCTTTGGATAACGTATTCCAAGAGAAATAAACGTAAATCTTATGCCAAAGCAATAACACATTTATATATATTTTATACCTTCCAAGATTATTTATGAAGTTCTTTAGAACATTGGATACGTAACTAATGAGAATTAAACAAATATTGTTTGAGCGCCTGTTCGCATCCTTGAGCTCGGAAAATCGTAGTTTCACGTTTTGGAACGCATCCAAAACAACTCCAGATTACGTAGGTAGTTGTAATTGATTTATACGTCCGGTAATAGAATACCCTGAATGCATATGTATGATTCAAATTGTGGGTAATCACAAGACCATTGCAGATCCGTTGGTACAGCGTCAGAAACGTGTGACTTTGATTATAATAAAGGTGTGTGTCCTCAGGATGAGTTGTCTAACGATCTAGAGAGGCTCCTCGGAGAAATAAGGAAAATACAGACGCGGCTGTCTGACCTGCCCGACGAGAGTCTGGATGCTATGGAACAAGGGCTCAAGGTGAGTTTCATTGTATATATCATACTGCTCCGAATAGTTGGCGATGCGGTAGTCGCAGCGGGTTTATTTCCAACGCGTTTATGACAGTGTAGATAGTTGGTGGAGTTTAATGTTGATACTGAAAGTGTAGAACTAAAGAATGTTTTTATAGTAGTTAATGTTGTTAAAAATAAACACAATAATAAAATAGAGGCTATTAAATTCACAGATAACTTTATAATAGACATTCCAACCAATATTAATTATTTTTTAACAAGCTATGTGCTGATGTAAGAATATATACGTGTTGACCATTTTGAAGCCTTTATTAACCACACAATGTAGCTCTAATGTCGGAGTTCTTCCATTCAATAAACTGATGACAATAGGCTATTTCATTGAAGTGATTGTGACTGCATGATACATATGTGAATCATGTTTCGAAACTGACCGGTCACTTTGTAGAGTCCAATCAATTTTCAAATCATTCCTTTATCAGAACACGTGAATTAACCAAATAAAATAGAGATATTTTAAATCGGTGCGTGTATCTGTTTACATTTTTGAATAATCATTTGTGGCATACATTGTAGATCCACCTTGACTATAATTAATTATGTCTACAAAAAGGTGACTTCATCATCGAATATAGTCTGAATCGTCAAGTGACTCGAAAGCTGTAATCACTATAAAACATTAAACTCCACCAAAACAATTACGCGTATGACGTAACGTCGAAATTGCCTCTGTAAACAAAACTAGAATTGACATAACTAGTGACGAACTAGTGACTTGGTCTGTTGTAATCACCCCGAATAGCCCATAGCCTTGACATTGTATAGCCATGTTCTGAGATGATGTCACCAAGGTGCGATCCGGTTAATAATATCGTATTTGGCTGCACTCACTAGGGCGCTGACTACTGAGCGACCACGTATAAGCGAACGAACGAATTGTAAAACGCGAGTGCAGGAGGAATGTTGTTCGACATTCCCGTGAACGTGATTGTTTGTGTTGTGTTTATTTATTGTTTGCAGTAAGTTTATTATTCTCATTTTGTTTTAAATAGAGTTAATGGTGGTTATTTTTAAAAATTTATATATTGATTGAATTTTATTTAGTAATAGTTATTGAAAATATTAATGGAATAAGACTTGAGATTTAAAATGTATATTAAAAATATCAAAAAGGTATTTCCGAATATTTTATATATAGCAAATTTATACATCTTTTAGACTCATAATATTTTAACTTTCAATATTCTGTCATGCTTCTTCAAATAGACTCTGTTTCTGTAAATGTTGACGATGTTTGACTTGAGAAAAATATTCTTAACTATTTAAATATTTTTTAAAAAGTTTAATTTAGCATTTATAATACTAGACTGAATTGCTATTTTGTACTCGGTTAAAACATATAATTAAATTTTTTGCAATGATACTCAGGCACACAAAACAGAAGTTATATAGAAGATCAGCACAAGCACAGAAGGCAAAATGATAGTTCAAAGACAGAAGAGAGTCTTAATAAATAGGCACAAGCAAGCAAATTTTTTTTTTATATTATTTATTACACACAAAACAGGTTACAATCGGGTACAAATAGTATACAAAATTGTTTAAAGTTTTTTAACATAACTATAACCCACAAATTTGTGTTCCGGAATTAATATTAAGTGTTAACGAGATAACAAAGTGAAAAACATCTAATACAATGCTAATTTCAACTAGTTAATTTTTAAATAAGTTAGTGGAGTGGAATACGAATGAGAAAAAAAATAACTTAGTGTATGACATACATAGTTAAATTGACATTAAACTTAGCTTAAGATAATCGTTAAGGACATTACGGATCAGATTCTTATATGTAGTGATATTATTGCTATGAAATAAATCTATAGAGGGATTCTTATTTACTAGTTCATTATATTGCCGACACATACGGAAATAGGATTGAAATAGGATGTATTATTGCGGAATATTTTGAGGGAGAAAACGCTTGGTTTACGGGTTCTGTAATTAGTATTAATATTTAAATCAGACAGCAAAGCCGGAGAATCTATGAGTGAATGAATAATTTTGTATAAGTACACAAAATCACTTAAAGAGCGTCTGGTTTTTAATGAAAGCGCATGAAAATGAGCCAACCGGTCCTCGTATGATTTAAACTTTCGGTGCAAATTAAATCTGAAACAAACAATCTTAAGGCAAGTTCTCTGAACCTTCTCAATACGATTAATGTGGGTTTGATAAAATGGAGACCATATGACTGAACCATACTCCAGAATTGTTCTAGCCAAAGTGTTGTACAAGTAAATAAAAAAACAAATTATTTTAGTGGTAGAATATTCATATACGCCCGGATAGCGACCACCACACACAGAGTGTAAAACCCACCATAGTGGCTCACGCAAGTGAATCACGTTCCAGGATCAGCCAGTGTACTTCCGGTTTTTTACGGGGGTCTAGAGTCGGGGTACGTTGTTTGGCCGTTTTGCTGCCTTCTGAGTATTCTGACACTAGACCCTCGACCGCTTCTTCACTTTCTTGCCCATGGCGTAGTGTGAAGAAGTAGGCATGATTGTATTGAGTAGCAGAGGATATATTGTCGTGTTGAACGGCACTGCGCTTACCATCAGGTGCAGTGTGGTCACTTTGCCGTGCCAGGATAAAAAAATCGTAGGTATCAAGAACCACTAGGGACTGGATCTATTAAAACTACATTGTTATTGACAAGCTCTGTGTATCAGCCAATCGTGAAACTACAGGCTAAGATATGCTTGTGTGGTTCACAAATATTTGTTTCGGATCTGGATTGGATTGTGAGACTCTAGTCCTTCGTAGTACTAGACCTAATAAATATGAAAATAACACCTAACAGTCACACACATACCCCCGACCCCACACTAAGATACGAGTCTTGTGTCGTGGGTATCGAGCGACGCACGGTCTCACAACACCCAAAACACAAACATTTGTCCCGGTGTGGGAATCGAACCCACAGTCTCTCATTTCACAGCCGGCTAATCGCCAAATGCGTCAATGCGACAGAACTATGTGTATGACTATTGGGTGTATTGATTTATATTACCCACATTAAGATTTACGGTAGCTTTTTTTACGAAATATATAAAGATAAATATATAATATTTTGTCTCAATATACAATACATTTTATTGTTTGTAGTTAAACGTGTTTTATGCATTTCACTCATGACTATTGTGTCAGCTCAGAAAATAGACCGTTTGTTAATACACGTTCGTTTTGAAGCTTGCAATAAAGTGTGTGTGCCAATATAAACCATGCAAATTACCAACCATTTATAATAAAGACTTGTAATAATTTTTAACATGGTGAATTGTTAGCTCCAGACCTAAAGACAAACGAAAATTATTCAGTATTTTTGTGTCTCATATAAATTTTACTTTGAAGCTTATTACCACGTATATAGATCCAATTTTAATTTCTTTTTAATGGTAGCGTTTCAAAACTTCAAAAATACCAGTTTAATGTGTTGCTTTCAAACATAGAGATACCCTGATATCCTGAATGGCAACACAGATAGACGGTATACCATAATTTCCGATTCATGAGAATTTCTAGTGCTATTTTTAGTTTCTGGACTGCCTCGGTGGCGCAGTTGTAATTGCGCATGCGTTACGACTGCTGTGCTGAGGTCTCGGTTTCGATCCCCGGGTCGGGTAAAGTGATATTGGGTTTTTCTATCTAGAAATTCCTCAGTATTAGCCTGGAGTCTGGAATATGTGCCCGGTATGGCGATAGGCTCGCCATATATCACGTCACCATATCACATTATGGGACCGAAATTCGGCGAAAAGTGGGTGTTCTGGTTACACCTCTGCCTACCCCTCCGGAATCACAGACGTGATATGTATGTGTATGTAATTTCTAGTCAGAAATAGTGTGACACATTTATTAGTCATCAACCGCATAAAGTTCCACAAAAACATTTGCATCTGAGGTGGTATAATCACGTTATACGGCCGTGACGTGATCTGTAGGCAATGCATCACTGCAATCAGCTTTATATTTAGCCTTACCGAGAAACAATGACATGTTTATTCTTGAATTATCAACATCATGTCTATAATTGTTTGGTGATAACAGAATTACTTTTATTTGCAAGCCACACTTTAAAAACACTAGAATTGTTTGTCACCTTTAGCATGAAATTGGTAATGACTGATAATATTTTTATGAATATACCTGTTTTTTAACCGACTTTAAAAAAAGGAGGAGGTTAACAATTCGTCGGAATCTTTTTTTTATGTATGTTCTCCGATTACTCGAAGACGCCTGGACCGATTCGAGAAATCCTTTTTTTGTTTAAAAGGGATACTTCCTTGTTGGTCCCATTGGCACCAAGTCAGGATCTGATCAAATTTTATAGTGACGCACAATTTGTCTTTTTATTGAAGTCGGTGTATTAAAAAACTTTCACTTATTGCAGTAGTAGAGGCTTATCTTTTCTTTATTCTATATATTTATGTTCCATTGGTGGACAAACAGGTCTCGTCCCTTTCAAGTGCTTTTCTATGGGACTATAGTCTACTACAGTATCGATAACAGTAAAGTAAAAACTAATGGTATGCTAAGTTTGTTCTTGAGAGTTCTCCTCCTACCGCAATATGAGCTTTAAATAATATATGTGGAACTACACTATATATATAGCTATACTACGTGTAACAGGAATAACACACATCCTCAGGCACCCCAATTTAAAAATATTATTATTATCATAATTCATGTATTGAAATTAGACTGCGATGAATATAAATATTGTTTTTTACGAAATTAGTTGTACTAATTTTCGACATAAAGTTCATAATTTTAAGTATTTGTTTTTTAAAGTGTTCGTTTATTATTGTATTTATAAAAGACTTTACCGCATCAAGTTATGTTACAGTTTCGTTTGTCTTGAACGTTAAATTAAAGGGTGACTATTATTTACCTGAGTGTTAAATATTTTTGGAAAAAAAATCGTCTATTAAAAAAAATTTGATATCGATTCAGTCGCTTATTCTGAACAAACTACTTTCAGAGTGTGCATTAATCATGTTACATATTGTATACTAGCTTTAAGTATGCAATGCAACTAATCCCTTAGAAAACGTAAGCTTATGTTTGTAAATATATGGGCAATAAGTCTTCTCTATTTCTATTACAAATGTGTTCCAAACACCTTCGGTAATCAAGACTTACATTGTATTACTGAAAAGCCATATTTAACGTCAGTCAATACCAAGGTTAGTTCGCTATACCGTGCTCAAAAGACTATTTTAAAACATGAGTGCAGCTGTATTGGGTTTTATGCAAACACTGCAACTTGTATGCAGTGTTTGAGTCATACATACATATAGACCCGCGCCTTTAATCCTCGAAGGGGTAGGCAGAGGTGTAAACAGTACACCCCACTTAATGCCGAGTTTATTACAGTCCCATAATGTGACAGGAGGCGAATCTATCGCCATACCGGACTCAATTCCAGACTCCGGGCTGATATTGAGTTTTGAGTACTAAGTGCAGTGAGTCGTACAGATTCATAAATATGAAAACAAAGTTTAAATACAATAAGAAAATAAAATTGGAATTACCAACTACCTAGCATTAAATAAACACAACACAAGATTACTTTAAGTTATAAAAGAAACTCGTGAAGATCAGTTATTTTGGTACTTCGAGGCTTTAATGTAAAGTATTCAACAAATTGAATATAATCCATAAATTTCAGGAGGGCATAGAAATTCTAGTCAAGTGCGAGGAGGCCGCGGAGCTCCTCGAGCAGAAGGTTATGGAGTACCGGCAGGAGACAGAGGTGCAAGCCCTCATCAAGGACTTGATCGCCATGAAAGCACGAATCTCGAAGCTGCTCACACAAGCGCGCCAGGGTCTGAACATCATCCAGGTAAGAAAGGTAATCTGATTAACTTACGGTTCTTTTCTAAATACCTAGATGTGTCTAGAATTCACATAATATATATGTATATAGACATGGAATGAGTCAATTGAAAAACAATACGTGACTACAATGTAGCTAATTTCTTTGACATTTACCGCTGCACTAATAACTATAATCAGTTGTTGTATGTAGTGTTGTGTCTCGCTCTTTTGAGTGATATTTCACGTCAAAGGAAGCAGGACAAAACACTATAAAACGACGACATATATATACGACACTTTTTCAACAGCACTCCATGTTCCCACGCAAATACTTACTTAACCATTTTTAACATCATATTTTGTTCATTAGTCCTAACTATTACTAGCGTTACAAGCTTATGTGATATTGACCTTAAATTCTTAAAGATCTAATTTTTGTGTGTATAATTATGTACAGTATTATTAGCTTCCCTTTATATCCAGTTAACCAAAACAATATTTAATTTCAGGACGCTAAAGTTGAAGTTTCAAGACAAGCTAAAGAAATTGAAGAACAAAAAGAGAAAATTGCTCGTCTCGATAGATGGCTTGAAACCATTAATAACGGTCTTAAAGAGTCCACGCAACAGTCAGAAGTCCTCGTTGAAGAAGATATTATTAGATATATAGAGATATACGAACGCTACATAAGAGAGTACGAAGAGTACGAGATTATCCTGCGGTCAATAACTGTGATAACTTATGATGAATCTAGTCAGTCGTTGAGGTTGAAACTGAATGCTATGCAAAAATCTTTAGAGGAAACAAAGCATCTAGTCATTGTTGAGTTAGAGAGGTTGAGACAAGTGCTTCTGCACATGAGATCTGTGCCTGAAGTTGCAGAAGACGATATTTCACAATCAGATAGAACCATTGACTCAACCTCTATGCCTGAGGAGGTAGTTACACCGAGGGATATAGAAGTTGGAACTGAAGAAATTATTCCAGAGAAAGTACACATACTTGTCCAAGAGAAGATGCCTACACCGCAGGAAAGCGTTGAGGTTCTTACAGTACAGGAAAGTAAACCTAGTCAAGAAAAACTAAGAGATGACAAGTTTAGAGTTGAAAATAAATCACAAGTTCAAAAAAAAACGGAACCTAAAGAAATAAAACAGCCAGAAAGAATATCTACATTTACAACTGAAACACAAACTGGCAAGAGTCTTATTTCAGATGCTCCGTCATACACAGACAAATCTGTCATATGCCAACCTGACGTAATATCGACACATGACGTATCTGTAACTTGTGTACCTCCTTGTGATGTTGAAGTGCAGACAAGTGAGCCACATTCGCAAGAAAAGGAAATCTTAGAGAATATTCAGGTCAAACAGATAATCTCCGACGGTCACGAAACTATTGAGATTGCTAGCCGACCTGTAATAAGAGAACAAAAGAGGGACGAGCAATCACTGTTCGTAGATGCCACCTACAGAGATGACAATATAAGAAAAGATTCTCAATTAAATATCACACATAGTCTTCCACAGTCGTTTGAAACGGTTATGGTTGAGCCAGATGAGACTACGACAGAAGTTGTTGTAGACGCTGACGGCACAAAACGTATTATAGTGAAAAAGACGAGGAAGACATTAGTAACTAGGCAACAAACATTCCAAACTCAAGAACAAAGGTCGGCGATATTATCAAGGGAGGGAGTTCAGGACTCGTTCTCACAAATTACTCTACAAGAGGATAAAGGCGCTACATCTACTATTCTTGATGACGGGGATACCCAACACATACAATATCAGACGTATGCTGGCAAAGTTATTTCTGGCTTACCTGGAGCAGAAATCACTGTACAGGAATATACTTCTAACCCTGATATGGTCATTACGATGCAAGAAGGAATGAATCCTGAAGACATTCTCCAGTTAGCAGAAGGTGAAATACCAACTCAAATCACAACTTCTTCGTCTAGTGTTACTGCTGTTGTACAACAAGTAACCAAGAGAATCGTTAAGACCAGAAGGCGCATAATCCGTAAAGTGGTTATTATTGATGGTAAAGAACACGTTACAGAAGAAGTCATTGAAGAGCCGGATAATGTCGAAGTTTTCGAGGAACAAATACCTAAAGTATCCATTAGTGTGAAAGAACATGGAGGTGTTCAATTCGAGGAAATCGCAGATTCAGATGACAAAGGTGACCAACCACCAGGCCTTCCTCCTAGCTTCCGTAAGGAAACTGAACCTAAAGACGAGAAACGCTTACGAGATGTTCTCGATAAAAAATCTAATGATAATGTACCAAAAGATGGAAAGAAAGAAGCAACAAGCCCAACAGAAAAGACCGCTCAAGAACAAGAACTAAATAGGCTAATGGAAGAATTTATGAAAAAAGAAGGTGAACATGGTCTGCGTTCGCATTTGATTAAGTCTGAATCATTTGTTCGTAGCTCTCAAGAAAGGGAGTCATCGCCAGTACATACTGTTAAAGTGACTGAATCGTATCAAGTCTTACCATCCGACACCGATATCCCTGAAGAGCAACTATACCATGTAGAAGAACCACAAGATGGCCAAACTACATTAATAACCCACGGTGTACAGCAATCAACTTTGGAAACCTCTTCAGCTAATATTGCGACTGTAGTACAAAAAGTAACAAGAAAGATTACAAGAATAAGGAAAAGAATAGTTAAACATATAAAAATCATTGATGGAAAAGAACACGTGACTGAAGAAGTTATTGAAGAACCTGAAGATGTCGAAGTAATTGAAGAAGAACCGAAAATTTCGCACAATGTCCAAACAGAAGGAACAAAAACTAAACGCATCAGAATAATCAAACAAATTCAAATTATAGATGGTAAAGAGCATATCACTGAGCAAGTTGTTGAGGAACCCGATGACGATTACATTGCTGACTCGACAATCAATGCTGAGATAGGCGTACAAATTAACAGGCCAAATTTAAGAGTACAAGATTTAACTAGCAGTGTTCCTGGAACTCCAATAGTAACTGAAACAATACAAGAAATTCCTCATGATACATCCGTTAGTGATATCACTAAGAGCTTACTTGGTAGTGAGATTAAACATTCTACAACCTCATTTTCGCAAGGTAAAAAACCTATTAAGGAAATAGTCACAAACACTGAACGAATGAAAGAAATTCTTGTTAAAGATACCAAGTCTATTGAGAATCCTTCAACAAGTAATGTTATAGAAACTTCAGAAGCTCCTGAAGGCACTATAACTATAATAAAGAAAACAGTACAGATATTAGGTGAACCTGAAACTAGTGTTATTACTATGACAACTAAGGAATCTGGATATGATAAAACAGTTACGACATCTGAATTCACTAATTTAGTTCCTTCAAATAAGACCATTACAAGTTTAAAATCTACAACGGAACGAACGAACGCTGTGAAATCAGAGAGTGATAAAACTGATGTCATTCCATCGGAAATACCAACTACTGAAAAGTCTCATAATCTAACTGATTCAGGAAATAATGTAAGTACAATTACTCAGAAGACTGAAATAGTTGAACCAATTAGTAAGGAATCAAAGACTGTGAAAGAAATGACTAAAGTTAAAGATAGTATCTTTGATGTCACGGAAAGCATGATCTCCAACAAAGCTAAACAGTATACCAATACATTAAGTAAAAACTTAAAAGAAAAAGAGGAAATTGTACCTTTACAACCAACTGCAGATGTTTTCAAAGACGTAAAAACAGACAAGGTTATGCAAAAAATCCAGGATACTATACAATCAACGGAACCTCAGGTTACTTTAACAACAGAAACTAACGTGCCAGTATCTGAAACTTTCGTAGATAAACCAGCAGGTATCGAAGAAACTGCCACTGTCACGTCAACTTCGGTCTTGCCAGTAAAAATACCAAAAGATACTAGTCTTATTGATTCAATCAACAGCTTGATTAATAGTGAAGTAGATCATTCAGCTTCAACGAACATTTCACAAACAAAATCAAAGGCAGAGAAATTGGTTACACCAGATGAAGTTGCTGTCAAATCTCCCACGGATGTCTGTAAGCAGGCAGAACCTGAAATACTACAAGAACAACCTGAAGAAAAGAAACTTCGTCACGAAGATACAACAATTGCGGAAACTAAAGATACAAAAGTAACCAAAACTATATCACAAACTACGGAAGTCAAGGAACCTTTAATAACACCTGTCGTTACAATTCAAAAAGAACCGAAGGACACAGAACACATTTCTATGATAAAAGAAATTATAACCACTACTTCAACCGTTGATTCGCTGATCAAGGAAAAACCGAACGACACCTCTCTTTCTGATCTATCAAAGAGCTTGATTGATAGTGAAAAGGACCACTCTACAGCATTAAAGATGCCGTATGAAAGCACTGATAAAATACCCAAGGAAGATTCCAAGGTACCAGAACTGAAGAAACAACCAGAACAACCCACAGTGGATAAAAAGAAACCTAAGTCAAAGAAGATCAAGATCGAAGAAACTATTAAACTCGACAAAACTCCAACAGCAACAGAGACGGTTTCACAAGTCACTGAGGTCGAGAAACCTGTAATAACGCCGGTTATTGCTAAGAAAACAGAACCACTTGACTCAGAACGCATTTCTATAATAACAGAAACTGTTACTCCTACTTCAGCCACGGATTCTATCAAAGAAGAAAAGCCTAAAGACACATCACTTCTTGATTTAACTAAGAGCTTAATTGATACTGAAACGGACCACTCTACAGCATTAAAGATGCCGTATAAAACAATAAAAGACGAATCACCAGTTGAAAGAACTGATAAAATACCCAAGGAAGTTTCCAAGGTACAAGAACCGAAAAAACAACCAGAACAACCTTCACTGGATAAAAAGAAACCTAAGTCAAAGAAGATCAAGATCGAAGAAACTATTAAATTCGACAAAACTCCAACAGTAACAGAGACTATTTCACAAGTCACTGAGGTTGAGGAACCTGTAATAACGCCGGTTATTGCTAAGAAAACAGAACCAACCGACTCAGAACGTATTTCTATAATAACAGAAACTGTTACTCCTACTTCAGCCACGGATTCTCTGAAGGAAGAAAAGCCTAAAGACACATCACTTCTTGATTTCACTAAGAGCTTAATTGATACTGAAACAGACCACTCTACATCATTAAAGATGCCGTATAAAACAATAAAAGACGAATCACCAGTTGAAAGAACTGATAAAATACCCAAAGAAGTTTCCAAGGTACAAGAACCGAAAAAACAACCAGAACAACCTTCACTGGATAAAAAGAAACCTAAGTCAAAGAAGATCAAGATTGAAGAAACTATTAAATTCGACAAAACTCCAACAGTAACAGAGACTATTTCACAAGTCACTGAGGTTGAGGAACCTGTAATAACGCCGGTTATTGCTAAGAAAACAGAACCAACCGACTCAGAACGTATTTCTATAATAACAGAAACTGTTACTCCTACTTCAGCCACGGATTCTCTGAAGGAAGAAAAGCCTAAAGACACATCACTTCTTGATTTAACTAAGAGCTTAATTGATAGTGAAATGAACCACTCTACAGCATTGAAGGCCCCGCAAAAAATGCCAAAAGAAGAAATATCAGGTAAAGCAATTGACAAGACACTAGTGAAAGTTTCTGAACCACCAGAACCAGTAAAAATAGAAGAAAAGAAACCTATATTAATCGGTAAAGTCGATGAAACCATTATAGCGGACAATCAAGTTCCAAAAATATGTAAAATTGTCTCACCAACTACTAAAGTTAAAGAATCTACCACTACTTCAGTGGTTTCTACTCAGGAAGATCCAACTGATACAGAGCATATTTCTATAATTAAAGAAACCATTGTTACAAGCTTAACAATGGATACGCCAGCAATGGAAAAACCAAGAGATATTTCACTTATAGATTCAATCAAGAGCTTGATTGATAGTGAAATGGATCACTCGTCAGCGTTAAAGCCATCACATATTATAACAAAACAAGAAAAACCTGGTGAAACCATTAACAAGGCACTAGATAAAGTTTCTAAGGTATCGGAATTGGCAAAACCTGATAGTAAAATTGGTCAATCTGAAGAGGTTAAGGTTGTAGACAAAACTACAGATGATATCAAAGCTACAAAAGGAACTGAGAGTATTACGCAGGTATCTGCAACTGAAAAAAATGAAGATGTAGAAAAAATAGATGTTGTTTCAGAGAAATCTAGTAAAACTACTATTATTGATGTCACAAAGGTAATGATCGGTAGTGAAACAGAGCACTCCACCATATCAAAAATTCCAATGAAACCATTAGCTAAAAAGACTGTAGAAGATATTTCTGATGTGATACTTAAACCACAAGAAGAGGACCCCAAACAAGTGGTACCTATAACTACAGACTCATTACAAATAACTGAAACTATATCAAATATTGCCCCTGGGAAAAAGATAGATACTAAAAAATCTTTCATTCAGCCAACAGGAAAAAAATTGATGAAAAAACCGACTAAAGATTCCAAAGAATCTTCAGCTGTTGACGACGGTACTCCCATAACAAAATTGACAGAATTTTATAAAAAATTCACTACTGACGTTGATTTACAAGAAGATAAACCAATTACCGATATCAGCAAGGGCCCTATTAGTACATTTGAAAAGGATGCTCAACCAGATGCGGGTTCCGAGAAACCAAAGAATAATGTTTCAATAATCGAAGAAAAAATGCCAGATGAATCCGAAAAAGACACGGATACTGTACTAAAGACTTTAAAATCTGTTAAACCATCAGTTACTTCAATTAAAGAAGAAATAATGGAACCTGGAAAGAAAACAACTACAATATTCCCTGAAACACATAAAGATACTTCTATTATTGATATTACCAAAAGCCTGCTAGAGAGCGAAACCGCTACCTCAGATTTAGAAACGCTTAAAAAGCTGGAAGTCCCTGAAAGATCGGAGGTCGTGAAAAAGATAAAGGATGTTACACCATTCAAAGAACCAATCGCACAAGAATCTGAAATTGTGACAGAAGTGGCTCAGAAAATAATTCAACCAGCCACTGTTACTACTACAGAAGCAACAATTATGAATCCATCTACTGAAGAAATATCCGAATGGGAAGTTATCGAATTCCCTGAAGAAGTTTCATATATAGAAAACGTAAGGCCTGATACACCTAAAGACGATACGATCACTTCTAGTACAAAACCACTTAACGTAGATAACTCAAAGTCTCAAAACTTGTCTGCAGTTGCTGAGGTTAAAAACGACCCTGCACTCATTGACATTACAAGAAGTATGTTATACAGTGAAATGGATCATTCAGTTATCTTGAATGCACCCAGCAAACTTGTCATATGTCAAGGTAGACAAGAACGCGAATCGATGATGGAAAATCAGAAACCATCTAAACCCAGTTTTCCTACAGAAGCAACTGTAACACCTTCCACGGAAACTCTAACTATTATAAAAGATACTACGAAGATAACAGGAACCGATGATATTATAAAACAAGAAAAACAACCGGATCTACCGAAAGAACCAGCGAAAATAGTTAAATCAGTAAAAACTACACAGATAATTCATGATAAACCTAATGTGATCGAAGAGTTGACATCTGCTCAAGAAGAATTGGAATCATCGGAAGAAAAATCCAAAGAAAAATGTATCCTCAGTGAAAATGTGTTGCAGATATCCGAAGATATTACAAAACCTAATGTATCTGAAAATAATCTACTAGATATAACTCAGCAACTTCTAGATTCAGAAAGCATTCATTCTGGTATCTTTAACATTGCAAAAACTTCGAAAAAACCTGGGTCCCTAAAAATTGATGAGACACAATTAAATCCTGTAGACAGCGTGCCTATTATAGAAACAACTAAAACGATCGGTGATAATCCACAACAAATGACAGAAGTTACCATTGTTACTGACAAACAAATAGTAGAACCTTCCACCATAGTGCTAGATGAAATTTCACAAATACCATTATTAGATGAAACCAAACCAGAAGTACAACGCACAGTCACACGGATAGTTACAGAACAGGTTACAGATCTCGACGAACCAGAAGACAAAGAACCAACATTTACTTCTGTTGTTAGAGAAACAATAGTTACTGATACTATCAAAGATACGATTGTCTCAGACTTAAAGCATTCGGAACCTGAATCGAAGCCAAATATCTCCGTAGAAACTAAGCTGGTTACATCTCCTGAATTAATTGAAGTAGTTACTACTAAAAAAATACCTGAGCACATTCTTCTAGGATTAGTCAAAACAGTAGAAGGGCCTCAAAAAGGTGACATAGATTTTACAAAAGAACTCTTGGTTCAGGAAGGACATAGAGGTGTACAGATTTCAACATTTAAAATACCTAAAGAAGATGAAATTTCAGTGGCTTCAGGTGAACATAGTCCGTCTGTCATTGAACGTGTACAAAAAACTACTGAAAATGTTACTGAAAAATTAACAGGAGCCTTTGACATGTCGGGAAAGCCTAAAATGGTTGTCAGTCACATTGTCACTGAAGCTCCCAAACAGTCAAAAGTTGAAGTTGAACAACTGAACATCGGTACTATAATTACTGAATCCGACACTACTGCCGTTTCAGAATCGCCTGAAGTTTCCTATATCCGACAGTTCCAGCCTAAAGTGCAAGGTTCTTCGGAAAGCGTTAACAAATTATTAGCTACTTTTGACCATCCTGAAAAGACAGAAATGCCAACACAGACGTCACCACTCGGTAGATCTGAAACGGTGCAAACTGGACCTGACACTAAATATGACATCAACCTACTTCTAGAATCCGAGCGGCATGATACGCATTTACGTGGCTTTAAATCCGATGATAAACCGGTTGAGACGCAACCTAAAAAGCCACAGCAGTCATTAGATATTAGTATGTCTCTAACTAAAACAGATGTAACTACAAAATCAGAACCGCAAGTTAAACTCCAAATGCAGGTTGAACAATTTGAGTCCCAAGAACCAACTATAGTCAAAAAAGATATTGCCGTTACCTTACCCAGTGAAATAAAAATAACTACTGAACATGTTGAAACACAAGTAGCCGATATTCAAGATCAGCCTACAAGTAAAACACCGGAGGATTCGATAAAAGACCATAAGAGAAGTAAAAAGAGAAAGAAACATAAGCGGGATTCAGAAAGCGGTGAACCTCTAGAAATATCGAAAGAAACGCCTGTTGACACAGACAAGAGTATAGCGGACACTGATAGTTCTTCCCTCAGTCATTACGTAGAATTACCAAAATCGACACCCATAGAGTCACCGAAACCAACAGCAGATGTTTTGAAACCGGTTATCCATAAGCATGACTTAGAATATGATTCGTCAGTTGTTGAATCTGAGCCCCTTACCGAGGAGAGAGGTTACGAACCTGACGATTTATCGTTAGGACCAGTACCGACTCCAACCAAAAAGAAAAAACAAAAGAAGCGCAAGACGCATGCAGTTAGTGAGGAAACTACATATCCAAAAGTGAGTACGACCGATGTAGATGAAACTACAGTATCTACGCCTGTTGAACTTGATGAGCCTGTATGTGCAAAGTTAACGAAAGAAAAGAAGCGCAAGAAGAAGATCCCGGCTGAACCTGAACACGTACCCGATCCTAAAGTTTCATCAGAGGTAGAACCCGAAATCAAAGTTGACACTGTAAAGCTTGGCAGTGAAATAGTGGAGTCCTCACCACGTGACGAATCATATCGCACAATGAGCGAAACATCTGACATAAGCACAGTAAAAATCGTCGAAGAATGCGTTCAAAGCAGTCCAGAGACTGTGCAAAAAGAAGTATCAACTATTGTCACATATCCTGTGCCTGTCGTCGAGAAGATTGCAACTCAAGAGTACTCCATCCAGACGTCGCCCGAACATACTGAATCAGTAGAAAAGGTTACTCGACCTCAGACTTTGGATAGTGAGCTGCAAACCTCACCTACGCCAATGGCCGAAGTTCTAACGCAAACGACTTCAGTAGAGGACAAAGAAGCTCACACGCAGACCATTGAAGAAGAGACCGCTGCGGTCGAAAAAGTAAAAATGTCTGATTCAGAGATACAAACCAACAGGACGGGGACACCTAAACAGGTCACTCAGTTTGAAGCGACGACTCAAGTTTTACCATACGATATACACACTCCAGATGAGAAATCCTCCCAGACATCACCGATAAAAGAAGAACCAGTCAAACTAAAAGGTGATGAACCATCGAAACCGGAACCTATAACCGAATCTCGAGACATGCAAACTTCTCCGTTGCCAGAAATACAAAAAGATGAGAAAGGCACAGGATTATTTATAGAAACTACTGAGACTGATATACAAACTATAAAACAAGACATCGTGGACCAAGAAACATCAACTACTCCTATCAAGGAGAAGGAAGTTACAGAGATGAGTATTCAAACTCCTGAAGTGCCATTAGTTAGTACTTTTACCCAATCAGATGAACCTAAACTAATAGAAAAGACTATAGAGAGACCAGATTTACCTGATCTGGAGATTCGTAAGAGGGAAATTATTACCGTTGATACCACACAACAGACTTCTCCAAGAGTGGAGTTTGAACAAACAACATTACCAAAACTAGAATTATTAAAAACTGAAGTAGCTACGGTTGAGACTAGTCAACAAACGACGCCACGTGCTCTTGAAGAACCGAATCTTGCACCTGAGCCCAAAAAGGAAGTCATTACCATGGATAATACTCAGCAGACATCTCCACGAGTACAATTTGCAGAGTCACCTGCAGTTTCTGAAGATTTTACACCTATACCTATATTAGAACTTGAGCGAAGAGAAGTTATCACAACAGACAATACTCAGCAAACGTCACCTAGAGTTTATTCCGAAGATTCTATTTCAACATCCACGGATGAGCCTTACGAAGTTCATTTACGGGCACAGATCTCCATTCCCCAAGCAACTAATGATTTTCTGCTTAGTGAACGTCAGTATGAAGAACCCCCACAATCCATTATTGGCGAAAAGTATAAACAAAAGAAGAGAAAGCACAAGAAAAAGGCCGATTCTCCGTTGCTCCAGTCTCCTGGCAGCTTATCAGATCCAATCAACACCGAGCTTTCTCTATCGGTAACACCGACAAGTGATGATTTATCGAGTAGAGATCCTTCATCAATTGATGAAGGCATTTCGCAACTGGCTAGTCCAGATCTACCTAAAAATATCATATCGCAACCGAAATTATCATACTCTGACGTTGTACAGAGATCTAAATCCAAGTCTCCATCGCCAAGCAAATCTGTGGTTCTTCCTCATAAAACAGAAAAGGCAAGATTGCTAAACGTGCTTGAGAAGCGAACGCAATCCGTAACGGAACCTCAAAGAAGTGTTCCCGATGACTCCATGGCTGTAGCTTTGTTAGAACCTTCGGTTGAGAAATCTTACGACCTAGTCATAAACAAAAAACTAGACAAAGTTAGGAATGCACTTGATAGCAACGATCCGTCTAGAACAGAAAAAAGTATAATTATCGTCATCGAAACAATATCCATATGGCTGGAAGAAATACAATACAGAATTCGAAGAGAAACAGTGACTGGAATCAAACCCATTGAAGATACTACGCGCCTAAATTCACTGCAAAGCTACATTCAATATTTGAAGGATATTGTCGAGGTCACCGAAGTAAATGAAGAGATTATCACTTTAATCGAGACATTAACACGTCAAGTGGACGCGGTTAAAACTTTGAGCAAACAAAGCTCGGTCAAAGTGATAGAAGTAGAAAAAGAATGGCAGAAGTTCTTGGACGATACCGAAAGATTAAGCCAATCGGTGGAACAAGTCAAAAGTAACCTAGACGATATTATTCTATCGGAAATCCCAACGCAAAATAAACTTGATAAATTAGATAAAATAGAATCGGATAATGTGGATAACTTCGACTCCGTTATCAAGATGTTCAAACGGTACCGTGTACTGTTAGAAACAAACCCTAAGAGAGAGTGTCCTGCAAAACTATACTGCTGTGAAGACGACACAAAGCAGGTGGAAAACGTCATCACTACAGAAAGAGATAGGCTCCTCCAACTGGCTTCTTTGGCAGAAGAGTACGAACAAACATTACAGGACTTTGGACAAATCACCGACGTTGCCGAAGCCCTTCTCGATGGAAAGATTATTGTATCAGATCTGGACCATCTCCACGAAGAAATCCAAAAACACAGAAATTTCTTCGTCAATTTGAGCCATTGTAGGGCTATACTTGAATCTCTAGAAGATAATCTTGATAGTGAAACTAGAGCGAAATATTCATCTTTGCACAACTCTCTTCACGACAGAGCCACTTTGATCATAGACAGAGCGGCAGGTCGTGCCCAACAGATGACGCTAGCCGCCTCAAGATGGACAATGCTTATACAGGGTATGAAAGAAGAACAACAATGGCTTATAGTGGCTCAACAACGAGTCCCAGATCTGACTAATGTGACCTCAATGGATCATGAGCAGTACATCAACCTCTATCAATCTATCAGTCTAGATGTTTCACACCACTATGCGAAGATGTTACGTCTCATGTCTATCACGGAAAGTCTGCAACAATTGATCGTGTGCTCTGGATTAGAAACTCACTGTGCTACGGCGCTTGACACATTATTAAAATTACAAGAAGACATTGACTCTAGATTGACACGTCTTACAGCATTCAGGGAGAATTGGGTAACATATGACCATCTCATTGATCGCATTGAAGGATGGATGAAGATTGCCAACAGAGAATTAGAATTTATTACACCGGAGAATATTACGACTACTGGAAACCTTCGTAGATTCTGGGAACTTAAAGCCCAACATGAAGTACACAACAACTTAAAGAATGAATCGGGAGTACAGTTTGAGAAAGCTTTAGAAATTCTGCCGATATCTGATGAAATGGTTCAGCGTCAATTCTTCTCAAAGGTTGAAGACAGGTGGCGGGATCTCGCTGCTAGGATCGGAAACATCCATTCCACGGCTATTCAGAACATCTCAGACCGTGATGTCTCTTCCGGAGAGAAGCTTAACATTCTCGAGGAGGAATTGAGAGAACTTCGGGCATCGGTAGATGGGCTGAAAGGAGTTGTAAAGAGCGAAGACGAGCTCAGCCTCTACATAGAGAGACTTCAAGTCATGACCGGACGTATTGACAGAATCCAAAACGAGCTCGGAAGATTAAGTCTCCTTCCAACAGCGGAGTCGGAACGTCTTGGAGCGTTGCTAACTCAGTCAGGCATTCTGGACGACCAAATTGCTGAAGAATTGGAACGCAGTATGTTGCTCAAAGAAAAGATCGTTCAAGTGCAAGCTGGTATAGCCAGATGCCAGAAGAGCCAGCGCCGCGCCAGACTAACATTAGAAGAGTGCGAAGCGGCTGAGAGACTCGGCAGTGACGTGGTCGAGAGAGCTTCACAGACCTGCGATAAATTAGTCGAAGACTTAGCTTCTCAATGGAGAGATATTCTTGCATTGAGACAAGCATTGCACACGCTCCCAACTAGCCTACGAGTTATCGTATCGCCAACAAGTTTGGAGAGAGACATATCGGCGTTGCAAGAAACCCATGCAGAGTTGGAAGCGGCTTGTAGTGACCTGAGTGCTCGCCTTCGGGGCCGGTTAGCGCTGTGGCGACGCTTCGAACGGCAATTGGAGCTCGTGCAAGGCGCTGTGCGTGAAGCTGATTATATGGTGGAGTTACTTACTGTACAAGGTCAAGTCGACTACGACCGTCTGCTCAAGGCCACTGAGAAACTCGAGGTCAGTATACTAGTTGGAAGTTCTATAATTTCCAAGTATTTTTATATAAGTATTCCAAGTTGTTCACGTTTTAATAAATCTTGTATCATTTTAGTCAGTTGCCAAGGAACATTTTATGTGCCATTGTTTCAACCCTTAGTCAGCAGGGATACCCTTGACACTCGATTCCAATTTAAAATTGGAATTGGATTCGAAAACTGTACAATTAGCACTTTTGAACGCAACACCAGCGCACAATTTAACGGAATACGGCGGATTTTTTTGTAACTAAATGAAATACAATATTTACGTTCCGATCGATCGATTTTGTCACTCTTGAGTAGATTTTGCAGTGACGTATTGAGTTGGAAATCGTATTTGAGGTTTTGTGTTAAATTACCACACTGTCAATCGTAGACTCGATTAACATTTCAATCGAATAACAAAGTCGATTGTATCAAGAGTGTCAATATCTTCTAGATTGATACACTATATCGGGTTTGGATTGGTTTGAGATTCGAATTGATTTCAAGCGTAGGCCTACAGGTTTTCGTGCCAATAATATTTGTTCAGAGTTGTTTGGTTAATTAATGTATTTTCTCGTGTAGACCCTGAGTGAGTCGCTGAGCCGCCGCAGTGGCGAGCTGGTGGGCGAGCTGAAGGAAGCCGCCGCGCCTCTGGAGGCGTCCACCGAGCCCACGGTCGCAGCGCAGATGAGGCGCGACCTTGATGACGCCGCCGCCGCCTACCACCACACGTGCGCCAATCTGACTCAACTGTGTGACAAGTGAGTGATCCTACAATCTGACAGCAACCGCCGTGTCTAATGCTTACATTGATAACAGCCTAATCCAGATCCTCAATGGCGCAGCGGGTGGCTAGCCGTCTGTGAAAAGAGATGCTGCGGATTCTTGACCTAGTGTGGGGTTAGGACTATGTGTGTGACTGTTGGGGTGTTATTATTATTTGATAAATAATATGATTAGATATTTTGTATGAACGACATCATTTGTATGCCAAAGTTCCCCCTTTAACATTACCCTTCCCCCCAGATACCACAAGGCCGTGGATCTATGGAAGCGGTACCGTGACGCGGCCGCAACAGTGCGTGCCTTCGCCGAGTTCCAGGAGGGACGGCTGCACGCTCTGAGACCAGACGACGCGCCTAGCACTGCGCAGGTATGTACAAGCCATCCGTATTTTTATTTCTCAAAGGTGTATTTTTGCCCAAATGCCATAATATTTCATGAAGTTTTCAAACACCATTTTAAAGCTTATGTTTTCCGCTATTGACGAAAAATTTTAGTGCTTTAATTTTATAGGTTTTGATAAACAAAATGAAAAATGAGCAGTGCCATCTGTTGACGGTATAATCAACTAATTTGTTGTATTGTTCATTTACAATTATGCACATAAATGATTTTAGGAAACGTCCTTAAATTACATTTACTCATTTCATTTCTCATAGGTACTTTATTATATTACGTAACTGACTACTGTTTGTACCACGTATACGCACGCGTTAGCTAGTTTAGATATAATTTAGATTCCAGAAATTCTACAATCTTTTAGTAGGTACCATTGTGTGCCTAGGTAACTGAGTCCGACATTCTTCCGGACTTGGAAGAACTGTAAATGTATTCCCCGGGTATTAAAAGAAAGTACCCTTCTTGTGTCTATTTCTGGTTAAAGAACAGTAACAAGCACGGTGACTATGCGATAACAAGCAAAGCCAGAGAACTTGTGGCATTGTGAGATTTAAAAAAATACGATATCGAATGTGCCAGTGCCTCCTATGCGATATTTTCGTGAAATTCACTTTTGTATACTATAGTTTTGAATTTTAATGTGCTGTTCGCATGTTTTAGGAAAATCTCGTAAGCGTATTTGTAGATGCAACAACATTAACATTATCCTCAACGACTAATGATATTAACTAATTTCTAACTTGTCAAGAATTTATTCTTTATATATGTGTAAATTCTTGACTTTGTCACTTAGGACTTATTGGCAATTCGATATTATTCACTTATTTTTGTTTGGATTCATAAAATTCTTTCGCTAATAAGTTTAGTTAATGTAACTTGTTGATTTAAATTAAGTGAAAAAAATAATAATAATATAATAATAATAATAACACCCAACAGTCACACACACAGCCCCGACCCCACACTAAGATACGAGTCTTGTGTTGTGGGTATCAGGGACTACGAGAGACTTTCGGTCTCACAATACCCAGACTCCGGACACAAATATCTGTCTGTCACACAAACATTTGTCCCGGTGTGGGAATCGAACCCACGGCCTCTCGTTTCACAGCCGGCTACTCGCCAACTGCGCCACAGAGGCTAAAAATATATATATATATATATATATGATAAAGATAATAATTATGTTAGTAATGTACTAAACGCTAACAAATAAATCGGTAGGTGTTAGGATCCAGTCAACACACCGCTCTCCACATCAATCTAGCGCATTGATCAAACAATAAAATAAAATCGTGGGGCGTATAGTAACCGTGAAATATTTACCATGATACTGACTATATTAAATTGTATTGTCATCAGAACTAAAGATGTTTTTTATTTATCCTAGCACGGCAAAGTGACCGCACTGCACCTGATGGTAAGCGCAGTGCGGTCTAATAAGAGTATCGAGTAGCGAGAGACGATTTATCCCGCGCTACTCAACACAATCATGCCGGCTTGCTCCTTCACACTACGCCATGGGCAAGAAGGTGAAAAAGCGGTCGAGGGTCTATTGTCAGAGTACTCAGAAGGCCGCAAAATGTCCAAACATTGTAGGCCAACTCTAGACCCCCGAGAAATATGCAAATATCAGATCAACAGTAATGGAGTATAATTTCAATTAGTAAATTTGACCCAAACAAACAAAAAGCAACCAGGGCAAGCTAAATAGAACCGTTTAATTAACAATCATGTCAACTACCCTAGTCAAAGTTCTGGGTGTAGTGGCGTTACTACTATCCATGGCTTACCATCAAGTCGGTGACTAGTTCTTATTGTAATCCCTCACACCTGTAATCCCCGGAGGGGTAGGCTGAGGTGTAACCAGTACACCTACATTTCCTAAATATATTACGGTCCTATTATGTGATAGGAGGCGCGCTGATGAGTATTTCTAAATAGAAAAATCCATTATCAATTTACCCGACCCGGGGATCGAACCCGAGATATCAGCACAGCAGTCGTAACGCATGTACAATTAAAACTGCGCTACCGAGACAATATCTTATCTAAAAGTAAAATGTTTTCTGTTACACCATACAAAATTATAGACATAAAAACACATTTATCATAAATAATTTAAGGAATTAAATGTCTAGCCTAAATCCTATAAAAGAGTTTGCTTAGTTCCAAAATCTGAACCGTACTGTATCGAATGAAGTCGGTAAATATAAACCGCTCGCCAGCGTCGAGTACCGCGGCTTCTTGTGTCTAACAGTAAATTAATGGCGGATTTATTTGCGCACCACTTAATCAGGATGACTTTGACTTACAAATTACACTTTTGATTTTGTCTCACATGACATATTACTAAACAAATTATATAACTACGGACTAAGAGGAAAAATATTAGATTGGCTTAAAAGCTATTTGAGTGGCCGTAAACACTGTGTAGAAATATCGAGACTGGTAAATAAACGTTACACAACATACAGATCGGAATATGAACAAGTTCATTATGGAGTACCCCAGGGAAGTGTACTTGGGCCTCTCTTGTTCTTGTTATATATCAATGATCTTCCAAATGCAACTCAACACGACTGCATTTTGTTTGCTGATGACACAACAGTTATAATAAAAGCCAAAGATAAAAGTGACATTGAAGACAAAGTGAAGGAATCTCTTACAAATATTATAACATGGCTTAGAAATAATAATTTAAATATAAATATTGAAAAAACTAAAATAATGCACTTTAAAAATTACAACAGTAAAACAATAGATATTAATATTCAATTTGAAAATAAAAAAGTAGAACAAACAGATGAAACTATATTTTTAGGATTAAATATTGACAAACATATAAATTGGAAATCACACATTGAACGGTTATGCAACAAACTAAACAGATTTGTTTTTGCATTACATAGATTAAGTAACATTGTCTCGAAAGAAGCTGCTCTGTTATCCTTTCACGGATATGTAGTTTCATCACTGAGGTACGGCCTTCCTTTGTGGGGAAACTCGGTAGACATCCAAAAAGTATTTATAGTGCAAAAAAAATGTGTAAGAGCCCTTTGCAATGCCAATAATATAGAAAGCTGTAAACCATTATTCAAGAAACTAAAAATATTGCCCCTTCCTTGCCTCTACATCTACGAAATTTCAGTTTTTGTAAAGAAACATCCTTTCTTTTTTCCCACAATGGAGGATATGGGATGTAAGAGTGCAAGACTGAAGGACAGGCTCTATATACCATTACAAAGACGCAATGTTTTTACAAAAAATGCTTACTGTATGGGCATAAAAATTTATAACCACTTACCTAGCGAAATAAAAGAAAGTAAATTAAATATATTTAAAAATAAATTAAAAAATATGCTTCTAAATAAATTATATTACAATGTGACTGATTTTATAAATGATAAAAATATTATTATGCGTTATTAATATTAACAATTAATATATATGTGACTTTGTTTATGACTGTTTTGAATTTATAATTATTATTTCTTTTGTCTTGACATTTATATTAGAATTAAAAAATAAGTATAATAAATAAATAAGTAAAGTAAACAATATTTGCACGTCAATAATGACAGATTGTGTGCCTCTGTATTTAACCTAAGATCTTATATGTAACCACATTCTTGCAAATAAATAAATATTATTATTACACGGCCCGAACGGCGAACCAAGAGGCTCGTAAATTCGTTTCTTTGTGTTACCATGAAGCTGTGGAACAGTTCGCCAGCTACCGTGTTCCCTACTTCCTATGACCTTGGGTTCATTAGTATTGTGAAGAAGCTAAACAGCAGGCCGGCATGATTGTGTTGAGTAGCGAGGGATGGATTGTCTCTCACTACTTGATACTCTAACTGAACGGCACTGCGCTTACCATCAGGTGCATTGTGATCACTTTGCCGGGCTAGAATAAAATAAAAACCCCTGATATAAGCCAGAATGTTGCCGGGCTGAAAAATGCAAGTAATTACGTACATGACTAAACTAATTTAATTTCTATTCAAGATAAATTTCATAGTAGATTACTACTATGAAAGAAAGATATACTATAATTAATTTGGCTCCAATTTTATTGAAACTTTACTTACTGTAACTCTAGGATTTGTCATGCTTAAACTCTAATTAATTAAATACATACATATATACACATATTCACTCACGCCTGTAATCTCCGAAGGGGTAGGCAGAGGTGTAACTAGTACACACACTTTTCGCCGAATTTATTTCGGTCTGTTAATGTGATAGGGGACGAGCCTATCGTCATACCGGGCACAATTCCAGACTACGGGCTGATACTAAGTATTTCTAAATAGAAAAACCAATATCAATTTACCCTACCCGGGGATCGAACCCGAGACCTCAGCACAGCAGTCGTAACGCATGCGCAATTACATCTGCGCCACCGAGGCAGCCATAACTATTTGTGTTTTAATTAGTTAAAACACAAAAAAATATTAATTAATTAATGGTTTCTTATGTTTACGTTTAATTAATTAATTATTTTAAAACCCTTAACGTTCACGTGAAATGAGTCACGTGCCGGCCGCGCCTACGTAGCGGTCGACGCTCTCGCCAAAGTCCAAGCGCAATGCGCTTAAATATTTGGCAATCACTATATTCCTACTCGTATAGTCTTCCAATTTTGCATTCTTCTATACGTGTATTATACTTTGATGGCATGGCACAAATTCACAACGAATATTGTGTATTCAAGTTGAACAAAAAATATATCCAACAGTCACACACATAGTCCCGAACCCACAATAGGTCGAACCTGTGTCAAAAAATTTAACACATAAGTTTGGTAATCAAAACTTGTATGACGTGATTGAAAAATCCTCTTAGGTTGGCTAGGATTTGTACCCACGTCTGCTACTCTACTATCACATTCTAAGAAAATTAAATTTGGCGAACTATGAGTGCACTAGTTGGATCTCTGTCTACCCTCTTGTGGGATAAAAATGTAAGCTTATAAATAAATCCATGGATTAATTATCATTGGACTGTGATATACTATTAAGAAAAGCCCTTGTCATTTCATCGATAGGACATGAATGAATCCATACAGAAAGTGCACCAGAATAACAGCTTTGCGTCCGTTATACAAGATGAGAGAAATCCTCACTTCCGTTTACTATTGCGTACACGTTCTGTTTTTATTTTCCTTTTTATTAGAAAACACACATGGAACTTGCCCTCTAGACCAGTGGTTCCCAAAGTTGAGTGAACAGCGACCCACCTAACTAAAAGTTCAAAATTCGTGACTCACCTCGGTTGACATGGTTAGTTGTCATGAAAAAAAACATAACTATATGAATGGACTGTTCAAATAAGAAAAATTAATAAAAAAGAAAACAACTCCAACTCCTCGGTGACTGCCTCGGTGGCGCAGTTGTAATTGCGCATGCGTTTACGACTGCTATGCTGAGGTCTCGGGTTCGATCCCCGGGTCGGGTAAAGTGATGTTGGGTTTTTCTATCCAGAAATTCCCAGTATTAGCCCGGAGTCTGGAACCTGTGCCCGGTATGGCGATAGGCTCGCCCCCTATCACATCATGGGACCGAAATTTGGCGAAAAGTGGGTGTACTAGTTACACCTCTTCCCACCCCTTCGGGGATTACAGGTGTGAGTGTATATGTATATGTATAACTCCAACTCGACCGACCTGGCGACCCACTAGTAGGTCGCGACCCATAGTTTGGGAAACACTGCTCTAGACATAGAGTAAATAGAAAAAATGTGTAATATATTGTATTTTTTTTAGTGTCCTGATAGTAACCTGAAGTGAAGCCCATTTGGTTTAAAGTTTTATATATTCTTCGAGTAAATTAAATTGAATATACTTAGGTAACTTTATTATTGTTCTTTACAAGTAAACTCGACTTTACTCGATTAATAAATCTTTACAATAACAAGTTAACAATAGCCAATAATAATTTATTAAAATTATCTCTTGCTCGGACAGTGCTTTGACCCTAGCAATCACTACTTATTTACAAATGATATCACAAAAAGTATTTGTTATATCAATAAGGTATTTAGTTAATGGACTATTTTTTTACATATAATTATTTAAAAAAATATGTTTTGAAATGCATAATTAAACGTAGCGATATCCGAGACAACGAGAAAGTTGAAAACCGCTAGGCCGATTCCCTATCACCTTTTTTTTTTCAGTGCCTTGATAGGCAGACGAGCAGACGGGCCACCTGATGGTAAGTAGTCACCGCCGCCCATAGACTTCTGCAATGCCAGGGCACAGCAAAGCCGCTGCCTACCGTCACCTATGTACCACCCGGCACTGCCAGCTGAAACCCCGCGGTGGCCTTTTTGGCGCTTACGGAGCGATCCCGGGGTATCCTTAGGTACACTAGATTGCAGCCGGAACTGCTCCTGCGCAATGCCTTGCGGCCCGTTTCAATGGGGGGAAGGCGGGTACTTATGAGCCCCCGTGCACCAAAGGACGCCCTCTATGACAGCGATGTGGCCTAACCCCCCAACCCCCATCGGGGTCGCATGATGCACTGAAATTGGCAGTGTACCGATATGGGCGCTAAAATATTAATAACCATGACTAAACGTTTGTATCATTATCATTTCCTGTTATAATGAAAATCCCGCTATTTAATCATAATGCACGTGGGAAATCAACATGGCGGTTCGCAGCTAGCTTTCCAGTATCTTATTGGCAACCTTTCTCATGACATTGCGGGAATTTTTCACAACCCGCTTGGTATACATGAAGTGACGATAGCTGTGTGAGTAGACTGCCGAATTAGTTGTAGCAGATTCAATAAGGGTATGTGGATGCTATGCAAGTAATAAGAATCTAAATCTTTAGGCCACTTAGTATGAACTTGTGGTGGTCGGAAGTATCTGTAATAGGATTTCCTTGTGCCCAAATGGTGAAGCATTTGGTCAGAACAAAAATACTTTCCATCTTACATTATAAAATAAATAGAGAAAGGTTATATTCTTCTCGTAGCATCCAATAATGTATTATCAGGACACGTTTCAGTCAAATGAGACTTCGAAGGTCACTCTATCTGCCCTTTATTTATCGTTAACTGTGTCGCATGTATGACATTTGTTGGATAATAATTTTCATTTCACAATGTTAGTAATGCTTTATATTATCTATTATATTATTTGAATATAGATACAACATAATATATATAAGCGTCTGATAACTGTGGTTCTAAAGTCCAGTTTGTTAAAATAATAATTAATTGTTAGGTGTTATTCGTTAGGTGTTCATTATTTTCAAATATATAATAGTCTCGCTTATGGTAAAAAATGATAAAGCATACATAATTAACGCAAACTTTGTGGATAACTAAATGAAATCGCGCAAAATAATGAACCTTGTGATAACACATTGATAACAATCGTACAGCCAATGCGCGTCAGTCATTCGGCGGGCGTCCAGCCGCAAGGACGTCGAAGCGCCAACTGACCCGCGATCAAAACGAACAACGAAATCAAACTCGAATAAATGAAACCAAAAATAATTAATTTCGAAAAAAGAACGCGCCAATAATTTTTTTATTAAAAATAATAAACGCGCTAAAAATCGAAAGCCACGTCGCATGTGTGCCTGAAACGTGTAGTATGCAAGTGAACTTCTTAGTGTATGCATAATTCCATTTGATCATTGGACGATAAATGTAGTGCATAGTGCATACAATGTTGCGACCTTGGAACGTGTCCGTGACTCGATTGTAAGCAAATGGGGTGTTCCAAATTTTGAATTTTGAACTGCGCATTCACATCAGATTGAATTCGGAAGCTCGGCCGACCGACGACCGACTCCTTGCTTCGATATACAAATTATTTATTTATTTTTTTAATGCAAAGAGACTAAGAATCATAAAGGTGCGTCCATAAGTGCTGTGTCCTTGACAAAAGTGTGACATGATTTTGTTTTTATTGAGCAGAGGTGATAAGGAATGTGTGTCACTAGTCTAATGTGTGATTTATCAAAATGTCACTACAAGAGGTGAGTGATTTGAGCACAAATCATAGTTAAGACGGTAGCATGAGAAAATTATTTTTGTATAAATCGGAATGATTTTGTTAATTTTGTTTATGCGAAAAGGCAACGGAAATTATGCGTTCTGCCTACATAAAAATGCATGTTTTAGTAAATTGTTAACAAATAACATAAAACGGCCCCCGCAATGTCTATAAAAGCGAAGTTAGGTATAATGTAAATACTGTGTGGCGGTGAGATCACCGGTGTTTCGTTAGGTCATACCTACTGTTAAACCGTAGAGGCAAGAAATCTAGACTCGTAAACGTCTCGGTTCTAAGTTATTACTTATATGTAATTTCTGTTATACGTGATTCGAAATAATTGGTACATGTTTTTATGTCCAGTCCATTACGTGTTATGTTGTGACATTACTAGATAAGAAATCGACATGGACAAGATATTTACAGATGGTATTCTAGTTACATTTATTGAAGGCAATTACAGAAAAGCAAATAATAAATAAATAACACCTAACAGTCACACAAATAGCTCCGACCCCACACTAAGCTACGAGTCTTGTGTTGTGGGTATCAGGGACTACGAGAGACGCACTACTCGCTACTCGGCTACTCGCCAACTGCGCCACGGAGGCTGTCAATACGAGTTGTTGACCAAGACCTCAACTAAATCTGGTTTAAATGGCTTTATTATTTAACCGTAGTCAAGTCAACCGTAGTTTAGCTGGTGGTAGGATATTCATATCCGCCCGGATAGCGACCACCGTACACAGGGCGAAAAACCCGTCATAGTGGCACACGCAAATGTGTCGCGTTCCGGGATCAGCCAGTGTACATCCGGTTTTTGTCGGGGGTCTGGAGTTGGGGTACAATGGCCATTTTGCGGCCTTCTTAGTACTCTGACACTAGACCCTCGACCCCTTCTTCACCTTCTTGCTCATGGCGTAGTGTGAAGAAGCAGGCCGGCATGAGTGTGTTGAGTAGCGGGGATAGATCGTCTCTCGCTACTCAGTACTCTATTTGGACCGCACTGCGCTTACCATCAGGTACAGTGCGGTCACATTGCCGTGCCAGGATAAAAAAAAATCGTAATTATTGTTAAACTCTTTTCACAGTCAGGTAATATCATCACGTAGTAACAGCAATACCAATTGTCACTATCTATCTTCTATATCTATAAAAATTGATGTGTGTATGTGCTAAAATGGCTAGAGCGATTTCGATGAAATTTTCAGGCAATTTTCAGATTAGCTCAACGTGTGATCCTTTAAAGTTTGGTGGCAAACGGATCAGCAGATATTTCTTGGCTTTTTGGTATTCTTGTGTCGTGTCCCTACGGAACGGTTCGCTAATTTGTGATAAAAATAAATTAAAAACATGAAAATATTAATGAAACAACTTATATTTAACTATAAAAATACTTCGATAATACAAAATTAACTACGGTAAAAAAAGAAACTAAGCCTCTGTCGTCATTTAAACTGAAGTTAGCTTATCGTGGGGTCGAATGCATGCTTATGAAGCAATGTTGCCTTTAAACAGAGAATAGAATCTAACACAGTTAAGGGATCCTTGAATACAAATGGCTGATTTTCGCATTGACACATTACACATTACAAAGTTAATAGAAATGTTTTATCAATGTATATGTAGAGGTGTAGCCAGAAGTCATTTTAATTTCGAGGGTGGAATGGCTGGGGTTTAAGAGTATGTCAGGGGAGGTGTTTCTGGAAAGATCATTTCACTCACTGGTTGTTTTAAACTACAAGAATTCAAGTTTAAACGACATTCCGAACATAATGTCGCAAATATAAATATTAGATCAATTTACCATAAGTAAAAATTGTGTTATTGAATTTGATGGAAGATCCAATAATGAGGCCAAGATTGTTCGCTATCAATACCCATTCCTTAGTTTCAAGGCAATGCAATAATGAGCCTTCTGGTTCGTTCAGTGTTGGTAGGTAGTTAAAGTTAAGTTTAAGTTAAAGTTAGTTCTAAAAATTTGGACAAAGATTTGATATAGCACACGCCCCAGTATGTACATTTGCTAATTTGGCAATTGTTGGTAAATTCTCAGCTGTATGGTTACGTTATGGTTGTTTGGTAGTCCCGCTAAGTCGGTACTCGGGTTCAAGAACCCCGTTCGCGAAAAGAGTTATCGCTACGGTGTTTTTAAATTTGCCCACTGCCAGCATGCGAACCGATTTGAACCGTGTTTCGCGATCGTGAACTTGTTAATCAGTGTATCTTAAATTTGTTTATTTAGAAAAAGAACTGTTAGATAATTTAAGTATTATCAGACACTATCCCACTGTAATTTCTGTAAATGAGGACTCAGAATCGACAGTGGAGTCTAAGCGGAACGCATTTAAAAACCAAGTAGTAGCTCTGCCATATAATTGATAAACTGTTTCATCGTGCAAAAATGTAATCAAAGAGAAGTATGGAAAGAATTTTGAAATATAAATGATCCACTTATCTATTGCAAAGCAGGAGATATAAACCTGCTTAGAGACATTATAAATGGAGAAGTCTTAATAATATTTATCACAAATATTATAATTCCACTTAATGCTACATTTTTAATTAGAGGCTAAAGGAAAAAAATCAACAGTATTTAGCTTTTAGTTCCATCCTGTCGGATATACAACGATAACCGCTGACTAACTTGTTGATTGATCGATACTTGCCACTCAATAAATTGCATTAGATTCTACCACTGGAACTAATTTAGAATCAATACTTATCTTTAAGTGTATCGGTTAGTCGAATTTGTTGACAGTAATTGAAGAATTAAATTTTAAGTCGTTCAAAATTCTTCATTTATAGTATACGCTAATGACTTAGCAAAGAATACCAATTCTAGAGAGTCTAGTGCTCTAGTCATTAGACAATTCAGCAGTTTCGTCCAATCGTAACTCGAATACATTATTCAGAATATTCAGAAAATTAAGTGCGATAGTCAATGAAAACAATATTACGTTGGTAGTATTTGTGTAAATAAGATGAGGCATTCAGGTGACCTTGTAGAGTGATAAGTGTGTTTTTCACGTGCGGTTTGGTATTTAAATGTGCCACGTCAAAGTGTTTACTGTATTTTATGACAAGGAATTTTGACATGCCAAAAACATCTCACATTGTTAGTGTCCCTATACATGTAAAATCTTTCGCTCAATTCTACATTTTCAAGTCTTGATTTGATACTTTATTTATTTTATTTTATTTATTTTTTATTTTATTTATTACACACAAAACAGGTTACAATCGGGTACAAATAGTATACAAAATTGTTTAAAGTTTTTTAACATAATTATAACCCACAAATTTGTGTTCCGGAATTAATATTAAGTGTTAACGAGATAACAAAGCAAAAAACATCTAATACAATGCTAATTTCAACTAGTTAATTTTTAAATATGTTAGTGGAGTGGAATACGAATGAGAAAAAAAAAAACACTTAGTGTATGACATACATAGTTAAATTGACATTAAACTTAGCTTAAGATAAATCGTTAAGGACATTACGGATCAGATTCTTATATGTAGTTATATTGTTGCTATGAAATAAATCTATAGAGGGATTCTTATTTACTAGTTCATTATATTGCCGACACATACGGAGAATAGGATTGAAATAGGATGTATTATTGCGGAATATTTTGAGGGAGAAAACGCTTGGTTTACGGGTTCTGTAATTAGTATTAATATTTAAATCAGACAGCAAAGCCGGAGAATCTATGAGTGAATGAATAATTTTGTATAAGTACACAAAATCGGCCTCAACATGACCACGACCACTCTGTCAAGAGTGTACGACTACGAAGAAGACACAAAATCACTCAAAGAGCGTCTGGTTTCTAATGAAAGCGCATGAAAATGAGCCAACCGGTCCTCGTATGATTTAAACTTTCGGTGTAAATTAAATCTGAAACAAACAACCTTAAGGCAAGTTCTCTGAACCTTTTCAATACGATTAATGTGGGTTTGATAAAATGGAGACCATATGACTGAACCATACTCCAGAATTGTTCTGGCCAAAGTGTTGTACAAGTAAATAAGACTATGAGGACTTTTAAAATCTTTTGTAATGCGACCTATGAACCCTAATATTTGTGAGCTTCTTTTGATGACGTGGTCATAATGGTCTCGAAAAGAAAGTTTATCGTCGAATAAGATACCCAGGTCCTTTGCAACGGTTCTCCTTTCGAGATTATGGTCGTTCAGTGAATATGTAAACATAGTTTTGTTTAATTTCTTAGTAAAGGAAATAATAAAACATTTCTGAACATTTAAAAACATCTTATTCTCGGTGCACCAATTAGCGATAAGATCAAGGTCATTTTGCAGATCTATCGCATCACGAATGCTTGTTATGGAATTGAAGACTTTTAAGTCATCTGCATACAAAAGACATGGACACTTCAGGCGATCAATTAGGTCATTAATAAAAATGATGAAAAATAAAGGGCCAAGGTGAGAACCTTGCGGGACGCCTGAAGTGATAAGGACGGGGGACGACTGGGCACCTTTAAGAGCGACTAATTGAGTTCTCCTTGCAAGATACGATTCAACCCATCTTAACAAGCTTCCATGGATGCCAAAAGAATTAAGTTTGTTACAGAGTATGGTGTGATTTACCTTATCAAATGCCTTAGAGAAATCTGTATAAATAGAATCAACCTGCACACCACGTGCGAAAGATGATCACCACTGATCTAAGAATCATCATTAAATAGATTTCATGTATTTGCTTACCCATAATCGACGCAATATGTGTACGATCTTCACAAACGAACAAAGCAGATATGCCAGTGTAATTAGCAAGTTAGAACTCTCAAGGGCACTCTCCTACTTTTGCCATTCTACGCAGACTAAGCAATGTTTAGACAAACGGCAGAATAATATGCATAAATATGTTCTACATATTTATGCTTAATAAACAAAATTTGATGTTACTACATTTTATAAATATTGTTTATCAAGACGGAGAAATCATTTAGATTCGCTAATGTACCTTGTCTTCACTTAGAGTTAGACTTAGGCAAATTATTTTTGCATGATGCATTCTTCTGAATTCCGAAGATTATCATCGAGTATCTGATCAGTCCATCTCTTACACTGGAGGGGTTCCAGAATTATTTTCTTCGTGTAAAATAGGTACTTAATAATGATAAGTAGTTACAGTGTAATTCAAATCGCCTCAGTAACTCACAATAGGGAAACGAGGTTAAGACTAAAAAATAAAATGATTATCTAAAATAGAGTTAAAAAATGAATTGCATATTTACCTGTACGCTGGCTGTATTGTTCCTTTTTGTTGTCTGTCAAGTTACTATTGTAGTATTCAGGTCACTTGCTCTTGACCTATTGACGCTGGGTTTGTTTAGGTATTGACGCTTTACCAAATACACAGATAGTCAGTTGTATTCAAGTATTTAGTAACTTTTTTTACACCTGAGAGTTCTCTATTTAGATCGTATAAAAAGTCTACTTACTTATCCGCTTGAATCCAGCAGAGTATATGAATAGTCATTGGATTTAAAATCTTTAAAAATTCAAAATTTTTTTTTTGTTTCTGTTCGATTCTATGCTTTGTCGTAGTATTTCCCTACCTGGAATATGAACCCATATCAAACTAGCGCAGAAAGTCTGAAGATGTATCCCCGTCTATCGAACAGCGTTAGTTAGTCACACGTCAGACTTTTTGCTCGTATCAAATGCATTAACCTTTAGTGCTAATTAAAAAAAACAAAGCATTTACTTAGTCATGTCTCGGTTATGGAGCGTTCCGACGCGTCGTGAATAAGAAATTGTTTATAATAAAACCAACCAAAAAACAATTACTCACGTGCCTCGATGTGACTGGACTGAGCTGGCGGTATGATGTGAATTAAAACTATATCTACGTTTTTACATTTCTCTCTTCGGTCTGGTAGCATAGCAAACATAGTTATTGGATCCAATAAAATGCTGATAATACCTAGTGAAATTTCTGATCGATATCCAAACACACCATGTCTTGCCAATATTAGATTTATATCCGATATGACGATACGATCACCATCATCACATCATTCTACAGCAATAAGAACGCCGACCCCTGGATCTTCTAGTTCCATGTCTGCCTATATCGGGAATAACCAACAGCTTATTTCAAATTTACGTAAAGCCAGCTGAGTAGCCTACTGTGAAACGAAAGGCCGTGTGTTCTATTCCCGCACCGAGACAAATGTTTGTGTGACAGGCAGTTATTTGTTTCGGGTTCGGGTATAGTACCGTAGTTCATCGTAGTTTTTAATACCCTGGTTATAGGTTTTACTTAGTAGGGTCCCAAGTCTATGTGTAATAATATAAAATTGTAATGAATATTAAGAATATATATAGATATTCTAAAACCGAGGCAAATTTTGTAGGCAAAGTATATCCGACTGCAGAGACTCCGTCACCCCTCGTTTGGCGTTGAGCGTCTTGTTTTGTTTTGTTTTTGCACTAAATTCATCATAATACGTTTCGGTATAATCATTTTGTTGAATCATGCTAATAAAAATGGCAATTCGTGAAGGGAGAGAGATGGATTTAATGCAGTTTAATACCATTTTATTTTATTTATTACTAAAATCAGCGCTGTCTCATAAGGACACAAGTCTCTTCATTTTGGAGAGAAGTTTCAAAGTGTTCCAAAGAGTTTTGGCTCATGTTTTACCACATGATTCAATGTGGTGGGTAATGACCCAATAGACGTGGTAATGGTTTCATCTATTCATTAGAATAGTGTACAAGGTTTATAGTTTGGCTGCTCTTTAAGGACATTCCTGACATTTCAGACGATTTCAGAATTAGAAAGGTTGTTTGACAGGAACAAAATTAATTTTTGTGTTGTGCGAGAATTTTGTGATCGGTACCAATGTCTGCGGAGACTATTAGCTGAATTGCTCGATGACCCCACAGGGAAGCCATTTTAGCATTGACGTCACGAGACGACGATGCGACGATTATTGATTATCTATTACATATTAATTTGACGGCCACCCACGCGGGAAGCTGATGGAATTCAGTTTACGAGCGTCCTACGCTGTTGCGATCACGGAATATTGGTAAGACTTACCGGTGTTATGAGGTCTAATATGCAGAAGGTATTGTCACAATATTTATAGCTGCTATGGATTTTAATTTGAACTGCTGAGTGTATAAAATGAATTGAGCGATCGTAATATTTATCCAATTTAGTGGAATGATAAATTTGGATTTTTTGGCGAGAAATTATATCCGTTTACATTCTTCGTAGCCCAATGGGAGAGTAGCGGACTGTGAAACGGGAGGGTGCGTGTTCGATCCCCTCACCGAAATTTTTGTTAATGTGATTCACAAAAAATGTTTCCGATATGGTTTTTGTAAGATCGAAAGTCTCTCGCAGTGTCTGATACCCACAAGATCCAATCCTGTGGGATCACTGTGTGTGTGTGACTGTGGGTGTTATTATTTTTTCTGGTTTACAATGTTAGGTCAACATAACATACCTTCTACACGTAGACGCTAACCTGAATGTCTGAAGAGGTAGGTACACTAAAGAATGAAATCAATCTAAAGCCATTTTGTAAACTTCCAATAATCTTCAGCATTCAAAACACTTACTTGATAAAAATAGTTATTTCCAAATATTTATACAAGGCGCAATTACGTTCAGAGCTGCGATGCAATACTGCACTTTATAATTACGCAAGAGGTGAAGAAACGATACTGTCTTGAGTTTTATATTAACCATACCAGATGGACCTGGCTAAAATTATTCAGTTATGTAATACTATCGTACTACTTTTGGTTATTAATCTAAATTTTCTGACATTCTATTATCAACATCATACATAGCCTGAAGGGTCTCCCACTGCTGGGTATAGGGTTCATACTATGCCATTTACTACAGTCCTGAGGCATTCGCAATCCAAATCCGACTTGCGATCTTAACAACTTCGTCGGCCCATCTTGCTGCTGGACGACCAATACG
The DNA here is from genome assembly GCA_905220505.1 of Laothoe populi. NCBI lineage: Eukaryota > Metazoa > Arthropoda > Insecta > Lepidoptera > Sphingidae > Laothoe > Laothoe populi. The sequence goes on along the minus strand of HG992155.1, from coordinate 1,763,001 downwards.
CAGCTTGTCGTGTCTTGGTCAGCACTCGTTGTCTCACTCCATCTATCGCCTAGGTATATGTCATGCCCAATTTCAATTCTATATATGGTCGTAATTTATTTTGTTGATCCTAAAGTATTATTTCCTTGCTTATTAAATTGGCTCCATTTTGTAATTAATATACGTTTATTATTTGAATTCGGTACCTAGCTAGGCTGGATTTATAAATTTAAAAGCAGCAAGTTATGGTTGCTGGAACTGACCCAATCCAAACTCCTCCGCCCCTCTAGAATTAAAAAAAATAAAAATTACGTCATTTCAGGCCACTCTAATCTTGTTAAATTTCTAGAAGCACCTAAAGAAGTGGCGCCACCTATAAAACAACGGATGCTAACGTACTTACAGTCGACATGAAAAATCGCTTATCGTATTGTCATTACATTTAAATTCAAATTATTCATTGGCGCATCGAAACCGGTTTGAGTCGATGTCGCTCCTTGTGCGCTGGCGGTTATTTTTATATTCTGTTGAAACTTGCAGAAGGCCGTGTAAGACATAAACCATAAGCACACAGCTAATGTACCTACTGACTAATAAGAGCTATATTAATGCCTACATGGTCATTAAACGATTTCAGTTTTGTTTTCTGTATCCCTAAAAGGCAACCTAATTTCCGTACTGTGATGTAATAACACAAGCATATGGTCGTTGTCTTCAAATTCCGATTCCAGACAACTGTCATTTATGTGTTCAAAAAATCTAGGTTCTATGACGCACCGTTAATAAATGTGATACATATCCTCTCGAGTTAGTTAGTTTTGATCTGGGTGTTAGTGCCGAGAGTCTGTCGTAGTCCCTCATACTTACATTTTTTTACATTTTTATTCATTTTATATTTTATTTTATAATACATGTTAATGAATGAATGATACAAGATGTTTGTATCCGTTCTTTCTCTGTTATAAACTTTTACCCAACAATAGTTATATCGTATTCAAAATAAACAACAAAAGTGAAAAGATGCGTTACTTGTGCATAAATATTTGTATATCATACTCCGCAAACAAATTTCTGTTTTTTCGCTCAATATCCCCCTTTCTAATTACATCAGCTGTGGCAATATTTATTCAGTCATTTTCCTTAAACAACATTGCAATTTGCTATCGTTTTTAGTACCAATAATACTTGACTTTCATATACATACATATACACTGACGCCTGTAATCCCCGAAGGGGTAGGCAGAGGTGTAACCAGTACACCCACTTTTCGCCGAATTTCAGTTCCATAATGTGATAGGGGGCGAGCCTATCGCCATACCGGGCACAGATTCCAGACTCCGGGCTAATACTGAGAATTTCTAGATAGAAAAACCCAATATCACTTTACCCGATAGCATCGATAGCCTAGTTGGTTGCGGTACGGACTGTCAAGATGAAAGTCGTAGGTTCGAAACCCAAGTGGCATACACCTTTCTAAAACTTTTCTAAAAGTTATGTGTGTATTAAAATGTTAATTATCGCTTGCTTTAACGGTGAAGGAAAACATCGTGAGGAAACCTGCATATCTGAGAGTTTTTCGAAGGTATGAGAAGTCTGCCAACCCGCATTAGGCCAGCGTGGTGGACTAAGGCCTAACCCCCTCTCATTAGTAGAGGAGGCCCGTGCCCAGCAGTGGGACAATGTTTAATACAGGGCTAGTATTATTATTATATACTTTACCCGACCCGGGGATCGAACCCGAGACCTCAGCACAGCAACAGTCGTAACGCATGCGCAATTACAACTGCGCCACCGAGGCAGTCACTTTCAACTTTAAATTAATTGTTATGTATTTAGTTTTCATATACCGCACATATTTGTTATGTTTTGGAACGTAAGTTGTTGATAATTGCAATACAGATTTAACCAGGTGTGAGAATATTGTGTATTTTTTTATTATAGTGACATTTACCGGCACTTACTTGTTAGTATTGCTTCAAAGCTCGGTCGACCAGGGATTAACTGGTGATACTGTTAAGAGACAACTACCGGGATTAGTTGCATGCAGTGTGTTTTAATCTTGACGTCTTAGTAATACCGTTTTAGGTAAGTGCGGGCCTGAGACATGGGTAGCCTATTAACTATACTAAGAGCTCCGTCGTCGGTCGGACAGCGAAAGATTTTGACCTGCTGCTTTCTGCTTTCTTTCTTTCTACCACCAGTAAGATATTGGCATGATTGTGTTGAGTAGCGGAGGATAGATTGCCTCTTGCTACTCGAAACTCTAATTGGACAGCACTGCGCTTACCATCAGGTGCAGTGTGGTCACTTTGAGGTGCCAGCATAAAAAAAACTTATTCGTCATACTGAATACTGATGTATCACGAACTATTGATCAAACCGAAAATAAGAAAGTTTGTATGTATGTTTGTAACGCCTCAACGGATTTCTGTGTAATTTGAACGGAATGCTGATAAAAAAAACCCCAATAGTCACTAGTCCTGACCCCACACTGGGTTAAACCTTTATCAAACCTGACCAGAAACAAATATCTGTCTGTCACAAAAACATTTGTCTCGGTGCGGGCATCGAGCCCATGGCCTCTCGTTTCATAGCTGGCTTTTCGCCCGCCGCACCACGCTGGCAAGCTTATATTTTGGATTAACACATAGACTACGTTTTTATGTCAAACGCGGGTTTGATTCTCGTGCTGAAGAAAATATTTTAATGGGAGAAAATATTGGGTACAGTAGTACACTGTCTTTACTTTTTTTTTAAAGTAATCCCGCGAGCAATGTTAAGGACTAAATCAAATACTAATACCTATTGCTTTGTCTACTGCCTAATCTACTCTATCCAAAGTCTATGGTTTTGTTAATTGCGGTGTGGGGCCAAACTTGGCGCCCTTGCTTTACACAACTCAACTTAATTTCGACAACCTTCAAACACACCCGTGAGAATCAATAAACACAAACTGAGGCGTTAGCAACACAAGACTGCCTTGCATCTCTTAATTATTTCTCAAGGGATTAGGGCATGTTTGCCTTAGCATTTAAGCCGTGTTATCATCAAGGGAAGTCGGGTTTCCTTGAAATTGTACTGCAGGCTGGATTTTATCGAGTAACGAAGTATAGTTGTCTCTTGCTACTTGATACTCTTAACTGCATGGCACTGCCTAACATACTGATGTTACGCAGTGCCATGCTCTTAAATCTCTATCTCTAATCTGAGTGGTAGAGCCACGCTGTAGATATATTTGTCTACAGCATGAATGGGCCGGCTCGACCGGGGTAGTACCACTGTCTCACAGAAAACCAACGTAAAGTGACAGTTTACTGTCGCGTTTCGTATGGTAAGTGAGATATCCGGAGGCCTAGATTCCCCCTTCCCTTCCCTAATCCCTATTCCTGTCCTTCAAGGCCGACAGCGCATACATGACACTTTCAGTATTGTGGCTGTTCATGGGCGGTGGAGATCACTTAACATCAGGTGACCCACTAGCTCGTTTGTCGGACTATGCTATAAAAAAAATGCCTACTAAACAAAATCTACTAAACAAAAGAAAATATGTTCACAAGCAGAGGAGCAATGTTGAGTGTTATAATCTCGAATGTAAAGTGGTTATTATTTATTAAACGAAGAAATCTGGTGTGGTTTAATCGTGAATCTTGCATATGCGAAGCCACTCAGCAATGCGTTTCCTCCATCCGCTTTTACAATACATATCATACATTTAGGGTTGCCAATTGAAACATAATGTAAAACGTACGTGAAGGTTTCATGGTTAATTTTATTACCTGTCCGATTTTTCGAGCCTGCATCGCTGTCGCCATTGTAATTGCGCAAGCGTTACGACTGCTGTGCTGAGGTTTCGGGTTCAATCCCCGAGTCGGTAATGCCGCTCGTGTGAAACTGATTTTTATGATATAACTTTTATCACATAAAAATACTCCGCCCGAGTTTATACGTTTTACAATATCTTTCTCTTAAGGGTTGAATTTTGAAAACTATCCCAATGTGTGCTTCATTGAAGAGTGCATTGTTGGAGAACATTAATACCAAGTGAACTTGACTTGTAACATATATTGTAGCACCATTTTAGGGATAAACTAACAAGTATAATAGCTTAGCAAGCCATGATTAAAATTAAGTTCGAAAATTGGCAATTTTATGTCCCGCGGTTTTCTCTGGCAGTTAATGGAATAATCAAGAGTCCGGGTGCAGTCCAAAATTCCTTCCTTTAGGCCTTAGTGTTGTCCCCTAAATGTCTAAAGTTGAACGCTAATTTGTCTAGTTCATTCTGCTTTTCAATTATAATTGGTTACATTTAAATCAATTAGTTATATGCAATTTAAATCAATTAATTTTGGAGTCGGTGCCGGTGTTGTTTTCTTTACTTTTAGATTTATAAAAACCAAGTCTGGATCTATTTTATATTTTTTTGTATGCCTGATTATTCTGTTTTTTCCATGTTTTGGCTGGCACCGACTCCAAATAATTGATTTAAATTGCATATAACTAATTGATTTAAATGTAACCAATTATTTTTTGCTTTTTAGTTGTGTCTGGGTTTTTTTGAAGGCGGTTTAATTTTTATTTAAAAAGTAATAATTTATTTTTTGCTTTTTAGTGGTAAATTATATAAAATCGGTTAAAAGCTGCTGAAGATATTAGAATTTACGTGTATTTTAATTTTATCACCCCCCTCCCTCACCCCCACCCCTTTTACCCTCTCTCACTGAAACTTAATTTTTATAATGAACGTAATGCAAAAAGAACCACTGGAATACTACTTAATTTTAAGGAGTTACCCTCTCCAGCTCCGAAGGTATTCATCAGATCTTCACCATATTTTTATGGGACCAAATGACAAGCACCAGCTTTCAATCAAAGAAAGAATGGTCGAAATCGGTTCACACAGTACGGAGAAACGAGGTAACAAACATAAAAAAAAAAAAAAAAAAGCAACATACAGACGAATTGAGAACCTCCTCCTTTTTTTGAAGTCGGTTAATAAAAGTAAGCAACCCTGTATTCAATGATTCAGTTTATTCATCCGTGAATCTACTTCACGCTTCGATTACAGATGGGTTTGTTGATTTAACATTTTTTACTTTGTGGACAGTTTAAATTACGCGAGATATTAATTTGATTCACATTTTTTTGCAATAATCACAATTTTGTTAATCTCTGCTATGAATAGACGTTGCATCCGTTGACGATACTAAAAATTATATTGGCTCTTGATTATATATCAATTCACTTTGGAACGTGACTCTATGAACATCATGTGTAGGTATTTATGGTCAACTGATTTTTAAATATAGAACGGTGTTCATTTTTGTTCCGTATTAACAATTTAACTACCGACCCTTTTCATTTAAAGGCCTCTTCTGACGTTCGCGAAATTCACTTTGTAACGTGACTCATGGGTATTTGTGATCAACCGATTTTAAAATATGGAAGGGCGTTCATTTGCGAACCATAGATAATATTTACATTTTGACCATATTTTAAAGTACATGACAATTTACATACAAAGCGTATGCTGTCGCTTCACTCTTTGCGCGTGTCGCTGTCTCCCATCTTTTACGTTTTTTTTATCCTGGCATGGCAAAGTGGCCACACTGCATCTGCTGGTAAGCGCAGTGGCGTCCAATTAGAGAATGGATTAACGAGAAACAATTATCCCTCGCTACGCCACGTGGTGAGGAGGTGAAGAAGCGGTCAAGGGTCTAGTGTCTGATGGCTGGAGTACTCTAAGGCCGCAACACGATTTGAATACTTTTTTGTCGTATACGTTTTTTTAGTGCCTCGATAGGCAGACGAGCATACGGGCCACCTGATGGTAAGTAGTCACCGCCGCCCATAGACTTCTGCAATACCAGGGCACAGCAAAGCCGCTGCCTACCGTTTCGTTTCTTAAAGTTACATAAAAATGTCTATTAAGAGAATCAAGAATCAAAATTATTTATAAGTATAGTGTAGCGAACATTTCAAATATTCGAAGCGCTGTATTGACTCCGATGGTCTATAAACGATTTATTATTATGAATAGGATCGAAAGTGAATTTTCGGCGCATTGATTCACGTATTACATATTGTTGTGGTGAAATTGTGAAAGTTATATTATTTGAACAGTGATGGTCCGTCCGTTAATACTTCATCAATATTTGTGTATGTAATTATATAAGATATTTCATAGGAAATTCATTAGGAAATTATATCATGCTTTACGAGTATACTAAAGAAATCAATTAATTTCATTAAGAATATCAAATAATATGAAGTAGTTCTATATCAAATAGTAATTATATTCAGCTTTCTTTCAAGTGCCTATAATTGGGCTCCTATTTGTAAATTAATACTTATAATCCCCATCCCCCCTTTAACAAATAAATAAATACATCCAACACACACGTAGCCTTGACCCCACACTAGGTAAAACCTGTATCGTGGGTATCAACAACTATGAGGGATTACGGTCCTACAACACCCAGACCCGAAACAAATATCTGTGTGTCACACAAACATTTATCTCGGTGTGGGAATCAAACGCCCGACCTCTCGTTTATAGCCGGCTACTTGCACACTGCGCTACGGAGGCTGTCAAAAAAACTGATTACAAGCATATTGTATTGTATCATGAATCCATTAACTCTTAGTCGAAGCGGGCCTGACGTCAGTTCAGCTTTTTCGGGATCGGCCTCGTCGATTCTTGCGTCAAACGTCCGAGATGCAAAGCTGTTTCCAAGCGGTTTGGCGGGAAATAGCTACCAATAAAACATGTGTTTATCCTGCGGTAAATATAGAATTATAACGTGTAAATAGAGGTTAGAATGCAACAACAGGAAGATGTGGTGAAGTAACGCCTTTGAATATAAAAACTGCGTGTCTCGATATTGGTTGACGCTACTATCGGAAACCGCCCAACCGGGAATGAATATAGTTGGTTCCAGCTTTAAAGATATGATAGTTTTGGCCCCGATAGATGGCGCTTTTATCAAGATTTATTTTTATATATTCAACGAAAATTTGGTCTACATAGAAGGCAGTTATGTGGCAGGACAATATCTGCTCGGGGCCTTAATTTATATAAAATAACTAACTGACCCGATGAATGGGATTTCCAAAGATAGTGATTTCATAATCTCGATTGCTTCCCTTCAAGTTCATTCCGTATCATTCTTCTTAGTTTTGTGGGAATGACTATGGAAGATTTTAGAGGTCAATCCCTATAAGGTGACCCACTTGCAAAAAGCACCAAATTAAAACAAATAATTATTCCAGGCTTATTTAATTTTTTGTATTAAATTTTAACATGAAAGAATAAGTATTTTACAGTAGGTAGTAGTGGCGCCCTGACATTTCTGTTGCCCATGGATGCCGCCCATGGTCTACATGAATGTCAGCTCGTATGTCCCTGAAGGCCAATAAAAACTAAAAATAATTATTAAACACGAGGAATTTGTTAAATACGTTATAGCAAAAACACCTTTAATTGAATACAAATGGCTAGAACATCAAGGAATTTATAAATATTTCCCTATTATTATCCTGCTATAGGAAATCCTGCATCAAGGTCACGTTCAAGGTGATGATAACAACAAAATGTTATAAACTGTAAATAGTACATATCTATAGTGATAAATCAAATACACAATTTTGTACTAATGTAATTGATAGTACACACCTACGCACTCACGCCTAATCCCCAAATGAGTAGGCAGAGGTGTAACTAGTCTTCGACTTCGCCGAGGTTATCACCGTCTCATGACAATATGATGAGAATGAGCCTATCGCCATATGGTATGCAATTCCAGAGTCTGGGCTGATTTCGTGATAGAAAAACCTAATATCACTTATACTCGACCCGGGATCGAATCCCAAACTTCAGCGCAGCAGTTTACTGCGTAGGCAATAAAACTGCGCCGTCGAGGCAGTATATTGTAAGTTACCTAACTTAGTATTTATAACTTACACTAAACAGTCACTTGCATTAATACGGCGGAACTGCGAGAAACTTTCGTTCTCACAGAATGTAGCCGCGAAACAAATGCCTATTACGAATCATATAAACATTGGTCTCGGTGCGGGAATCGAAGGCACGACTAGTTTAACAGCTCTGTACTCAATCACCACTGAACCACGAAGGGCGTCGGGTCATTGGGTAGTTAACATGGTCCAAAGTCGGACCGTTGTCTCAAAATGTACGTTAATAAGATAAATGATCGGGTTTAGAACCTTTCAGACAGATATTTGTTGCGGGTCTGGGTGTTGTGGGACTGTAGTCCCTCGTAGTTGTTGATGCCCACGAAACAGGTTTTTCCTAGTGTAGGGTCAGAGCTATGTGTATGGCTGTTGGGTGTATTTAAAAAATAAGTGTGATTTATAAGTATTTGTTTCTGGTCTATTGTGGGACAGTAGTAAGGACTTCAAGTACCAGTTGATACCCACGATACAAGCATAGCCTGTGGGGTCAGAATTATGTGTGTGTGACTGTTAGGCGTATTCATTTATTATTATTGAAAACTCTTTGATTGACGAACTATGGTCTAGGTCCTTAAGCCGTAGTGTGAAGAAGCTACACAGCAGGCCGGCATGATTATATTCAACAGCCAGGGATAGATTGTCTCTCGCTACTTGATACTCTAAATGGACGGCACTCACCATCCGGTGCAGTGTGGTAACTTTGCCGTGCCAAAAAACCTCCCAATCATTATACAAACTCAAGTTTCCGCACAGATGCCCAGTCAATCAGCACCACTCACCACAAAGTAAAACATTGGTAACGCTAATATAGGTCGTGCTTTGATCACCCGCTTCATACCTGTTTCCTTTGTAGGTGTGAATGGATTCTTCACATTATAGGCTTGGCTATTGATTCTGCAGTAGCTGATGAGTAAACGAATATGTCTAAAAAACATTTAATTTATTTTGGAGATATCAGAATACTATTATTATTCATCGAAGTCAATATTGTCATTTCTGACATTACTAAATTTAACTGAGACAGTGTTAAGTATTTTAGTATTTTAAAAGTAAAGAATGAGTGTTGAAATAAATGAAAATAACAATAATAAAAGAAATTGGTTCTTAGATGTTTAGTTATTTCATAAATGTATTGTTTACATGAGAACTCGTAACTTTGATTGTATTGACCTAAAATTGGTTTAGTCCTTAAATTTTAGACGATTACAGAATTTAAAATTTTGTTTGGTAAAAACAAAATAAATTATTTCTAATTTAAAGAATTTTTATCAATTTGAAAACTAGTTTTTATTATTAAAATACTTTATAATATCAATCTTACAACACAGACAAACTTCAAATATTCAATACAAACTGTCCCGAACACTCCGCTTCGCCTTAAAAATATCTTTGTCCCGTCTATCCTGCGGAATAACATTTTCTGGAATAAAAAGTAGCTCATGTTACTCCGGAATAATGTAGCTTTCCATATATGTGAATGATTTTTAATCGGTTAAGTAATTTTTGAGTTTATTCATTACCAACAATCTTACAAACAATCAAATCTTTCCTATGTATATAGTATAGATAACAATACATAACTTTCAATATAATCACCTGAAAATATTGTTTAAACAAAGATATTCGCCCTTCCTTCTAACAGTTGGCCAACCCTCCCTCTCTGACACTCCTGTAAAGAGGAGTGCCGATCGATATCTCTCGACTGCCGGCCGCTCCCTGTTAGCGAATTTATATTGAAGTAATATGAAAGTGTTTTTATTTAATACGGCCACATTATCCGGCGAAAGTATGCATCATCAAATACAGAATATTGTGGATTTTCTTCTTTTCTATTTGGTGCAGGGGCTGGCTGAGAGACAAGATGTCGCGGATTCAAGCAATAATATATATATCTTTTTATCCTGGCATGGTAAATTGACCACAATGCACGAGATAGTAAGCGCAGTGCCCTCCAGTTAGAGTATCAAGTAGTGACAAACATTCTCTCGCTCGCTACTCAACACAATCATGCCGGCCTGCTCTGTAGCTTCTTCACACTACGCCATGGGGCAAGGGGGTGAAGAAGCTGTCGAGGTTCTAGTGTCAGAGTACTCAGAAGGCCGCAACACGGCGAAAAATCGTACCCTAACTCTAGATCCCCAACAAAACCCGGATGTAAACTGGCTGACCCCGGAACGCGATACTTGCTTGTGCCACTATGGCGGGTTTTACACCCTGTGTACGGTAGTCACTATCCGAGCGGATATGTATATCCTACCACCAGCATATTATAACTTAACATTCATAAAGGGGTATATTATAGTTCTTGGTTTATAATTTTAAATATGAGTCATCAAAATGCAATTAACAAAGTAGGAAACGTTTATGCGCCAGTTTTAATGGACCGCGTCGGCATCAGGAAGCGACGATTGCTTCCCGCCGATTACATTGCTCCATATTCACATTGCACAAGTTTGTAGGTAGGCTCCGATCATTATCTTAAAGGCAAGGAATACATGTTAGCAACACAACAAAACTATGCAAACAAGGTGGATTTAATTATCACTGTTACACATCTCAGTGCTTAATATTAACACAACCGCATGTCAGGATTTACTACAGGCTTCTCTTTATAATTAATCGGTGCAGTAAGTGTAATCAGTTTAATGGTCGCGTCAACTTAGAGGGTAAGGACGTTTACACAGTGCGCCGCAGCGGCAGTGGCACCGCCAACATCGCAGTGCCGCTGTATTAGTCACCCTTGGATTAATAATATTCTAGACACATCTCAGAAATGTTAAACCAAACCCGGATCTCCACACCGCGATTCAACTATCTCTATTATTTAAACAGCACAGTTTTTGAAGTGTCTGAACAACTTAATTCTGTTTCGGTAGGAGACTGTGTTATGGCCAGCTTTAATTGTTTGTTCTAAAGTCTAATAAATAGAAGCCTCGGTGGCAGCTGTAATCAGGTTCGCGATACGGCTGCTGTGCTGAGGTCTCGGGCTTGATCCCCGGTCAGGTTAAAGTGATATTGAGGTTTTCTACCATAAAATAGTCAGTATCAGCCCGAAGTCTAGAATTGTGCCCGGTATGGCGATCTACTGGCCCCGATCATGGGACGGTAATAAGCTCGGCGAAATGTGGGTGTGCTAGTGTACACCTTTGCCTACCCTTTCGGGGATTACAGGCGTGAGTGTGTATGTATGTACAAATACAGAATTGTTGAAAAATTTAAATTTGGACGCGGATCTCACATGGTAATTTCATAAGTTGTTTAAAGATCGGTTGAAATAAACACGTATTGCAATTATTTCATCGATATAATTATTGCCATTTATTACATCCACTGTATTTTATCACGCGTTATCAACAAACGAACAGCTTCCTGTGGCACGGTTACGTCCAAATGACATTATATATGCGATATGCAAAACTTGTTAAGATATACATTGTTTTTGGGTACAAAAGAATTGACGATTAAATATGTATAAAAAGTGGACGTACTAAAATGTAGCACAAACAATATCCAAATTTAATTAAGAATTATAAAATTTATCATATTTTAGAATTTCGTTGAAGGAAACGACCTCTATGAATGAGAGAGATCAGGCTTTAGTCTACTACGTAACTACGTTGGGCTAATGTGGTTTGGTAGACTTCACATACCTTTGAAATTCGTAAGAGACTTCTCAGGTGCGGTTTCCTCACGATGTTTTAAATATTTAGCAAACGATAATTAACCATAAATACTCGTGTAACATGAGAATAGTCAGAGGTGTATGCCATTTGGGCTGGTTTCGAATTTACGACTATAGTCTCGACAGTACTTACATACCACTACCAATTAGGCTATAGTTGCTTTTCGCTAAGGTCATTATAAATCATCATTATCCTCAAAAATGTTCCAATAATCTACCAATCCATAGGCTGTTTATATTTTTCATTTACCCTAAAAAATCTAAAATCTGAACTAAAATCCAAACTCCATTGTTACAGGCATGCTTGGAACAAGAAGCCCGGGTGGCAGAACTAAGATCTCTAGCGGCCCGAGTGGCTGCCGAGACTGGGTCACGGGCGTTGCAAGCTGATGCAGACGCCCTGGCGCGTCGGCTGCAGCTGGTGGCAGGCGCCGTCCAGGCCCTCGCAGACCTGGGTGAAGCGAGGCAGCTGGCCCGCGCCAAAGCACATCATACTAAGGAGATGTTGTGTGATATGAGACAGGTCAGTTACCTTCGTGAATTATTAAGCCGTTTGATCGAGGATTTGGTTATTGGTTGGGTTAATGTTTGGCCGTGTTGCGGCCTTCTGATAACTCTCACACTAGACCCTCGACCGCTTCTTCACCTTCTTGCCCATGGCGTAGTGTGAAGAAGCAGGCCGGCATGGTTGTGTTGAGTAGCGGGGGACAGATTGTCTCACGCTACTCGATACTCTAATTGGACGGCACTGCGCTTACCATCAGGTGCAGTGTGGTCACTTTGCCGTGTTAGGATATAAAAAATACATTCCTGATATTAATACACTATTATTAGGGACTTCAGGGATGAATACTAATTCAGAATTCCCATAACGCTGTGGAATAGTGCCAGCTACCGTGTTCCTTCCTATGACCCTGGCTCCTTTAGGCGTAGTGTGAAGCTTCAGCAGGCATGTTTGCGTCGATGCGAAGTATAGGTATATCTCGCTACTTGATACTCTAATTGTACACTGCGCTTACCATTAGATGCAGTGTGGTCACTTTGCCTTGGTAGGATTAAAAAATGATACCTTAGTAACATAGCACGTTATAATACTTTAGTCCTGTCTTTATTTGTTACATTTACTGCTCTAGTACTTCTTTGAAAGCAGTCTGTATCAATCATATCCACGATAATTAAGCCAATAAAAACAATAGAAAGCCTATGCCAAGTGACCGACATTGCATAACGAACGGTCCGGCAGTTCCTACCATGAATTATTTATATGGGACAACGGTACTTATAGCTTATTGATTGTCCTCCATTTATGACAAACACTTCTATATAAAGTGTAAATTGTAATGACGATATATTTAGCTATGATTTAACTGATTAAAAGGTATTAAGGATTCCCTTATATAAAAGTATTGGTTCTAAGTGCCTTTCTTATTTATTTTTAATATCGTTTGCAATTACGACGAATTATTTGCAAACTAAATTCTATCATGAGCCTTCATGAAGTCATCTAAAGTAAAGATATTTGGATATATATACTCATTCTTTATAAATGTTCATAAAGCATTTAGGCATTGCTCGTTATAAAAGCAAAACTTTGCAAATGTATTTTTAATGATACAAAGTTTTAATCGTCTACAAATAGTAAAAGCAACAATTAATAAGTCATAATGTTGGCAAACCGTGCTGCATATTCTAAAACAAATAAATGTTTCAAATATTATAATACTTCCACATACAAAACCATAATTAACAGTTGCATTTAAATAAATATTTGCTAAGCACTAGGTGTGATTTTGTGCGTCATTATTTATTAGTCAATAGCCAAATTTAATAAATGTTGGTTGTTGAACTTACACACTATATCTTGTTTTTTTGTGGGGTGCTATGCACCATTCTCGTTCCCCTAACGACTTAAAGCTGGGCACTTTATCTATCACCCGCTGTTTCCCTACTCTCCTCTATTTTATACTCTATTCTTCTATGCACTCTTTTTCCTACTCTAACAAATAAACGGCTAAACGGTAGGCTGCGGCTCTGCTGTGCTCTGGCATTGCAGAAGTCTATGGGCGGCGGTGACTACTTACCATCAGGTGGCCCGTCTGCTCGTCTGCAAAAACTTGATTAGGAACTCAAAGGGTGGATTCATTTCTTTTCTTTTATTCTTTGCAGGATCTAACTCCTCTTCACGAAGACGGTGAAATCGTTGAAGAAAAACTTATAACTTTACGTGCCAACCTCATCGCCCTCGGTAAAGGTGAAGCTGAGATCGCCCCAGCCAAAGCAGAACTACCTGACATCGACCGTGACGTTTCAGACGAACATTCGATAGTTAGGATCCTAGAACTATGGCAAGCGATGTTCAGGGACACTTTCCTGCACTACCACAGGCTGTCAACGGCGCTAGTCAGATCAGGAGACGCCGCGACAGCACTCAGGCTATGGCACGAGTACCTGATAGACTTACAATCATTCCTCTCTGGTTCAGTTCCCGCTGATTACGAGAATCTGACAGAACACCGACGGTTGTGTAGGGTACATAAGAATCTTCTCACCTCACAGCGATCCGTTCTTATGAATGAGAACAGGGAAACAAAGAACAGAGATTTAGCGGACAAATTCGATACTCTAACGAACCTTCACAATGAAACCTTAGCTCGTATTGTTGATAGACACGACGAGGTCTGCACGCGCATCGCTGCATGGGACGATTACAGAGAAATCTACACAGAACTACTCCGATGGCTCAAGGAAATGGAACGTGAGAAGGAAAAACTTCAGCTCAGATACGTACACATCAAGAGGATACACAAGTTATTATCAAAGATACAGAATCTCTCAGACAAAGTGCCAGAAGGTAAAAAGCAAGTGGACAAATTACTAGTGGATCTCAAGAAAGTGCTCGAATTCACGGAGGAAGCGTACGCAGCATCAGTCAGGATGGAATACGCCGGCATCGTGAAAAGAGTTGACAACTTACAAGCAAGTCTCGACACCTGGAGAGACTTCTTGACTCGAATACTTGGACTTATCGGAGAATACGAGAAATTAACCAATGATCTTAACAAACTATACTCAAAGACGCAGGACGAGATTATCTCGTATTCCGATGAAGAGAAGTTATCTCGGCCACAACTCAAAAAGGCCATTGAAAAGTATACTGACTTAAGGACTAAGATTGAAAAGACTGAAACACAAATTGAAGCTCTGAGCGTTATTCAGGAGCAATTAAAAGAGTGCTTAAGCCCTCAAGATATGAGGATAGTTAACCAAAGGGTATGGCAGTTACGGCAACAGCGTGCTGACTTGGAACACCAACTTTCTATCATCATCCATAAGTTACAAGAGAGGCTAGAAATATACACAATATTTGATTCACGATTTAAGCGATTCTCTGAATGGATAACGATTGTAGAATCACGTCTGGAAACCTCAAGTCAAAGCAGTGAAATAACTGCTCTCGATCCACAGGATCTGATTAGGAGGATAAATGCTGATATCCAAGCGGAAACTGCATTAAAAGAACGTGAATTTGAATGGCTGACAGAAACTGGTACTGCTTTGATTGAAATCTCTAAAAAGGATGAGAAATCATATAGCAAGAATACATCCAAACACCTTAGAGATGTTCAAGAACGTTGGCAAAGACTACAAGAAACTGGCAGGTCTAGAATTGCCAAGATCACAGAACTCCTAGAAACGATAACACAACTGGAAGAAAGGTTAACCGAAATCCGGCTAAAACTTCACATCATTGAAACGAAATTAACAACTTCTGTGGTCATTGAACACCTTACAAATAAAACCGTTGATGAAAAATTCAGAGATCGTGATGACATCCATAAAGGCATAGAACAAGAGAGCGGAGAGGTGGGCGAAACACTTAATCTCTGCGAACTTGTCTTTAACGATCCAGACGTCCTCAAAGGCAACTTTGACTTGAGAAATCTTCGTACCGGAGTGGACATTGTCGAGAAAAAATGGAAGAACATTTGTGACATTTCTGAACAACGCAAGACTACCCTTAAAGAAATCCGCAAATCAGCTGAACTCGCCACTTCACTTCTGCCCAAAATAGAAAAGAAACTGGACTCAATAGAACGGAGAGTTGAGAAAATTGAGACCAGAAAGCAGCGTGGTGAACCTGAAGACGAGAGTGTATCCAAGGCTATAGTTAAAGACTTGGAGGCTTTGGAAGCTGACATTAAAAGACTAGAAGACGCTTACAGCCGTGTGGCTTCAGCTAGAGGTGTGGAACTCCGTGGTAAGGGAGCAGATGATGCCGCAAGACTGCGAGCTGCGGTCCGAAGGTGGCAGCAGCTTAGAGGAAGAGTTGACGCTGCTGGCGCTGACGCGCACAGACAGTTCGTGGCAGCACATGGCAAGGCTGTTGTGGCGCTAGCCGAGGCTGACGTGAGACTTACGAGAGCTCTGCACCTCGCTCCTATGCCGCTGGATAAAGTGGCTACATTAAAGGAATTAGATGTAAGTATATTTTAAAATCTTTATGTATAGTCGTTACGAACGATTAAGCTCCAGGTAGGGATTTATAAATTATAGGTCGTGAATTTTCTAGGTTAGAAGTTATGCCGGATGTGGATGAGTTCATATCTTATCATATGACACTAAAGTAACATTTAAGTTTCTTTGTTTCCTCTTTGGATACAGAGACTTCAGGTACGACATTAGAATCTATTAATTTCTGTTATTTACCTCCACATCAGGGCGTAGAAAAAGAACTGACCGAGTGCCAAGCATTAGTAGAAGACGCTGATCGACTAGCATCTGCAGTGTCGACGGTGTCAGGCGTGTCAGACATGGTGGCCGAGTACCGCGCGCTCTATGATGACGTTAGGATGAGACTGGACCTCGCACGAGCTGAGGTCGTGGGTGACGTCGACTCTGCTGTACAGGTAAGGTTTGAAGGAATTTTGTTATGACAGAGGCGGCAAACCCAAATCAGCTCCGCAGGCTCAGATAAGCAAATTTCCACTCAATTGCGAGGGATTGATATTTTGGGCTTACGACAATCGCACTGCTCGGGCACCTAGCCCTTTATGCTGAATAAAAAAAACAGTTAATCTCTATTAATTAAAATGAATTTACAGCGATTCCATGTATTCCTATCTACATAATGATACTTTATCAGGTGGACACCCTCAAATGGGAAACAGACGCCGCTCTCCAAGTGGACACACTCACATCTAAGGAAACCTACAGAGCTGAACTAGCATCAGCAGTAAAGGAAACATCAGAATCTCTTGAATCTCTCAGAATTGCTCTGCAACAGCAAATGAAAGACAATGCCAACAGCGAGGAACTGGCTACGGCTGCTAAAGAAATCGCGAAAGCGGGAGCCAAACCTGCACAGACTTTAGAACTGGCGAAACATCTATCAGAGTTACTTCTAACGGAATGTGACGCTACAGAAGACGAAGCGATGCTCAAGGAAGTAGGAGCACTGTCGTTGAGATACGAAGATCTTTTGGCGCAAGCTAAGAAACGGGAGTTGCAAATCAATAATTTGAGGTTAGTGTCTTTTGTGTCGAATATACGAGTAAAGATATTATGTGTGATTGACGGTACAGTACGCTCTATTGGTAGGTATACAATAAATTATTGTTGTAGCAACCTATATTAAACTAATTTTAAATTGCAAAGCCCCACAGTGTTTAAATATTTAATAATTTCGATTTAGAACTTTATACCACTTACATAAAGTTTGATATTGTATAGCAACATTTGTGTAAATAACACTGGCTAGAACACATGTAGTGCTATCAATTGTGTAAAGATGCTTCTGTCAATCACTCACGGTATCGACGTACGGTTGTCGATGTTGTTTTTCTTTGATGGTAGCACATAGCACTGATTGGCATTGGTGACGGGGCTTGTTACTGCCGTGACTGCGGTTACTATATCTGGTTATTGCTCGAAATTGTCAATAACTATCGGTATCAAAAAGTTAGACAATGAGGTAAATGGTCATATCACAGGCACTAGTAAAATTGCATTTACTTGTTGCTATAGAAGATTTAAAAATAATATATGGTCATCATTTTTGACGGTTTTTATTGATTGATTTTCACTTTTCAATTGAATAACAACTTGTTATAATACAATGATTGTATCATCTTGTGTATTTATGGATGAATCTATTATTATCTTGAAAAAGGCTTGTATTGTTTATGGACATTTACCCTTTGTGATAAATTATTTTCATTGAATTTTAATGACTTCAAAATTAATATTGTTATTTAAAATATATTTGTTTAAAAACAAAAAAAACAAAATAAGTCAAATTTACCCGTGATTTTTGTAGACTTAATAAAAAATATAATATGCCTTGTAAAGCCCCTAGATTTCAATTCATAAAGATTTTATTAGGTAATCTTAATATTTTTTGCGACATTTAAAATCTATTTTGACAGTCAATATATATAATTTTCTACTGCTAACGTATCGCATAGTAGGAATGACCTTTGGAACAGGAATTCATAACAAAAAACACCCTAAATTAAGTTCAGTACAGTCAAAAAAACTTAAGTCAACAACATAGGGACAATTTGTTGAATTAATGTGTATTATACATGGCGTATCAAAGTGTGTTGTTCAGTCTACACCGTGTGTAACAGCTTCCTAACCCGGCATGCTCTAAACACTGCGTTTTCTCGTTCCTATAGGTTGCCCCACTCCGCATCGTACGCGCTCACGTGCGAACAGTGAGTACTGGCTTACCTAATTTTATTAATAACTACTTTTTGCTACACAATAACTGATATACTGCTACTTTCCTTGTTCGGGTATATGTGATTTTGAAATGGTTTGGTGTTTGCCATCAGCGCCATCTGTTATTGTTATATAACAATTTGCTTGAAGCTAATTTAATTACAGCGCCATCTCTGTTTTGAACTTGTTATCAGTAACTTTGTGTAGCAAAATTTAGATTTTTTTGCATGGATGTAGTTAGTGCACTTTGTAAAGTTGTTAAAGCACTTTTAGTTACAATACAAAAACACATGTAGTAGCACTGGATATTTTGAGCTTTGTATTGTTTGTGTCGGAAGTTTATTATTTTGTATAATTTATATTGTTTGCGGGTAAAATAACAATACTTACATAGAATTCAGTTTAAGATGCGTCCATATAATAAATAAAAATTAACTGTAGCCATAATATTTACAAACGTGGGAGGTACCGAATCAAAAAAAAATATCGAAATGTGAATAAAATATTTAATATCCTGTTATCAGTTCGAATCGGATGATAAATGTCAACTTCTATGCGTAGAAATGGATTACGCCATGACTGATTTATTAATCTGTCATTGGTGATTAGCAAACACGTAATCACAGTTTAATTAAACCCACAAGACACTTAACAATATGGACGCATTTGTGAGTAGTGATCGTAACCTAGTTACAACGCCATCTGTAAATCGTGCCACGTACTAGCATCGTGTACATTGCAGCGAGTCTGGCCGACTGACCTGTCCCCTCTGCTCGGAGCGGAACTGGAAACAACTCGACAACGACCTCTGGCGGTTGGAACAGTGGCTACAGTTCGCGGAGGCTACAGAAGCCTCGCGTACTGACCCGCCAGAGCAGTATGACTTACTTGAAGACGCTATACAGGTATGTAGTACATATAGTGTATGACATAAATAAATAAAAGAAATAAATAACACCCAACAGTCACACATATATAGCCCCGATCCCACACTAAGATACGAGTCTAGTGTTGTGGGTATCCGGGACCTAGAGAGACGCACCCTCTCACAACACCCAGACCCTGGACACAAATATCTGTCTCTCACACAAAAATTTGTCCCTGTATGGGAATCGAACCCACGACCTCTCGTTTCACAGCCGGCTACTTACCAACTGCGCCACGGAGGCTGTCGGTTGTTCTGGAGTTAATTAAAATGTGACTCGCTGGGATGATCTAGGATTTTATACAATGTGTACAGTATTCTACTGCAATCGAGTGCAAATATCAGATTTCCATCATCAATGAAATTAATTGCAGAAGAACATAAACAATTATTATATACACATACAATGTGGTGGAGATGCGTTCCTTACGGAGTATGTGTGGAGTCACCCTTGCTGATCGCATGAGGAATAGTGTGATAAAAGATCGTTGTGAGTTGAAGAATGATGTGGTGACGAAGATAGAAAGAGGTATGCTGAGATGGTTTGGCTACATGGACAGGATGGATGAAAGACGATTTACGAAAGCTATTTATCGTGCGAATGTGACTAGAAGAGTGGGTAGAGGGCGCCCAAGGAGAACATTTACGAATCAGATAAACGATCTTTTCCGAAAAGGGCAAATCAGGAGTACCTCCAACGGTCGTAAATGTATGAATGTGAAAGAAGTGTGTCAGGATCGTAGCTTGTGGCACTCAATAGTCTCTGCCTACCTCCATGGGATACGGGCGTGAGTGTATATCTATCTATGTATAAACAATTAATGGTTTATACTATAATCAGGACCATCGCGAATTCCTCCTGGACCTGGACTCGCACAAGTCGATCGTGGTGTCGTTGAACGTGGTGGGGAGTCACGTGGTGGCGCACGCGGCGTCTGCCACTGACGCTGAGCGCGTGCGGGCGAGACTAGCGCGCGCCAACACGCGCTGGGACCGGGCGTGCGAGCGCGCCGGCGCGAGGCAGAGGACGCTGCAGCACGCGCTCGTGCACAACCAACAGTTCCACGACATCGGTCAGTATATACACATACACACACTCATATACACGTACATGTGTATATACACACATATAAATACACCATATATTTCATATCATTTAAATTAGCGAAACAAACGTATGTGCAACTGGTTTTTTTTTCGATAGAGTGACTAACTGTATAGATATGTAAATAAAAAACGTACACAAAGATAACTAGCGATCCGCTCTAATATCACTTTTAAATTGAGGTTGATCAAAAATAAAAAAAACTAGTTTTGTATTTATTTGTAAAATTGAAGCCTCCAGCCGTTTTGAAGTCCATAGAGAACATACATCGATTTTTATATATAAATTGATGACTAGTTACATAGTCGTTGAGAACTCGTTGGTATGTTACAGTGTAGTTATATTAAGTGGTTGTGATGTGTAACAGTGGTGGAGCTAGTATCTCGGTTGGCGAGCGCCGAGCGCGTGGTCCGTGGTCGGGAGCCGCTGCGACTGTCACGAGCCGCTGACGAGCTGCAGAGAGACTTCGCGCGGTTCAGTGCCCTGCGCGACGAGCTGCAGCAGGCGGAGCCGCGTGTGCTCGCACTGCACGACGCCGCGCAGCTGCTGCGGGCTGCCGACGCGCCGCCGCATGCTGATGACATCTGTCGCAGGTACATGTCTACTACTTACCTCATACCTACTACCTACGCCATACCTAGTACTTACCTCATAGTCCTCGTCCTCATACATCTACTCTGGCAACATTCATCAAAGATACATTAAATTTAGTTCTGACGTTATGACTGTACTTTATTTACCATCACGTTAAGTAAATCCATTGGTAAAACCATAATTGGTGAATAATTATGGAAGTAATGGCGTTCCAACAAAAAAATACCTTTGAGAAATAATAAATAGAAATATAACATACATACATGTACACTCACACCTATAATGCCCAGAGGTATAATCAGTGCACCCACTTTTCGTCGGATATATAACGGTCCCAAAATGTTAGGAGACGATATAGCCATACCGGGCTCAATTCCAGACTCCGGGATGAAACTGAGTATTGCAAAATTGGAAAACCCAATACCACTTTACCCGACATCAGCACAGCACTCGTAACATATACACATCCACAAATACTATCCACTTATAAGTTGCACAAGCCTTTTATAAGCGAAATCTGTTGTTACGTCAGACTGGGCGAGCTGCGGCTGCGCTTGCAGTCCCTCCGCAAGTTGTCTGGCGTGTACGCTCTGAAGCTCGGCGCGGCACTCGCTCGCTCGCCGGCACGTACCTCCTCCGCGCTCGCCGCCGTCGCCGCCGCCGCTGTGCCCGCCGCACCACAGGTAAACAAACAACACGCTCCATACTGTTAGGATGGGTACTTGCTCCTCAAATATCACACATATATTTGATCAAATTGATCCAATGTTTGTCTTATCGACTAAAATAATCACGCTGAAAGTTAATTGTTATGTGTTGCAAAAAGGTGGTACTAATGAAAGCTCGGCGTATAGTCATTGATTATTAATTTATTAGTGATGTTAAAAAAAAACTTGTAATTTTATAGTACGATCTTAAAGTTGTATTACTTTTAAAACCCCTGATAAATTTCAAACAATTATGTAAGTATTAAATATAATCTAGACAATACAAAAATTGTTCATAACTATTTGTCTTTGCAATAAATGTTTTTAGACTCCCGCGATTTGAATACATATTAGCCGTGACCACGGCCGATGCAACTCGGTCGAAACGTCGGGAAATAATTGTGGTATTTATACCATTAAAATATTGCGCGATTAAGACCCGTTCCTAATTTTATAATATGTATTTGTCTTTGGCTTTAAAAATTATAAAACGATTAATTCATAATTAATTCCATCAATTAAAACTTAAATTAATGAGATAAGATGAAGTTTACGGGATTTTCAAGTTTACCGATGAGTTGCCAATAAAAGTCTCTTTACGTGATATTGTTATGTATACCATCATTATGCACCACCCTGTATATGGATTAATTTATGGATAATATTTTACAAAAGTTAATTTGATAGTTTGTGACAATATTATTATCACCAGTATCATATTTGATCAAAGATTTATTAGACACAAATGTTTCGTGGAAAATTTGATCAAAGTTTGGACAAAAATATTTGAGGAGTGGAGTACCACCCTAAGCTCCATAATTATATAGTCTGTGCTCACGAAAACAGCAGGGTTAGAGCTTATAGTATAACTATCAATACAATTTAGATTTTAGTATGACCTCATGGTAAAATATTAAAACATAAATATAGCCAATATAATGAATTCTAGTCAATAATGGAAGAAAATACATTTAATAAAAAATATTATTACCTGATTAATTGGCTTAAATTGTAACTTATAATAAAAAAATTGTTCATTAATATATTTACTGTAAAAAAATGTAATAAATAAATTATTTTTTCTAAAAAAGAAACAAATTTTTTTGAAAGTTTTTTCGAATTTAGTTTGCCGTTTGTAACCACGCTTGATCTGCCACAGAGCACCGTTGTTCGGCAGAGACTTCACAGCTTTACCATTGGTTATTTCAATTAGTGGCTAAGACAGTAATCAGACCCCACCAAAATAAATAGAAATAATATTAGAAAAAATTACTATAGATGTATACTGTGCGTCGGAATGCAAACATGTCTAATGAACTCTTTTTTCGAATACACAAAGTTTTTTAAAAAAATATTTTTATAATAAAAAAAAAAATATTGGTCATAAAAAACATAGCACACTACGATTTTTTATCTTTTTGTTCCTATTTAGTTATTAAAATATGAAGTATGAAGTGTTTGCAATCCGCTACGCCGTCTAACACCACATGTAGTCGCTTAGCACCGTATGTTGACATATTGTTTCTCCCTAGCTGATGGAGGAGGATGACGAACAGATGTCCTCGTTGACCCTGCCGCCGCTAGACGAGTCAGAGTAAGTACACTAACTGCTTAGTACCACTTAACTGTAGTTAAGTCTAGTCAAAGAACATTCATTTAAGAATTTACTTAAAATACTTTTTTAAGGGTTCAGTTCCATGTTTTCTGGGTATTTTTTAATAAAGGCCCCTGTACCTGGTCAGAAAAAACTTTGAAGGTTTTTTTTATTTGTATTCTGAAGAAAAAAATTGGGAAAATACTTAGTTGATTGGTTATTTAGTGTGTAAATAAATTAGTAGGATAAAACATTTCCTGTTATACAATATGGAAATGTGCTTTTTTAGTAATTTATAAGCCATTGTTTTGGATTTCGCATTTCTGATGATTGAGTTGTAGTTAGTAAAGCCTCGTGTGTTTTATTTTAGTATTAGCAATGAACATATTTCGAACTGAAACATAAAAGATATTACTCTATATTTTCCGCTTATTGTCAATTTGTTCAAAAACTTTATTTTTTTAGTCTAAGTAAAAAGTACAAAGAAAAATATGCCTATTTATCAAAGCTACTAAGTAAAAGCGTCTTTAAGAACCTTAAGTAAAATATCCCAAATGTCATGTTTACGTTATATGTTTTAAGCATTTAGACATTTGTTTATGGTCAGTGAAACGGTATTTTTATGCTTAAGCGCGTTCCAGGCGCAATACAGAACGATAAGTGAATTTTATGCGGTTTGTTTATGTTTAGTCCTAAAAATCGACCAATCATCACGTATACAAATATCGATGGATAGTATAAAGTTCACTTAAGTATCGTTTTTGAATACTAGCGCTAGTGAGCTAGGCATCAATCTGAGTTGCATGGTGGATTGAAATGGCGATGTGAGTTAATAAAAAAAAGAGATTGAGCGAAAAAACACTAACTCTATAAAAGAGAAGGCAAAGGTTCTCCACCATGCAGCCATGTCTGTCGTTATTTTTCCAAATCTGGGCTAGAAGAGAGTCTTTTTCTTCTCTGGTTTTAACTTATACAAAAGGCCGAAGCCATGTCTGTAGTCTTCATCCATTCAAAAGGGGGAAGGCTTGTCCGATATTTTTCCCATTCTAAAGGCCGAAGCCGTGTCTGAAATAAACACTATTCAAAAGGCCAAAGCCATGTCTGAAATAGTCACAGTTCAAAAGGTCGAAGCCATGTCTGTAATAGTCACAATTTAAAGGCCTAAGCCATGTCTGAAATATTTTTTTTACTTATTAATCACAATAAAACATCACATCACATTCCCGCAATTTTCTACTTCACTCAATTCTCGCTCAATCTCTATTTTAATGTCATCGATAGGTCTAGTGAATATCATTTTTTTTATTTATTCATAGTCATGGATACAAGTCCTTCAGCCGCTAGTGAATATTATGAGTGTTGCCGTTATTTACGTAAATTAATACATGTCATGTAATATTCGTGATTTCGAAATAAACATTTTTCCTTTTTTTAATGATAGACCTATCGATCGACGTATGAGAAAATGTCCTTCAAATAGTCATTTCGATCCATTGTGCGTTGTCTTTTAGTTTTCTTTGTGTTTGGTTTATAAGTGATTGTAACGGTAGTGTTCCGTTCCCCAGCCCGGTGAGTGCCGCGAGTGCCGTCAGTGACGAGGCGGAGGAGGTGGCGCTGGGTCGTCTGCAGCGCGGTCTCAGGTTCGTGTGCCGGGTGGCGCGCGCCTCGCTACCGTTCCAGGGGCTGCTGCTGCTGCTACTGGGAGCCGCCGCGCTGGCACCACCCGCACGAGACGGCTGCGGGGTCCTCGACCTGGAGCCCGTGCTGCGGTACCCTAACGGACCCCCGCCGCTGTAGACTCGCTGGACGCGCCCGCAGCCCCCCCTCTAGGCTGCGGCACAGTCCAGCTGATGATGACACTCCCACACATTCCAGGTGCTACTGGCGACGCGCACCACGTCTGCAAACATTTTTAATCTAACGACCGTCGTGTTCTCTTTCGCTCTTGCCGTTTGAACGCAAGAGTGAAAGAGATGGAGATTAAAAATGTTTGTTTAACGTCGGATATGTATATAACGTTTTTGTACATTTGTTACGTTGGTAATTTAAAAAGACAGATGAGGCACCGACCTGCGCCGACCCGCGCCGACGGACGAACTATATTTATAAAGAATATATTATATTTATTGTATTTATCGATGGCAGTCCGTGTATTGCCGCACAAAGTTACGACGATGGCTTTCGATCCGCATTCACGCATTGTTACTTAATTATTAGTTAGTAAGGACTGTTTATAAAGTCGAAATAAAGCCTTTGCATTGATTAACGTGTTGTTTTATTTACATAACACTTACAATAAACGTCTATACCACACCACTGACACTGTCCATTACTGGAGAAATGATGACTGACGATAAACAACTCATTGGTATCATATATGTTTTACCTCTACGTATATTGTCAAAATATGAGATAAAAAGGTCTAGTTTAATCAAATAAATAGTCAAATATATTTGACGAATGGCGAACTTTAGATACTTATATCGTATGAGTGTCAATAAGCTAGTCGAATATGAATCGCCGACGAACAGTCATCTCATTCACACGGAACTACGCATCCATCTTGCTTTTCTTGAACAGGTTTGTATATTTACCACTGGTATTCGACAGTGGGACAAGTGCTAAATTCTCTCTTTTTATCCACGGCAAAGTGACCACACTGCACCTGATGGTAAGTGCCGTCCAGTTAAAGTATCAAGTAGCGAGAGATCTACCCCTTGCTACTCAATTCTCCAATACTGATGTCTTCAATCCATGGTCTCCATAAAAACTCATGATAAATAAGGATAGCTGGTGCGCGTGCGTAAGTTCCTGCGTATCCTCCTGCGACGCCGCTGCAGTGTCACTGCGCATGCGCTAGTGACGTCACACGGCGTCACGTCCGCGCCGCTCGAGCTGGGACGCGGCTAAAAAATAAGTAATTTTTAACCTACATACATACATATACACTTACACCTGTAATCCGCAAAGGGGCAAGCAGAGGTATAACCAGTACACCCACTTTTCGCTGAATTTCGTTCCCCTAGTGTGATAGGGGGCGAGCCTATCGCCATACCGGGCACAGGTTCCAGATTCCGAGCTAATATTGAGAATTTCTAGATAGAAAAACCCAATATCACTTTACCCGACCCGGGGATCGAACCTGAGACCCCAGCACTGCAGTCGTAACGCATGCGCAATTACCACTGCACCACCGAAGCAGTCAATGGTTGTATCACGTAGCGAGAGATAGATGATCTCTCTCTACTTGATACTCTAACTGGACGGCTCTGCGCTTACCATCAGGTGCAGTGTGATCACTTTGCCGTGCCAGGATAAAATTAACATATTACCCTGAGTATCGTCTCTACAGGCGGTAGAGTCCCGATGATGTTCCCCCTCCCCGCGCCCCCGCAGTCCCCCCGCAGCACCGCGTCTCGGGCACTCGTGCGCAGCAGTTGAGTTAGTATCAATATCACCATCTATAATAAAGTTGTAAGGTTTGTACCGTATACAATTAATATTGGGCGGTAGGCAGCGGCTTTGCTGTGCCCTGGCATTGCCGAAGTCTATGGGCGGCGGTGACTACTTACCATCAGGTGGCCCGTCTGCTCGTCTCCCTATTCAGGAATTAAAAAAAACTTTACATTGACGGTTGACTAAAGAAAAAAGTAGGCAGAGATCAAACTAATGCAGCGATGGTTTGCGGAATTTATTTTTATACCATGTATTGGGCGAACTACATCGATCAAAAATGAAATTCTAACGTAGCTGATGCGTTTTTCAAATGGAATAACAGTCTGTTGGGAATTGTGCCCAGGATCTCGCCGGTTTCATGGGATTACACCGCCTCAAGAAAATGGGGTAATTATTGATGATGAGGTTAAAAAATCATAACTAACTCCACATACAGGGTGCTGTAGAAAGGTGGTATTTATAAAATAGTATAATTAATGGTGATTGGAATATAAAATATGTATATAATTATTCTTTTTGAATTGGCAATAAACTTACTGCTGATAAATGCTAATAATATTTATATCATATCTAAGTAACTTTTCTGTATAAATATTTGATAACTTGATCAATGTGTGCAAATATGAAAAAAATATTATGATTCTAAAGTCTCTTTACTAAAGATACGAATATGCAATTGTATTTAAGATTTTTTATTAGTACCGTAAAACCTTACAAGATTGCCCATCTAATCTGACTTTGCCCAGCAAGGTGCATGTGACAAAAATTTAAATAACTGGTTACCTTTTAAGTTTAGGTTCATTGTTTAATCCGGAGACGAAATTTGAATATGTCTCTGGCGACACTGACTAAGTGGCTTTTGGCAATGTCAGTTCAGTTGGCTGTCAGGCTTTTTCAAAGTTGGTATTGTAATTTGCGGGCCAAAAGACATGAAAAAAACTTTCTCCACAACTCCAAGTACTGAAAATAAGTTGTGAAGTTACCGAAGTTATGAAAGTTTCTGCAAAATGGGCAAACTTGTAAAAAGTCGTACACATTTGGCCCGCTGTCTAAATTGAGGTCTTTATGATATAAATATACAGTCTTTGGACATTCTTATACATTCTATACAAAGAACAGTGTATTTAACAATAGTACAAAAAATTAAAAAATTAAAAAAATATTTAAAATAATAATATTATTTTAAATATTTCAAATTGAATTAGAAAACGCAAGCAATCTGGGCAAAGTCATGCGGTTTGACGGTACCACTTTTATTGTAAATTATAGTGTAATCTGGACAATGTATTACATAGAGTGTAAACACAAGGCATGATGCCAGTAGCGAGTCAAATACGTGTCTACAACATAAATCAAAAAAATTAAAAGGGATATGTACTTGAAAAAACAACACGAGCAAGTTAAAGCACTGCAGAGCGAGTAGCGCAGTGGTGAGAGGCGCCCGGATAGCTTCCACACAGCCGCGAGTGTGCATCGAAGCAGCTAGCAGGGGGGAGCCTTGTAACCACGCGTCTCTCCAGGACCACTGGCCAAACAAAATACAATTACTGAATAAGGCAAAATATATAGAGGAATTGAAAAACCCTTTCTTCAAACATTTAAATTGCATTGAATGGCGTATTTACACTATAGGGGCTATAGCAAAGGGCGCGTAAGCTTTGGTACGTTTCGTAATGTGAAATCTATTATTTTATTACTTTGTTATTATTGTTTTGTTGGCATGACTCAACTGAAAAAAAGCTCAATATCAAATTAAAAATGAAAACGATGTTAATTGTGATGGTATCATTGACAAACCTATCCTACTAATTTGTAAATAGCACACATTGAATACAATTTATTTTCTGGCACGGCAAAGTGAGCACATTGCAATTTGCACCTGATTGTAAGCGCAGTGCCGTCCAATTAGAGTATCGAGTAGCGAGAGACAATTTATCCCCCGCTACTAAACACAATTATGCCGGCCTGCTGTGTAGCTTTTTCAAACTACGCTATGGGGCCAAGAGGTGAAGAAGCGGTCGAGGGTCTAGTGTCAGAGTACTCAGAAGGTCGCAACACGGCCAAACATCGTACCCCAAATCTAGACCCCCGACAGAAAGTGTTTTAAATCTTCTGATGTTTATTGTATACTCCGTCGATAATCGTTTAAATAAATAAATAAATTGTCACCTGCTGCAAGGGATCATGGCAACAAGGAGCCAGCACTCGAGGCGTGCAGCATGAGTACGGAGAGACTGGTGGTAGAATTTTACCGTCAGCACCGGCTATCCTGAAAAATAATATTATCAGACGTAGACGTTGTCTTTCTATTTTCGGTAAATGTGTTAACAATGTGCGATATAAGTTAAAAATAAAAGCTTTCCGCAAATGCAAAGCGGTAGAATAATGACATAGACAGTTTTGCCTGCAGCATGAATGAGCGGCACGACCATTTATTAACTACTGGCTACTACTGAGTACTGTCTGACTGAAAGTTGCCTTTTTTACCCGGGCACGTCAGTGGTGATGGTAAGTGCAGTGCAGTCCAGTTAGAATATCAAGTAGCGAGCGACAACTACCATTCGCTACTCGACACAATCGTGCCTGCAGTACATTTTCGAGGATATCTGCCTTACATTGATGGTAACTCCATTAAATGCTAAGGCAAACATATTCCTTGAGAAATAATGAAGAGATGCAAGGCAGTGCTGTGTTGCTAATGGCAGAATTATTGATTCTCACTGGTAGGTTCGAAGGCTGTAAGTAACGGTTGCTGTTGCGTTTCAGACGGTGAATGAGATTTTCGGTACTCCAAATCTCCCTCCTCTTCCCTATCCCTATTCCTTTAAAAATGGCAATGCACCCATGACTCTTCGGATATGGGCGTTCATAGTTGGAGACAATTTCTTACCATCAGGTGACTCTTGCTCGTATGCCTTTGCTATTAAAACGCAAATGATAATAAATACACCCAACTGTTAGACACATATGGGTATCAAGAACAACCAAGAACACGCGGGTATCAAGAACTACGAGGGACTACGGTCCCACAACACCCAGACCCGAAACAAATATCTGTCCGTCACACAAATATTTTTTGTCTCGGTGCGGGAATCGAACCCACAGCCTCTCATTTCACGGCTACTCGCCCGCTGCGCCACGGTGGTCTTCATAATAAAAATTGTTGTCAAATAGTATGAAATCAGCCACGCCTGTGAACTAAAGATCTACGATATATACACTACAGTTGCTTGCCCGTTCTTTTCTAAAGAAACTAAATTCCAAACTAGGGGTAGAGTAAAAACGAATGACGGAATCTAAAAAATCTGCGGTAACCGCCGATAATACATACGAAGGCATAAAGAAAGAGAAAGGAAACACATAAAATTATAATAATAATAATATAACACTTTATTGTTACACCACAACATACAAAACAGGTTACAGTATCAACTTATTTAGGTGTTACAAATTGGCGGTCTTATCGCTAGGAGCGATCTCTTCCAGACAACCATGCATGAAGAGGAATAAAATGAATTGAAATTTCATAGTTTCTTGGGGTATAAATACCTTACGACTGTCAAATAAACAAATTAGACTGTGTAATTTTTACATAAGATAATTCACAATGTAGTACTAACTTCATGACAACTTTTGAGTCTTCGTTGAGAAAGTCCACGTTGATCCATGGTATCTCGTGCCAGTCGCTCGGCTTCTCAGCACCACAACAACTTAGTTCCACCTGGTTAAGTATAATAAATACAATTCATCTTGTCCAAAATCACGCACTTTTACACTTAAATATTTAATCCCATAGCGTGAGTTATTTTATCTTCTAAGTATTTTTTTAGCGATAGCTGTGGTTTTATGTACATCTAGATATTATGCGATATCACCTCTAACGTTGATCAAATATAATTATCCTTTACTAATAAGAGGGGTTAGTTAGGCTTTAGTCTACCACGCTGGCTTACTGCAGGTTAGATACCTTTGAAATTCTTATGAGAATTCTCAGGTATGTGTGGTAGCTTTCCTTCACAGTTAAAGCAAGCGATAATTAACAATGAATACACACGTAACTTCGAAGTCAAGCGTATGCCAATTGAACTGGTTTCGAACCTACGACTTGCGTTTGGGCAGTCCGTATCACATCCAACTAGGCTATCGCTGCTTCTTGTGTTAGTCCGCTAGCAAATTCTACATTTAATACTTACTTCAAATAATTTATTACGAAACACAAACCTGCATGGTATCCATAAGTCTTTTCCAAGAAGGTTCCGTGAGGTATTGTGATATACTAATCCGCAGCGAAGATGACAGCTCTTTCATCAGAGCCTATAAATATTATTGCGAGGTGTTTAGTTTAATATAGCAGACACTATGTATTTATCTGTAGAAATAATGAACATTTTACTTATTCATTATTGATTACAACGTGTTTTTAAATTCCATAAAAAATGTAAAAGAAGAAAAAAACTATTTTTTTTTTTTTTATCCTAGAACGGCAAAGTGACCGCACTGCACCTGATGGTTAGCGCAGTACGGTCTAATTAGAGTATCGAATAGCGATAGACGATCTATCTCCCGCTACTCAACACAATCATGCCGACCTGCTCCTTCACACTACGCCATAGGCAAGAAGGTGAAGAAGCGGTCGAGGGTCTATTGTCAGATATTAATAAAGATATCAAAATAAATAGTCCGTTATTTGAATAATTGCTTAAACAACTACAATTTGGAACTTCTATATATAGGGGGTTGACGTTCTATTAATAATAATTAGGTCTTGACCAATGATTCCCACCTTAATATGTGAACATCTCTGTGAAGCAAAAGCTTTAGTTGTAAACAGTTTCATCTTTACTATAAAAACAGGTAGGACGCTATCCTAAAGCCTGTTATCGCAGTAGTATCGTTGTAGTAGCGAGACAATCATGCCGGCCTGCTTCTTCACACTTCGCCATAGTCAAGAAGTTGTAGAAGCGGCCGAGAGTCTAGTGTCAGAGTACTACTCAGAAGGCCGCAAAAGCCGAACATCGTACCCCAACTCTAGACCCCCGACAAAGACCGGATGTACTCTGGCTAAGCTAAACGCGACGCACTTGCGTGTGCCACTATGGCGGGTATTACACCCTGTGTATGATAGTCGCTATCCGGCCGGATATGAATATCCTACCACCAAAAAAACTATAGTTATAGTTAGACTATAGTTTTTTGTAATATATTCTTCTCCTTTAAAGGCCGTATCAATTATAGCCGACATCAGCTTCTCACCTTCAATGTAGCTCGGCATGCAGCATACACAAGCAAGCCATTGCCCGCAATCAATGTTCCCGTGACCATCCACACCTTTGTAATGCTATTAGCTCTCAACCAGTAGGGGCACTTCAGAAGTATGGTTATTAAACGCAGACCACTGGTGTAGTGCAACTTCATGCAGTATGCTTGGAATAGGATCAGCCCGTATAGAAGGTATACTGTCACCTAAACAAAATATTTGCGAGTATGTATGTATTACTTTACAACCTTCAGTAGGAATGTTGTTTTTTTCTTTTTTTAGTGCCTCGATAGACAGACGAGCAGACGTGCCATCTGATGGTAAGTAGTCACCGCCACCCATAGACTTATGCAATGCCAGGGCACAGTATAGCCGCTGCCTACCGTAAACCGTGTTGTATAAGACTCTTCGCAAGTTTTGTGTTAAATGGACCAATAGTGCTGAAACGTAATGTACGGTAAAATACGGTCTGCAAAACTTGACCATAGGATTTTTTTAATTAGAAGACGTCTCTGGCTTTATTATTTTGATACCTAGATCTAATTGTGTTTGTCAAAGAAAGAAGTTAGTTATAATAATAATAACACCCAACAGTCACACATAGCCCCGATCCCACACTAAGATACGAGTCTTGTGTTGTGGGTATCAGGGACCTAGAGAGACGCACGGTCTCACAACACCCAGACCCCGGATACAAATATCTGTCTGTCACACAAATATTTGTCCCAGTGTGGGAATCGAACCCACGGCCTTACGTTTTACAGCCGCCTAACAGTAAGAAACAGTAGAAACCAAAATGATCACCTTATGTATCTGTTGGAGCAGCAGCATGACCTTCAACGAAGTGTTGTAGCAGAAGATGACCATGCACAGAGAGACGACGAGCTGAGCTATCAGCAGTGCGCGGAGCACGCCGGCCAACCGCGCGCGACCTTCATTACTGAACGTGAACACACCCCACGCCATGCATCGTGCCGCTGCATGCTAGCTGCCTCTGCAGAATGACACGTTACAATTAGAGTTGCCAACCGTCCTGTATTCCCAGGACATGTACTGGTTTTTAGAGTGTCCTGGGGTGACCTGGATAGTTTTTAAGCAGCGTCCTGGGTTTTTAAAGCGCCCTGATAGGTCCTGTATTTAAAAATTGGCACACTTTTGCATCCCTTACTTTAGGGGCGGCGTTTCGACTTGCAAGTGTTTACGCTATTTTTAAACAAAGATGCGTCCTGTTTTTAAACTGAATTGTCCTGGTTTACTCACTTCAAATCCTAGTATTTGAATTCCGGGGTTGGTAACCCCTACACGATACTTTATCAACTTTAAGAAAAATCAGATCAATGCCGGGAAGAAAGTAGCAAGTTCGAAAACAACCCAAGTGGCATACATCTCTGGTTCAAGTTACATTTGCATTGATTGTTTATTTACACTTGCTTTACAGTGAACCTCCGTTGACAGCCTTCGTGGCGCAGCGGGCGAGTAGCCGGCTGTGAAACGAGAGCCCGTTCGATTCCTGCACCGAGACGAATTTTTGCGTGGCAGACAGATATTTGTTTCGGGTCTGGGTGTTGTAGGACCGTAGTCCCTCGTTGTTCTTGATACCCACGATACAGAGTTAACCTAGTGTAGGGTCAGAACTATGTGTGTGACTGTTGGCTATATTTTATTAATTTAAATCTTAATTCTAAAAATGGGCCGATACTAGCAATAGAACTGTGTATTTATACAGGGTCAGTATAATTATGTAATCAAGTAGGTAAAACGGTTACTTTTATCTAAACGTCAACTGTAGAAGTGATCGTAGGTATACATTAATCTTTCTATAGCTTGGTGGTGCTTCGGAAAAGTCCTCTGTCAAGTACCAAGAAATTCAGCCTTAGATCTTTAAAATAATATATGATGTATATTCTTATATTACGTCATACAATAATATTTTTAATGTCTTAAAACTATTGTCATTGTAAGACTATTGTCTAGTGAAGGTGATGAATCAACGGTAAATTCATTTCCTTACATTTTCATACACTGAACTCACCAATATAAAGTTAAGTACTTCGTTTAGATACTATCTTTAGAAAAATTAATGTAAATACATTTGTATAATTTAATTACCTGTGTTTGTATTTCATCAAAATGCACAACGCTTGTTTTTATAATTATTCTGTCAATAATGACAATGGTGAATTATTAAAGTATAAATACTCTTCTAAGATACTCTTTGTATACTTAGTACACATTTGATTAAAACCTCTTTCTAAATATAATCCGCTACCTTTATCAATTGAATATTGGTTGTTCCTCGGCAACTAACATTCAAAATAATCAGCTGTGAATAATATGCAGCAGATGTAATAAATAAATCACCACAAATATATAAAAAACTACGTTACGATATAAAATATAAGACTAATATTTTAATAACCAGAGAAAGAATAATAAGTCATAAAGAATGGTACCTATTTTGAATCTTATATTCCATGTATTTGGCCGCTTAGCAACAGTCGGATCGATTAAAATATTTTCTTTCGTGTTAGTGACCTTTTTCAAGTTATGACTGGCAGCTTAAAAACTGTAAAATAAAAAATAATTGTCGTTCATTATTTCAAAATCAGAAACATTTTGTTATTAATTTTCTGTCATTGGAAAATTGACGGTTGTCATAAGTTTGAATTATTAATTATCTCATTTAATAATAATTAAATAGTGTAGTTATTTATATTGGTGATTAGTTGTAATTGGTGACGTCAACATGGAGGACGATATTGTTAGACGTACTAAAGTTACGTGGAGTGATGACTTGAGTCATGACTCGGAGGAAGAAAGGGGTAAGTTGAATTATTTTATTTTACAATAGTACACCATATTGGTATTTTAATATTACAGAAATAAAATGTTTTGAAATAAGGAGGCACTCTGAAAAATATTTCTTTAACAGGTAGAATTAGTTTAGATTAAATCATGACGTAGATAGAGTTCATACAATCAAGTAAATTATAGTATGCCTTTTAATTTGCTGTGGTGTGTTAGCTTAATTACCTTAAGTTCCGTTTGTTGGCGCCACTATTTTCATATTGTATCATCATCATCATGTCAGCCGAAGGACGTCCACTACTGGACATAGGCCTCCCCCAAAGAGTGCAACAATGACCGGTCCTGCGCCACCCGCATCCAGCGGACTCCCGCGACCCTTACCAGGTCATCAGTCCACCTTGTGGGGGGTCTACCCACGCTGCACCTTCCGGTACGTGGTCGTCATTCGAGAACCTTTCCGCCCCAACGGCCATCATATTGTATGCAATATTATTATTATAATCTGGCATAGATAATATAATTTTATATTTGGAATCGCCGAGAGCGCCACCAGGTGGCGCGATAGGGAATGCAAATTTGGCGGGAATGCCAATGCCCTTTTTAAATTTCTAAATTATAAAAAAAAATTAAATATAGATTTATGTTTATGATATATTAAAACTAATGAAATAGTAAAAGCATTGTCAAATACTGCTGTAGATATTTACTTCTGGGCTTTTAAGTGCAAAGTAATTTATTTATAATAGAAAGTAAAGCATTTATTTTCTAGGTTCTAAAAAAAGAAAATATTCACTTCTAATTCCGGTTGTACACAATACCGAAAACAAGACCAAATATTTTTTTCAGAGCGAGAACGTCTCGCACAACTCGAAAAAGAACTAGCGGAGACCCCCATCAAGCCGACGTACGAGCCTCAAGAGCTGCAGAAACTCGTCTCCTATGTAATGAAGATCACGACCCTCTACGACTTGCGGCAGGAAGACTGGACTGATGAAGTGAAGGCGACCATAGAAGAATGGCTCTTGGAACCTCGGGCGCTAATCCTCTGCGTGTACTTCAAAGCAGACAAGCTGAAGGCAGCTTGTGACATCCCCCTGTCTCCTGTGTACGACTTGACGTACTTCATACGAGAACCAGACTTTGTATTCAAGGCAGATACGTTTCACGATGAAATTATATTTGGCACTTTCGTCGATTCTATTGAGGCGAACATGATACTACTGCTGGAGAATGTTTACGCGCCTTATTTTTTTGGCATTACTACGTGGCCTGATAGTAAGTGAATATATATAGATTATTAAAAGTCTACAGAGAAGATACGGCAGTAGCTCATTAATATAAAATCTACCATTTTGTTGTAATGTATCGGGATTTTAAAATAT
Source organism: Laothoe populi (assembly GCA_905220505.1). Classification (NCBI taxonomy): domain Eukaryota; kingdom Metazoa; phylum Arthropoda; class Insecta; order Lepidoptera; family Sphingidae; genus Laothoe; species Laothoe populi. Next base: position 1,726,818 of record HG992155.1, on the reverse strand, counting down.
GATCCTTTTTAAGCCTTCCATTTTTAGTCCTAATGAGCATGAGCAATGGCGATCACTTAGGTACTATAAAGTGACCCACTAGTAAATTTGCTTGCATTTACCGTACCTCCCATTTCATACATAATCATAACTAAATAGCAACCACTATACTCATGCTGGAAAGCTAAACATAGTATTTCCAGTATCTTCAGCTCGGCATAAATCTACCGATCATCGAAGAACGTATCGTCTCTCGACCGTCAACATAATATTAAGACTGCTCTATACTTGCCATTAGGTGCAATGTAGTCTAAGTCGAGCTAGGATAAAGGATAGGAGGCAGCTTCTACAGAAGACTAAAGTAAAGATATTATCTTCTCTTTCAGGTGTGAAAAGTGAGTTCTGTACCCACATACACACATTCCTGGCCAAGTTAACGGACATGTACTACAAGATGCTGGGGCTGACGGTACTATACATACCCCGAGAGGGACAGCAGCTAACGTTCGAGCAGGCCAGCAGTGACAGAGAGCTGGTGAAGAGGCTCGAGGGTGTGGTGGTGTACTGGACGCATCAGATCAAGTCATGTTTGGAAGACACTGCGTTTGTGGCGTCGCAGAAGGAGTTGCTGTGTCCTAGTGATGAGTATGACTTTTGGATTTATAGACGTGAGTATGAATTAATAAATCAAAGTACTTACATATTAAAGTAACTCTGTTCTTAATTTGCTTTTGAGACCTTCAGACTTATTTAGGGGTTATTGAATTCCAACTCCCTTCATATCTAATAATATTTATATTTTTGCTTCTTTTATTGACAGATGAAAATTTAAATGCGTTGCTATATCAACTGAAGAACCCAGCAGTAAGACACATAAAGAAGATCCTAGTGACAACTCATTCAACCTTCATTCATCAGTTCCAATCGCTTTGCGAGGAGATTGTCCAAAAAATTGCGGAAGCTACGTCTAATATTGAATACTTGCAAGTGATCAAACAGCCATGTGCTGTTCTAGAATGTGTCGTCGACCCTGACGAAATTTCCAAGTACATTCCTCAGATCATCAATCTCTTCAGATTCATTTGGATGGAGTCCCCATACTACAACTCGGAAACACGAATCACTAACTTATTCAAAGCTCTCAGCAATCAGATCATAATTCTGTGCAGGAATTATATTAAACTGGACGAATTGTTTGATGGTGCGACGAAAAAGGCTCTCGGGGAGTTTAGTAAATGTATCGATTGTTGTAAGAAGTACAGGGAGATTTATGATACAATGGCTGAGGCGCATAATGACGTGAACCCTGGCACTTGGGAGCTGGATACTGGGAGCATCTTCAATTATATAGACTCGTTCGTGCAGCGGTGCTTTGATATGCTGGACGTTTGTAACTGCATGATTATTTTTGGGAGGTAGGTTTTGGGTCCTGGTAATATTATTATCTCTGGAATTACAAATCAATGAATCTGCAGAATTATTGACAAACAGCATTGCTCAATTTTGATCACTATACAACTTAGTTTAGGTTGTCCCTGATATTTTTGGATGATTTTAACATTTATTTTCCCTAAATCTAAAGGCTGGAATCTAGTGATTAAATTGCCTTTAGAATCGACGAGCTAGAAGCAATAAGCAAGCCTATGTTCGGCGGCGCTCGTGGGGAACAGTTCGAGGCGAAGTGTGAGCAGATTGAGCACATGTTCCACGACGCTCTCGATGGTGTGAGACACGTCGCTGCCTCTATACTGGATGTTCAGGCTCCGGCGTGGTACGACGACATCCTGCACTTCCGCACCGTCATCAAGGATATGGAGGTGAGAACCAAGAACCAGGCATTGCAGCATACGGAGCTTTCTTCATACTGGACTTACATTCATAATGACCACATCAAGGTTATGAATTTAAACACTCAGTACACGTCAGGAACGTTATTTAGGGAATTATGAAATATGGAATTAAATAAGTAGAAAAAAAATATGAGAAGTATGGCGATCAGGACAACGCGATAGGTTAAGCATTTCCGAATTTGTCTTTTTACTTTATAATCTTTTCTTTTCTTTATGTGGTAAATTAATATATACTTCTTGTAAATAATGTTTTGTCGCAGACAATAATTGAAAATCTAGTGGAGTCAGTATTCGAAGGCGTGAACCACGTGGAAGAAGCGGTTGTTGCACTGTTCTCTCTGAACAACTACTCCAAGAGGAAGAATTTGAGGCGTATATTCAAACGAAAAACTGCTGAGGTCAGTATAGCAAGGAGAATATATTGTCTTCTCCATGGCTCAATTGAACGGCATTGCGCCTACCATCAGGTGCAGTGTGGTCACTTTGCCGTGCTAGGATAAGAAATCTTCCTGAAGACTTATTTTCTTAGTTATAAATCATTTAATCTACCAGGTGTGGGCCATGTTCAGTGACGAAGTCCAGGATGCTAAGAAAGATATGGTTTCAAACCGTAGCCAGTACCCGATAGACTTGCCATCGTTCGCGGGCAGAGCAGCAGTACTCAGGATGAGGAAGAACAGACTGGTCTACTTGAAGAAGGTGAGAGGAATCATCATGCTTGTGTGCATATTAACAGTTTTATGTGGGTCAGTCCAATATAGTTATATACGTTCTAGAACTTGCAGAAAATTTATGTATGTCTAATATACTCGGCATTACTAAATGTGTACCCTTTTGAGTCATGTTATCTGGCAAGTTGATTATCCTATAAGAGTCGTATTCGAACGGTCGTTAAATATGGCGATAATCTTTATAAGCCTTTTCCTTTTAACAAACTGAGTACCAGGTCTAAATATTTAGTTTTTTGAAGCCAAGGTACAAACTATATTCTCGTCATACAAATATAATTCCGGTTATTAATAGGTAAATTCGATTGGCTTTCAAGTAGTTCTTGGAAGTAGCAGTATGCCGTTATGAATGCTAATAGAGATTTCCATTCAACTAGTTCTTTTTTTATGATGTCAGCACCTATGATTGTTCTGGTATTCAGGAAAGCCATTTTACCCTTAGTAAAGTCTTGGCACCTCTTATGCAGGTCATGACTGACGCGTCTGTGTGGTTAATGCCATGCAGCAACTCTGAGGACGTGATCATGCATGTCAACAGGCTGATGAGTGCCATCGAGCTAGCCATCAGGGAGCTCTGGATCTCCTGGACGGTAACCATCTTTCACCATCATCTTAAAATGTTCGCTTTATATTGTTGCTGTAAGAGCTAATAAGAAGAAAGCATAGAATTAATTTCATCTTTAATCTTGAGTTAATTTTGACTTGTTTTGTGTTCTTTATAATTTAGTTTTAAAATAAAAATATTTTTTTTGTTTTCTAATAATTTTCAAAAAAAACTAAAGTAGCACTCGAAACAATGTTTTTGATTTCGAACTACATCGTGTCGTCGACTGTCGTCTATATACTTATGTGAATCTGCTATTTGAAAATCTCACAGCACAATTTGGATGAGAAATGCGGAGCTGGATTGAACAGGACTCTGATGCGTAAGAGTGTCGAGAACCCTGGCCTGATGGAGTGTAACATCGATGTGTAAGTAGTTATATACGTACAAAAATTTGATGAGAATTCGAAAGAATTTAGAGATCAGTATGTTACAGACATCAAAGATGACACGAAAATCTACTTTAATGATATCCGGCCTAGAGTACCGAAATTTGCGTAAGACCTGTGCAATACTATCATCTTCTTTCTCCATAGAAACATTCTGGACCTCTGCAAAGAAGCAGCCCACTGGGAGAACCTGGGACAAGATATTCCCCTACATGCTTACCAGGTATTGATCCATTTTGTACAGTGATGGTAATATTTTCAGTAATAGCTAAATTCCCTTAGTATTCGGAATTTATAGTAATAGAAAAAAAATTAGTCAAACTAAGTGAATGAAGAGTGAACAAAAGCTTCAGAAGCTGAATTATTGTGAAATAGCGAAATTAATGATAATACAAGAGGAAATGAGGTAACACACAAGAGTATAGCCTACGCGCGAATGCTAGGCACCTTATAGCAGAGGGCAATAGCGACGTAAACAATGTGTTCATAGCTTTCTCCCAATCATATACCTATAAAGCGAGGGATTCATTAGTATGGGTACAAATCTTTATATTCAGCACCTAATAGTCAGTAGTGTTAAAGCAGCGGGAACTTTAATTGCTCAGGGTCTCATAATGGACCCTTAATTAATCACTTGGTGAAGTGGTCGAATGTTTGAGTGTGACCTTAAACCGTAAATCGCTTATTGTCTGCAACCACAACAAGTAAGCGAAGTATATTTTTACTGGATAGGTGTTCATGAAGAGCAAAACGATTTACTACGTGTACGAAAGCGTCCTGGCAGTAGTGAAGGGATACAATAAGATCCTAGACTCGCTCTCCGAGGAAGAGAGGCTTCTGTTTAGGCCGCTGATAACCGTAAGTACTATTCTATACCGTAAGTAGTATTCAACGGTAGGCAGCGGCTTTGCTGGGTATCAGGGACTACGAGACTTTCGGTCTCACAATATCCAGATCCGACACAAATATCAGTCTGTTACACAAACATTTGTACCGGTGTGGGAACCGAACCCACGGCCTCTCGTTTCACAAACAGCTACTCGCCTACTGCACCACGGAGGCTGTCAATTTGTTTGAGGTGTTTGAACTTAGTGTGCTACAAATTTGTAAACAAATTCTATCCTACATTCTGTTTTAGATGTTATTTTAAAATTTCTTCTAATTAAATTCCATTTCTACTAAACCGAAGAGAGATTGTTTGGAGGAAAGAACTGTTAAAAATTGGGTAATTCCACTATTTCTAAAGGGTCTTGTTGGTTTCTATAAGTCTCCGGTCCGAATCAGTGTTAATGCAGCGAGAAATTTAATAAAATTGAGAACACGGTTTATTATTCAAATATTTTATTCTAATATCACATCCAAGTTAACGGAACACATTCAGATACAATAAAACTAATCGTTATGAGATGCGCAAGATTTAAAAGGTTCAAGACATAATTTATTCATCTAATATCACATCGTTAAGGGTACAGTTAACATTTATAAAGAGGTAAATACAATAATTAACTATTAAAATACACCTAAAAATAAAATCAGTACATTCATTGTCACAGACTATTCAGTTAAAGACGCCACATAGACTAATATGCATTGATTTCTATATACGAGATCGAGAAATGAATCAATGATCTATACAGATATTACTGCATAACAAAGAACTCACATAAATATCATTTAAAATACGGGTGTTAATTTTAATAAGCACAATCATAATAGGTCGGAAGAGCAAGAAGTGATTTAGTGCACCTTGTCATCAAGGACACAGTGTTTGCGGCGTCTTGTAGGTTTGTCTGTCTGTGTTTATTGTAAACATTCATCCAAATGGTCATTCATATTGTCTAATTCTATCATTTTAAGACAGCAAGGGCATGGAGACTTAGTGCCTGTTGGGTTCATGGTCAATGTCTCATCAAAAATATCATCGTCATCATCAATTATGATGGCATTATTCATACTAGTTGAAGCACCTTCATCAGGGATTGTGTCGTCATTCCCAAAGAACTTTAAACATTCTTCCAAATGGTCTGACATTGGTTTAAATACTGTTTTATTACAACAGAGGCACAACTGTCCTTTGCCTTCTATAATTTCCTTCTGATCTTCTTTCTCAATTTCTTTCAACTCTTTTTGTTTTTGCGCGAGGATTTCTTTTATTTTCTCCCAAGTTTTGTTGTAATCCATGTTATTAATTATCATAACTTCATTTGTAACCTCTGCTCCTGCCCCTGTGTTCTTAACTATCGCCTTTTCGACATCACCATCTTTACGTGTAGTTTTGCCTTTCCCTTTTCCTTTATCAGGCTTATTTGGTATCAACTCATCCATGAAAGATAAATTTATGGAATCTGGAATTTCCAGTTTGATGTCTTTGTTTTCAATTTTAAATTTGCTAACGTCATAAATCTCTTCATATATGGGGGTTGGTGGTTTTTGTACGACTATTTGTTTTGGTTTATTGGTATTTGCTTGCGTACTTTCGGTCTGTGCAGTTGGAATACTCTCCTTGCTGAGTTTTTCTATTACATCTTTATTGAGACATTCATCTAAGTGCATATTGATTATATCATCTGGAATATTTGCATTGCAAACTGGACAACTCACTAATTTCTTAACAGTGACAGCAACTAACTTGTCACTGTCTTTTGGCTGAGTTAATTTAAAATCTTGGCCATATACATCTTTTAAAATAGATGAGGCTTTATCCTTGAAGTGTTCATCGATTTTTTTGATTTTGTTCGGTGATGAAACCATATCAGTAGAGATTCTTTTGTTTTTATTTATATTTGGCAGATTATTATTATTAGACATACTTACAACAGGAGAACGAGGTCTGTTCACATTTAAATTAGGTAATTGTTTTTTAGCCCAGATATCCCTTACAGTCTCTGCTGCACTGGCAGATTGTGTTCTACTTCTTATCCCATCAATTTTTTGTCCTGTACCAGTAAATGTTTTGATAGTAGTAGGCTTTGGATTGAAAACAATATTGTCTTTCTTTGTACTAACTACTGTAATAATACCATTAGGCTTATTTTTTGGAATTGTTTTCTGAGGAACATTGTTGGAATCTTTTAAAACTGGTTTAGATATTGGAATGCTTTGTATGTTTTTATTTAAGATGCTATCATTGTTGTTGTTTATATACTTAGTGATAGGGTTTTTGGTAGTTTTAGTAGCTGTAGTAGCTGTAGTTTTCTTTACTGTTTTTTCTGGTTCCTTGATTTTTATAAAAGTTCCTCCGCATTTCGCTTTATGGTCCCGCCACCAGCAATCTGATGGGCCTGGTGCTCTGTTACACGTACGACGTACAATACCGAAATGAGGTCGTCTCGATTGACAAGGTCCATCACAGCGCCACCAGTGCGTCTGATATAATTTAACCTACAAAATAATAAAATGTTTTAACAATTTTTTTTAGACCAAAGTGTTTTAAGACAGCAATATTAATACACACCCTTTTTAAGCTATATTTAAAGTATTTATATTCACTTCTTATCTAAACTACTTTATGATTTACTCATTGCTTTTCATAAAGTGGTTGGTACTTTCTACTTCATCACACTCTATGGTGTACTTTAAACAATCATTGACGTAAATTAATCCATTAAATATCTTACCTCATCATGAAAGTCATGGTAGATTGTTATATTAAGTCCAGCAAAACGATTAATCCGTTGCATATGGGCTCGGAAGTTAGGTCCATGCCCGTCTCTGTCTTGGTCCCTGCATGAGATGAACAAGTAAGCATGGATCATCTCATGCAGTAGTGTCTCGACTAGGTCCTTGCGAGAGCGCAGCTTTAGCAGGGGCTCGCTGAGGGCTATGTCGCAGAGACCACCCCTTCCGCTATACCTGGTAGTTGTAATATTGTTGTAATCAATATGCCCACTTATCCAGCTTTGAATTGGATGGGCTGGTTTTTTTAGAGGGTAAGACTATTATTACTCCACCTAGTGGGTTGCGGTACAGACTGGTAAGACAAAAGTCATATGTTCAAAACACAAATGGCATACACCTCTAACTCTTCCAAAGTTGCATGTGTATTAAATGATAATTATCTCTTGCTATTACTTATATTGTTATTGTAGCAGCATACAGCATGTGCACTTACAAATAGCAAATGCCTTCCTGAAATTCCCACTTTGCTGGAGGAACACTAACACGAGTTCCTCTACAGTAAAATAACATTCATCTACATTTGTAGGTATTTATGTTGTCTAAGGGTAAAGAACTCCCAAAAATGAAAATATGGGCATAGGTTCTAGAAATAAATCATAAATATGTTAACATTTTTCATGTCGATGTTAGGATTACTTAAATAAAATCATATTATAATTCATTGAAATTATTGGTATGTCTAATATTCCTATTTTATATTTAACACTGAAATCTAGATGATTGACATTATTTGTTAAAGTTACACCTCAGAATATGCCATGAACAGTGGATTATTAATTACAAAACCATACTTGATTGCTATCAGTTTAATAGTAAAATTCTTAAGACAAGATGTGTAACAATTTTCAGCAAATTCATAGAACAGGTATTTAAGTAGAAAATTTTGGTAAAAACATCCTTTGCATTATTTTCATTTATTTTACACTTTATATACAAGGTATAAAGGCGGACTTAATGCCAAAGGCATTCTCTCCCAGTCAACCTTATTAAGTTGCATAACAACTGCCTCCCTGAATAATAAATATAACTATGACTAGAAATATTTTATATTTCTTTTTTATTTTATTTTTGTATCTTGGCATGGCAAAGTGACCCCAATGCACATGATAGTAAGCACAGTGTCGTCCAATTACAGTATCGACTAACGAGAAACAATCTATCCCCCTCTACTTAATATAATCATGCCGGCCTGCTTCTTCACACTACTTCATGGGCAAGAGGGTGAAGAACCAGTCGAGGGTCTATTGTCAGAGTACTCAGAAGGCCGCAAAACGGCGAAACATCGTACCCCAACTCTAGATCCTCCACAAAACTTAACTTGTTAACTCTGCGAAACATAGGAATCAACCTAAAATTTACTGTGATGCACATGTTACAACGTTCGCAATTATAAATGCTTAAAACTACAATTTCTTGGGACAAAAGTGTTTCTATTAATAATACTACTTACGAGCATATTCCGGCACAAGTGTACATGCGTTTGCTCCATCTGACAACAGCCCGGCTTACTAGTTTTGTCCAGAAAAACAATTTGTCGAAGTGTACGAACATAGCGTGAACGTCGGGCGTTGGATCGATGAACTCTAGTTCTGGGTCTCCCAAATTCATGTTTATAGAAATTAATTTCGACCGTCATTTATTTTACTAATGGATTATAACATTAAACAATATTTCTAAGTACACAAATAAAATATTAGCGCGATTTAATGCGATGACATCTTGAAAAATTATTATTCCGCAAATTTGAATTTTGTCACGTTGACATTAGTAATAACGTTCCGAAGTACGGAATATTTTATGCATAAAATATCTATGGAATTTCTCAGGCATGTGAGAAAAAGGTGCAGCCAGGTATTACGAAACTAACATGGACTTCGACTATGTCAGATGCGTATATAGCAGATTGTGTTACTCAAATTGGAGAGGTAAAAATATATTTAACAATATAATTAATAATGTAACTGTAACTACATCAGTGGCGCAGTTGTAATTATTTATGCGTTACGACTGCTGTGCTGAGGTCTCGGGTTCGATCCCCGCGTCAGGCAAAGTGATATTGGGTCTTTCTATTTAGAAATACTTAGTATCAGCCCAGAGTCCGGAATTGTCCCGGTATGGCGATAGGCTCGCCCCCTGTCACATTATGGGACCGTAATATATTCGGCGGAACGTGGGTGTATACCCACCCCAGAGGTGTGGTTACAGCTCTGACTTCCCCTTCGGGGATTACAGATTACAGTGTGTATATGTATGTATTAATAATGTGTATTTATTTATATTTTTTCTAGCTTCAAGATTTTCTTACAACGTATAAAACTTGTAATATTAATTTAGTAAAAATTATGGAAAAAGTTTGCGATACTCCATTGATAGAATTGGACATATACAATGTGTTTGAAATTAGAGATCTGAGGGAGAAAATACGCAATATGGAAGCAGCAGCTGCAACAAAGATTTTGGAGATGTATAAAGATATTATAACTTACATTATTATTGTGTATGAAGGTTTTGAATCTCACATAGCACAGGTAATAAAATAATGATAAAATAATTTTTTTTTATAAAGTTGGCCTTTTATTTTTTATGAAAACTACTAATATCAAGAATCGCAAACAGATGGCGGAATACTGGGTTAAATACGTAAGGAGATTCGATCGTCTGTTAGAGGATGCTTTACGTCTAGCTGTTAAAGCTACTATGCAAAACTTATACAAATGTGTACATGGGGATGGTAAGGATATTAATAGTAATAACAACTTCATTATATTTTTATTGTTTAGTATTTACAAATTACACGTGTAAGGGCCGCTACCACTCGGTAAGCTGAACATCAGTATTACATGAAAATTTAAATATTTTCCAAAAAAACGTTTTGTTTATTGAATTTTCAGGAACAATGGCACCATCGCCTCTGATTAAAATGAATCTATATTTATCCGGAAAGGACATCATCTATGTGCCGAATCGCCATGAAGTCTTCGACACGTTTACTACAGTACTAGAGGAGATTGTGCATATAATGAGCACAGTACCCCGCTTGTTCGAAAAATTTGCTTTACCCTCTGGTGGATTTAAAAGATTTTGTGAAGTGATACAAGTTGATGCAGATTGTAATAAGCTGCAAGCTCTTATTGATGCTGGTAAGAATATTTTTTCTTTATCTAGATTTGAAACGAATCATGATAAATATTTTAAGAACTTATTTTCAACCGATGTAACTTGAAATTTTCATGTCATTTTACCTAAAATAACATCTAGAAATCGACTACAACATAATGCTGATTAAAGATCATGTTCATATGTGGGATCCGTACATGCATATCTGGAAAGTGAACAAGGACGAGTTTATGGTGAAGTATCGCGAGGAGAACCACACAGCCGCTGATTTTGACGCACTCATCATCAACTACAGTGACCTTGCGAACACAGTGCAGATACAGGAGACTGTGAACCAGGTCATTTTCTACATTCTCACACCATTTCGTTCTGTTGATGTTTGATTAAAGATTACTAGGCTAAATGCAAGAATAAGAACGTGTCATTTGTTTGTGTTTACGTAGCTCTGTTTTCGAAGATATACTAATCTGATAACATAAGCATTACACTATGCACTTCGTTACTACAGTCAGCCAGTCAGTTAACTCGAATTATGTTATTTTATAGATTCACTTCATTACATTAAATTCAAGTGAACTGAAGAAATCCATTATAGCGCATTGTTTGGTGTGGCAGACAAAGTTGGGCGAGCTCTTGAGGAAAGTTACTGAATCTGACATTGATAAAGTTTACACGTATGTTGAAAAGAGTAGTGAGGAAGCTATGAAGGTTAGATTAATATTAATCTTTTGTTTTTCCGAACCAACATCTATAAATTACTATAAATGACGATTTGCAGATGCCTGCCGATTTGAAGGACCTATCGTTTGCGATAGAGACATACGAGCGCTTAATATCAGATATTCCGATAGTCGAACGCACCTTTCCTCCTATTACAGATAAAATGATGACTTTAGGTGAGACTTTCTTTTTACTACATTCCACATGTGAGGAATTCCGTATCTTGCTATACATTATAGCCCTAAAAAGATATGTAGTAAAATTACGTTCTTGTTTTTAGCCAAATTTGAGGTTGAATTGAGCTCTGATATGATGACGCGCCACGAGAATATACCCGTAATTTGGTCAGATTATCTGCTACTACTAGAAGAAGCCAAAAAGAATTTAGAAACAAATAAAGATAAATTCAAGACTGAGCTGTTGGAACAAGCAGAAGTAAGCTTTTTTTTAAATGGTGCATTTGCAACAATATTTATTTTCGCTTATGTATATTTTGTTTACAATTTATATCGATATTTATACTTCGTGATAGACTAATGTGGTTTGATTTTCATGAATTATAATATTCAGTCCATTCTTAATTGTATAAATAAATTGATTTCAAACAACGTTTAGGTGTTCAAAGAAGCAGCCAAAGATTTTTGTGATGACTTTTACAAGAAATCTCCATGCAGCTCTGATATAAGTGGCAAAGACGCCATGGCGCAGCTGAAGGTTTTCAGAGACCAACTGAATGCTCTCCGAGCTCAGGAGCAGCTAATTCGCGATGGATTGGCTGTATTCAATTTAACGTAATTTGTTCTTATTTGAAGAAATATATTTTTTTTGTTTATTACCGCTAGTTACCCGGCAGACGTCGTACTGACCGCAAAAGCAGCGCCACATTCAATATGGTATTTTAAAGATCACCATCTTTGGCATTTTTACCACAAATCCCAGAAAATCAAATTTGGTGACATACCACCAGTAGCGCCACCTACCGGGTCCAATTGTGTTTTCAAACACTTTTTTTTATATATCATAGTCTGACAAACGAGCCAGTGGGTCACCTGATGTTAAGTGATCTCCACCGCCCATGAACATCCACAATACCAAAAGTATCACGTATGCGCTGTCGGCCTTAAAGGACAGGAATAGGCAATAGGGAGTAGGGAAGGGAAGGGGGAATCTGGGCCTCCGGATATCTCACTTACCATACGAAACGCGACAGTGAACTGTCACTTTACGTTGGTTTTCTATGAGACAGTGGTACTACCCCGGTCGAGCCGGCCCATTCATGCTGTAGACAAATATGTCTACAGCGTGGCTCTACCACTTTTTCACCCTCCAGGAACCCATTGAAATATACACACAAATTTCATCCAACTTGGTCAGGCTGTTTTTGAGTTTTAACGAGACTAACGAACGGCGATTGATTTTTATCTAAATAGATTTCCGAACACCGGTGTCCTTGAAACAGCTGACATTAAAACGGTGCTTTGGATTCTAGTATGAATGATACTATGTACATGGCACTTTAATATAAAACCACGTCACTCCATCCTGTACCTATCCCCTGTAAGTAGGCAAATACTTTTGTGTATCACAAGCTACTATTCTAAAACCTATTTTCATCTTACACAATAATCTTCTCCCATATAAGGGTCAAGTGACTTTATTTGGTCGCCATATTATGTTCTCCTCGTGTGCCCTTCCCAACGGTTCCATTCACATTCAGAGATATAGTTTGATATGTTAGGACACCAGTGAATCTGGATCTGCAGAAAATGGAAAAAGAGTTGGAGAAATTAGAGGAAGTGTGGGGCTTGGTGTTTCAATGGGAGGAGTCCTGGGAAAAATACAAGACACAAACCTTCTGGGAGATGGAAACTGATGAAATGGAAGAGAATGTTATGTTTTTATTTAGGTATAATTACTTTCTATCAAATTTTTTATTCAAAAACCTCTTTTTCATCATCGAAATGTGAATGTTCCGATATTAAGAAAAATATTATTTACCTTTTTAGAAATTTCAATCGACTTTCTCGTCAACTCAAAGATAAAGGTTGGGATATCATTGATACAACTAGAGTGAAAGTTGACGCTTTCAGACGAACATTACCTCTGATTGGAGACTTAAAGAACCCTTGCATGAGGGAGAGGCATTGGGATAGAATAAAAACACTTATGGGAGTGTTAGTATTATAATAAGTTATTTACAATTACGTATTTTAAATTTGTATTTTAAGTATTGAATAGAAATCATTACCACACAAACCATTTTTCTTTATCCCATTTTCATCCGATTCCCGATATATCCATACAGTGAGTTTGATCAACATTCTGAAGATTTCAAACTAGAACTTATCATGCGATTGAACTTCCAAGCGTATGCTGAAGATATAGCAGAAATCTCGAACGCTGCCACTATGGAGTTAAATATTGAAAATGGACTCAAAACAATTCGGGAGGTGTGGAAAAACACGACGTATGAGATGCAGCATCATAAGGGTTATATGTATAGAATTAAAAATGTTGAGGAAGCTATGCAGGTAATGAAAATGCAGCCTGAATTACATTATGGTTTGTAGAATAAATGCGATTATTTGTAGGAGGCAACTAATAAATCTTGTACCTTTAGTTTTTGGAAGACCATCAAGTGCAGTTGTCTTCTATGAAATCTACAAAATACGTGGAACCATTCATAAAGGAAGTAGATTACTGGGAGAAAGCTTTAGGTTACGTTGCAGAATGTATTGAGGTAAAATAGTTATGAATGGTAATAAAAATTACTAGTAAAACCCGTACATCGAATAAACTTTCAATTACTGTTTTTGTCAGATTGCGTTACAAGTCCAGCGTCGTTATTTATATCTAGAGACAATATTCAGTGGCGAGGACATTAGAAAGCAATTGCCGAATGAAGTCCTAATATTTGATGCTCTCACTGCTGATTGGACTGAAATCACTAGCAAGTAAGTTTATAATGGCGAATGAAATAGCATTATAATCAAATGATCTTCTTATTATTACTTCATCGTGGAAATAAATAATTACCAACCTTGGAAATTCAATCGAGTCCCCTTAAACAGTACTATGGCGTCTCTTTACCTATATCTTATTTGAAACTGGATATTGTTTCATAGTACCTATATAGATGACCCCTAATAAATTCGTAAGTAGAGCAATACTTTGAGAAACTTTTTATCGTTTAGTATGTACGGGGGAACCAATGCAGTAGAAGCTTGTCTATACAAGCCAGCTCCTTATTTGTTCAACAAATTAAACCAAATGGTGGACAATCTTGATGGCATTTTGAGAGCGTTGGAAAAGTATTTGGAAACTAAACGCCAGCTGTTCCCGAGGTTCTATTTCATTTCTAATGATGATATGCTCGAAATCCTTGGCAATTCCAAGAAGCCACAACTAATTCAAGTTCACCTGAAGAAGTTGTTTGATAATGTCAATAAGATTCGGATTGATAAGGTATAAATTATTTTAGATATAGAATCTATAAAATACCCGTCATCGCATCATCCGTCATTTTCGATGCTACTTTCTGACTAATTTCGGGCTTGAGTTTATAATTATTATTAACTAATGGTCCCGGGCAGACGTTGTCTTACTATAAACCGCCTTCTCTGTGGACTGAATTTTTGTTGAAAAAGTAAGAACTTGACAACAGCGCTTTCTATCGGATTTAAAACTATTCTATTTTAGTTGGACCCAACCAGACACATACACAAAATTTAATTGAAATCGGTTAGCTGGTTTTAAAGTTTATAACGGACATAGGTTGAAACAATGTGTTTTAAATAAATAGATTTCAGCCCGGAAATAAAAAAACTGAACAAACAAGGCTGTATAGTCAAGAACCTTTGCTTTTTATATAAAGTCAATTTTACAAAAAAAGGTTTTTGCATCACAAGGCTGCATGGTGGAGAACCTTTGTCTTATTTTTTTATAAAAAAGGGAATGGAACAAAACACAAGTTTTTGCATGGCAAATAGCAATTTTTAGTCAACTCGTGCATTTGTAAAATAAAAATACTCTAGGAGGTTGGGTATATACTAGATTATCTGTAATAAATATTGTTTAACTCTAAGCTCGACACAAAAACACTTTGTTAAATATATAAAAGCGGTTCTTTAAACGAAATTTGAACAATGTTAAACCCCGAAGATTTGGAGAAATGTCATTTCGTTCCTATGATCATTATGGTAAGTATTCCACAATTTGCTGTATCCCTCATAATTTGTGTCAA
Organism: Laothoe populi; assembly: GCA_905220505.1. Lineage (NCBI taxonomy): Eukaryota > Metazoa > Arthropoda > Insecta > Lepidoptera > Sphingidae > Laothoe > Laothoe populi. The sequence continues at coordinate 1,711,510 of HG992155.1, read as the reverse complement.
TTATCATATTTTCAAGCTATCTTACAATAATTTATGCTGGTGTAAACAAACTTATAACCTCAAAAATACACAACTTTTCAGCGCAAGGTAATAGGCATCATAGAGTCACCAGACGCGTGTCCCACACCGAGTAACATGTGTAAACGTAACCTAGCCTCAGTGCAGTCGCATAGGAGTACGCGGAAGGTGCATGATATGTCCATAGAGATGCGATGTTGGAAGAGTGTACATCAGCTGGCTGTATGTAAGGCGATATACTCGCATGACTGGAACAAATTGCTGTATCTGTTAAAGAAGTGCCCACCATGGGAGCACGACTATGAGCGGAGTAAAGCTTCTATTTACTTTAGGGTGAGTATAGTTTAGGATTTTAATATAGAATCATTGCCAATTTGTAGTCTGTCCGTCATATAAAATGTAACCAACTCTGGGGTATTACACCTCGGAATGTATTTAACACTGTCCCACTGCTGGGTATCGGCCTCCTTACTAATGAGAGGGGTTAGTCCTTAGTCCACCACACTGGCCTATTTCATGTTGATACACTTGGCATACTTTTGAAATTCATATAATAATTGTTAGGTATGCAAGGTTGCCTAACAGTGTTTTTGTAATAACATACACTAAAATAACACTATATACTATTGTATAGATGTAAAACAACCGGTCAAGTTTACAATCAATTTATTACTGCACACTATTGGTTTGCAATTCTCAATGCAGCCCGGGAGGGGAAACGTATGCAGGTGTAGGGGTGTGTGATGATCGTGTGTCCGTTAAGTATAGCCGGGTCGTTGTAAATAAAAATCAGTCCAGAGTAGGAACACAAATAAATTGTTTATTTCACACAGCACAAATAAATTAAGAAGGAGTGAAAGCGATAGCAGAGAATAGAACAGTCAACAGCAATAGAAAATGTAACACGTAAAAACATAAGCGAGTTCGGTATAGCGGTTAGCGGTTCGGCAAGCGTCATGCGTTCCGCGTCGAATGCAGTTGGGAGCAGACTACTGGGCGATTTCCGAATGCCGCTGCAAGCGCCGGCCGCCGGCCGCTCGTGTACAACCGTGCATCTTCGGCCGTGAGCCGAGTCGCAAACCGGTCGATCCATCACTAATATGCATACGACGTTATTTTGTTATGCTGTTCATTGAATATTTATTTTATTATGATATATGTTAAAAAAGTATTTTAATTACATTTGAATTTTAATTTGAATATTGTAGTTGTAATATTAGGTTATTCTCTGTATATAATTTTAGTTTTATTTTCTAGATATAAATTTAGCTGTAAGTTTTAATATTAAATTTAGGTACAAATAATTTTGAGTTTATACATATTACAAAAGTATGTTACGTGAATGAAAATAAATAAGTGTAGCTCCGCTACATAGGCATAATGATATGTGTGTATATACATCAGTTTTCCTTCATCATTAGTGGAAGTGATAATTAACAATATTTTTTTATCTTGGTACTGCAAAGTGACCATACTACACCTATTGGTAAGATTTCCGTCCAGTTAATAGTTAGGATCAAGTAGTGGGACACAACTATACCTTGCTACTTGACACAATAATGACAATCTGCAAAAATATACTTGGAAACTTTAAGCAAGTCAGATATGCAATTCAATTGGACTGGTTCTTAACATACATACTTTTATCCTGACTGTCAGTCTTCTGCAATAGTGTAACTTAAATTTATTTAACATTACAGGCTTTAACAATACTTCTGATGTACCACCCGACATCTCAAGCCTGGGGTCTGTTCAACAACTTTCTGCACATGGTGTGGTCATGTCGAACGGATGAGGACAAGAAGGCGATACTGAAGATCATCCTATCGTTACCTGATAGAATATATGGGAAGTCTGAAAAAGATAGAACATAAATCTTTGTGAATAATAGAATTTAATTACACCATGTGATAGTAATAGCAGCGATAGCCTAGTTGGTTGCGGTACGGACTGTCAAGACGAAAGTCGTAGGTTCGAAACCCAAGTGGCATACACCTCTGACTTTTCTTAAGTTATGTGTGTATTAAAATGTTAATTATCGCTTGCTTTAACGGTGAAGGAAAACATCGTGAGGAAACCTGCATATCTGAGAGTTTTTCGAAGGTATGAGAAGTCTGCCAACCCGCATTAGGCCAGCGTGGTGGACTAAGGCCTAACCCCTCTCATTAGTAGAGGAGGCCCGTGCCCAGCAGTGGGACAATGTTTAATACAGGGCTAGTATTATTATGTGATTAGTTGATGTCAGGGTTTAAGACTAGGATGAAGCACAACTGCAACATATTGTACTAATTAAGAGTCTTGTTAACTTATTTTGTATCACTTCAGTATATATCAGTCAATTGTGAGAAAATTCAATGATAATGTCAATGTATAAGTTTTTTGTTTTTGTTTGTATATCTGCGATCAGTCCTAAGACTATAAGCAGATGTTGACCGAGCGTCATGTCCATCCCCCATCGGAGACAACTGCTCCCAGAGCAATATTTATATTTGGTCCAGGTTTAAAACAATACGCCGTTTTGTTGCATATCACTGTTGGCACCCATCGGCTGGACTGCCAGGATATTAGGATGGTTTGTTAACCTCTTTTTGTAGGTTACAATGGAACTCCTTATATCTTCCTTTATTGTGTGCACTTGAAATTTTTTATGTATTTCCATGTTTGTAACGAACCATGGGACATTCAATATGTTTCTAAGTATTATGTTTTGAAGTCGTTGTAGGATGTTAATATTAGAATCTTCCCCATAACTGGATTCCGTACATCCGTGTATGAAGTGCTTGTTGACCACTGTCATGTTAAGTTTTACTATTTGTGGGTGAATATTTGAACATAGACATATTCGGTGTTCAAAAATTTTTGCTAAATATTGGTTCCAATTGCGATCTTTATCGATTAGATGTAAGGTTTATAGTGCATATATACGATATAAGTCAAACGCACAGTTTAAAAATTTATATATATGTCTGAAATTGGATCTGAAAAATGTCGTCAAATGGCAATGAGAAATGACTTATACGGTAAGTAGTATTTGTAAAATTGAAATTATATTCCGTGGCTGGTAATTAGAAAATAAAATAAAACTCAATTGAAATCACAATATATTATAATAATTATTCAAGTACCTATTGGTAACATAATATAATAATTTTAAATCAACAATGTTTAACGGATATGGCTATTAATAATTCTCAACAAACTTTGGTCAGCAAAATAAATTCTTCTAACAATACAACACTTCTTTCTTTGCAGTCTTCTAGTTCTTGGTGTTAATTCTTCAGCTAATAATATTTTTTTCTGTTCTCTTCGTTTTTTATATCGTTGCTGTTCTTTTTCTTTTTCCTGGGCGTATAAAATAGGATCAGCTTTAATTTTCGTGCAGTTTTAGCTTTTTCTAGTCTTTCTTCATTAGACTGCTTTTTCCGAGGCATTTTTAATCTAAAAAAAAGTAAGCATGAAATAGTCAAAACTCAGTTACACAAATATATTATATGTGAATATTATTTACCTACAATTTACTAAAAACTTATGCAATTAACTTTAACATGATCACGAAAATAAATATCGCACCAACGGAATAACAATGTTGTTAATACAAATAACATATTAATTCCACAAAAATGCATTGAAATCTAGAGTAATTTCTGATACATTAGGTAATTTTTAACTCAATTATCCTTTTTATTTAAACCTATTAGTGAGCTCCCATATTTAACTTATTACTGACATATTATAAGCTATTAATTGCATAATTCTGTATACTATGGATCACTTAACATTATTTATTTAATAAACAGAGTTTATCATACGATTATATTATCAATGTAATTTTTTATAATTTTTTGTTTATTTCAAACTAGCTTAATACTAATTACCATTTTTTAACTTCTAATTACAGTTTGCCAAATTCAAACGGTAAACACGGTAATTATAGGGACGGTAAGTAGTTTTTTCTACATTTTGTTGTATAAAACATTATTTATGTCTACATTATAATTAGAAAAATTATCAAACAGGAGAGTATCCACTGACGATAATTATAGCTATTTCAAATGGTAAATAAGAATAATAGACTTACCACAGCAACCTCAAACGGTACGTAGAAAATTTTGTGCCAATATCTAGTTCTGGACAGTTAATACTCGCTGCTGTTGTTGTTAAGTCAGTAGTTGACGTTTAACCCGCTCGAGTCACGAGACGAAACTGAGCGCGACCCGCTGAGTAAACCAAACAGGCACCAACACGATCCGTTTAAGTTGTATCGCTTTGAATATTTCAACCAACGGTAATTAGTTTGAAGCATTGGGACAATTTTCAAAGTGGTTATAAGTAATGTTATAGCGCTCTTTAACTTGTTTAATTTTGACAAGTTGTAGAGCATGTATTACATGTATTACATGTATTACACGTATAACAAAAAAAATATATGATCTTCAAAATGTATTTGCTACTTTTCGCCCCGGCATTGCTTAAATTTGGAAAATGTGACACGCATGGTAAGTAGATTTAAGGCATATTTTTGAAGATAACTTATATATTAATTGGAATATGAATATGTTATACACATCTCCTTAAAGTACATGAACTACGTGTTACGTGAAGTACAAAAAATCATTAAATAAGATTTAATGAAGTAGGTATTTTCTAAGAGGAACGTAATATGCACATGTTCAAATATTCACCCTTGTATACATTGTTGTTCTTCATTTAATAAGTTGTGTATTATTGCAATTTGTACGCTGTGATATTATGTACTTGTATAAATCTGCAGATTCATAAGATCATATCCCTGGTTGGCGGGCTATTTGATAACAAAATTTCAGTTTAAAGAATTATTCATTTTTGGAAAAAAATTGTTAAAAAAATATTGCGTGAATTTTAGTAGAATTAATATATTACTTGTGTAATCGTGTCCGTATGAACTGAGGAGCCACTCCTGATTTTTAAAGGAGTCTCATACCATTATTTAGTAGCAAATCAAGTGATTTTGTAGGCGAAATTCTGGAATTTGTAGTAAAATATATCAAAAGTTATAGCTATGTAAAAGTGGCTCCTCAAACTAAATGTTTAGACTGAGGAGCCACCTTGTATCTCGAAAAGTAGTAGACGTACATTTATGAAATTTTTGTATGATTTAGTAGTCATTGTGTATAGTATCTACTAAAAATATGGGTCCACTACAATTACTATAGGCATTGGTATGGCTCCGCAATTGCTAAATATATAAAAACACGAGTTTCTGTGAAAGTGATCGGTCAATCGGCATATTTGACTTAATGATAATTTAGTAGTAAGTGTGTTCTAATTTGTAGCATAGGAATTAAATATAAAACACTGAGCGAATTTGGAAAATCAACGTATTTTATTTGGCTCCTCAATCCAGACGTTTTGCAAATAAATAATTGACTGTACGTACCTCAGATCACAACGGATTCGTAAGCTAGATACACCAATATTTAGTAGAAATTTCTACTAAATAAGTACATACATTTCAGCGCTCTACATATTCGGAAACGTAGACAGTAAATACTTTCGTCATTTTTTGTAAAATTCACCATTAAGGGTGACCATGTTACCTATGAGTTAAACCAGGATAACTAGTAGTTGAATATTAGTTTAAAAAAATAAATGAAGTACTGTGTAGTATTGTTTGTTGGATTTTTGTATTGAATTTATTAAGTATATTTTTTTTGCGTTAACGAAATGAAACCGTTTCCTATAAACGGTCAACTAGTTGAAAGACCAGTTGACGTTTTTAACTGGTTTGCAGAAACGTTCACAGATCTATACGTTAATTTCCCATTTTTTAAGCGTCTGTCATTGATTCAACGACGTTGAATGAAAGAGGTTGATAAATTCAATTCAATAAAGTTGATATACTCTGATTTTTAATTAGGCAGACTAAAGTGACAGCTGCGATCGACCTTTTCTTTTTTGAATGTTGTGAACGTAGAGCATAATGCTGTAGTATGGCCGATTATGAAGGATTCATCGACCAGCCGTGACATGAACTTTCGATTTATTTTTACTCCTGTTGTTATTAAATGTTTTATAGGAAATCAGGTTATAGGAGAGAAATAAAATAAGAGATGTGAATTACTATCACTTGTATTTCAAGTATGGGAATGTAACAAGGAAAGGCTACGTCTGTAGTCTAGCACGACAAAATATGTATAATAAATAAAGGAATATAGACATTTTTAAATAATACACTCTTCTATATTCTATTGACATAAATCATCAAGACTGTGACCAGTACAATTACCACTAGATTAATTTTTGCATCTACACTGCTCAACAAAGTCTAGGGAACAAGGGAAAAATAGTGTTTATTTTAAATTCAATATTTTTTTGTCTTAGATGTTATACATCAATAGAAGCGTAATTTAATATTCATTTTAATTTTGCAATTTAATAAAGGGCTTGTTAGTGACAAAATAAAAATTTATTACAACTAACATAGTGCTGGAACCAAAAAAAAACACACTCATCACCAGCCTTGCGGTGTGTGCACGTGCATTATTATGCATGAACATGAAAGTTTGGGCGAGTTGCTGTCGATGAGGGATGACCATAGAGTGCACAATCTCCTCACGGTATTTCTCCGCATTTAAATTGCCTCGTATCCAAACGAGATCTGTTCTTCCACCTAGGCGAATTCCGGCCCAAACCATTATTGTTCCGCCTTGATAAGGATGAACTACCTGAGGATTCTGTAGTCAACTCTGGCGACTAGGAACTCACCAAACACGCACTCTCCTGGAATCGAGATGAAATCCGAATCGAGACTCATTTGAAAACAGAACATGAGCCCACTGATTGTTGGTCCATCGCATATGTGTGTTAGCCCACAATAAACGATGACCTGGTGTATCTGGTCAATATATTAATACATTTACTCAAATCTGGTCGAGTACATAACATTATGTACATTAAACACCCAATAAGATTGTGACAAGAAGCATTATACCCACTATTTATATTTGAAGCTTCATAATCAAGTTTATTTTCTAAGGAAGTACTTATAGGGTTGCAATTGGACATACTAAACTTATCCAATATTGTGTTAATGTAAACACTTTGGTCTAATGTGATTTTATCATAATATCTAGTTATTTTAATACTATTAAATAAATTTATTTCATTTAAATCATGCATTGTACTCATAAGATAACTTTTAAATGAATTCATTTTATGAATATATTAAAATAAAACATACTCCCTATCCCTCGTATCCCTCGGAGCACTTTGGAAGAAAGACGGTTAGAACTTGTGTCGGAAATCGAGAGCTCTCTAGGGCGGGCCTCTGAATGGGGTGAAAGGAACCTAGTTCACTTCAACCCCACGAAGACACAAGTTTGCGCGTTCACCGCTAAGAAGGACCCATTTGTCATGGCGCCACAGTTTCAAGGAGTCACTCTCCGGGTTTCCGAGGGTATTGGGATCCTCGGCGTCAATATATCTAACACGGTCCAGTTTAGGAGTCAAGTGGAGGACAAAGCCAAATTGGCTAGCAAAAAATTGGGGATCCTGAACAGAGCGAGGCGGTATTTCACGTCGGGCCATAGATTGGCGCTTTATAAAGCGCAAGTCCGGCCCCACGTGGAGTACTGTTCTCATCTCTGGGCAGGGGCCCCGAAATACTTGCTGGACCCACTTGACTCCTTACAGAGGCGGGCCGTTCGGATTGTCGGGGATCCTGATATTACGGATAGCCTGGAACCGTTGGGGCTGCGGAGAGACTTCGGGTCTCTCTGCTTGTTCTATCGGTTGTTCCACGGTGAGTGCTCCGAGGAACTGTTTAAAATGGTGCCTACATCACCATTTTATCATCGCACCACCCGACACCGCAACAGAGTTCATCCATACCACCTGGAAACGATTCCGTCTAGCACGGTTCGTTTCCGGCGTTCATTTTTACCACGTACGTGCAAGCTCTGGAATGAACTCCCTGCTGCGGTGTTCCCTGAGCGCTATGACATGTCCTTCTTTAAACGAGGCTTAAAGAGAGTAGTCCTTCAACGGTAGGCAGCGGCTTTGCTGTGCCCTGGTATTGCAGAAGTCTATGGGCGGCGGTGACTACTTACCATCAGGTGGCCCGTCTGCTCGTCTGCCTATCGAGGCACTAAAAAAAAAAAAAAAAAAAATACTAAAACCAAATCATCTACATATAGCAGCACATAAATATTTTTACCAATATCAATATTATCTACACATATATATATCATCATATACATCTATAATATCAATACTATCCACTAATAAGTTTTGAAACCTCTTTTCTTTCTATAAGAGACTGCTCAAATATCTCGAACCAATATCTAGCTGTTTTATAAGGCTTTATTTAATTTACAGACATAATTATTTTTATGAACAACACCTTCGGGAACTCTTATATAAATTTCTTCTTTTAGTACACAAAATAAAAGCAGTTTTAAAATCCATGTGAAGCGTTTGTATTACATCACTGAGGCGAGGCGATTGACAGGCATGGCGAGGCTCTGGCTGTGAGTCTCGACATACCCAAGGCGTTTGATAGGGTCTGGCATCGTGGCCTTCTCTCCAAGCTAAGCGAATACGGTCTGCCCGACAACATGCGCAAGTGGATTTCCAGGTTTCTCCATGAGCGAAGTATACGTGTCCTCGTTGATGGACACGTATACTATGTTTTCGTAGCTCATGTCAGTAAATGCTGGAGTACCACAAGGCTCTGTGCATTTGCGGTTCATGAGCGTTATTGCTGCAAGTCTCCTGGTTGCCGGATGGATACTGAGATTAGATGCGAGGATCTTGTCATTGAGCTCAACATGACCTTGGATCTCATTTTAACATGGGGTATCAGAAATTGCGTTTGGTTTAAAGTCAACAAAACTCAGGTGTGCTAGTTCTCCTGCAACAAATCCCCGTTTTCAACCAATACCAGCACCGACCAACCAATACTCATTCATTCTTTAAATTATGCCGAAATTAACTACTTAATTAAAACATAAAAAATACACATTATATACTATTTTCATGATGTCGGTCTTATTCTTTTCAAAAATAATATTCAACTACTAGTTATCCTGGTTTAACTCATAGGTAACATGGTCACCCTTAATGGTGAATTTTACAAAAAATGATAAAAGTATTTACTGTCTCCGTTTCCGAATATGTAGAGCGCTGAAATGTATGTACTTATTTAGTAGAAATTTCTACTAAATATTGGTGTATCTAGCTTACGAATCCGTTGTGATCTGAGGTACGTACAGTCAATTATTTATTTGCAAAACGTCTGGATTGAGGAGCCAAATAAAATACGTTGATTTTCCAAATTCGCTCAGTGTTTATATTTAATTCCTATGCTACAAATTAGAACACACTTACTACTAAATTATCATTAAGTCAAATATGCCGATTGACCGATCACTTTCACAGAAACTCGTGTTTTTATATATTTAGCAATTGCGGAGCCATACCAATGCCTATAGTAATTGTAGTGGACCCATATTTTTAGTAGATACTATACACAATGACTACTAAATCATACAAAAATTTCATAAATGTACGTCTACTACTTTTCGAGATACAAGGTGGCTCCTCAGTCTAAACATTTAGTTTGAGGAGCCACTTTTACATAGCTATAACTTTTGATATATTTTACTACAAATTCCAGAATTTCGCCTACAAAATCACTTGATTTGCTACTAAATAATGGTATGAGACTCCTTTAAAAATCAGGAGTGGCTCCTCAGTTCATACGGACACGTGTAATCATGTACTGCATTTTTAAGATAATTTCCCATACATGAGCATTTCTTCTCTTAAATAAATGGGCCATAAAAAGGAGTCTTGTTTTACCAGTTGATTTAAGCGCCAAAAAACTGCACAACAAATTTAAACAAAAATTAGTTGAGTCCGAATATAGAAAAAATGTCTCTTTAATCAAATAGTGGCGGGCTATTTGATTCCGTCGATATTGATTTCGTAGTAATGTACTGTGCTTGCTATAAGGGACAGAATAAACTTATCAATAAAAATATTTATTGAAATTGTGGCATCACGGCCACACACATACAGGACGTATGCCGGGATTACCAAGAAAATAAACGACGCATTTCTACTTTAACAAAGCCTAGTTATTAGATTCAATGTAAGCTTTTACCTACGGAGAAATAGCTGTAAGAACCATTGTATTTTATGTTTATATTAATAAACACCACGACTGCTGACAGTAGATATTCATATGGCCAGAACGGGGGTGCCGCGCAGAGAGTATGACTATACAAAAGTCACGGCCGCGCTACGCTCCATACGAGTCTATCAAATAGAGCGACACAGCATACACCTATCACTGGCGGCATTCGAGTCAGATACAACGTTATTGTTTTATTCGCAACCCTGCAATTTTATCAACTTCATTTGAGTAGGGCAGAAGCAACCCCTACAGAAATCGTATTTTTAATAATTACTTTATGTTGTAAGACATGTGAAATCCTACAAAAAAGTTGTCAAATTATATACATAAACATGGGTACATCCTCTTTACCCTGGACTCGCCAGGACAGTTCCGGACACTGGCAATTGCTTTGAGTATCTATAGTATTTTTAGCTATATGAGTTGTATAAAATCAAAGGCATCTATCTACACAAAAGCTGACTTCTGACGTTTAAAATGATAAGGCGTATTTATTGGAGTAGGTATTTCTCTAATATTGTAACAAGAAAACGCGACAAATTAAAAAATAAAACTGCTAATATCGCATTTTAATAGAGATATCCATATTTCACAAAATAGTAGATAAATAAAGACACAGTCACACATAGTTCTGAACCCAAACTAGGCCAAACCATACTTGGGTATTAACAACTACGAGGGACTACGGTCCCACAACATCCAGACCCGAAACAGATCTTTCAGTCAAACATTTGTCGTGGTGCGGGAATCGAACCCACGGACTCGCGTTTCACAACCGTCTACTCGCCCCCTGCGCTACGAATAGATAGCCGCCATTGATTCTATATCATCATCTACCTGCCCTTATCCCACACTAAGTGGGGTCGGCACAAACGGTTTGAACCCTCCACGCAGCCCTATCATGCGTCAAATCTGCATCAAACCTCTTTTTTGGTCTCCCACGACTCTTTCTTCCATCCACATTCATATTGACAACCAGTCTTGTCACATGCCTTTCATCCCTCCTCATCACATGCCCATACCAAGCTAACCTAGCACTCCTCATCTTTTCCACAATTGGTGCTACTTTCAGGCTTCCCCTTACATACTCATTCCTTATCCTATCTAACTTTGTAACCCCACACATCCATCTTAACATACGCATCTCAGTAGCATGCACTCTCCTCTCATCCGTCTTTTTCATTGCCCAACATTCAGATCCATACATAGCGCCATTGATTCTATATAACTCATGTAATTGTGTATCAGGTAACCTATTAGCAATAAATCACTTCCAGAATGCTATGGGCCTCCCAGTAGCCAAAGCCATGATGTCGGATGATGGTGAGTGTATTGAATGGAAATATAACTTGGTGTTGGACGGTCCAGCTGAGGTGTGGCTCCTGGGTCTAGAGCACACCATGAGGGTGGTGCTCCGAGATGTAAGATTTGTTGTAGTTACAGTAGTTGAGAGTAGTCTGAATGATCTTGTTGATGAGCGGAATACTTGCTAAAATTCTTAAATAGATCAGAAGCATAAACTTAAAATAAAAAAAAACTGATTATTTAGTACGTAACGTGTGTGATTGCTTGTTATTAAATTTGAAAGTAAAACGTTGAATCTAATCAATTCAATAACACAATTAGTTTGTAAGAATTCAATAATTGATCAAAACTAATTTTATTTTTAGTTAGATATTATGATGTATGTAAACAGGACAACTAGTTTTCAGTTGACTTTATTTAGGTTTTATTGTTTCTATTAATGACTGATTCAAGATTCTTTGATTTACCTATTAAATAGTTTACCTATTAAAAACATTGCATGTAAATTAGTCCTGGCATAGTGTACATTCGTAGAAAATGTTCAGCAATTTAGATATTATAGAGATACATTTCATAAAATATGCTTTACAAAAACAAGCTTCCATTTCTTTACTGACAGCTGATGCTGCCAGTTATAAATATTTGCATTCATATTTTAGCAACTGATATTAACTCGCGCTGCGTTGAGAAAGTGCCGATATCAAAGAGAACAATGGATCAATGATTGGCCTGGGCAGCTTGGCATCACATGCAGTAAGGTAACTTGCCTTATACTAATATTCAATAATAAATCACAATGATAAATCAAAATTGGCCAACGCATTTGTTCCAACAGGCGCCATAAAGCTGTTTAAAACTTATTTGACTTAGGTCGATCTTGAGGAACTTTGGTTCCGTATCGTACTTACGGATTCACAAGCGTTTTATCAGCGTTAAAACGTTCTAAATCCTATAAATAATAGATTCAATGGACATCAGACTGCACGCGTACACTATGCCGTTGTGAGATAATGAAGGAAAAGAAGCCGATGAAGAAGTTGCGAAAGAAGCAAAACCAGATACTGACCACGCTGCAAATGATGTCACGCAAGGACATCAGCAAGATACTGCGCGCCAAAGTGAACGCGCTGTGTGTAATAGAGATACATTCGAGGGATATGGTTGATAAGATGTACAAGTTAGGTGAGTACCATCTTAATGTAGATATTAATGTAGGAGAAGAAACAAATGAAGAAAGTACAGTTGAAGCAGGGGCTGATGCCGATAATTGGTGTAAGTGTTATGGTACAACACACACAAAATTATATATAGCAATAGGATATAATTACGTAAGTGTAATTGTTTTTGGATACGTTCAAAAGAAAAAGAACGGACTAGATAAAAAAATAAATACAGAAGATGTAAGAGAATAACCGTATGATTCGGATTGATTCAAATACATACATCGTATGCTATTGAACATGAAATTAGAAAATATCTTGTGTAATAATTTATTAGCCATAAAACTGAGATGAGTGCTCATAGGTTAAATACAATCAGTACTTATTCCAATTTGTTTTTAGCTTTATTAACTTCTCATCCTCCGTTCTAACTTAAACTACGGTATTGTATTATTATTTCTTTAACTATTCCTATATTTTCTAACACTACATTAAATTCATCCATCGGTCTAGGTTGCATGTCTGTATCTGCATTTGAATGGTTCTCTCAGTTGAAGTTCTACTGGGACCGCGATCGGGAAGATTGTTACATAAGGCAGACAAACACCAGCTCTATATACTCTTACGAGTATATTGGTAACTCTGGTCGGCTTGTTATCACGCCGCTCACTGACAGGTGAGATGATATTTACTTCGATGGAATAAATATTTTCCTAAAATATTAGCAGCCAGTGCTCAATAGGCACATCAATGTTATTTGTGATGATACTAGCTCCAATATTAACAATTTCATAATTATCATCTTCCATAGTTTATTCTTCGAAAACAGCGAACGTACCTAATCTATTTTCGATAACAAATATTACTGCATTGATTCCTGGGTACTAATACCAAGTCAGACGGTCATAATTTGTTTTTCAATTTGAAAAATCACACAAATATTATTGAGTTACTGGGATTTCAATTTCGGGAAGTCACCCGAAAACAGGCTCGTGATCTATCGCACCACAGTGAAATTAACTCTGCGATATGAGCGTATACTGGTTACAGATCTGCCAACTCTACGAGATTTGGCGTGGCTTCTCTTGTTTATGTTTACCTAAAATCTTATTTAATATCAAGATTTTTTGGCGTATAAACCATGAACAAAGACACCTCAAATTTAATTTTATGTTACATACATACATATACACTCACGCCTGTAATCCCCGAAGGGGTAGGCAGAGGTGTAACCAGTACACCCACTTTTCGCCGAATTTCGGTCCCATAATGTGATAGGGGGCGAGCCTATCGCCACACCGGGCACCATTCCAGACTCCGGGTTAATACTGAGTATTTCAAGGTAGAAAAACCCAATATCGCTTTACCCGACCCGGGGATCGAACCCGAGACCTCAGCACAGCAATCGTAACGCATGCGCAATTACAACTGCGCCACCGAGGCAGTTCTTTTATGTTATTTTATCATTTTAGGATTGCTTACGGAGTTTACAATAATACTTAAAATCTACTTATGAATGCAATAATAGTCTCTTTTGTAAATGCAACTCTGGTTACAAGCAATCACAACATGAGCCACAAAACATTCTAAAGCAATATTACTTAATATTAACAACAATATTTTTTTTTGACATAACTATTCAATAACTTACGTCTGAATAGTGTCAGACCATCACCAAAGATGTCGACGTCATTACAGACGCTGACTGTGTGGTTGTACAGACAGGCGAGGAACAGGTGCTTGTTTCCCAGTATTTGTTCTATTGAACCGAACATGAAATAAGAGACCGGCCTTACGCGGTGGTCTACGTGGTACCTTCAATACGAAACTATTCAGTAAAGATGGTGCATCTATTACGCCATTTATAATTTTATGGAGGAAGATTAAATTTAAAAAATCTCTTCTGTCGCTTAAAGACTGTAACTTATAGTGTTGCAGTTTATCCCCGTACGACTTGATATGACCATCATTAACCACACAACAATTCGTAGCATAATACGTTCTGAGTAGTTACACCTAATAATACAATTAGTTTTAAATATTTTTATTCTGGCACGGCAATGTGACCACACTGCATCTGATGGTAAGTGCAGTGTGGTCTAGTTAGAATATCAAGTAGCGAGAGTCAATCAATCCCTCGCTACTCGACACTATCATGCCGGTCTGCTGAGTAGCTTCGTCACACTACGCTTAAAGGACCCCGGGTCAAAGATTCCGATAGAATATGCTTCTTAGTCTGAAAGATATTTCAATATAAATATATTGCAGATGCTACATAACCCTCACAACAGCACTACATCTATTCCGTGGGGGGAGTCCCCAAGGACCCGCCGGTACTGGGAAGACTGAGACCACCAAGGATTTAGGACGAGCATTGGCAAGATGGGTGGTCGTGACTAATTGTTCGGATGGTCTCGATTATAAATCTATGGCGAAGTGTTTTGCGGGTTAGTGCAGTACAAATAAATCGTTTCTAAAAAAATAAATAATTTTTCTTTCTCACCTTCTCTACTGCTATGCTGAGGTCTCAGGGTCGATCACCGGGTCGGGTAAGTGATATTGGGTTTTTCTAACAAGAAATACTCGGTATCAGCCCGGATTCTGGAATTGTGCCTGGTGTGGCAATAGACTCATCAGGTATCAACTATAAGAGACTTTCGATCTCAATACCAAGACTTGATGCAAATATTTTTGGATCGCAAAAACTCTCAAATAGAAGAAGAAAGAAAAAGATTTTATTACCAGAGCAAATACAAGGAAAAATACAAAATAAAACTTAAAACAAAACTGTTTGCTCCGACAACAGGTCCCCTCATTCAGCGATATGCTGCAGTACAACCTGAGCAGTGCTGCAGCGCTGATTTTCAATGAGGGGCCTCGTGTGACGTGCGGACGCCGTGTCGGGTCGTACACTTCAATATTATTGAAAAAAAAATACATAAGGAAAGCAATAATAAACTTAAAAATTAACCAAAACATTAAATTAATAAAATAAAACATAAATGTGCCCAAATCGAATCGAACCCAAGAAATATTCGATATTCACAGGTATAGCCCAAAGCGGTTGCTGGGGATGTTTCGACGAGTTCAACCGCATCAACATCGAAGTGCTTTCGGTGGTGGCGCAGCAGATCCTGGCTGTGTTGCAGGCTCTGTCGCAATACCAGAAGAAGTTCTTCTTCGAGGGTTTCGAGATCAAGCTGGATTGTAACTGCGGAATTTTTATTACTATGAATCCTGGGTGAGCTGGTTAAATAGGTCAGATACTAGTAACGCTGAAATGCTTTGAAATGAATTGCCTTTCGCTACTCGATACTCTGACTGGAAGATCGTACTTTTGCGGCACCATTAAGCTATGGAACAGTTTGTCAGCTACCATGTTCCCTCCTTCCTATGATCCTGGCTCCTTTAGACAAAGTTTGTGCCATGATAGAAAAAAAATGCATGGTCGGTGACAAAATTTATGCCGTATTGCCTTGAAGGGTTTTAGTGACTCGAAAATAGCTGGTTTAATGAAATAATAATAAATACGTCCAACAGTCGCTTACATAGTCCTGACCTGTATCGTGGGTATCCGACGACGAACTACGACCCGAACACGCAAACTTGAAACAAATATTTGTAGATCCCATAAACATTTGTCTCTGTAAGGAATCGATTCGCTGGTGGTAGGTATTCATATCCGCCCGGATAGCGAACACCGTGCACAGGGTGTAAAACCCGCAATAGTGGCACACGCAAGTGTGTCGCGTTCCGGGATCAGCCAGTGTACATCCGGTTTTTCGCGGGGGTCTAGAGTTGGAGTACAATGTTTGGCCATTTTGCGGCCTTCTGAGTACTCTGACACTAGACCATTGACTGTTTCTTCACCTTCTTGCCCATCGCGTAGTGTGAAGAAGCAGGCCGGTATGATTGTGTTAAGTAGCGGGGATAGATCGTCTCTCACTACTCGATACTCTAACTGAACGCACTGCTCTTACCATCAGGTGCAGTGCGGTCACTTTGCCGTACCAGGATAAAAAAAAAAACGAATCCGTGGCATCGTTCACAGTCTGCTACTTGCCCACTACGCCAAGGGGGCAAGGAGTTATAGACATTTAGACAGTCGATACTCCGTTTGACATCCTCCGTGGCGCAGCGGGCGAGTAGCCGGCTGTGAAACGAGAGGCCGTGGGTTCGATTCCCGCACCGAGACCAATGTTTGTTTGACAGACAGATATTTGTTTCGTGTCTGGGTGTTGTGGGACCGTAGTTCCTCGTAGTTCTTGATACCCACGGTAGAGGTTTTATCTAGTGTGGGGTCAGAACTATGTGTGTGACTGTTGGGTGTATTTATTTATGATGATTTCAGTTACGCCGGTAGAACAGAGTTGCCGGATAACTTGAAGTCCATGTTCCGTCCGATCGCAATGTGTGTGCCGGATTGTCTGATCATAGCCGAGAATACACTGTTCTCTGATGGATTTACCGCGTACAAACTTAGTGCTAAGAAGGTACACAACTAAGAAAAATATTGTAAAAAGTTACTTAACAAGTTTTGAACTACGTCTAAGTGTCTATGGCTTGCCTTGGCAACTAGTTGATATAAACCTGGTTTCGGGATTGTCTGTTTTATATAACTCCTAATATCTGTAATGATACATTTTCAATTATTTTATTAACATAAAATAGAGGGTAATCATTAATACTGTGTTGATCAACGAAAAAAAAAAATGTGTGCAAAACTAAGGAAGGTGTAAGCATTTTAATATATTGCTAGACAGAGAGCGCACATTACAAATGACGTCACTTGTAAATACGCTTTACCAATTTCGTACCGACAGTCGCTTTGCGGGAAAAAGACAGAGCATCCCTGTACCTAGTCAGGTCATAAATTCTGTCACATGTTTAATATAAAATAATTGAAACAAGTATTAGCGTATTTACTATTATTAGAAATACCGAAGGTATAACTGAGGTATTTAGGAGACTAGTTGGGGGTAGTTAATAATGACAACCAAAGTGGGAGTAGTAAATGTTTAATATAAAACAGAGTGCCTTCCGCGCTCCGGGGTTCAGTTGGTTCAGTTCAGTTTAGTTGAGTGGAAGACGAGACGATAGCCAGTATATTCGTGGTTCGGTGTAGTAACTGTAAATGGTAATTATAATGGTAATCAGTTCAATGGCGTTGTTCAGTTTAAAAGGGTATTGCTGGTAGATTGATTATAAAGAGAAGCCTTAAGTGAATCCTGACATGCGTGTGTGTTGATATTAAGCACTGAAATGTGTAACAGTGTCGTGTAAATCAATTAATAAATTATAAACATTGTATTTGTGCCTTTTAAATATCCATTTTGCATAGATTTGTTGATGTTGCTAACACAAGTTTATTCATTATGTAACCATTTATATACCAAATTGAACTTAACAAAACATAGATTCTTATGACACTAAAGTTTATTCAAAATGACCTCCGTGATTTTGAATACAGGCCTTCAATCTGCGCGGCCAGTTGTCTATTGCAGCACGAACGAGGTCCATGTCAATATCGGCGGCTGCCTTAATCAAGGATGTCTTGAGTGACTCCAAATTGGGATGAGGCTTTGAGCACGCCTTTTCCTCCAAGTGTTGCCATATCTTGTAATCTAACGGATTCAAATCTGGACTGGAGGAGGGCCAGTCTTCGTGCCGGATGAAGTCGATTTCACGCGCCGCCAGCCAGTCTTGTGTGCTCTTCGCTCTATGAGCTGGCGCCGAATCTTGTTGGAATACCCAGTGCCTGTTATTGAACATGGTATGAGAAACAGGTTCCACAAGGTTCGTCAGGACTGTATTTTGATACACAACTGCATTCGTTTTTACACCTTTCTCACAAAAATGTACCTCTGTTAAGCCCCAATAAGAAACTCCCAACCATACCGTGAGCGAGGATGGAAAATGACCTCGTTGGACACGCGGAATACGGTTGCTCGCTTCTTCACTACTGTGTGCGTACACCTTATCATTTTGTTTGTTGAAGCTCTCTTCTACGGTAAAATTTTTTTCATCTGAAAAAAGGATTTCCCGATATTTTTTTCCCGCGTACCGCTTCAACAAAGCGCGGCATCTCTTCAGTCTCAGGTCCATTAGACGAGCATTCAAACGATGTCCTGTTTTTCTTCGATATGCCCGAAGCCCTAAGTCTTCATTTAACACCCTTTTCACCGTTTCCCTTTTCACAAGGGCCAACAGTTTCTGTTTACGTTTGGGATTTCTTTGAATTCGCGCCTTCACAGCTTTTATCACTGCTGGAGTCCTAACAGACCGAGGGCGACCACTTCTTGACCTGTCATCTACACTAGAGTCTTCATTGTATCGTTTGATGGTACGATAAACGAATCTTTTGGTTATATTCAAATTTTTCAGTATGTCAAAAATTTGAATTGGCGCGTAACCGCAACAATGCAACGCAATTACTGCAACACGGTATTCTTTAAGCGTCCACTCCATATTTAAAAATGAGTAAAATTCTAAAAAGTTTACATTTTTATTTTCATGAACAATTTGAAATTCGAATTCAATAAACTTTTTTTGTGGCCAGCATTCTAAAATAAAAGTTTTTACTGTGTGACAATACTTATGACCTGACTATGTATAATTCGAAACTTGAAACGCAATATCGGAATTGTATTACTATACATATAGTAATATAATACTAGCCCTGTATTAAACATTGTCCCACTGCTGGGCACGGGCCTCCTCTACTAATGAGAGGGGTTAGGTCTTAGTCCACCACGCTGGCCTAAAGCGGGTTGGTAGACTTCACATACCTTCGAAATTCTTATAAGAATTCTCAGGTATGCAGGTTTCCTCACGATGTTTTCCTTCACCGTTAGCAAGCGATAATTAACATTTAGTACACACATAACTTTAGAAAAGTCAGAGGTGTATGCCACTTGGGTTTCGAACATACGACTTTCGTCTTGACAGTCCGTACAGCAACCAACTAGGCTATCGCTGCTTTTATTACTATACATATGATTATGATTTTCACTAAGTCAGTGACGTGATGTGACGTTTAAACTAATCACACAGCTCTCCGATAATTGTTAATTATCTTCCAGGTGTTCACATTATACCAGCTGGCGATGCAGCAGTTATCCAAACAGGACCATTACGACTTCGGTCTGAGGTCCATGGTGGCGCTGCTGCGGTACGCTGGTGTGAAGAGACGCGCCTACCCACATCTACCTGAACAAGAGGTAGGTGTTGATGATATATCACTATAGCACACTGGCAGCGGCTTTCCTGTGCCCTGGTACTGCAGAAGTCTATGGGCGGCGGTGACTACTTACCATCAGGTGGCCCGACTGCTCGTCCGCCTATCGAGGACTAAAAAAAAAGATATGGTGATATTGTCATGTTCAGCCTGTCAACGTCATTGTTAGCCTGGATTAGCTAGACAGTGTGAAGGAGCTACTCAGCAGGTATGATTGTGTCTAGTAGCGAGGTATGGTCTCTGGCTACTTGATACTCTACCTGGACGGTACTGAGATTACCATCAGGTGCAGTGTGGTCACTTAACCGTTTTATTCGTCACTTTGGCGGGAAACCGTATGAGTTCTATGGACGTATGATTTTTAAAATAAATCGATAGTCACATTGCAGTCAGTTTTGTCTGCAGTATCAATGTCTCACTAAATAAAGAGATGTGGTGTAACAACTTCTTGTTTCATATCGTACGATGAGTGTGAAATCAGGAAATACCCGTTCCTTTGTCAATCCCCGGCCTTGCCTTGAAGGTCGAAATTAACCCATCATTCAGGAGTGTTTCAGTGAGTGGGTGTTCATGTGTTTTGCTTTTAAGTGTGATCCACAAATATTAATTTTCGGTCTGTATGCTATAATACCCAAAAAAATCGTAGTTCTCAATACGAGACAAGACTCGTTATGTTAATGTTTAGGACTATGTGTGTATCAAGTTATTTAAAGATCTGCGTCTACAGATCGTGATCCTAGCCATGCGAGACATGAACGTAGCCCGGCTGACTGCGAAAGACGTGCCACTGTTCGACGGCATCATGCAGGACATATTCCCTGACGTGACAGTGCCGACCCTGGACTACGACATGCTGGAGACGGCCATCTCCGCGGAGATGAGGCTAGCGGGTCTGCAGCCGGTGAAGGCGGCGCTGCACAAGGTCATACAGACTTACGAGACCAAGGTGAGATGTCATTTGTATTTTAAGTTGAGTTTTCAGAGAATCTCTGAACACCAACAGGTTTAGTGTTAATTTTTTTTAATGCCTGAATATGCAGACGAGCCACCTGATGGTAAGTAGTCACCGACGCCCATAGACTTCGGCAATACCAGGGTACAGCAGAGCCGCTGCCTACCGTTGAAGGACTACTCTTTTTAAGCCTCGGTTAAAGAAGGACATAGCGTTCAGGGAACACCGCCGCAGGGAGTCCATTACAAAGCTTATATAAAGGTTATATTAGTTTTACAATAATTCTGTGATTCTTTTATCTATATTCTTATATTCTTCAGCATCGTCTTCCTTTCTCCCATAGAATTCCCGCCATTCAAGCATCCTCTTAGGTGACACTAATACAGCCAAGTCGGTGTCCTGGAAGATGCTGGCCTGTACCATCAGCAGACTGCACCGTGAAAAGGTTCTCGGGTTCGATAATGTCCAAATCTTCCCCATGAATCCTAAAGCTTTGGCTCTGGGAGAGTTGTACGGGGAGTACAATCTGGCTACTGGAGAGTGGAAGGATGGCGTGTTGTCTTCCATCATGCGGAATACTTGTCAAGGTATACTAATTTAGTAATTAAATAACCAGTTGATAATTCTCTTGGAATGTAGTCGAGATCTGGTGGAAGGATCTTAATACCAAACATATTCATTTCGGTGAATCGCGTTCCGTGCTCTGCTGGTCTTTATTCAGTTACTGCAGGCTGGCATAATTTTGGTGAACCTCGAGAGATCCAAGGCAATGTCTCCCTACGGTAGACATCGTGTCTGGACTGCATTATACCATCAGGCTCTTAAATCAACTTAAACCGCAACTTAACGGTTAATATCGCTGCAAGGATCAAGATTTTGATCAAGTAGGTCTAAATACCAGAGATTAACACCATGTAGGCTGTATTGAATAAAGAATAGACAATAATACTAATATAAATTTGATCAGACGAGTCACCAGATCAGAAGTGGATCATATTCGACGGTCCGGTGGACGCGATATGGATCGAGAACCTCAACTCGGTGATGGACGACAATAAACTCCTCACTTTGGTCAACAGCGAGAGAATATCGATGCCTCGACAAGTAAGGACTAATGTAACAATGTTTGTAGTTAGAAGGTCTTATAGGAAAAAGTTTTTTAATTCATAAAAAGTACACAGACTTCAATAAAAAACAAATTATGCGTCCCGATAAAATTTGAGGATTGCCTGGGAAGTATACCCTTTTAAACAAAACAAGAATTTCTCGAATCGGTCCAGGCGTCTTCGAGTAATCGGGGAACATACATAAAAAAACATTCCCACGAATTAAGAACCTCCTCCTTTTTTGAAGTCGGTTAAAAATGGCATGGCATATGCACACAGTTTACGGTTAACTGTAATTTAATTATTATATTTGACTATGGTGCAGAAAAATATCGAATATATCCACATTAAATGGAGTGAAGTCGATCCGCATTAGGCAAGCGTTGTTTAGCTATTGGTAGAGGACCTCCTCCTTGCGTCGCTTTCCTCATTGCTGAGGGTCGTGACCTCTATGGTTCAGGTTTTCTTGGGAAAATAACACGGTGGGTTCCCACGTCCTTCTGGTGCAGTCTTTACGAGGGGATTCAATTCCTTTTGGCCCCTGCAGGCCACTTCGTGTAAGCTAGGTAATCTCAGCGTTCACCAGTTTTACGGCAAGACACGTCGCGTTGCCAACCCTCCTCGCTTTCTCATCCGGGCTTGGGACCGGCATAGGCGGAGTTAAAGTTAGTAGAGGACCAGTGGGACTGTATTTTAGACTGTATTTAGAATATAATTCAAAGTTATTATAAAATTTGCAAATACGGTACGAGATAAATGTACCTTTACTCTAGGTATCTCTCCTGATCGAAACCCTGGATTTAGCTGTAGCCTCACCTGCGACCGTCTCCCGCAACGGCATGGTGTATAACGACTACAAGGACTGGGGCTGGTGGCCTTACGTCAACTCTTGGCTTGATACCATCTCCGATGTCGAGTATAGGGATATGGTGAGTTTATTTCCCTATGTAGTATGTATGTTTATGTCACTCTTTGCCAAAGAAAGAAAAACTATTTATCAGCACAGCTAACAACACGCACATACCACAAGGCAATTATCAATTTTATTATATTTAAAACTAATGCTAATGGCACTTGCTTGTCGCAGCTGTGACAGGTAGGTGACCACTCAGCATATTGCTGTGCTGTGGCACGTACATACTACATACCACAACACAGCGCTGGTTTTCAGTGGTCACCTTAAGGAATCGTGGGTGTACTGCTTGATCTTGAGAAAGACCAGTTACTTTTGGAGGGGTTGGTTCAGACGACGAAACGCCATAGGAAAATCAGTTTTGTATTTCCCGTCGAACCGGCAACAATGGTACTCTAAATAAAATCAGTTGCAGTATAAGCTTTCTCACAGTGGTGAGGCTGAGTGAGTGAGTCTGAGTGGTTTTCTCGCCAGCCGGTGGGAGGGTTATTAAAGTACCACATCTGAAAGGTAAGAGAGCTAAGTGAAATGTTTTTGGTAGATTCTCTAGCATTCACACCACAGTCGGCATAATTAGGACAACCACTTGCCACCAATGGTTGCCTCACTTCTTTAGTCACTTATATATCACTAGATAAACTATGCAGTGGAGTTATTTACTATCTCTGGATAAAAACAAACAAGTTTATGGGCAGCGGTGTCTACTTACCAGTAGGTGGCCTAACTGCTCGGCTGCCTATCCAGGCATTGACAGCCTCCGTGGCGCAGTAGGTGAGTAGCCGGCTGTAAAGCGAGAGGCCGTGGGTTCGATTCCCACACCGGGACCAATGTTTGTGTGGCAGACAGATATTTGTGTCCGGGGTCTTGGTGTTGTGAGACAGGAAGTCTCTCTAGGTCCCTGATACACACAACACAAGAGCCGTATCTTAGTGTGGGGTCGGGGCTATGTATGACTGTTGGGTGTTATTTATTATTATTATTTAATAAAAAAAACCTCGCCAGCTACGGCGCCACTTCCAAGGCATACTGACGCCGGTGCTGGAGCTGAAGCGCACCCAGCTGGCGGAGGGTGCTTCGGTCCGCGGACAGGAGCTGACGGGCGTGCGGTCTCTGTGCCGCCTGATGGGACAGCTGCCAGCACCCGCGCCTCCGCTGCCTGACGAGGAGGACAACGAGAACTTCTCCAAGATGCGGTTTCTTTTTGCGTAAATATTTCATTGAACTTATAACATCACACCTGAAAACTCTTGAAATGTTTGAAGGCTTTTAATTGTACACTTTGAAGAAAAGAACCTACTATAATTAAGCCCTAAGAACTCAAACCAAGTGTTAGAGTTCATATCAAGTAAAGATCAGCCTAATTATTAGCCAAAGTTATTGGATGTTTTTAAAATCTTAATTTAGCTTAAACCTTAATAAAATTAACTAGCATTTGCTTGAGCATGATTTTTTCGAAGGGTTGGTAATATATATATATATATAGGTCGGCAATTAACTGCATCATGGGCACAACCTTTTTTAAAAATGAGTACAATTTTTCTAATTTTCAGTAAGTCAGGAAAATACAAAGGTTAATATATCTGCTAAAATAGGAGTAGGAGACGTAAAAGCGGCTAGGCTCTTGATATTAGTTTATCGAAAACCTGGCTTAGTTAATACTGAAGGCGTATGTTATTGCTCTTATTTACCACAGCATGATCTGGTCCGTATGCGCGACCCTGGAAGAGGAACCTCGCCGCAAGCTCGACAACTGGGTCCGAGAGCATGAGGGCATATTCCCCTTGAAAGACACCGTGTATGACTACTATGTAGATGAGAGGTTGAGGCAGTTCAAACCCTGGGAAGATAAACTGCCTGAGAACTGGAAGTTTAACCCCAAGTAAAGTTTTTTATTCATTACGTAGAGTCATTAATGGATGACGTTTTTGGGTGTAATGTCTGGGGACAGCCATGGAATAAGGACGGCCGAATGTGGGGAACGAAACGGAGATGTATGACCGGAATAGACGATGTGTGCGAGTGAGAGGGAGATATGAATGCCAGGGATTTTACACGGAAAGGAGAGAGTTGTATGTTGTATGTCGTATGTGTGTGATTGTGCAAAGGCGGTTTAAATTTTACAGTAAATACCAAATTTTTCACGTTTCATTTGGTGCTCTTTCTCACATAATATATTTGATTATTTCAATAATTTTATAACGATAGCTACATGTAAATCTATAAATTTCTTGAATTATATATGCTTAATTATCAACTATTTTTTTTAGGTTTTTCAACTAGATCCACGATTTCCTACTGCAGTTTCGTTTTGAAATGATTAAAATCATTATCTCCATGCCCTGAACCTAGCAGGGGAAACGTCTCTTCTTGATTAAAGTTACCATTGCTTGTTATGATATTCTTTGTTATTTACTATATTAGATAGACAGTAGGCAATCTGGAAAGTGAGCCACCTGATGGTGACCGACGCTTAGAAATTGAGGGTCCATTACTCTTAAAATGGAGTTTGGGAAAGTGGAATTAGATGGACACCGAGTAACTAAGCCTATTGTAACTTTTCTGTAACATCAGCCTGGGCTTCCACACGATCCTGGTGCCGACCGTGGAGTTAGTCCGAGTGCAGACAGTAGCCCTGGATATGCTGAGGGCTGGGTATGGAGTGCTGGTCGGAGGAGCCACTGGCACTGGGAAGACGTTCCTCGTTCAAGGCACGCTTGCTAGTCTCGACGCTCATCGGTAAGTGTCTTTATGTAGCTTTGGACTGGTTATATTCTGTTTTGACCTGTTCTTCTCTTTGAGGTAATACGGAATATGCGTATCTGTACAAATGTTATTTGCAGTGGATATCTCCATATTTCTGAACTGCAATTTTTTTGTAATGTTTGATGTTGTATTTAACAATACAGTATTTTAAGTTCAATGTGTAGTAATTTTTTGGTCAAAATGTTTATTTTATACCCGATTTTCTTTTTTTATCTATAGACTAATGCACCTTGTGAATATTGGGATCATTGCCGAATTTAACAATAGAATTTAAAATTTCAGGTTCAATACAATAATCGGACGATTATTTTGTGTGATTTTCAAAGTTGTAGTCATGTTTTTTGGCTTGAAATTATATTTTAATTATATCCCTACGTTCTCTTTATCAATGGATGAATGTATAAAATTGGAATCTTATTTGACCGTTTAAGATAAAAAAAATATAGATGTTTCACGATCCCATTGCGATATTATTGGTCTGTAAGAAATCTTTAATAATGAATGTAACGTCAATAGATACAGCACACAAGTGATAAACATGTCTGCGCAAACGACAGCAGCAAACGTTCAAGATATTATTGAAGCTCGGCTTGAGAAAAGAACTAAAGGAAATTACGTGCCAGCTGGAGGTGAGAACATTTTTAAAACAAGTGTTATATACAAAATAGGTGTAGGAATTAGATCCCTTAGCAAAGTAACGATAAAGTTTGGCTCAGTTCAGAATGCAGGACCCAGCAAAAATAGTACCTGATCGACTATGGTTAAATAGGTGGTAGGTATATTTTGTGATTTATTTCTGCCGTCAAGCAATCTGTTATCTTTCCATTAACAACCAATTTCAATAAACAATCTCAAACAACATGTACAGATCGAACCCAAAAATAAACCAATCGGATAATGGCGTGGCATTGAAACTTTATTCTTATTGGCTCATTTCTGGAAACCAAGATTTATACCAAGATTAAGATTATGTTTAGATTACTGTGGATGATGACATGTAATATCTCATGTCTGAAGGCCGAGTCAACTGGAATAACCTTGCAGTATTTTGTGATTTTCTGAGTAATAAAAATGAAACATCTCATTACTGGACATTCTTCTACTTGTGACAGATGTCTAATGTTGGTTGGTTGAGTAGTTACGAGTCCATACGTGCACTTGGTCTTTTGAATTGTGCCTCATTAAACTTAGCGTTGTCTTAGACAGCACCAAAGCATAAAAATGACATTCTTCAGGCAAGAAAATGATAGCATTCATGGACGATATAAACATGCCTGTACGCGACGAGTATGGATCGCAACCGCCGTTGGAGCTGATTCGTTTGTGGCACGACTACGGCTACTGGTTCGACAGGCAGAAGCAGTGGCGGAAGAATGTCAAGGTATATGAGTTCAGTATTACGTATACTACGACAATGCTGATCAGTTTGTAGTAGGAGTATTGGTATAGGTTTGACAGACAGAAGTAGTTGCAGAAGAACGTCAATATATGTATGTGAGCTCTACATTCAATTCGACACTAGCTATAATTTGAGCTGTCTTGCTTGTAGCACTATTATAGGCATAGCTTCGACAGGTAGAAGAATTGGTGGAGAATTTCAAGATGGGCTAAGTCTATGATATTAATAGGCACAGGCACTTGCGAAAAACTTCTTACTTTCGTGTTCCTCAAATCGTCACAAACTCACCTTAGCTTAGCAAGACACAGCTGTACGCACCGACAAGTCTCATAATTTTTTAATTTGTGTCATTCTTCTTTCTGTCTCTGGAGGTACTGTGCTATGTGTTCCTGTGCTCATTACCGAGCCTTTTTTTATCCTGGCACGGCAAAGTGACCACACTGCACCTGAAGGTAAGCGCAATGTCGTCCAATTAGTGTATAAAGTAGCGAGAGACAATCTATCCCCCGCTACTCAACACAACGCCAGCCTGCTTCTTCACACTACGTCATGGGCAAGAAGGTGAAATAGCGGTCGAGGGTCCAGTGTCAGAGTAATTAGAAGCCCGCAAAACGGCCAAACGTCGTAACCCTACTCTAGACCCCCGACAAAAACCAGATGTACACCGGAACGCGACACACTTACGTGTGCCACGGTGTACGGTGGTCGCTATCCGGGCGGATATGAATATCCTATCACCAGCATTTCCGACATTCCATCGATGATACTCATATGGAGTGTCAAGTTCATCTGTTGCCATTGTCCTGGTGCAGGACATGGTGGTGTGTGCGGCGGCAGGACCGCCAGGTGGCGCGCGGTCTGTCCTGCCGACGCGGCTGCTCTCCTGCTTTCACGCGTTCTTCCTGCCGCCACCCGCCCAGGCGCAGCTCGTCAGGATCTTCGGCACTATGCTGCAGCAGCACCTCTACGACTTCGATGAGGAGACTAAGATTGTTGGTAAGGTCTGGATCTAAATAGAACCTAGGTACGAATCGTAATACGTGGTAATTCTACACATCGTATTTCCAAAAATCATCTTTATCCGTAAAACATGAATTGTAAAATTTTCATCCCTTTGACAATTTTTTATCCCTAAGAAGCAAAAAAAAATATATATTTCAATCGTCGGAGATACTTTTTTTGACGAATGAACGATTTAATAATGAAAATAATTGTGTGACTCTCAAAGTAAACATTTCCAGACCAATAGTTCAACAAAAATTTTGATCATCAGACAAATAAATTGATATTTTTATTGTGCTTCAAGATGACAATGCATAGTCCCAAAAGTATGACTGCCTAAAAATAACAATTTTCGCTAATCATCAACAGATAATAAAAAGATCAGAGATTGACACGTAATGAACCTTTTAGGAAAAGTAGTTCTAATAGCAACGATAGACATGTTCAACAACATTGTGGCGAAGTTGTTGCCGACGCCGAGCAAGATGCACTACCTCTTCAATCTAAGAGATATATCCAAAATCTTCCAGGTATTTGCCCATTCTGTGTTAGTACATACTATTGTGCCTATATTCTGATTTCGTAAAAATATGATTTTATGAAAAAAAAACAGTTGTTAAACTGGCTAAGCAATTGCTTAGTACAGGTTTAAAATCGGTGTTGTTAGAACATAATATCCTAAGCATTTACCTGCTAATGGTATGCAACACGTGATTTGTTCGAACTGCTATTAGGCGTGGCTTGGTGCAGCCGGACATTATACCTTTTCAGGGTCTTCTACGCAGTAACAAAGATTATACGAACACAAAGCCTCGGTTCCTGCGTCTCTGGGTACACGAATGCTTCAGAGTGTTCTGTGATCGGCTCACGGAAGAGAAGTAAGTTTCTAAGTTACTGCATATTTATAAGCCTTGCTATATCCACAGTCAATTTAGAATCCAAATTCCAACAGATATATTCCAAAAGATCTGTATTTTTGTTTTAACAAACATCATTCTGAACCTTTGATACAGTTATCGTTAAATAAAAAATTACTTTTTAGACAATGCGTTAAGGTCATCTAATAGTTTCTCGTTTGGAGAGATCAGGAAACATCGGTCTATTTTACTCTTACCACAATTCTCGGTCAGTTTCTTGAGTTGTCTCAATGACGTATTCTCCTTGTCTCATAAAGCACATAGTTTAGAAGACTTCTGACAATTCCGCGAATAATAGGGTAATTTCCTGTGTTTAATGTTGTACATTATTCTATATGCAACCGAATATAATACGCAAAAGAAATTCTTTTGCGAAAACAGAATCAAAATTACTTGAAAAATGAGGTCACAATATTTATTTTAAATATTGCTATGAGCGAAAATGGTGGCGTATTGGGAACATATTGCTATCTCCCTCGCACAACTGCACAGTAATGGGGATTCTGAGAACCGTGACGTCACGGTACCTATCATGCATTCTTTTACTGTCATTTGGCAATCACCCCTTCCAGCAGATTTGAATGGCGTCTAATTTACTTCTTTTTGTTCAGATTCAAAAAAATATTTCGATAATGGGTTATATATAATGTAAATTGTTGATTAAAAAATCGATTCACCTACCCTATTGTACTCTTACAGAGACCGCGACTGGTTCATGAACCTCGTGAGCGACATGCTGGGCAAGCACTTCGAGCTGACGTTCCACGCGCTGTGCCCCTCCAAGAGTCCTCCTATCTTTGGACATTTCCTCAACCCTTTCGAGGTGTACGATGACTTGAACGACCCTGCTGCGCTCAGAAGGTAACTATTGACATTGATTGATGGTGCACGGAAGGTATGTTCTTGGTGATTACCAGCTGAGGAGACTTAGCCGTAGCCATGCTATTTTCGAGACCTGGCCATGCCTACTACTGGAAATACTAATGTGTGATTGTATATAGGTACATATATGTGGTGTTGTGGTGTGTGCAGGTACATATCGAACCAGATGGAGGAGTACAACAGCAGCCCGGGCGTGGTGAAGATGGAGCTGGTGCTGTTCCGCGAGGCCATCGAGCACGTGTGCCGCATCGTGCGCGTCCTCTCCCAGCCCAGGGGGAACCTGCTCTGTGTCGGGATCGGTAATCAACAATCATTACTCACTGGGCAACTGGCGCTCAGTGCTCACTCCCTTACACATTCACTCACTTATTAATTATTCACTTCTTCACTCACCCACAAACTCTCTCACCTCAATCACTCTCCTCAATCACTCACTCTCTTCCCATCTTCTCCCTTCCACACCATAACCACGCGTACTGGCTTGCGGAGCCACAGCTTCGTGGTAGCTACTACTCTGACACCTCTGTGCAGTTTGCGACCTACCGCGTTTCCTCCTTCCTATGATCCTGGGTCCTTTACAGGTAATGTGAAGAAGTCACACAGCATGCCGGCATGATCCGATATAAGCAATGTTCCAAGGGTCCCATTTATTTGCAGGTGGTTCCGGGCGTCAGAGTTTGACTCGCATAGCTTCGTACATATGCGAGTGCAATTCGTTCCAAGTGGTCGTCACCAAGACCTATGGAGTGAAGGATTTTCGTGAAGACTTGAAGGTATCTTCATATACTTATTTGACCAGTAATTAGGGGCTGTATCAATAAAATACCGTTAAAGGCTTGGCCACAGTTCCATCTAGATAAACATCTTGACAAGAGGTTTGGAAATTATTTTTTTTGCTGCACTCAAGATATTTGTGTGTTCCCTCCTTTTTAATCCTGGTACGGCAAAGTGACCTCATCGCATCTGATGGTAAGCGCAGTGCCGTCCAATTAGAGTATCAAGTAGCGAGAGATAGTTCTTTCCCCGCTACTCAGCACAATCATGCCGGCCTGCTTCTTCACACTAAGGGTCTAGTGTCAGAGTACTCTGAACGCCGCAACACGGCCAAACATCGTACCCCAACTCTATACCCCCGACAAAAACCGGATGTACACTGGCTGATCCCGGACTAAAGGCCGCCATAATTGTGTTGAATAGTGAGATGGTTCCCACTCGCTACTTGATACTCTTCTAGGTGCAGTGTGGGCACTTTGCCGTACTAAGGTAAACAATCCCACACAATTCTGTCACCGAGTCTTTGTAAATAAACCCAGGTGCTGTACACCGGCTGTGGCGTGGACTCGAAGAAGACCACGTTCATATTCTGCGACACTCAGATCGCGGAGGAGACCTTCACGGAGATCATCAACAACCTGCTGAGCAGTGGGGAGGTCACCAACCTGTACAAACCTGACGAGTTTGAAGATGTTAGTACTGCTTGGATACTAGCTTTTGTCCGCGACTTTGCGTTGAATGAGTTTTTCACTATCCCGTGGAACAAAATCAATAATTACTTCTGCCCAAGATAACTAAATGATTATTTTCACCCCCGTATTTTAATGGAGATGAACCCCTAAGAGTTTGATTCTAAATGATTTCTGATTTCCCCATACAAACTTTCATCCGCTATTTCACCCTTTTAGGAGGTACTTTTTAAATAATAGAGTATCCTATGTCCGTACTTTGGGTTCTAGGTATTCTCATTCTTAATTTAATCAAAATTGTTTCAGTTGTTTAGCCGAGATTCATACAAATAATTATAGAACGTCATAGGCTTATGTGAAAGTATAATAACATCACATGCACACACATCTGTAATGTATCGTAGCGTGATGTGATGGTCACCCGAGTTCAGTGTTTTTCCTCACCCCAAAAGTAGCCAGCGTGCAAGAATTTTTAAGTTCAATATTTTTTTTGTCCTGACACGGTAAAGTGACCACACTGCACCTGATGTTAAGCGCTGTGCGGTCCAATTAGAGTATCGAGTAGCGAGAGACAATCTTCCCTCGCTACTCAACACAATCATGCCGGCCTGCTCCTTCACACTACGCCATGGGCAAGAAGGTGAAGAAGCGGTCGAGGGTCTAGTGTCAGAGTAATTAGAAGGCCGCAAAACGGCCAAACATCGTACCCCAACTTAGACCTTCTCGTTTTGTAGATAAAGTCTGCATTAGAGAAGCCAATGAAGGCGGCGAATATAATGCAGACGGCGGAGGCTGTGTACCTGTTCCTGGTGGACCGAGTCCGGGCTCACATGCACATTGTACTGTGCTTCAGTCCTATTGGAGATGAGTTCAGGTAAGGTTTACGTCAAAACGTGCGTAAGTAGTGAATAATAAAAAAAAGTAGTGGAAACAATTTTTTTTAAATGTTTTGAAAGTATCTGAAAGTGGGGATTTTTTTTCAAAAACACTCGAATTATTTATACTAATGAATGTGTCTTCCGTAGCTCAGCGACTGCGCTGACTTGGAAACGGGCCACGGGTTCGATCCTCGCACAGAGGTTAATGTTTGTGTGATCCGAAGGGTTTGGCTGAGAGACCAAAAGTCTCATATTTCACACACGACGCAGACTCCTATTATGGGATCAAGACTGTGTGTAGGATTGTTGTGTGTGTTATTTAATTTACTTACTGTGGTCCGCGACTCCGCTCGCATGGAAATCATTTTTGGAAGAAAATGTTTACAACCTACGGAGATATCATAAGCTATTACATCTTTCTATATCTGATAAGACATAGCCCATGTGTCAATCCCTCTATTAAACTATCTGTGTGCCGAATTTCATCCAAATCCGTCCAGCCATGTTCCTGTTCATTCGGGAGCCTTCAAACTACACAAAACGTGGAAGACGAGCATATTTATTATTTCAGAAATAGGATCCGCCAGTACCCAGCACTGATCAACGCGACCACTACCAACTGGTTCCTGGAGTGGCCGCGAGAGGCGCTGCTCGAAGTCGCCTACAGGTTCCTGGACGGTGTGGAGTTGTTGGCATCGATCACTGGACCTAGGGTAAGTGGAGAATTATAGTGCTTAGATAGGAAATATTCATATAAGACTAGCGGGCCCGGCAGACGTCGTCCTGCCCGTAAAAGCAGCGTCACACCGACTGCAGCGCCATCTGCCGGGCTGATTTGTGAATCTAAACCATCCAGGGCGCCACCCAAACGCATACAAAAAAAACATTAAAATCGGTCCAGCCGTTTAGGAGCAGTTCAGTGACATACACGTACAGTAGAATTGTTGTTTAAAGCAGTCCATTTACCTCTTGATTTTTTAAGTTACATGTTTATTGTTTTATTTAACGGTGAAGGAAAATATCGTGAAATCTTGCTTACCTAAGAAATCTAGTTTACCAAACTTGGCCTATAATCCCTCAAGCAAAGGGTAGCCTAGAAATGAGGCAGTGTGTATAAGATAGTTCAACTCGTTTATGCACACTTCGCTGCGTGTATGCAACTTACGGCATTCTAACGGTGCAGGTAAGACGCAAGGAGTCCTTAGTGGAGAGTCGTGAAGATATCCTGCGAGCGTCGGTAGCGTCTATAATGTCTCTGATCCACTCGTCAGTGGGCAAATACTCTGTAAAGATGTGGAGCGAGATGCGTCGCACCAACTACGTCACGCCCACGAATTATCTAGAGCTCGTGGCTGGATACAAGGAGTAAGATGTTTTAAGTAATATCCAAAGATGTGAGGGTAAAAGTTTACTTTTATCCTGACACCAAAATGACTACTGCACTTGATGGCGCCTGCTCTTGTCCAAATATAATGTCAACAACCACTCTTAAATTATTTCTTTTTTGGTGGGTTTATACTTGGCGCCAAAAATAAACCAATATCATATACAGAAATCTACGCATATAGCCGTCGCTTACTAATAGACTGTTAAGTGAATTAAGAAGCTAAAATCATTACTGTAGGTTTTCAATATACTTTTTTACTCTGGCGCGACAAAGTGACCACACTGCAACTGATGGTAAACTCAGTGCCGTCCAGGTAGAGTATCAAGTAGCAAGAGACTATATATCACTACTAGACACAATCATACCTGCTGAGTAGCTTCTTCACATTACGGTTAAAAGACCCAGGATTAGAAACTAATTAATTGTGATCATATGAAACAACAGAATGCTGAAAATGAAAAGATTCGAAGTGGCGTTGCAAGCGAACAAGTTGAGGAATGGACTGGGCAAGGTGGAGGAGACTACGAAGCTGGTGGGACAGATGTCGGAGGAACTTGCAGTGGCGCAGGTATGACAGTTCAAACTACACTTATGCAGGCTTATTTTTACAAATTTGTAGTATTTCAGATAAAACATCTTAATTTTAAAATAGATGTTCTATGTTCTTTTGATTTTTTGTCTTTTTTGTAGTAGTAGAATTTAGTAATATGTAGTGTTTGTTTTATAGTGTTTAGTGACATTTAAATGCACATTTGACATCAAAGAAAGCAAGACAAGACACTGTAACAGATTTTTATACAGTGTATTAGTGAAGTCCTAAATGTGTAAAATTATTTCTTAAAAACTTTTTTCCAATATTGCTTTACCATATTCATCTAGTATCATGCCAGTTGCAGGATCTTATGAGGGACTTAGAGTCGACCTTGGGGTAGAGAGACAGTAGCAGGCGTTGCAGGTGTCGAATGGGACGAAACAACAAATAGATTATTTTGTGGAGCATCAGTATAATCTGAAGAAGCAATTGAAACTTGCCATTGGACCAAAAAACAAGAATGCGCTATCTTGCATTAAAACCTACGACATCATAGCCTTGCTTAACTAAACCCCAATTCATTATCCCAGGTGCAAGTAGCAGAATACACGGAGCAATGTATAGAGTACATGGGCGTGATCAACGTGCAGCAACGGAACGCAGACGAGCAACAACGCAGCGTCGCTGCAAGAAGCAAGAAGACTCAAGAAGAAGAGGTTCAGTGCAAGAAGCTCGCTGATGCTGCCATGCGAGACCTGGCCAGCGCCATGCCTGCTCTAGAAGAAGCTGTCAAGGTATGTATAGCACTGTGCGGCAGGACCAAGAAGATGGAAGAAAGTAGATTAACACGTAGCAGGTTCTTGAGAATGGATGTTCAAGCACCAGCTGATCTGGATCCCAAACCTGATGTTATATCCGTTGTCAGAAGGAGATTTAATGTATCTGGGTTTCCTCTAGGCGCTGGTCCTTAAGCTGTTAGGGTAGCTTTATAAATGTCATAGGTGTCGTAATGGTGATTTTAAGGCATGTCTGTTTGAACTCAATTTTTGATAACAGTTTTAAATTGTTGCATCATTTTCACAATGGCGAAAAACCAATTTACACAGGGCGAAAAACCAGCCATAGTGGCACACGCAAGTGTGTCGCGTTCCGGGATCAGCCAGTGTACATCCGGTTTTTGTCGGGGGTCTGGAGTTGGGGTACAATGGCCATTTTACGGCCTTCTTAGTACTCTGACACTAGGCCCTCGACCCCTTCTTCACCTTCTGGCCCATGGCGTAGTGTGAAGAAGCAGGCCGGCATGATTGTGTTGAGTAGCGGGGATAGATCGTCTCTCGCTACTCAGTACTCTATTTGGACCGCACTGCGCTTACCATCAGGTACAGTGCGGTCACTTTGCCGTGCCAGTATAAAAAAAAAAAACAAACAATCAACAACTTTATAATATCATGTGATTTAGGCTTTGGACGCCCTGAATAAGAAGGACATCACAGAAGTAAAATCTTACGCCAAACCTCCGCAGAAAGTCGAGATGGTGTTAGAAGCTGTACTTATTTTACTGCAGGTAAGGCTACTACACAGACTTTAAACGTATACAATGTCAATAACTAAAGAAAAAGTATGTACCTGTATATTTTCAGTTAATTTCTTGCCATATTTAATTCTCATTCGAGTCATATAACAATCCTGATAGCTTGGCTAAAGTGTGGCTTTATGTAGATTAAGCCCCAACATATTTTTCTGGTATACAGAAAGAACCAACCTGGGCCGAAGCTAAGCGTCAACTTGGAGACCAATACTTCCTCGACCGTTTACGTGAATTTGACAAGGATAATATATCTGACAAAACTTTGAAGAAGATTGGCACCTACACAGCCAAGGCTGACTTCGACCCTGAGATCGTGGGTACTGTGTCGTTCGCCGCAAAGTCGTTATGTCTATGGGTCCGCGCCATAGAGAAGTATGGCAAGGTGTACAAGTGAGTATCAAATCAGTAATTTAAGCCGATATTTTGTGGATGATTATTGGTTTGAAGCTGATATAATGCTAATGTTAATATCGTTATTTTACTATTTGTAAAGTAACGTATTGTGGTAAATTTTTTCTAGTGACATATTTCCATTTGATTTAACTCAAAACTTAACTCAAACTCTTTGTCGTTTTAGCATAGTTCTTGTTTGCAGCTGATTGTAGTTTAAAGCTAACTTTAAATCGAGGCTAACTTTAACTTGAGGCTGACATTAAATCGAGGCTAACTTTAATTTAAGGCTGACTATAAATCGAGGCTAACTTTAATCTGAGGTTGGCCCCAATTGAAGGGTAACTTTGATTCGAGGTTGACTTTAGTTTAAAAAATTAACAATTCAAATGATATCTCTCAGAATAGTAAAACCAAAAAAGGAGCGTTTGGAAGAAGCTCTGGAGTCTCTCCGCATGAAGCAGCAGATCCTGGCGGAGGCTCGTGCCAAGCTCAGAGAGTTGAGTGAGATGATCGCGCGTCTCCAACGGGAGTATGATGAGAAGGTGGCGCAGAAGGAGGAGCTGGAGCGCAAGTCCAAGCTGCTGCAACTCAAACTGGAGAGGGCTGAGGCGCTTATTTCGGGACTCTCGGGTAAGGGATAGTACGCAAATCTTCGATAATTTCTAATTTTTTTTGTTTCCAAAGTTTCAAATGGTCAATTAAAAATAGATTAAATAAGTAAATAACACCCAACAGTCACACACATAGCCCCGACCCCACACTAAGATACGAGTCTTGTGTTGTGGGTATCAGGGACCTAGAGAGACCATCAGGCGGGCCGTAACCTTGCACGGTCTCACAACACCCAGACCCCGGACACAAATATCTGTCTGGCACACAAACATTTGTCCCGGTGTGGGAAACGAAGATTAAAATCTACTTCCTAGATTTGTTTACATTGGTAGTAATAAATTGGTAGTAATAAAATGTAACATACGTAACGGGAAATATGTAAATTAGGCGAGAGGGAACGCTGGGAACAGACGGTGGAGAGACTGGACAAGGAGTTCCAAAACCTTCCTGGAGATTGTCTGATCGCTACTGGGTTCGTGGCCTACCTCGGGCCCTTCGTCTCCGAGTACCGGGAGGCGCTCATGGACGACTGGTTTAACGAGGTGATACTCATCTTATCCTTATTCCAACAAGGGGTCAATAACAACTCGCTTTATATATATATATTTGGCCTTCTGTAATAAAATTGCATCTATAATAATAATGCTGGAGGCAGGATATTCATATCCGCCCGGATAGCGACCACCGTACACAGGGTAAAACCCGCCATAGTGGCACACGCAAGTGTGTCGCTTTCCGGGATCAGCCAGTGTACATCCGGTTTTTGTCTGGGGTCTAGAGTTGGGGTACGATGTTTGGCCGTGTTGCGGCCTTCTGAGTACTCTGACACTAGACCCTTGACCACTTCATTCACCTTCTTGCCCATGGCATAGTGTGAAGAAGCAGGCCGGCATGATTATGTTGAGTAGAGGGGGATAGATTGTCTCTCGCTATTCGACACTCTAATTGGACGGCACTGTGCTTACCATCAGGTGCAGTGTAGTCACTTTGCCGTGCCAGGCAAAAAAAGAAAAGCAAGTCAATAGAGATTTGCTCGTCCCGCTGTATAATATTACTTTATATAACCGAATGTGTGAATTGTATCACTCCTTTGGTTTTTTCATCTGCTCTTCTGTTCTGTTGATGGTTGCCTCGTGATCAGCTTTTGTATTTCATTAGGTGTTCAATGAAGCTGTGCCGGTGACCATGGACCTCAGCATGAAGTATTTCCTCTTAGACGACGCCACTCTCAGGGATTGGAACTATATGGGACTGCCTGGTGAGATGTGGAATGTTTAGATAATAATTGCATAGATTGACTACTCAGGCTATTGTCTTTCTATACAAGCTTAAGAAGATGCCCGAAGTTCATTTAATTTGCGGTCTGCAATCTAATCAAAATCAAGATTAGATTATCCAGACCTGATCAAGATTTAGATCACCTTCAATGTTGTCACAGTAATAAGTAAAATGATGGTGATCAAAATACTATATACTAATCTACTTGGATTTGTGTATGTGATGAAAATACATCCTATTATTGAATTGAGATATTTAGGGATATTAAGATATAATTGAATAGATGTATATATATGCCAGATCGTGATGAATACGAACACTGAATTAAACTTGCAAATAACTTTAATTATTTTAAACTGTGGGTATCGTCACTTGTTTTGCTATTTTGAAGGTAGTATAGAGTTATTTATCGGGTGATCTTACTCACAGAGGAGTGAGGCACAACGAAAATCGCAATATAAAAGAGAATCTCGTCTTTGGCGGGGCATTCGTGAATAACCATTGAAACAGTTAGTAACTTGTCGGTCGTAATGCCGAAATACTGTTAAAGTAGTAAGTTAACGTGATATTAAAGTGTTATTGTGTTTCGAATATTGTAACGTAAACTGTGATGTGTATTCCGAACTGGTGGTAGTTTATTAAACTCTGAAGTGTTAATCACGTGTTTTTCTACCGAACTATCATACGCTATGCATCCTGACCATATCTGGAGGTCTGAGAGGGACGTGTAAGCCCTCTCACAGCCTCAGCCGATGGCCGGCCGACCCGACATATATATTTTATTCTGGTTTGGATGTCCGTGTCTCTTGTTCCTGATACCTTGGAATACTGGTTTACCTACTGTAGGGGCATAAATCATAACTATGTTCGTATTTCTAGTTTTGTTGACCACAGTAATGTTAAAAAACTATCAAATTGTGTTTAGATGACAACTTCAGCGCTGAGAATGGCATCATAGTAGTAAGAGCTACAAGATGGCCGCTCGCTGTCGACCCTCAAGGACAAGCGCTGATTTGGATATCACGGCTCGAGGAGAAGAATGAAATACAGGTACGGACAAAAAAGACCTAGAGAGGTACTTAGCCATGACATCGAGGAAATATTACCCAGCTCGACTTGGTAGTACCTTTAAAAAGGTTGACGTAAAGTGAAAGGTTCAAGTTAAGTTTGTTTTGGTGAGTCGTTTCCGGTGCCATATATCCCCCCCCTTTTTTTTCCAATCCCAATCCGTTTAAGATGCGTCACTAACTCTGATGTTCAAAAACCCTTAATAATACGAACCTATTATAAAATCAGTAATGAGTCATAATCGTGCAATATTTAATGGTGTGAATGGTCGAGGTGTCAGGAAATAAATTGGTATTAAATGAGGAGTATAAAAGCAAAACCAAATGAGCCATAAAAGTCGAGATATCTGCACTTTTATCCCTTTGATGTCGGTAATGTCTTTTTTTGCAAACTTTTAACGGTGGGGGTTTACGATAGCGAAATAATTATAATGGAATGAAGCGTATTTGTTTTTTCTGTTATATTTGGCGTATCTTATCATAATGACGCTGTTTTCTCTTCTCAACGGTTATTAGTTCGTCCTGCATGTGTAGGTCGTATATTTTCTTCCATTGCGCTCAAATGTAAAAACAAAACAAATTACCACATATTAAATTACAATGAATACTAACGGGTTCGCCTTGTTTATTTGAAATGGCGGTCGTCGATTGCTCTATTGTGACTGAAGCGGATTTGTTCCTAAAAATTTTGAGATCCAAGCGAATTTGCATCTCAACGGCATTGTTAAAGTGAATTTTTCTTTGAATACATGTGGGTACACACTACACATACTATACATACATAAATATGTTGTAACGTTATTGTTGCCACTATGTGCTAGAATTTTGTAAAATTAGTTAAAAATGACGATTGTGGACTGATGCATATTTGCATTTACAAATCAAATATAACCCCTAATTTCTTTAAGTTTTTGGGTCACAGTCATTTCACTACTGAAGCAATGTTAACCCTCATCAGATAGTGGACTTCGGCCAGCCCAACTACCTGAAGATTATGGAGACCTGTC
Source organism: Laothoe populi (assembly GCA_905220505.1). NCBI lineage: Eukaryota > Metazoa > Arthropoda > Insecta > Lepidoptera > Sphingidae > Laothoe > Laothoe populi. Next base: position 1,671,474 of record HG992155.1, on the reverse strand, counting down.
TAACTGATGGGAAGCCGATCATAATACAAAACGTAGGGGAGGTCCTGGACCCGTCCATAGCCCCGATCCTGGACAAGGCTGTCGTGAAGATTGGCTCCTCGATGGTGATCAAGTTCAATGAGAAGATGGTGCCGTACAATGATAACTTCAAGATGTATATAACGACTAAATTGGGTGAGGTCTTGGTGTTAAACAATTTTTCTCTTTATCTTATTTTAAAGGATTATTGTCAGTAAATAGCTTATCGATATAAATATGTGTTCTGAATAATCTTAGGAAGATGGGCGTGACTGAAAACATGATTGGAACTGCGATAATGTCCTATAATGTGATTTTTTTATGTATCTTATAGCCTAGACAAATCTGGACCCATTACGACCATATTTTACAGTGTATAGGGTTGTGTTGAATATGGTGTCAAACATTTGTTTAAGATCGGATGAAATATATTTTTTATAGTTACTACTGAGTACGAAGGAAAAATAGGTAACTCTTGAAAGAAAGAAAGAAAGAAAATAATGTTTATTTGGTCCTCTTTTACACACATACAATAAAAAAAATATAACACATAGAGGAGTAATACAGTTAATAAACAAATATAAACCCTAAATACACCCGCCACTCCTCAATATGGAACACCTGTGTCTAAAGTGTCACCAAAAAGGACATAGACATAGGCGCTGGTGCTAGGATATTCATATCCGCCCGGATAGCGACCACCGTACACAGGGTGTAAAACCCGCCATGTACATCTGGTTTTTGTCGGGGGGTCTAGAGTTGAGGTACAATTTTTGGCAATTTTGCGGCCTTCTGAGTACTCTGACACTAGACCCTCGAATGCTTCTTCACCTTCTTGCCCATAGCGTAGTGTGAAGAAGTAGGCCGGCATGATTGTGTTGAAAAGTGGGGGATAGGCTGTCTCTCGCCAATTGATACACTAATTGGACGGCACTGCGCTTACCATCAGGTGCAGTATGGTCACTTTGCCGTGCCGGGATAAAAAAAAGACAGCATTGGCCAGGTAGTAAAATACTGCCTGGCGCTAATATTCTGGCTAGGTCTTCAACGAATAGCACCTAGGATGTTTCCAGGCAACCCTGTGTACACCCCGGAGACGCTGACGAAGACCACGATGGTGAACTTCGCGGTGAAGGAGCAGGGTCTGACGGCACAGCTGCTCGGCATCGTGGTGCGCAAGGAGCGGCCGCAGCTCGAGCAGATGAAGGACAGCCTCGTCATGACCATCGCCAACAACAAGAAAGTGCTGGTCAGTGCTTTTTTTATGCCTCGATATACAGACGAGCAGTCGGGCCACCTGATGGTAAGTAGTCACCGCCGCCCATAGACTTCTGCAATGCCAGGGCACAGCAAAGCCGCTGCCTACAATAAATGTATGACAAACTAAATATATTTGGTGAAGGATAAACTAGATATAAAATTTGAAATTTAAAACTACACACATACATATGGACTAAGACCTGACCCCTCTCATTAGTAGAGGAGGCCCGTGCCCAGCAGTGGCAGTTAGCAGTGGGACACTGTCTTAAGACAGGGCTAGAGTTATTATTATTATTATTTATACATATATATACACTCACGCCTGTAATCCCCGAAGGACTGGGCAGAGGTGTAACCACTACACCCACTTTTCCCCAAATTTATTACGGTCCTATAATGTGACATGGTGTGAGCCTATCTCCATACCGGGCACAATTCCAGACTCCAGGCTGATACTGAGTATTTCTAAATAAAAAAACCCAATATAACTTTACCCGACCATGGGAAGGAACCCGAGACCTCAGCACAGCAGTCGTACGCATGCGCAATTACAACTGCGCCATTGAGGCAGTCTTAAAAATACATGGAACAGGATTGCACCAAATGGGGAGTAATTCATGATGATGATAGGCTGATATGGCCTAGCTGTGATTTTTCAACTGTTCCCTTAGAATTTCGTAACGAGCTTGGTGTAGAATTCAATAATGTGAGTGAGTTATCTAGAGATCCAATCCTTCCATTCCTGGAAGATCGGAAATCTATTACTCTTCTAATATTTTACAGTGGAAATTATAAATAAATAAATAGCACCCAACAGTCACAAACATAGCCCCGACCCCACACTAAGATAGGAATCCTGTGGGGTATCAGGGCCCACGAGAGACGCACGGTCTCACAACACCCAGACCCCGGACACAAATATTTGTCCTGGTGTGGGAATCGAACCCACGGCCTCTCGTTTCACAGCTGGTTACTCGCCAACTGCGGCACGGAGGCTGTCTATCAGATAACCTGTATGTTGAGTTATATTTATGGTGTACTTCGTAATCCTCAGGGTTATCAGCCTCAACTTTTGTTGTTGTTACCAGATGGACCTTGAGAACGACCTGCTGCGCATCATGTACGAGTCCCAGGTGCCGCTGCTTGAGAACGAGGAGTTGTTCCTGACGCTGCAGACCTCGCAGCGGACCTCGCTGGAGGTGAAGGAGGCCCTCGTCACCTCGCAGGAGACTGAACGTGAGATAGACGCTGCTAGACAGGTCAGCATCCATACTAATACTATAAATGTGAAAGTAACTCTGTTTGGAATAAAACGAAATTTACGGATTATATCGCGGTTTATTTTACTTTTTTAACCCGACGTTTCGAAGACTTTGCAGCCTTCATGGTCACGGGGGAGACTGAGTTGTATGTCATCTCGAAAGTGTAGTGCAGTGTTTCTACCCTCAATGTAGTTGATATTACATTTTTATTTTGATGTAGTCCGATCTACGCAGAAAGAGCTCACAGTGTCATGAGGTCTGGCAGTTGGTCTTTTGGGTTCCGATTTAATTAAATGTATAATTGGATCCCAGGCTGGTGCTAGCTTCCAACCATCTTCTCTATTGAAATTAGGATATTTTTTAATTTCAATAGCCTCGCGGGATCATCCTAGGTAGGAATCGGTGTTCTTTGGCAAGGATTTGTGGTTTATCAAATCGAAGATAATGTTTGGAGCCTTTTTCTGAATGTTCAGCAACTGCAGACTTTGTAGAGCGTCGGTGTTTCACGTCAGCTATATGTTCTTTTACGCGGGTCCCTACATTTCTTTTCGTTTGACCTATATAGGAGAGACCACAGTCGCAATCTATTTTATATATGCCTGGTTCCTGTAGGGGTACATGACATTTGACAGGTGGTAAAAATTGACTAATTTTCTTGGGCGGCTTGAAGTAAGTTTTGATAGAAGCCCGCTTCAGTACATAGCCAATCTTGTCAGTGACTCCTCTAATGTATGGTAAAACAACCGGGACACGTTCGACTGTGGCTGGCTTCACTCGGTTTCTGTGATGGCGGCGAGGAATTTGGAGCTTGTTGTCTTGCAGTACTTGCTTGACATGTTGCAGCTCAGCGGCCAGATGTTTCTCATCACAGATACCTTGTGCTCTCTGAAACAAAGATTTACCCACGGTAGCTAACTGTTTTGGATGGTGGTGAGATTCACCATTGAGGTATTTATCTGTATGGGTATTTTTCCTAAACACAGTATGGCTTAAAGACTGGTCAGGGTTTCGGATAACTAAAACATCTAAGAAGGCAAGAGAATTATTATGTTCTAACTCCATTGTAAATTGAATTTTGTTGTTAATGGAGTTGAGATGGTCTAAAAATGCAGTTACTTTGTCAGATGGTAAAATTGTGAAAGTATCATCCACGTACCGTTTGTAGAACCTTGCTGGATAGGGGGCTGTGCTTAGGGCTGTCTCCTCAAAGTCCTCCATGAAAATATCGGCGACTACTGGAGACACGGGTGAGCCCATAGCTACTCCATCTACTTGCACATAGAATTGATTATTCCACAACATGTAGCCAGATGTAAGGCAATGGTTGAGTAGTTCTGCATATGCTAGGGGCATGTTGTTCTCAGCTAACTTCTTAGATACAATTTTGATGCAGTCTTGTACAGGTAAGCTTGTAAAGAGTGATTCCACATCAAAACTGGCCATGGTTTCATTGTCAGCTAATTTTAGGTGTTTAATATCGCTGACAAATTGGTATGAATCCTTCACAGATGCTCCAGTCTTTCCTCTAAGCGGTGAAAGCACTTTTGCTACGTGCTGAGCCAATCTGTAGGTTGGTGTGTCGATCTGACTCACTATAGGACGTAGCGGAGCAGCAGCCTTGTGAATTTTTGGTAACCCATACAGTTTGGGGGGTTTTGCACACGATGGAATGAGTAAGGATACGTCTAGGTTTAATGTGTCAGAGTACTTACGTATTAGGGAGCTGGTAGCCTTTAAAATTTTATTAGTTGGGTCTGTCTTGACCTTTTTATAAGTGCTCTCGTCCGACAAAAGTTGTTCTATTTTATTGTTATAATCCGACGCATCCATTACTACCGTCGCATTTCCTTTATCTGCACGGAGAATAGTTAAGTCCTTCTCTGATCGCAAGTTCTTTAAAGCGATATATTCGTTTTTAGGGAGATTTAGTTTCGGCATTTTCTTTTGACGTAATATCGACGAAATGTCTTGACGTATTGCCTCCGAATCTTCCTTTTTTAAACTATTTTTGAAGAGACTGTTCTCAACGTTACAAATAATGTCCTCATACGGTATCCTTCGAGGTGTAATGGCAAAATTTAAACCCTTTGATAATACTCGTATAGTGTTTTCGTCCAGTGATTTATTTGACAGATTGACCAATCACGCGCGGTTATCAATAAAATAGAACAACTTTTGTCGGACGAGAGCACTTATAAAAAGGTCAAGACAGACCCAACTAATAAAATTTTAAAGGCTACCAGCTCCCTAATACGTAAGTACTCTGACACATTAAACCTAGACGTATCCTTACTCATTCCATCGTGTGCAAAACCCCCCAAACTGTATGGGTTACCAAAAATTCACAAGGCTGCTGCTCCGCTACGTCCTATAGTGAGTCAGATCGACACACCAACCTACAGATTGGCTCAGCACGTAGCAAAAGTGCTTTCACCGCTTAGAGGAAAGACTGGAGCATCTGTGAAGGATTCATACCAATTTGTCAGCGATATTAAACACCTAAAATTAGCTGACAATGAAACCATGGCCAGTTTTGATGTGGAATCACTCTTTACAAGCTTACCTGTACAAGACTGCATCAAAATTGTATCTAAGAAGTTAGCTGAGAACAACATGCCCCTAGCATATGCAGAACTACTCAACCATTGCCTTACATCTGGCTACATGTTGTGGAATAATCAATTCTATGTGCAAGTAGATGGAGTAGCTATGGGCTCACCCGTGTCTCCAGTAGTCGCCGATATTTTCATGGAGGACTTTGAGGAGACAGCCCTAAGCACAGCCCCCTATCCAGCAAGGTTCTACAAACGGTACGTGGATGATACTTTCACAATTTTACCATCTGACAAAGTAACTGCATTTTTAGACCATCTCAACTCCATTAACAACAAAATTCAATTTACAATGGAGTTAGAACATAATAATTCTCTTGCCTTCTTAGATGTTTTAGTTATCCGAAACCCTGACCAGTCTTTAAGCCATACTGTGTTTAGGAAAAATACCCATACAGATAAATACCTCAATGGTGAATCTCACCACCATCCAAAACAGTTAGCTACCGTGGGTAAATCTTTGTTTCAGAGAGCACAAGGTATCTGTGATGAGAAACATCTGGCCGCTGAGCTGCAACATGTCAAGCAAGTACTGCAAGACAACAAGCTCCAAATTCCTCGCCGCCATCACAGAAACCGAGTGAAGCCAGCCACAGTCGAACGTGTCCCGGTTGTTTTACCATACATTAGAGGAGTCACTGACAAGATTGGCTATGTACTGAAGCGGGCTTCTATCAAAACTTACTTCAAGCCGCCCAAGAAAATTAGTCAATTTTTACCACCTGTCAAATGTCATGTACCCCTACAGGAACCAGGCATATATAAAATAGATTGCGACTGTGGTCTCTCCTATATAGGTCAAACGAAAAGAAATGTAGGGACCCGCGTAAAAGAACATATAGCTGACGTGAAACACCGACGCTCTACAAAGTCTGCAGTTGCTGAACATTCAGAAAAAGGCTCCAAACATTATCTTCGATTTGATAAACCACAAATCCTTGCCAAAGAACACCGATTCCTACCTAGGATGATCCGCGAGGCTATTGAAATTAAAAAACATCCTAATTTCAATAGAGAAGATGGTTGGAAGCTAGCACCAGCCTGGGATCCAATTATACATTTAATTAAATCGGAACCCAAAAGACCAACTGCCAGACCTCATGACACTGTGAGCTCTTTCTGCGTAGATCGGACTACATCAAAATAAAAATGTAATATCAACTACATTGAGGGTAGAAACACTGCACTACACTTTCGAGATGACATACAACTCAGTCTCCCCCGTGACCATGAAGGCTGCAAAGTCTTCGAAACGTCGGGTTAAAAAAGTAAAATAAACCGCGATATAATCCGTAAATTTCGTTTTATTCCAATGTATAATATTCGCGTAAATATAAGAAACCAGTAAGTAACTCTGTTTGTTTGTTTGTTTGTTACCTTTTCACGACTAAACGGCTAAACGGATTGTGATGAAATTTGGCAAGCAGATAGATTATATCCTGGAGAAGGACATAGGCTATCTTTTTTCTCAAAAAACAACCTTGAAAGGGGTCAAATACGAGTTAAAAATTTACCCACTACTTAGGGATCTGGAAATTCATATTTAGGCTATTGGTAGGAAATCAAAAAATACGTGTTTCAACGTTTTTGAAAAATCATCCGTAAAAGGGGCAAAGTGAGGTTAAACTTATGGGGTATTCTTTAGATCTCAAAATTCAGGCACAACACCTGAGAGGCTGGACAATCGCTACAGGTGCCTCAGTGCAGAAGACAACTCCTTGGATTGCATACTTCTACTCCCAAAAATAACCTGTCTATATATACGTAAAATGGATTATGGCTTATTGTTTGAGATTAATAGATTTTGACACCGTTATACTATAAATAATACGTTTTTTCACGAAGTTTTGATAATATCCACTTTGTTGTACCTCGCTATCAGATGGCGCTGCAATACTTCCATTTCTATATCGTGTAACTGATTGTCATTAAAATAGGTATATTTTTTTAGAGCCTGGATAGGCAGACGAGCCACCTGATGGTAAGTAGTCACCGCCGCCCATAGACTTCTGCAATACCAGGGCACAACAAAGCCGCTGCTTACCGTTTATAGGTTATAGGTAATTGAGCATCAAAATATATTAACGCAGTGTATTTTGTTGTAAATTTCCTCAACACTTAGTTACATGTAGATTGTCCGTTTTATATACAGTCAGTCCGTCAGTATACGTTGTTGAAACAGCCCTGATTTTCAGCTAGACCCCACCATCGCGTCATCATAGTACAATGCCTAGCCTAAATAGCCTTCGTGGCGCAGTTGGCGAGTAGCCGGCTATGAAACGAGAGACAGTGGGTTCGATTCCCACACCGGGAAATTTTAAGATGCGCGCGCATACCGTGACACAAAAGTAACACTCTGAAGCAAATCGAATAAAACAACTCGGAATATGTTACTCGAGACGGGAAATGTTGACGTTAGAGATTTTTATGTTGGGTTGGCGGGTAGGCTCATATTTAACCGAATTCAAAAAAAGGAGGAGGTTATCAATTCGTCTGAATCTTTTTTTTTTGAAAAACTATTTTTTAATGATGCCAAAGGAGTATAACTTCTCACGCGCGTACATAAGTACACGCACCCATTTTTTTTATCCTGGCACAGCAAAGTGACCACAAGGTTGCTCATTCATTGTCTAGGGCTACGTGCCGGTGGCGGTGCGTGCGTCCGTCCTGTTCTTCGCGCTGAACGACCTCTCCCGCATCGACCCCATGTACCAGTTCTCTCTGGACGCGTACACCGACCTGTTCACGTACTCGATCGACCGCAGCCCCAAGAGTGCCGAGCTCGAGGACCGCATCACCAACCTCAACGAGTTCCATACATACGCCGTCTACAAGTCAGTACACCACACCACAGACGATGATCACTTGTCCAATCATTAATAAGTTGCAGAGTAGAGATTTAGTTTTGTTTATTGGATTGTGTCTTTTCAACCTTCATACTACTGTATCACATTTGCTGTTATAATTGGTGCAGCCAATAATATATCCATTCATACACAGCCTTTATCTCTTTCTCCAAAGATCTATACGACTTTCACGACTCTTTACGTTACTTTCATAGGTTCTCATCATTTACGATTATATAATACGTTACGATCATATGGCCCTGGTGATAATCTCGCAAAAAAATGCTCATCCTCTCACAAAAAATACTCATCATCTCCCAAAAAATACTCATCCTCTCCCAAAAAATAATCATCAGCTCCCAAAAAAGCTCATCATCTTCCATAAAAATGCTCATCATCTTCCATAAAAATGCTCATCATCTCCCAAAAATACTCATCATCTCCCAAAAAATACTCATCATCTCCCAAAAATGCTCATCATCTCCCATAAAAATGCTCATCATCTTCCATAAAAATGCTTTTCATTGACAGGAACACTTGCCGAGCCTTATTCGAGCGTCACAAGCTACTGCTATCGTTCCACATTGTCTCCCGCATCCTGTTCCAAATGGGCAAGATGAACATGAATGAATACCTGTTCCTGTTGAAGGGTGGTATCGTGCTGGACAGGTCTGAACAGCCTGACAATCCTACCAGTGAGTTATGATTTAGTTTTGTAAATGGCTGTAGGTAGTCTGTACTTAGTATTGCTCCAAACGTAAATAATAATAATAATAAATAACACCCACCAGTCAAATATCCCCGACCCCACACTAAGATACGAGTCTTGTGTTATGGGTATCAGGGACCTAGAGAGACGCACGGTCCCGGTGCGGGAATCGAACCCACGGCCTCTCGTTTCACAGCCGGCTACTCGCCAACTGCGCCAACAGCGCCGCTGGAAAGTGGTAGCCTTTTGTCATTAGTGGTAAATCGAAAAGCTTTTCGTTATCAAAGTCCATCCATGTTTAAATTGTTTCATTGCAACTTGTCATTGTGCTTAGTTAATTCCTGATAGTGGTCATATTTTCACTCCACTTTTTGAGGATATATCGCTTTGGCTTTCTTTTATTTTAACTTCCAAAATGTGTACCTGTACTTGATGGTAAATGCAATCAAAATACATTTACAATTTTGTTTGTTTATTGAAAATCATCCTAAGCAAGAAAGACTTAAATAAAAATTAATAGGGGTTTCCAAACTAGACAGAACCAGTATGTTGGGAAAACAACTTAGGCTACATACGCACTATGCGGATAGCCGGAATGCGGTCAACCGTCCGGCTAACCGCAGGATGCGGTTGCGTTGCGGTTAACCGGGTGGCGGGTAGCCGTAACCGCAACCGGAACATGCGGTTGAGAAACCGTCGTGGTTTGCGGTTGGATCGACTCATTTCCAAGACGGACTTCGAAGAAGTCGCAGCTATTTATTTGCGTTGTATAAAGTAAAGGAACAGAGAAAAAGGTACTGGGTGCATTCTTATTTGCAAACACGAGGTGAGAGCAAGCATTTGAATTATTTTTCGCAGTGCTCAACAAATATGGAGATAAGTTTTTTCGGATATACTAGATTGAGTCTGAAATCCTTTGAAGAACTTTTAAGCATTTTAAAAACCAACATAACCAAGAAAGAAACACAATTTTTGCCGGACCGTCCGGCTAGCCGAGCGACCGGAGCGGTTGGACGGCAGCCGTATCGCAGTGCGAATAGAAACTTTTTTCTCGTACATATTCTTGATTACGGACCGCGTTCCGGCTAACCGCATAGTGCGTATGTAGCCTTAGACTAGAATAGATAAAAACTTCAAGAACCGTTGCAAATTCGACAGCCTCCGTGGCGCAGTTGGCGAGTAGCGGGCTGTGAAACGAGAGGCCGTGGGTTCGATTCCCATACCGGGACAAATGTTTGTGTGCCAGACAGATATTTGTGTCCGGAGTCTGGGTGTTGTGAGAGGGTGCGTCTCTCTAGGTCCCTGATACCCACAACACAAGACTCGTATCTTAGTGTGGGGTCGGGGCTATGTGTGTGACTGTTGGGTGTTATTTATTTAATTCTCGATAGCCGCCAGAATTAATCCGCTCTGCCTAGTGCCTACCTGCCTATCTGCTGGCCCTAACGAACGTGATTTGGGAGAATTCATTGTTAATCACATATCTACCAGACTGGATGCCGGACGAGTGTTGGGACAACGTGACCGAGTTAGACAAGCTGCCTGGATTCCACGGGGTCACGGATGCCTTCGAGGTGTTCAGCAAGGAGTGGCGCGAGTGGTACCTGCACCCTGAGCCGGAGACACAGCCGCTAGTGGGTATGGGTCGTCCATTGTAGAACTGAACAGTGTGGTATGGATCATCTATAGTAGAAGAGTGTATCTTGATGAAGAAATAACTGACTGCAATATGCGCAGAATAGCGTCACCGGTCTGAAGTTGGTCGCGGGTGTGTACGAGGCTTGACTTTAAAGCGGTTAAATGGTGAATAGAAGTGTAAAAAGCGGGTAAAATTACTAACTTTGACTCGGCCGAGTTATTTGTCTGTAATATATACGATATGGGCATTTTTTTATTTATTTGTCGGAAGGCTTACAGATTACAACACAATGTATAGTATCTATATGACTAAATTAATTTGCTAATTACAAGCCTCCACCAATAATTATTTACTCGAGTATTAGATGTTATATTGGTGTTGGGGTAGATTTTTAGAATGTGTTGTTTATTCTCTCCCATGCTTGTTGCATCCCAACTTATACAACCTTTAGGGGAGCAGTATCAACTTTAGGCACTTTGAGGCTAATCAAATTGTAATGTATATTTCGAAACGTTTTTTTGTATCCTGGCACAGGAAAGTGCACCTGATGGTAAGCGCAGTGCCGTCCAGTTAGAGTATCGAGTAGCGAGAGACAATCTATACCCCGCTGCTCAACACAATCATGCCGGCCTGCTTCTTTACACTACGCGATGGGCAAGAAGGTGAAGAAGCGGTCGAGGGTCTAGTGTCAGAGTACTCAAAAAGCCGCAAAACGGCCAAACATCGTACCCCAACTCTAGACCCCCGAGTCCTGTGTATGTGGGGTCATATTAGCATTTTGGAAACTACTGCTTGGCGCTGATATCCTGTGTGACTGTTGAATGTTTTGGATGGTACGTTGCCTCCAGGTGAGTGGAACGAGATCTGCGACGAGTTCCAGCGCATCCTATTCGTGCGGTCACTGCGTGTGGACCGCGTCTCCGCCTGCGTCACCTCCTTCATCGTCAACGTGCTGGGGCCGAGGTACGTCGAGCCGCCCGTCCTCGATATTAAGGTGAACATGTTATGGTTTCTATTAAACAATACATTAATTAAAGCTATGTATATGCATAACTTTTTCTAATGTATTGTCTCTTATTGTCTATGTTGTTTATCTATGTACAAGGTATATAGGGGGACTTAATGCCAAAGGCATTATCTCCCAGTCAACCTTAAGGTGGTGCAGAGATAAGCAGGGTAGGGTGATGTGTGTGTGTTTACGATTGTGTTGTGGTACTAGTTCCTTTTTGTTTCGTGTGTGTCCGTCGCTTTGAAAACATAGAATTCTTATTCAATATCCAATCCAATGGTTTATTATGTTTACGCCAATAGTACACATTGAATAAAACTAATTTTACAGATTTTATCGCGTCATAAAAAACATAAAATTCGTTTTTATTTCAAGGTAAATATAATCCATTCATTTGAGCATGCGAGGAGTGGGTATTGATCTGTTGTTGTGTTATTTAGTTAGTGTGGTATTAATGCGTGATCATCGTCTTATACCATTTACCGTATTTTCGTAGAACGGCTCTGCGTGCACAAACGAGTTGAACTATCTGTACCTTACTAGTACGGGCCTTAGTCTACCACGCCAGCCTGATGCGCTTCAATAGATTTATCATACTTTGGAAACACTAATGGAAATTATGGATAACTCCCAAGTATGAAGATTGTCTCATGATTTTCCTTCACTGTTAAAGTGAACACGCATGTAATTTAAAAAGTAAGAAGTCTGTAACCATGCACGGACATCAGTACGACTACCAGCCAGGCTAAGTAAATACGCCCAACAGTCACATAATTCTGCCACACAAACATTTGCCTCGGTGCGGGCATCGAACCCACCACCTCTCGTTTCACAGTCGGCTACTCGGCCACTACGCCACGAAGGCTGTCCCCACATTTAAGCGGGTAAGTTATAGTACCTTCACTCTACAGTATAAGTTTGTTATAGGCTGCATGGGAAGAATCCTCGTGGAAAACATCTCTTCTATTCGTGCTGTCGCCGGGAGTCGATCCCACTGCCTCTCTCATCCAACTGGCCGTGGACGTGAAGATGTTTGACAAGTTCCAATCACTCAGTCTTGGTCAAGGGCAGGCGCCGACTGCGGCTAAGTAAGATTCACTTATTATGTTGAATAGTCATTAATTTATGTCATTAGATGCGTCATAGTTATATGAGTGACACTGGGTCGATGACGTCACAAAAAACAATATGGCTTAACATTATGCTGAAAAAGAAACTGGTTTCGCGAAATGGTGTTATGAAGTTAACAATGAACAATTGGTCGTTTACAATATATTTTAGCATAGATTCGTTGTACAGCAATCGGTTTTAGATTTATTTAAAATCTTAAACATAAGAAGGGTTGGCACAGGGTGTCCGAGGCGTCTTCCGTCAGTGGTTGGACAGGCGCCACGGCGCGGCGACATTCCGGCTGACACAGGTGCTCACAGGCCATGGATGTTTTGGCGAGTACCTGTGTCGCATAGCCGGTGCAGAAGGGTCGGCCGTGTGTCACCATTGTGACAACTGTCCGCGTGACACGGCCCAACACACTGTTGAGGAGTGCCCAGCCTGGGACGAAGAGCGCAGCGCTCTCGTAGCAGTCGTCGGAGTAGACCTCTCGCTGCCGGCTTTGGTGTCAGCCATGGTCGACAGTCGGAGGTCCTGGCGTGCGGTGGCCCTCTTCTGTGAGGCGGTTATCTCACAGAAGGAGAGTGCCGAGAGGGATCGGGAACAGACCGATCCCTCCCGCCGCCAGTCGAGACGGAGGAGGCGCCGGGTTGACGACTGACCGGCGTCTCCCGCCCTGTGGTTTGGGGGCGTTTGGAGAATCACACCACGGTATCCCCTGCCTGTCGTAAGAGGCGACCAATAGGGGCATCGGGGGTCTCGGGCGCGCAGCGGGGGGCTGTCGTAGCACCCTTTCCGGTGTGTCGAAATTTTGTTTGTACATAGTTTTATTTTGTATATACTTCGTCGGCACACCGGGCGACCCCGGGATGACGGCAGCGCGGGTGGTTGGCCTCGTAGCTGCCGTGGACGCCGAGGGCGTCCTTCGGTGCGCGGGGGCTTCTGAGCCCCCCCCCCACTTGGAGACGGGCTGCAAGGCGGCACCGTGCAGGGGCGGTTTCGGTCGAAAATGGGGCGCTTCTCGCTCCGTGAGCCCGGGACCGTCTCTTATGCGCCGAAGAGGGCCACCGCGGGGTTTTTAGTTGGTATTGCCCGTGTAGGGTATTTGTTAGGGACTCGGCCCAGCGGTCGTCCGGATGTCATCATCTCTCCCGGACGGCTTAACGCTGGGTCGTAAGGCCGGCGAGCCCATCATAACCGTCCCGCCATCCCCCCGGCGGGGCGGTAGTGGTAAATCGCTTTTCCCCGCGAAACTATAAAAAAAAGGGTGTCCGAGGCGAACTTATGCCGATCAAATAAATCTTTTAAAGGGCAAATCATGAGTAGTAATGTATGGGAAGATGTATGAATGTGGAAAAGTAAGTCAGGATCGTAGTTTATGGTACTCTATAGACTCTGCCTACTCTTATGCGATGGAAGCATGAGTGTGTATGTATGTCTGTATGTATAAACAATAAATGTTTTGTTTATATATTTTATTTAATTGAATCAAATCAATACATTTATTGAATTTATGTAATGTTATACATTATTTAGATTCAGTTAATCTTTTTACTCTACCGCCAGTTCGGATGTAGTTTCGCTAAAGAAGAACGGACAAGAAACTCTAGCGTTGCTGCTTTCGAACACCTGTCAACAATACATGCTAGGTATGAAAAAGCTACGCAGCAGGCTGGCATGATCGCCTCTTGTTACTTGATACTCTAACTGGACGGCACTGCGCTTACCGTCAGGTGCAGTGTGCTCAATTTGCCTTGCCAGGACAATAAAAACATTATTATAAAATAATGATTGTCGTTTAGGATGCTAGCCCAGGGCATGAAGGAGGGTGGGTGGGTGTTCCTGGCCAACTGTCACCTGGCCTGTGCATGGCTCGGCTCCCTACGAGGTCTGGACAGCCCCGCCATACACCCGCGCTTCAGGCTGTGGCTCTCTTCCATGCCGGACGACGGCTTTCCGCTCAACGTCCTGCAGAGGAGCATCAAGATGACCACCGAGCCGCCGCAGGTATGTAGCTGGGTCTGAGAAGCAACCGTCTGGTGCTGTCTCCAAAATTATTTAGGATGGTAGTCCAGGGCATGAAGGAGGGTGGGTGCAAGATGCCCACCGAGCCGCCGCAGTAAACCACTTAGTTATACTTCTGGTCCCAATCTTGTATTCTCTTCTCTAGATTACACAGGATATCTCACTTCGCCCAAGTAAAATCTTTACCAGTCATGTTATGTAATATATAGGAAGTGAGTATATAATCTACAAGGTTATATTGAGTTATACAGCTGCCAATCTTTAACATCTTATCAAAGATTTGTTTCTTCGATTTCTCAGGGAATTAACAATTTATCATCGCTATGCTGATGTGTATTATCTATTTCCACCTTATTTCCTTATCTAAGATCATATCAAAGATTTCTTGTTTCGATACGCCAGGGAATTGGCAGTTTGTCGTTGTCCTAATTCATATTTAAATCCTATTTATAATTCAGGGATATGTTGTATTATATTGTTCTTGTGTGTATGTACGGGACTGACATAGACAGACTTGACTCAAACAACGTCCCTAAATTAAATAAGAAAAAAAACAGACAACAAAAATCTGGTCTGGCAGGCTTAGCTATAAAATATGAATTAACAACCCTGATGAATGGTGATACAGCATAATAATTCATTAATTCTATGGCTTAATTCCATAACAATTAAATTTCACTTATATGCAGAATTAAATAAAGTTCAATTTAACAGCAAAGACTTAATTCCATAACAATTAAATTTCACTCATATGCAGTATTAAATAAAGTTCAATTTAACAGCAAAGACTTAATTCCATAACAATTTAATTTCACTCATATGCAGTATTAAATAAAGTTCAATTTAACAGCAAAGACTTAATTCCATAACAATTTAATTTCACTCATATGCAGAATTAAATAAAGTTCAATTTAACAGCAAAGACTTAATTCCATAACAATTCAATTTCACTCATATGCAGAATTAAATAAAGTTCAATTTAACAGCAAAGACTTAATTCCATAACAATTCAATTTCACTCATATGCAGAATTAAATAAAGTTCAATTTAACAGCAAAGACTTAATTCCATAACAATTAAATTTCACTCATATGCAGTATTAAATAAAGTTCAATTTAACAGCAAAGACTTAATTCCATAACAATTTAATTTCACTCATATGCAGAATTAAATAAAGTTCAATTTAACAGCAAAGACAAATTCCATAACAATTAAATTTCACTCATATGCAGAATTAAATAAAGTTCAATTTAACAGCAAAGACAAATTCCATAACAATTAAATTTCACTCATATGCAGAATTAAATAAAGTTCAATTTAACAGCAAAGACAAATTCCATAACAATTAAATTTCACTCATATGCAGAATTAAATAAAGTTCAATTTAACAGCAAAGACAAATTCCATAACAATTAAATTTCACTCATATGCAGAATTAAATAAAGTTCAATTTAACAGCAAAGACAAATTCCATAACAATTAAATTTCACTCATATTCAGAATTAAATAAAGTTCAATTTAACAGCAAAGACAAATTCCATAACAATTAAATTTCACTCATATGCAGAATTAAATAAAATTCTATTAATCAACTGCAATCAAATTAGGGTTTTAAAGCGTATTGATGTTCGTCATCATTTTGATAGTGTCCATCCATATATCTGTAGAATCGATTACCGCACTGGGACAAATGTTTAAGACAGATATATCAGGTCTGGTTGTTGAGACAGTAGTTCCTCGTAGTTCTTACCCACGATACAGGTTAGACCTAGGGTCAGAACTATGTGTGACTGTTGAGTGTATCCATCCCCCAGGGTCTGAAGGGCAATATGGTGCGCTTATTCGCGAACATCAACGAGGACAAGTTTGATGAAGCGACTCCCAAGTACCGGCGGCTGTTGTTCTGCGTCGCGTTCTTCCACTGCATGCTCATCGCCAGGAAGAGGTTCAGGCAGCTCGGGTACAACGCCGTCTATAGCTTTAATGATGCTGATTTTGATGTGAGTTGTTTAGTGATGTTTTTGTGGGGCGGATAGGGGGATAGAAATCATGTCAACCTCACAACAAATAGAGAATTATTAGTATCCCATAGTATGTAAGATAAACTTCCTTCAAAAATTTAGAATCTTTTAGGTTAATTAAATTAATTCAGTAACATATCGATGCAACGAAAGTAATGCAAAGTATAGTTATCGATAAAAACATCGATGGTTATCGATTCATTTGACAGCCTCCGTGGCTATGAAATAAATTGCCACGGGCTTGATCACCGCAGTTTCAGGTCTGGATGTAGTAGGACCTTAGTCCTACATAGTTCTTGATACTTGATACAGATTAACCTGATATGTGGTTAGGAATATGTATTGTTGATATACATACAGCTAGCGCCAGTTCAGGAGCTAGGGAATGAACTTTATCTAAAACTTTAAATTTTTGCCAATAAACAATTTTATTATTATTGTGTTTAGCAAATATGTTTCTCCTTACTAAGAAGGGTATATAACGGTAGGCAGCGGTTTTGCTGTGCCCTTGCATTGCAGAAGTCTATGGACGGCGGTGACTACTTACCATCAGGTGGCCCGTCTGCTCGTCTGCCTATCCAGGCACTAAGAAAAAAAAATAAGAAGCACGGGCCAAGCGTATTATTGTTGGTTGTATTTATTTCCCCCAGGTGTCAGACAACCTCCTGGCCAACTACCTGGAGGAGTACTCGGAGGTCCCGTGGGACGCGCTGCGGTACCTGTTCTCCATCATCAACTACGGCGGCCACATCACTGACGACTGGGACAAGCGCGTGCTCGTCGCGTACATCAACCAGCTGTTCTGCGAGGAGGCTCTCGACACGCCCTTCTATAGGTACAGTGGTTGTTAATCTCCAGTCCTTTTCAGTCACTTAATGATAGCATTCGTTGCCCAGAGGGCGGGTGGCCAGCTGTTAAGTTGAAGCTACTTGATCTTCTGTCATAAGAAAAACGTTTCTGTGATCCTTGATTAATAGCTTCGGTTGTAAAAGTTACACTCGCACAGAGAAGGTTCTGTACTGGGGAAGTTTACATGCCCATGTGTTTTTTTTAAACACTCGTAGATTATGCATTTAAAAATGAGTTCAATAGATTTGAAGAAAATAGTAAATAGACGAACAGACATGTGATAATCCTATTAAATAATAATAAATAATACAAGCCCTGTATTAAACATTGTCCCACTGGTGGGCACGGGCCTCCTTCACTAATGAGAGGGGTTAGGCCTTAGTCCACCACGCTGGCCCAATGCAGGTTGGTAGACGCGGATGCGGGATAATCCTGTTAAAGTTCTGTTTTATCATCAGGATAACCATTAAAAAGAAAATAAATGCTAAATGTTTATGCGTATAAGATGCGTTTGCACACAGACTGTCGCCTCTGGCCGCGTACCACATCCCCCGGGACGGCAGTCTGGAGTCGTACCGCGACTTCCTGGACGTGCTGCCTGCTGCCGAACGCGCCGAGTCTGTCGGACAACACGCTTCAGCAGATGTAGCCACTCTAGCACAGGTCACCACACACACTCTATATTATTATAGTGTATATGCCTAAAGGACTTGGTGCCAGAGCCGTAAAATTTTAATAAAAAAAACACCTGTCATTCTAAATGATAACGTGTTTGTTATTAAATTATTTAAAATATATTTCTAGGAATCCCTGAAGCTATAAATTATAGATCTGATGTTAACTTAAAAATCTGTTCTTTTTTTTCGTTTTAATGGTAACCGATATATGGAAGCCGCATAGTTAGAAAATGCATTATTATTAATACTGAAAAAATAGATTTTTTTAAAATCACTAATTATGAATCCAGTGTCAAAAAGTCAAAGTGGTAGAGCCACGCTATAGACATATTTGTCTACAGCATGAATGGGCCGGATCGACCGGGGTAGTACCACTGTCTCACAGAAAACCAACGTAAAGTGACAGTTTACTGTCGCGTTTCCTATGACAAGTGAGATATCCGGAGGCCGAGATTCCCCCTTCCCGTCCCTAATCCCTATTCCTGTCCTTTAAGGCCGACAGCACATACATGACACTTTCGGTATTGTGGATGTTCATGGGCGGTGGAGATCACTTAACATCAGGTGACCCTCTGGTTCGTTTGTCGGAATATCCTATAAAAAAAAGTCATCGCTGCTTTGTATCTATTACTTTTTGTCGATAAAAAAATATTTCACATTGACAGGACGCCATCATCATGACGTCGACTCTGTTCGCGCTCGCATCTACTGGTGGAGGGGGCGGCGGCGGGGGGGAGGATCAGAAGGTTATTTCATTTATTTTAATAAATACATGAAGCAAGCAAGCAAGCAAGCTAATGCAAGCGTGCTTCACCGTAGACCACATCATCACTTACCATCTGGCGAGATAGTGGGCAAACGCAAGCATATTTCGATAAAAAAAAATATATATATATACACCAACAGTCACACACATAGTCTCTGGACTGGGCAATTCCCACACTAGGTCATCTGTATTGTGGGTATCAACAACTACAAAGGACTACGGCCCCACATCACCCAGACCCGAAGCAAATACTTGTGGAACCCGCAGTCTCCTGTCACAGCTGCCTGCCCAGTCCGCCATGGAGGCTGTCAAAAAATCTATTTATAGCTAAGCGATCGTTTTAGTTTAGCTCTTATAAATAGTCGATAAATTCATATTTGTATTCTAAGATGATACGTAGATGTGGAGCTAGTCTAACCGCCACCGAGCTCCATGATGTGAAAAGTGGCGACGCACTGATTAATCAACATAATAAACTATTAATATTAGGCAACCTGTGACTTTTTGAGTTGAAAAACTATCCATAACTAGACTTTAGGTGCCAGTCGATAAATAATAATAAATAACAGTCACACACACACACACACACACAGCCCCGATCCCATACTACGATACGAGTCATGTGTCGAGCATTAGACCTACGAGAGACGCACCCTCTCACAACACCCAGACCTCTGTCTGTCTGTCACGCAAACCCTGTCCCTGTGTGGGAATCGAACCCACTAACATGATGCCAAATTGGCTGACGCTAGAACCAGTATGTGTAAGTTGTAACGTGGTGGTGGTAGGTGGACGAGTTAGCCGCGGAGATGGTACTCAAGTTGCCGAGCAAGATCGACGCGGAGACCACGGAGCGGATGATGGGTCCGGAGATCGTGATGCCGATGTGTGTGTCGCTGCTGCAGGAGATCACCTACTACAACGTGCTCATACACACCATCACAACTGGTCTCAAGGTATGGGTGAACAGCTTACAGACAATAGGGTAGTTGACAAATTTAATCAACAAGTTACATTACCTAGACCCTCGACCGCTTCTTCACCCCCGTGCCCCATGGTGTAGTGTGAAGAAGTAGGCCGGCATGATTGTGTTGAGTAGCGGGGGATAGATTGTCTCTCGCTACTCGATACTCTAATTGGACGTCACAGCGCTTACCATCAGATGAAGTGTGATCAATTTTCCGTGCCAGGATAAAAAAAAAACTAATATCGAAAGAATTTATAAATCCGAACAAAAATAAGTAAATTAGACGCCATTCCAATTTGCTGGAAGGAGTAATTGTCAAATGATGGCAGTCACCTCTCAGAATGGCCATTACTGTGCCGTTGTGCGAGGGAGATGGTGAGATGTTCCCAGTCTGCAATCATTTTTGCTCATACCAATGTTTAAAATAAATATTGTGACTTCAATTTTCAAGCAATTTTGCTTCTGATTTCGCGAAGAAGTTTCTTTTGCGTTATATACCATAGCTATCAAAACTCATCTTAAGTAGAAAACTATAGTATCCTTATGTACAGTGTTTATTTACATGGCAGGAGTTGCGGCGCGCCATCGAGGGTCTGGTGGTGATGTCTGAAATGTTGGAGATCATGTACACGTGCATCTTCGAGGGCAAGGTGCCTTCCTTCTGGCAAAAGGGTACTTAATTAGTTGTAATTAATTAGAATTTTTAAATTTACTAGCTAATGTCCGCGGCACAGCCTCTGCCTCTGCCTCCATCTGTATAATATTTCTAACTCCTCTCTATATTCCTAGTGATTAATATATTTGCTGTACAAAAGACAGTTAATCATTCCCAGAGATTCGTCGAGTTTCATTACTCGGTGTCGAATTGGTGCCATTGTCGATCCTGGATAAACAGGAGAGAGAGTGGCGGGTGTGTGGACGAGATAGTCTGCCTCCCTCTGTCTGCTCGCGACTATCAAGAGCCGAGTGGAATTTCAAGTAATAATAAATAACACCCATCAGTCACACACATAGCCCCGACCCCACACTAATATACGAGTCTTGTGTTGTGGGTATCAGGGACCTAGAGAGACGCACGCTCTCACAACACTCAGACCTCGGACACAAATATCTGTCTGTCACACAAACATTTGTCCCGGTATGGGAATCGAACCCACGGCCTCTCGTTTCACAGCCGGCTACTCCCCCAACTGCGCCACGGAATGTATTTGGTAGTTGATGGGTACGTGACACGTATGTGTGTGTGGCAGGTCGTCCGTCGATGAAGCCGCTGGGGTCGTGGTGCCGCGAGCTGTGGCTGCGTGGGTCGCACCTGTCCTCGTGGGCGGCGGCCCCCCGCGCGCCCCCCACACTCTGCTGGCTGCCTGCCTTCGTCGCGCCCACTGGCTTCCTCACCGCTGTCATGCAGGTACTCATGCACTGCTCCACCATACCGCCCGTTGCCAGTACCAAACTGAATAGAGACGTCTCCACGTGTAATGAGAGATTAATGTAACTAACTGACAAAAAAATGTTTCGTCCAGCACATTCAAATATTAAAAAGTTTTTTATTTCATAAAAAGTACAGCAACTTCATATTTGTTTTTAACAAATATGCGTCCCTATAAAGTTTAAAGGTTGCCCTCGATTTTTTTTGAGACCTCAGCATCAGATCCTGACTTGGTGTGCCAATGGGACCACCTGCGAAGTATACCATTTTAAACAAAAAAATAATTTCTCGAATCGGTCCAGGCGTCTTAGAGTAATCGGGAACATACATAAAAAAAGATTCCGACGACTTGAGAACCTCCTCCTTTTTAACCGACTTAAAAAAAGGAGGAGGTTCTCAAGTCGTCGGAATCTTTTTTTTTATAATTTGAGAATCTCTCACCATCAAGTGCCTTGTGTGATTATATACCGATCTCTGTTAAAAACATGACTTACCAAACCGTTTTGTACCAGCCTTATGGCATCACAGCCAAACCCTACAACCCCACGCCTTTGCCCAGTAGTGGACAATAGCCTGTTATTTTGTGTCAGACGACGGCCCGCGGCGAGGGCTGGCCGATCGACACTCTAGTGTGGGAGTTCACGGTGATGCCTCTTGATGAGGGATCCTTCGTGAGACCGCCACGGGACGGAGGCGTCTACATTCGGTACGTCTAGTCATGTTTAACGGTAGGCAGCGGCTTTGCTGTGCCCTGGTATTGCAGAAGTCTATGGGCGGCGGTGACTACTTACCATCAGGTGGCCCGTCTGCTCGTCTGCCTATCGAGGCATTAAAAAACATTTTTTTTTGTTCTGGCGCGGCAAAGTGATCACACTGCACCTGATGGTAAGTGCAGTGCCGTCCTGTGATGTCCTTTAGGCGTAGTGTGAAGAAGCTAAACAGCAGGCCGGCACGATTCTGTTGAGTAGCGAGGGATAGACTGTCTCTCGCTACTTGATACTCTATCTGGACGGCACTGCGCTTACCATCAGGTGCACCTGCGGCCAAGTGACCACACTGCAGTGTGGTCACTTTAATTTTTTTGTATTTTTTTTTATTTTTTTTTTATTTTTTTTAAATAAAAGGTTTATTAAATAAAATACATTTGAATTGTTTATTTTGGTTTATTATATTTTTGTTATCTGTGGTCTCGTTCTAGATTAGCTCACACCATTTAAGTAGTGATTCGTTTTATCATTGGTATCTTTCTACATTTGTATTTTATTTTCATTTTATTTGCTTTAACATAGACTACTGATGTGTTATTAAAGATAATATGCGCAGCATGTCATCTGCGATAACATAAAAAAACAAAGTTAATACGCATTGTGTAATGGAGAATGAATCACGACTTAGTCATGAGTTAATCGTTCATTGATAAAAATAATATAGATCACAAACAACTTGAACAAATCACAGAAATCTCATGGTTGAATTACATTATAGACATCAAGTGTACATACTACGCATGTGACACTAGGTATGAGTTCTTGCGCAACATCTTGCGCTAGTATAATCTGATTTCATTAAACAATCTTAATTCGTAACTACAGATAGTTCCGATAGATAAGCCAGTACGAATTCAGTTTGAATACCACGCTACCACCTACGAATGCCATAGTTTGAATGGTTTATTTTCTGGTTAGATCTGGAAATGCGAATGGAGATTGCTTATTGAAATTGGCCACTAGTCTATTCCACATGACCATAATAAAACATCATACGAATCGTCTTTTCGAGCTATAAATGAGCTCTAAAGTGGGTAAAAAGTTTGGACCAAATAAAATTTATTTTCTTTCTTTCTTTTCCTAAAACTCCTGAATTTTTTCAATATTTCAATATTAAGGCACTATAGTTTGAACCGTAGACAATCTATCGTTTATTATTTTTATATATGTATCTATATAAGATCACTAGCTGTTGCTCGCGGCTCCGCCCGCGTGGAGGTCATGTTTGAGACAAAAAGTATACACTACAAAATACCAATTTTCATGCATTTAACTTTAAAAATGAAGGATATTCATACAAACTTTATTACCCTATTTAATCCCCTTAGGGGTAGAATTTCCAAAAACCCTGAAATATGTGTTTTTAATTTTTAACTGTAAGGCCAAATACCAAATTTCCTGCGTTTAACTGCAAAAATGACAGATTTTCATACAAACTTTCTTCCCCTATTTTACCCCCTTCGGGTGGAATTTCCAAAAATCCTGATATATATATTTTTTATTTTTGACTAAAAGGCCAAATACTAATTTTCATAAACTTAACTTCAAAAATGACGGATTTTCATACAAACTATCATCCCCTATTTTACCCCCTTAGGGGTAGTATTTCCAAAAACCCTTCCTTAGTGGATGCCTACGTCATAAAAGGTACCTACTGTCAAAATTTCAAGTCTCTAACCCCAGTCGTTTGGGCTGTGCGTTGATCGATCAGTCAGTCAGTCAGTCAGTCAGTCAGTTTCTTCTTTTATATATACAGATTCCGTTGTTTCAGCCATTATCAGATTTGTACAAAAGTTAATTGGCTATTGGTTAAACTACACAGTGACCTTATATTTAACTATGATAATAGAAGTGTAACAATAGTTTATATTTACTACGGTTAATACAACACCACTTAGGTTGTTCTTTTGACATTACGGGTTCATTACAAATTGATATACTTTTTATGTCTATTTACATATATCTCCATACAAAAAATATAATATCACAATTCATCTAATAAAAATGGGCACCACAGTACTGATATTTCGGTAAGGCAATGGCAGTCTCACAGTCACTAGAATCTTGTACTCTTTGCTTATAATCTTGCTATACTGTACGCTCCGGTGTTCCTCTAATATCGGAACACTGACATTTACTGACGTTGTATGACGTGACGGTACTTTGGCTATCTCTGTCACACAGTCTTTTACTTTTTGCGTCTCAGTCTTAGTCGTTCCACAACTGGCAGTATACACAGTCGTGCTCATCAGTTCTGCTGTGATACGCTTTATCCTTACAATCGATTGGTTGGTTATTTCTAATTTTAAATCTGCCTTCTCTCCCGACTTCACGTATGGGCTTGGGACCTTCGCTTTCAAGCTCATCTTTAGTTTCCCCAATGAGAGTGTTCTGAGGAGTCTCTTGGTCACACAATACGTCATCGAATTGTCTCGTATTAGATCTAAGGAATTGTGCACCAGAACCTCGGCTTCGACGAATCTTGTGATTACATTGAACATGTTTTGTCTCTTGATTTCCAACAATATTCTGTAGAATACGTTGCCGGTTGGCCCACGGAACGACGGTGGTATGTCTGTCGGCAACTCGAACTGGAAACTTTGCTGGTATGGTCCTGCTGGCAGAGTTCGGGTTTTGTCCTTGGACTCGAGCAGACTCTCCTCGATGATGAGATGTTTGTCTATGCCCAAGTGCATAGTAGTCGTGCAATATTTGGACGCGGACCACGAGCACCACGATTCGCCCCTTAACGACAGGATGATGTCCTTGAACTCTGTTGGCTGGTCCATTGCGTATTTGACTACGCCGGAGACGATCCCGCCAGCTCGGTGAACACCATCGCTTGGCTTATCGATAAATATTTGACACACCACAACCATTGTTCGAATTTTTTGCGAAATTTGCGAAAACACTGTTATTTACGCGTTAAATATACGTTTATCTTCGGTCCGTCTTTACGTGTCCGTTCGCTGGCATCTGATTTTTATATTCACTTAATCGAGTGTAATTGCATCAACTCCCAACATATTTATTTACTCAAGGTGATCTTCATAAATTCTTGACTGGATTGTGAACATTCAATAGGTAAATGTATATGAACGTGTATATAGGAGTGTGTTTCCCCAATGTTTGCGTGCACGATATATTTGGCGCCGTCCTCTGCGCATGCGTACTGTTCCGATCACGTCACACTAATGAATACCCATAGACGCGCTCCCATATTACAACATCGAAGTGTTATGTACTATATAATGTACTAGAACGGACATCGCGATGAAAGTGTAGGCGCCACGTGCTATTTTGCAGCACGATTTTTTTTTCAGTTGAGTCAGTGGATTCAGTGACATGCAATTTTGCCGACTTAAATTATTGTACGAATTCGACTTCAAATATTTTGATGTTTTTTTAATTGGTAATAATGTAAGTTATTTATTTTCCATTAGGTACAGCTAGTGTTTGAATTCCAATATCCCAGTTGAGACGTATGTGCTTTACTCCGTAGTCCGTCATCAGATAATGCGAAAACAGAATCAAAATTGCTTGAAAAATTAACTCACAATATTTATTTTAAATATTAGTATGAGCAAAATAGTGTGCGAAGTGGGAACATCTCACTATCTCACTCGCACAATAGCACGCACAGTAATGGCCATTCTGAAAGGTGAGTCCTATCATTCATCCTTTTACTATAATTTGAAGATTACCCCTTCTAGCAGATTTTAATGGAGTTCTATTCAGAGGACTAATAAATATATTGGTAATTTTTTTTTGTATGTATTTTTGGTAATTTATCACGTGACTTTATAATAGAAGTAAAGTCACGGATACCACTGCATATGCACTTCGCATAATGCAGAAATTTTCTCTGCGGTGTCCGCTCTAGTAAATTAGTACATATCAGTTCAATGTATTGCAAACATCATTTAATTTGTATGCGAAGCAAAAGCCATATACGGTTGTCACAAGAGCGAGCGAGACGGCACAGGTATATGTTGTAGCTGGGGAATTTTGCTCTTATCATAGCGATTGTACGAAGAAAAACATACCATAAAAATTTATTAGCATTTCCAATAAAGAGCGCGATTAATGTAAATCAATCCTACTAATGTTATATTATCATAAATGCGAATGTTACCTTTATATATATAATTCTACTGTACGTGTGTATGTTACTAAATTCCTCCTAAACGGCTGGACCGATTTGAATGATTTTTTTTGTATGCGTTTGCGTGGCGCCCTGGATGGTTTACAAATCAGCCCGGCAGATGGCGCTGCAGTCGGTGTGGCGCTGCTTTTACGGACAGGACGACGTCTGCACGTTCCGCTAGTATTATTATAAATGCGAATGTTTGGATGGATGGATGATTGTTACTCCAATCAAGTCAGAATGGCTGTGTGGGTTTGGTTGAAATTTGGCACACACATAGATTATAGTATGGAAAAGCACATAGGTTACAGTTCCCGTGGGATAGTTTAGTTTTTCATAGAGCAAGGGATCGACATGATTTTTTGCATAGTTTAGGGATCAGAAAATTACATATGCCACTTTTTATCCCGGAAAAATGCACGCATCCTATGGGATAGCAAAATATAGAAAGGTGTAATAGCTTAAGATGCCTCCATGGATTGTATACCTTTGCTTCCAAAAAGAACCTCCACGCAGGCGGATCCGCGAGCAACATCTAGTCTAGTAATATTATAAATCCGAATGTTTGGATGGATGGATGTTTGTTACTCAATCAGGCTACAACGGCTCGACGGATTTGTTTGAAATTTGGCACAGAGATAGATTATAGTCTGGAATAGCACATAGGCTACGTTATTCCCGGAAAAATGTACGGTTCCCGTGGGATAGTTTTGTTTTTGTTTTAGACAGAGCAAGGGATACACATTAATTTTTGCATAGTGTTAGTTGAGAGGCTACTTTTATACCAAAAAATGCACGGTTCCTACGGGATAGCATAATACAGAAAGATGTAAGAGCTTAAGAGGTGAGGTCTCCATGGATTTTAAACCTTTTCTTCCAAAAATAACGACCACGCGGCCGTAGCCGCGGGCAAAAGCTAGTAATTTATAAATATACAAAGTATAGACATATGTGCTCTTGAAGGTGTTGTCGCTTACACTAGTTTAGTGGTCTCGAAAAAACATAATTACTCTGCATTTTTGTTACAAAATTTTAGAGAAATTTATGGTAAAAGAAAATGTAGCTTTCTATGCGAATTTTCTGAAATTATTTGAAATATGTCGCATGAGACAAATATTAAATGTCACTTATAGTAAACAGTTTGACAGCCTCCGTCAGGTTCGATTCCCGCACCGAGATAAACGTTTGTGTGACAGACAGATATTTGTTTCGGGTGTGGGTGTTGTGGGACCGTAGTCCCTCGTAGTTCTTGATACTCACAATAAAGGTTTGACATAGTGTGGGGTCTGAACTATGTGTTTGACTGTTGGGTGTATTACATTACATATATATACAGTATTTATTATTATGTATTAATTATGTAGAAAATATATGTTTAGAATATTTTATTTATAATTTTTTGTAATTAATAATAATACTAGCCCTGTATTCGTCATTGTCCCACTGCAGGGCACGGGCCTCCTCTACTAATGAGAGGGGTTAAGCCTTAGTCCACCACGCTGGCCTAATGCCTAATAATTATTGTAATTGAATATTCTAAATTTACAATTGCATTCACATAATGTTTTTTTGCTGTTATTTAAATAATCTTGACACCATATTCTTAAAACTATGCACTGTGCTTACCATCAGGTGCACTGTGGCCACTTAGCTGTGCCAAAATAAATAACAATAGTAGGTGAAATATTAATTAAAGAAGTTATCCAATTTACTTGGTACTTGCTATAAAAAAAATATCAGCACATTTCAAAATTCAACCTTTAAGAAAGAAGGGACTTTGTATAGAAAATACTTTTCTAAGGCGGATCCTCGGGCAACAACTAGTTAAAATAAAGGAAATTAAAACCCACTTATATTTAAGCCATTGTTCAGAATATGTCTAAAGTTTATCGTGTGCAAATTCTATTGAAAAATATTGTTTGTACAAGATATCAGATAGATATCCCTATCAGTGAATTGTTTACACTTCGCGCGGTCGTTTGGTTGTATATTACTAGACCCGATAGTGTTTTGTTTATCTGGATTTATTTCCCTAATTATATTGAAACATAAAATGCATTAAGATACAATTTTAATAACAGAAGAAGTTGTCTGGTATATGTTAGGTATTAGGTAGATTTATTTATGTATTAATATCATGTCATACGTTATTATTTTCTTTCCCACTATACAGTGTCAGACAATGTGGGTGTACAATTTACATAAAATATACACAAGGGGTAGGCAGAGGTGTAAACAGTACACCCACTTTTCGCCGAATTTTGGCAAAATACGGGGGCGATCCTATCGCCATACCAGGCACAATTCCAGACTCCGGGCTGATGCTAAGTATTTCTAAATAAAAAGACCTAATATCACGTTACCCGAGGATCGAACCCAAGACCTAACCACATTGTCACGTCTCTAAATCACCCATAGGTAGACTGGCAAAGAATGCCTCTGGGATTAAGTCCGCATTCATACATTTGGTATAAGTATATGAAGTTTTAAATAAATAATAATACCGGGTCTGCAAAAGGGGGGTACTAATAAAAGCACCATGTATAGAGTTGGTGATTAGAAACTCATTAGTAAGGTTAAAAACGAACATTAGAATTAGATTTTTTGTCTTGGAATTTTAGTTCCTTTTAAAACTCGTGATAAAGTGTCAACCGATTACTTAAGAATAAATATACTTATCCGTCACAAAAATTGTTAACAAACAATTTGCATTTGTCATTGGCTTCAGGGATCATGAAACGAATATTTTCATAAAAAAATCAAATTACAATTACTCAGATAAGATGAGGTTTACGGGATTCATTCGTGGTGCTTTCATTAGGACCCCGTTGCAATTATGTTAATGTAGTTATATCTTTATTCACCGTAAAGATAAAATAACATTGAAATCAATTTTAATTCCCCCTATTTTATTAAGAGATTTCATGTAACTTATTGTATAAAATTTTTAGCTCAATAAAATAACACTTAATTTAATTCATAATATAAAATTAAATGCAACCATGTTGCCAAAACTCTGATTATATGTCTGAGAATTAATGTTAAAATAAAAAAAATAACTATTTGCACATGTTATGGTTGCTCTGTAAAAAGATTCGACACATCAATAATCGATTTAACCACGTGTGCAGTAAGATTCAATTTTATGTGGCAATAATAACATTTCTCTACTAAATGTGGCGCCATAGCGGTCAATACTTGGAGGGTGCCAGCTGGTTCAAGAAGGAGGGATACCTTCAGGAGCCGCTGCCGATGCAGCTTGTCTATCCTCTGACGCCTATACACTTCAAACCGATCAGGGCAACCGGCAAGCGCTTGAAGAGTTAGTATGCTCATATCATCATCTAGATGTCTTAGAGCTACGTTGTAGCCAGGTTACAAAATGTGGTAGAATATACAGTAACCAGCTTCCAAAATGTGGTAGAATATACAGTAACCAGCTTCCAAAATGTGATAGAATATACAGTAACCAGCTTCCAAAATGTGGTAGAATATGCAGTAGCCAGCTTCCGAAATGTGGTAGAATATACAGTAACCAGCTTCCAAAATGTGGTAGAATATACAGTAACCAGCTTCCAAAATGTGGTAGAATATACAGTAACCAGCTTCCAAAATGTGGTAGAATATGCAGTAGCTAGCTTTCAAAATGTGGTAGAATATGCGGTAACCAGCTTCCAAAATGTGGTAGAATATACAGTAACCAGCTTCCAAAATGTGATAGAATATACAGTAACCAGCTTCCAAAATGTGGTAGAATATGCAGTAGCCAGCTTCCAAAATGTGGTAGAATATACAGTAACCAGCTTCCAAAATGTGGTAGAATATACAGTAACCAGCTTCCAAAATGTGGTAGAATATACAGTAACCAGCTTCCAAAATGTGGTAGAATATGCAGTAGCCAGCTTCCAAAATGTGGTAGAATATACGGTAACCAGCTTCCAAAATGTGGTAGAATATACAGTAACCAGCTTCCAAAATGTGGTAGAATATACAGTAACCAGCTTCCAAAATGTGATAGAATATACAGTAACCAGCTTCCAAAATGTGGTAGAATATGCAGTAGCCAGCTTCCAAAATGTGGTAGAATATACAGTAACCAGCTTCCAAAATGTGGTAGAATATACAGTAACCAGCTTCCAAAATGTGGTAGAATATACAGTAACCAGCTTCCAAAATGTGGTAGAATATGCAGTAGCCAGCTTCCAAAATGTGGTAGAATATACGGTAACCAGCTTCCAAAATGTGGTAGAATATGCAGTAGCTAGCTTTCAAAATGTGGTAGAATATGCAGTAGCCAGCTTCCAAAATGTGGTAGAATATACAGTAACCAGCTTCCAAAATGTGGTAGAATATACGGTAACCAGCTTCCAAAATGTGGTAGAATATACAGTAACCAGCTTCCAAAATATGGTAGAATATACAGTAACCAGCTTCCAAAATGTGGTAGAATATACAGTAACCAGCTTCCAAAATGTGGTAGAATATGCAGTAGCTAGCTTTCAAAATGTGGTAGAATATACAGTAACCAGCTTCCAAAATGTGGTAGAATATGCAGTAGCTAGCTTTCAAAATGTGGTAGAATATGCAGTAGCCAGCTTCCAAAATGTGGTAGAATATACAGTAACCAGCTTCCAAAATGTGGTAGAATATACAGTAACCAGCTTCCAAAATGTGGTAGAATATACAGTAACCAGCTTCCAAAATGTGGTAGAATATGCAGTAGCTAGCTTTCAAAATGTGGTAGAATATGCAGTAGCCAGCTTCCAAAATGTGGTAGAATATACAGTAACCAGCTTCCAAAATGTGGTAGAATATACAGTAACCAGCTTCCAAAATGTGGTAGAATATGCAGTAGCTAGCTTTCAAAATGTGGTAGAATATACAGTAACCAGCTTCCAAAATGTGGTAGAATGTACAGTAACCAGCTTCCAAAATGTGGTAGAATATACAGTAACCAGCTTCCAAAATATGGTAGAATATACAGTAACCAGCTTCCAAAATGTGGTAGAATATACAGTAGCCAGCTTCCAAAATGTGGTAGAATATGCAGTAGCCAGCTTCCAAAATGTGGTAGAATATACAGTAACCACCTGATGGTAAGTAGTCACCGCCGCCCATAGACTTTGGCAATGCCAGGGCACAGCAGAGCCGCTGCCTACCGTTGCTATATGCTGTAGCCAGTTTTAAATAATGGTTGAGCATGCTGCAGCTAATTTTGTAAATGTCCTACGCCTCACCCAATTTAAGTGATATATCTACGCTCAAGCAAGCTCAGGAATGAACAGGAACAGTAGTGTTGTTAACTTTCAAAGAAAGATAAGACAATCGGGACTTGGGGAGTTTTATGAAGTGAAAACTTCTTTAGGCATGTTGGACACTTTTGCGATGGGCGAAAAAGCACTGAACTCGCGTGACCCTCACGCTCAGATTATTTTACATTTGTCACACAAGAATTTGACCTGGTTCCCGATGTGGGAATCGAACCTACGGCCTCGGTTCACAGCCGGCTACTCGCCTACTGCGCCACGAAGGCTGTGAATAATTGACACAATAATGCTGTTTTGCCGGCATTAAGTATTGGGCTATTACAAGTATTAGGCTTTCTAAAGTGTTTGGCTTAAAAAGTTTTTTAATTCATAAAAAGTACACAGACTTCAATAAAAAACAAATTTTGCGTCCCTATAAAATCTGAGATTCCATCATCAGATCCTGACTTCGTGCCAATGGGACCACCTGGGAAGTATACCCTTTTAAGCAAAATAATTTCTCGAATCGGTCCTGGCGTCTTCGAGTAATCGGGGACTATACATAAAAAAAAGATTTCGACGAATTGAGAACCGCCTCCTTTTTTTGAAGACGGTTAGTTATTAAATTGGTTGTAAGTGGACTAGTAGGCATACGATTCGATGTACATGTAGCCTTACTCAGTTTTGGTATATATAAACCCTATTAGCCAAACAATTCACAGTATTTGATAACAAAGTATATTGAATGTAAAGCAAATTCCCCACATATTACGATAACGCAGTACTTCGATGTATTCGATGAGCTCGAGGAAAACTATTTGCATTGTTACCATCTGAAATAACTGAACTAAATATGACACATGGCTTGCCTGCTAGGTATTGAGATAGGAGAATAATGAAGAGACACCAGTAATAGCAAGCGACAGCCTAGTGGTTGCGGTACGGACTGTAAAGACGTAAGTCGTATGTTCGAAACCCAAATGGCATACACCTCTGACTTTTCTGAAGCTAAGTGTGTATTCATTGTTAATTATCGCTTGCTTTAACAGTGAAGGAAAACATCGTGAAGAAACCTGCATACCTGAGAATTCTCATAATAATTTCGAAGGTATGTAAAGTCTACCAACCGACATTAGGCCAGCGTGGTGGACTAAGGCCTAAGAGCTGTTCACGCGGTCAGTGAAATTACTAGTGGAGCGATGGCTTAAACCATGGTCCTGAAGATCGTTTATAGCGTTGATTATATT
The DNA here is from genome assembly GCA_905220505.1 of Laothoe populi. NCBI lineage: Eukaryota > Metazoa > Arthropoda > Insecta > Lepidoptera > Sphingidae > Laothoe > Laothoe populi. The sequence continues at coordinate 1,638,868 of HG992155.1, read as the reverse complement.
TTAAGCATAAGATTTGAATAAAACCAAGTGTCTATGTAGTTAGTCAACTTTGTCTTTTACACACCGAGTTTCAAATAGCGAGAAACAATATATCCCTCGCTACTCGGCAGAATCATGCTGTTCTATTTCCAAATTCGTATTTTTGCCGCACCATCAAGCTGTGGAACAGTTTGGCAGCTACTGTGTTCCCTCCTTATCCTGGGTTCTTTAGGCGAGTGTGAAGAAGCTACACAGCAGGCCGGCATGATTGTGTTGAGTAGCGAAGGATAGATTGTCCCTCGCTACTTGTTACTCTAACTGGACGGCACTGCGCTTACCATCAAGCAGTGTGGTCACTTTGCCGTGCCAGGATAAAAAAAATATAATCTTCAGATCGGTACATCTGCCCGTGCTACTACTACCCTATGCGTCAAGGGGCGTTCGTGGTCGCAGTGGATCTACCCTCCGGCAAGGAGACCTCGGATTTCTGGGTGAAGAGAGGCACCGCGTTACTCTGCACTCTCGCCACTTAGACACGTGAATATAAGTGATTCTGATAATATATTTGTATTTTAGTTATTTATAGCGGTTACTAATGAAATGTGTAATGTCTAAAATAGGTATTTAATAAATGATTGTTAAAAACATGTAGTAGACGTTATATTAACTAAATTATACGATTCAATTTTATTATTATTTTATTTATAACTGTTTTAATTTTTAAAACATGCATTTCACATGTTTACACGAATATTAAAACTTTTTTACGGTTTTTATAGCAGTTTACTTTTCGCTTTGTTTTGATGTTTAGAAAATTACAGCTTCAAATCAATCAAATAAATAAATACTAAACAAAGTAAGTAAACCGCTAAAAAACCCGTTAAAATTTTTATTTTGACAATTCACATTTATTTGAATTTAACTTAAGTTCATATTACATGGTGATATAATGAAGGACGCGGCCATATGACTCGAAGTATATTTTCACGGCCATCCTTGCAACCTGTCAAGGCTGATGAAGACAGGCTTACTGTTGATGTCGCAGGAACAATAACATTTACCATTCTTCGAACCGTCGCCTACTATCAGCGTCTTGTAGTTCACTTCTGTCTCGATTGCTTGTTGTACATCTGTAAAATATTTGATATTATCATAGAACACTCACAAAAAAGAAGATTATTTAATAAATGATCGGCACTAGTTCAGTTTAGAAAGACAAAATTGTTCCAAACATAGCTCTAACACTAAATTTTGTAAACTAAGCTACGCATCTCTGTTAACGTGCTTTGTATAAATAAAATAAAAATATTGATAACAATTCTGTGTTCACTGTCCCACAGTTGGGCACGGACCTCTACTAATGAGGGGTAAAGCCAAAAAAAAAATACCACGCGCAAATGTAAAAAATTACACCGGAAGGCAGATGATATGACTAGTGAATGTGCTAGTTTTAGAATATAATGAAAATAACCTTGTCTTTCACTGCTTCTCGAAAGATCGTAACGCCCTCTTCTCTGAGGTGTGCTATCAGTCTCGCTCCGACTTCTAGAAGATCTTGTTATATCGTCGGAGTCTTCAGTGTATCTAGATTGCAGCGTATCACTATCCGTATTGATTGAAGTTAGTTTCGTATTTGGTTGTTGATTGAAATTTGATTTTGGTGATTCATCATTATTTGATTTATCTTGATTTATTGGGTCATGTCCAGGCTTACGTTGCTCAGATCTAGGATTAGGTTGACTTTCCTCAAGATTCTGTATGACGGCCGTATTTTGATCACGAAAATCTTGATTACATTTAGATGCTTGCTGATTTGAATCAGATTTATCTATAGGTTTATTTTGGAGATAGTTAGTTAGAAGCGCACGGCCAGGTTTCACCTGTTCAGGTTTATTGGATGTTTGTTTTTGATCCAATTTAGATGTAGGTTGATATTCAACCTGTTTTTTGTGATAAGAATTATCTTGTTTATGTTCAATTGTCAGCTTGTTGTGGCCAGATGCGGTTTTAGATTTATCTTTACTAGGTTTAATCATAACTTCATGTTGATCGGCTTTATCTTGTTTGGGTTTCATTGCAGATTTATTTTGATCAGCGTTAATGGCAAGCGTTTCCTGATCGGGTGTAGTAACACCTTTGTCTTGATCAAGTTTACTCGAAGGCCTACGTTCTTCAGGTATGATTAAAGGTATATCCTTTTGGAGTTTAGTTGTATACTGATCTTGGATTGGTTTTTTTAAATGCTTGTCTTGTTTTATTTCAGTTTTAGGGTCAGTTTGATCAAGTGTGGATCTAGAATTGGCTTGGTCAGTTTCAGTGGTATGTTTATGTGGATCAAATTTAGTTACAGGCTTATCCTGTTCAAGCCTGTTTTTAGGTGTATTTTGTGCGGGCACGTTTAAATCTTTATCTTTACCTGACAGTTTCACAGGTTCACCTTGGTATTGATTAGGTTCAGGTTTATGTACATGCGGTATGGTTTGATCTTGTTTAGCTTTATTAGTAGATATGTCGTTTTTAAAGAGAGTTGTAATTTTATTTTCATCAGATAAAGTTAACGGTTTGTCTTTTCTTGCTGTTTGATCTGATTTTGATAATATTATTTGACTTTGCTCTGTTTGTTTTGCTGACTGACTATGTTCATATGTGCTCTCATAAGCTTGTGTCCATATTTCCGGTTCATGTTTTTTTTTATTAGTTTGATCATTTGATGCTGGTTGGTCTTGTTTAGGATCCGCATTTGGTTTGTGTTGGTTTTTTCGTACAAAAACATTTTCTTGGCTTATTTGAGGTAGGTTTTGATGCTTTTTAGATTCATCATGACCAATTTCAGTTGGATGATTTGGTTGTGCATGGGTTTTATATTGATTAGGTTCCATAGAATAGGAATATCCGCTATTTTGTGATGGATACAGGATTTCATCTGGTAGTTTAGGTTTCTCATATTTTGGCAGTCGCAGAAGGGACTGATTTGGTACTTCAGTAAGCTGACCCGGCTCCGAAATTGACTGTGTCAATTGTTGGTCATAACTCGATTGTATGATGGGTTCATCTTGTTCAGTTTGTGGAAGGAAATGATCTTGTCGTGATTGGGTAAGGGGTTCATTTTGTCTTGTTAGACGTAGGGGTTGATTTTGCTCCAGTTGTAGAATAGAAGAATCTTGCCCTGGTTGTACAACGGGTTGATCTTGTCTCTCTTGAGGGAGGGATTTAGCTTGCCCCATTTGCTGAAGTGGTTCATCTTGACCCGTTTGGATAGAGGGTTCATTTTTATCCAATTTTACTATAGTGGGTAGATCATCAGTAGGTTGTTGTTCTTCAGATAATATTATAAGAGATCTTTCGGTAGCCAGTTGTGTAGGCAACTCGTCTTGCATTAATTGATTCTCTTCAGGCTGTGTTGATTTGATTGCATCTGATTCACTGTTCGTTTTCTTAAGGTTTTTACTTGTCTGACTTGATATGTGAGTCTGGTTATTTTTTTCTGATTGTTTTGTCACTGTCATATAATGTTTATGGTTAGTTAGAGGTTTTGATGGCTTATTGAGGTCTGGTAATATAAATTGGTTTAGATTTTTAGAGATATCGCGATCTGGTTCTGAATAGAGTTTACTCTTATCTGGTACACTTTGAGGTTGACTTATGTCTGTTCGTAAAGGCAATTCATCTTCATCTGGTTTTAGAGAGGATTGAAGCTCTGAAACCTGACTTATCGTGGGCTGTTGGTTTTGGTACTCTTCCAAAATAGACTGTTTTAATTCCGGCTTTTGGGACAGTATGTCTTGATCAGGTTGTGATGATGGTTGATCTTGATTCGATGTTATAGTGGGTTGAACTTTATGTGAATTAACAAGAAGTTGTCGATTTTGATCCGGTTGAGAAGGAATATGGTTTTGCTCTTGGCTTGTTTGTAATGGAAGTTGATCTTGATTAGATTGTGCTGGAGGTTGTTCTGAATCTTGTTTTAACGGATACTGTTTATCCAGATCTGCTTTTAGTAAAAGTTGGTCTGAATCATTTAAAGTGTGTTCATTTTGATTCGGTTGGGTATCTTTATCCAAAATTAGAGAAATGTGATTTTGGATCGATTTTACGGGGGCGTCTACTCGATCCAGCTCTGTTGATGGTTGATCTTCTGCAGGTTGTAAAGGGGGTTGATTTTGATTTAGTTGTTCTGGCTGTAGAGAAGGTTGATCTTGACTTAATTTTATAGATGATTGGTCATTAATAGGCGGGACTGTTGGTTGATTTTGAGTACCAAGTTTTGTTGTTTCATCTAGTTCTGTGGTGTCATCATCAATGTATGTGTCTTCATTTTCCCAAAACTCATCTTCTGAATCATAGGTGTCCTTCGATTGATTAGCATTGATATCTTCACTACTATTTTGTTCGTCAGTGAAAACTTCTTTTAAGTTTGGTACTAATAAATGATTATCATTAGTTCCAGATGAATTAGTTTGATAAATTTTATTCATATCGTCATTAGATTTCATATTCTTGGTTAAACTTCGGCTATTTTGATGTTGTCTTGTGAAAGACTGCTTTTGACTTTGCGATGAATACGATTGCTGGTTTTCTGAATGTTTATTGGTCTCTGTATTTGTTGAAATCATTGATGACTGGATCGACTCTACGTTTGACGTAACTCGCTGGTTCTTGTTTTCTGTTAATGAAGCAGACTTCATCCCAGAGGATTCTCTCTGATTTGACAATATTTGTTGTTTTATCAATTGCTGAACGTTTGGTGCATTTATACCTAATGATAGTTCTTTATTGTCAACATCAACCTTAGCTGCTAGAATTGAAGATTTTGCATTGATATTCAGATCACTGACGACCTTGTTTAGTTGTTCAGATTTTTTCTGACTATCTGAAATTTCTTTACTTTTCTGATTTGTTGAAAGCAAGCTATGTGATTCATGTCTCGATATGTTTTCTTTCAAGTCCTGTTTGTTTCTCAAAAGTTTCTGTTGTATATTACTTTCGTAGTCTTGCTCTGATTGGTGACTCAAGAATTCGTGACCTTCGTGATTGTTCGTCAAAATGCCTTTATTAAGTGATATGTCAGTTTCCAGTGAGGTTCCTCCATTTAAATTACGTCCATTTCGTCTGTGGCTTAGTTGCGGTTCGTTTAAATGTGGAGAGTAGTTTTCAAAACTCTTTTTTATCGCTGAATCGCGGAAGAATGAACTCGGATTGAGGAACGAGCGCTGGGCTATTGGGAATTGAACCTTGTAGTCATCATGTACTGTAAAATAAAAAAAAAAACTTGTAACATACTTAGCGAACAGATGTATGATATCCTTACACAGTACACTTTACATTTATCCAACTTTATAAAAGCTACAAAAAAAGTATTTCAAATCGAACATCGCCGTGATTTTTTTTCCTGGCACGGCCATGTGACCACACTGCACCTGATGGTAAGCGCAGTGTCGTCCAGTTAGAGTATCAGGTAGCGAGACACAACTATACCTCGCTACCCGACACAATCATGCCGACCTGCTGAGTAGCTTTTTCACACTACGCCTTAAGGAGCCAGGATCATAGGAAGGAGGGAACACGGTGGCTGGCAAACTGTTCCATAGCTTGATGGTGCAGCAAAAATACGAATTCGCGAACTTGGTTCGGGCCGTGTGTCGGAGTAGTAGACACCACGAAGCTGTGGCCTTGCAAGCTAGTGCGCGTGGTTCTAGTGTGGAAGATAGAGGATGGGATAACATTAAACAATTCTTCGGAGCTTTCAAAGTATTAGCCCGGAGTCTGAAACCTGTGCCCGGTATGGTGATAGGTTCGCCCCTATCACATTATGGGACCGAAATTACCGACACAACGCGTGCGTCGTAATTGCGAGGTGTGCAGAAATTTAGTAAATGCACCTTTTTTAAAAGTACTAATTTTCGTTTCATGTAAAAAAAATCTTCTGTTTTCTCCTTTCTAACTGATTTTTACAATGTAGTTATTTGTGGAGCTCGATTGCGCAATACCGAAAAATATTCAAACACTGCAACTAATTGTTAACTTTATATAGCAAGTTATAGCAGCTACACAAACTGTTCTATTAACGGTAATGATAGTAAGCGTTATAGAATATGATTACTCACACGGCTTGAAAATTGGAGATGTAGCTTGTGATAATTGCACCTGGAAACAAATGAATTGTGTGAATTGTTGTGAACTGACAGAAATTCTCTACAACAAATTGGTTAAACTCGTCAATTTCTAAATGTTGAAAAATTGTTCTTCGATCCGAGAACATACATTATATTAGGCGACGTACATACAGCAACGATAGCCTAGTGGAAAGTGGTACGAGAGTCGCTGGTTCGAAAACAACCCATATGGGGTACAGCTCGGACTTACCAGTCGAGTCTCAAATGGTATGCCGGCGCGCCAACAATACTGCCAACACTCGCCGTTCTTAAATGCTATTTTCAACTTTAATGTTATGTAAATAAAATTGATTTTGACTTCTATTTACTCCGTACTACTTTACTTTTTTTAATATCCTTTGAGACTCGAGTGGTTAAAGTTACGCGTGTATTCATTGTTAATGATCGCTTGCTTAAACGGTGAAGGAAAACATCGTGATGAAATCTGCATCTCTGAGAATTCTAAATAAGAATGTTGAATATATTTGAAGTCTGCCAACCCGCATTAGGACAGCGTGGTGGACTAAGGCCTTACCCCTCTCATTAGTTGATTATATAAATAATACAGGGCGAGTATTATTATGTACAATATTCTTTATTTAAAAAGGTTTTTTTAATAAAGAGTACCTACTGTACATAATATGATACGCAACAGAGAATAATACGAAAAAAACCTCATTTAAATATATATAGGTATGGGCAAAAGTCAGTGCGTAGTGAGAATATCACTCACTATTTCCCTTGCACGACTGTATCGAAATGGGTATTCCGAACGGTGACGTCATACATCACATGCCTTTCTTATCATAGCCAATTCGTTTTTCTACCAGACTAAAATTGATTCTAATTTTATTATCTTTGAGTCGATGTATGGAATTTTTTCGATAATAGGTTTAAGGATTGTAGTGTGGTTTTCCGAATCGAAAACAAACAAAAATTGTGATTGTGGCTCTCGGATTTGAACTGAAAACCTCAGCGATTTCGGTGCTACTAATGCAATGAGGTGATTGTGTAAATACTTGCATAAATAACGATTTTAAACAAGGAAAATTTTACGTATTCCAATAAGTTATGATTCTACGTATGTTTGCAGATGTTAAACCACAATAGTTTGGATAATTCATCGATGTTAAATTTGGCGCGCGTGTGACTATGGGCTACAGCAGTAAAACATTATTTACATTTAATATTTGCTTTAGAACAATTGGTTTTACATTTGATACGTATAAATCTGATTAAATTAATTACGTGTGGTTTATTGAATATATTACACTATATTTTTATAGTGTCAACATTTTCCGTTATTTTACATATTCTCAGCCATTACAAATCGCAATTATTAAAGGTCATAAGTTACAAACTTGATCTTTTTTTCTATTTTTCTACAATCTTATCTCTCAACACAATCATGTCGGTCTGTAGCTTTTTCACATTACGCTATGGAGCAAGAATGTGAAGAAGCGGTCGAGGGTCTAGTCTCAGAGTACACAGAAGGCCGCAACTCGGCCAAACATCGTACCCTAACTCTAGACCTCCGACAAAAACCGGATGTACACTGGCTAACCCTGGAACGCGACACACTTGCGTGTGCCACTATGGCGGGTTTTACACCCTGTGTGCGGTGGTCGATATCCGACCGGATACGAATATCCTACCACCAGCAAATTATCGCATATAACAATGATATCTAACAGTCACACACGCCCGGACCCCACAATAAAATATAATTATCTTGATTCGTAGACAACATGTCCATATGAATTGAGGAGCCACTCCTAGTTTTTAAAGGAGTATCGCACCCTTATTTAGTAGTAGATTGTCCAAATTTTGGAACTAATGCTAATGAACTATAAGATGCTTCGGTCACATAACAACCAGAAAGTAACATTTTTGTGAAACGCAAACATTTGCATCAGTACGGGGAATGAACCCAGTGCTTCTCGTCAACTGCGCCATAATAATACTAATAATACTAGCCCTGTATTAAACATTGTCCCACTGCTGGGTACGGGCCTCCTCTACTAATGAGAGGGGTTAGGCCTTAGTCCACCACGCTGGCCTAATGCGGGTTGGCAGACTTCTCATACCTTCGAAAAACTCTCTGCGCCATGCAGGCTGTTATATACATGCAACAACAGCGTATACAATTCATAATTCTTTAATGACATAAATTCGGTGTATACTAATTTGAAACAGTATATTTAAAAAAAAAAACTTCACACTAGTTCCAGGAATCGAACCCACATTTGAATGCTTCCTGATAGACGTTGTAGTAGCTATTCAATCACTTTCATGCTCAATCAAAATTAAATTACACAACACCGATTTTTCTAAATAAATAACACCCAACAGTGTCACATATTCCTGACCCCAGACTAAGATACAAGTCTTGTGTCGTGAGTATACCCGGTGTTGCAAAATAGGGGTACTAATGAAGGCACCATGTATAGAGTCGGTGATTACAAACTTATTAATAAGGTTAAAAATCGAAAATCGGAATTTGCATTTTTTCTTGTCATTTTTGTAGCGCGATCTTAAAATGTAACTATTACTTTTAAACTCTTGATAAAGTGTCAACCGATTATCTAAGAATATACTTATGCATTACGAAAATAGTTCGTTAGTATTTATCATTGGTTTCTGGTATTATAAGAAGAATGATTTCATAAAAATACCAAATTACAATTACTCAGATAAGATGAAGTTTACGGGGTTTTCAACTTTAACTTTATTATAAATGGTGCTTTCATTAGTACCCCCTTTTGCAACCCGTGTATAGAAGAGACCTTACAACCGACAATCATTGGTCTCGCTGCGGGGATCGAACCCACAGCCTCTTGTCTCACTGCCGCCTACCCACTGCTGCTGTCAAATGATCAACAAAAATATATTGAAAAATACTTACAAGAGCGAGGAAACAAAACACAATCACGCTGTCCATGATGCTCGGCCCAAGACAGTGTCTCTATGGCCAGACGTTCACTCCTCATGCCCATCACCACCTCACCACTGCTTATATACAATCACTTGTGCCAATATTCGATTATAGAACATCCGTGACCAACGTCAGCGTCACCTGTACAAATAATGCTAAATACGACACAAATTTGATTTAAATCTGTTATTGATTTTTTTGGAGGGGTATAGGTAGGTTGTTTTGGATATTTTTTTCAGGTTAATTGGCATAGCCAGGCTCTATTATTAACAGAGAAATAACAGGTTACTTTATACGTGTCATAAGTCCATATTCTGTCTACTCCCCATCATTAATTTTCTTTAAGGCTGATTACGCATCATAATTCTTCTGGTAGTGGGTATGGGCGATTAAGATCAATGACCATCAGATGACACGCTTGCTCGTTTGTGTTGCTGCAAAATATATAAATAACACCGAACAAACATGTAGTCCTGACCCCCCACACTAACATACCAGTCTTGTGAGCATCGAAAACTAAGTAAGAGTTTCGGTCTCACAACCCACAGACCCGATACAAATATTCATGGACCACACAAACATTTGTCTCGATGCGTGGATCGGACCCGTGGATTCGCCATCCCCTTCTCGATCCTCGTTCCTTTATTTTAGGGGCAGCAATTCCCTATGATTAATCTAGTATTGTATGACACATACAATAATGGGCGGTGGAGGTATCCTTCAGGTAATCCACTTGTTTGAATATCATCCTGTGCTATAAAAGCCACTTATGTTCATTGCACTCTTTGGCTAAGTGCTAACTTTAGGCGTCAGCCTTATTCAAGTTTATTGTAGTACATAAGAGTCGACTAGTAAAGTTAGTTGTGTTGTAAAGGAACGGGTGATAGTGTTCCTCTAGCGAAGGGGGGAGATCTGAGTCAGGCAGGTGTTATGCCCGACCGGCCGCCGCCCCTCCAACCGTTCATATTTGGAGCTTGTATCTATATTATCTGTCGCTCAAATTTAACCACCGCGATTCAGGTTGGCGTCTTTGCTAATCGTCGGTGTGGGGCGCTTGTGTGCCGCCACAGTGTAATTTAATAACAATAATACGAGCCTTGTAGTATTAAACTGCCTCTTTTACTAATGTTAGGGTTCAGGCCTAATCCCCGTCCACACCGCTGGCCTAATGCGAGTTGGCAGGCTTCACATACATTTGAAATTCGTTTGAGAATTTTTAGGTATTCAGGTTTCCTCAAGTTTTTTTCCACGCAAGCGATAATTAACAATGAGTAGGTATACACGTAAGTTTGGAAAAATCAGAGGTGTATGCCTTATGCCGGTGTGTTTGGTACCGAACCCACGACTTTCGGCTCGGCAGTCCGTACCACATCCACCTAAGGTATTGCTGGTTTTTTAATTTATACAAACGTTGTTTAAATTAAACAAATTGAAATTCAACGTCAGCTACTAGGTACGCAGTGTTTACCGTGACGAGATTCATTGCCTTCGTTTGAACAACTGTTGTATTCTGTTTACCTAATTATTGCGTATTTGTTTTACGATATTTAAGTTTTTTTAAGGCAAGTTTCTAGTGTTTTATATATTATTTTATTTGCGACTATAAATAATACGATGAACTCTTGGCTAAAACGAGAATCAAAAACGATTCAAAACAGGGGCCGCAACTATTGTTTTAAATATTGGTTTCAGCAGGACTGCGTAGTTGGAATATCTTATTATCTACCCGCACACAAGCCCGCTTAATTCAATTCCGAGCGGTGACGTCACGAATTATATCCTGCATCTCTTTCTGTCATATGACATTAACCAGGTTTGAATAATTGCTACTTACTTACATTACAGGGTTTAGCGTAACTTCTTGATTAAAATCACCATCCTTCGATTAAAATAATAAAAAATTGTAAACTACTCGTATTTCATACAATACCCTTTTTAACGACTTCGCTGACGTGACAGTCATTTACTGACTGAATATTTACTAACATTATGAAATCGATTTGGATGTTTTTAATTTCAATAGCCTCGCGAATCATCCTGGGCAGGAATCGGTGTTCTTTGGCAAGGATTTGTGGTTTGTCAAATCGAAGATAATGCTTGAAGCCTTTCTCTGAAGTTTGCAGTTGCTGAACATTCAGAGGAAGTCTCCAAGCATTAACTTTCGATTGGAAAGTTCGGAAATTAAGTCATTTTATATAGTAAGGACTAACTGCTTTAAGAAATCGATTATGTCACCACTGTCACGAGTATATAAAATAATTAATAATAAATAAATAATAATATTTTTTATGAATAATTAATTGCTAGTGTATTGATGATGCTGTGTATGTTATGTATACATAAGCTGATATGCTTTTCTTAAAATTTCCTTACTTTTTTTAATGTTCTGACTTGTCATAAGAGCTATGTAATTGCCTACTTGATGAATAAACGATTTCATTTCATTTCATTAATGATTAAAAAAATAGGAGATTTTTATGAAATTTCTTGAAGTGCTTCAAATTTGACTTTTTAATATTTTATGGCAATAAAATAAATGAAGTAAATACATAATACATAGACTTTATTTGTCAATTTATTTACAAGCTTAAAAAAATATCTTAAAACTAAAATCATAATGATAGTTTAGTCTTGAAACGACGTAGAAAATATTATGCAATTTACACGAAAAATATATAAGCTTAGAAAAAATAACAAAATACACGTAAGTACAAAATAAGTACAATAAAATGTCATTCTCACAAGTTGTGCCTGATTTATTATGTTTAAATTGCATACGAAAATTATGGCACGATAGCATTCAGATGCAGACCCAGTGGGGGGTCATTAGGGTAGAGACACCCATTTATATCTTTACTGTCACAGTTTGTATCCTAATTCTAGCCATTCTACTACAATTGTACACAACATTTATTGTTTTCTCCACTATTTAATTGTAAATGCAAAAGGTCATGTTTTATGACAAAAAGATTTTATTCTGGATCTGCACACAAATAAATACCTAAAAATTATGTAAGGACATAATGCAGTCTCTGTTTTACATAAAAAAAAATTATAAAATAAATCTTTGTAGTCCTTCGTCTAGCAGTGGTTTTAGTATATCCCAGCAAATATTAAATGATATTTGAAAACAAGGTAATATATATAATTTATCCGCTTCGGTATTATTTTGATATTTCGAAAATACGTGGGTTGATAATGACCCTTATTTAAACCTAAATTTTACATTAAATTATGTATTTGTTTGACTGTACTCAGATGGCAGGTAATTCGTTATATATTCATACTTCGCTAAAACGACATTTGCCGAGGCATATTACTATAGTACTGACATCCTTATGTGAGACACATATTAGCGCATTTTCGCCTATACAACATGTAACATGATTAATGCACACTCTGAAAGTAGTTTGTTCAGAATAAGCGACTGAATCGATATCAACATTTTTTTGATAGACGATTTTTTTGTCAAAAATAATTAACACTCAGGTAAATAATAGTCACCCTTTAATTTAACGTTCTAGACAAACTAAACTGAGACATAACTCGATGCGATAAAGTCTTTTCTAAATGCAATAATAAACGAACACTTTAAAAAGTCAAATAATTAAAATTACGAACTTTATGCCGAAAATTAGTACAACTAATTTCATAAAAAACCATATTTATATTCATCGCAGTCTAATTTCAATACATGAAATATGATTGTAATAATATTTTTCAATTGGGGTGTCTGAAGATGTGCGTTATTCCCGTTACACGTAGTATATGCGACTATGATATTTTTAACTTAGCACAACCAAATTGCTAAGATTTCTTCATCTGGTTTGGATTTGATACCACCATACTGAATTAGGTAACTTTAACAATAACATTGAGTATTAACCATCCTCGTAACACACTTTCCATTCTTACTTTAATTTAATGACAATTACACAGTTATTTAATACAACAGAATATTGGGCTGATTAACTGTACATACTTATTAAAATGCCCATAAAATATTAGTTCATAAGTACCCAGCAATGGGTTTAGACTCTGTACTCTAATCTAACACACAATTAATACAAAGCTGCATGTATCCACTACTGAAAAAATCAGTATTGGTACTCGAAGCTGACAAGCATAACCAATCCTCAACTAAAATAATTATACTACAATAGTTTTCTCCGGTTGGTACCTCCCGCGATGTTGAAATCTTAATCTCCGAAACCTTCTAATGGGGCATTTGCCACTGCTCCTGTCGTACGCGCCGTATTCGCACGATGGGGGGTTACAGTCCCCGTTGTCGACGCACACTCTGTCCCTTAACCCGAAGTGCTCCTTCCCGCGTGCGAGAGAGAGGCAGTCGCGACGTCGGATGGGTTCAGGCCAGTCGCAGACGCAAGAGCAGGAACCGTTTTCTGGCATGTTGGCCAGGAATAATGTTGGACACGTGCATCTGAAAGGATTTCTACTTTTGAGGTCTTGTGCTGTTACTGAGACGGGTTGGTGTTGGCTTATGAAGGGAATACTAGCCCTATATTAAACATTAGCCTCTACTAATTTGAAGGCCTTAGTGTACTGCTGGTCTAATGCGGTTGGGGAGACTTTATATACGATTTGAAATTCGTATGAGAATTGTCAGGTATGCAGGTGTCCTCACGATGTTTTCCTTCACCGTTAAAGATATCGATAATAAACAATGAATTCACACGTAGCTTTAGAAAAGTCAGAGGTGTTTGCTGCTATTTGTGTTGGTTTCAAAGATAACACTTTCGTCTCAACTCAATCCGGACCCACCGGGCTATCGCTGTTATTATTACAATTATGTAGGGAAGCAAATAAGCAATTGGGTTGTCTAATCGTAAGGGTTACACTGCCCATGGAAACTCACAATGCCAGATTTATAAGAAAAGCTTTGCTAACTTTTAGAAAGAAGGATCATTGAGGACACTTGTAACGGTCATGTCACTCACCAAAGTATAAAAACTGTCTATGCAGGGCTCTATCACTTTTCAAATGAAACCATTTTTTATATTTTGTGTATCTCAGATTTACCTTCATAATATTAAAATCAACAATCAGTAAAACTCCAGCTGTGACCTACTAACCATTTTCACCTATTTATAATATTAACAGTACCTGCGCAGTTGCGTGGTTCCACTCGGTTCCTCCTTGACAACTTTGGGCTCCTCTGTGGGCATTCTCCAGTCGTTTTGTCTCTCATTGGACAAGTCCCTCCTGGCCTCTTGGCTCTCGTACTTCGCGTCGATTCTGGTGCGGACCGTGCTCTGCAGCGTCTCTCGCGACACGCATGCGCACTGCGTGTGGTTGAAAAACAGCATCCTGGCCACATTCATCCGTCCATCAGCTTTGTGCAGCTGGAACAGATCATCAAATTTATTACATATATACTCACGCCTGTAATCCTAGAAGGGGTAGTCAGAGGTGTAACTAGTACACCCACTTTTCGCCAAATATATTGCGGTCCCATTATGTGGTAGGGGGCAAGCCTATCGCCATACCAGGCATAATTCCAGACTCCGGTCTGATACTAAGTATTTCTTAATAGAAAAACCTAATATCACTACTCGAACCGGGGATCGAATCCGAGACCTCAGCATAGTCACATAAATCAATACATAAATATATGATAAATCACAACTGCGCCACAGAGGAAGTCCAATATACTTGGTATAAACAAATTTATTCATATCAAATATATTGGATTTTTAACACTGATTCAAGGAATTAAGAAATTAAACGCAGTATAAGATTGAAAAAATCTTAAAATTATATATCCCAAATTATCAAATAATAATTTGATAATTTGGGCATTTATTGTATACTAGCTGTTGCTCGCGGCTCCGCCCGCGTGGAGGTCATGTTTGAGACAAAAAGTAGACACTACAAAATACCAATTTTCATGCATTTAACTTCAAAAATGAAGGATTTTCATACAAACTTTAATCTCCTATTTTACCCCCTTAGTGGTGGTATTTCCAAAAAACCTGAAATACGTGTTTTTCATTTTTAACTGTAAGGCCAAATACCAAATTTCATGCGTTTAACTGCAAAAATGACAGATTTTCATACAAACTTTCCTCCCCTATTTTACCTCCTTCGGGGTGGAATTTCCAAAAATCCTGAAATATATTTTTTTATTTTTGACTAAAAGGCTAAATACTAATTTTCATAAACTTAACTTCAAAAATGCCGGATTTTCATACAAACTATCATCCCCTATTTTACCCCCTTAGGGGTGGTATTTCCAAAAACCCTTCCTTAGTGGATGCCTACGTCATGAAAGGTACCTACTGTCAAAATTTCAAGTCTCTAACCCCAGCCGTTTTGGCTGTGCGTTGATCGATTAGTCAGTCAGTCAGTCAGTTTCTTCTTTTATATATACAGATAGATGTGGGACAATGATGATATGGACTCGTTTATTTATATAAAATTCAAGTTAGATAGTAAAATGCGACGAAAAACTAGTACGAAAGATTTTAAATGAACTTCGCTGGAGGTAGGATATTCATATCGGCCCCGATAACTCGCACCGTACACAGGGTGTAAAACCCGCCATAGTGGCACTCGCAAATGCGTCGCGTTCCGGAGTCAGCCAGTGTACATCCTATTTTGTCGGGGGTCTAGAATTGGGGTACGATGTTTGGCCGTTTTGCGGCCTTCTAAGTACTCTGGCACTAGACCCTCGACCACTTCTTCACTTTCTTGCCCATGGCGTAGTGTGAAGAAGCAGACAGATTGTTTTTCGCTACTGGATGGCACTGCACTTACCATCAGGTGCAGTGTGATCACTTGGCCGTGCCAAGATAAAAAACTATATGAAGCGGACTAACTAGTTGTTACAGTTCTGTAAAGTGTAATTTTTTTGCACTAACCTATGTATATCTAAAATCGCTATGGGAATAATATTAGGAATATATTATGTCCAGACTATTAATATTGGAGGCAGGTTTTTGATACACATTTGAACCTGAATGCAATAGGTGCACCACTTCCATACTTCAGGCCAGCTTCATCAGGTGCAGTGGCGTCACTTTGGTCAGTAACAGACACTGTTAAACACTTACATAGAAAGGTATCGCGACGTATTTCCCGTCGATGGGCGCGCACACCTCCGCCTCATTGTTGCAGCAGCCGGCGTCTGGTGCACAACGGTGTAGTTGCACGCATGGCGGCATGTACCTGGAAGTTATGCATCATCATCAATTATGTACTATGTACGTGCCACAGCACAGCAATATGCTGAGTGGTCACCTACCTGTCACAGCTGCGACAAGCAAGTGCCATTAGCATTAGTTTTATTTATAGTAAAATTGTTAATTGTATTGTGCTATGTGCGTGTTGTTAGCTGTGCTAATAAATAGTTTTTCTTTCTTTCTTTTTCTTTCTTTTCAATTTCTAATATTTATTTATTTATTTATTTAAAACTTCATACACACAACATGTGTAAAGGCGGACTTAATGCCGTAGGCATTCTCTACCAGTCTACCTGTGGATGATGCAGAGACGAAACAATGTGGGTGTATATTAATCACGGAAAAGAAAATATTAACAAGAGTGTACTAGACAAGATTCTTATGCATAAATTTACTTTCTGTAGGACTACGATATACTTACATATAATTATATATATACATTAGATAGAATACAATTACATAGAATACTCATAAACTACACGTATTATACATAAAGCATACATATATAATAAGTAGATACCAGCTAAAGTTGTGATCCTGCCACACCATCAGCGAAGAGCATCCGAACTTTCGACTTAAAAGTGAACCGGCTGGTAGACGCCCTGATTTCGAGAGGGAGCGCATTCCAAAGAAGTATGGATTGAATAGTAAAAGACGAATGAATAAAATCAGAATGGTGAGAAGGAGACTGTAGAAGTAAACTGCTTGAGGAGCGAAGGTTTCTGTCGTGATTAGATCCTAAATACTGAAAGTTAGAGGTTAAGTAAGAGGGAGAATTAGGAGAAGTAAGAATAGAAAAGAGAGTACTTACTACTCACGCACGCAGATTACGGCGCTGACGGATAGGTAACCACTTAAGTTGTGCCCGATAAGAAGACACATGGTCATATTTACGCAGATTGAAAATGAATCGAAAATGAATAATATTCCTTATCCTTACATCGCTTTCTTCAATGCTGAGGGTCGTGACCTCCTCCATGAATCACTTTCTCTAGAATGATGCTCTTCCATCCGTTACGATTTCCAACAACTCGTATAGCATCATGGACTGTCATGTAAGGGTTGTGGTGGATTTAAATATTGTGACGTTCTAAAAAATCCCACCCCCTGCTGGTTTTATTGGAGCTATAATCCCACTACGCTGGTCCTCACTACTAAGATAAATGACAGTTTCACTTCTAAATTATTATTTTAAAGTCACTTATACATATATATATGACGGAGTAACATGAAAACTGATACTCAATCGGACTTTTAAATAACTCGTTTTATTGTAGAATATATGTACCGCGACTTGTTTTGCTATTTTGCGGGTGGATTCGAGTAGTTTTATCGCGTGATCTCGCTCACAGAGTGGGGCACAATAGAAAATATTATAATAAAAGCGTGCACTTTGTCATTTGTAAAAGAATTCCACATTCAATATTGAAATAATTAGTAACTTAGAGCTCGTAATGCCGAAATATTGTTTAAATAGTAAGTCAACGTAATGTGAAAGTGTTATGGTGTACTGCATATTGTAATGTAAACTGTGATGTGTTTAAAAGAGCAACCATGAGGGTTTCTTGCCAGCTCTTCCCCATGGATGACTGCATTCCGAACTGGTGGTAGCTTAAAATAGACCCTGAAGTGTTAATTGTGTTTTATTACCGAACTATTACACGCTATGCATCCTGACAATATCTGGAGATCGGAGAGGGATGTGTAAGCCCTCTCACAACCTCGGCCTGATGACCTGACCGGCCTGCGGTCATGCCTGCACCCGATATATATATATATATATATATATATATATCGTGATTGTATTATTACTTACACAGTATCAGCAGCAGGCGCTAACTGTCGCACGGAGAGCCAGCGAGGCTGTGGGATGAGGCACTTGCTGGCACGTACCACGCGCGCTATGTTCGCATACGCGTCCTGTCTGAGCTGACTGCGACCTTTGGGGGTCAGTGCCGCTGGATAAAAAAATGACAAATAAAAAATAAAAATGATGAATAGAATTAGTCAGAAGTGCTACTAGTCAACTCAAATCAAAATATTTATTGAATAACGAAATAACACCCAACAGTCACACACATAGCCCCGACCCCACACTAAGATACGAGTCTTGTGTTGTATCAGGGACTACGATAGACGCACGGTCTCACAACACCCAGACCCCGGACACGAATATCTGTCTGTCACACAAACATTTGTCCCGGTGCAGTGTGGGAGTCGAACCCACGGCCTCTCGCTTCACAGCCGGCTACTCGCCAACTGCGGCACGGAGGATGTCAAATGTCAAAAATCTATGAAATGTTATACATTATTTAGATTGTAAATTTTTTACTCTACCGACACTTCGAATGCAATATCGCTAGAGAAGAACGGGCAAGAAAGTCTAGCGTTGCTCTATTCGAACACCGGACAATATTTGGCCATACTATTAATACACGTTTTAAATGTTTAATTAGTGAGCTTTATTCTACCAAAGCTATATCGGACTAAGAGATATTTTGTTTTGAGTACTGTAAAGTTTCAAGCAAATGTGTTTTTCAAGACAAACTGTGGTTGCCCGACTTGGCATTAGAGCATAGGATCTCACTGGACCGTCAACCTATATATGCAACTAGATCAATGAGGCGATAACTGCTTAACCAGAGTTGATGAGTTTTATATGTTCTTTTAATGAAACACTGTGTTTAGCATTTTATAATAATAGCTGCACCCGGCATCCGTTGCAATGCCACGTGAAGTAAATTTGCTTAATTGCGATCGGAAGAACGGTATATAAGTTGGTGTTTTGCAGTGCCACCTAGCGAGTTCTTTTTATTTTTTGGACCAGGGACCATCGCGGGCGTATGGATAACAACTCACCAAAGTTTCATCATAATCGGATGCATAGTTTAGGAGTCCATAGATGACAAACATACTTGTTTACATTGATTTTTTTATATAATAAAATGATGAACCTTTCAACGAATATAACAGATTGAAAAGAACCGCCCTGCATCTAAAAATTCCACCGAGTAACTAAACTTAAAATAGAAAATGGTTCTCTGTGTTAATAATAGCCTGAATCTTTGCAGGACTCATTGCCGAGGACCGTTATAATACAGTATTATTTGCGCATTACGTACAATCATCCAAAATTCTGGGTCTTTCGTTGGTGGCAGCTATGGGGTCGATGGCGGAGACCACAGTATCCCTGAAGGCGTCCAGCCTGGTGAAGGCAGAGGGAGTGATGCCCAAAACTGGCTTCAAGGTAGAGCCAGTTTCCAGATCGTCATCGGTGTCCCAGTCCTTGTCGTTCAGGTATTCCCCTTCTATGAGTTCTGGCACGTCCTGGAACTGAAGCAGACGATTACACTTTTATTTATTTATTAATACACACAAAAATTATACTTATCTATACTCTTACAATTGTTCATAATTGAGAAACTACTACGTAAGTATATACCTAGTCAGGTCATAAATTCTGTCACATGTTTAATATAAAATAGTTGAAACAAGTTTATTCATTATGTAACCATTTATATACCAAAATATACTTAACAAAACATAGATTCTTATGACACTAAAGTTTATTCAAAATGACCTCCGTGATTTTGAATAGAGGCCTTCAATCTGCGCGGCCAGTTGTCTATCGCAGCACGAACGAGGTCCATGTCAATATCGGCGGCTGCCTTAATCAAGGATGTCTTGAGTGACTCCAAATTGGGATGAGGCTTGGAGCATGCCTTTTCCTCCAAGTGTTGCCATATCTTGTAATCTAACGGATTCAAATCTGGACTGGAGGAGGGCCAGTCTTCGTGCCGGATGAAGTCGATTTCACGCGCCGCCAGCCAGTCTTGTGTGTTCTTCGCTCTATGAGCTGGCGCCGAATCTTGTTGGAATACCCAGTGCCTGTTATTGAACATGGTATGAGAAACAGGTTCCACAAGGTTCGTCAGGACTGTATTTTGATACACAACTGCATTCGTTTTTACACCTTTCTCACAAAAATGTACCTCTGTTAAGCCCCAATAAGAAACTCCCAACCATACCATGAGCGAGGATGGAAAATGACCTCGTTGGACACGCGGAATACGGTTGCTCGCTTCTTCACTACTGTGTGCGTACACCTTATCATTTTGTTTGTTGTAGCTCTCTTCTACGGTAAAAATTTTTTCATCTGAAAAAAGAATTTCCCGATATTTTTTTCCCGCGTACCGCTTCAACAAAGCGCGGCATCTCTTCAGTCTCAGGTCCATTAGACGAGCATTCAAACGATGTCCTGTTTTTCTTCGATATGCCCGAAGCCCTAAGTCTTCATTTAACACCCTTTTCACCGTGGTTCTGCTTAACCCCATCTGAAGGGCCAACAGTTTCGGCTTACGTTTGGGATTTCTTTGAATTCGCGCCTTCACAGCTTTTATCACTGCTGGAGTCCTAACAGACCGAGGGCGACCACTTCTTGACCTGTCATCTACACTAGAGTCTTCATTGTATCGTTTGATGGTACGATAAACGAATCTTTTGGTTATATTCAAATTTTTCAGTATGTCAATAATTTGAATTGGCGCGTAACCGCAACGATGCAACGCAATTACTGCAACACGGTCTTCTTTAAGCGTCCACTCCATATTTAAAAATGAGTAAAATTCTAAAAAGTATACATTTTTATTTTCATGAACAATTTGAAATTCGAATTCAATAAACTTTTTTGTGGCCAGCATTCGAAAATAAAAGTTTTTACTGTGTGACAATACTTATGACCTGACTGTGTATATTAGAGTATGTCGTTGACGGCTGTACTAGTATAAACTGTGCGACAGCCGTCAGCGTCTTCCTCCCTGAGCAGTTCATTAAAAATCAAAAAGTTCAAAATATGCATGTAAAAGCAGGTACACTAGCCATAATACAGAGAAATCAACTGGTTTATAAAAAGTATGTTAAAATAGTATAATGGCATGCATGTGTGTGTATGAGCGTATGTGTGTGTGTGGAAGAGAGGTTTAGCTTAGATGAGTGTTTAACTGATTATTCTTATAATAATATAATATTAGCATCATCGATTAACACTGAGCCAGTCTCGTATCGACTGCCCGATGAGCGCTGAGGCGTTCCTTTTTATGACAAATATTCCTCCCACCAAGTGTATAACTTGTCGATCTACCCGTAAATATTTGTACATATATAAGTGACCACGATATTTCCATTAAAATCTAAGGTAGAGTAGATTAAGCCGGAAGTCACTGAATAAATTATCGTTGTATTAAAAAGTACCCTTACAATAATATATTACACCCAACAATCACACACATAGTTCTGACCCTACTGTAGGTAAAACCTGTATTAACGGTATCAAGAACTACGAGAGACTACAGTCCCAGAACACCCAGACCCGAAACAAGTATTTGTCACACGAACATTTGTCTCGGTGCCGGAATCGAACCCACCCTCTCTCGTTTCAAAGCCGGCTACTCGTCCGCTGCGCCACGGTGGCTGTCAAAATTTTAAATGTATATTTTTATAAAACATTGGATAAAATATACATACATTACAAAAAGCTTAGCTGAAGTTTTCTATATTTTAAGCTCACGTCATTGCTACTGACTTCCTCACAAACAATAGAAGCCGAAATAAATAGCTCATATGCATTTATAGCTAACCTATACGGAGACTTAACAAAAGCAACAAAATTAACCAGAACCGCAGAGTCAACAACATTTTCAGGGTTAGCATTCTAATTCCGTAGGCAGCCCTCGTAATGATCGCTAATTTGTTACTCACAAACCCCTTGTTTCAATTTATAATAATTCCTAATATAGACGCGCGGGGCAGAGATGGAGTTATCAAAATACGTTTCCTATAGAAATTTTATTTCTCTACTATTACAATTTATTCTCTATTATTACAATGGATCATCTGTCAATACAATTTGCTTAATAATTTTGAATTGACTTGAAGAATTGACTGCCTCGGTGGCGCAGTTGTAATTGCGCATGCGTTACGACTGCTGTGCTGCGGTCTCGGGTTCGATCCCCGGGTTGGGTACTGCCTACCCCTTCGGGCATTACACGCCTGTGTGTATATGTATGTATTTTGAATTTCTTCCATCTTTTTTGCTATACTGGCTTTAAGTACTGTATTAAATCCATTGTCGCAGAATTATCTGCCTTTTACACGTTTAATCATTAATGCAATAGAAATTTTAGTCAACTTCTACTGCTTCTCTTTCTGGTGTGAGGGTATCTAATACGTATTTCCACTCGCCTGCAAAGACAACAGACATGGTAATAATCACACTATATGGGTCGTTCCTGAATAAGTAACTGTAAAATCAGGTATAATTTTGCAGACACTGTTGTTTGGGCTGCACTCTGTTTATCATCAAGTGCAATGTTTCTTTACCCCTTACACTTCATGCTAAAAACCCCTTGGAATGTATCAAAAACATATTGACATGTCTAATCTGTTCCATATTAGGATCAAGCGTTTCAATCTATATGATAAAAGTTTTAAATTTTAATCATAATAATGCATCTTTAACGTATTTTGGTCCTAATAGGTTGGTAAATTGAAACATGAAGATCAAAAATAAAATTTTGTATGGGGTCGTACCCACTTATCTCTCCCAATTCCGGCCCATAAATCCCTAAGTATGAACGCCGAGGCAGGTTCGAGAGCCGCCGCCCAGAATAGCCGGTTTATTTAAAGAAGAACCGGCGCATCTGTTTCATCTCACGGCGCGCATACGATTTTTTTATGAGCCAATCGATCAAAAGAGAGATAAACTCGACTCTGTAAAATGTTGATTGCCAATGTTTATTTAAAACTAGCATTCATTAATGCACTTATTGAGAGTTAAAAGCAACTTTCTGTGTTTTGATTTCGTGCTTTGCTCGGCGTGATGTTGAAATTAAACTTGAAAGAATAATTGAAAATTATTTATGAAGAGAAGTATGCAGGTTATTTTTAGTAGTGAAATAACCAAGGCGTACCGAACAAAGGCATTATGAATGATGTCTGACAGCGTACGTGACGCAGTGGCCGAGAATCCGGCTGTGAAATGAAGTGCTGAATGTTCAGTTTCCGCACCAAAACAAACGTATGATGTGCACATATTTTTATGATTATTACGGGACAGAAAGTCGCTTGTAGTTCTAGATACCGATGACATAACATGTGCACCATAAAGTAAGATCAGAAACTTAGTAATTGACCGCTGTAATAAAGAACAGAGTATATGAAATAGCACCAAATATTTTAACAAGATCACTATCACAACTAATTTGACAGAATATTGTCCAATATTATACAATATTTATTATTACTAATGAAGAAAGTCTAGTAACTTAGCCGCTAATCCGTTACCGAGTGAGTTATAATCTAATATAGACAGCATAAAGCATTTGTGCGCATGGTGCTGCGTGCATAAGACACATTGACTCCAGCTTTAATAGTCATAAGACTTTGAGTATGATGATTTAAAGTGATAGACTATTTAGAAGTTTTCAAACTTGGAACTCTGACTAGTGATCTGTCCATTACCTTACAGTTCACATTACAATGGCACCGGCAAAACCGCAAATACCAGTGAAGCTGGAATGTGTGTAGTCATTGGTAATTCGGTTTCGATGATTACTCGCTAATTGTAAACATCCGGTGCACCTGCTTTTACCACACTCCTACTACGAAATTTCGACACAGTATCTACATCAAACGCGAATTTTGCGTCCTGATTCTGCTTCCTATTGAACGGGCTTGTGGTGTTCGCGTCTGGTTTTGTAGTGAACAAACTTAGTCATACATACATACAAGTACACTCACGCCTGTAATCCCCGAAGGGGTAGGCAAACGTGTAATGAGTATACCCAAATTTCGCCGAATTTATTACGGTCCCATAATGTGATAGGGGGAGAGCCTATCGCCATACCAGGCATCATACGAGACTCCGGGCTGATACTGAGTATTTCTAATTAGAAAAACCCAGTATCACTTTACCCGACCCGGGAATCAAACCCGAGACATCAGACATGCGCCACTAATAGCGTTGGAATAGTTTTTAAATTCATCCCGATGATGTATTTTCTTCTTCTTTGGGGCTCAGAATTAAGGTTTTAAAAAAGAGGAATAAAGGAAATAGGAATAAAGCTGTTAGACAAGAGCTGCGTGCAATCGACATGATTTCAGTTGTGCTTGCTAAAATGTAAATATCAAGACACATAAGTTTTGCTAGTTAGGCTATTCGAAAGGTGGAAGTTCAAGCATAAGAACCTATAAACTCAATTCGGAGCAACTAACTTGTTTTTACGTATCAAAGAACACAGCATCCTTACAAATAATGAAGACTAATCAAGCTTATATTAAATTAAATACATGAAATTGAACCTTGCTTTCCCGACTAATTTATTAATTAAAGTTTCTATCTTTCTAATCTAAGTAATAGAAGACCTCAAAGAAAGTGCAATAAAATAATCTCTTAGAGAAAGCAAATTAATTTAATTAACATCTTGTGTATGGCTTTTAATTATTGTTGTAGTTGTTTTAATAGCTTTACCTGTATGACGCTGCGATGTTATTAAAATAGTATTTAATTTGACTGCGATTATGCATAATCATAAAACGTGGGATCGGAGAGATGAAAATTATATTGATATATTGATAGTAATTTTTATATTGAGCCAATTGAATCAGGCGAGGTTCTAAAACCATTATTATTTATTAATAATAAATATAAACCCTTTAAAATTACTTTTGTAGTAGAGGTCCACCTCAAGGCTAACCATTTGTAAAGGTGAAGGTTTGATAATATCTGAGGGAATAATTTTAAACTACTGCTAACTAGAACAGAAACAGAAAAGTTGACACATTACTGGTGAACTTTCTCAACCTCGCAAAGGATTAGCGGCAGTTTACATTTTATAGAAGTATCAAAAAAGGTACATTAAATTTCTACAGAGTAAGACTACTGGTTGGAAAGAATACATTTTAATAGCGGTCATACATTCATTTATGACCTGCCAAACAATTTATTAACATCCTTAATGAATGACTTTGATGAAACACTATAGCAGGCATGATAAAAACACAAGCAAACAGCAGATAAACGAGCTAATGGGACACGTGATGGGAAGTAATGTCCAGCTCCCAAAAACACTCACAATACCAGAAAGAAATTAACAAAAGAAGTTTATTTATAAATTGACAAACAATTTACTAATCCTAATAGTTTTTTCGAATAAGGCATTTTTAATCCGTAATAAGTGATGGTTCTATTAGGCGCGTGATCTGCTCGTTGCCTTATCCTCGTACGTTAAGTCCTCTGTTTTTTGATTCTTGATTTCAGTCATAGAGAAACCATTTTTTACTTCAATGTTTAGAACCTTGAAGTAAAGGAATCTAGACACTAAAAATTAATGAATCCATTGACATTTCACAATGAATCAAGTTCGAATACAACCAGTTGAATTTACAACAGACAGGTATCTCGTGGAGATAATGCTGCGAATAGGTACAAACGAGGCGTAATGATGCGGCGGCGCGAGGTGCGTGTGATTGCCCACTTCCGTGATCACTCGCTAGTGGCCATATAACCGGGAATCGCAGATACTTTACACTACATTATGTGAAACTTAATACTTTAAAATAAAGTGTTCAAAGGAAATGGGATATTGTTGGACGACTCCCTGAAAAACATCAAGATTTTACTCACCAATAATTAATGATATCTATACACTCACGCCTGTAATCCCCGAAGGAGTAGCCAGAGGTGTAACCAGTACACCCACTTTTCGCCGAATCTCGGTCCCATAATCTGATAGGGGTCGAGCCTATTGCTATACCGGGCACAGATTCCAGACTCCGAGGTGATACTGAGAATTTCTAGATAAAAAAAATCCAATATCACTTTACCCAACCCGGGGATCGAACCCGAGACCTCAGCACAGCAGTTGTAACGCATGCGCAATTACAACTGCGCCACCGAGGCAGTCAAATAAATAATGTATGATGATAAAAACGAATGAATTGGCAACCGACCGTAATTGAAATTTCCAGATCGACCCAGGAAATGAACTCAGCTAAAGATAATCGAATCTGGCGATAACCCAGTGGCTAGGGGAACAGGTCAAGGCGGTGCCGGTGGCAGTAACTCTTAAGGACCTAATCTAACTCTTCAAAGTTACGTGTGTATCGTTGATTAACGTTCGTATTAACTGAGAAGGAAAACATCATAAGGATAGGTGTAAAGCAGATCTAGTTGATAGGCAGCACCACTTTATCAATTCGTCCAAGCAAAAGTGTGCAAACCGTGTTCCCAGGACACGAAAGCCAGTGAAATTATTGTTGTGTCTCGATACTTAATACTCTACTTGCACTTGCCATCAGTTGCAGTGTGGTCACTTTGTCGCGCCAAAATAAAAAAAACTGGTATTTAAAACAGAACTCAACATACTTCTAATTCATATATTATCATTTAGTGTGCTCTATTGGTTCAACTTTAGTCAAGTCCTTGTCATGGGTAAGCGTCATAGCGTTTTTTCAGCAGTGGTCAGACTTGATTGTTCCCTAATTTACATGACAGCCTACGTGAACTAGCGGGCGAATAGCCGGCTGTCAAACGAGAGGCCGCAGGTTCGATCCCGTAGACAAATATACACAAATATTTGTTTCTGATCTGGGTGCAACCGTAGTTTCTTGTAGTTCGTGATACCCACGATACAGATAGGATAGGACGGATAGATAATTAGGTTAGGTTAGTATTTATGTTATCTGTATATATAAAAGAAGAAACTGACTGACTGATCGATCAACGCACAGCCAAAACGGCTGGGGTTAGACACTTGAAATATTGAGAGAAGGTACCTTTTATAAAGTAGGCATCCACTAAGGAAGGGTTTTTGGAAATACCACCCCTAAGGGGTTAAAATGGGGGATGATAGTTTTTATGAAAATCCGTCATTTTTTAAGTTAAGTTCATGAAATTATTTTATAAGTATTTGGCCTTTTAGTTAAAAATAAAAAATATATATTTCAGGATATTTGGAAATTCCGCCCCTAAGGGGGTAAAATAGGGGAAGAAAGTTTGTATGAAATCTATACTTATAATAAATCTGTAGAGAGGTCAATTCTGTACATGAAATATATTTCCAAAATAACTATCAGCGGGTGATTAGTGATCGATACTGACGCCAAAAATGCAATCAGTAAAATTTTTGTCTGTCTGTCTGTATGTTCGTTATAGAAAAAAAAACCACTCGACGGATTTCAACAAAACTTGGTACAATTGTTCTTCATACTCCTGGGCAGGTTATAGTATACTTTTCATCACGCTACGATCAATAGGAGCAGAGCAGTGAAGGCAAATGTTAGGAAAACAGGAGAACTTACTCCATTTTTTAAGCTTCCGTCGTATGTGCAGCCTTAATAGTTAAAGCTACACAGAAATCATGTATGACGGAAATGTTCTCCTTAAAATTATATAAAAAATATTCCACGACAGCAAATGTCTATATTTTATGGTTGACTCACAATAACACGTGTAACTCCCGATAGCTTAGCAGTTCGGAGATTTCTGATTATATTTGTCTACTCTTACGTTTATGACACTCTCAATCATCCCTAATTAATAAATGTTAACATTATTAACTATTTAATTTAATAAAAAAAAGAATTATAGAAATAGGTACAGAAACACCAGGCTATTTTAATTGCAAGAAAAAATAACTCCTTGGATTGTATCCTTCTGCTCCCGAAAATAACCTCCACGCGGGTGGAGCCGCGAGCAACAGCTAGTATCAAATATAGTTACAACGATTAAGACTATTGATAAAACTAGGCTATGTCATATTTCACTATGAAGAAATAGTCCAGATTGAGTATGGTAGTAACAACAGCGCCTCTTAATGCACTGAAACAATCCGGAAAGGCTAAAATAACCGCTATGCTAATCTATAAATGTTCTTATTGTCTAGAAGACGACTGAAATAAACTTGCAGCGAAGTATAGGCATTTGGCAAGAATCTTGACCGTCGGTCCATAATACCTTGCGCGATGAAACCTAAAGCTTAAAACAGACTTAAAAAAATATTAATAAATAATATATTACATATATATTTATATAAAAAACATTCATAACTTATACATAATTGTATATTATAGGTAGGTAAGAAAAGCAGCGATGGCCTAGATGATTGTGGTACGTGGCCCGTGCCCAGCAGTGGGACAATATTTAATACAGGGCTACTATTATTGTTATAGGTAGGTACTTTAATGACTGATCACATCGGGTGGCCCGTATGCGCGTGTGCCTATCCAAGAAGTAATTGAAATAGTAAGGTCATTTTTAGAACTACTGAACTGATTCTTGGGGAGTAATGGGAAAACGGAAGCAAACATCTATCCGACCCAGGCGAACACCCCCTGCACGTGCTATTGATTCGTCAGAATAGCGTCAGAATAGGGCACCGTGGTGCTCCCTGCTTGACAACGGAAGGGGCTCTGGCGACTGAGCTATGGTGGGATGACCATCAACCTAGCCGGAAACCCGACTGGAAGAGGTATCAGTGACCTTTAGGCCTAAATAGCCCCTAAATGATCCAGATCTTAAAACCACTGCCACTGATATCCTAAGAAAACCATATGCAGAAATGTACAAATCATATATGGTCACGATGAACGACAAAGAAGAAGAAGAAGAACTGATTCCAAAAGGCATTTCACTAACGGAAAGGTACATTATCGTAGGCTACTTTAAAACTATTTTTGCCCTAGGATAAATCTTACGTTGGTGGAATTGTGAGAAAGATCTATTTTGTTACAGTTAAAGTAATATGTCTATTGAATTAACAATTAGTTCGAATAATATAAAATTTAATGTAAATGAAAACATTTTCACGTAATTATGCAACAGCTAGATTATTCTAAGCAATGCAATGAATAGGTTTGTAATTAGCGGGGTCTTAATAAGTTCCACGAACGCTAATTAAATATTAACAAGGAAAACATACGTGCTAACTATAACTTTACGTATTTTCTGACTACAAAATGAAGTAACGGGACTAGTATATAATAATAATAAACCCGACAGTCACACACATAGTCCTGACCACACACTACGTCCAGTCGATATAGCTGGTATTAAGATGGTACGTTGGTTTCCGTTTTGTATTATTTTTACGTTGTATAACACAGTAAACTACGCACTTCATAAATATTCATGAAAATAAAGAAGATAAAATGATATTGTTAATAGTACTTTGTAAAAGTATTGAGAGAATTTCAAAATCATAATAGAAAACCTTTGATTTTTGTCAACCATGCGCTAGGGACTAGCATTAGAGATACCACCATCGATTAATCACACATTTTTATTACATTCTTAGACTTTGTACAACCCATTTATAGAAAAACATAGGCTATCATCGGGATTACTGACAGAAGTGAAATCTTTAAACTTTGGAATTACTGTGTTCTTTTTTAAAACAGTGCTTTTTCCCATCTCAAACGTGCCAAACGTGCCTAAAGAAGTTTTCTAAAACACAAAAGTAGAGCTGTACTACGAATCAAACACCTAACTAGCTCTTTGTAGAGACTGACAAATCACCAAGCTGGTCATTTAACTGTAAGTAATCTCTACTGTCTAAAAACAATGGATAACAAAATACAACTACAATACTAGAAACATGTGTTGCCGGCCTTAAATAAAAGAAATTGGGAATGGGAAGGAAGAGGTGATTTGGACCACTGGTATTCACGTCAGTTTTAAGGTAGACAGTGATACTGACCTGGTCAAGCCCATTTGTGCTCACAAAACTCATTTTTTTTTTATTCTGGCACGACAAAGTGGCCACACTGCACCTAATGGTAAGCGCAGTGCCATCCAATTAGAGTATCAAGTAGCGAAAGACATTCTATCCCCGCTACTCAACACAATCATGCCGGCCTGCTGTGTAGCTTCTTCACACTAAAGGGACCCAGGATCATAGGAAGCTCAATTCAATGAAACTCACGCCTGACTCTTAAAGTGACCATCGGAAGTCCACTCACAGCCAAAAATATCAGCTTCCTATCGCAAAGGTCAATTAAAAGCAAAACATGTTGCTGCTAGGTAAATCCCGATATATAATCTTGTAATATTAATGTAGCAGATAACCTCATGACATCTCAATGAATGGAAGATAGCCGCTACGATCGCGAGGCACTGGTATGTGCCAGTCTTAAATCTTTTACAGTATTTACTATAAAGTTTGGTGACATGATTTATTTTAATATGATTAGAAGTAGGCAATTTTATTTCTATAGTCACTTCTCTTAAAGGTTATACCATGAATTGAGAATTAGAATATACCCTATATTCGATTTTTATCGTAGAATAAGGAGCTAATTGGATAAAGTCATGAGTTCAATTTCCATATCGATATAATACTTTAGTTTCTTTTATGCCGCCGAAAATAATACGAAACAAACCTTTTGCGAAAATAAAATCAAAATTGACCTAAAATAAGGACGAATTTATTTTAAATATTGATGTGAGAAATGTGGGTAAGTAGTAGAAATATCTTCCTCGCACGATAGCACCGTAATGGTCATCTCAAGCGATGACGTCACGAATATCGTGCGCCCTTTGTCTGTCGATTGACATGCATCTTCAGATTTGAATAGCTTCTAACTTTAAATAGATTTATAAAATATTTTTTACGTATGTTTGATTATAATAATCATGTCAACCACGACATAATAGTCGTGGTTCAAAAACACGTTTCAGGTCTTCACGTCACATTATTCTTCTTAATAGAGTTTATTTGGTAAATATTACAACATATTTAACTTTATTTGCAGTAGTAATAGATAGGTACAATTGCTAGATCAATGACTCCGTGCCTCACACTCAAGGTATTAAATGGATAGGCATGGAACCAGAATATCATAGGTTCAAAAGAGACAGATTAGTTTTGGTAGAGCGCTTGAGGTTTAGCGAAAATAATGGATGCACAGATTAATATTGGCAATTGGCTCAGTAACAATTTTTTATATTAAACTAGCGGACCGTGCAGACGTCGTCCTGCCCAGAAAAGTAGCGCCACACCGACAGCAGCGCCACCTACCGGGTCCAATTGTGAATCTAAACCATCCAGGGCGCCACACAAACGCATACAAAAAAAAACATTCAAGTCGTTTAAATATATATATAAAGATAGTATATTGGTACTTGTAGGTAGAGGTCCTTTTCTATTCGTAAATAATGAAAAAACTAATATCGATACTACACTGTTGAATTTCGAAGTCATTTTGCCAGCAAATGTATAGACGTTAAAGTAGGACCGGCTGTACTCATTTTAATGTGAAATTTATCATGACTCAGGAATTTTCACATTGAGGTGCTAATAACATAATAATAGCTGTGTCATTTGCAGTTTCCATTCATAGCTAGCTAAAATAAAAATCTAATTCCAAAATCACTCAAGGCAACTCTAGGCATCCCTAAAATTGGAATTTGTGTCACATTTGGCAAAGGGTTTTCAGACACGGGCAATCCATTTACAGATTTTCAATGTAAGAAGTATGTCGATCTCACTGGACTAGGCTGTCCTATCGGCTAAACCCCGCGTTCCGCTTTTTCCCTTATGACGAAAGCTACGAGGTACGCAATTGCATGCAACCGTAGCCTCCACGGGAGTTGGTCGTTGTCCAGGGCAATCACAGTCTGAGGAATACACCCCTCAAACGGAGCACAAGGAATAGGTGTGTGTCACTACACTACCCTCTCTGGCCT
Organism: Laothoe populi; assembly: GCA_905220505.1. Taxonomy (NCBI): domain Eukaryota; kingdom Metazoa; phylum Arthropoda; class Insecta; order Lepidoptera; family Sphingidae; genus Laothoe; species Laothoe populi. Next base: position 1,606,858 of record HG992155.1, on the reverse strand, counting down.
CAACTTACTTGGCTTGCATTGCCTTTAGAGATACAAGCTATGTATGTATTTTCAGATATGCTAAAATCTAGTATATCTTATGAACTGACTCATCAGACTAGTGCTCATGCCATGTACCTATACTATAATTGCAAAACAAACGCTGGTAAACGTTTTGAGGTCATGTGTTGGTGAGATCGCACCGAAGAGCATAGGTTATCCGATGTATCGGTAATTGCATAGCTTGTAATCTATATACCTAGCGGCAAAGGGAAAGGGGCTTTCAGTAATGAATATTGCTTATGATAATTATTTGTAAATATAATTTTAATTGCATATATAAATTAATTCATACATACAAGTATTTGAATTTCTCAAAAGTCACAAGGAATGTAAATACCCGTCCATACCTTTCTGATTGACACTGAACCGTGATGGGTGGTGTAAACACATAGACTAACAAATATAAAGACGCGACAGAATGTTAAATGCATATACATAGATACATATACACTCACGCCTGTAATCTCCGAAGGGGTAGGCAGAGGTGTAACCGGTACACAATGTGATAGGTGGCGAGCCTACCGCCTAGAATGTTAGATGCTAATAAAATAATCGTATATCGGCGGAGATGCAGTTGGTTTACACAAGAAACACTTGGTGTACGTAAATAGTAGATAATAAACAAGCATTGACTGAAGGAAGCAGCTGATGTGAAAGTAATTTACAGAAAAGATACCATGTTAAAATGTGTGTAGTTCACGCGAGTTGATAAAATTATATTTGTTAAATAATGCAATTATAAATAGTTCCAGAGCAACATGTGTTACCGTAGTAGTCCTACAAATATGCAATTAAATGAAAACATTAAAATCCCAAATCTAAGAGTTGCTTTTTTGTAACGAGTGAAAATGGGGGCGAGAAGCAATGCATGAGTGATGGATCGAGAGGAGAGAAAGGGAGAGCTGATGTTGCATAAATGTAATGACGCCATTGGACACGTATTATATAATAGTCACGTGTCGCAGCCTCCTGTGTTGATACCTTTTTTTTTTATTCTGGCACGGCGAAGTGACTACACTGCACCTGATGGTCAGCGCAGTTAGAGCCATCCAGTTAGAGTATCAAGTAGCGAGAGCCAATCTTTCTCTCACTACTCAACACTATCATTCCGACATGCTGTCTATATGCCTCCAACCATATCTTTAATCTATTTAGACTGGTATTATTGGCCTGCACTTGGGTTAGGGTTATAGGGTAGGGTAACTAGTACTTATTTTGCCAAAACATTAAAATGAACAATTATGTAGTGTTCAGACCCAAAGCTAAGTGAGCGTTTTTCTAAAATGTAGCGTCTTGTAGCTTTATTTATCTTTGTGAATACCACACCAATCGATCAATAGCCTGCGGACTCTTTTTGTTTGCAACAATGCTGACCAGTTTTATTTCATTCCGATATACAGGGTTTATTGCAAGAATCAAGATGGATACATTAAGTGCTGGATGTTTTTATTGGGTTATTTCAATAAACATTGAAACTGGAAGTGATCGTTGTGATGGAGTCGTAATGTAAGCAGGTTCGGGTTTGATGTCCAGATCAGTCAATTGTTTTGTAAGATTTTAGTGGTTTATTTCTGTATATTATAGATGCTAGCATACGAATATGTGTGTCATCTGTTAGGTATATAACTATAAAAACATGTCTAAATTATAATATGTGGTTTCAATAAAATTAACGCTTAATACTTACCTTTTTATTATTTAAATACGATATTTTTCACTTTAATTATTGATCGGTGGAGTTCAGACTAAAATTTCAAAAATTCAATTTACATTTCAGATATTATGTTAATTATCGCTTTAAAGATGAAGGAAAACATGGCGATACCTACATATCTGAGATCTTCAAAAAGATTTTGTAGGTAATTATGAAGTCTACCAATCCGCATTGGGAGCGTGGTGGTCGAGGCCCGTGCCCAGTGTATATTATATACATACATATACATTCACGCCTGTAATCCCAGAAGAGGTAGGCAGAAGCGTAACCAGTACACCCACTGTTCGCCGATTTTTTTACGATCCCATAATGTGATAGAGGGCGAGCCTATCGCCATACCGGGCACAATTCCAGACTCCAGGCTGATACTGAGTATTTCTAAATAGAAAACCCCAATATCACTTAAGCCGATCAGGGGATCGAACCCGAGACCTCAGCACAGCAGTAGTAACGTATACGCAATTACTACTGCGCCACCGAGGCATTTAATTATTAAATATTACCTTTTAACCGCAGCTTTGCAAACGTGAAGACGTGCATTGATAGACAACCATGCGTAGCAGCCCGCTGGCAAATTAAAAAATGAAACATATCCTATGTATCAATCCAGTTAAAAATCTATGTGCCAAATTTCATCCAAATCCGTTCAGCTGTTTATGCGTAAAGCAAAAAGTATCCAAACCTACAACATTTTTCATTTATAGTATGTTTCGTTAGTTCTCCTTAGAGTGTATAATTATTCTGCGTTGTCATTCGGCAAGTACCTATATTATATTTATTTTATCCATTTACGAGTGCGCCAAAATTCACGAGTTTATTTTGTATGACGTCACTTGGCCTCGTAATGCAGTCGCAGAGGTCCCGAGACGTATGACCTTACATCCTGTGATGCGCCAGTCATTATAATAATGAAGGCGGTGATTTGTAGCTTACTTAAATTTAGAATTTTGTGCGTAATTCAATTTCTTACTTGCTATTTCTTGTAGAAGACTGAAATCTCATAGAAAAGTTACTTTGGATTTTACTTTTAATCATTGTATACGTCTTTATTTTTCTACGATGATTTGTCTTGCTCTGTTGAGGAACATTTTACCTCAGAGAAAGCAAGACAAAACAATTTATCGATATGACAGTGACTACAATGATTATTTTTTTTAGATAACATTTGTTTCGGTGCGGAGCTCGAATACGCAGCCTTACGTTTTAATGTGATCTTTTTTTTATCCTGGCACGGCAAAGTGACCACACTGCACCTGATGGTAAGCGCAGAGCCGTCCAATTAGAGTATCGAGTATCGAGAGTCAATCTATCCCCCGCTACTCAACACAATCATGCTGGCTTGCTTCGTCAGAGTACGCCATGGGCAAGAAGATGAAGAAGCGGTCGAGGGTCTAGTGTCAGAGTACTCAGAAGGCCGCAAAACGGCCAAACATCGTACCCCAACTCTAGACCCTCGACAAAACCAAATGTACACTGGCTGATCCCGGAACAGGATACACTTGCGCATGGCACTATGGCGGGTTTTACACCATCCTGTGTACGGTGGTCGGTATCCGGGCGGATATGAATATCCTAACACCAGCTGCAACATATAGTAGCGATATTCTAGTTGAGAGTGGTACGGACTAGCTAGATCAAAGTCGTAGGTTCGACTATTAGACAATTAAAATGGCGAATACTTTTGACTTTTCTAGAGTCACATGTGCTTCATTGTTAATTAATAAAAAAAATGGATAATAACAATGACTGAAGGAATCTACTGTCTACCAACCCGAATTAGGGCGTGGTGAAGTAAATCCTAACCTCTCTGATTACTAGCGGAGGCCCATGCACAGCCGTATATTTATTACAGGCTTAGAGTATTCTACTCTAAGATTACAGGGCTGGTATTATTTTATTATTTATAAATATTACTGGCTTGTAGGTACGTACTCGATATTACATCCGATTGTTTGGCGACAGTGACAAAGCAATAGGCTTCAATCGGTCCGCGAAAAAGCTAAAGATTTAAACGCTTAAATCATAGTCATTTAGAAATTACCTAAACATTAAATGGGTACAAGCTAGTTAAGCTGCATACAATCACATTGGCGCGACGCGTGCTCCTATTTTGTGGCACAGATTATATTATCCAGCATCATCCAAGTGTGGGGTCGGGGCTATGTGTGTGACTGTTGGGTGTTATTTATTTTATTTTTTATTCTATCAATATTCCGCGATTTTTAATTATGTCGTTTGTCCGGACCCGCTGAACCCCCCTCATATACGCCCGTGTGTTGCGATCAGATTGTACAGTTGTCTAAAAGGCGCTATAGATTATTCCGGCAATTCGCAACGTGGATTCACCAGGTGTTTAGACATGCCTTACTTGGACTATACGTATAATCAGGTCTTCAATTTCCCGTGCCAAGACAAAAAAGACCATTAGCTGTGGCACTAAGGTAGTTAATCAGTTGCACTTAGGCGGCGTTGAAACTTCAAACAAGCCCGAGTAAAAGGCCACACACGTATTATCTAATAACAACTTGAGCACGTCTGTTTGTACTCTATGTATGTAATCATTGAAAGTGATACTTCACTTTCGTTCAATCGTGAAGTTCGATCGTTTTATTAGTAGAGGTCATTGACCTCAATGTTTATAATTAACTAACTTTCCCGCTACTTTGTCTGCGTTGAATAAGTTTAGACACAAAGTCTACCCCGTGGAATCAAAACAATAATTACTCCTCATTACATTTGTGAATAAATTATGACACAAAACCACCAAAAAAAAATCTGTTGATACAATTGCTACCCAACTTTACAGGATCAAACGCTGGGCTAATCTGAAGATTGCCTGAAAATTTCATCAAAATCGCTACAGTCGTATTGGAGTCCACAGGAAACATGTATACACACATCAGATTTTTATCTATCTATATTGATAGTTGAACAATGCAAAAAAATTATATTGAATCAATGAAAAATATTGTTATCTTATAAATAAAGGTGAAATGTTTGCAGTATAAAAAGTTAGTGAAATCAATCATTGAAGATATGATTTATAAAGAAATACTATGTCATTACTCTAGTGGAGAAGTGGTTGTGAATCATGAGGTCTCGGGTTCCATCCCAGATCATCTTGTTGCCATACGATGACATCCGATAATGAATTGAATTAAGTAGAAAAATGGCGTGGAATTAGTCAGTAAAATTGCCGAATTTTCGAATAAGAACCCAACACCCAACAGTGATAATCCTGACTGTACTGTATCATAAGAGGAACTACAGTCCAACATTTAGGCCCAAAACAAATATTTGACCGATCGTGCAGTATGCGAATCGAACCAGCGACATCTCATTTTACAACTGGCTTCTTGTCTATTGTACCACGGAGGCTGTGAAATAGTTCCTAAGAGTCGACACTGCACCCAAAAAAGAGTACTTATATCTCAGAGTAAACAATCAGAAAGCTCCTTGAATGGTGTTTACTTAAAATATTGTAAATAAAGATTGAATAATAGAAAATGCCTCAGGCATTAAGTCCGTCTGTATATTTATAATATACTACGTTTTGCTCACAGCTTTGCATGCGTAATCTTTTAGACTGAAATCTCCTAGAAGATATTTCACTTTTCCCGAATTATTGAAGTGAAAACTTTTGAAGTGAAAGCTTCTTAAGGCACGTTGGGCACTTTTGAGATGGGGAAAAGGCACTGACTCGCGAGACCCTCACGCTCAGATTATTTTACTTTTGACATAAGCACGCCTATGAAGTTCTATAATTATTGTCAGGCATTCATAAAGAAAAAAAAGATACTTATTCTGTTTAAAAACAAACAGTAATTCCAAAGTTTAAAGTTTTCACTTCTATCGGCAGATCCCATGTTTTATTTTTATTTTTTGTTGGGGAGCGTCCTGTGAGAGAGGATATCACGGTTGAGTCATACAAACATATCAATGTCCAGTCTGTCCTCAATACTTTTTTTTAGTTCCTCGATAGGCAGACGAGCAGACGGGCCACCTGATGGTAAGTAGTCACCGCCGCCCATAGACTTCTGCAATGCCAGGGCACAGCAAAGCCACTACCTACTTACCTGATTCACGAGTCACTTTAAATATTGCAAATACAGGTGGTCGGTTCGAACTGTGCTTGAAGGCAATCCCCTATAGATGCATTCCATCGCCATATACAGTGTATATGTGTGTTCAATGGACACGTTTCGCAGAAACAGTTTGTGCTCATGTTTTGTTAGACGCATAGATGATAGTTTAATCACGGCAATTGGCTATCTTTGAACAATATATTCAGATGTTATAGTTTTTTCGTCTCACAGGACGCTCCCTAACAAAAAAAACATAGGCAATCATGGGGGCTGCTGACAGAAGTGAAAACTTTAAACTTTGGAATTAATGTATGTTTTTAAACAGAAGTAGTATCTTTTTTTCTTTATGATTGCCTGACAATAATTATAGAACTTCATATGCGTGCTGGCAACACCTCTGCCTACCCCTTCGGGGATTAAAGGAGTGAGTGTATGTGTATGTGTGTAAGAAGCCCGCGGGGCGACCCCGCACTGAGACAAAGATTTGTGAGATTCAGAAATTTTTTTTTAGGTCTGTGTATTGTGGGACTGTAGTCCCTCGTAGTTCTTGATACCCTCGCTACAGGTTTGACCTAGTGTGGGGTCAGAACTATGTGTGTGAACGTAAAGTGTATTTATTTATTTACACTATAATGCACCTAGATAATTAATAAGATCTCAAAACAATCAGAAAACCCATGTCAAGGTTAAATGATATTTTTAATGTTTTTGTCGTTGATCCAGTAACTTATCAGAGTACGGTCTAACATCATTTCTATTATTACTTATCATTTTAATTGGGCTTATTTTGCCCAATTTATATGAAAACAATTTCTTATTGGGAAAACCATTAGGAAGCTGCCCGAACTTTGTTGAGGTCAAGCTATATCTATTAACACACCATTAATTATTATGAGATATATTTTTATTTGTTTGGGTAAACAAATAAAAATATATCTCAAACATATATCTGGCTGCCTCGGTGGCGCAGTTGTAATTGCGCATGCGTTACGACTGCTGCTGTGCTGAGGTCTCGGGTTCGATCCCCGGGTCGGGTAAAGTGATATTATGTTTTTCTATCTAGAAATTCTCAGTATTAGCCCGGAGTCTGGAATCTGTTCCCGGTATGGCGATAGGCTCGCCCCCTATCACATTATGGGACCGAAATTCGCCGAAAAGTGGGTGTACTGGTTACACCTCTGCCTACCCCTTCGGGGATTACAGGCGTGAGTGTATATGTATATGTATGTATGGGTAAACAGTACATAAATTTATTTAACTCATATTTGCTTTTACTTTTAGCACTTGTTATTGAATAGGAAAGTACTAGTATTTTTTGATTCCTTTTTTACACGCTTTATATTAGCTTCACCTGTATCTATGTATGTATGTTTGTAGGTAACCTTTCATCGTAATATTCACGACCTTCCAGACGTCCGATTTACGTGAAATGTTTTTTTTTTTTTCGTATGGATTTGTGCTGTTAGCTTATAGTTGCTTTTACAGCTTCACCGAACATTGTTGCCGGCGCTTAATGTTGTATACCTTATATCGTAATAAGAGGCACCAGGATTTGAAAGCCTCCGTGGCGCAGTAGGCGAGTAGCCGGCTGTGAAACGAGGGGCCGTGGGTTCGATTTCCACACCGAGATAAATATTTGTGTGACACATAGATATTTGTTTCGGGTCTGGGTGTTGTGGGACCGTAGTTCTTGATATCCACGATACAGGTTTCACCTAGTGTGGGGTCAGAACTATGTGTGTGACTGTTGGGTGTATTTATTTTAGGATAGTAGAAAATATGAACATTTTAGATGATTTTTTTAATCATGTGGTCTTAATTTAAAATCGAGTCTTTTAATTATAAGTACTTTTGATGCTGCTTTAAAACTAAAAACAAAAAAAAATTTAAAACAACTATAATCACACTTTAATAGCTGGCTGGACTAAAAAGTAGGAAATAATGTGATTGTAAAAAAATGCGAGGTTATAATCAGGATATAATAGTAAAAAGCGTGTTTTTAAAGTTTTTTTAACCGACCTCAAAAAAAGGAGGAGGTTCTCAATTCGTCAGAATCTTTTTTTTTGTACGGCTGGAGCGATTCGAGAAATTCTTTTTTTGTTTAATTTGTTTAAAAAGGTGTTCCCGTTGGCAGCAAGTCAGGATCTGATGATGGGATCTCAAAAAAATCGAGGGCAAACCTCAAATTTTATAGGGACGAATAATTTGTTTTTTATTGAAGCCAGTGTACTTTATATGAATTAAAAAACTGTTTTTATTAAACTATAATTTATTACATCACGACATACAAGTAAAGCCAAAACATGTGACAAATACTTCCTAAAATCTGACTCCACTACAGACAGGAAACACACAGATTGGGCCAGATGTAAGCGAGCCAAGTGGGCCACAACACCACATGTGGTCGTCACATATTGATCGGACGTGTCTTTATAATAAATACTGGACAAACAATTACACTGCGGGTTTTGATTCTGTCTTGCCACGGAGCCAAGTGTAACCAGCCGTAAATTGATTGTGAACAGATTTAAATGCCACTATCGGATATTTATGATCTACTTACGCACTCACGCCTGTAATCCTCAGGGGGTAAACATTTTTTTTTATTCGAGCACAACAAAGTGACAACACTGCACCTGATGGTAAGCGCAGTGCCGTCCAATTAGAGTAAGCAAGAAGGTGGAGTAGGTGAAGAAGCGGTCGAGGTGTCAGAGTACTCAGAAGGCCGCAACACGGCCAAACACCGTACCTCAACTCTAGACCCCTGACAGAAACCGTATATACACTGTCTGATCCCGGAACGCGACATACTTGCGTGTGCCACTATGGCGGGTTTTACACCCTGTGTGTGTAACTATACCTACATTTCGCCGAGATTATGGTCCCATGATGTGATAGGGGCATACCACCATACCAGACTCTGGGCTGTTACTAATTATTTCATGATAGAAATACCCCATGACTTTACCCGACTCGGGGATCCGAAATTTTACAGCAGCCGTAGCGTGTAGGCAATTACAAATGCGTCATGGATGCAGTCCACTTTTCGTATACTCCTATTATACATTACCTAACTATATAAGTAAACACACCTAAACACACCCATCATAGTTACCCACATAGTTCCCACACTAGGTAAAACCTATTTCGTGGGTATCAACTTCAAGGCTGATAGACTTCGGTCCCACAACAATCAGACCAGAAACAAATATCTGTCTGTCACACAAACAATTATCCCGGTGCAGGAATCGAACCCACGGCCTCTGGTTTCTCAGTCGGCTGCTCGCCCGCTGCACCACGGAAGCTGTCAATACATAATGTGCTTAGATTTATCTAATCCGCTAGAATGCATATTTTATAGCTCTTAACAAATGACGATCGCCGTATTACCGACCCAACTAAGGCACCTATCGTGTACCTAATATATTTATATAATAGCTACAAGCAAAGCTGTGATAAGCTGTTGGGATTGGTGCAAACTGCCAAAATGAAAGTCGCGGCTTTAAAACCGTCTCAAATAGCATATATAACTTGCGTTAACGGTGAAGAAAAATCGTGAGCAAACCTGCGTACCTGAGAATTCTCGATAAGAATTTTGAAGTTATAAGAATTCTAAGCGCACATTGGAGCGTGCTTGACTAAAATCTAATATCTTTAGAAGATGAAGTTTGAATGCTTTTCATATAGTTCAGAGCGCATTAAAAAAGATCATTAGTAGGTTTATTAGTTAGTACAACTTATTCATTAAAATCTGGCAACTGTCGCGAGACGTGACGTTTCAAACGATAGAAACATATACATATACACTCACGCTTGTAATCCTCGAAAGGATAGGCAGAGGTGCAACCAGTACACCTACTTTTCGCCGAATTATTACGGTCACATAATGTGATAGGGGACGAGCCTATCGCCATACCGGGTCCAATTCCAGACTCCGGGCTGATACTGAGTATTTCTAAATAGATAAACCCAATATCACTTTACCCGACCTTTTTTTTTTTTGTTGTTGCGGGGAAAGCTTTTTATTACTGCCGCCCGCTCCGGGGGGAAGCGGAATAAGAATAAAACGGTTATGCTGGACTAGCCGGTCTTACGACCCAGCATCCCCCTCGTACGGATGATGGCTATCCGTGCTGCCGCTGGGCCGAGTCCCTACCCCCTATGTACACCCCACCCGACACTACCAGCTAAAACCCCGCGGTGGCCTTCTTCGCTTACTGAGCGATCCCGGGGTATTCTAAGGAGTGCTAGAATTGCTGCCGGAACCGCCCCTGCGCGGTGCCTTGTACGGGCCCATCTCCATGTGGGGCTTAGGAGCCCCCGCGCACCGAACAACGACAGCTAACGAGGCCTTACCACCCGCGCTGCCGTCCATCTCGGGGTCGCACGATGCACCGAAACTGGAATGCATCGATATGGGCTAACAGCCCCCCGCTGCGCGCCCGCGACCCCCGATGGCCCCAATTAGTCGCCTCGTACGACAGGCAGGGGTTACCGTGGTGAAATTCTCAAACGCCCCCATTCCACAGGGCGGGAGACGCCGGTCAGTCGTCCACCCGGCGCCTCCTACGTCTTCTCTGGCGGCGGGAGGGATTATATCGTTCCCGATCCCTCTCGGCACTCTCCTTCTGCGAGATGACGCTCTCGCAGAAGTGGGCCAGGACCTCCGGCTGGAGACCATGGACGACACCACTGCCGGCAGCGAGAGGTCTCCTCCGACGACCGCTCTGAGAGCGCTGCGCTCTTCGTCCCAGGCTGGGCACTCCTCCAACGTGTGTTGGGCCGTATCCTCACGGCAGTTGCCACAATGGTGGCACACGGCAGACACCTCCTTTCCGATCCGACACAGGAACGAACCGAAACACCCGTGGTCCGTCAGTACCTTTTTTTTTTTTTTTTTTGTCGCGGGGAAAGCGTTTTATTACTACCGCCCGCTCCGGGGGGAAGCGGAATAAGAATAAAACGGTTATGCTGGACTAGCCGGTCTTACGACCCAGCATCCCCCTCGCCCGGATGATGGCTATCCGGGCAGCCGCTGGGCCGAGTCCCTACCCCCTATGTACACCCCACCCGACACTACCAGCTAAAACCCCGCGGTGGCCTTCTTCGGCGCTTACGGAGCGATCCCGGGGTATTCTAAGGAGTGCTAGAATTGCTGCCGGAACCGCCCCTGCGCGGTGCTGCGTAGCAGCCCATCTCCATGGAAGGGCTTAGGAGCCCCCGCGCACCGAACAACGACAGCGAACGAGGCCTTACCACACGCGCTGCCGTCCATCTCGGGGTCGCACGATGCTCCGAAACTGGGAGTGCATCGATTCGGGCTGACAGCCCCCCGCTGCGAGCCCGCGACCCCCGATGGCCCCTATTAGTCGCCTCGTACGACAGGCAGGGGTTACCGTGGTGGAATTCAAACGCCCCCGTTCCACAGGGCGGGAGACGCCGGTCAGTCGTCCACCCGGCGCCTCCTACGTCTTCTCTGGCGGCGGGAGGGATCATTTCGTTCCCGATCCCTCTCGGCACTCTCCTTCTGCGAAATGACGTTCTCGCAGAAGTGGGCCACCGCACGCCAGGACCTCCGGCTGGAGACCATGGACGACACCACGGCCGGCAGCGAGAGGTCTCCTCCGACGACTGCTCTGAGAGCGCTGCGCTCTTCGTCCCAGGCTGGGCACTCCTCCAACGTATGTTGGGCCGTGTCCTCGTGGCAGTTGCCACAATGGTGGCACACGGCAGACACCTCCTTTCCGATCCGACACAGGAACGAACCGAAACACCCGTGGTCCGTCAGTACCTGCGTCAGCCGGAACGTTGGCGCACCGTGGCGCCTGTCTAGCCATCTCTTTAGGACAGGACGCACTGCCGCGACGGTCCTCAAGCCCGCACTTGGGCTTTCCAGCCTGGTATGCCACTCCTCCACAGCGGTTCTGCGAAATCGGGCCGCAATCTCCCTCGGGGCCAGTCTCACCTGACGGCGACTGGACGCCTCCTCCCGACAGAAGAACGCGAACGAGAGGAGTTTTGCGTCCAACTCCCAAGGGAGGGTGCCGGCCAATACGCAGGCCGCCTCGTGGGAGACCGTGCGGTAGCCCCTTACTATTCGCTGCGCCAACAAACGCTGCGGTTTGCGCAGCAAGGCGACGCAGCGGGGTTTCAGGGACTGGGCCCATACGGGACATCCGTACAGGGCCATTGACCGCACGACTCCAGCGTATAAACTTCGGCAAGGGCTATTAGGTCCCTCCAGGTTCGGCAGCAGGCGTCCGAGCGCGCCCGCCGCCCGCACCAATTTCGGCGACAACTCCTTGAAATGGGCACGGAAATCCCACCGGCTGTCCAGAATTAATCCCAAGTACTTCATTGTACAGCCGATGGGAATCCGCACCCCCTCCACATTGATGTGGGGCATTAAAGGTGGCCGAATCCGAGGACCGTGAAAGTAAAGGGCCTCGGATTTGTTCAGGGCCACCTTAAGGCCCAGTCGCCGAATCCTGCCCACCACCTGTTCGGTTGCGAACGAGGCGAGCAGGGTGGCCTCCTGGAAAGACCTGGCTGTCGCTGTTACTAGCGTGTCGTCTGCATAACAGACGACAGCGACGCCTCGGGGATTGGTACCACGGAGCACCCAATCGTAGCCGATGTTCCACAGGAGAGGGCCCAGGACTGAGCCCTGTGGAACACCGCAGGCCATCGCTCTTCGGTGCCACCTGTCGGCGCCTGGATACACTATGTACCTGTCTGAGAGATACGAGCGCACCAGACGCCGGAGATACGGTGGCACCACGTGGTACCGCAGTGCTTCCAGTATGCAGGCCCAGGGCAGGGTGTTAAACGCGTTGGCGATGTCTAGAGACACCGCCACCACCACTTCACCCCGAGCCACTGCATCCTCCGCTTGTGCCTTGACCCGCAGAATCGCGTGTACTGTCGATCGGCCTTGCCGGAACCCGTACTGGCACTGTGCCAGGTCCGGCCCGACCCCTTCAAGATGCTCGACGAGGCGAGCGTGAATGATACGCTCGAAGAGCTTACAGACCTCGTCGAGCAACACGATGGGCCGGTAGGCCGATGGCGACTCTGCGGGCCGCCCCTCCTTCTTGAGCAGGACCAACTTCCCAGTTTTCCACTGAGACGGAAAACGGCCCTGCTCCAGGCACGCGGAGAACAGGCCACGGAGCCTAGTCCCCAGATGCTCGACGGCTAACACCCACGCACGTCCGGGGATACCGTCGAGACCCGGGGCTGTTTTCTTGCCCCGCAGCCGAAGCACCACCGCCCGAAATTCCTCGGGCGAAACCTCCGAAATAGCCCTTGCCGAACTCAACGACGATGACGTCGATGGATGTGACGCCATCGGTGGGGGAGTGACATCTTCAGTGGCAGGGAACAAAGCTGCGACGACCTCTTCGACTAGGTCGCCCCGGAGACTCTGCGTCAGTGGGGGCGTCCACGGGCGATATCTCCTCATCGCCACGCGATATGGACGCCCCCAAGGGTCGTTATCGAGAGTTCCCCGGAACTCCTCCTGAGCTGCAGACTTTGCCCTAGCTATTGCCACGCGCAGCGCTCTCTTAGCCTCCCTGTGGAGGCCGTGAAGCAGCCGCTCCTGGTCCTCGTCGCCGGGAAGACGGATCCGACGACGACGGTGTCTGGCGAGACGACGAAGGGCGGCCACGCAGGAGACACGTAACCGCGTGAGTTCCGCCGACCACCAGAACACCTGGCGCTTCTCGGGAAGACGTCGGACTCGGGGCATGGCCGCGTCACAGACGCGCGACATCGCTGCCCCGAACCACGACGCCTCCTGCTCGACCTGCATCGGTGCCTCCGGTGCAGGGAGCCACGCCTGGGCCAGTGCGGCCTCCTTCAGGGCCTCAACATCGAGGCGTTTTACAGACCAACGCGGGCCGTCCGACCGCGGGCCAGTCGGTCCTCCACTGGACTGGGGGTTAGGGGATAAGGCGACGTCGAACCGAATGTATCGGTGATCCGACAACGTCTCCTCGTCCACCAGAACTCTCCAGTCACGGACACGGCGGGCAATAGCTGGGGTAGCGAACGTGAGGTCCACCACCGATCCGCCATTATGCCGCACGCACGTGTTAACTGACCCGCGATTCACGACGGCCAGGTTGGCCGAGATCGCCCATTCCTCCAGGGCCTCGCCGCGCCTGCTGGTGACCGACGAACCCCAAGCCTGAGACTTGGCGTTGAAGTCGCCGGCAACGAGAACGGGGCGAGGCTGACTGCCTTGCACCACCAGGGCCCCTAGCCGAGTGAGAAAGTGCTCAAACTCGGCCAGGGATCTATTGGGGGAGAAATACACACCCACAATCCAGATCCCCCCCAACAGAACCGCCACACATCCCGGCCCCTTCGCTACTTTTTCGAAGGGTGGGGAGCCGGCGGCGCCCCGAGTGATGACTGCCACCAAACCGTTAAGGTCCCCTGCCCAGTCTTCCCTGGGGGGAACAAAATAAGGCTCGGCGACCACAGCCACTTGTATCGACCACTGCGCCATGCTCTGGACTAACAGGTCCTGGGCCCTGGCGCAGTGATTAATGTTCGCCTGGAGGAAACGTTGTGCCATATTAATGGGCGATCTCCATCTGCTCCTCTAGGGGGAGCGCTGTCGGCTGGATCACAACCCCCGATACCTGACCACGATTTACGCGGTGAGAACGGGAGGAGGCGACGCATGCCTTGGCGCCCACCTGGTGCCCCGCGGGTTTACCTGCATCAGCGCAGACTGCGCAATGCGGCTCCGCGGAGCACTCCTTGGCCTTGTGGCCCAGTTTACCGCAGCGGTAGCAAACGTCGCTGCGGTCACACTCTTCGGTGCACCGTGCCCGCACATGTCCCCTGTGCAGGCAGCGGTAGCACCTCATAGGCCTCGACTCAAGGAGCTGGACGCGTGCAGCTACCCAGCCGATCAGCACTCGGCCCGAGCTTAATATTTTGTCGGCAGCCTTGGCAGGGCACCGTACCCACGCCGCACCAAGGCCCGACCGGTCGGGGCGGATCTCCCCGACCTTAACAATCTCGATGAGACAATCCCCAGCCCTTGCGAGGGCACCTGCTATCAGTTCCGGGTCCGCTGATGCGTCTAACCCGGACACTCTCAGTTCCGCGGTTTTACATGGACGGGAGATGCGAACGTCTCCCGCCAGCTCTGAACCACGGAACACCTCCCTTACTTTCTCCGCAAGGGAGTCGGCTTTCACTTCAGACTCCGGGCCGGGTACCTCGTACAGGTACCCGCCCGTTGCCATGAGGCGCGCCCGCGTCTCCGCAATACCGAGATCGGCCAGATCCACGCGTTGCTGGACGACACGCAACACATTGGCATACGTGACGCCCCGCGCCAGCCCCTCTGGCGTTACCGTCAACGAGACGGCTGCCTTACGGGGCAAGCGGATCCGCGGTTCTGGTCGACGCGGCTGCGGCGGTGCGGACGCCGCAGCACCCGGCATGGACTGGGGATGTTTCTTCCCTTTTTTGGCCACTACGTTCCACCCCTCCTCCATCGATGCAGGAGCAGGGGGAAGTGGCCGCGGCACTGTGGGTGGTCGAGCAGCAGGGGTGCCGCTTCTTTTTTTAATTTTTCCCCTTTTCCCTCCCCTTCGGGATGTACGAGGATTTGGGGACACCACAGACGTTGACGGTGACGTCAGCCCAGCAACTGCGACAGACGTAGGTCGGGGACAGGGAGCGCAAACAGGGGTAACCCTGTCATTGCTCCTTCCCTTTCCCAGCCCCTTTCCCTTCGGAGTGACCGGCCCGGCAACATCTGATAGGGCTTTTGAGGGCCCGGGTACTATGTTTGGCCTAGATGGCCCGGCGATGGCGCATACCGGCTGTGACGCCACTCCAGCTCTGGCCTTATCCGCAGCCAGAGGGGGCCGAGTAATGGGCTCCGGAGGTAGCCTCGAGCTTAATGCCTCCAAGCGCGCGTCTATTATACTTAATATACGGCGCTCGAACTGCTCAAAGCGACCTCTTTCTTCTAAACTGGCCCCATCTTGGGTCACCGGCTGCGGCTGTCCAAGAGACTGGACTGTCACCAGCATCTCCTCCATTACCTTTTGTTGGGCAGCCAGGGAGGCCTTGAGAAGTGCGATCTCTTGCGCCATTGCCGCCTTCTCAGCCTCTAACCTAGCCACCTCTGCGGAGGCTGACACCTCCATCGTTGCAGTGTCTGTCTCAGACACTGCAGCCGGGCTTTCCGACACGGCCATTACTTTGCGCGCCGGTTCAAGTCCGCTATCGCTGTCGCTATCGCTATCGGGCGTGTCCCGTTGACGAGCTATTAGCGCCCTCTTTGACCGCGTCATCATTCCACTAATACCGGCTTTGTCTTCGGGAGCCAAAGCTTTGGAAGTGACTCCAACAGCCGCCTTCTGGGACTTACGCCCAGTATTGTCCGTCTTTCCAGGGTCACTAACGTCCCCCGGGATAGACGACTTCTCCATATCAACATCGTTTTTATTTTTAAAGTTTTTTGTGTTATTTTTATTTTGAATCCCACGAGTATGGGGGAAATAACGGTCCATCCAGGCAGAGCCCCCTGTACCTGGGTAAGCCTGAGGTATCACGCACGGAGGGGCAGCAGGTACTCCGGCGGCGTGGTTCGCACTAGCGACCGAACTACCCATCGGCCATGCATCCCCTCGCGGTGCGCCGCCGCTTGGGATTCGGGGTGACTTTTTATAGAGGTTTTCTACCTCGCGGCCCAGGCGGTTAAGCCAAGACCCTCGGTCCAGTCGGAGCGCGAGACATGACCACAGACCTCCAGACCGGATTACGATGCACGACGGTGACAGCAGGAGAGAGAGTCCCCCCCCCCCCAACTGCGTGCTCGGCGGCGGGGTGAGCGCACACCGAGCCCGCCGACACCCCCGAGATAAAAACTCGGGAGTAGCCCGAGATTCGAGCAAGGGCCGTCACAAAAGCGACAACCATCAACCACCTTTTGTCAGGAAATTGGCCGTTGGTCAACATGACCACCGTTGCCCAGGGTGCACCACGTGGAGGTTTCCTGACTTCGCACCCCGTGGTCCGTCAGTACCTGCGTCAGCCGGAACGTAGGCGCACCGTGGCGCCTGTCTAGCCATCTTCTTAGGACAGGACGCACTGCCGCAACGGTCCTCAAGCCTGCACTTGGGCTTTCCAGCCTGGTATGCCACTCCTCCACGGCGGCTCCGCGAAACCGGGCCGCAATCTCCCTCGGGGCCAGTCTCTCCTGACGGCCGCTGGACGCCTGCTCCCGCCAGAAGAACGCTGACGATAGGAGTTTTGCGTCCAACTCCCAAGGGAGTGTGCCGGCCAATACGCAGGCCGCCTCGTGGGAGACCGTGCGGTAGCCCCTTACTATCCGCTGCGCCACCAAACGCTGCGGTTTGCGCAGCAGGGCGACGCAGCGGGCGTTCAGGGACTCGGCCCATACGGGACATCCGTACAGGGCCATTGACCGCACGACTCCAGCGTATAAACTTCACTTTACCCGACCTGGGGATCGAACCCGAGTGCTCGGCACAACAGTCGTAACGCATGCGCAATAATAACTGCGCCACCGAGGCAGTCCACGGTTGAAACACTAACCATCTCTCATAACCCCGATTTTGCCTGACATTAATTTTTTTTTTATATCATAGTCCGACAAACGAGCCAGTGGGTCACCTGATGTAAAGTGATCTCCACCGCCCATGAACATCAACAATACCGAAAGTATCATGTATGCGCTGTCGGCCTTAAAGGACAGGAATAGGGATTAGGGAAGGGAAGGGGGAATCTGGGCCTCCGGATATCTCACTTCCCATACGAAACGCGACAGTAAACTGTCACTTTACGTTGGTTTTCGTTGAGACAGTGGTACTACTACCCTGGTCGAGCCGGCCCATTCATGCTGTAGACAAATATGTCTTCAGCGTGGCTCTACCACTATCAATCAAGTAAATCAAACTGTTTATCAGTTGTGGACATTTAATATAATAAAAACAACCAAGTCACTTAAAATTCATGGTCACCATACATAATGACTCAATTTATCTAAAAATGAGTCCGGCCGTGCTTGGAGGTGCGAGACGGTGTTGACAGAATGCGTTATTGGGAACACGCGTCTCTGCTAATCTTAGTAGTCAGTATACAGAAGGTCAACAAACCAGCTCGGCGCGTGTTTCGCAGGTTTTAATGAACGTTTGCTTGCTTGTTGCTAGCTTTTAAGGTAAAACAGAAAAGCTATAAGATAATGATATGATAACTTGTGGAAAAGAAAATATTAAGAATTAAATAGATTAGATATTTGATCCGCTGTCATATGACCTGCTTTTTAAAGTTTTTTTTTCATCTTGACAGCAAATTGCCAGCCTCAGTGGCGCAGTTGGCGAGTAGTCGGCTGTGAAACGAGTGGTCGTGGGTTCGATCCCCTCACCGGGACAAATGTTTGTGTGACAAACAGATATTTGTGTCTGGGTGTTGTGAGACCGAAAGTCTCTCGTAGTCCCTGATACCCACAACACAAGACTAATGTCTTAGTGTGGGGTCGGGGCTATGTGTGTGACTGTTGGGCGTTATTTATTTATTAATTTATCTTATGAGAACACTTATAGAAATTCTATCGAGTTTTGTAGCCATATTTAACATACATACATATACATTCACGCGTGTAATCCCCGAAGGGGTAGGCAGAGGTGTAACTAGTAGGTAAACCCACTTTGCGCCGAATTTCAGTCCCATAATATAATAGGGGGCAAGCCTATCATCATACCGGGCACAGATTCCAGACTCCGGGCTAATACTGAGAATTTCTAGATATAAAAACACTATTGTGATATTTCACTGTACCCGACCCGGGGATCGAACCCGAGACCTTAGCACAGCAGTCATAACGCATGCGCGATTACAACTGCGCCACCGAGACATAGTCATAGCCATATTTAACATATTTTTGAATAGTGTTTTTTTTGTGTTAGTTTAGAGTTACAAAATATTGGATAGCATTAGATCTCGAATTTCAGTTCAAACTTGGATGAACATGTTAACTAAATCGTTTTTGTATTTGGACCACCCAAAATATCAGTATTCGGCGACAATAATAAAAAGAATAAAATACTATATTCATATAACTATTGCATAAAGTTATATGGTTAACACTAGCTAGCGAAACTTGGCTTCGAACGGTAACTCTTACGATCAATTTCAATAAACGATCTTAATCCGTCACTACAGATAATTCCGAAAAATGAACCAGTAAGAATTAAGTTTGAATGCCACTAGATATATCTATATAGATCTGGAAATGCAGGTCAAGACTGCTTATTGAAATTGGCCATTAGTCGACCACTGCCGTTTCTGTAGGCCTTTAGAATATTTTCACCAAACATCCGACGTTTCTGTAGGTCTCTTGATATTAGTAGTTCTTTAGTAAATTATGTTTATGTATCTCATAATTTAGTCAACGTAAACCATATGAGCGTAAGCATATCTTTTTCTACAAATTATTTACGAAACATCGATTTTTCGTTATTATTTATGAATTTGATGAGACTGAACAATTACCAATTTCCCTAGCAATGTTAACAATATACGGATTATTACAATCATAAAATAATGCCAAATCGGTTCAGCCGTTCTGTAGCGTTCTTACCAGCGCGAATAATATAAAATTTCTGTTCTTCGGAAATTAGAAAAATCTGGAAATACAGAAATTATTTCTATGGGATATCATCCGCATGCAAAACTGCGGATAAAATCTTATTAAAATAGCGTTCTAATTACCAAAATGATCAACTACTGTGGTTGGCATCTCAAACTGACATACATCTTCTCTATAACTAATCAAAACAATATTTAAACATAATTTATTACCCATTGATTAATCAAACGGGGCTAAGGAATGTCGTATTATTTATTCTCTGGATGAAGCACATCTAACAGAACCGATTAATAAAGTTAATTGTGACTAATGATCGCGCCTGAAACGAAATGTTTGAATGCCAGAACTTGTGTAATCATTTTGTAGGCCGGAGACTCCATCTCATATGAAATGTTTTGTGTAACACAGGATTGTTACTGGGAGAAAATTTGATCTCGTTTCTTGTGATTATAGTCAGGGGCAGATCGTGAATTTGTGAAGCCCTGGGCTGATACTACTTAGGGCCCTGACATTATTGTGAAATAAATTGACAGGGTATATGCAGTTATATTTAAAGTTGCAGTTATAAATTACTAGATGTTGCCCGCGGCGAGGATATTTTTGGAAGAAAGGTATACAATCCACCTTTCTATATTTTGTCTGCCTCGGTGGCGTAGTTGTAATTGCGCATGCGTTACGATTGCTGTGCTTGAGGTCTCGGGTTCGATCCCCGAGTCGGGTAAAGTGATATTGGGTTTTTCTACCTAGAAATACTCAGTATTAACCGGGAGTCTGGAATGGTGCCCGGTGTGGCGATAGGCTCGCCCCCTATCACATTATGGGACCGAAATTCGGCGATAAGTGGGTGTACTGGTTACACCTATGCCTACCCCTTCGGGGATTACAGGCGTGAGTGTATATGTATATGTATGTATGTATCTATATTTTGCTGTCCCATAAGAAGCGTGCATTTTTGTGGCGTATATCATTTTACGATCCCTAAGCTGCCACTATGTAAAAATCATGTCGATCCCATGCTCTGTAAAAAAACTTAACTATCCCACGGGAACTGTACATTTTCCGGGATAAAAAGTAGCGTATGTGGCATTGCGGACTATCATTTATCTCTGTGCCAAATTTCAACCAGATCCGTCCTGCCGTTGTAGCCTGATTTTAAGGGCTTACTTAAGGGCTTTTTGGGCTATAGCCCAAAAAGCCCTTAAGTAGATCCGCCCCTGTTTATAGTGCCCTTTTTGCTTTCATGTTCAAATGGCATCTTGTATCGTATGTTTGATATGAATTTGCTGCATGTGCACTATCGCATGAAGGAAGCATGCATCAAAGGAAGATGCAAGATAAAAATAAGAGTGCACGGGTTTGGAAATTCTGAAGTGTCCTATTTATAAATGCCGCTTTATAATAATGGTATATAATGGTATACGCTATATAGTAGGTAGTAGGACCTAATAGTAGTGCTAATTTAATTATGGCGATGGTAAACGATTACACATGTTTAAATATTTTGATTATTGTCAAAATATATGATAAACTAACGTCTTTAAACATGAACAATATAACGTGACTATTTGCTATGCGTTAATTTTTGTATACTTGATTGGTCAGTTTTTGTTTGGCGCCTAAAATGAACTAATGACATGCACAGGAAACTACACACAACAAAGAACTCACTAAAGTGGCGCTTTTAATACGGTTGTTAGGTCGTAAGAAGATACACAGTTTTCAGGTTATAAATTATATAAAGGTAAACGTTTTACAAACGTAGTATTGTAAGTAAGAGAGTAATTATTTTTACAATGTCTAGAGGTAAATAGGTCGGCTAAATCCGGTGTTGCTATGTTGATTTTTACATCTAGTTCTTAGTAAAAGTAATCAAAACATTCTGTTTGATACGTTACAGATCTTTCTTGTATTGATTATAACCATAGACAGAGATAATGGATTGATCACTCTCGGGCAGAAAATGTGAGAGAGATAAAGCTAACGTGCGGCCAGTTGTCTTTTTCTATAATTTTGATTGGTCTAAGTCATAGACTTGCAAGAGCGAAAAGAAATGGGGATTGGCCGCACAGTCGCTTTTTTTTTTTTTACTTCCTCGATAGGCAGACGAGCAGACGGGCCACCTGATGGTAAGTAGTCACCGCCGCCCATAGACTTCTGCAATACCCGGGCACAGCAAAGCCGCTGCCTACCATAAGTCGCTTTGTCTCTTTCTACATCAATCAATTTTGTGAGGATATTGCTCAGTCCATTCTCTATTTCTATGATTCTAACAAACCAATATCTACCAGAAAACATACATACAGTGACAGTTTGCGCTACATATTATGGTGTGATAATTGGAATGCCCAAACTGGAGAGTGCAATTTAAGTATACCAATTTATCGTTGGAATTGACTTAAATGACCAGCATTGCCATAGGGAGATTACACAATCCAGTAATAACCACAAAAATACCATAAAACGATATAATAAAGTCACGCAAGGTTCGTGGTGTCTACTACCCGGACCTGAACTAAGAGGTTTGCAATGTATCTTCACCCACCATCAAACTGTGGGTCAGTTTTCCGAACTATGTGTTCCCCTCCTTCCTATGATCCTGGGTCCGTTAAGCGTAGTGCGAAGAAGCTCCTTAGCAGCCCAGCATGATTTTGTAATAGCGAAGGATAGTTGTCTCGCTCTACTTGATAATGTGCCTGGACGGCAATGTATAAAGTGCAGTGTGGTCACTTTAAAGCCAGGATAAAAAAGCAAGTAATTTGGCACCTAACATAACTCTTTTGATATTCAGGTTAGTTTCGGCATTTATCATTCTTTACGATGTTCCGCCGGAAGATAAACGTCCATTCAACAAAGACATCAAAGGAGATAAATCTCTCGGTGATTGCTGCTTTATGTTATGACTACGTTTTACTAATCGTTCTACTTTTGTGTTGAGTTTAATCGGTGTTGTGAAATTCTGCACTTGGAAGCATATAATAGGCTTCTTTATTTGTATCGGACACTAAAATACTACAGGCCTGTAATTTATTTCTCCCAC
The DNA here is from genome assembly GCA_905220505.1 of Laothoe populi. Lineage (NCBI taxonomy): Eukaryota > Metazoa > Arthropoda > Insecta > Lepidoptera > Sphingidae > Laothoe > Laothoe populi. The sequence continues at coordinate 1,584,329 of HG992155.1, read as the reverse complement.
TGCTCTTGTAAAGAGGGTAATGGTTTTCGGGTGTTTATATCGATGGTTGGCGGGCTATGTGATTTAAGACACTAGACACTAAACCCTCGACCGCTTCTTCACCTTCTTGCCCATGGCGTAGTGTGTAGAAGCTACACAGCAGGCCGGCATGATTGTTTTGAGTAGCGGGGGATAGGGTATCTCACTACTTGATACTCTAATTAGAGAGCACTGCGCTTACTATCAGGTACAGTGTAGTTATTTAGCCGTAAGGATAAAAAAACTGTTGCTAAAGTACGTTTAAATAAGCAGATAAGCTTTATCTTTAACAATAATAGTTTTAATTACAGGATAAAATTTTATTTAGGTATATGTACATTTAATTACCATAATACGATAATATTCCAAATTTTTTATACACGAACTTTCCTGTATTTTATTTAATTAGGGCTTTTCATTTGTTTAACGAGCGGTTTTTACGTAGTACGTTCACAATTTTATTTATCTACGATTTAATTAAATTTTAATTCATTATAGCAACATTTTACTTTCAATATTACCTAGTGTTGTTTTTGAAATGTTGTACGTTTAATTTGACGTCAGAGCCACCCTACTCATTATGTTACTGTAAAGTAAATTTTATTTATTTGTTGATTTATTTTCTTAGTAAAGCGTTAGCCTAGTTGGTTGTGGTACGGACTGTCAAGACGCAAATCATATGTTCGAAACCCAAATGGCATACACCTCTGACTTCTAAAGTTACGTGTGTATTAAATGTCAATTATCGCTTGGTTTAACTGTGAAGGAAAACATCGTGAGTAAACCTAACATACTTGTGAGTTCATCATTGAAAGAATTTCAAAGATGAACTCTACCAACTCGCATTAGGCCAGCATGGTAGAAAGGCCTTACCCCTCTCATTACTAGAGGCGGCCTGTGCCCATCAGTGGGTCTATGTTTAATACAGGGCAAGTTTTAGTTGATTTCATAGAATAACGCCATTAAATTTGACGACAGAGAAATTAGTTGGTTTAATTATAGTAAACCTGTCAAGCCATATGGTCACACTCAATCAGGCAGACCTTCGAGTAAGTAGGCTGGTGATATATTGTCGCTATTTAATGTTAATCCATTTACTATGACGACTTATTTAATATATCACCACTATTAACATAATAATGACATTTCAATACAGATTCAATTATGATAGTGTGTTAGAAACTCTAAATACGTAATCTACAAATTTTCAGGTTTCAGAAATAAAATTTAGTATTGTAGTCCCTTACAGAGTTTCTGCATGAATCACATAAGTTAGTCTTCTATATACTCCTAAACTATAAATCCGATTATGATGAAACTTTGGTGAGTTGTTCTCCATAAGCCAGCGATGATTCCTGGCCCAAAAAAATAAAAAAAACTCGCTAGATGGCGCTGTAGAGCATCAACTTTAATACCGTTCAACCGATCGCAATTAATCAAATTTACTTTACGTAGCATTGCAACGCATGCCGGGTGCAGGCAGCTAGTTATAACATTTTTGACTTTGTTACAAATGTTTGTAATGGAATGAATGAAATGAAAAAAGGACCCGGTTTGTGCGACAGTTACTGCAAAATTCACATCATTCGACAAAAAAATACTGGCACTAACTCAATCTAAGATCTGCAATTTTTAAATTTTACTAAAGTGTGAGTTAATGATCCATAACTGACTCTTAGTCGCTGAGTAACCGCATTTCTTATGGCTTATTTAACAGTGATTTAATTTGAGAATTCAGCAGTAACTGCATCAGATCACCTTGTACTTGCTTTGATGTTAGCTCTCATTCAACTCCATGTTTTGGCACGTGCTATTGCGAGCGATAAAGAACGTGACATGCAAGTTGAAACTATTTGAGTGCGGACGTCTTTATGAACAGTTAATTTCAGTGCAGTGCAACAAATCCCACTCGCTATAGGTCATAATCAGGGCACTGATCTGCTAAACCACTGGACAATTGACTTCTTTTTTAAACACCTACCATTGAATTGAAATGAAATCGTTTATTAATCATGTAGGCAATTAAATATAAGAGCTATCTTATGACAAGTCAGTACATGAAAAAGGAAAAGAAAAAAAAACAATTGACGTAAAGCATATCAGCTTATGTATACATAGCATCATCAATAGACAAGCTATTTACTTATTAATTTATAATATTATTCAAGAAATATTTTTTAGATGAGTTTTATATGGACTATGGGTAATGAGACGTCGCATGTTTTAGAAACCACCACCGGATCCAAACGTGACCCTGCCTGAGAAGACCCAGCGAAACAAACTCAGCGGGCTTACATTACCGCTGGATACTACGCGGCGCGACCCAGTCCTGAGAGAATCCAGCAAATCAAACTCAGCGGGCTTGTTTTTGGTCCGGTTCAATATTTCTAGTCGATGACCTGTCACGTTTAATTGCCAATTTACTATTTCATTTATATTCGATCTGTCTGATTCTGCATCACGATACTGCCTCAGGTCGACTAGTAGAGTCAGAGAAAAAGCTTTTAGGCTCAAGTCCGTCTGTACATTATTTTGTACGAAGTTTGTATACATTTTATCAGAACAAACATTTTTAACAGTAACAGAGTGGTCTGAGCATTGAAACCCAGATCACGTAGTCTCGGCCCAGAATATAAATTAGTTCAAGAATCGTCTTGATAATTACCCCAAATGTAAAACAACATTTAATTAGAGATTTAATAACTGCAGTGTAATACTGGGGGTGCAGGCATTATCAGATGCATGACAACTGCTGCTGAAATTTTTGATAATTTCTATTTCCTATCAGCCCTTGTTTCACTGCTAGACACTGCTACTAATGAGAGAGATTGTTAAGTTACTGCTGGCCTAAAGCGGGTTGGCAGACTTCACACACTTTCGCAATTCTTCCTAAACAATGATATTTACGAAGTATTTTAGAGTCCGAACGAGCAAATGTTGCATCAACTGATCAACACCGGTCAAGGACAGCTACGACACCTGAGATGATGATGTAGATCTTTAGGGTTTTGGAACTTAATGAGCAATCGGTGCAAATGTTAAAGTCGTAACGTTAATTTTTGGGACTCCTTTCAGCACTATTTAAAGGACATCTATAGAGACTTACCTATACCAAAATATTTTTAGATTAGAAGATTTAGTTGCGCATATCTGGATGATAAGTTACTTTTGGTTTATTTTAGCATGACATGTTTCGAATGTTTTGATAACGCCATGCCGGCGAGTAATCTTCTAAAGAATCGTAAGTTCAATTCCCACGACACAATTCCATGTAATTGATAAATAGAAAAACATTTAAATATTATTACATTTCATGTTTACGCAATTAATAATATGGTGCTTTTAAATCATCTTGGACATAAACTAACTTCATTTAGATAAGAATATGATAAACTTACAACAGCTACTCGTATTTGGGCATTCTTATGAGATATCATGTTTAAAGTCAAACTATTAAAACGCTATTTTTCGGAATTATACAGAACTTGTATTTCCATAGAGATCAGAATAAGCGAATAGGATATCTAAACATGGAAATAAAACGTAGATATCTAATACTACTCATACAAAAACTAATTTGTAATACTAGTACTAAAGAATGAATCCGCTTTATCTTTCATTAGATAAACCTATTCTTTTATAAACATGTATGTGGGCATAGAATCGGTAAAACTAGTGGTTGCCTATTCAGTTTCAAAAAGCATTCAGTTCTTAAATTTTTTATATTAAATGCATTATAATAAATTCACAGACCTTTCTTATAAAACATGTTTTTATTTCAATGTGCGATAGTTTGAGATATATTGTAACAAAATGTAGCTCCCAGATAATTATACAAGCGAGGTTGATTAAACATCAAAGGAGCAATTACTTAATGTGTAAACAAATGATATGGTGGCCAAAACATTAGTTTGAGACTGATAAGAATTATTTGGAGAAAAATATGACACTTAAGATCTGATTAATGACATAATCTACTGCAATTCTCTTCATAGAATCAGCTCATTTATGGTTCTCAAATTCATATTTTGAGTCAATGTGATAGTATGAATTCAAAATCTAATTCGAGTTTGTTATTTATTGGTAGCCTCCGTGGCCCAGTAGGTGAGTAGCTAGCTGTGAAATGAGAGGCCGTGGGTTCGATTCCCACACCAGCATAAATGTTTGTGTAACAGACAGATATTTGTGTCCAGGGTCTGGGTGTTGTGAGACCGAAAGTCTCTCTTAGTCCCTGATACCCACGACACAAGACTCGTATCTTAGTGTGGGATCGGGGCTATGTATGTGACTGTTGGATGTTATTTATTTATTCATTTACAAGTGCTGTTTAGAAAAAACACATACGCTTTCTTTAGACAGGAAGAAAAGATGACACCTACATACTAATAAGTGCAAAAATACAAGGTACCTATGCATTTATTACTACTATAACATATCCTTAGGGAAATAGCGCTACAAGCTGATATACAGGTTCTTACTAGATCTGTTGCAGATGCTCCCATATGTTTTAGATCGTAGTAAGTTAATATGTACACAACAGTAGTAATTTGTCATTATTATTTTCATTAATGTTGTGAGCCCAGAAAAATGATTCTGATTTACTACCGGACAGTAAACGTTGTCATATTACTTGTAATATTCACTTTCCGCACAAAAGTCGTAAACACAACACGTTTTACAGCTTCTCATCCGTTTACTAAAACTTTGGTTGCCTACTCAAAGACTAAAACAGACTTCACAGAAGCATTAAATAAAATAAACATTTCGTTAACTGGCATTAAACTCACCTCGTCATTCCATTCGCCGTCACCGTACTCCTGATCACTTCTCTCTTCATCAGCTCTCAGCTTCTGAAGGTCTTTCATCACCACATCCAGCTGGTCAGGGCTCAGCCTGGCCCACGACTGCATCGCCGACAGCAACTCCTCATCATCCTCATCACTCGCGTCGAATTTGTCCGGCGATAGCGAATTCAGCCTCTCCAACTTTGCGTACAATTTTTCCTCGACTGTTTGCGAAACGCGACTTTTGGGCGAATTGAATTTCTCGATTTTCTCGTATATTTTGTCGAGCCGGTCCGCGAAAGACGGCGCGTCGGTGACGTAGGTCCTGATCGGATGGGTGAGGAGGACGAGAAAGAGTGAAAGACGCAACATGTTGCGCGGTTGGCGGTTGGATAGCGACTGGCACATGGCCGCGCTCGGGAATCCGCCGGCCCGGGGGAACGCGCTCGCGTGTAGACACTAGACTGTAGGCCTACTCTTGAAATCAATTCCAATCTCGAACTCGATACAGTTTCAATTCCAATCTAGAAGATATAGGAACTCTAACTCACTCAACTAAATTAAATAGAATATTTACGAACTAGCGATCGAAAATACTCTATTTCATTTAGTTACTAAAAATTCTGCCGTATTCATTTAAATTGTGCACTGGTGTTGCGTTCAAGAGTGTCAATTCTACAGTTTTCGAACCCAATCCCATTTTTTTATTGGAATCGAGTGTCAAGAGTAACCCCCTGTTCACTGTAGACCGATAATAATAATAATAATAATAATAATATAACACTTTATTCTTACACCACAACATACAAAACAGGTTACAGTATCAACTTATTTAGGTGTTACAAATTGGCGGTCTTATCGCTAAGAGCGATCTCTTCCAGACAACCATGCATGGAGAGGAATAAAATGAATTGAAATTACGGCGGTGCTGTCAATAAACTTATATAACAAGAAATACTTAGGTACTTACAAAATACATACAAATACATAGACTTACAAATAAATATACATTATAATAAACTTACATGTAACAAAAAAATACATACAAATACATAGACTTACAAATAAATATACATTATAATAAACTTACATGTATTACATACATTTAAATAGATATATAATACATACATACTTATTCATACACCAATAATACAAAAGAAATACAACAAAGGCGTAGCGTTACTGCGAGAGATAGATAAATATACAAAAAAATGTTTATGGTTTTAGTTTACGATCTGGCGGGAATGTTGCGAAATGTTAGTTTTAATTGAATTTTGATTTGTTTTATTTGCTAGAAATAAGCTGTAATCATCTTGTCCTTGGTAATTGTAGAGTGACATCATAATTTGATAAGAATACGATGTATTGACCGCAAATGATTGCTTATTTATTTGTTGTATTATAATAATAGCACACATTATAAAAAAAATGGCAAAACAAATAAAATTCAATAAATATTTAGTAAAGACAGAAACATTCTAGTACGATATACTTTTACTTAGCTTGAGTTATTAAATTAATTTAGAATGAAGTTTTATAAAATAAACGAACAACTAATTAGGTATCTTAATATATTATGTATTAATATAAATTGAAAGTCAACAAAACCTCGGCCCTACTGTTCTAAAAAAACTAAACAAGTGGCCATTACGCAAGTCGGCAACAACGAGATTTCCCCTACACTTGGCTGTACAGCGCGGTGTGATGCATTAAACACGGCTATAAATACATCGCTGTCTCGGGCACTCATTCATAGTAATGTCTGGAGTATTTAGGGGTCCGTATCACCACTGGAGATTACAGAGTACAGAACTGCGTTAATTATTGTCATTTTTTGTATTTATATTTTCACTAGCTTTTGGCCGCGGCTCGCTCGCGTGTTAGTTATTTTTGTAAGAAGAGGTATAACCACGGAGACATCTTTAGTTATTACATCTTTCTATATTTTGCTATCCCATATGAAACCGTGCCTTTTCCGGGATAAAAAGATCCTTATGTTATTCTCAGACTCCTTAACTAACACTTACAGGTAGAGCTTGTTACCGATTGTAATGGTTGATCGGTTCGGTTTGATTGTATCATTTGGTAATATTGATACTGTACCCTATTCCAAGGACATAAAGCACAGTTAAGCTCAAACAGACAACAATATATCTAGGTGTTTGTTATCATAATACCAGCCCTATGTTAAACTTACTCCACTGCTAGGGAAGGGCCGCCTCTACTAATGAGAGAGGTTAGGTTTTAGTCTACCACGCTGGCCTAATGCAAGTTGGTAGAGTTCAACTTTGAAATTCTTATGAGTATTCAGGTTTTCTCACGATGTTTTCCTTCACGGTTAAAGCAAGCGATATCAACAATGAATATACATATACACTCACGCCTGTAATCTCCGAAGGGGTAGGCAGAGGTGTAACCAGTTTACCCACTTTTCGCCGAATTTCGGTCCCATAATGTGATAGCGGGCGAGCCTATTGCCATACTGGGTACAGATTCCGGACTCCGGGCTAATACTGAGAATTTCTAGAGAGAAAAACCCAATATCACTTAACCCAACTCGAGGATTGAACCCAAGACCTCAGCACAGCAGTCGTAACGCATGCAATTACAACTGCGCTACCGAGGCAGTCTGAACATACACGTAACTTTAAAAAAGTCAGAGGTGCATGCCAAGTGTTTGTAATACTTGTTCTAACTGGATTCCTAAAGTGACGGAACGGTTCGCATATCTCTGCAAGTTTGTATTATGTCACGCCATTCTGAGAAATATATTAGTAAGTGTTTTGGTGACACAGTATGAAAGAAAATGGGTCAATAAAGAATGTTTTTTCTTGCTGTAGCAAGGGGACTGCCTCGGTGGCGCAGTTGTAACTGCGCATACGTTACGACTGTTCGGGTTCGATCCCCTGGTGGAGTAGTGTTGTTGGGTTAGGTTGGGTTATAATATTTAGAAATATTCAGTATAAGCCCGGAGTCTGGAATTGTGCCCGGTATGGCGATAGGCCTCCTATCACATTATGGGACCGTAACAAATTCGGCGAAATGTGGGTGTACTGGTTACACCTCTGCCTACCCCTTCGGGGATTATAGGCGTGAGTGTATCTGTATATGTATGTAGCAAGGGACTATGATCCCACAAACAACAATAGAGGTTTTTATAGCAAATGCAAACGTGAGTCAAAGTTTCGACAATATACTCCTACAACACGAGAAGATCCATGGGTCCGTTGTCAGCTCTATAGCCGTTCGTCAGTCTTATTATAAAAATTGCGTAGGGTTCCAAGATTTTTTTTCTGGCACGGCAAAGTGGCCACCAATGCCAATGCCGTCCAATATGTAAAAAGAAGAAAATATCAGCTATGGATTTGCAATTAACCTCTGTGTGTACGTTAATAATAATAATACGACCTTTGCCCATGTTCGAATTAAAAAGTTAATATCAAAACCACTTTACCGTTTTATTGTTTTTTATAAATATAATAAAATATTTCGCATTCATACTTCTGGATAAATTAATTATAATCAGAAATTCCATTAACACATTCAAGGTTCTATGACCATGTGAAAGTAGGTTGTACCTTGCTGCATCAAATAGTCTTCACTAATAGGTGGGCAGGGATGTAATCGCCAAAACGTCGAATAAGTAATCAATCTTTCGCGATTTTAAATAACTTATTAACGTAAATGCACGCAAAAACCAATCAATTTTATGTACGAAATTAGATTTATCTTTATTTCGGAGAAAATTTGGTGAGAGTAACAAAGTTTAATTGGGTTTATAAGTGCTTAATAAGTAAACAAAATAGGCCCGAATTAAACATTGTCACACTACTAGGAACGTGTCGCCTCTTCTTATGATAATAAGTCTAGGCCGCGTTAGGCCAGCGGTGGACTAAGAGTTAGGTGGCTGGTGGTAGGATATTATATCCGCCCGGATAGCCGGCACCGTACACAGGGTGTAAAACCCGCCATAGTGGCACACGCAAGTGTGTCGCGTTCCGGGATCAGCCAGTGTACATCCGGTTTTTTTCGGGGGTCTAGAGTTGGGGTACGTTGTTTGGTCGTTTTGTAGCCTTCTGGGTACTCCGACACTAGACCCTCGACCGCCTCTTCACATTATTGCCCATGGCGTAGTGTAAAGAAGCAGGCCGGCATGATTGTGTTGAGTAGCGGGGGATAGATTGTTTCTCGTTACTCGATACTCTGATTGGACGGCACTGCGCTTACCATCAGGTGAAGTGTGGTCACATTGCCGTGCCAGGTTAAAAAAAAAAAGATCTATCCTCTCCCACCAGTAGAGGGGCCCCTTGCCCAGCAGTGGAACCATGTATAACACAGGCCTGGTATTATTATTTTATTATATACTTACACCAAAGAAATTTACTGAAAGAAGGGTTCTTACAAATAATTGTACAATAAATTTTAGTAGACATTATAAAAATTGAATATTTAAAATAAATAAATCATTGATAGTCATAGTATTGTTTATTCTTTAAATGAATTAATAATTAAAATTGTTTCATGAATGACAATCAATTAGTTTCTTAAAAATTATGTTAATTTGTATTAAATTTTTTTTAAGTTTAAAAATTCTATTATCAATTTAATCTTAATTTGCATGCTAACGAACTGAAACAACTTTGAAACTTTTTTTTGTAGCTTTGAAAAGCAAGAAATAAAAAGGGTTTTAAATTTTTATTTATTTATATAGGTACACCAAAATCTTAGGAAAAGTCACGGCCATAAGTTAGTTTCCGTATAACAGTAAATGTAAATATTGAACCTGTGTCAACAGCGTAATGGCTACCATAAAATAATTAACATATAATATATTATTCATACTAAGGTCTATCACGTAAATCCCTGACATATATCTGTTCCAGACTTAGTCGTAAATATAATGCAGCAGTGGATATTAATGAAACACATTAAACTTTATTATTAAATAGGGAAATGCATATTCACCATACCGGCTGTTGGCGGGCTATTTGATTTAAGTGACATTTTTGAAAAGTAACAGGAGAGAAGTATAATTAATCCTATTGCGTGGATTTTGGGAGAATAAATTATAAAGACACGCAATGCATCTTTATGACTTATTGCATTTTGAGCGTTATATTCTAATACAAATATGGCCCGAAAAAAATGAGCGCTGGTAAAAATGATTTACCAGTTAGTTTAAGCGCCAAAAAAGTGCGCATAATTGAGACTAGGCTCAAAAGATGCAGAAAAATTTGCTTTTTCCGAATATGTATATGTTTCAATATCGCAAAAAAATGACGCTTATCAAATAGCTGGTCAACCGTCGACATAGTATATCTACAGCCGAATCCTATCACCACTTGGCCGGCTCGACCGGGGTAGTACCACTGTCTCACAGAAAACCAACGTAAAGTGACAGCTTACTGTCGCGTTTCGTGTGGTAAGTGAGATATCCGGAGGCCCAGATTCCCCCTTCCCTTCCCTAATCCCTATTCCTGTCCTTCAAGGCCGACAGCGCATACATGATACTTTCGGTATTGTGGATGTTCATGGGCGGTGGAGATCACTTAACATCAGGTGACCCACTGGCTCGTTTGTCGGACTATGCTATAAAAAAAACCACACAACGCGTCAATAGTTGTGATTCTAACCTAATTTCTTGAGAAATCTTCTGAACTAATCACTGTATAAAAATATATGTTAAATATAGATTTATTACGAAACTTTCCGTTTCAATAGAATTTCTAGAAGTGGTCTCAAATTAAACAAATCTCCAAAGACTGATTGGATGTTTGTTACTCAATCACGCAAAAACAGCTGAACGGATTTCGATGACATTTGGCACGCAGCTAGTTTATTAGCTGGATTAACACAGGGTATGTTTTATTCCAAAAATAACCTCCACGCGTGCGGCGCCGCGGGCAACAGCTAGTATTATATAAATATAACCGAAAATAAACAAACCTTAATAAATTTATCAGTATTTTATAAAATATTTCTGATACAAATTTATTTGTGATATAAAATTAAATTTAAGAAATTAATTAATTATTTAATCACAATTACGTAATTGTAAATAAAATTTACAATTTAATTTATTTACCTTAGCATTTAAAGAATAAGTGAAAAATAAAAAAGCTATAAAGTAAAAATTAATTAATTAAATGCATCATAAAAGTTATAGTTGCACTAATAAAATTAAGCATGCTTTAGGAGTAATTTATTCAAAGCTGTGCGTGCGTTAGCTTATCTTATCAAACGTAATCTGTTGGCTGTATTCAGACATATGTTACTTTACGTTTTATTCTATTTATTTTATTCTATTGTTACTTTACAGTATTTTGTGCACCGATAATAAAATAAATTAATAAATAACACGCAAAGTCACACACAAAGCCCTACACTAAGATACGAGTCTTGTGTTGTGTGTATCAGGAACTACGAGAGACTTTCGGTCTCACAACACCCAGACCCCGGACACAAATATCTGCCTGTCACACAAACATTTGTCCCGGTGTGGGAATCGAACCCACCGCCTCTCGTTTCACAGCCGGCAACTCGCCAACTGCGCCACGGAGGCTGTCTGGTCTGTCAATGGGTGCATCGCATCTTACATTCATATAAACTAGTAAAGCAGAAGCTACTCCGCTCCTCTTTTAACTCCTTCTAAACCACGCAACTGATTTTGAAACGGTTTTCACCATCATGTTGATAATCATCCTAATTGATATTACCTGATGAACCTAACCTATGATGAAGATGAACCTATTTGCCAAAAAAAATACTTTCACGGCTGACGTAGGCTAAGCCATAAGACATACAAAAATTATAATATAAATGGTATTTTAAAATTTATCAACAAAATTTTTTCTTCAGCTGTTCTAAATTTTGTAATCTAATTTGCACCTTTGCGTATTGGGCCGGCTCACTACTTACTAATAAGTTACCTATACGTGGATTTCATTAGTATGACAAAATTCTCTAATACTTATGACTTTACCAAGACTAAATGGAATAGAACCTGCTGACCAGTACACCTTTAGTAATTCTACTAAGCCCTTGTGACGGTAATAAATTAGTAACATTAGTTAAGTCATGGATTGACAACCTTCGGTTCTCGTGGTATATTTTACAACACTGTTTATTGGCTCATTAATTAGATTTACATTTATTACCTCTGATACTATGTTTGGTATGATCTAGCCTCACACCTGTAGATAGGATAAATTACCAAGGATTTTAGGTTAGCAAGTGAGCAAATGCTCATGTAACTGATCATCAATCTAAAGTTAATTAATGTTTTTTATGTCGTCTTTTTTTCGTATTCATTTAATTTTATATTTTTTTATCCTGGCACGCCTCACTGCACCAGTGCCGTCCAGTTAGATTATCAAGTGGCGAGAAACAATCTATCTCTCGCTACTCAACACAATCATGCCGGCCTGAAGGAGGTGAAGAAGCGGTCAAGGGTGTAGTGTCAGAGTACCCCAACTCTAGACCCCGACAAAAACCGGATGTACACTGGCTGATCCCGTTTAGCCGTTTTTGCGTGATGGGTAACTAACAAACAAACATATTTTTAATATTAGTAGGATACTGCCAATTGTAAAATCAATAAAATGTTGTCAACCACTATACAGAGCGTATTTAAATTCGTGCACACGTATTTATTGCATTCGACCCACATCTGAAACGACTTCCCATGACTATAATATTGTACTAAATCACAGAGTTGCCCGAAACGTGAGTTTAACGCGCGATAAATTTCAAATTTCACGCCGAATTCACAGATCCCAGTTTCTGCCGGGTTGGTGGTTATAAATTGAGATGGCTATTACTCTAAACATTTGCAGAAAATGCTAGCAGATGCATTAAAGGGATAGACACATCATCCATTTTTGCGCTAACATCTATACAAAATGAAGTGGTTTATGGCACCCGAGTTGCGGAGTCTTTATTTATTTAGTAGGATTATAAGTTGTGTTTGTGAATTAAAAAAAAAACCATTTTATTTCATCCTGGCCTCTTCATATACTCACACATTATTTAAGGATATTTCCTCGCTCAGCGTGTTCTACCGTCTGTATCATGAGGAATGCTCCTAAGAATTGTTTAATCCTATCCCATCCTCTCTATTCCACACCAGAACTACGGTTACTGTCTTGCGGAGCCACAGCTTCGTGATTTCTACTATCCCGGCCCGAATCAAGAGGTTTCCTAATTCGTATTTTGCCGCACCATCAAGCTGTGGAACAGTTTGCCAGCTACCGTGTTCCCTCCTTCCTATGATCCTGGGTACTTTAGGCGTAATGTGAAGAAAAAACACAGCAGGCCGGCACGATTGTGTTAAGTAGCGAGCGATAGAGCGTCTCTCGCTACTTGATACTCTAACTGGATGTCACTGCACTTACCATCAGGTGCAGTGTGGTCACTTTGCCGTGACAGGATAAAATAACACGTATAAAAAGAGACTAATCTGCATTCTACTAATAAACTTAGCTAATAACTTCTCAGGCCTTGGTGTCATGCACTCATAATTATTTATGATATAAGAGTAATAAAAAATAATGCGGCAATATTAATGGTTTTTCTTGAGTTGGCGCCAGTGAGTAAGTTAATAGCATGTTTACCAAGTACGGAATGCGTGTGGGTTCTATATTGTTGTAATTGTACTATAATCACTTCGTAGTATCCCTATTGTTTGATAAACTATGTAAATTGCTTTAATGGGAGATCGACCGAGGGTTTTTAATCGAATGATTACCGCTTTGTCATATTTTTTTTGTGTATATATCTGTATATATAAAAGAAGAAACTGACTGACTGATCGATCAACGCACAGCCGAAACGGCTGGGGTTAGAGACTTGAAATTTTGACAGTAGGTACCTTTTATCACGTAAGCATCCACCAAGGAAGGGTTTTTGGAAATACCACCCCTAAGGGGGTAAAATAGGGGATGAAAGTTTGTATGAAAATCCGTTATTTTTAAGTTGAAGGCATGAATATTGATATTTTGTATTGTATACTTTTTCTCCCAAACATGACCTCCACGCGGGCGGAGCCGCGAGCAACAGCTAGTATAAACTAATAATAAATAAAACCTAGTAGTGTACATCCGGTTTTTGTCGAGGGTGCGATGTTTGGCCGTTTTGCGGCCTTCTGAATACTCTAACACTAGACCCTCGACTGCTTCTTCACCTTCTTGCCTAAGTATAAAGTTCCTATTATTTTTAATGCGTGCAATGCATTATATTTACATGTACCCTAGTTGCCAAATATTGAAAATTATATTTTTAGAAACACACTAAATTTAGTTTTTATTAAACTAGAAGTCACTCTCAGATTAGATTACGTTAAACTCAAATACAAGCGTGTCTTAAATAGTGTATTTAAACATGTACTGAGTCTTGAGGTTACCCCATAGGAGCTGTTTATCATTATTGACCCCAGGGTCACGCCTGTCTAGAACTTAGACGGCAGTTCCTGTGATTACATATGATTGATCTGACGTTTAATATTCTTTTGAAGAGGGTCGGGAATGCTGGGTGTTGATATTACTCCATCATGGGTATGATTTGTAATGTGACGTGATATGAAAAAAGTAAACGTAATAAAATTTAAGGTCATCCTTGCATCGCTTTCCTCATTGCTGAGGGTCGTGACCTCCTTCCTCCATGAATCACTTTCTCTAGAATGATGTTTAAACATTTAGGGTAAGAGTATTGAAATACTCTTTTTAAATAAAAAGTTTTTTTAATTCATAAAAAGTACACCGACTTCAATGAAAAACAAATTAATATAATAATAATAGCCTCTTTAATTCCATAATGATTGCATACATAAAATTATTAAAATATCACAATTATTACATTTCTAGATAATACATCAATTCAAATAAAATAAATAATAATAGTTTAAAAATTGATTATTAAGTTATGTGATTATTAAAAACAAATTATGCGTCTCTATAACATTTGGGGGTTTCCCTCGATTTTTCTGAGATCCCATCATCAGATCCTGACTTGGTGCCAATGGGACCACCTGGGAAGTATGGTAAACAAAAAAAGAATTTCTCAGATCGGTCCAGGCGTCTTCGAGTAATCGGGTAACATACATAAAAAAAAAATCCGACGAATTGTTAACCTCCTCCTTTTTTTGAAGTCGGTTAATAAAAGGAGATAACAAGGCAACTGTTGTTGGCTACGATTTAATGTATGCGATGATCTTTGGATTTAAGACATTAACATAACTTCTAAACATAAGAGAGCTGATCGGTTATTGAGCTTTTCCACCGAATATATCAAGCTGAGAGCCAACGTACAGTAATTGGAAAAGCACATAAAGAAGACAACGCTATGACTACCTACGTTCAAGACAAATTTTGAGATAACGATAAGCGATGCTAAATGCTAAGGATATTTTGAATATAAATTGGATATTCAATATAAGCTTTGTTTAACCTCTCACGGATCACAAGGACACCGCTGTTCGGAAAAATGTAATTAGTGGTGAGTAAAATACAAGCCAATATCAATTTTATTTCGATAATATTAACGTTACAAATACGCTTATTACGCACGTCAATAAGGGTGAGTATTGCCAGTTTTTGACGGCACACCGGTGTCCGAGTGATCCGTGAGTGGTCGGGAACTTCTTAATAAACTTTGACAGCATCTTTAGTGTAGACGGTTCTAAATCTTAAATTACTGACTTTGTTTCTATAATTCAACATTAGTATTGTGTGTTACCTCTAATATTTTCGTAATCACTGCTTAAACATTGTTTACTTTTGCGTTTAGAATAACTTTAGCTTTAACTATTTGTTTTCTTAATAAATATAATACCATCACATTTCATCAGAATGCCCGTACACTACAATCTTTGTTCGCAGTGGTTCTGCGAAGTGCATTCGTATTAACAGCTCTCACTTCGTTCTACAATGTACGATGTTCTTAGAAAATAACTTCCTCAGAAATGTAACGTTCGACACAGTTAGGTACATGTCAACATCTCGATAAAGTTGTGGCAATTATATTGCCCGCGTTTTCATTCAACTTTATAGGTTAAGTGTCATATATAAACACTGGATCTTATATAAAAATATTAGTGCTCAGAGAGAGAGAAATTAACTTTAAGAAATATTTAAATGTTTGTCATCAAATCTTTTAAGTAACGCTGCTTTTAAATACATCATTTCACCTTCACCTTTACATTCACACAATCCTGACCCTACACTAGGTCAAAACTGTAGTATAGGTATCAAGAACTACGAAGGACTATGGTCCCACAGCACACAGACCCGAAACAAATATCTGTCACACAATTCCTTTTAGTGCAGGGATAGAACTAAAGCATCTCGTTTTACAACCGGCTGCTCGCTCGCTGCACCAAGGAGGCTGTCAAATTTAAATGTCAATTCGACAACTAGACAAGTATGGAATTCAATAACTTGATAAATGCGATTATTAGGTACTGAAAAAATCACAAATATTTACAAAATCATTGCTGACATTCTTTTTTTTTTTTATTGTATAGTACGACAAACGAGCCAGTGGGTCACCTGATGTTAAGTGATCTCCACCGCCCATGAACATCCACAACACCGAAAGTATCATTGTCGGCCTTAAAGGACAGGAATAGGGATTAGGGAAGGGAAGGGGGCATCTGGGCCTCCGGATATCTCACTTACCATACGAAACGCGACAGTAAACTGTCACTTTACGTTGGTTTTCTGTGAGACAGTGGTACTTCCCCGGTCGAGCCGGCCCATTCATGCTGTAGACAAATATGTCTACAGCGTGGCTCTACCACTTTTAATTATCTCGGAGGATTAACTCCCCTGAGTGTTTCAATTGTTATTTACAGTGATCCCCTAGGTTTTTTTTATCCTGGCACGGCAAAGTGACCACACCTGATGGTAAGCTCAGTGCCGTCCAGTTAGAGTATCAAGTAACGAGAAACAATCTATCCCTCGCTACTCAACAATTATGCCGGCCTGCTGTGTAGCTTCTCCACACTACGCTATGGGTTAACTTAATGGTTCATTACTGACTCTGAAATTAACTTGTGTAAGAAAGCAACAAACCAGCGAATTAAAAACAAGATAAGTAAAAGTTTCTTAATTCATAGAAAGTACACCGACTTCAATAAAATACAAATTATGCGTCACTATAAAATTTGATGGTTGCCCTTGATTTCTCTGAGATCCTATCATCAGATCCTGACTTGGTACCAATGGGAAAGTGAAATTACCTGGAAAGTATACCCTTTTAAACAAAAAAAGAATTTCTCGAATCGGTCCAGGCGTCTTCGAGTAATGGGGGAACATACATTAAAAAAACGATTCCGACGAATTTTTAACCTCCTCCTTTTTTTGAAGTCGGTTAAAAAAGCAAAAACAAATTAAATTAAACCAATTATTAATCAAACGTTATAGTTGAGGAAGACTGACATCGCGATAAATTGCTGTGAAGTATATTTTAAATGTTACTAACATTATGGTGATTTACTCTTTTCTCCTACATATTTTTAATACGTGGTTAATCATATCGATTTCCAAAATTTATTAATAATGCTCCCTTCATTCTTCATTCAATTTCTTCAGCGTAATTTAAATTTTCTTAAATCTTTTAATTTAGTTTGTCTTTATTTTCAACAATGTCATCTTCATTGCAATTTTGATTATCAGACCTTCGCTAATTCCATATCATAAAATGTATTTTAGTTAATGAAATATGGAATGCATATGGATTGGCGCCGTGAATGTCGTGAAATCACAATTTGGCTTCACTTAACCATGTCGGTCGGCTTGACTCATAAGAGCCGCCATGCCCCTACAAATCTTTTTTTAGAACCGAGCCGAAGTTACGGTGTTTTTTCCCTTTTGTCGACCTAATTAAATATGGAGACGTCCTTCAATGTGTCTGACTCCTGACTCAACAACAACCTAAGTTATGTTTGTGACTTCGTTCAGAACTTTTAAGTTTTCGCTATTATAATAATACTAGCCCTGAATTAAACACTAGGTGTTACCCGCGGCTCCGCCCGCGTGTATGTTATTTTTGGAAGAAAATATATACCGCATATGGAGGCAACTTAAGCTATTACACCTTATCTATCTTTTGCTATCCCATAGGACGCGTGCAATTTCCGGGAAAAAAATGAAGCCTATGTCATTTTTGATCCCTAAACTATGCAAAAATTATGATGATCCCTTGCTCTGTGAAAAACTAAACTATCCCACGGGCATTGTACATTTTTCTAGGATAAAAAGTAGCCTATGTGCTATTCCAGACTATAATCTACCTCTGTACCAAATTTCAACCAGATCCGTCTAGCCGTTGTAGCGTGATTGAGTAACAAACATCCATCCATCAAAACATTCGCATTTATAATATTAGAAGGATTAGGAAGGTATCCTTCAATATTAAATTTTTATTTTAGTTTATACGTATAACTGTTAAAAACAATTTGAAAATTTAAAACGGTTTTTGGAGGACTTAATACTCCACCCGTCCCAACTCTTTGTTTAACCAGTCACATATCAAATGGTATGCCGGCGCGCCAATACTCGCCGTTCTTACATGCTATTTCCACCTTTAATGCAATGTAAATAAAATTGATTTTGGCTTCTATTTAATCTGTACTACCTTACTTTTTACAGCTGCTGGTAACGGACTCATCAGTACAACCCTATCACTCCGACCTATGACGAGGCTCTTGGCAGACATCTATCTACTCACCAACTGATTGGGTCGTGACATCATCCGCGTCTGGTGCATCTTGACTTACAAGTGGATACATTGTAGACAGTATGTCTTCGCTAATAGACAGCTTTAGTATTGTTTGAAGTAGCTCCGTGTAGTTGCTGTCGTGTTCTAGTTTAGTGATGCATTAATTTAGTGCATTAGAATTTTGACACTAAAAATTTTATGCAAGTAGGAATTGTAGCGATGTTTATATGTCTACCGACCCGCATTAGGCCGAACACCTCTCATTAGTAGATGAGGCCCGTGCCCAACAGTGGGACAATGTAATACAGGGCTTGCATTATTATTAGTATACTTAAATTACCAAATCTACACATACTACGACATGGGCTGGTTAAACTCATAACAAAGATTGATTTATTTGTTTCAGTACCAACAATACGTTGAATTCTTTACACTTCGTGACCCATTGTTTCTTTCGAACGCCCTTTACCAGACGGTAAGAAACAATAACCTGTTAGTAAGTGTTCTGCCTTCATGTTCATTCAGAGTTCTGTCTGCTCAATAAATCTATTAGTAAAGGATGCTTTTCCATCGTCGGCGTAAGAGATACGTGCTCAAGGAAGATAGACATCATTCATAAGTTCGCCACAGTTAATAATAAACAGTAGTGTTATAATTTAATTTCTTTAAATACGCCTGATCATAAAGAATTGTAAGATATCTTAATATCTTACAATAGGCTAGTTGTCTATTTTTGGGAAATCGTTTTGTTTTATTCGGCATGGTCTATATATTATTTTTCTTTTTTTTTATACTGGCACGACAAAGTGACCACACTGCACCTGATAGTAAGCGTAGTGCCATCCAATTAGCGTATCGAGTAGCGAGAGACAATCTATGCCCCGCTACTCAACACAATCATGAATGTGAATTATAAAATATTCTCATTAATGAACATAAAACATACGTTTTCAAGATTTCATTTGCACTTTTATTATTTTATTTTTCCCACCAAAACGCTACCAACTGTCATGGCCTTTCGTGTGACGTGACTATCCAAAACTAATAGACGTTTGGCTCAGCGTTTAATAGATGTTTCGAACGGTGACGTCATGCATGACTGTTTGTGTTTCATGCCACGTGACATGAATGCTTAATTTTTAAATATTTGTTCCTCGAACGTATTAAATAATCAAATTGGTTTTATTTTCTATATTTTTAGACCTAAATATATTATAAAAAACAAAATTCTATCAGGTTTTCACTTACTGTCAACTACCCTATTGACAACAATTATTATAACAATATTCTTTGTATTTTCGTAATTTTGCAATGTCTCCCATTTTTCATGTCTTTTTTTTTTTTTTTTTTTAGTGCCTGGATAGGCAGACGAGCAGACGGGCCACCTGATGGTAAGTAGTCACCGCCGCCCATAGACTTCTGCAATGCCAGAGCACAGCAGAGCCGCTGCCTACCGTTGTCTGACATAGACGTTCCATTTTATTATCGCATTCTGTTTTTAAAACCCTCGCCGTTTAAAAATAATAATATACACAACCGTTCGGATCAACTAGGCTCGTCCACAATTAGCTGTTTTATAATCATTAAATGTAAAATATACTACATACATTAAATGTAATGCTTTGAATTATAAAAGAATGATTATATATTTAGAAACACATCAGAGTGCTATTTTAAGGTGGATACCTTAAATGGCACATAAAGGACGATCACCACTGTATTGATCAATTTAATGATCACAGTTACACATCTCAGTGCCCACCGTTAACAACTCCATGTCAGGATGTACCAAATACCAATTAGTCACAAGTGCGCACGGACAGCATAACGCTCTATGCTGAACTGCCACTAGACTAATAGTGATATAGGACAATGAGAGCTGATGCTCACCATACGTCCGTGCAGTAGACAGCCCCAGAACGGACTGTGCTATAGAGCGCCCGAGCGCTCCTTTTAAAGCAAACCTTTACCCCACTCCATTGGTAATTATCAATCTACCCACAGATATTTATGAAATATCCTCGATATGTCTTATAAATGGGTCTTACCCTCACAATCTACCCACAGATATTTATGAAACTCCCTCGGTATGTCTAATAAATGGGTCGTACCCTAACTATACTATACAGATTTGACAGCCTCCGTAGCGTATTCAGCAAGTAGCCGACTAAACGCTATTTCTTTTTATCATATGCCCATTCCAAAAATAACGTTATATTTCCCCTTAAATTCCGGTCAGTCCTGACATTGATTCCGTACAAATGTCAGGACTTTAAAAGGGCGAATAACCTGTGAGTTTATATTGGTATTCCTTCAAGATTAGTCAGAAATACCGGCATCATCTGGCAAAAATTGACGTGTAAAAGCGATGTCAGTGACCCTATTTATAGAATAAACGATTTGATTTGAGTGAAACCAGGATTCAATCCCCGAGACAAAAGTTAGTGAAATATTTTTCAGCTCTAGATGATGTGAGATCAAAAATCTGTCATTGGTACCCACGGCAAAAGAGAACTATATCTTATAGTAGGGGAGCCCAAGCGTGTATTTCGGGATTTACTAAAGCGCGACAGATTAATATACAGGGGGATACCTTGTACCCGGTTAAGTACCTCCACAAAACATGAGACCCATATATAAGGCCGCCCGTGAAGGATACAGGATCAGATTAGTAAAAAAAATTGACCATCAGAAATTCTCGAGCGCGTCAGATTAAGGTAGGGTGAGTTAATTACATCCTAAAAAGTGTATATTCCACTAATCTGACAATTTGAGAGTGACGTAAAAAAAGGGGAGGGCAACAAAGTTGTAAAAAAAAACGTCATCTCGACATTCTCGAGCGTAGCTAAATTTTTTTTTATTTTGAAGGAAATAACTCAAGAATAATTAAAAATATATAATCTGACAATTTCCGCTAGCCGAAATAACCAAAATTCGTCGATAAAGTTAAGTTTTGAACGACTAAACCGATCGGAATCTACTAAACGGCGTTCTAAAGATTTCCCTCAAAATTAGATTTCCTGTGAATTTGAACCCATTCGGACCGATAGATTTTGAGAAATTTTGAAAAATCACGAAAAAAAAAATTTTTTATGTGGTTTTTTTTAAATAACTTTTAACCGGCTGTATGGATTAACTTCAAAAACTAATCCGTCTTTGAGCTTGAAAAACCACATTGATCGCCACCAAGCTGGTCAAAATCGGTTGATTCGTTCGAGAGCTATATTTAGATATATATATAATATATGTTTCGTTCTAAATATAATTTATGTGATATTTAGAGCTCGCTGAGTTCAAAATATAGTTCAAAGTACAATTTTAAGCGCCCAGGAATAGAATTAGCGGGAAGTTGCAGGGATGGCCTTTAAGGTGAACCGTTTTTCTAATTTTTTTTTGTCAGATCAGGCGAATCCCTCTAGATAATCGTCAGATTATGAGACAGTAGGTTTAGAACATAAAGATGAACCATATATATCTTAATCTGACGCGCTTGAGTATTTCAAAATGGCGAATTTTTTTTGCACATTATGAAAATGGCCGCGAGTTTGCGTCCCATCGAAATCGTCAGATTAGTGAATGAGAGCTTTTTTTTGGTGCACTTAACACTCCCTTAGAAAATCTGACGCGCTGGATTATTTTTTTTTTTTTCATTTTCAACCCTTAAATACAACCACCCGCATCATGCAAACGATCAGATTAACATACGTACATTATTAAAAATACGTAGGGCATTGATGCTATCAATATCTGACGCGCTCGAGGATGTCCATGCAGCAGTTTTTTTTTACATATTTAAAAATCTATAGCCGCTTCCCCCACCGATGTAAAGGTATATATCATATAACATTTTTTTCTTCTTATCATCTAAGCTTTGCATCCCAATAGGTCTCTACGACGCTCGAGTAAATCCCCATTTAGCATCGTGGGCTCCTCTACTATTACTGCGGGATCGTGACTAGGGTGGGTGTTATAATAATAATAATAATACTAGCCCTGTATTAAACATTGTCCCACTGCTGGGCACGGGCCTCCTCTACTAATGAGAGGGGTTAGGCCTTAGTCCACCACGCTGGCCTAATGCGGGTTGGCAGACTTCTCATACCTTCGATAAATTCTCAGATATGCAGGTTTCCTCACGATGTTTTCCTTCACCGTTAAAGCAAGCGATAATTAACATTTTAATACACACATAACTTTAGAAAAGTCAGAGGTGTATGCCACTTGGGTTTCGAACCTACGACTTTCGTCTTGACAGTCCGTACCGCAATCAACTAGGCTATCGCTGCTATATTGCTATATTACAAATGCATATTCGTGTGCATCATAAAATAGACATAACCTACTGTTAAGTAACTCTACCATGGCATTGGTGTGGGGCCTGAATGCAGTCACGTGTCCTGCACATGTCTTAGGTCGTCACCCTTTCCACCAGCCTATATTTGCACCCCCAACCACCTTTATACCCAAGGGATAAAGTCTTTAATCGCTTGCTGTATCCTTTGCCTTACTACAACTGCAGACAGGATGGTCTGTTAGGACCCACAATGGGAATTTTAATGATAATACCTCAGCGTTTTTGGTTTAATTATTTGTTAAGCAAAACAGTATCTAGGGAATTCCTGCTTTGAATAAAATGATTACTCAGAAGTGTGAATCTGGAATATTGCTTAGAGCTTCCGTGCTGCAATTGATTGATACGGTGTGATTTGTTTACTAATGGTTTTGGTATATGCACCGATTGTCTAGTTTGAATTATTACCTTATAAAAAGTCACAGGTTCGATATTTAGGGTAGAATTTGTTGATGAATTTCTTAGGTTATACTTTTTAGTTCATTATTACAAGGACTCATAAAGAAATTACCTAAAGACATGCTAATTTAAAAGTATATACATATACACTCACGCCCACAATCCCCAAAGGGGTAGGCAGAGATGTAACCAGTTCACCCACTTTTAGCCGAGTTTATTACGCCATACCGGGCACAATTCCAGACTCCGAATAAGAAACAATACATTAGAAAAGGTTATGATACAGCAATACCTATAAATTTATTCTTTAATACATAGAAACTATCGTCAAGCCCTGGCAAGGATAACGATTAGAAAAGAGAAAAAACTAAGAATTGAAAGAGGAAAACCGACAAATGAAAGGAGATGACGATCAAGAGAAATAACAGGGATTTTAGGGGTTTTGTTGATTACATACTGCCAAAATTTACTGGTATCATATAATGCTATATTTAACAAAGTCTCATACAAATCGGTTTAGTCATTTCAGCACTATATTAAAGAACACATGTAAATAGTAGGTCAAATATTTACGGGTTATTTATGTTGGATATCTGCCAGGCTATACTAGCATTTACACGTGACTTTCTTTGTAATAATATGTCATGGACATACGACTATTGTGGTCATAAACACAAAAACGAACAGTAACTTATCTGCAAAAATATTTTATTGAAATTCAAAATATAGGTAAGTAAGTAGATAGGTTAGATATAACCCTTCTATTCCGTTCAGTCGGGTAAAAACAAACATCCACTGTTGCCGCTTAAAAACATACTGTCCTAGACACCTATGAGAAAGTCGAATGAATGAAAACAACCAACAGTCACATATAGTTCTGACCCTACACTAGGTAAAACCTGTATCGTTAGTATCAGGAACTACAAGAGAATATGGTCCCACAATACTAACAGTTACTTCGGGAGTAACTGTATTGCAGACCAGAATAATAGGTTTGTTAACACGATATTTACTATTATTTTAATCAATAATTGCGTGTTCTACCGTCTGTATCATGGCGAATGCTCTGAAGAATTGTTTGATCTTATCCCATCCTCTCCCTTCCATACCATAACCACGCGTACTGGATTGCAGAGCCATTGCGTGGTATCTACTACCCCGGCCCGAACCAAGAGGTTCGCAAACCTGTTTTGCCACACCATCAAGCTGTGGAACAGTTTGCCAGCTACCGTGTTCCCTCCTTCCTATGATCCTGGGTCCTTCAAGCGTAGTGTGAAGAAGCTAAACAGCAGGCCGGCATGATTGTGTTGAGTAGCGAGGGATAGACTGTCTCTTGCTACTTGATACTCTATCTGGACGGCACTGCGCTTACCATCAGGTGCAGTGTGGTCACTTTGGCGTGCCAGAATAAAAAAAAATACCATACCGTTACTTTCATGTGTTAAAAGACATTAACAATAGTTAAAACTAACTACTGTTAAAATAACACGACCTCAATATGTCAATTGCAGAGTTAAAAGTTAAAATATTGATTATAAATGAAAAGTGTACAGCAACAAAAATAAATACTGTGCCAGCATACAAATAATTTATTATAATTAGGATGCGCGGCCGAGTTATCTATTCCGTGAAATAATAAACGTTCGCCGTAGACTCTCCGGCGCCGAATAGCCGAGTTCCCAGTACAGACTACATAAATAACTATTACTAACATCGATTAAACAGATTTATTCGATTGTGAATACGTTAAAATGGTCACTATTTAGAATTTCAACACTTACCTAGAGTAGGATTTCTCTGTTATTTAAATACATGCCACGCCCATAGTCCTAGCATGATGCCGTACAATCTTAGCAGGCGTAGCAGGAACAGTACATAGTCTCTAGTCTGTCTCTAGTCTCGGCTAGCTACATGCCGTCTGCACTACAACTGCCAATGATATGACAAGAGCTAATGACATAACAGATTATGTAATTGACAGCCTCCGTGGCGCAATCGGCAAGTTGTAAAACGAGAAGTGGTCGATTCACTCACCAAGATAGACAAATATTTATGTGTGTGTGTCGTGGGACTGAATGACCCTCGTAGTATTCACGATAAAAGATCTTTCTGTGGAGTCAGGACTATGTGTATGACTATTATTTATTCCTAAAGGATGCGACTGAAGCAGCTTTGATTGAAGAATAACTTAACCTGGCAACGTGACCACACTACACCTGATGGTAAGCGGCTGAGTACTCTGACACTAGTGTTGAGTTGAGTGTGAGTCTAGACTCTCGACCGCTGCTTCACCCCCTTGCCCAATGGCGTAGTGTGAGGAAGCCACACAACAGGCCAGTATGATTGTGTGGGGTAGCGAGGGATAGATTGTGTCTCGCTACTTGATACTCTAACTGGACGGCACTGAACTTACCATCCGGTGCAGTGTGGTCACTGTGCCGTGCCAGGATAAAAAAAAACCTTAATAGAAATTTCACTAAATATTCTCACATATTTACAAACTCTAGTCAACGGTAAAATCCGTGAGAAGAAATCCAAATGTAGTTTACAATTATAAGTGCTAAAATTAATTCTGAAGACATGATGGTATTTACGCGAGTTGAATTTGGAGCAACAGCAAATTTATTGGGAATGTATGTCTGTCTTGTTACGAATACTGATTTGTGATTCATTCATAGATGATGTCAACGTCTTCTTGACTAATATTGTCTATGTATGTATAAAAAAACGATAGGTATTTGTATGTTGCCTATGTATAACAAAAAACTTTTTTTTACTTCCTGGAAAAGCAGACGGGCCTCCTGATGGTAAGTAGACACCGCCGCCCATAGACTTCTGCAATGCCAGGGCACAGCAAAGCCGCGGCCTACAACAAAGCTGCTGTCTACAAAACTACAATTCTCATAGTAATGGCACCAACGCACTGCAAACCTAAAAAGAATAAGTCTTTATTAGGTAACACGGCGTCCAAAATTCAATTCAAAGCATTGAATATAAAAGAAACATCATTAACAAACTCCAAAAATGGTGATGACCAAATGAAAGTGACATCATGCAAGAAACACCAAGTTCACGACCAATCAATCTGGAGAAAGCAGATGTGATGTTAACGAAGCAATTGAAGTTGATCGTGATACGCGGAAGATGGGACTCGACACTGCCATATGGCGCATTAGTAATTGTTCACATTCTCAATAAGGAAGATTTAAGATCTTGGTTTGACTCAACTTAAAGCAATTGACTAGTTTAAGCTCTTCAATCTCATTACATTGTTAACAAATAACTTCAGTTACAATGTTTTGATTGATATAAAAATGAGAATCTAGAGTTTTGCAGAATAGGGTAGTCGACACGATGTTTTTATTATTTTAATAAACAAGTTACATTACCTACAACCTTACACTACGCATCAATTTTTGCTCAAACCAATACTTTAATGGGACCTCAAGTAATTTTGAATAATTTTACGGTAAGCTGTGTTTGCTATGCCAGGGCATTGCAGAAGTCTATTCGCGGTGGTGTCTACTTCAGGTGGCCCGTCCGCTCGTCTACCTATCGAAGGACTAAAAAAAATTCTGTTTTCGCTAAAGAGCGTCTTTTGCGTATTATATTCGGTTGCATATTGAATAATGTACAAAATTAAACACAGGAAACTACCTTATTTAGAAAAGAGTTTATTTAGTCATAGTATTACACCATCAAACGATAGCTGCTCTTTAGCGGTCTTATATTATTATTAATCTTTTTTATTAAAATAATGTTTTCAATTTAATTTTGATTAAAATTTACTTCTCACAGACTCTTAGCTTAAAATATTTTACTTATTTTAAGAGTGCCACTAAATTGTATGCACTAAGGTGATCGTAGAGCGAAGACGCTATGCATGATGTAATATCTCGCAACCGTTGAGTACTCAGATTCCGACATAAATCTTATATGAGGTTATTAATTATCAAAGTGTGGCGACTTCCTTGGTGGCGCAGTTGTAATTGCGCATGCGTTACAACCGCTGTGCTGAGGTCTCGGGTTCGATCCCCGGGTCGGGTAAAGTGATATTGGGTTTTCTATCTAGAAATTCTCAGTATTAGCCCGGAGTCTGGAACCTGTGCCCGGTATGGCGATAGGCTCGCCCCCTATAACATTATGGGACCGAAATTCGGCGAAAAGTGGGTGTACTGGTTACACCTCTGCCTACCCCTTCGGGGATTATAGGCGTGAGTGTATATGTATGTATGTATGTAATCAAAGTGTGATTTATACAGACTTTATCCACGATCGCTGTTGTGTGAAGTTCCATAACCTGTGGAATAGTTTAAAAGTAAAAGCATTATTGAAGTGAAAACTTCTTTAGGAACGTTGTGCACTTGGGATGGGCAAAAAGCACTGAACTCGCGTGACTATCACGCTCAGATTAATTAACTTCTAACATAAGCACGTCTACGAAGTTCTATAATTATTGACAAGATTACATATGATTACATAAACAAAAAAGTTACTTCTTCATGGACACTGTTTCAAAAAAGAACATTGTAATTTAAAAGTTTTAAGCCTACGTTTTTTTGTTTTTAAGATTACACTGGAAATAATAAATATGTCCTGTCATCGAGCGGATTCTAAGATGTTTACCCAAAACATTGACTTTTCACTTCATTCTCCTTCGGTTCATTGACCCAAAACAAAAGATAAAATGACAAATAAAAATCTTTCAGTTATTTAAGCGTAGATCTTTTGGATTTAAAATTCTAAGCTAAAATATTATGCTATATATTGACAGTTAAATCTCTCCGGTCCATTAAGCAACAAGTCATCTTGTCAAATCCCCACGAGACTTTATACAATAGAGTGTGATAGTGTTACGCCTAACGAGTCACGTAACGAAGTTGGGTGTGGTAATTTCGAACTGGTAAGCTACATTCCATGCTAATTGCTTTAATTGGATGTAACTAGAAATGTCTCCATGGATAGATTCCCAAATGAATCTGCCTTATTATTCACGCCGTTTTTATTACTTGTTCAAATTACATTGGGCTTTTTTATCCTAACGCGGCAAAGTAACCACACTGTATCTGATGGTAAGCGCAGTGCCGCCCAATTAAAGTAACGAGAGACAATATATCCGCCGCTACTCAACACAATCATGCCGGCCTGCTTCTTCACACTACGCCATGGGCAAGAAGGTGAAGAAGCGATCGATGGTTTAGTATCAGAGTATTCAAAAGGTCGCAAAACGGCCAAACATCGTACCCCAACACTATCCCCCGACAAAAATCAGATGTATACTGGTTGATCCTGGAACGCGACAAGTTGCGTGTGCCACTATGGCGAATTTTACACCCTGTGTACGGTGGCCGCTATCCGGGCGAATATGCAAAACGTGTCTGACTGTTGAGTGTATTTTTTTAGTTATTAACTTTACCTACAAGTTATCTTATGACTTCCCTTATGTGGTACTGTTCTGTATACTAGGTTTCTGGATCACTCTGTATAGATGATATAACTTGACTTTTATGATAGACATTATTTACGAATTGCTAATGTAAGCTGTGACTTAGTGAATTTGAATGAGAGGTGGAAAAGTACCTAAAGTACATTCGTCTTGTACTTAACTTGGTTCTAGAGAGTAATTTTAGCTACTTATTAGTCTAAATTTTAATTTAATCATTCTGGTCCTCTTTTGTTTTAATTAAAGCTTTAATGTAGATCTTAGTTCTTCTCTATGCTTGTAACGCTCATAAAATATTTGTGAGTCCATGGTCGAAGTTTGGAATCAATTTAAAATCGTTGATTGATTTGTAAACACGACGTAAAGGCATGTTTACATCTAAATCTGTCAAGATGTAATTTATAAGAAACTGCTGGAATTATAGGCACAAGGCAGCGTTACATACCACCGCTACATATATCTATACATATATAAATGAATCCCTATTTCCCTTTGGTCACGTTGATTTTGCTTGTGTTTGTAATTCAAGCAGTGATAACCTAGATGGTTGCGGTACGGACTGTGAAGACAAAAGTTGTATGTTCGAAACCCAAATGGCATACACCTCTGACTTTTCTAAAGTTATGAATGCTAATTATTGCTTGCTTTAACGGAATTGAGCCCGGTATGGCGATAGGCTGGCCAAGTATCACATTATGGGACCGTAATAAATTCGGCGAAAAGTGGGTGTACTGGTTACTCCTTTGCCTACCCCTTTGGGATTGCAGGCGTGAGTGTATAAAATGTATCCATGTCCAAAAGTATATTTGTCTAATGCGCTACTTTTTTAGTTAGGAATCGTCTTAAAGATTTCCTTGTACTTCTTTAGAGAATTTTCATTAAAAAGGACTTTATAGAAAAATATGTTCAAATTTGCAAATACATAATAAAAATGTATTTAAAATTACTAATTATTTAGTAATCCTAAAGTTAGTGTAGAATAGATATAAAAGTATCATAGTATGTGTTACTCTAGTATAGTTAACATTTAGTGAAACCGAGCAGGTTTATTGACCTTAGCATTCCTTGCGGTTGCAACGGGTCAGAACTTAGAATGTCTCTCCTAATTATGTTATTGAGATAAATAGCCACCTTATTGGCAACGACAATACGCTGGCTGAATACATGCCATTTTTCCTTATGTGTAAAATTGTAAAAAGATTTCCAAGAAATATTTGAGAAGTCTGCAATCGCTATTTAAAAAAAGTAATGTAAAATATTAATTTATTGCCAAACCTTCTCCCAAGTGTTCTTAAATAGTGGAAAAATCTTTAAAAAGCATAATATTCTGGTTCTTGGTTTAAAATATGTACTAACTATTATTTCTATTCATGCGTGTTCTATTGTAAAAGAAGTATTGAGATCCTAAAACGAGCCTAACTACACTTTCAACGTTCCTAAAATTGAAATAACAAATAAATACTATAAAAAAACACTGCATTTCGGGCGGCCGAAACTTCCAATTCATTCGTTTTTTGTAAAGGAGGTAACGGTTAAGGATAACTGGTCCAAGAATGACTCCATAACATAAATCTTACAGTGCAGAAACTTGCGGTTATTCTTTAAAATACTAACTTCCAAACCAACGTATACGTATGTTTTTGTATTATAATGTGGGTACTATCGAATATGTGTTTAAATTCCTAATATTAACAAGCTTCGTATTTTTAAAAGTAATGAATAATTTGCGCGTGGTAACGACATTACCAGACGCAAATTATTCTTAGCGCACGCAAATGGCGATCGAAAATGCTAGAATTGAAAAAAGAACATATTTTT
This sequence comes from Laothoe populi, assembly GCA_905220505.1. Classification (NCBI taxonomy): domain Eukaryota; kingdom Metazoa; phylum Arthropoda; class Insecta; order Lepidoptera; family Sphingidae; genus Laothoe; species Laothoe populi. The sequence goes on along the minus strand of HG992155.1, from coordinate 1,553,800 downwards.
TTTTATTATTCTGGCGCGGCAAAGTGACCACACTGCACCTGATGGTAGGCGCAGTGCCGTCCAGGTAGAGTATCAAGTAGCGAGAGACAGTCTATCCCCCGCTACTCAACACAATCATGCCGGCCTGCTGTTTAGCTACTTCACGTTACACCTAAAGGACCCAGAATTATAGGAGGGAAGAAACACGGTAGCTGGCAAACTGTTCCACAGATGATGCGGCAAAAATACGAATTTGCGAACCTCTTGGTTCGGGCCGTGGTAGTAGACACCACGAAGCTGTGGCTCCGCAAGCCAGTACGCGTGGTTCTGGTATGGAAGGGAGAGGATGGGATAAGATCAAACAATTATTCAATGAGAAACAACAAAAACAATCGATGTTTCTACTAAAAAGTGAGGTTGACGTGATAGATGAAAAATTATCTTAGACTTTACAAGATTTATCCGAATTTATCGCCGCATTTATAATAATTTATTCATTTATGATAATCATTTTTGTCGGGGGTCTAGATTTGGGGTACGATGTTTGGCCGTGTTGCGACCTTCTGAGTACTCTGACACTCGACCCCCGACCGCTTTTTCACCTTCTTGCCCATAGTCTAGTGTGAAGAGCCTCACAGCAGGCCAGCATGATTGTGTTGAGTAGCGAGGGCTAGATTGTTCCTCGCTACTTGATACTCAAATTGGACGGCACTGCGCTTACCATCAGCTGCAGTGTGGTCACTTTGCTGTGCTAGAATAAAAAAAACAGTATCTATAACTCGTGCGGTGTAATCGATTGCCTTCTCCAGCGAATGAGCGCACTCACTTCACTCTCGTGAACAATCGTCAATTTACCGCACTAGTTACACAAGATGATTATGTAGGGATATTCTGGAACAACACGTATAAAATTTGTATAGTGCACTTACACATGACGTTATTTGTGAAAATATTGTGCTTTCTATCTTATAACACATTTAAAAAAAATCTCTTTATTTATAACACAAAATAGAGCCAGTCCCTTGGTCTGTTACATGAAAAAAATAAAACACCGCTTTTTAATACTTGAACGTGTCTAAACCTGCAGCAGCCATGATAACACTTCATTATCCTTGCTGTTCAGTATGTCCTTGTCTGATACAATAAGAGCGACAGAGACGCATGCGGCATGATTGTTGACACAACGCTCACCAGCTGCAACTGTTTCTCGGTACCGATACATAGATTTGCCTCGAACGCTTAATTTTGTTTTGGTTATAAATATTAATAGAGGAATTAGTGTATTTAAATATATTTGTGTTATTAGCAATCTGTATAAGCCGGTATATTAAAAAAAGTCATTTTAAGCAATTTAATAAAAACCCTATCACCACTTTATAATACCAGCTGTTGCTCACGGCGTCGCCTGACATCCATTGGCCCCTCTCCCGTGGGTCAAACTTTTTGATCTTGGCACGGCAAAGTGACCACACTGCACCTCATGGTAAGCGCAGTACAGTCCAGGTAGAGTCTCAACGAGAGACAATTTACTCACTCAACACAATTATGCCGGCCACTGCGTAGCTTCTTCACACTACACCCAAAGGACCCAATATCATAGGAAGGAGGGAACACGGTAGCTGGCAAACTGTTCCACAGCTTAGCTAGCTTAGCTTTTTCCGGGCCACTAGTACACTATAAAATGCAAAATCATTATTTCAAATCTTATTGGATGGATATTTAAATATGAATCAAAATACTTAAGATTCTACCATAAAGCACGATTGGCTGGCGGCCGGTGCGGTATTCGGGCTAGACTCCAAACAAATTTTATATGTCACATAATTATGATGTTTTTGTGCATCGAACCCACGGCCTCTCGTTTCACAGCCGGCTACTTGCACCATGGAGGCTGTCATACATCATTGCATACTGTACAGACATATCGCTATCGCCGGTCTCCTCGGTCTTGCACTTCAGTAAACTTAATATGGTGCAGTCTTTGCAACAAGTTTAACTTTAGTTAGTCGCCGGTTTAACGATGCAATTTTTTACCTTTCTTTAAATTTTAAACCCTGTTGGGTCACGCCCATAGTTCTGACCCCACACTAACGAAACCTGTTCGTTTGCAAGTCCTCTGGGGTTGCAGATGTTCATCGGCGGCGGTGATCACTTTCCATCAGGTAGGTGAGCCTCCTGCGCGTTTGTCCCCTTTTACCATAAAAAAATATGTTTAGTGGGTATCCGACTACAGTGCCACAACACCCAAACCCAAATAAAACGTTGGTCTCGTTTTGGGACTCGAACCCATACTACGAGCCGGTAACTCGCTCGCTGCGCCACGGGGGCTTTGTTTGTTTGTTTGTTTGTTTGTTTGTTTGTTTGTTACCTCTTCACGACTAAACGGCTGAACGGATTGTAATGAAATTTGGTAAGGGAATAGATTATATCCTGGAGAAGGACATAGGCTATATTTTTTCTCAAAAACAACCTTGAAAGGGGTCAAATAGGAGGTCAACATTTGTATGGGAAATCTATCATTCCTCAAGTTAGGGATTTGAAAATTCATATTAAGGCTTTTGGTAGGAAATAGCAAAATACGTGTTTCAACGTTTTTGAAAAATCATCCCTGAAAGGGGCAAAGTGAGGTTAAACTTATGAGGTATTCTTTAGATGCAATCTCAAGATTCAGGCACAACAACTGAGAGGCTGGACAATCGCTACAGGTGCCTCAGTACAGAGGACAACTCCTTGGATTGTATACTTCTGCTCCCGAAAGTAACCTCCACGCGGGCGGAGCCGCGAGCAACAGCTAGTGATTTTATATTTCTCTATAAGAGATCCTGAATCAAGACGTGTAGTATGTAGTTATATGGTCTAGTCGGATAAATATTATGCTGAAAACTCAACTTCCTTTCTCCTGCATCACAACTTTTGTTTAAGTTTTCGATTTGAAAATTCATATAACAACATCGGAGTTGTAATGTGCTCAACGTGGCTATAGATTCTTCCACCTACCACATCATAAGATGGAAATAAGCTCGGTGTTGGTACTAATTGCTTATCTGTCTATTCGTTCGGAAATCCACGCATAAGCTCAACTTATGGTAATAATTTTAAACCGATTTTAAGTTGTACCCTTCTCGGACTGGTTTGAATCGATGAAGCGTGTTCGGCTCTTGTGTAATTCTAATTGTGTTTTTAAGATTGTGATTGATCGCTGGTGGTAGGATATTCACATCCGCACGGATTGCGACCACCATACACAGGGTGTTAAACCCGCCATAGCGGCACACGCAATTGTGTTGCGTTCCGGGATCAGCAAATATACATCCGGTTTTTTCCGGGTGTCTAGAGTTGGGGTACGATGTTGGCTGCGACCTTCTGAGTAATCTGACACCAAACCCTCGACCGTTTCTTTACCTTCTTGCCCATAGCGTAGCGTGAAGAAGAAGCCCGGCATGATTGTGTTAAGTAGCGAGGGATAGAATGTCTCTCGCTACTCGATACTCTAATTGGACGGCACTTACCATCAGGTGCACTGTGGTCACTTTGCCAGGATAAAAATAATGTCAAAGGGATAAAAAAACCGATTCAAAATCAAATTAAAAAGGTTGTTGTAAATTAAAATACGCATACGCAGTCTCATGAAACAAATAATTAGCACAGATATTATAGAAAATACCTTTGAGTTTTGAGTTTTGAGCGGAAAAATATGGCCGACGTCTATACGAAAGTATCTTTTGATGTAGGAAACGACGCGCACTTTGATGGTGTGAATTGGATACGCAGTCAATTTATTGCTTTGATGTGGAAACTTATCTGCAGCGGCCGCAAATGGCATGCATTAAATAGATTCCTGTTTCGCGGGAATATAATAGCAAAACAAGATGGCGGATACTGGTTTAAAAAACCTTATTGTAGTAGCGCAATATATGAAAAACCAATAAAGACCTGAAATACAATCTTAGGACAGGTAATTACAAATTATTTTTGAGATTTTTGACTCGAAACAATTACATATTTCAATTTGTGCACAATAAAGATACATTATATGAACTAAAATAAAATAAACTCGACAAACTGACCATAGTTTACATTGCAATTACTATACCCATATAGTAATTGCATCTCTGCCTTATAAAGACACAGGCAGCGGTTTATGATTTATCACGCAGTTATCATAATAACAATTAAAAATAATTAATTAATATAACTAAAAACATTTGTTTGATAAATAATAATAAGTGAAATTAACATTTTGTATTGGGTTACATATCAAATACAATGAAAATATATTTAAACTTTTTTTGTATAATTTTCGCCTTTTTTAACCGACTTCAAAAAAGGAGGAGGTTAACAATTCGTCGGAATCTTTTTTTTATGTATGTTACCCGATTACTCGAAGACGCCTGGACCGATTCGAGAAATTATTTTTTTGCTTAAAAGGGTATACTTCCCAGGTGGTCCCATTGGCACCAAGTCAGGGTCTGATGATGGGATCTCAGAAAAACCAAGGGCAACCCTCAGGGCAACGTACAATTTGTTTTTTATTGAAGTCGGTGTACTTTTTTTTATGGCTACAAGCACTGTGTTGCTGTGCGGTGTACTTTTTATGAATTAAAAAACTTTTACTTATTTATAATAAAAATGAAAAGGCAAAGGTTCTGCACCATGCAGCCTTATTTATTACATTAAAACTATTTTAACACTGCGTACTCTTATGTAAGCTAGCCAATATTTACAATATGGATGTAATGCGATCACCGACAGTTCATGACTGCTGCTCATTTCTCGTGATTTTTATCACGTTTCATAATTTCCCGTTTCTTCAGTACCTACGTATTAAACGTGGAGGGATTTCGTAACATGTGACACGGCCGTAACCAGTGTTATATTGCGGGAATAATGCATCCGAGTAGTACGTTGTAGAAAAAACAACAAACCACGGCAATTTTAACTTACTTTAATGTCTTTTCATAGTCAAAATAAGGTGATTTATAAAAAGGGCAGACTTGAGTATTTTTTTATTTTTATAATGTCAGAGAGCACTGCTGACATTAAATGATAGTGATAATATTTAGATATAAATTACTTTATTAATAGTCTTGATTAACGACGGTTGAACACGGCAAATAAATGGAATATATATATTTTTTTTAGTGCGTTAAATTTATCTTTCAATCGTATCCAAGAGCCATGCTATGCTAATATTTCTAGTAATGTTATTAGTTTTTTCTTGTTTAGCACCAACAAAGAATGAATGACATATAAAAACTAATGAGCTCACTACACATTTCTTTCGATATAGGTGTAAATTTTATAATTATCTGAAGCTTCTTTAAACTCTACGTTTTGGTTGGTATGTGAGCATAGATTATTTGGTAAGCATTGGATAAAATTTTTGCCTTTCTCGATGTAGGACGGCTGGAATCTCGGTTTTCCCGCAAAAAACAAAAAAAAGCGCGAAACTAGAACTCTTAGAACAAAAATATAATTTCTACCTAAATTTGTTCGCATTAAGCACAATTCATGTACATTTATATCTGATAGCCATAGCTCGAATTATTTCAATGCGAACTAAGCATGTACCCAGTGAACACATGACATTGATATTATATAACAGATAAGTCATAGTTAGATAATGTCACGTTTATGTAATTTTCACGTATAAGTAACATCCTTTATTGGTATTATTTATGATATAATTCTGACATCATAATAATATAATATTAATATCCTTTTTCTACGTACATTTGACGTAGCAATGATGTTAATTTTCTCACGCAAAACTAATGTTTTAAGACATAAATATTAAATTATTATATTATATTATTCTAAACTTAATATGTTTTTAGGTAACGTCAGTCAAACATTATTTCGGAATTACGACCTAAGTTACTAACTGCCCGATAATAATTATACATAAATGTTTCAATTATTATTCCACATTTATTCGTGCATTATTAAACTTTATCTCTGATCATCTGCTGAATCCTCTGCTTAGACAAATTATTTAGCATAAGGTTGGACATGCTGATATTTTTAATTAACCCCGAAAAAAAAACCTTAATTTCAAAAATATATTTTGTTTTTAATAGTTTGTTGCAGAACTTTTTTAAAAGAAGCTACTAAGCCGTTCGATAAACGTGATCTTTATTTATAAATATAACTAATAAATTGTCGGCGCGAAAATAACTTATTAAAATTACAAAAATTAAATCTTAAAGCGAAGTCATATTTTCATTAATAATGAAAATATTATGATGTAATGACTTGGATTTATTAATAAAAGTAATAATATGCACGGAAAAAAATTGACATAAGACGTTATAAATGAATTTATAGCATTAAAGAAATAGTTTAATACTTACTTTAATAAAATAATGTTAATTTTACAACAATTTTAAATAAAACTAACACTGGGCTTAGGCTTTACTGCAAATAATTCCATGTTAAATATACTACGATTGATGAGACTGTATGAATTGAACCCTTTGCCTTCAAATTTGGCGCGCACGCCGCTCAATGATGGCGCCATTTTCACTGAACATAGACGAGCAAGTGTCTTGGTTAAAATTACAAATGATTTTTTACATCGCATAATAAGTTTTTAACATAACGACAAATTTTATTTTATTATTGGCTATTTGTAATATCACCTGGGAATAAGTATATCCTTATTATTTTTAATTTAAAATAGTGACTGTTAATAATAATATATTTAGACGTGTCTGTTTTAGATAATGAGAAATTTATAGTATAATCATTTTCAGATCAAACTTATACTGCAAATCGGTGAGTCTAACGGAAAAGAGTATATGGACAGAATATTTAAGAAAATATTTTCACCGTTTGCCAAATGGGAGAACGGGATGGGAGAATCTCAAAATATCCTGTTAAAGATTTGACTCTGATAAATATAAATCAAGGTACAGACACTATTCCATTTTTTTAAAATTTATTATTAAAATTAAAATGAAGCTAACAAGTTTTCCATTCCAGAAACTATATTGACGAAATTTCCTTTTTGGGGTTCTGCCGAATTTGGGAAAAATCGCTGGTAACCAACTTGGCTTACTTGGTCAACAAAAAAAAGCTAAACTGTAGCAAACAACAGCCAAAGTGAGGAGTCAATAATTTTATTCTAATATATTATTTGGTTGGTTATTATCCAGAAATTGTAACAGATTTCTTATGTAATGTATAAATACTTGTGAAATAAAAAATAAGAAATAATTTGTTGTTTTAATTAGTTAAAAATCAATAATTTAATAAAAATAAAAAGCGACATCAATGTAATTTTTAAATAAATGAAGCGTCATTATTCCGTCAGTAGTACGTAAAACTGAGTATATGAGGATGTCCGGTTCACATCATCATTATGTCACGTGACTTACGTCACTATCTGACGTCACTAAGTGCGAAATAATGAGTCATTTATGAGTCAGTCCTTAGTCTTATGTTATGTAAAGCATGATATTGAACGACATCATACTGATGTCATATTTACATAAACGTGTTCACTGGGTAGCATGCGAATTCCAGACAGGAGACCACCCATGGAATGTCGCTGATACAGTAATAAGGGGGACTGCCCCACCCAGATGGTCTGGCTACGCCCATCAGCCGCATGACATCAGCCGGATGACGCTCACAGCTGATTCACTATGTTTATTTAATCTGTGGCATCGCACTCGAATTAGGTTATCTTGGAAAACGTTGGCTTTTACATTTGCATTGTCTTATATTAAAGTATCAAGAGATCGTGATGTGATAAGGTTGTTATTTCCGTATTTAAGGCTACATAAGAATTTCTGAATGTTTATTTGTAGCTAAGAGATAAACAGTAATTACCAAATCGGAAAATGTTGACTATGTAGGTTTTTCGACGGGAATTTTCTATTTAAATGCGAATAGTTTATAATACCGAATGTTTGCCTCGGTGGCGTAGTAATTGCGCATGCATTACGACTGCTATGCTGAGGTCTCGGGTTCGATTCCCGGATCGGGTAAATCTGTAATTGTGGCCGGTATGGCGATAGGCTCGCCCCCTATCAAAACATGGGACCGTAATAAATTCGGCGAAAGTGGGTGCACTGTTTTACACTTCTGCCTACCCTTTCGGGTATTACAGGCGTGAGTGTATATGTATGTAGTTTGTAATTGTGTGAAGTGAAAATGGGCAGGACAACCAGTAAGAGGGATAGAGAAATGGAGTGAAACAATAATCGACTGGTTTCCTAAGGTTAGGAACGATAAGGGAACGTCTCTGTAGTAGTAATATAAAAGCGGTAACAGGGAAGCTTTGGATTAGAACTGCGCAGGATATGATTAAGTGGAAGGAATCGTCAAGGGACGAACATATGTCTTAGGGGCTGATCAAGTATTATATAAGCACAAAAGAGGGATGGGGTAGTGTTTGTTGCTTATTTATGATGACATGGGGGAAGGGGGGTTGTCTGAATGGAGATTACATCAGCAATATTTATTTATTAACTTTTAGATTTTTGTAGAAATTTGATTTGAACGTATATGGCAATTCTACTTGTCTATGCTTAAAAGCTGAGAGGATGTTTATGATGACTTTGGCAAAATTATACTAATGCATGTAAGTGTAGGAGGGAGGGGTAAGAACTTTGCTTACGTTTGCTGACAAGAGGGAAGAGGGGGTTGAAAACATTGAAAATAAATGAAATTCTGCGTAGGTAATACTTGATTGACCCCTTAGGAGGGATCAGTACTTTAGGATTTATGATTATTTACTAATAAATAATTTGTAATTGTATTGTTTTTCTTTCAGTGTAACCGCTGGAAAATAAATAACGTCGAAATATAATAATAATAATAATATTTATTTTATTTCGGACCTAAAGTCCATATGGTGTTAGTAACAATTTGCTTAGAAACTAGTGTTAGTATACACGATTTACAAAACAGTATGAAGCTGCACCCATCTCCGCAGCATCGGAGACTCCCAATTATCTGCAAACACACCCAGAATAGTGTTGGTGCTGCCGCGGTCACGTGCCATTAGGGAAGCGCACCTTTTTCTAATAATAGCGGCGAAGCCGTCTATTCGTGCCTGCGCGAACATCCCCGACGCACTGCATCGCCACGGCAGCCCCAGCAGAACCCTGAGTGCATTATTGTATTGGACACGCAAGTCGCTGTATGCCCGTTGACTAAAATTGACCCACAGGCAGCACGTGTAGAATGATTGGCAGTATGCTTGAAAAAGCGTTATCTTTATTTGATTCGTACATCGTGCAAACCTGCGGGCCAGCATATTACAACGGACAGCCAGCGACCTGCGTTCCCTATCTATATCCATATTATCTTTAAAATCTTCAGTGACCCAGTGACCCAAGTACTTAAAACGATATACCCTGCTCAAGGGATTCCCATAGAGTGACACATCCGGTATAATTGGGTAGGTCTTGTTACCCGACTTGAAGACCATTATCTCACTCTTTTTGACGTTGTACTTGAGCCCGTGAGTCACCGCATAAGATTCACATAAAGAAAGCAGTTGCCTCAGTGCACCAATCGATGGGCTCAGCAACACCATATCATCTGCGTAGCTGATGTTATTAATACAGACCCCATCAACATGACATCCAACATTGGTGCTGCTGAGCTCAGCGATCAACTTGTTCATATACAGATTGAACAGCCTTGGCGAGCTCAGCCCTCCCTGTCTCACCCCGCATTCCAGCCTATATGCATCAGAAAAGGAACCCAGCCACTTAACACTATTACATTGCGTACTGTACCAGTACCTAAACACCGATATTAATTCAGGTGGTAAGGTACATTCCTGTTTTAGCTTCTGCCATAGCACATCATAACTTACAAGGTCAAAAGCCTTCGACAGATCCAAAAAACAGGCAAATACTGGCGTTTTTCTATCTGTGTAGTATTGAACAGTCTGCTTGAGACACAATTTCGCGCTCTCGGTGGACAGCCCAGTCCTAAAACCGAATTGGGCGTCATGCAGTACAATGTGTTTAGCTAATTGCTTGTCAAGCAGACTATCCAATACCTTGGCTATGACCGTAGCCAGAGTTATAGGCCTGTAATTAGAAATGTCAGAGGCATCCCAGTTTTATTTTTCACAATATAGATATAGATATAATATATATAGATGACATCATGAAATTGTCATTTGAACTGAAATGATTGAGCTTGATTCACCGAATAGCAGGGAATGTTTTGACTATAATTTTAAATGTTTTCGATTGTGTAATTGCTATTTCAATTCACAGATTGAGACGTAAAAATGTTAGTTGAACACAAAATAAATACTATGGAATACACTAAAAATTTTACCCTAGTAAGGGATAAAAATTTGAATAGAGAACCCAGTTGATTGTAGATCTTTAGATACTAATTCAGTCAAAACGCTTTAATCTATCTATGTTCTCTATGGACTCCGAAAATGCTGGAGCGATTTTGATGATACTTTTAGTAAATCTTGAGAATAGCCGCTGGGCTATTCTGAATATTGCTGATTCCGAAGAAGCTTCCTGTAAAGTTTTTCCAATGTTTTTTTTTGCTTTTAGGTTATTTTGTGTCCAATTTTACCTACAAATGTAATGAGGATTAATTATTGTTTTGATTCCACGGGTTAGGCAGTCATTCAGAGACAAAGTCGCAGGAAATGCTAGTCAATTATTAGAATTGTGGTCAATGACCTCTAATAATAAAACGATCGAACTTCACGACTGAACGAAAGTGAAGTATCACTTTCAATGATTACATACATAGAGTACAAACAGACGTGCCCAAGTTGTTATTAGATATTACGTGTGTGGCCTTTTACTCGGGCTTGTTTGAAGTTTAACGCGGCTCGAGTGTGACTGATTAAAGACCTTAGTCCCACAGCTAATGGTATTTTTTGTCTTGGCACGGGAATTAGAAGACCTGATTATAAGTATAGACCAAGTAAGGCATCTCTCAAAGCACCTGGCGAATCACCTGATGAAATTATAATCTCCAGATTAGCCCAACAGATGATCCTGTGATGTTTGGTAACTATCGGATCAATAGTTTTTTTGGTTTTTGGTAATTTTGTGACATATGTTCCACACATATTGATACAAATTAAATTCTATTATCTAAGTAATTGATTAGATTTTATCTATTTTTTAACATTCAAAACGATATTAGAGTTGCTAGTATTAAATAAAACACCAACTCAATAACACTCAAAGTACATTTACTCCTTAGTTCTTAACATTCTCGGCCGGAGGCAGTTGGAGCCTGGCGGCTAGGTCGTGCGGCACATCCAGGTATGTTCTCTCCAGGCCCACGGTCAGGATGAGGGCCTTCAAGCGGTCCACCTCCACGGCATCACCTTCGCTGGACCATACAGTCATCGAGGAGTTGAGGGAAGCGGTCTCCCGTAGTAGATCTAGGAGGACTGGTTGGCTGTTGGACGCCAGGCCAGCTCGTACCTGGTACATAAATCAATGGCGATTAAGCATCTTTATTTCAGGGGAGGAGAAAGAGGTAAAAGAACTGGTGAAGAACAACCTACTGGTGGTAGGATATTCATATCCGCCTGGATAGCGACCACCGTACACAGGATGTAAAACCCGCCATAGTGGCACACGAAAGTGTCGCGTTCCGGAATCGGCCAGTATACATCCGGTTTTTCTCGGGGGTCTAGAGTTGGAGTATGTTGATGTTTGGCCGTTTTGCAGCCTTCTGAGTACTCTGACACTAGACCCTCAACCGCTTTTTCACCTTCTTGCTCAGGCGTAGTGTGAAGAAGCAGGCCGGCATGATTGTGTTGAGTAGCGGAGGATTCATTGTCTTTCGCTACTCGATACTCTAATTGGACGGCACTGCTCTTACCATCAGGTGCAGTATGGTCACAAAGTATAAAAAAAGAAACAGACAGCTGGATAGGAGAATAACGAAAAGGATGTTTTGGATTGTAATTTTTTTTTGCAAACATAGTGTACACTATTAAAGTGCACTTCAGAAGTTTAGACTCAATAGATAAAAACTTCGTTGTGAAAGGTCGAGCTTTTCTCAATTTCTCTGGGAACTAGTTTCCTTTCGTTACCATGGTTGTGTTATCACTGAATTCTGAATTTAAACAAGAATTGATGAGAATAATTAAATTCTGGGTTTTTAGAACAAGCCACAACGAACAAGTGGGTTTTCTAAGTAAGCGATGTTCAATGAACATCCAGAATTCTATGGCAATAAAGAAAGGAGTGATGGTTGAGAAGAGAAGTGGAAATTGGGTTGGTTCTGGAAAATTTATTCATCATACGCAAGATTAACATCAGTTTTCTGTGAGACAGTGGTAATAACTGGTAAATCAATAAATTCACCTGTGTGCAAAATTGACTGCAGCATGATCCTGCCAAAAAACTATTCCTAAAATAAATTGGGATTCAAACTTACAGGAAAGACTGTCACGTTGGCGCATTTGTAATTGCGCATGCGTTACGACTGCTGTGCTAAGGTCTCGGGTTCGGGTAAAGTGATATTGGGTTTTTCTATCTAGAAATTCTCAGTATCAGAATCTGGAATCTGTGCCCGATATGGCGATAGGCTCGCCCCCTATCACATTATGGGACCGAAATTCTGCGAAAAGTGGGTGTAATGAACTAACTACGCCTTCGGGGATTGCAGGCACGAGTGTATAACTTACAGGAAATGTGACAGTCTGGTTGATTCTCTGCTCATTCACGAGCCTCAACATGGCCCCGATCTGTTCTCGGCTGTATTCTCCCTCAGTAATATTCCCGCCGTAGTTGGTAGTCCAGCCGATGGAGAGGACAGCGCGAGGATGCTTGGCGCCGAGCTGGATGAACTTTATCGGGTCTACTGGCTTGGTTGTCGCTTCCACTGGCCCAGGGAGAATATCCGCGTTCAGCCATAATGGAAACATTACCTGGATATAAAGTTATATATCGTGAATTTTTAATAGAGTGAAAGTCAAAGTACTTTTAGTGTATGAAAGAATAGTGTGTAGATTAGTTAAAGGCAAAAAATAATATTTTCAAAAAAGCAAAACTCAAAATGTTTAGCTTAGCTGTATTAAAATACTGGTTCTTTCTCTGCAAAAGTAGAAAGTAAGGAAATAGGTTATAATATATACAACAGAACAGTAGATAGAAAATACTAAAAAGAAAACGTCATCCAGAAATGTCTGCTGTAATAATTTAAAAAAGGACAAAGTAATTATACCACTAATCTGTTCCAAAAGAATTTAGAAATTGTATCCAAAAATCCATACTATAAATATTCAACAAACAATAGTTAGATTTTTTAGACTCAGAATAACTGCTGATCTATATAGTTCAATGTCATCTAAAAACGACGAGAATCATTACATAAATATGTTAAAAAAAACATAACAAACGTAGTATGCCGAATACCGACGACATATTTTTCGAAAATAAACCCACCACAAATATCCCATGCCCTTTATTAACCAAGCCGCCCGCAGAGAGCGTAACAAATCCTTCGTATAATTCACACGCAGAGTAATTTATCAATTTACCGATGAATATCTAAACTACCATTTAGAATACAACTTTATTTATGTGGCAACACTGGTTATTATCCCTTGAAATATGGCTGTAATTGGTTGGTATCCCTATAGTAGCTGAAAAAGACCTTATAATTATATTAATTAGATTGAATTTCGAATGAAACGTTGGGTAATAGTTTAACTGGAAGCTAATTTTAACTGCCCAAATGTTTATTCATTTTAATTATTGTTAACCGAAAGAAAATAAGGTAACTATGTCGGATAAGTTCTGTTTATTCTCTAAAAATGTTTTGGTAATAGGGATTGAATGTAAATTTGTAGTAGTAAAAATATATAGTATGCAGATGACGTTTTTCCTTTTATTATATCCTTTTACAGAGATAACAATAAGTATCGTTGGTTAAGGGACAAAAGGTTTTATGTGCCATACCAACTATATATCGCCTCATTGGTCTTGTGGTAGAGCATATAAAACTGAAAAAACGACGATATCCGGAATTCAAATCTCATGTTGGGCATTCGCAATTTGAGTTAATGATTTTAAAAATCACACATGAATTACCTGGGATTGGAACTAGTGTTAAGTGGCTTGTTACACCAAATCTTATGCATAGGTACATCGGCCTACACTTTGTCATAAAATTTGGAAAAAGTAACCGTATCAATGCGTAATATAAAATAATATAAGAATGGATGTAGTCTATTTTAAATGCATAGACTTCGATAGTTTTCGTCCATACAATACCAAAATAATATATGTTTTTCAGTGCAAAGTGTTGTCTACCGATATTTTTGAACTCGCTACGAGGTGGCGCTGCATCGCATAAACTTGTATATCGTCCACGAAAATTATTATGTAAAGAAAGAAATAAATAATAGGCAATCATGAAGACTACCGACAGAACTGAAAATTTAATATTTTTGAAAAAGAACACTGTAATTCGAAACAGACAGCCTCCGTGGCGCAGTTGGCGAGTAGCCGGCTGTAAAACGAGAGGCCGTGGGTTCGAATCCCACACCGGGACAAATGTTTGCGTGACAGACAGATATTTGTGTCCGGGGTCTGCGTGTTGTGATACAGTGCGTCTCTCGTAGTCCCTGATACCCACAACACAAGACTCGTATCTTAGTGTGGGGTCGGGGCTATGTGTATGACTGTTGGGTGTTATTTATTATAATTATTAAAGGTGTGTTATGTCAAAAGTAAAATAATCTGAGCGTGACGGTCACGCGAGTTTATTGCTTTTCCTTATACCTTAAGTGCAGAACCTAATGAAGTTATCACTTCAAAAAAATACCTTAACCGAAGATGTGATAGAAAAATCTGGACATATATAAGATGAGAACAGCGACATCTCTCTCGGCAGTCCGTACTACTTCCTCGTTCGACAAACCCACACCCGTATTCAAGAACGATGCTTAAGTGAGCTCTTTACTGTACCTAGATGTCTCTACACGTCATAAGTTATTTATGGCGCCAGTCAAAAACCGACCAATCATATGTACAAAAATCGACACATAGCAAAGGACGCACCTAAATATTTTTCCGGCGTAAATTACAGTGATATAACAAATAGGCGCATACCTCAGGCTTGGAATAAGGCGCGATGAGTTCCTGACTTTTCTCATAGGCTTCAATACTTTTAAAATCCAGCTTTACGCCTTTCAGCTTGGAATTGACATTGTTATACTGGGCGACAGTAGACAGGAACTCTGCTAGGGAGAGATCAGACGTCGTGGCTGGTGGATGGGCCATTATTGGTATGGGGGGTCCATCCTGACCAACTAAGTTTCCTAAGACTATATCGGCTTCTAGCATTGAAATCTCGCCTGTAAGAATAATTACTTGATTATTAATTAAACTAAAGTTGATAGAGACATGGACAACGCAAATTATTTTTAAGGTCATAAATAAAAATATATTAAATTGAATTTATGCTACTTTTATATATTTAACATTCTAACAAACATATTAATATTTTACAATTATTTATTGTTTTAAAAGTCAATGAGCCAAGCCCTTGATTGGCATTTTTATAATTTCATGCCTTTATAAAATTGCATGTTTTGTGCTATCTAGCAATGATATGATTTACATGATACGTCATGTAAATTTAGTCACGAAACAGAGGCCAACCAAAGACAAAAACATCCATAACAAAACTATTTGGTAGTGTAGATTAATCTTTGCGTTGCTGTATTCGCCCACGTCGTCTGCAATTCGCATATTCGTCGTTAAGTGTATAAATTTTTTTTATTAAATGTTATACTTTCTTTGTTATTGCACATACTTGCCAAAGCCGCCGTCAAGTAGGTTTTGTTATTGACAGCATGTGCCCACGTGACTTTAGTCAGGTTCTTCATGGTTCCTTCTTCACTCTGCACCAAGGCAGCTATAAAAATAACGCATTTATATTACTCATTAATTCATTGTCCCTGAGAAGTGTGACTGTTTGGAATTGGAATATTATTTTTAGCACCAATTTAAAAAAATGTCATATTCCAGTGTAAGTTAACATTTCAATTTAAAATATAAGCCTCAGTTCTATCCTGAGATTTGTTCAAAAATCCTCCCGTGTTTGCGTGTGTGTTAAATTTTTTTGCTTCTAAACATACTTTTTTGGTAATTCTCAAATAACAGTATTTTAGAACCATATTGCTTACAATGCTATAAAACTACCAAATTCAAAAATATTTTTTAATTTGTTTGGCAACACTGAAATGTTCATTGTCAGATGTTACTCTGGTTTCCCTTCAATACGTATACATTGTCAGATGAACCCACGAACAGCTGACAATATTTTGCTATTTGGCTTTTATTAAAATCTTGTAGTCGGAAATATTCATCAGTGGTACTTACTCAAATTATGGTTAAGAGTTTACTATTTGTCGTTTCTTTGTTAATTTTCACTGAGTCTAATTTTATTTGTCAAAAAATAACCAAACAAAACAATCGCAAGTGTAAAGTATTAACGACTGAACACGACATTTATAATACTGTTTATTGTGGCGCTAGTGGTAGTACATTTTAGCATATTTGTTATAGCATTGTGGTAGTTCCAAACTTTGCCACGTCCTTGTGCAAATTTTACTTTCTAAAGATGTTATGCGAAGGCAAAGGTTTCGGTTACTTACAGCCTTATATGTATAATTACTTTAAAATTAACCTACTTTATTAACATTTTCTTCTGAGTTACCACTCAATTCAATAGTATAAAAATAATAAGTAAAACCAATGGAATAGTTATAAAATGCTATTCATCTCCTAGACAAAATATAATAGCAATCACGCTTTAGTGTACTTTGCTACAACATTTTAAAGGATTTTATTGTATGCATAGGTGTAAATAAATAGTGAAATCCTTTTTTTATACATGATAAAAAATTGGATAAAGTATTTTGTTTTAGTTTACTTTCCGTATAATTATTAATAAAATCTAGCCCTGTGTCCCACTGCTGGACACGGGCCTCCTCTACTAATGAGAGGAGTTAGGCCTTAATCCACCAAGATGGCATAATGCGGGTTGGTAGACTTCGCAAACCTTAAAAATTCGTATAAAAATTCTCAGGTTTGCTCACGATGTTTTCGTTCGAACAATGAATACACACGTAACTTCGAAGAGTCAGAGTACCTATGCTATTTGGTTTCGAACCAGCGACTTTTGACAGACTGTAGCACTTCTAACTAGGCTATCACTGCCTTCATCATTGATATAACTGATCATTTAATAATAAGCAAAATCTCAATTTACGTTTTTTTTTTATTTCAGCTCTTACATATTACAATTGCTTATTATTTTATTGTGTTCATGGTGCAAACTCTGTATTTCCGCTTCTTTTATCCTGCCTAGTCTAATAGTCGGTACACGTGACCTGTCCAGTGACGCTCGTCGTCCAAGGCCGATCCAATGCTGATAGGTACGAAAATAGTCACTCTTGACATTAATTCTTTATTCAAATTCAAATACAAATACAAATAGACAAATTTATAACAAATAGGCACTATACTATATGGACACAAGATTATAGGCGGATGTAGGTCCCCTGGCTCCCAAACTAGGTATAACCTGTATCTTGGGAGTCAGTGTTCCTCCAAAAACAAGTTTATAAGTTTAAGACGTAGCATCACATATGTCACAATTTATTTTTATTATAATATTCATGATATATTTAATTATATTTATTATATTATATTTATTCATGATATATAATTTTATATATGAATATTCTTAAGCAGATTCTACTAATAAATTCATGTTCAAACTACAATTTAAAATAAAAGAATTTTGAATTTTTTTTAATTTAACACAGAAAAACAACATTTTAAAATACAGTTCATGTTTGCGCAAGCGCGCGCGCGTGTGTGTGTGTGTGTGTGTGTGTGTGTGTGTGTGAGTGTGTGTGTCTCCGTGCAGGTGCAATAGATTTTTATATTGAGGAACGAAGTATTTTTTCAATATCATCATAATTTTGCTCTACTAACCATTCTACCACTCTTTTTTTACATTGATAGAAGTTGGTTAAGTGAATTTTTAGTATTCTATTTACCGTGTTATAAAGTTTATGGCCGAGGAAGCAGAATTGGTGCTGTAGGAAGGTGGTGCGGTGCTTTGCTTGTGGAAAGACAATATCTGCCCGACGTTTTTTGGTTATGATTGGAAGACCACGATGCTTTCTTAGTATGATTTGAAGCACGTACAGCTTTCTTACTGAAAGTAACTTGCACTGCCTGTAAATCTCTTGTGTTGGGTACCTATAGGGTCTGCAATACATGACTTTAAGGACAGCCCTTTGTGCCCTTTCTAGTTTCAAAAACGCAGTCTTACGTGCTCCACCCCATGCTGGCAGGCAATAAACAAGAAGGGACTGGCATAGTGTAAGATATATTGCTACGAGAGTATTCGAATCAGCAGAATAACGTAACTTTTTAAAGATATAAATTAGTTTGCGGATTCTGTTTACTAAATTATTTATATGTGCGTACCAGTTTAGCTGTTTGTCAATTATTACTCCTAAATATTTTATTTCAGCTGTAGATGTTAAAGCTGGGCAAGAGCAGGAAATATGATGGCGGGTATGTTTGGGGCATGTGTGGGCTTTAATCGTAAGTGACGTTTTTGGTTGCGATTGATTGCATATGGAAAACTGAATAAATTTGGTTTTTTCTGTATTCAGTGTCAATAGATTATTGACCAGCCAGTCTGATACTGTATCCAGTGCAGTCTGAGCATGTTTTTCCGTTTCTGTCCAGTCATTTCCGTGGACAATTAGCGCTGTATCATCGGCATAGGTAAACACTGAGCAATTTATAAGAGGAAGCGAGCATAAGTCGTTTATATAGATGAGGAATAGAGTCGGCCCTAGAACACTCCCTTGGGGGACGCCATATTCAATATTTGCTCTGTTACTAGTTACCTCACCTATTTTAACATGCTGATATCTATTTTCAAGATAGCTTTTGAACATGTCCAGCGCAATACCTCTTATTCCTATGCGTTCTAGTTTTAATAAGAGTATGGGGATGGAGACAGTGTCGAAGGCTTTGGATAAGTCCAGAAACAATCCTAGACACTTTTGTTTACCATCCATGATCTTAGTTGTCATCTCAGTGAGAGCTAAAACCGCATCTTCTGTGGCAACACCTGTTCTAAACCCGTACTGATTGGCAGACAAAAGGTTGTTGGCTTGGAGAAAGCCGTGTAGGCGGCTGTTCAAAATTTTCTCCAAAATTTTAGACATGGATGGCAAGACAGATATTGGTCTATAGTTATTAACTATATGCCTGTCACCTCCTTTATGGATGGGGTGGACTAGGGCTGTTTTGAAAGCATCAGGAAATGTTCCAGTAGAGATAGCCAGATTGCAAATATGTGTGATATATGGCACAAGTTTCTTGCGGGTTAATTTTAAAATGTTGCAGGAGATACCGTCGATCCCAACAGCAGAGTGAGACTTAGAGCTCAGAATAAATCGCTCTACTTCTGCGTTATCAGTTTCCAGTATACACATGGAGTTGCATATTGACATTGAGCACGCTTTGATTGACGGTTCAGTATTGTTTATGCGTTTTATGTTGGTAGATAATTTATAACCCACGTTTACAAAAAAGTCATTTACAGAGTTTGCTGATTTATGTTCATCTTTGTCTGTCTGTAAAAGTTCTTTAGGTGGTAAGAAGGTTTGCTTAGTGTGTGTTATCGTTTTTATCAAATCCCAAGTACGTTTAGGGTCATTCTTTCTTTTTAAAAACTCAGATTTTTCATAGTCGTTTTTTAGTTTACGTAGTAGCGCATTACAAAAATTTCGATAACGTGTATAAGTTATTTTTAAGGTAGGGTTATCTGGTTGTGTTCTCAAATTTTTGTGCATTTTATTTCTATTGCGGATACAACGAATTAAGCCGGGAGTGATCCAAGGCTTTATATTTTGTTTATTTCTGGGGGTTTTGCGGTAGCGTGTATGCTTGGCAATTATGTTTTGCAATGAGGATGTCAGAAGGTCTGTGGCTTCATTCGCGTCTTCTGCAAGAAGGACGGCAGAAAAATCAGCAGTTTCGAGATCTCTTTGAACATTAGTGATGTCGACTACTTTGAAACAGCCAGTAGATTTGTATTTGCGTTCATCTAAATCAATACTGAGTAATATAGGTAGGTGGTCCGTTATGTCCGCCTCTATAACTAAGGTTGTTCCGGATTGCTTAGTTTTTAAAAGAATATGGTCAAGGCAGTTATTGAGTCTGGTAGGGTACAGGTGGGCAGGTAGTAACCCGTGAGTAGCTGTGAAGGTGAGGTAATCATTAGAAAGTCTGTCTTTATTGTTAGGTTTAATATCAATATTGATATCACCAATCAAAGCTACGTGATTCATTTTAGCCAGTGGTTGGAGAATAGTGTCTAGGCTGTTAAGGAAATTATCAATATATTTAAATGAGGGAGATCTATACAAGGCCAATATGGCGATCTTATCGTTAATTTTACAAAGCAAAGAGTTTGAGTCAGTAACATCAGGTTCAGAAACTATGCACTGTAGCGAGGATTTTGTGTACATAACGATGCCATCATTCTGATTCCTTGTATTGTTTGTATAGTGGACATTATAGCCGTATAAATGAGGTATTAACGAGGTTTTGTTTAACCAACATTCTGTTAATATGATGATATCACAGTTGATTTTCAATAGTTGTAAGAATGCAATAAATTGGTCGAAGTTTTTGTTTAGACTACGAATATTAAGGTGCAGTATTGATAGTTGTCTTTCTGGACTGCCAATAAATTTAGAGCATTCATCAGTAGCGACTTTATATGACTTGGATGCAAGGTAGGCGTCTAATTCTTTCACAAGTTTATCAACATGATTAGCCATTGTTATAAAAATAGTATTACAATACCAAAAATAAGTTTACATATTAATTTGTGCCAGGTTATTAAAGTCGGCGGTGCCATTATTTCTATCCGTAAAAAGTTGTGATATTTCTCAATGGCTATGGAGTATGAGTTATTGTGGAGTAAGAGGTATTTAGGTGTGTTAGTGATGTGTGCAATGATTTTAAGGTAGCACAAATAAATTGATTTCCTTAGATGATAGAACGAGTAGTCTACATTTTTGTGTATAAGTAAACAAGACTTAAAGTTACAATAATTATTTACAGTAGTTAAATTATAGGTAACACAACAAAAAGAACAAAACCCAGCTTTGGAGAAAACAGACTTGAGAAATAAAAGGTATAGTCATAGTGAGTTTTTGAGATTCACTAAACATTGTTCCGATTTTATGTGGATTTGTTTCTCACCCTCGAATTTTCGTAAAAATATTTTGCCGTTTATGTACCAGCAGAACTTGTAGTTATGTTGTTTAGCAAATTCGCGCGCCTGATGAAATAATTTCTTGAGAGATAGAGACAAGTATTCGGTTATGTATATGGGGCGATTTTCACAGTTCAAACCAAGTTTAGCGGAGTTCATCTTGTTTTCCTTGTCTTGGCCTTTATTATAAGATCGTACTGATGTTATATACCTTGTTTTCATTAAAACTGAACGAAATTCAGCTATAATGGGCCTGCTCGTATTGGGTTTTCCAGGAAGTCTATATATGTCTCTCACTGCATCTGGTTGAATATCGATTTGTATCTCGGATCCAACTTGCTTCACAATTTTTAACAGCTCCTCGGTAGTTTCTTTTTCTTTATGGGGTATGTTTCTTATTTCTATACAAGCTGATCTTGTACTAAATTCAAAGTCCTGTATTTTGTTTTCTAACTTCTCAAATGCTTGTTTATAATGAATACGTTCCCTCTCTAATAGCTCAATTCGCCGCTGCACGTCTTCAAAGCTGGAGTTGAAAAATTCAATAGCTTTCTCAATTTCTGAATTGGTATTTTGGATTTGGCGTGACTGTGCTTTCAGTTCGGCAATATCAGCTACAATTGTTTTTAAGGTGTTTGAATGGTCCAAAAGAACCGTTGCCTGTTCACTTTTCCACGAGAGCAGCATATCCTTAAGTTGTTCTATTTCTGTACATAATGGAGAAGAATCATCGCGACGTTGTCGTTTTGCTCTAGAAGATAAATTAGTTCTCTCTCCGATATTCTCACTTGCTGAGATAGACGCCACATTTGGTTCCGAGTGGACTTCACAAATGTTTTTAGATTGTGGCGGAGACCTTTGCGTTCGAGGCATTATAACGTTGTAAGATTAGTGCGCTTCGAATAGCACCACACAAGGATACAGTACAATAATTTCGCCGCGCAGTGAGCAATCAAGACGGACAAATCAATCGTCCGCGTTACGATGCATTTAGGTATATGTGCTTACAATAATAATTAAGAAGTCTTATTGTTAGGTATAGACAAGAAAAAATAACATCTAGATAGAGACTCATTTATAGCAAAAATCATTTACTTCTTAATAAAATAAGGGAAAAATGTGGCGCAACTTTAAAACAGTTATTTTTGATGTATTCTATTTTTAAATATTATTATATATTAAAGATGTACCTAAATTACCTGTTTAAACCATTTAAAAATATATAATTTATCAGAATATTTTTAACACGGAAAGAGTTTATCAAAAAATTGTAAACTACTATTTATTAATGTATTTTTATTCAAGGCAATTAACTGTCTAATATTTCCCGCCAACTAACCAATCAAATTAAAAAATAACTCACCTACAACAGCCAGTAATATGAGTGTGAGCATTTTTTTTTCTTGTTTTTTTTTATAATTTTTTTACAGCGCTACAGTCATAACGCTCCGTCGGACGGACGGTGGGCTAATTCGAATCTCCTTGCAGGACCCTGTTCACCTGTAGATTGGTAAATTGACCAATCTAACTGTCAGAGCGCTTTTTGCACTCGGTCTACGTCAGTATATTATCTATAGCTAGCGAAAACACGTGGTTTGGTCTGTTTTCTTTCTTTTTTTATTTTTTTTTATTTGTACTAAATATCAGCCGGCCTTGGAAATTCATGGGAATCAGTTTTTTTATCATGCTTAATGGTATCTAGTATATATTATGGCATGGTAAAGTAACTACACTATGCACTGCACCATCTGGTTTTTATAGTGACAGTCACACACATCGTTCTGATCCCATACTAGATATAATCTATATCTTAGGTATCAAGAACTACGACAGACTACGATCCCACAACACCCAGACCAGAAATACATATCTAGGTATCTGTTAAACAAATATTTTTCTTAGTGCAGGATTCGAACGCACGGCCTCTCGTTTTACATCCTTTCGCCCGCTGCGCCACGGAGGTTGTCAATATTCTTGATATCTTTAATTTATTTGAGCATCGATTTAAATTTTCCAATTTGAATTTTAACTACAGTTAGTACTGTTAGCAAAATTTATTTATTTATTTAAATGGATCGCCAGTGGGTGGTACATATTGTAGTATAATTAAACAAAATATTTGATCCACGCTACCCAGTTACAGGCAACCACAGCTAACACCAGTATTACACCTGACAACAAAATATAAACTTAGTTAATAAATACTTTATATAAAACTAAATTCAATTGAAGACAACAAATAAAAAACAATATTTCAGAAACACTACAAAACATGAATATGGAAAACTAAACTGACTTGGACTCATGATATTTTAAAAGTCACAAGTACAATGATTACCACTTTAATAATTAATTTAATTATCATTGTTACACATCTCTGTGCTTAATATTAACACAACGGCATGTCAGGATTTACTATTATCTCTTTATAATTAATCTATTAAGCGCAATTGAACTAATTACTTACTTCACCGCGAATTAAACACCAATGTACCGACTATACCCTCGTCTGCTACACCATACGACCCGGAGCGCGGAAGCGCTTCTATTTAACCCAAACATTTACTACTCCCCACTTAGATTGTAATTATTAATGTACCTGCAATTACTTTTCAAAAATACCTGCGATATTACCTTCGGAATTTCTTATAAAAGTAAATACCTTAATAGTACCTACTAACAGTTATTGATAAAAATATCTACAGTATTGCAAATGAATCAATGAGTGTTGTATCTGTAGTTATTCTATGTAGATAAATTGTTAGGTCGGGGTCACATATCTGTAACATATCTTTATCAGTAAGTACGTAGGTTTATCTGAAGATATACCGAAATCTATACTTATTGAGACTCTTACTGGGAGTGGTAACTGCGTGCTGTGTTAATAATGTAGATTGTTTGTGCTAAAGAGTATTAAAAACACTAAAATAAGAACTTGAAAAAGCTGCTAGGAGTGCCTTAACTCTGCTTTCCCACATTATTTTGTGACACTCTGTATAGTGTTCATTAGTTTTGGTAAAAATATTGTCATGTAGGCATATAAAAAGTCTAATGAAATACATATGAATATAATTAATATACATGACGGGTCGTCCGGTCATCGGCCGAGGCAGTGAGAGGGCTTACACGTCCCTCCCAGACCTCCAGATATGGTCAGGATGCATAGCGTATGATAGTTCGGTAGAAAAACACGAGATTAACACTTCACGA
This sequence comes from Laothoe populi, assembly GCA_905220505.1. Taxonomy (NCBI): domain Eukaryota; kingdom Metazoa; phylum Arthropoda; class Insecta; order Lepidoptera; family Sphingidae; genus Laothoe; species Laothoe populi. The sequence continues at coordinate 1,529,311 of HG992155.1, read as the reverse complement.
GTTTAATAAACTACCACCAGTTCGGAATGCAGTAATCCATGGGAAAGAGCAAGAAACCCCATGGTTGCTCTTTTAAACACACCATAGTTTACGTTACAATATGCGTTACACAATAACACTTTCACATAGTGAGATCATCCGATAAACAAGTCGAAACCACCTTCAAAATAGCAAAACAAATGGCGGTACCCACAGTTTACAATAAATAAAGCTAATTGCAAGTTCAATTCAGTGTCCGTATTCATCACGACCCGGCATACATATCAATATTTGATCTACTAGAGTCATAAGTATAAGTTAATTAGTGTAATTGGTTTATCCGTATAATTAATAAAAATAAATAAATAAATGAAAATACATATCACCATAAGGAATAAACATACACTTTTCGACGATTACGGTCACATAATGTGATGGGGCGAGCCTATCGCCATACGGCGCTCAGTTCCAGACTCCGGGCTGAAACTGAATATTTCAGTATTTCAGCTGTTTACAGTTAGGTTCATTGACCTCGAGAAATTGGTGAGCTCTAGATAATAATCAAAATACATATAGGTACCCTATGTCGTACTATGTAAATTTTTTTATCCTGGCGCGGCAAGGTGACCACTGCACCTGATGGTAAGCACAGTGCCGTCCAGTTATCAAGTAGCGAGAAACAATCTATCCCTCGCTACTCAACACAACGCCTGGCCTGCTGTTTAGCTTCTGAGATTTAACCAGAGTTACATATTAATCCATATATGTTTCCATATGTTCCAAGTGAACTTGACCTTATAAAAGTTGGCTTACGACTGGCTCCTGTCTGACGTCAATAGAAAACAACTTTATTGACTAACAACAATAACGTTGCAGCTAGCGTTCAAACGCCATCCAGGATATTCAATCGAATTGAATTGGATTTAACGAGTGGACATTAATCAGCTGTAGTCATCTACCAAAATACGCTCCACAAAATATTCTCAGCAAAAATATATCTTTGAATTTTATTTAAGACACCGTGTTAGTTTTTTTCCTTGCACGACTGACCACACTGCACCTGATGGTAAGCGCAGTGCTCTCCAGGTAGAGTATCAAGTAGCGAAAGACATCCCTCACTAATCGACAGAATCATGCCGGCCTGCTGAGTAGCTTCTTCACACTACGGTTCAAAAACTCAGGTTTATGGGAAGGAGGGAACACGTGGGCTGGCAATATTTTCCACAATACATACATACCTATACACTCGCGCCTGTAATCCCCGAAGGGGTAGGCAGAGGTGTAACCAGTACACCCACTTTTCGCCGAATTTCGGTCCCATAATGTGATAGGGGGCGAGCCTATCGCCACACCGGGTACCATTCCAGACTCCGGGTTAATACTGAGTATTTCTAAGTAGAAACACCCAATATCACTTTACCCGACCCGGGGATCGAACCCGAGACCTCAGCACAGCAATCGTAACGCATGCGCAATTACAACTGCGCCACCGAGGTAGTCACACAAGTCCACAATGCCCTTGGAAATTGCTCGCTATGCCATAAAAAATGGTTGAGTAAAAGTTTCAAGGGCCCAGATGTAATTAAACAGATTTTCTTGTTGTAGGCAAGTTGAAATTGAAGCAAGACTAGTTTTAAGATGTCGAATTACTCGAATCTTTTACACACACGAGAACAGAAAAAGTAGTTTAATAAATAAATTGCATAAACTACGCTACCAACTGTTTTTTCTACGTATTTTAAGAATACATTAAAATTCCTGTCATTATTAATAGTTCGTAATGAAGCTATATTTCACATATATTTAAACAGCATTCATCCGAAAGGGCTATACTTTGCAAAAGAGTAGGTTCCTGTGTTCAATTTTGAATATTATTCGATATTCAAGCGAATATTATGCGCAAAATATACTGTTTTGCGAAAACAAAACAAAATTGCTTGAAAAAATACTAAATTAATTACGAATTCCAGACTCCAGGCTGATACTAAGTGTTTCGCCATAGAAAAACCCAATATCACTTTAACCCGACCCAAGGATCGAAGCCTAGACCTCGGCACATCAGTGGTATTTCGTACGCAATTACAACTGCGCCGAGGCAGTTTATTCTTTTAGATAAAGATTTTCCAATAGTTAATTGCTGTATTGTAATAGTGAATGCTAATTATTTCAGACTATTTTCAATAATTGTTGATTTAATTGGTTGGACTGCCTCGGTGGCGCAGTGGTAATGCGCATGCGTTACGACTGCTGTGCTGAGGTCTCGGGTACGATCCCCGGGTCGGGTAAAGTGATATTGGGTTTTTCTATCTAGAAATTCCTCAGTATTAGCCCGGAGTCTCGAATTTGTGCCCGGTATGGCGATAGGCTCGCCCCCTATCACATTATGGGACCGAAATTCGGCGAAAAGTGGGTGTACTCGTTACACCTCTGCCTACCCCTTCGGGGATTACAGGCGTGAGTGTATGTATGTATTGGTTGACGTCCGTACGTCACTTAAGGTGACCACTGAAAACCAGCGCTGTGTTGTGGGTATGTACTATGTACGTGCCACAGCACAGCAATATGCTGAGTGGTCACCTACCTGTCACAGCTGCGACAAGCAAGTGCCATTAGCATTAGTTTTATTTATAATAAAATTGTCATTTGTATTGTGCTATGTGCGTGTTGTTAGCTGTGCTAATAAATAGTTTTTCTTTCTTTCTTTTCTTTCTTCTTTCTAATTGTAGTGAATTTGGGATAATAAGAAAATAAAACATTCTTAATTCAATTCGGAAAACATTTTTATTAAAATTCCCGAAGAATTCATACTTTTTTGAATATTCAGTAAACAATCACCTTTTATCGTTGGTTTAATTTTTATAACTAAGTATAAAAATGTATTATTATTAAATAACATGTGTAGGTAGGGAGGTATATCTCAAAAAGATAACATGAGGATACACAGGTTGCCAGTTTCTTAACAGAACCACTTTCTTATCGTAAAAATAAAATTTACTGGGATAAAAAACCTTAAATATGTCTTATTTAATGTATGTGGCAGAATCTAACACCATTTATAACACCTATATTTAATGATAATTATTATGCATAAATAATTTTAATTATCTTTTATTCTTTGTTAATTATAGCTTGCTTTAACGGTGAAGGAAAACATCGTGAGGAAACCTGCATACCTGAGAATTCTCAAAAAGAATTTCGAATGTATGTGAAGTCTACCAACCCGCATTAGGCCAGCGTGGTGGACTAAGGCCTAACCCTTCTCATTAGTAGAGGAGGCCAGTGCCCAACAGTGGGACAATGTTTAATACAGGGCTTGTATTATTTATGCATAAGTAATATGTAATAATACATATTCAATAATTAGAGTTATGGAATTATAAAATCATATTTATATGTGTCGTCAATTATAGAATTTGTTAATTGTAAAAACACTGATCAATCTGATTTCACTGAAATACATAGCAACTCTCTAAAAATATATTATATTTATATATACATTTATTTATATTACTATTTTATAACTGGCAAAAACATGCAAAAATAGGACGATATTTGTAACATTATACCGATGTAATCTTATATCTATTAACAATTATAATGTACGATTTATTTTCATAATAATAAACGTATAAACCTGGGTCATAATACCCTCAGGCACAGATAAGAATAATAATATCTTTGGTTTATACATAAATAACAGTACATAAAATATTAGTTTATTATTTTTCTACAAATAATCTTGGTCGATTTAAATTCCAGGTACAAAATATATTTTCGCAATGATAAATAATCTTATTTCATAAAAATGAATTGTCATTTAATTGTCTCAAAGAAATTTATACACATAATAATTTATAAGCCATGGATAAATGTAAATGTTAATATAAAAAATAAAGACCCGGAATGTCATTTATTTACAAAATATACTGTCATGAATTTATTAACTATAATAATTCAGCCGATTATAATAATAATAATTTATTATAACTTTGATCTAAATATTTATATTTTCTCAAAGTTTTATAAAACACACACTAACATTTATTCAGAAATGCATTTTTGAACTTCAGAACAAGAACGGCCTAAGCAACATATAATTCAAGAATAAATAAATGGGTTTCTCTTTGTCAGAAAACTGTTGAAATTACAAAATGTATTTGACAAGACTCTAAGAAATAAATCATTAAACAATTTTTTTTATTATATTTATTTTGAAAATGTTATTAAGCTTTCTCCACAGTCTCATAGGTTGCACATAGGTCGTCCTTGTTTTATTACACATAGTTTTAAAAATAAATACACGAATGACACATGTTTACATCTTTAAACTATCAGCACAGAAAAATGACACCTAATTCAACACAATTTATGGTAAAATTTGCGACGAATTACGTAAGAAAGTCTTATATACAATGTTCTACATTTCACAAAAATTCTAAATTGATTTGTCATGTTTAACCCTTTGTATCCACTCCTTCATAAAAAGGCGGTATATTTAGGCATTTATTTTTATTAGGCCTTAATCATGTATTTGGAGGACACCAAAAAGATGATCCCTGTTATGTCATAAGACCCCTAATAATAAATAATAATCTGTAGGCCTACTCTTGAAATTAATTCCAATCTTGGACTCGATACAGTTTCAATTCCAATCTAGAAGATATTGGAACTCTGACTCACTCAACTAAATGAAATAGAACATTAACGAGCTATCGATCGTAAATACTCTATTTCATTTAGTTACTAAAAATTCCGCTGTAGTCAGTTAAATCGTGCGCTGGTGTTGCGTTCAAGAGTGTCAATTGTACAGTTGTCGAACCCAATCCCAATTTTAAATTGGAATCGAGAGTCAAGAGTAACCCTCCTGTTTAATAAAACATAAGACTTCCTTTCTTATGATTATACCGAAGTAAGGAAGTGTTATGGCAATCTGAGAGAGATCGCCAAAATATCTATCACGGTTGGAATTCTGCTGTACAATTAAATAAGTAAAACAATTATAATCATTAATAACTAAATTTTCTTTCTAAATAATAATAAATTCACTGGTTTTATAAACATATTTTCTTCACCAACCAAAATTATCCTTTTGCACATAAATTTTTCTACTCTATATTATTTCCTAAATGCTCTTGCCAGATGCACTTGAAATTAGCCATACTTCCCTGTAGAAAAGCCAGTGCCCATACATTTGCAAAATCCATCACCTGTTTAAATTAAAATAAATCTCTCATTGGCAATGAGTAACTATCTACATTAAAATCATTCGTTCCCTATTACTCATTCACTTAACTTTAGTTCGTTCTTTATCTTACTTTAGAAATACGAATAAAAAAATCACGCAGTGGAGTTTAAATGTTCCGCGATCTGCAAATTAATTTTGAGGACACTACAAAAAATCGCAAAGAAAAACGATTGTACATTGGTGTCAGCAAAGTACCTAAATGGCAAAATGTTGAATTAAAATTATAGGTAACTAATGTTCATTTCACCGACCTTTGTTTAAATTAAGTTGAATACCAAAGTCCAATAGCAACTTTGTTCTTCTTTTAAGGTTAACTAAAATCAAGCAAAGGTCGGTCAAAATAGGCATAACAGTTCAAAGCATCCCCAAAACCAGCATATCACTACGAAGCCTAGAAACATAACTCCTAGGCATAAGTAAACCTAACGTGACATATGTACAATGAGTATTCAGTTACAGATCCCACGCTATCTCATGTGGGATTCAGTTTGATTTCTGCCTCATCTTTGGTTTTTTCGTGAATAATGTCTTTAGCTTTAGTGTATTCAGATTTGTTTGTGTAACATGTTATGAACGTGACGATGATCGCAAACACAACTGAAGAGCAGGCGCAGACGGTGGAGCCCCAGTCTAGAATGGCACGGACTGTTCGTAGTTCAGAGACTATCTGCTCGTCGACTTTGGCCTTCTGCTCCACCCAGAATATCGGAAACAGCATCCGAGGCATGTTCTCGTATAGTCTGTAAAAATGGATACTGTAAATTATTTCTACATATATACACTCACGCCTGTAATCCCCGAAGGGGATATGTAACCAGTACACCCACTTTTCGCCGAATTTGTTACGGTCTCATAATGTTATAGGAGGCGAGCTTATTGCCATACTGGGCACAATTCCAGACTCCGGGCTAATACTGAGTATTTCTAAATAGTAAAACCCAATATCACTTTACCCGGGGATCGAACCCGAGACCTCAGCACAGCAGTCGTAACGTATGCGCAATTACAACAGCGCCACCGAGGTAGTCTAATAACAAAACATAAGTACTCACGCAATATACGGGCTTCGTTCCACGAAGACGTTGAACTGAAATCTGCCAGCAACGTCCAAAGGTACCCCCAATTTCTAAAAATAAAGGATTTTGTTTTTAGTGCCTAGTAAGGTAGACGAGCAGACGGGCCACCTGATGGTAAGTAGTCACCACTCATAGACATCTGCAATGCCAGGGCACAGCCAAGCCACTGCCTACCGTTTACAGTTAGATTAAGGCTGTATACATATTTCAGAGGATACATTTTATTCTGGATCAATAAAATTTGACTACAGCTGTAACGTACTGAAATTCTATCTTCAGATAGAGTGATTCATTGCTGAAGCACTCAATTTAAAAGATAACATATTTATTTCTTGAGAAGATAAGATAAGTTCATCCAGAATTAAAATATGAGATAGAAATTAGTAAGTATTTTTTTCAACAGTATTGCCTCTGACTTCAAGGACACTGGCGTGACTTCTGGTATTTTGCTAATTCTGGATTTTGCACATCCGTGTATCTCCCATATCTAGATTATTCCACAATATTGCCATAACGCAACTTAATACATTGAGCTGCTCTAATCAAATGTAATCTTTGAATCGTATATTCATTGTATGACCAAATATTGTTAAACAGTGTTTGAAAACAGCAACGCTAGAGTTTCTTGCCCGTTCTCTTGCAAAACTGTATTCCGGCACTAGAGTTAAAAAAATTACTGAATCTAAATAATAAATAGCATTTCATGGATTCCATAAATAAATAAATAACACCCAACAGTCATACATAGCCCCGACCCCACACTAAGATACGAGTCTTGTGTTGTGGGTATCAGGGACCTAGAGAGACGCACGGTCTCACAACACCCAGACCCCGGACACAAATATCTGTCTGTCACACAAACATTTGTCCCGGTGTGGGAATCGAACCCACTCTCGTTTCACAACCGGATACTCGCCAATTGTGGCACGGAGGCTGTCGAATAAATATTTGATTTCATAGAGTTTTATCTGGCTTATTGCTACAAATGAACGTTACAAATAAAACTCACAGGCTCGACGGCGAAGTAGAATGAATGCTTTTCAGGGTCAGGCTGCATGCCCGTGACGTACTCCCGGAGCGCGGGGTCCCCGTGCAGGAAGTGAGGCAGCGTGATAAAGGCAGGCGAGCCGAAACGACAAGCAGAGACGTTCATCACTCCCCCCCATGAGCAGGCGCCGTTGCAGTAGCATGTGTTTTCTGGTGATGTGGAGGCTGGAAGAAGTTTTTTTTTAGTGAATAGGCAGACGAGCACGCGGGCCACCTGATGGTAAGTAGTGATGGCACAGCAAAGCCGCTGCCTACCGTTGAGTCACCGAAGTAGACTTAGTTTCAATAATTAATTTCAACTCTGAGTGTAAATTGTTAAATTAATTATTATTATCACTAATGGTGCATGTTGTTACTGCCTTAAACATGTGTTACAAATGTTTTTGATGTTTTGTTCCTTTTTATGTTATAGTCATAAGTTTATTTGTAACAACTACAGGCTGTCCTAAACCCAAAACCTATTATAAATGTATTATGTATGCCAAGAAGTCCCATAATACTCTCAGAGTGTTACAATAACGCCTTTCGAATGATGAGGAAAGCATGGTTTTGCAGTGCCTCGACTATGTTAGCCGAGCCCCGAGATTTTTATGTCATTATCCGATCTCAAATAGCATCATTGTGGTATCGGCTACGGGCTTCAAATAATAATATTTTAAAAGCTATCTCAGAATGTCCAAACAATGTATTTTTCAAACACTGCTTGCATGTTCACCGCAGTGGGAACCATAATTAGTATGTAGTTGTAATGATGTTTTAATTTATAAATGAATATTATAATTTAGTTGTTGCGTAATTTATAATGTTAATATGGACTGTAGTGTCTGAAATAAATGAATTATCATTATTATAAAATTTGAGAACGGGTCTTAATTGCGCAATATTTAATGGCATCAGTAAATGCCAATTTAATTCCCGACGTTTCAACCGAGTTGCCTCGGCCGTGACCACGTGAACCGTTCTCTAATTTTATAATATGTATAGAAATCGCGAAAGTTTAAAATCTTTTATATACTAAACCTAGATTGTTCTATCGTAGTCAAACAAGACTATAATTTAAATCTCTCATAACGGTTAAATATAACGTTATCGCGCTATTTCAGTAAGAACCAGACAGTATTAGATAAGTCACAAAGATAAGTGTAACTATAGGTACAACATGGAAATAATATTATATCAACTATGATCTTTATCAATATGTGCCAATAATAATAGAAACCTGGGTTAAACTATACCCACTGAAGGGCACGGGCTTCATCTTTTAAGGGGTTATGTCTTAGTCCACCATAAATGTTTTTAGACTCTCGCGATTTGAATACATATTATAAAATTAGGAACGGGTCTTAATCGCGCAATATTTTAATGGTATAAATACCACAATTATTTCCCGACGTTTCGACCGAGTTGCATCGACCGTGGTCAGTCGTGAGTCAGCCCGTGACCACGGCCGATGCAACTCGGTCGAAACGTCGGGAAATAATTGTGGTATTTATACCATTAAAATATTGCGCGATTAGTCCACCATGTTGGCCTAATACGGATTGGTATACTTCACATACCTTTGAAGTTATTATGAGAAAACTCAGTTATGTAGTTTTCACGATATTTTCTTTTATAATTAAAGCAAGTGATAATTATCAATGAATACGAACGTAACAACAGAGGTGGCCTGGTTTCGAAACGACGACTTTCGCCTCGACAGTCCGTATCATTCCCAACTATGTTATCGATGCATTTTTATATTTTGAAGGCATATACTTAGCCGAATGAAAAATGACAGATTCAGGATTAGGTAAAAAATAAATTTATTTATACAAGCTGGTTGTCAAGGCGAATTTAAAATGGCCTTACAGAATCCGTGAAAGTATGTCCGAATACTCTGATCGCCTATCTAAGACATAAATAAACTATAATGGTGGAAATCGGGTTACCAATCTTGATAGCTCTTTTTATATAATGGTGATAGCTTTGTCACTGAAAACTTTATAATAATAAATAAACCCAACAATCACACGCATAGTTCTGACCCCACACTAAGTTAAACCTGTATCGTAGGTATCAATAACTACGAGGGATCCCACAACACCCAGATCCGAAACAAATATCTGTTTGTTACAAATTAGTCTCGGTGTGGGAATCGAACCCACGGCCTGGTTTCACAGCTGGCTCCTGACCCACTGCGCCACGGAGGCAGTCGAAACATCATGTCATAGATTAAAACAACATTCACTGCATATTCACTGCATTTTCAGACAGATATTGTGTCCGGGGTCTGGGTCCCTGATACAACACAAGATTCGTATCTTAGTGTGGGGTCGGGGCTATGTGTGTGACTGTTGGGTGTTATTTATTTATTATTATATGGAATGAAGTTAGTAGTTAGTTTACGGTAGGCAGCGGCTTTGCAGTAGTCTATGGGCGGCGGTGCTACTTGCCATCAAGTGGCTCGTCGGCCTACCGAGACATTAAAAAAAAAGTAGGTATAAAAATCTTACAATTATCGAAGGTCCTCTCATTCACGTGATATTTGTGGTAGTGCAGGCCGTCCATCATGCCACTATGCACGTACTCCATGTTGACAGTGCGGCACAGGTCCGGCACGAACATTGTTAACTTTGACTCTTCAGTTAGATTTCGCGGTAGGAACTCGCCGGCACTGCCTGATAACTGAATCAAGAAAGATATTTCTTTTTTATTCTGGCAAAGTTACGACACTGCACGTGATGGTAAGCGCAGTACCGTCCAATTAGAGTATCGAGTAGCGAGAGACAATCTATCCCTCACTACTCAACACAATCATGCCAGCCTACTTCTTCACACTACGCTATGGGCAAGACGGCCAAACATCGCAACCGAACTCTAGACCCCCGTCAAAAACCGGACGTACATGGCTGCGACACACTTGTGGCACACCACTGTGACGGGTTTTAAACCCTGTGTACGGTGATCGCTATCCAGGCGGATACGAATATCCTACCACCAGGAAACTATTGAAACATAAAACTCTTGGTTTCAGTTCTCAAATTATCAAACAAATACAGGGCATAATGCAACCATAATAACAACTTCTGATAGGGAAAAATACATTAAAACAAAGTTACTTAGGTCATTTTATATTCTCGGTATCAAATTTAATTTTTTGGTTACTTCATCCGGATCTTTTTCGACCGCTGTAAGTAGTAAGTAAACTAATCATAGTACTTAGTATCATAGGTATAATTTAAATGTACAGATTTCGTTGTACCTACGGCTCGTATAAAAAGATTATTTTATTCATAATTATTGTTTGGCTCAGTTCTATTGCCAAATAGTCTAGATCCATCTAGATTATATCTCTTGCATAATCTTAACTACGCTCAATCGATTCAACATATTAATAACTAGTAACCAGTCTTACCTTCGCGCACTCTCCATTATAGAAAGATATGTGATCCTCATGGTTCCACTTCAAGATCTGTCCAGGGAGACCGTCTGCTGTCCCTGACGACACTTCCATGTAGCCATCTGTGTCCGTGTTATTTCTCTGTAAGATGAAGAAGAAACCTTCAATCCACAAGCAATATGAATTGGAAAAGTCATGGAGGAAAAATATCTGAATAGACCTATCAATCCTCGAATCAGTATTAGTAATCCGAAGGTGTTGGAAGACGAGTTCTCCAAGCCTATTCCCGAACCATCATATGGTAATAGGTCATATTTGGTAGCTATATTGGGTATTATATCTAACCCTGAATAATTCATGTCAGAAACTTACGTACATTGTAATAACTCTTCCAGTTCTACGTTTATTATTACATTATGTCATTTTTTACCCTACCATATATTATTCAAACAACAATTCACTTCAAACCAACCGAGACTGTTGCAATAAATTTAAACCCCGGACACCATGGTAAAAATAAATGTTAAAATGTCAGCATTAAATCTAAATAAAATCGCAGTCAATAAAAATAACAAAAAGACAAATGTCATGAAGAATAATATTATAAACATGTTAATAAACAAATGCATAAATATCTGCATAATCAATTCCTATCTAATAATTGCAAAAAATCAGACAAATCTGTTTTTAACTAAAAACCATGAACATAAAATGATTAATGAGATGTAGAAGAAATAATGGACACAACAAAATTAAATGTCGTATTTTTTTAGATGAATTAAATGATGTTTAACACAGTTCAGAAATCAAGAGTATTTAGCTGAATAAAGCAAAGAATGTAGATTTAGCTATTCAGACAACGAAACGCCATATGAAAACTATTACATCTGATTTTTATAAGACACTCATTCCAGTCAAACCCACGCATGTTATACTGCAGAAAAAACTGGCGACGAAGCTCTGCCAACCGTTACATGTAAATGGTAATTTTCGTCAACAGCAATAAAAAATCTTGAAGAATACTTACAGAGTAAAACCACCCGAATCTATCAACAAGCGGCGCGCCCCCCGTAGTGCTGGCGGGAAGAGTCTTGGCAACATCTAGGAGTCCGTCCTCGTAACCTTCAAACAGGAGCTCCTTGGCCATCTTGGAGATGGATATGTGCTGTCCGAACATGGACAGTCCCATAGACAAAGTCTTCTGCTGGAAAAAGCCCCAGAACCTGGCGCGGTAGATCGCCGACTGCAAATAAAAAGTAATTTAAATGAACAGTTCAAATTAACTCAGTTTTATCAAGAGGGCTAAAGTGAACAAGTTATCTGGGATCTTGTATAAAATTGGGAAATCCTTGCTTAGATGCCATGCGAGTCCCTCTGAATAGGTAAACTCACATCAATTTTAATAGCCCGACCAATTCGAACCAAACACCGGTTAGAAAGCCGAAGTATGCAGCATAAAACCATATTAGTCTAAACTCCTCTTTTATTACTACAAGTGATTTACTAAATAAAGCAATTGCTTACTCGAAATTAGTAGTAAACTTAGATGCGAAAGTTCGGATAGTTACAATCGCTATGTTTTTTTAACGACAACCAGCAGTGTCAGACTAGTTCTATTATGATGGGAAGGACGTTAAGATAGTGTAATAACTTGACATTATGATACTTGAAAACTTTATGACGAATTAGTGCCATGCAGTATTTGATAATCCAACAGGATCAAGCTGGCTGGCGCTAATAAATCTTCTCCAGAATTAAGATATACCCTTGCCAAACTTCATTACGATCCTTTAAGTCTTTTAGTCGTGAAAAGGTCACACAAACAAACAAACAGAGTTACTTTCACATTAAAATATTGGTATCTATGGATTATTAATTGTAACCAATTAACTTCTAAGCTTCAAAGTAACGAACTCTGGACTGCTTATTTATGTAATCTATTTGGAACAAACAAGTCCTCTAAGTACGACAATACATGTTTATTGAACGTACAAAACCTTAATGCCACAATAAAATTAACACACACAAACATTTCAGGTTGTATGAAAACATGTACCACATTATATTTTATTGAGGAAGTTTTCGGTTAGGTAAATAAGCACGTTTTGCACATAAAAACACGCAAAAAAGGAATAATATTTTCCGAAATAGCAAATATATCTAACAGTCACACGTATAGTTCTGAACCCACATTAGGTCAAATTTGTATCGTGGGTATCAAGAACTACGAGGGAAAATAGTCCTACAATATATACTCGAAACAAATATTGTGGATCATTCATTGTCATTGTCATATGATCATTGTCTTGGGCAGGAATTGAACTAGCGGCCTCACATTTGACAGAAAACTACTCAGCTTTTGTGTCACGGAGGCTATGGATATAATTAAAATTAGGGATTTTTGTATTTTTTATCCTGGCACGGCAAAGTGTCCACACTGCGCCTGATGGTAAGCGCAGTGCCGTCCAGTTAGAGTAGCGAGAAACAATCTATCCCTCGCTACTCAATATAATCATGTCGGCCTGCTGTGTAGCTTCTTCGTACTACGCCATGGGGTAAGGAAATGATGAAGCGGTTGAGGGTCTAGTGTCAGAGTACTCAGATGGCCGCAACACGGCCAAACATCGTACCCCAACTCTAGACCCCGAAAAAAACCGGATGTACACCGACTGACCCCGAAACGCGACACACTTGCGTGTACCGCTATGGCGGGTTTTATACCCTGTGTACAACCAACTAAGGATTTTTAGATAAAGAAATCTACGTATGTTTACATAACTTAAGTTATACCCTAGGACGTTACGCCAAACAGAAATTTCGAGTGGTCGTGACATTCAATATCATTATAACTTTTGCAGCTTTCAGAGATTACGGAGTTATAACGAGCTGCCTAGATGTCAAATCCATGTTGGATTATCTTTAATTGGCTCAGTACTACGTCGTAGGACAAGGTTATAGTAAAAACTAAACAGCTTATAAGGATATAGGATTTTACTTGAAACTAATAATAATATCAACCTCAAAGATACGGGTTGAACTCAAAAAGTAATTTGCAGATTGGTTTCTTATGTTTACGCGAATATTACAAACAAAAATAAAACAAATTTTACGGATTTTATTACAGATTGTTTTTACTTTTAGTCCCGACGTTTCTCAAACTTTACAGGCATCATGTATATGCTTCAAGGCGATAAAATCCGTAAAAATCGTTTTGTTTCAATAATTTGCAGAATTACATTTGTCATATCTATCGACCTTCCAAGAACACGCTACTCAACACAATCATGCCGGACTGCTTCTTCACACTACACCATAGGCAAGAACATGAAGAAGCGGTTGAGGGTCTAGTGCCAAACATTGTACCCCAACTCTAGACCCCCGACAAAAACTGGATTGACACTGGCTGATCCCGGAACACGACACACTTGCGTGTGCCACTATGGCGAGTTTTACACCCTGCGTACGGTGGTTGCTATCCGGGCGGATGTGTATATCCTACCACCAGTAGTGGACATTCTGCTGTATTCATTTGTTACAGGAGTAATTTCCTGTTATACTGTCCCACTACTGAACATGAGCCTCCTCCACTAATAAGAAAAACTAGTCAGTAGTCAACCAAGTTGGCCTAAAACGGGTTTGTAGACTACACATGCATTTAGTACCTACTTATTACCCCGGCCCATTCATAATGTAGATAACTGCTACAGTACTTACATTAATCGAAAATAACATTATATTAAGAAACAAATAATAATACCTGCCCTGTATTAACCACTGTCCCACTGTTGGCTACAGGTCTTCTCTACTAATGATAAGGGTCCACGGTTGCCTAGTAGGGGTTGGAAGACTTCAGATTTGAAGTTCTCATGATCATTCTCAAGTATGCCGATTCTTTCACCGTTAAATCAAGCGATAATTAGCAATGAGCACCCACGTTACTTAAAAAAGTCAGAGGTGTACGCCATTCGCGCTGGAATTTGCGAACTTCTTAGTTCAGGCCGGGGTAATAGACACCAAAAAGCTGTGGCTCTGCAAGCCAGTACGCGTGGTTTTTTGTGTAGAAGGGAGATAATGGGATAAGATTAAACAATTCTTCAGAGCATTCGCGATATAGACGGTAGAACACGCTAAAAATATCCCTTGGCAGCATTCTGCGCTCATGCAGAAAGCCGGAAATCCACTTGCACAGGTTGTCAGTCAGACCGAATCCCGGAAGCTTGGAGAAAAGGCCACGATGCCAGACTCTATCAAACGCCTTAGCTATATCGAGACTCACAGCCAGAGCCTCGGCATGCCTATCAATCGCCTCAACTTACGACCTTTGTCTCGGCAATCCGTACCACTGTCCACTAAGTTATCGCTGCTTTTGAAACTACAAAGCTTTTCTAACTGCTAGAAACAAATGAACCATTTAAACCATTTATTTTTGCACACACGCAATACAGGAAGGAAAAAAAAGTATCTAATTTACATAATTTCACGATTTGCTGCAACATGTGCGGTGGAAGGGGTAAAATAAATTTAAATCGTAATGAAAGTGAAACGAGAGACCGCGGGTCCAATCCTTGCTCTGAGACGATCTATAAACCACCCACAAACATTAATTTCGGGTCTAAGACTAAAAATTTATAGTAGTTTCTAATAATTAAGACCCAAGATAATTGTTTTTATTGTGGAGACAGAACTGTGTGTTTATTAACGCATACCAGACTCTTACGCAACTTGTAGCACATTGCGCCATATTTCGCAATAAATGCTCCGAGGATGTTGTGCGGCCGGTTTTTAAACTATGATCATATGTGAACATAAAAAATAATATTTGCAAATATAATAAACAAGAATAATATGTCTGTATGCCAAAATAAGAATGCGTTAGAGCTCATTTTTTATAAAACGATGTGATATTTTAATTTAAGGCTGTCAGACGGTTTTTATATCAAAGCAACCGCGGTTGTACTGGTAAGGTCAGCATAGTTAAAAATAATTCTGCTAATAATATAAATGCGAATGTTTGGATGGATGTTTGTTGCTCAATCACGCTACAAGGGCTGGACGGTTCTGGTTGAAATTTGGCACAAAAATAGATTATAGTCTGGAATCGCACTTAGGCTACTTTTTATCCCGGGAAAACGTACAGTTCCCGTGGGATACTATAGTTTTTCACAGAGCAAGGGATCGACACGATTTTTTGCATGGTGATCAGAAAATGACATAGGCTACTTTTTATTCCGGAAAAATGCATGCTTCGTATGGGATACCAAAATATAGAAAGGTGTAAGATGCCTCCATGGATTGTATACCTTTTCTTCCAAAAAGAATCTCCACGCGGGCGGAGCTGCGTGCAACATCTAGTATAGCGTTCTAGTTTACAAGAGGCTCATAAAGAGCAGGCTAATTAAGGAATGAACAGCTGTACTCAGAGTGCCTCATCCGTTTGTAAAGATTTAAAAAATCTAAAATACTAGCTAGCTATTAAAGCGTTTTTAAACTATAATTAATTTTTTGCTTTTACTCTTAAAACAACATCAAAATACTTATTTATAGAAGACTCGATTTCAAATCTAGAACACTTGATAAAAAATAGGGTCCTAGGACCTTTAGGCGTAATGTGAAGAAGCTAAACAGCAGGCCGGCGTGATTGTGTTGAGTAGCGAGGGATAGATTGTCTCTCGCTACTTGATACTCTATCTGGACGGCACTGCGCTTACCATCAGGTGCAGTGTGGTCACTTTGCCGTGCCTGAATAAAAAAAGTATGACCTAAAATGTTTATATTTTTTTATTTCCTGATGATCTTGGTTAGGATATAAGGCTGAAGTTAATATTGTATTGTCATCGTTCCTTGACACGTGTACAATTTTTCAAGTAAATCCGACATCTGGAAGGTGGTGGAAATTACGTTGAAAGATTCCTTTACACATAAACATACATAGATACTATAATTGGACGGCACTGCGATTACCATCAAGTACAGTACAGTCACTTTGCCGTACCAGGATAAAAAAAGAACACACACAATTAATCCGTAAGTGTCAGAAAAAACGATGTCAAAGTTTGTAAATTTTACACTAATAATCGCAATCGCACAGGGTGCTTTGAGACAACACATAAGTAACTATCGATACAATTTGATGAGTTTGACTCACTATGTATTCTTAAATGTCTTATAGGTGTAGTACCATCAAGCTATGGAACAGTTTGCGAACTACCGTGTTCCCTCCTGTCTATAATTCTTGGTCCTTTAGGTGTAGTGTGAAGAAGCTACCCATCAGGCCGGCATGATTGTGTTGAGTAGCGAGGGATAGATTGTCTCTCGCTGCTTGAAACTCTAGCCGGAGGGCTCTGCACTTACCATCAGGTGCACATTGCCGTGTCACGATAAAAATTTAAACACTAATGTTGTCTCTAAGAATTACCGTTACAGATTTAAAAAGGATTCAACAGATTGTCAAAAAAAGGAAAACTCAAATTTTTCTCTAAGGATGATCGTTACAGATAGCGATCAACTGAGGTTAATTTAAAGAAGCTCTCTAGGATCGTCAGTATTTAATTAAGGGGTTGATCAAATTCGATATTAAATTGAAATTTGTTTAGATGGTCTATATATAGCAGGGGGGGGGGGGGGGCAACCAGCGACTCGCGAGCCACATGCAGCTCTTTGAATAATTATTTGAGGCTCTCGATAAATGTACCCGAGTCCCCCTTTTCATTTTTGTGCTATTATATTAAAACAAATATATTCGTTATTGTTTCAAAATGACTTGTAAGTGACTGACAACAAATATGAAAAGTGCAACATTGTAAGAAATTTCATTTTCGTCCAAGTAAATAACTAAGTAAGTATTTAATTGCGGCTTGCGAATAATTTTGAAAAATGGCTCGACTACAAGGAGGTTGGCCACCGCTGGTCTGTAGCATGCGTCACGTGTGAATATCAACGTGAAAAAGTTTTTCCAAAACCTTCTATAAATAGACAATAACAATTATACCAAGGCTCTGTTCACATGTAAATGCCTTTACGGTTTATTATATGACGAGTAAGTATTGATTCCTGCATAGCGACAACTTTTAGACGTATTACATAACCTCACATCCTTCATCCTTCACCATCCAACTCACCAACTCCGGAATTCAAATACTAGTATTTGAAGTTAGAAAAACCAGGACAATTTAATTTAAAAACAGTACGCATCTTTGTTTTAAAATAGCGTAAACACTTGCGAGCCGAGACGACCAATGGGTAAGGATTGCAAAAGTGGTGTGCGTATTTTAAAATACAGGACCTTATCAGGGCACTTTAAAAACCCAGGACGCTGCTTAAAAACTATCCAGGTAACCCCAGGACACTCAATAAACCAGGACATGTCCTGGAAAAAAGGACGGTTGGCAGCTCTACTTTAGACGCATATTGATTCAGAGGCTCAGAATACAGAAAAAACCAGAGGCAACTTTTAGACGTATTAAGATATTATTCTCACATTGCATATGCACTTTGGAATAGAACAACAACCAACAGCACGTGCTGCCACCGCTGCCGGTCATATCTCTAAGATGTGCAGCAAGACACTATCCCCCGTCCACACATCCGCCATTGTAACTCCTGTTTAGCCAGGATCAACAATGGCACGCATTTTGCGACACCGAGTAATGAAACACGGCGAGCCTCTTGGAATGCTTAACTGTCGTTTATCCTGCAAATAAATTAATCAAATAAAAATATAAAGAGAAGTTGTAAATTTAAATTGTCCACAAGATTGGCTGCAGTTATGCGTTAGACAAAAAACTAGTTTCTATATATCAACGGAAAAAACGGGCTGTTTAAAATGTCGTCATGAAAATTAGGCCTAAGATAACGTTTATTTACGTAGGTGTGTCAGAGACCGCTCGGATAATTTAAAAAGTCATTATAAAAAAGTTATTACAACTTTTTTATAATGGCTTTTTATGTTACATAACAGTTTTTTCTCATTACAAGGCAATGTATATATTTTTTCTGTTGCTAGTCTCAAATTAGTGCTATATTCATTCAGTCAGTCTCGTTACCATCAAGGCTGTAAAGTTTTCGAAATGTCGGCATTTAAAAAGTTATATAAACCACGCGAAAATTGATTTTATTTCAAACTGTAATGTCCGCGTAAACATTAGAAACCAATATGAAATTTCTGTATCTGTAATTCGTATTTCTAATGCTAAATGCTTGAAGACTTAACACTTCAGGGTCACAATGATAACCCAATGGTACGTTTAATAAAACAGAATCTTCAATCAGAGAATAAAGATCTAAATTGACACTATGGGCATCATCTTCGCGTGCCGAATGCATGGGTATTTTTATCACGGGCACATTATTATATTTTATTTAATACACTTTATACAATATATATGTACAGGCGGAATAATGCCTAAGGCATTCTCTACCGTCAACCTTATTATAACCTACTCAGTAGTTTTAAGTAGTTTTAATATTGGCTTTTGAAGGCAGACGGTAATTATGGTTACCGCAATTAAGGCAATGCCAGGGGCACAGCCAAGCCGCTGCCTGCTATGAAAATACTCTTTGGGCCCCGGCTGAAGAAGGACATGAAGCTTAAGGCTGAAGAAGGTTGGATGAGGAAGGCGAGCGGCCATAAATAGTGGGAAAATCTAGTAAATGGATGGTTACAGACTGATGAATGAAGAAATGTCATAAGCTCTGAAGAAACATTATGGAGGCAAGTTCATTCCAGAATCTATAAGTGCATGAGAGATGATAGACACCTACAAGAGTTAAGTGCATATGTGGCTCAATTAGCCTTTATCCAAATTTAAATTCTTATTATTTCATATCTGTGACTTCATTATGCACTATTATTCTCAAACTTATTATTTGCACCACCCAAAGAGTGGCTGGCAGAAAATGCCTCAGGTATTGAATCCGCCTCATACATTTATTATGTATAAAGTGCATAAAATAAATAACATATACATACATATACACTCACGCCTGCAATCCCCGAAGGTGAGAGCAGTGGTTTAACCAGTGCACCCACTTTTCGCCGAATTTATTACGGTTCCGTTATGAGATAGGGGGCGAGCCTATCGCCACACCGGGCATTCCAGACTCCGGGCTGATACTGAGTATTTCTAAGTAGAAAAACCCAATATCACTTTACGCGACCCGGGGATCGAACCCTCAACAACTGCGTCACCGAGGCAGTCAGTAAATAAATAACTAAATAAGATAATTATACCTCTTTATACTTATCATTTCCATATTGCGGAAACAATGACTCAACCCAGTATACGGAACACTTAATTTATTTCGTGTGCTTGACCATTTTTTTCCTTAAATCCAGTTTGTCATATCTAGTTTACAACAAGTTGCCTGTTTAAAATTATTGACTCACGTGTCTTTGAATACATAAGCTACACGTGAAAATGCGTCTTTGTTAATTATTTTCTCAAATTATGTAGTCGACCTTCAATTTTGGAACACTACGCACTGATCTTATTAAGATAAAGTTTGGACACATTTAGACTTTTTTTAATTCCACTAATTTACTAATCGAACTATGTATACACGGAGGCTGTCTAATATTATGGGGTAATATAAGACAGTCTCCGTAGCGCAGCGGGCGAGTAGCCGGCTGTGAAACGAGTGGACGTGAGTTCGATTCCCGCTCAGAGACAAATATTTGTGTGACAGATAGATATTTGTTTCGGGTCTGGGTGTTGTGGGACCGTAGTTTTGATACCCACGATACAGGTTTTACCTAGTGTGTGGTCAGAACTATGTGTGTGATTGTCGGGTGTATATATTTAAGAATTATTCAGACTGATGAACTATTATTGCTTCGTCTTAATTCCAATTTGTAAGCGGAGAGCGAAACGGCCTTTCATCATCACCGAGTTATATTAGTATTTATATAATACTGTACTGTAGCAGCGTTAGCCTAGTTGGTTGCGGTACGGATTGTAAAGAAGAAAGTCGTAATTCGAAACCCAAATGGCATACACCTCTGACTTTTTTAAAGTTACGTCTATATTGTTAATTATCGCTTGCTTTAATGATGAAGGAAAACATAGATGATTGGAAAAATCAATTTGCAATTAAATCTAGAGACAAAGGCATATGGTATAAACTATAAGACCATACAGGGTGAGCTTCCTCGAGTACCTTGGTTTGATGACAGTAACTTAAGCAGAAATTATGTAAAGCATTTCGACGGAGATCCGGACACTATCCATCAGCAAAGTTTGCATACTGAATGAGGAAAAGTACTTCACCTAACTGCATTACTTACAACAAAATTGAAGATGTACAACACTTGCTGATGGAATGTATCCGGAATAAAAATGAACGCAACTCACTGCTGAACTATTTAAAACTAAATTGGATGTAGGTCTAAAACAAAGTATCTTAGCAAAGCCAAAATCGGAGGAGGCAAAAAAACTATGCCGTTTAGTAACGTACATTCAGCAGTGACGCGTCATAGTAATAATTGTTAAAATTAATATTGTCTGTCAGTTTAATTTTATTTATATATTGTAACAAGGTACGATGGGGTTGACATATCCATCATGGATAAAAACCCCCAAAAAAATAGATTAAAAAGAAGGAAAACATAAAGAAACCTGCATACCTGAGAATTCTCATAATAATTTCGAAGATATGTGAAGTCTACCAACCCACATTAGACATTGGTGGATTAAGGCCTAACCCCTCTTATTAGTAGAGGAGGCCCGTGGCCAATGGACAATGTTTAACACACAGCTGGTAATTATAATTTATCATTATGTACTCACAGCGGCCAGAACATTGAGCGTGGTGATGTTATCATTGAGGGAGACGGTGTTCGAGGAGTCCCACACCCAGCTCCGGACGGTCCGGTAGCCGATGGTGCCATTGTTCGGATGGTAGGAAATGTTCACGTGTCGACGACGCTCCAGATACCGATAGGGACCTGCAGAAGTATAGTCCGTGATTAAGAGGTAACTATGTAACTATGTGGTAAAAAAAAAACAATATAACTTTTACCCGACCTGCTGACTGCGCCACCAAAGTAGTGGACTAGTCATTTTGCTATCATAAATTTACAAACCTCTCTACCGCCCATAAACATCTGTAATACCAGACGAATGTGTCTATTCTAGAGTATTGTATTTTACAGGAATAGAGTGGAAATTGGTAGGTAAGGATAAGCCTTTAAGAACTCTAGAAATGTCGCTCGGCGAAAAGTAGCAGTACTCTATAATTTCTGCGTTATCTTGTTTATTATAAACCAGCACACCAATAAAACTACTGACTACTAAATTAAATTTGAATTAAATAATACTACTTAATTCAAATCGACTATAGCCTTTCCGCAATCAATCAATCAATCAATATTAAAAGTGTAGAGGAACGGTCGATAGTGTTCCTCGAAGGGGGAAGAACTCCAGTCAGGCGGGTGTTATACCCGACCGGCCATGACCCCTCCAGTTAATACTCGGAGCTTGTATCTATCTTACGCGTCGCTCAAACTTAGCTACCGCGATTAAGGATGGTGTCTTTGCTAATTTTTTTTCTGCCTGGAAGCATACGAGCAGACGGGCCACCTAATGGTAAGTAGTCACCGCCGTCAACAGACTTCTCTAATGCCAGGGTACAGCAAAGCCGCTGCCTACCGTATACCTATCGCCGGTGTGAGGCGCTGTATGCCGCCACAACTACGAAAATGTCGAAGTAAAGTAGGATATCTTACCCAACTGCTCGAAGTTTGGCTTCTCCTGCGGGAACTTGTCGGCATTGGTCCAGTTGAACATGTAGATGTCAAAGAATATGGGGACGTTTGGCGCCAGCCATGAGTTGTACGAGCGGGAGTTGGGCTTCAGAGCAAGTTGCTGCAACAAATGATATGACAACGTTAATAATCATGGCAATTACATGGCTCTCATCACAAGTCATATAATCATATCAACTTATGTAAACATAATATACACATCATCAATGCACTAGCAGTTTGTTTATTTATTTAAAATGTATTTGTAATAATTTTAAGTCAACAAATATTTTTATTATTATCCAAAGAAATATTGTCATGCTCGCTAAAGTGTCTGTGCTTGCTGCGGCGCCATGTGCCAGAACGGTCTCTTCCCTGTGACGTGGTTGAGGAGGCCGATGGCTGCGTAAGCGTCATTATTCGTGAATGGGTGCTGCTCGTGCGGACTGGTCTGCTCAGACTGTTTCAGTAAGGACCAACTGCTTTAAGAAACTGAGATTTTCATCACTCACGATGGTCATGTGCGGCGAGGTCTTGTAATGATTCTTATTCACAATATTGCAATAAGGCAACTTAACATACATTGAGCTGCTCTAATCTAATGTAACTAAACTGAAATCGTATATTAATTGTATAACCAAATATTGTTAACCGGTGTGAAAAGAGCAACGCTAGAGTATTGCCCGTTCTTCTCTAGCGAAAATGCATTCCGAACTGGTGGCAGAGTGAAAAAATTGACTAAATCTAAATGATGTACAACATTTTATGGTAACAACCTCGATAGGCAGACGAGCAGACGGGCCACCTGATGGTACCAGGGCACAGCAAAGCCGCTGCCTACCGTTGAACCTCGATAGGCAGACGAGCAGATAGGCCACCTGATGGTACCAGGGCACAGCCAAGCCTACCGTTACAGCTACTCTCCAGTCACAGAGGCTGTCAATCGGTGCATTATTAAATTTCAATAACTTCCTAAGTATAAGGTGAAGGTAACTAAATGAGCAAGGTGAAATTATAGGCGTAGCGTTGACTATTATACATATACCTTATAAGTGGTTGACTTAATGAGTAATTAGGCTTATTTTGACAGGTAAATTTGCATTCGACACCTACATTACAAGGTTTACAATTGCCGACGGCTAATGTCAGCCATATCAGATGCCTGACATAACAAACATGTTAGTTTCTTATGTTTACGCGAATATTACATATTGAAATAAAATTTTATGGAATTTATTACGGTTTTTTTTTGCTTCAGCTAGCCAATAATCGACGCTTTTGTATGTACTGTTATTGCTACTTTTACAAAAAAGATATAGTCAAATAAAAACTAAAACACGCTTTAATAGCTAGCGGAATTAAAATGTAGTAAATAATTCGATTGAAAAAAGCGGGGTGCTTTTTACTATGTTCCGATAATAACCCCACGCTTCTTGTTCTTTTTAGTTTTTAAAACTATAATTTTTGTAATTAATTTTTGTGAGTAAATCAGACGTCTGGATAGTGGTGAAAATTGCGTTGAAAGATTACGTTACGTACAAACGTACGTACATATACAACATGTAACATGATTAATGCACACTCTGAAAGTAGTTTGTTCAGAATAAGCGACTGAATCGATATTAACAATTTTTTAATAGACGATTTTTTTTCCAAAAATAATTAACACTCGGGTAAATAATAGTCACCCTTTAATTTAACGTTCAAGACAAACGAAACTTAAACATAACTCGATGCGATAAAGTCTTTTCTAAATGCAATAATAAACGAACACTTTAAAAAAATCAAATAATTAAAATTACGAACTTTATGTCGCAAATTGGTACAACTAATTTCATAAAAAACAATATTTATATTCATCGCAGTCTAATTTCAATACATGAATTATGATTGTAATAATATTTTGAAATTGGGGTGCCTGAGGATGTGCGTTATTCCCGTGACACGTAGTATACATAGATACAGGTGAAGCTAATATAAATTGTGTAATACAAAATCGCATTATGTTGCAGATGTCGTTAACGATCAATATAATCATCCTATTGATCATCTTTTAAATAAGACGTTGGTTAAAAATTAAAAGAATGACGAATTACACTCATATCTCAGCAAGACAAGATTCAAAGACTTGAATTTCTTGAGTCACATCAGAAACTACGCAAGAAAGTACTTTCGATATAGCACGCATTCCAAAAACAAAATTACATAAATTTGAAAATAGATAGCGCACGAGATCGGAATATCTGGACAAATAACACTATTAATTTATAATTAAATAAAACTTATCGTCTACAAAAATACCTAGTCACGTTGTAATATCATAATAAAAAACGTCTTATAAATATTTAAAAAAAAGAATGTCAAATTAAATTCAATTCCTTATTCAAATATTTAACGTCGTCAATATATTATAATGCAAAATTACAATAAGCAGGTTTTTTAACACTTTTCCAATTAAATAAAATACCGACATTATTGCATAATATATAAATGAATAATAATATATTATACTTAATACTAAAAAATTGGGTAAATTGCAAACATCTGTCATTGAATACGAAATGCCAATTTATTTCTTTGAGTAACAGAGTTTACCGGATTAAGTTTTTATTAAATTTTTTATATTGCACCGTTATGGAACAAATGCGCCATTTTTTAAATTTATCGTAACCATTCGTATAATTTTTGAAAAATACGAATTAAACTTTAAAAACAGCATATTGCATATATTACCTCACATCGCTTTCTTTAGGGACATTTATAAACAAAGCTGCCTATAGCCTCTAGAAATACTACTATATCTGGAATATTTTTTTTTTATTCTGGCGCGGCAAAGTGACCACACTGCACCTGATGGTAAGCGTAGTGCCGTCCAGATAGAGCGGAAAGATATAACTGCGGAAGATAAATGATAAACCCATTTAGTGCGATCAGATTTTATCTAGCCTTTCGTTTTATCTAGAAATTAATGTTCTCAATAGAAAGTAACAAACTATGAAACATTTTATACCACGCGTATTTTTTTTATTTTATATTTGTAAAGAAAGTCGAAAAGTTGACTTAACCGGTTTTGTCAGGATGACTTAACACGTCTTTTAGGGTACACGTGAGTATTGTCAGAAGACTTCCATAGAATTTGTCATCATCATCATCATCATCATCATGTCAGCCGGAGGACGTCCACTGCTGGACATAGGCCTCCCCCAAAGAGTGCCACAATGACCGGTCCTGCGCCACCCGCATCCAGCGGACTCCCGCGACCTTTACCAGGTCATCAGTCCACCTTGTGGGGGGTCTACCCACGCTGCGCCTTCCGGTACGTGGTCGCCATTCCAGAACCTTTCCGCCCCAACGGCCATCGGTTCTACGCGCAATGTGCCCCGCCCACTGCCACTTAAGTTTAGCGATTCGGAGGGCTATATCGGTTACTTTGGTTCTTCTGCGGATGGCCTCATTTCTGATGCGATCACGCAGAGAGACTCCCAGCATAGCCCTCTCCATTGCCCTTTGGGTGACTTTGAGCCTTCTTATGAGGCCCATAGTAAGGGACCACGTTTCAGTTCCGTATGTCATCACTGGCAACACACACTGGTCAAAGACTTTCGTCTTGAGACATTGCGGAATATTGGACGAAAAGATGTGCCGTAGCTTCCCGAACGCTGCCCAACCGAGTCGGATTCGACGATTAACCTCTTTCTCGAAGTTGGACCTACCTAACTGGATAGTCTGTCCTAGGTATATATAATCGTCTACAACTTCGAGTGTAAAGTCTCCGTTTTTTATGGGAATTGGTACTACACGGGCATTTGACATGATCTTCGTCTTATCCATGTTCATCCTTAGACCAACTCGCTTTGAAGCTTTACTGAGGTCATCGAGCATCGTACTCAAGTCCTCCATGTTCTCAGCCAAGACTACTATATCGTCAGCAAACCGAAGGTGAGTGATGTACTCGCCATTTATGTTGATGCCAAGCCTTCTCCAGTCCAGAGTCTTGAAAACATCCTCCAGTGCAGCGGTAAATAGTTTAGGAGAAATAACATCTCCCTGCCTTACTCCCCGCTGCATCGGAATAGGTTTCGAATTCCGGTCCTGGAGTCGGACAGACATAGTGGCGTTCTCGTACAAACACTTCAGCACTTCGATATAGCGGTAGTCCACTTGGCACCGCTGGAGAGATTGTAGTACAGCCCAGGTTTCGATCGAATCGAAGGCTTTCTCGTAGTCCACAAACGCCAAGCAGAGGGGCAGGTTATACTCCTCAGTCTTCTGTATAACCTGTCGGAGCGTATGAATGTGGTCTACGGTACTAAAGCCTCTTCGGAAACCGGCTTGTTCGGGAGGCTGGAAGTCATCTAGCCTGCGTGCGAGACGATTCGTAATGACTCTTGAAAACAGCTTATAAACATGGCTCAAAAGTGAGATGGGTCGGTAGTTCTTCAGTAGGGTGTTATCACCCTTTTTGAAGAACAGGACCACCACACTTCTGTTCCATGCCTTTGGCGTTCTCCCTTCCAGTAAGACGGAGTCGAACAACTTCTGAAGGGCCATAAGGACCGGTTTACCACCCGCCTTCAGGAGTTCAGCTGTGATTCCGTCTTCACCGGGTGCCTTGTTGTTTTTGAGCTGTTTAAGAGCCATTCTAATCTCGCACAGGCTGATGTCCGGGATGTCTTCGGTATAATGTCGGGTCAGTCTAGCTCTAGGATCTTCCGCCAGACCAACTTCGGGTCTGCTAGTTGACGTGTATAGCTGTCCATAAAAGCACTCTATCTCACTCAGAACCTCAGGTTTGGATGAAACAATTCTACCATCCGCAGTTTTTAATTTGGCGAGCTGGCTCTGCCCAATAGACAGATCTCTTGTGAAAACTTTAGAGCCCTTATTCTGCTCGATGGCCTCTTCAATACGATTCGTATTGAATTGGCGCAGATCACGGGTAAGGGACTTAGAGATCTGTTTGTTGAGCTGTCGGTATAGTGTCGCATCTGTTGAAGACTGTAGAATCATTTTACTCCTTTCCTCGATGAGTCTCTGAGTGGAGCTAGAGAGCCTCTTGGTTCTGTTGTTCCTTTGGGCCTTGAAGAACTTAGACCCAGTACTATGAACAGCTTCCACAAACCCGTCGTTGAATTCGTCCACATCGCCACCTAGGCCATCAAAACGGTTTTGGAGTTCCAGCTGAAAGCTCTCGGGGTTTTGGATTTGGGCTGCTGCTGCGTAGCGTAGACTTCATCAATCGAGAGCGCTCTAGCTTGACACAAATATTCAATGTGCCTCTTACCAGACGGTGATCACTTCCGGTTTTCACCGTATTGATCACAGAGACATCATTGAATATTTGCCTCTTCGTCGACATGATGAAGTCAATCTCGTTTTTAGTTGCGCCGTCGGGACTCATCCAGGTCCACTTTCGGTGCTCGCTTTTCTTGAAGAAGGAGTTCATCATGTAGAGTCCCTCCTTCTCCAAGAAGCCAGCCAGTAGTTGGCCCCGGTGGTTCCGACTTCCCACTCCAAATTGCCCCACTCTCAGCTCTTCGCCGTCTCTCTTGCCCAGTTTCGCGTTGAAATCCCCCATAACAACGGTGAAGTAGGTTTTGTAGCTATGCATGGCCTTCGATATATCCTCATACATAGCCTCCACCTCGTCGTCGGAGTGTGCCGAAGTCGGCGCGTATACCTGTCTGACCTTCAACGAGTACCTCTTGGATACTCTGAGTATAAGGTACGCCACCCTGGCCGACACACTCTCGATTTTCACTACGTTATTTACGAGGGACTTGTGGACGATGAACCCGACACCTCCCTGGGACTGTTGGTCGCCCTCCCGGAAATAAAGCAAGTTGCCGGACTTCAGGGTAATCGTGTCCTCCCCCTCTCTTCGGACTTCAGATAACCCTATGATATCCCAACGCAACTTGCTCAATCCTTCCTCCAGTTCAGTTAACTTTTCGTCGGTCCGCAGTGTACGCGTGTTATATGTTGCCAGGGCCAGGAGTCGTCGGTGGTGGTAGCCGGATCTTTGCCGGAGATTCTTCGCACCCCTGACCCCGCTAGTACCCCGGCCGCTACCATAACCGGGGCACTGGGGGTCGCCGGAAACTCGGGGCCGTGGTTCATGTGTGTACTGCATGGGGGGTGAATGCCGTAATCGCCACGCTTGGCATGCGGGTTGGCGATCGCAGTGTCTCCACCGAACTCCAGGGATGCTGCTGCCCATCCCCCGGTGGTCTTGGTCGTAGTTTTCGGACATACCCGGGTCCATAGAATTTGTATTAAACATCAATCGGTACCCTCTCAATGCTTAACATTGTTGTACATGATTTTAGAACCTTTATAGAAATTCCATTGAGACAGAAAGTTTTGTAATAAGACCACATTTTAACGTATTTTGATACAGCTATTTGGTCAGCAGACTATGTAGGAATTTCTTGAAACCCGAATTTAAATCATTTATTTTTCGACAAGGAGTAGACAGTGGTATAACCAGTACAGCCACTTTTCGCCGTATTTATTGCGGTCCCATAATGTAATAGGGGGCGAGCCTGTCGCCATAACGGGCACAATTCCACACTCCGGGCTGATACTGAGTATTTCGTAGTAGAAAATAAAGTGTTACCCGATCCGGGGATCGAACCTGAACGCAATTACAACTGCGCCACCGAAGTACAATCAATACATTTGATTGAACATTCTTTGTGAGACTATCACGCCTTTGCAATTGACAATATACTTCCGTTGTGTTCCGATTGCTGTAGAGATAAGATTTTTGTTACATGACCATTTTCGGAACACATTTGCGCATAAATCATCGCTAAGTGGACGACTTTGATCCAATGTAATTTATAACTTGACTGTAATTTGATAAGGAAGTCGAATACATATTTATTTATATGTACAAATAAACACCTATGTACAAATAACTACTTTTTAATACATAGGCTCATAAATCCTTGAAAGATATACAGAGATACTAGGACGCCGAGCTTAATAGGGTTTGAACGTGATAAATCGTGCATAAATTTGAATCCCGGCCTACTGATGACTTATTTTTCCTGTTTGAAACTGAAAGACAAATTGCCCGACCTGGCGTTTTAACTCAGAACCTTCGGGTTTTAATGAAACTTTTTATAATAATTAGTATTTTTCCAAGTTTTTAACTTGTATTTTTTACTTATACATTTTCGAGAAATATTTGGGGGTGTGACAAGTTAAATGTCTCGAACGTAAATATTTCTTTTATTTTTACACAGCACATGGGCCAGAAGGTGAAGAAGCGGTCCAGGTTCTACTGTCAGAGTACTAAGAAGGCCGCAACACGGCCAAATATCGCACCCCGACGCTAGACCCCCGACAAAAACCGGATGTACACTGGCTGATCCCGGAACGCGACACACTTGCGTGTGCCAATATGAGGGTTTTACACCGTTTGTGTGTGACCGTTGAGTGTATTTATTATAAATAATATTATTTATTTATTATAATTTATCATTACTTAATAATATTTATAACTGTCGAAACAAAATAATAAAATTAATCTATTATAATAACTGTTTTCAATCAGATAAAGCTGTTGTAAAAACTGATGCGTTATCTATTTCACACTCAATAAATCATTCGAAGTAATTGGTGGCAAGCCTAGCGACAAATGGCCTGATTAATGATGTTTTTTACTTCTCTGACTGCCTCGGTGACGCAGTTGTAATTACGCATGTGACGACTGCTGAGGTCTCGGGTTCGATCCCCAGGTTGGGTAAAGTGATATTGCGTTTTTCTATCTAGAAATTCTCAGTATTAGCCCGGAGTCTGGAACCTGTACCCGGATAGGCTCGCCCCTCTTTTTTTAGGCAGACTGGCCACCTGATGGTAAGTAGTCACTGCCGCCCATAGACTTCTGCAATGCCAGGACACAGCAAAGCCGCTGCCTACCCCTATCACATTATGTGACCGAAATTCGCCGAAAAGTGGGTGTACTGGTTTCACCTCTGCCTACCTCTTCGGGGTTTACAGGCGTCAGAGTATATGTATTTGTTTTAGGTTTTACTATATATATTTTTTTTTTTTTTTTTATTCTGGCGCGGCAAAGTGACCACACTGCACCTGATGGTAAGCGCAGTGCCGTCCAGATAGAGTATCAAGTAGCGAGAGACAGTCTATCCCCCGCTACTCAACACAATCATGCCGGCCTGCTGTTTAGCTTCTTCACATTACGCCTAAAGGACCCAGGATCATAGGAAGGAGGGAACACGGTAGCTGGCAAACTGTTCCACAGCTTGATGGTGCGGCAAAAATACGAGTTTGCGAACCTCTTGGTTCGGGCCGGGGTAGTAGACACCACGAAGCTGTGGCTCCGCAAGCCAGTACGCGTGGTTCTGGTATGGAAGGGAGAGGATGGGATAAGATCAAACAATTCTTCAGAGCATTCGCCATGATACAGACGGTAGAACACGCTAAGCGAGGAAATATCCCTATGCAGCTGTAGCGGCTCCAGGCTGTTACTCACGTCTGCATCATTCACAATGCGGATGGCCCGCCGCTGCAACGCATCCAAGGCATCGAGAAGGTACCTTGCGGAACCGTCCCAGAGGTGCGAGCAGTATTCCATTCCCGGCCGCACCTGCGCTTTATATAAGCGGTAGAGCTGACCAGGCGTGAAAAACCGCCGCACCCTGTTCAGGATTCCGACCCTGCGTGAAGTGGCGGATATTACGCCCTCGATGTGACTCCTTGGATTAAGATCGCAGCGGATATCCATACCTAGGACACTAAGGTCATTCCGCATTGCGAGTGGAACACCCTGAAGAACGGGGATTGGAGAAAACGGAGACTTCTTGCACGAGAACGCGCACACCTGGGTTTTCTTGGCATTAAACTCAACCCGATTCCTGGTACCCCATGATGAGATGAGATCCAAGGTCTGGTTGAGCTCAACGACAAGATCCTCTCGTCTCCTCTCAGTATCCGCCCGGCAACCAGGAGGCTTGCTGCTATAACGCCCATGAACCGTGCTGTCGTCTGCATAGCAATGAATGTTGCCAAGCGACAACATATCATTGATATGCAGAAGAAACAAGGTGGGCGAAATCACAGAACCTTGTGGTACTCCGGCATTTACTGACATGAGCTGCGAAGGATGTCCATCAACGAGGACACGCATTCTACGCTCATGCAGAAAGCCGGAAATCCACTTGCACAGGTTGTCGGGCAGACCGTATGCCGGGAGCTTGGAGAGAAGGCCACGATGCCAGACCCTATCAAACGCCTTGGCTATGTCGAGACTCACAGCCAGAGCCTCGCCATGCTTGTCAATCGCCTCCCCCCAGTGATGTAATACGAACGCTAGAAGATCACCCGTTGATCGGTTATGACGGAAACCGTATTAGCGGTCATTGATCAACGAGTGATCCTCTAGGTAGCGAACTAATTAGCTGTTTATCAGTCGCTCCATGACTTTACACATCACTGAGGTTATGGCGATTGGGCGATAATTGTTAGGGTCTGACCTATCACCCTTTTTGGGGATCGGCTGCACATTAGAGTCCCTCCAAGATTCAGGCACAATACCTGAGAGGTAGGACGATCGGTATAGGCGCGTCAGTACAGGAGACAACTCCGCTGCACACTTTTTAAGTACAAGCGCTGGGATACCATCAGGACCACTAGCCTTCCGGACGTCGAGAGACTGCAGCTCACGCCGCACATCACAATGCCTGATACGGATATCAGGCAATGTGTGACCGCAACCGGGCAGCGTAGGTGGTAAATGAGCATTGCAGTCCTCGAGTCTCGAATTAGCCGCGAAGAGGTTTGCCAATAAATCGGCCTTCTCCTGCGAGCTATGGGCTAGTGTTCCATTTCGATATCTCAGCGGTGGCAGCGAAGGGCGACAGAAATTAGATTGGACGGCCTTAGACAAGCTCCAATAAGCACGACTGCTTGTTGGGTTATCGGCCAAAGCACATCCAATCTTGGAGACGCGCTGGGCATCCGCTTTAACATACGCCCTCTTGCAGACCTTGGCAGCACGGTTATAGGCTGCTTTGAGTGACTTGAGGTTGGGATCCTTCGTAGCGCGACCCCCGATCCAAGCACGATACGCCGCCTGTTTCTTGCCAACAGCATCGGCGCATGCACGATTGAACCAGGAGCGTCCTCGGCCCTTGCCTGCGATCTCAGAGGAAGGAATGTAATATTCCATTCCTATTCTGATCTCGCAAGCAATGGCGTCGGCACTCGCTGAAGGATCCTTTCCATCAAAGCAGCGCTGCCGCCAAGGGATGGATGCGAAGTAATCCCGCATACCATCCCAATCTGCCGACGAGTAGTGCCAGACCCTGCGCTTGACCTTCACGGGACGTGGAGGCAAAGCGCAAGGAACCGACGTCCCAACCAGGCAGTGATCGGAGGTACCCAGGGGAGCACCAACCGTCACTTTATACCCGGTTGGATGACTCGTCAGCAGTAGGTCCAACAGAGAGGGCGCATGACTTGCCACATCTGGGATCCTGGTAGGCTGGTCCACCAGCTGTGTCAAGCCATTCGTCAAAGCGAATGCATGAGCAGTCCTGCCGGCATGGTCAGTTCTGGAGGAGCCCAACCACAACTCGTGGTGTGCGTTAAAGTCCCCCAGAACTACCAATTCCGCTGTTGGAAACTGCTCCTGCGCGTCGTCTGTCGCCTGGCTAATATAATTAAATAGCCGAGTTGTCTCTACGTCCCCGTCGTGTGACCTGTAAAGGCACACGTAAACCCGACTCTGGGAGCCGAGGTCGACGTGTACCCACAGGGTGGAGAAGGAGGGGTCCTCCATGCAGCGCAGACGGCGACAGCAGACGTCCGACCGAACATACAGGCATACCCCGGCCCTCGGCCTGAAGCTTTCTTCAAGCGAGTATCCGGGGTAAAGCAAGTATGAAGTATCGGTCGGACTACAAATCTGCGTCTCCGTCAAGAAGAGCAGAGCAGGCCGGGCCGTCTCAAGATGGTGGTGGACGGCATTAAGATTAGAATGGAGTCCGCGGATGTTAGCGAACTCCATTGTGAAGGCGGTGGTGGGGTTACGCACCGCTGTAAAACCTGCTCTCTTTGTATGCACTGACATGGAGTTATGGGAGGAGGAGGTGAAGAAGCGGTCAAGGGTCTAGTGTCAGAGTAGTCAGAAGGCCGTAACAAGCGCCGGTCCACTAAAAGAGCCGAGAGGAGGTGAGCTGATCCGCCGGACGGAAGGGCCCCCGTACCCTCCCGGGATAGGCCGCCGGGACCCCACATCCGGTCACCAACCGGCACGACGGACCCACCCAAGATTATGCGCGGCATGGTGGGGCAGCCTCTCGTGGTGGTTAGCCACGATTGGGCCCCTGTACTGTACCGCGGGCGGCCAGCGGTACCACCGTTTCTACAGGTCTCCCTGGCCGACGGATCAACACGCCTCCAACCGACTGTGAACCGGCTTATACCCGCACAGCCAAACATCGTACCCCAACTCTAGCCCCCCGACGATAACCGGACATACACTGGCTGATCCCGGAACGCGACACACTTGCGTGTGCCACTATGGCGGGTTTTTCACCCTGTGTACGGTGGTCGCTATCCGGGCGGATACGAATATCCTACCACCAGCAAAATTGCAGCACTTAATGCATTAAGTGTTAGGTAGTGTGTCTGTGCCTTATACAATAAATATAATTCCAGCCATGTATTAAACAGTAGATGTTGCCCGCAACTCCGCCTGCGTGGAGGTTATTTTTGGAAGAAAAGGTATACAATCGATGGAGGCATCTTAAGCTATAACATCGTTCTATATTTTGCTATGCTGTACGAACCGTGCATTTTACCGGAATAAAAAGTGGCTTTTGTCATTTTCTGACCACTAAACTGCTACTATACAAAAATCATATTGTCGATCCATTGCTCTTTTTTTATTAAGTAAGCGCAGTGCGGTTTAATTAGAGTATCGAGTAGCAAGAGAAAATCAATCACCCGCTACTCAACACAATTATTCCGGCCAGCTTCTTCACACTACGCCATGGGCAAGAAGGTGAAGCAGTGGTCGACGGTCTATTGTCAGAGTACTCAGAAGGCATAAATAATAATAAAAAAACTCCCACGCGCGCAGAGCTGCTTCCAAACTAGTATTTATGTACTTAATTTACACCCGGAAAGCAACTAGGTCGAATTATTTGTTTTGAATTAATTGAGGTAAGATTTTTCAATATCGATAGAGTTTCCTAGACAGCTAGAATAACTAGTTTATAACCTCAACGAAACGGCTAACCTGGCTTTACATGACCTTAGATTGGTCTTGTGTTGTCCATGGGTGGGTGCCGATTGCTTAGAAGAGTGAATTTGGATTTTTGCTAGTGAAGATTAAAAAGATAAATAAGGCGGTTTATGGCAGGGTAGAGTTGCTGAGTCCTGTCCTGTTTTCCCAGGACATGTCCTAGATAGTTTTGAAGCAGCGTCCTGGGTTTTTAAAACGACCTGAGAAGGTCAAAATTCGCACCTCACTTTTGGAATTCTTACGTAAGGGGCGGCCTCACGGCTCGTGAGTGTTCTGTTTTAAAATAAAGACGCGTCCTGTTTTAAACAGAATTTTCCTGATTTTCCAACTTCAAATCCTAGTAGTAGTAGTTTTTTTATTTCGGATTTGGTAACCCTATGGCAGGGCAACGTCTGCCCGGGACTCACTGATTATAATATAAAATCGGTGTCCCAATATGCACGTTTAACACAATTTTCCAGTTGTATATAATTCTTGACACGTATATCAATCCTATACACTATTTTTTTCTTCTATAATTGTGTAAGGAATTTTAATGTAGTAATATTTGTGAAGTAATATTATACAATGTCACGACTAAAATACAAAAGACCTACGGCTGAGTTTTTTGTACTTCTCAGATCAATGGGCATTTCCGAAGCACCGGTAGATAAACTTGATCCTGACCTGTAAAAAGTGCTCCTAGTGGCCTAACTTACTAAACTCTGATTTTTAATTAGATAGACTAAAATGACATTTAGTGAAGTGCCACGTTATCGTAAAGTAAAAATAGTGTTGTATCCTAAGT
Source organism: Laothoe populi (assembly GCA_905220505.1). Taxonomy (NCBI): domain Eukaryota; kingdom Metazoa; phylum Arthropoda; class Insecta; order Lepidoptera; family Sphingidae; genus Laothoe; species Laothoe populi. The sequence goes on along the minus strand of HG992155.1, from coordinate 1,493,775 downwards.
CATAGAAAATCGGAACATTGTGATTACATACATACATATACACTCATGCCTGTAATCTCCAAAGGGGTAGGCAGAGGTGTAACTAGTACACCCACTTTTCGCCGAATTTCGGTCCCATAATGTGATAGGGGGCGAGCCTATCGCCATACCGGGCACAGGTTCCAGACTCCGGGCTGATACTGATAATTTCTAGATAGAAAAACCCAATATCACTTTACCCGACCCGGGGATCGAACCCGAGACCTCAGCACAGCAATCGTAACGCATGCGCAATTACAACTGCGCCACCGAGGCAGTCTGTGATTAGTTTTCTTTTACAACAAATTCTCTCAAGTATTCGTTTGAATTTGCGTTTATCAGTAAATAAAAAACCGAAGTTCTTAAAGTTATGTTGCGTTAAGAGCACCAGGAAAATTCGTACAACCAATCGCGAGTGAAGAAGGAAGACGAATGACGCACAAAATGGCGGATGCCTACCATTGTAACCATACTAATAATAATGGTAAAATTCAATTCAGGCAATAGAACTAATACACATACCTATTAACAAAAAAATCAACTAAATTCGATCGATCGCATTTATTTTATTGTTGATTTCTCAGGTATTTATTACAAGTAAAGTTTATGTAATACAACATATTCATTTTAATTAACTCATTTTATTTATAACATATTCCGCATAATATATTTATTTTATACTTTTATATTTATTAAACATTTAATAACATCAAAAGTAAAATTAAATCGAGAGGTCATGTGACAACTGTTCGATGAAAGCCATACACACACACACACACAAATATCAGTATGCATAAATCTTATACAGTAACAATAACCTAATAAAGGTACGCACACGGGATTTACTAGTAATAAGAGTTCAATTGTGATTGTGAGCATTCGGTGTCCATAACACAAGTTAAATCTTATTTTGGACACCGGAGTTCAACAACAAACACTGTCTATTGCTTGTATTCCTTATTTATGCTATTATGCTATACTACAACACTATATTCTACGCATGCAACATTAAAAAAAGAAAAGGTCTATATTTTAGTCTACCTAATTAAAAATCAGCGATAGCCTAGCTGGTTGCGGTACGGACTGTCAAAACGAAATTCGTATGTTCGAAACCCAAATGGCATACACCTCTGACTTTTCTAAAGTTATGTGTGTATTAATTATTAATTATCGCTTGCTTTAACGGTGAAGGAAAACATCGTGAGGAAACCTGCATACCTGAGAATTCTCATAAGAATTTCGAAGGTATGTGAAGTCTACCAACCCGCAGTAGGCCAGCGTGGTGCACTAAGTCCTTACCCCTCTCATTAGTAGAGGAGGCCCGTGCCCAGCAGTGGGACAATGTCTCATATAGGGCTAGTATTATTATTAATGAAAAATCCGAGTATAAATACATGATTAGATTTGTCGTTGCGCAATATGGACGTAACTATAGAACCGAAGACCCGCCAATAAATCGACCAGACATCATAAAAACGATAAACATCAGCTGCCAACTCGTATATTTAAATAATATTAATATATGCAAATACATGCAGGTGTTTACGAATGCACGATAAATGTTTAGCTAAAATTATTTTTTATTACTTCCAAACCAGTTAACATTACACATTTGCGATTAAAAATGTAATATGTCGCAATTATTCTGGTACGTATATGTGGATTTTATTACACTATTCAATTATACATTTAATTACCTATTTGCTTATTTATCTTAAATAGATTTAGACAAGGTAATTTTTTTTTTATTTAATGATAAAGTGTATTCGGATATGTTTTATTATATGATATAGATCCGTATTCATAAAGATTTATATCTAAGAATTCCTAGGGGCTCTGTTATGTACCTACAATCAAAATTTTCATTCGTGTTTTATTCGTTAAATAATCTCGTATTTGCCTGAGATTGTAATTTTTATAGTATAGTTCGAAACGAGCATGAGGGTCACCTGATGTTAAGTGATCTCTACCGCCCATGAACATTCACAATACCGAAATTATCATGTATAAGTCGGCCTTTAAGGACAGGAATAGGGATTAGGGAAGGGAAGGGGAAATCTGGGCCTCCGGATATACGAAACCATACGAAACGCGACAGTAAACTGTCATTTTACGTTGATTTTCTGTGAGACAGTGGTACTCACCCGGTCGAGCCGGCCCATTCATGCTGTAGACAAATATGTCTACAGCGTGGCTCTACCACTTCTATACTACTACTATATACTATAAAAAAAGATTGTAATTGTGGCCCGATATAGCGACAAGTAACATTTTTTTATACTTGCACGGCAAATTGACCACACTGCACCTGATGGTAAGCGCAGTGCCGTCCAGTTACAGTATCAAGTAGCGAGAGAAAATCTATACCTCTCTACTCAGCACAAGCATGCCGGCACCCACCCAACCAACTAGGCTATCGCTGCTATTTCTAAACATTATTAACGTTCATATTATATATCTTGAAGTACCAAAGTTCTACTTCGTAATAGTCTCACAGACGAATCTTTCACTTGTTAAAAATAACAGGATCAGTAAAAATAAATTTAAATTAAAAAGTGCAACAAATTTGCAGTGAAATACAATAGAATAAAACAATACGTTTACTGAGGATAAGGTTATGATTTATTTAGACACTTAACATACTAAGAAGGGATATTCTATTCTATTTATTTACCTTTAAGCGAGTTTTATTATAGAACTAGCTGTTGCTCGCGGCTCCGCCCGCGTGGAGGTTATTTTCGGGAGCAGAAGTATACAATCCAAGTAGTTATTTTTTCTTGCAATTAAAATAGCCTGGTGTTTCTGTACCTATTTCTATAATTCTTTTTTTATTAAATTAAATAGGTAATAATGTTAACATTTATTAATTAGGGATGATTGAGAGTGTTATAAACAGTATGTAGACAAATATAATCAGAAATCTCCGAACTGCTAAGCTATCGGGAGTTACACGTGTTATTGTGAGTCAACCATAAAATATAGACATTTGCTGTCGTGGAATATTTTTTTATATAATTTTAAGGAGAACATTTCCGTCATACATGATTTCTGTGTAGCTTTAACTATTAAGGCTGCACACGCGACGGAAGTTTAAAAAATGGAGTAAGTTCTCCTGTTTTCCTAACATTTCCCTTCACTGCTCTGCTCCTATTGATCGTAGCGTGATGAAAAGTATACTATAACCTGCCCAGGAGTATGAAGAACAATTATACCAAGTTTTGTTGAAATCCGTCGAGTGGTTTTTGTTTCTATAAAGAACATACAGACAGACAGACAGACAGACAGACAGACAGACAGACAGACAGACAGACAAAAATTTTACTGATTGCATTTTTGGCGTCAGTATCGATCACTAATCACCCGCTGATAGTTATTTTGGAAATATATTTCATGTACAGAATTGACCTCTCTACAGATTTATTATAAGTATAGATAGGGCGTAGTTACAAGTGACTGTTTAATTTTATAAGTACACTGAACTCACACTGAACTCTAACAAGCCATTAAATTGCTTATATCTTCCTTGATAGCTCTATATATGGTCAGTTTTTTTATAAGACAGTTTTTTTTATATTTTATAAGTTTTATACCCTGTGTGTGCTATCCTGGTTGTTATACATCGATTCCCGCATTAATAGTGTAGTTTCCTCCTCCTCCGTCCTCTGTTTAATTTTGTACATTATTCTTTTCATAATTATTATTATATTTATTATAGCTGTTGCTCGCGGCTCCGCCCGCGTGGAGGTCATGTTTGGGAGAAAAACTATACAATACAAAATACCAATATTGATACGTTTAACTTAAAAATGACGGATTTTCATACAAACTTTCATTCCCTATTTTACCCCCTTAGGGGTGGTATTTCCAAAAACCATTCCTTAGTGGATGCCTACGTCATAAAAGGTACCTACTATCAAAATTTCAAGTCTCTAACCCCAGCCGTATTGGCTGTGCGTTGATCGATCTGCCAGTCAGTCAGTTTCTTCTTTTATATATACAGATTATTTGCAACCGAATATAATACACAAAAGAAACCCTTTTCCAACAGAATTAAAATTGCTTAAAAATGGAGGCCACAATATTTATTCTAAATATTGATATGAGCAAAAATGGTTCCGTAATGGGAACATATCGCTATCTCCCTCACATAACGGCACAGTAATGGCAATTCTGAGAACCGTGACGTCACGGGGTTTATCATACATCATTTTACTGCCATTTGACAATTACCCCTTCCAGCAGATTTGAATTGAGTCTAATTTACTTATTTTTGTCCGGAGTCATGAAATTCTAAGGCGATTCCGGCTGCAATTCTAGCACTCCTTAGAATACCCTGGGATCGCTCCGTAAGCGCCGAAGAAGACCACCGATGGTTTTATCTGGTAGTGTCGGATGGGGTGAACATAGCGGGTAGGTACTCGGCCCAGCGGCAGCACGGGTAGCCATCATCCGTGCGAGGGGGATGCTGGGTCGTAAGACCGGCTAGTCCAGCATACCCGTTTTATTAATTTAGTGTAGTAGTAGTTTTTTGGAAGTGGTAGAGCCACGCTGTAGACATATTTGTCTACAGCATAAATGGGCCGGCTCGACCGGAGTAGTACCACTGTCTCACAGAAAACCAACGTAAAGTGACAGTTTACTGTCGCGTTTCGTACGGTAAGTGAGATATCCGGAGGCCCAGATTCCCCCTTCCCTTCCCTAATCCCTATTCCTGTCCTTTAAGGCCGACAACGCATACATGATACTTTCGGTATTGTGGATGTTCATGGGCGGTGGAGATCACTTAACATCAGGTGACCCACTGGCTCGTTTGTCGGACTATACTATAAAAAAAAACGCTTTCCCCGCCACAAAAAAAAGGCCTACTGGGCCTTAGGGCAAATCCGCCACTGGAAATGCAAGCTGCTACTTGTCTTCAGTGAATGATACCACCCAGCCGAGCTTACATATTTGCGAAGAAAATTATATTCATATTATCACTTACAAGTAAATGCTTTATTATGTTAATTTTATTGACTCTAAGCGTATTCAGCTTAGATATCTAGATTGGAATACATATATTAGTGTCAAACTTTACCACGTGTAACAGGTATGCTACTCAATTATTTCAGATTTAACAAAAATGTTGTGCAATATGTGTGTTTAATTTTGACACTGGCCGAAAAGTTTAATGAATGCTGCGTATATTGATGACAACTAAGAATAACTGCCTCGGTGGCGCAGTTGTAATTGCGCAGGCGTTACGACTGCTGTGCTGAAGTCTCGGGTTCGATCCCCAGGTCGGATAAAGTGATATTGGGTTTTTCTATCTAGAAATTCTCAGTTTCAGTCTGGAGTCTGGAATTGTGCCCTGTATGGCGATAGGCTCGCCCCCTATCGAGATTGTCATCACTCACGATGGTCATGTGCAGCACTAGGTCTTGTATTGATTTTTATTCACAATATTGCAATAAAGCAACTTAACATACATTGAGCTGCTCTAATCTAATGTAATTAAACTTAAATCGTATATTAATTGTATGACCAAATATTGTTAACCGGTGTGAAAAGAGCAACGCTAGAATTTCTTGCCCGTTCTTTGCTAGCGAAACTGCATTCCGAACTGGCGGTAGAGTAAAAAATTTAGTGAATCTAAATGATGTATAACATTTCATGGATTCAATAAATATTTGATTTTGAGTTAAACCTGGTTTTCTAATTTTTTTGATACTATATAGATAGTTTTAAGATTATTTGATGATAATGATAAGAGTGACTAATGCTATCTCAAATAACATCCGACGTTGTGATTCAATAAATCAGTGTTATTTTCATTCAATGACATCTGCACCGTTAATTTATTCAGATAAATATAATTATGTTTGTAAGCATAACTGTAATTTATGTTTATTTAAAGAGGCTATTCAATTCTAGATAAACCTAATAGTTTTTTAATTTAACTGAGTCGACGGTATATATATCGCATAATTCCAGTTATAACCACACATTAAGATTGTCTATTTGTTATAAAAATAAAAAAGAATCAAGTATGACTACTGAACCAAATCGATAAAGTATTTTACTATAAAAAGACAGTAGAAAGAACAGTAACTGACTGCATAGAACAGTAGTAAATTTTTTTTAGTGCCTCGATAGGCAGACGAGCATACGGGGCACCTGATGGTAAGTAGTCACCGCCGCCCATAGACTTCTGCAATACCAGGGCACAGCAAAGCCGCTGCCTACCGTTAAATAAAAAAAATGACTATTGTTGAAAACACGGCCGTTACAGTAGTGTAACTTAGTTATGGTTTAAACGATGAAAAAGATAACAAAAAAGTTAGAAAAAAACACAACAAAACCTTGTTAACTTCCAGGACCATTAAAGAAGCGAAACTGCTGTCAAAATTGTATAATATTGAAATCCTTAATAATTTTTAAATATGACGAGAATTATCTCATAAAAACTGGACAGTAACCAATAAAAATTTAGTGACAGAATACTACCAATCAATGTAGCAAATAAATAAAACGAAAATCATGTTAACGTTTTAATGCTATTCATTAGTAGTTTGAGTGCTGTTTATTTTATTTATCACTTAACACACATTATATATAGCAGCGATAGCCTAGTTGGTTGCGGTACGGACTGCCAAGACGAAAGTCGTAGGTTCGAAACCCAAGTGGCATACACCTCTGACTTTTCTAAAGTTATGTGTGTATTAAAATGTTAATTATCGCTTGCTTTAACGGTGAAGGAAAACATCGTGAGGAAACCTTCATATCTGAGAATTTTTCGAAGGTATGAGAAGTCTGCCAACCCGCATTAGGCCAGCGTGGTGGACTAAGGCCTAACCCCTCTCATTAGTAGAGGAGGCTCGTGCCCAGCAGTGGGACAATGTTTAATACAGGGCTAGTATTATTATATATTATTATTATACACATTATATATACCGCTCCTTAGGCGGCAACCGCTTTAAAAATATTATTTAAAATTCTCATCATTTTTATCGGGGGTCTAGAGTTGGAGGTAAGTGTTTGGCCATTTGCGCCCTTCTGAGTACCTGATACTAGACCCTCAACCGCTTCTTCACCTTCTTGCCCATGGCGTAGTGTGAAGAAGCAGGCCGGTATGGTTGTGTTGAGTAGCGGGGGATAGATCGTCTCTCGCTACTCGATACTCTAATTGGATCGCACTGCGCTTACCATCGGGTGCAGTCAGCAGTGTGGTCACTTTGCCGTGCTATGATAAAAAAAACACAGAATAATTTGAAGCTAAACCAAAATGAACTGGTATGCAATAATATCCTGGAGAATCCTTTTAAATTATTGCAGAATAAAATTATATATTAAAAACAGATTCATTGCTGATATATTGATCTGATTAGACCTCATATAGTGGTCGTAAATAATGAGAGTAATATCTTAAAACATATGATATCAGGTTCTAATGCGTTTTGTCTGAAAATTAACATTTTCTGCATGCATATATTAATAAAATCAAAAATTATATTAGCAAGTTATAAGAATAAAAACAACTAAAACCCGACTGCTGAAAAATCACGCTCTAAAAACTATGTAACAAGAATGTTATAAATATGTTATTGTATTTAATACATATTCATAGTGGTGTTCAGAGGACAACCGTAGTCGCCCCTACCGTAACATAATAATCATAATCATAATCAATTTATTGGTAAAGAACATTTACACGTCTGTTTTTTTTAATACATTTCAAATTAAATATAAATATTAAGACTTAAATAAATTAAAATAATTAGATCTAACGGATCAGCCAGTAGATCTACTGGCTGACTCGATTGATCTCTAATATAATATACAGTCAATCATTTAATAATTATCATTTCTATCTATGTCAATCAAAATACATTATGGAATGTGTGAATTAATAAAATCATCTACATCATAGAATGTACTCTCGATGAGCCACGTCTTTAATTTAGATTTAAATATTAAATCGCTAGGTGCTTCTAAACAATACAATACATTCAAAGCAGCCTCCCTTTTGCTTCGCCGTAGTCGGGTAAAAAAATGAAATCATCGAAGATCCATAATTAGACGAATATTTCTGATAAAAAACACCATAATTACAGCAATTTGATGATTATAAACATCGGTATAATTTGATGACATCAAGATCCCATATGAAAAACATCACGCCACCTTTTATAGCTCATATATTTTAATTTGCTTATTTAATTAATAGTTTTATAAATAATAATTTATAGGAACAAACTCGTTGCTCTGAACATGTAAGTGGCCATTAATGAGTTTAAAATAATAAATAAGCATTCATAAATAATTTATAAACCTATGGGGGATTTTTATTCTTATCGGAGATTTTCTTTTATTCTGGCACGACAAAGTGATCACACTGAACCTGATGGTAAGTGTAAGGTGTCCAGTTAGAGTATCAAGTAGCGAGAGACAACCTATCTCCCGCTACTCAACACAATCATGCCAGCCTGCTGTGTAGCTTCTTCACACTACGCCTAAAGGTACCCAGGATCATAGGAAGGAGGGAACACGGAAGCTGGCAAACTGTTCCACAGCTTGATGGTGCGGCAAAAATACGAATTTGAGAACCTCTTGGTTCGGGATGGGGTAGTAGACACCACGGATTGATGAACAAATATAGTCTAGTTGCTAGGGGTACGGCCTGTCGACTCGTAGGTTTATTACCAGCCCTAATAGCATACACCTCTGACTTTTCGAAATGACGTGTGTATTCATTGATAATATCGCTTGCTAAACATTGAAGGAATATATCTTGAAGAATTTTGCATGTTTGAGAAAATAAGTTTACTAAAAGTGGAAACTTGTAATTAGCCTTTAGTTATATTATCTTATATTTATACATGTATTAGCTGTTAGTTTTTCTAAAATACTAAAATAAAATAAATAAATAAAATAAAATAAGTAAATTAGACGCCATTCAAATTTGCGCGAAGTAATTGTCAAATGACAGTAAAAGGATGCATGATATGAGCCGTGACGTCACCTCACAGAATCGCCATTACTGTGTCGTTTTGCGAGGGAGATAGTAAGGTGTTCCCAATACGCACCTATTTTTGCTCATACCAATATTTAAAATAAATATTGTGAACTAATTTTTCAACCAATGTTTATACTGTTTTTAATGGTACCCGTTAATTTTCTTTCGGTTTATAATTTGCGATGGGGTCCCGCCTGCAACTAATTTTATTTTCTATTGTCAATCTTTTTTTGGTCTTTTAAGTGCACTACTTTTTTACAGTCGGGTTTTTGATTTTTTTAATTATTTATTTTATTTTAGCCTTTTTAGTATCCTGGCACACTCTTATAAGATGCTATATTGATGAATATAATCCGTTACTTGTTGGAGTTTAAACGAAAACCGATACCCAAATGAAAATTAATTTAAACATATAACTAGTTTTTAATTTTTGTAATAATCTATAGGTTTGGTATTTTTTTTTTATTAATGTATTACTATTTTGCGCCAAAAATCCGCCATTTTGATCTTTTTTTGTCAAACACCTATCTAAGAACACTTGGGTTTGTAATACGAACATAACGATACCTTAACTGTCGAATTCCATCCAGCCGTTTGGAAGATACGAGGTAATAAAGAAATTTACAAACATACATACAAGATACGCGCGAAAAACATAACCCTTCCTTGACAGTCGGGTAAATAACACCTTTGACATTTTGTATGGTAATTTTTTATGTTAGATACCATCAAATTTGGTCATAATGTTACTTTTACTTAATAAACACAAAATAATTCATTATAGAAAGAGGTATGCTGAGATGGTTTGGCCACATGAAGAGGATGGATGAAAGGCGATTTACGAAAGCTATTTATCGTGCGAATGTGACTGGAAGAGTGGGTAGAGGGCGCCCAAGGCGAACGTTTACGAATCAGATAAACGATCTTCTCCTAAAAGGGCAAATTAGAAGTACCTCCAACCGTCGTAAATGTATGAGAAGATGTATGAATGTGGAAGAGGCGAAAGAAGTGTGTCAGGATCGTAGCTTGTGGTACTCAATAGTCTCTGCCTACCCCCATGGGATACGGGCGTGAGTGTATATGTATGGAATTCATTATAAAAAACCTTAAAACTTAAATAACATATTATATTTGTTAATATCGGTGAAATAGGAAACTCTACGTACTCTATCTATTCTTCGTGAGAAATGTTTGTGCCTTCCGGATATATTTGTTTATTCTCTTGACGCCAGGCCAGCCGGCATAATTGAGTCAAGTAGCGAAGAATGGTTGCCTCTCGCTACTTGAAACTCTACCTGGTCTTCTGAAGTTACAATTACAGTGGGCAATTTTCCAGAAAAAAAACGTAATGAGACTTTAGAAAGGAAGAGGTTTCCATTTTTTTTACCAGAGACTGACAAACGAGGAAGTGCTACGCCTGATGGTAATTGATCTATACTTCCATGGAGAGCTACAATATTAGAAGAAACATAAGTATGAAAGGAAAGAAATCGGGAAAGGGAAGGCAATTCAGTAGGCCTTACTCTTGAAATCTATTCCAATCTCGAACTCGATACAGTTTCAATCCAGAAGATATTGGAACTCTAACTCACTCAACTAAATGAAATAGAATATTTACGAACTAGCGATCGTAAATTACTCTATTTTATTTAGTTAATAAAAATTCCGCCGCTATCAGGTCAATCGTGCGCTGGTGTTGCGGTCAAGAGTGCCAATTGTACAGTTTTCGAACCCAATCCCAATTTGAAATTGGAAACGAGTGTCAAGGGTAACCCACCAGGTGCAGTGTGGTCAATTCGCCGAGCCAGAATAAAAAAAACGTAATGAAACTTTAGAAAGGAAGAGGTCTCCATTTTTTTTATACCAGAGACTGAGAAACAAGGAAGTGCTACGCCTGATGGTAATGAATTCAGGTCCCGAAAATCTTACTGACCATACGCAAGGAAACAAATGTTATTTAGCCTCCGTGGCGCTGCGGGCGAGTCGGTAGTGAACCGAGAGGCTACGGCTTCAATCCCAGCACCGAGACAATATTTGTTTCGGGTCTGGGAGTTGTGGTACGTAATCCTTCGTAGTTGTTGATACCTACGATACAGGTTTGACCTAGTATGGGACCAGAACTATGTGTGTGACTGCAGGGTGTTTTTATTTTGCTTCGTGTATTTTAACCGACTTCAAAAAAGGGGGAGGTTCTCAATTCGTCGAAGTCAGGATCCCACCATCAGGATCTCAGAAAAATCGAGGACAACCCTCAAATTTTATGGAGACGCATAATTTGTTTTTATTGAAGTTGGTGTACTTTTTATGAATTAATACTGTGAGACAAAGGCACAAACCCGGTCGAGGCCCTTTCGGTCATAGAAAGTCTATACCGTGGCTCTACCAAATCAAAAAACCACTTGTACCGGCTACATATGATGAGATCTTACTCACATTTTATCTCAATTAGATTCACTTTTAAAATTTATTTTTACTGACATGCGAAATGTTTTATTGGCAATTTATCTTACACGGTTTTTTAGTTCAACCGATCATTGAAAAAGTTTATGCCTTTAGTAATTGGCTAGTTTTTATCGTCGTTGCGGTCGCAGTGTGTGTCTATTGGGCGGAAAGTATTTAATGTGACAGTTTTAAATTCAGTAATTATATACTATATGAGCGATAAACTTTAACGTCTGAGTAAATGTGATTGACTAAGACCTGGCCTGCCATCACCTTTCTACGTACGTCCAGCTTTCTCTAAATTATTTTTTAGACTGTTTACTGACTTCTTGTTTCCTTTATCATAAGGAAGGAAATAAAAGGGAGAAACGAGAGAAAACGGGGGAATGTACCCATTTTCCTACCATCTTCGTCGTGGTGTCCTTGGATTGCTGACCAAAAATTTTCCTATCCCATAATTAATGAGATAAAAATGACATATTTTCAAAACTCGATCACGATTATGCATCGAAAAAACACTTTCTGTTAAGCCAATTTTACTAAATCGTGTATCGAGCGCCAAGGATTCTTGAAATGTTCTACTTGCATAGCTAATTTTTATAATATTATTAAGATCCTTCGTTTTAAACGGCGAATAGGTTTTTGAAATGTAGTCTACAAGCGATTTTGACGCCCATGTCACCTGAAGTAAAGAACCAGCATCTTTTCTCATATTTTTCCATCCTACTTGCCTTCTGTCTTCAAACGTAAAAGACAAATTAAATTTTCTTGCCGTATTTAATTTTTTTAACGACAAAATATTGCCAAATAAAGAAAGAAATGTTGTGAGAACAGAAGCTTGCAAATATTTAATAATAAAAACCGGTTTTAAACAACATATAAAAAACGTCTTAATGAGTATGCCATAAAAACAAAGAATGTCTAGGCCTATTTAATTATGTACATTTATTTATCTTTAAAGTTTTTCGTGATTTCAATTTTGTTTGCGAATTGGTAGATTATCACATATTTAAAGCAAATTGGCAAACAAACCGGTTACATTGTAAAAATAATATTACAAACTTAGATAAACAAGTATGTAATAAAACTTATTATTATGTAGTATGTAATATAATAATACTATGAATATATAAAGGATATAATTTGCCATTAATAGATCAACTAATACATATAATAAGAAAGTATAGTCGGGCTTTTAAGCGCAAAAACCAAACAGGGAAAAAAGTCAAATTTTGATGTATATGTTCCTTCTGGACTCTAAAACGGCTGCAGCGATTTTAATGAAATTTTCGGGCAACCTTCAGATTGGCTCAGCGGATGATCCCGTTAAGTTTGGTAGAGATCGGATCAACAGCTTTTTTGGCTTTTTGGTAATTTTGTAGTTTACGGGGGTAGCTAGTACACAATAAACTTTTAGAAACCTTACCTTGAAACTTGTTCCGTATTTCCACAAAGTATATCCAACCCGTTTTTAATAGCCATTTATTTGCATTCATTTGCATACTATTATTTAATTCTTAATTATGTCATTATTTTATTATTTGTCTTTAGATTTTCTGGGCAACCACATAATAGAACTAGCATTCATTCAAATCAGCATTGGAAGTGGTAAAGCCACTCTGTAGACATATTTGTCTACAGCATGAATGGGCCGGCTCGACCGGGGTAGTACCACTGTCTCACAGAAAACCAACGTAAAGTGACAGTTTACTGTCGCGTTTCGTATGGTAAGTGAGATAACCGGAGGCCCAGATTCCCCCTTCCCTTTCCTAATCCCTATTCCTGTCCTTTAAGGCCGACAACGCATACATGATACTTTCGGTATTGTGGATGTTCATGGGCGGTGGAGATCACATAACATCAGGTGACCCACTAGCTCGTTCGTCAGACAATACTAAAAAAAATCGGATATACTTACCTGTATAATAATACCAGCATTTCTATTAAATAACTGATGGGCACGAACCTCTTCTAATCAGGCTTAGCTTAGTGCACCCCACTGGCCTAATGCATTGATAGACTCCACATACCTTTGAAATATGACAATAGGGTACTTTCCTGTGTTTAATTTTGGTATATAATTCTTTATGCCACTAAATATAATGCGCAAAAGAAACCCTTTTGTGAAACAAAAGTGTTTGATAAATAAGTTCACAATATTTATTTTAAACTAGCGGACCGTGCAGACGTAGTTCTGCCCGGAAAAGTAACGCCATACCGACTGCAGCGCCACCTACCGGGTCCAATTGTGAATCTAAACCATCCAGGGCGCCACCCATATAAATAAAATCATTTTAATCGGTTCAGCCGTTTAGGAGGAGTTCAGTGACACGTACAGTAGAATTATATATATAAAGATATTGGTGTGAGCAAAAATCGGTGCGTGGTGGGAACATACGCATTCCGAGAGGTGACGTCACGGCTCATGTCATGCATCCTTTTACCGTCATTTGACAACTACCCCTTCCAGTAGATTTGAATAATGCTAATTTACTTATTTTTAACGAAACTTTGAAAAGTCAGAGGTGTATACCATTCGGGCTGTATTCGAACCTACGACTTTCGTCGCGCAGTCCATACCACTCTCAACTGGGCTATCGTTTTGTGTATTCGGTCATATTAATAACATTATTTTATGTACTTATGATTAAGAGGTTAAATTATCTTGATTGATGCTTATCCACTTTCGATTGAGTTGTAATGGAACACATGTGTGCAAACGAAACGCGGTTTAATTATTGATTCGTACTTTTGACCGGTCAAACGCTTTCAATTGATCTATTGTCGATATATGTACCTGATACATTTTAAAATCTATCCCATTTAAATTGTCGCATATAAATAAAACTATTTTTATCGCGGCTTATTTTACTTTTTCAGTCCCGGCATTTTTCAGTCTCGACATTTTCAGCACGGTTTTCGAAACGATGAGACAAACAAAATGAAATAACCCATGATAAAATCGATAAAAATTGTTTAATTGCAATGTGTAATACTGGCGTAAGAAACAAAATTTGTCTTCTCGTTACTTTATCTGCTCATCTCTAGCAAAAAATTGATTACGCATTTTTTTTTATACCACGTTGGTGGCAAACAAGCTTACGGCCCGCCTGATGGAAGCGGTTACCGTAGTCTATGGACGCCTGCAACACCAGGAGTATCACATGCGCGTTGCCGACCCTTCAAAAACCTATTTACTCCCTTCTTGAAGAACCCCATACTGTAGTCCCCTTCGAAAACCTTGGCAGGGAGCTCATTCCACATTCGGAGCGTTCGCGGGAGGAAATTCCTCTGAAACCGCGCATATATAAACGGTGATTGTTATTTACTTTGTTCTGGTTAACTTAAGGAAAACTTTACCTATTTGAAAAATTACTGCAATCTGTGCTCAAATGAACAAATTTAATACAGGGTTGATTATATTATGACAAATTGCACAAGCATTAATTAAGACGAAATGCAGATTTGTGACGATATGGTAACGTATTTAGAACCGGTTTCAATGAGATGTTGGTATTTGTCTATGAAATGGTTGTTACCGGGTTTGATAGTGGCCATGAACCAATATCGTATCTAATTTAATTAAGAAAGCAAATGGAAATTCTTAGGTTTAACTCTTTTGTAGATTATAGACAAAATCGTTAGAGTTCGAATCGATCGTTAGAATTTTTTTTACTGCCTCGGTGGCGCAGTTGTAGTTGCGCCACCGACTACCACGAGCATTACGACTGCTGTGCTGAGGTCTTGGGTTCGAACCCCAGGTCGGGTAAAGTGATATTGGGGTTTCTGTCTAGAAATTCTCAGTATTAGCCCGGAGTCTGGAATCAGTGCCCGGTGTGGTGATAGTCTCGCCCCCTATCACATCATGGGACCGAAATTCTGCGAAAAGTGGGTGTACTGGTTACACCTCTGCCTACCCCTTCGGGGATTACAGGCGTGAGGGCGTATATATGTATTTACTTAGAGAAATTGTATTGAGCCAGAAACTTTCTTAATTAATTTTTCTGAAATTTCTTGGCAGTCGTAATTTTTAGAATTTGCACAACAACCCTAAATATATTTATAAATATTTATTTCGAAACCTTAGCTAATTTAAAGAGTACATGTTCTGTAATGCAGTTAATTAGAGCTTGTGGCGGTTAAATTAGATTTGCAAGTAGGGCTTCGGAGACTTGTGCGGGGCCATTTTACTAATCGCCTTAAAACCGAAAAGTCTTATTATTGATTGAATTAACTGTAGCTATGATAAAGAACTATAGATAAATAATAAGAATTGAAGACAATTGATGGCGAAAAAACAAGCCCCGAATTGCTTTCTGCCTTTCATCTTCGGATCGTCATAGCTTCAGTAGTAAGTAAAAGACTGGTAGGGTTAACTAACTAGGGACTACACTCTCCCCTTCCAAATTCGTACGTTTTCCTTTCGATTTCTCCCCTCTCATTCCTGTCCCTTTTTATAATCAACTCCGATCACTTCTGTTACCGAATATCACTTTCATTTTTCCGTCATCCTCTTATTCCTTTTTCAGCCTTTGCCTCGTTGTATCCTTGTCTACCAGGCCTTGACGTTGGTTCCTAATTTCCCACGCTGTTAACATTATTCATTGAATGTGAATTTCGATCTGTATTATGAGCGCCTCGTTTTATGCCTATATTGGATGGTTAATAATATTCATTTTTCACTGGAAAAACAACATTTGGGCTTACATAGCTGATGACTAACTGGGTGTCCTAATGCTAAATGATCATCTCAAGAACAGCTAAAACACCAAAAGAATGTGTATATAACGGTATTGAGGTAGATCCTGTGTTAAATTTAGTACATTATTGATATTTGATATTAATATTATAAAGAGGAAAGATTTGTATGTAAGTATGTTTGTAACGAATATTATTATTACATTATCACTGATTAATATAGGCTATTTTAATTGCAAGTAAAATTACACTTTGACATTACACATGACCTCCACGCGGGCGGAGCCGCGAGCAACAGCTAGTTATTGATATGGAGCTGAAAAAATACGAAAAAGCCCTTTTGTGAACAGAATCAAAATTGGTTTAAAATGAGGTACGTAGGAACATCGCACTATCTCCCTCGCTCGACTATACTGTGACGTCATGAATCATACGATATATCATATCAGCGACGATTGGCGGGCTATTTGTTTTAAGCGACATTTTCGACACGAGAGAAGTTTAATTTTTTTTGTGTTTTTGAAAAAAAAAAGTATTATAAAACGATTGCGTGGGTTTTAGTAGAATTAATATATATATATTTTTATTCTGGTACGGCAAAGTGACCACACAGCACCTGATGGTAAGCGCAGTGCCATCCAATTAGAGTATCGAGTAGCGAGAGACAATCTATCCCCCGCTACTCAACACAATTATCCTGGCCTGCTTCTTCACACTACACCATGGGCAAGAAAGTGAAGAAGCAGTCGAGGGTCAGAGTACGCAGAAAGCCGCAAAACTGCCAAACAACGTCCGCAACTCTAGACCCCCGACAAAAACCGGATGTACACTAGCTGATTCTGGAACGCGACATACTTTCGTTTGCCACTATGGCTGGTTTTACACCCTGTGTACGATGGTCGCTATCCGGGCGGATGTGAATATCCTACCATCAGCAATATATTACTTGTACAAGCACGTATTGCATTTTTATAACTTATCTTCGAGCATATATATTATTTTCTAAAATAAACGTGGAGTGTAAAAATGCACAAATAAATTTAAACTAGGCACAAAAGGTGCAGAAAAATTCGCTGATTCCGAATAGGAACATATGTATAAATCAATATCGCAAAAATGACGCTGTAATCAAATAGCCCGCCAAACGGCAAATAATTATAGTGCAACCCTTTACTGTTATTTGGCAACATCTACAAGATTTAAATGGCTGCTAACTTGCTTATTTTTGAGCGAATTTATAAAAATCTATAATAATTTTAAGATTTTTGTTCGAAAACGTAGATTAATAAATAAAGCTGAATATCCATCACAATAATTATAATAATAATACTAGCCCTGTATTAAACATTGTCCCACTGCTGGGCACGGGCCTCCTCTACTAATGAGAGGGGTTAGGCCTTAGTCCATAATATTTTATTTTAATAATTATATTAAAATAAAATTATTTACTGATATTAAACCCAAAAGCAAGCGTTTGTAAAAAAATATTAGTTTACTCTGAACAGGGCCATTGGCTCTATGTTTTTATCGTGATCAATGAGTTAGTTATATGTTTTCAGGTGTTGTTTCGATTTATATTATAATTTTTGAAATGAAATGAAATGAAATCGTTTATTGATCATGTAGGCAATTACATAACTCTTATGACAAGTCAGTACATTAAAAAAAAGTAAAGAAATTTAAGAAAAGGATATCAGCTTATGTATACATAGCATACATATCATCATCAATAAACTAGCAATTACTTTATTTATGTATAAGGTGTTTATAATTTTTATTTTTAATGTTATTCAAAGAAATACCAGTCAAATATACATATGCTTTGCTTATGTAGATATCAATTCTGATTCTTGACCTGTGAATATATACAAGGTGTAGCACTAAATGTGTGTGGTGTAGCTTCTTTGTGTGTTTCGATTGTTGCAATTGTTCCTAAATTTAAATGTAATAATAAATAGGTGGGCACAATTATGTTTTAATGTTTGATTAATTTTATGATTATTATTGCTTTCTTTATGTCTTTTTTTCCCAATAATATTGAGGTGTACGACCCGACCCGACGTCCGCACGTCACACGAGGCCCCTCATTGAAAATCAGCGCTGCAGCACTGCTCAGGTTGTACTGCAGCATATCGCTGAATAAGGGGACCTGTTGTCGGAGCAAACAGTTTTGTTTTTTGTTTTAAGTTTTATTTTGTATTTTCTCTGGTAATAAAATCTTTTTCTTTCTTTCTTTTTTTTTTAAATTGATTTTTTTTTCATCAGTTCTGACTTATGTTTACCTGGTTCCTGGCCCCAGGAAACCATAACACGTGACCGATTCAGCGCCGGAAAATTCCGGAAAGTTGGAAATAGGTTTATAAGCTTTTAAAAAGTTAAATATCACTGCTCATAGTGTATCATAACAAATTCACCTCAGCTATTAGCGAAAAAACAGGTGTTTTTTTATATAATAACCTTTATAATATTGAAGTTACTATTTAATTAATTGATGTATGTAATCGATGCTTTAATTGCCTTAGTTTTTTCTTACCTTTATAGCCCTACTCATTAATACCACTTCAGACGTTTAGTTTCGTGATCAATTAAGCGAAAAATGTATTATTGGTTCCGTTTTGTTATCTTTAATAGTTTTTTTACGACATACGACACAAATAACATCAAATAAGAGTTATATGTTATTTTCGACCACATAAACTTTACAATCTACATATTTTTTTATACTTCCGTGACATAAAAACATACCGGATTTTTCCGGATTCCGAATCGAAAAAAAAGGATATAAAACTCCTTCAGTTTTAGTCTACAACCACTAACTGGGACTAACCCAGTGATTTTATATGTAATTATTAACTTACCAAAGAAAGCACAGAGTCGAATATTGAAGACCACGCCAGAGACGTAGCCATAGCAGATATGGCTAACAGCGCCCCCCCGCAGATGCCAATCCATCGCCAACGTATCGTGCGCCCGCGCATCCTGTCGCTCAGATTCGCAGACTGAAACAAACGCATAGATTCATAAGCTTAATAACTGATTGCCGTGGGAATTATTTAATGGCGTGGAACATATCTATAGCTATTACGGGTTTTTCCGAATTTGTCTGAATATTTATTGAAATTAGACAATGGCAGATGCTGAGGTAGGAAATGTATACACATACTAGCTGTTGCCCGCGGTTCTTGTGATCCGTGAGAGGTTAACGCTTTATACCATTATGGATAACTTAGTTTTGAGATTTGGATGGTGCTAAAAGAAAGATTAAAAAATATAATTAGTTACAATAGGGTAGTTGACAGTAAGTGAAAACCTGATAGAATTTTGTTTTTTATAAAAGACTAGCGGGCCCGGCAGACGTCATGACCGTAAAAGCAGCGCCACACCGACTGCAGCGCCATCTTTCGGGCTGATTTGTGAATCTAAACCATCCAGGGCGCCACCCAAACGCATACAAAAAAATCATTCAAATAGGTCCAGCCGTTTAGAAGGAGTTCAGTGTTTTACACACGTACAGTAGAATTATATAGGTATATAAAGATTTTAATCTAAAAATATTAAAAATCAAACCAATTTGTTAATTTATATGTGATTATTAGCAGTGATAGCCTAGTTGGTTGCGGTACGGACTGCCAAGACGAAAGTCGTAGGTTCGAAACCCAAGTGGCATACACCTCTGACTTTTCTAAAGTCATGTGTGTATTAAAATGTTAATTATCGCTTGCTTTAACGGTGAAGGAAAACATCGTCCGGAAACCTGCATATCTGAGAATTTTTCGAAGGTATGAGAAGACTGCCAACCCGCAGTAGGCCAGCGTGGTGGACTAAGGCCTAACCCCTCTCATTAGTAGAGGAGGCCTGTGCCCAGCAGTGGGACAATGTTTAATACAGGGCTAGTATTATTATTATTATATGTGATTTTTTAATATTTTCAAGAAATAAATATGTAAAAATAAAGCATTTTGTCACGTGACATGAAACAAATCAGTCATGCGTGACGTCATCGTATGATATATTTCTTAAGCCAAACGTATATTATTTTTGCGGATGGTCACGTCATACGAGAGGCCATGACAGTTAGTAGCGTTTTGGTGGGAAAAATAAAGTTGGTTTGTAAAAATGCTAATTCAATCTTGAAAACTCATGTTTATTAATGATAATATTTTAATAATATATACCATGAAGAATAAAATAAAACGCTTTTCCTAAACAAGTGATCTAGCCTATTACTTATCCAGCATCCACAGCCAAGGATTCAGGAACCACTAGTGCAAAATGCTTTGTTTTTAATAATGTCGGAGATTTTATCAAAGTCAATCGTGGTTTGAATAAAAAGCGTATTTATCGGTGATAAAACTTAATATACCATAACGAGATTTTATCTTAAATAGTTACATGGCGTAAATGGTTTTATTAAGCTTCAGGATTATCAACCTTGTTAACAGGGTTCAATCCCAGTCAGACTGAAAATGTGACAATAAACAATAGCCTACAGAACTTGGCGCTAATGTCTATTTCTAAAGGTGAAATTTTTAACAATCGAATCAAATTTTTATTTATTTTTGCCGCACCATCAAGCTGTGGAACAGTTTGCCAGCTACCGTGTTCCCTCCTTCCTATGATCCTGGGTCCTTTAGGCGTAATGTGAAGAAGCTAAACAGCAGGCCGGCATGATTGTGTTGAGTAGCGGGGGATAGACTGTCTCTCGTTACTTGATACTCTATCTGTACGGCACTGCGCTTACCATCAGGTGCAGTGTGGTCACTTTGCCGCGCCAGAATAAAAAAAAATTAGGGGCTATTTATAAAATCGGTCCGGCAAAATGTTACCTTTTTAAACACCCTCCGTATTCTTCATCACGCTATCCCACATTTTCTGTGACCCCCTATCAATATTGGGTCACGAATTATAGCCCAACTAAATTATAGTACGCAAATTTCGGTTTTTTAACATTTTATCACGGGTCGGTAGTACCCTATACAGATGTACCAAAAAAATAGTAAAATATACTACTCAACTATTACGTTGTTCTGAAAGTAATTCCGTTTTTCCCAAATAAGGACTAATCTGTATTTTTTCACATCTAACTTCACTCCGAAGCCGCATAATCAGCATATATTTCGACACCTGAACCACCAAGGCTTGCTTGTGAAAAAAATCGGTTGATTCTATGTAGTGGTTTTTGGTTGGTACCCTTTAAAATATGGAAAGTGAAAAGCAACATTTTCGGCATATTTCAGTTTTTTAACCGACTTCAAAAAAGGAGGAGGTTAACAATTCGTCGGAATATTTTTTTTTTATGTATGTTACCCGATTACTCGAAGATGCCTGGACCGATTCAAGAAATTCTTTTTTTTGTTTAAAAGGGTATACTTCCCAGGTCCCATTGGCACCAAGTAAGGATCTGATGATGGGATCTCAGAAAAATCGAGGGCAACATTCAAATGTTGTAGGCATAATTTGTATTTTATTAATAAGTCGGTGTACTTTTTATGAATAAAAAAACTTTTTTTACTATCAAAAGGGTAAAAAATCCGTTCAAGCAAGAAGACAATATCCATATGTGGAGAAGATGTATTGACAGAACGCCAGTGCTAAAACTGGTTTACAAAATTTGATCCGGCAATTTTGATGTTAAAGATGCACCACGTCTGGAAGGCCAATTGAGGCTGATTAAGACACAATAAAGGCATTAATCGATGCAAACCGGAGAATAACAACATAAAATGGCAAAATGTACTGAACAAGTATGGACAATATATAACTGAACAAATATTTATTTAAATATTAAATATTAAGATAATTATGAAAAATGATGTGGTGACTAAGATAGAAAGAGGTATGCTGGGATAGTTTGGCCACATGAAGAGGATGGATGAAAGGCGATTTACGAAAGCTATTTATCGTGCGAATGTGACTGGAAGAGTGGGTAGAGGGCGCCCAAGGAGAACGTTTACGCATCAGATAAACGATTTTCTCCTAAAAGGGCAAGTATCTCCAACCGTCGTAAATGTATGAGAAGATGTATGAATGTGGAAGAGGCGAAAGAAGTGTGTCAGGATCGTAGCTTGTGGTACTCAATAGTCTCTGCCTACCCCCATGGGATACGGGCGTGAGTGTATATGTATGTATATTAAAAATTAGTCTTTAATTTTTATAAAGAAAAGCGAAATTACTTTCCAATAATCCTAATAATAAAAACATTAAAAGCATGTCTTACCCCCGTAAGACTCACTCATCCGTCTATAAACAGGCTTTGTTTTGTCATATTATTGTTTAATAATAATACTAGCCCTGTATTAAACATTGTCCCACTGCTGGGCACGGTCCTCTACTAATGAGAGGGGTTAGGCCTTAGTCCACCACACTGGCCTAATGCGGGTTGGTAAACTTCACATACCTTCGAAATTCTTATATGAATTCTCAGGTACGTAGGTTTCCTCACGATGTTTTCCTTCGCCGTTAAAGCAAGCGATAATTAACATTTAATACACACATAACTTTAGAAAAGTCAGAGGTGTATGCCACTTGGGTTTCGAACATACGACTTTCGTCTTGGCAGTCCGTACCGCAACCAACTAAGCTATCGCTGCTATTGTTTAAGCTTCCCATCAAATACATAAGCGAGTTGTAAATTTATATTTTGAATTAATATTACCAACGAATACGATAATTACTGAAGATTAAGTCTTTAAGACTCATTCTACTAATTAACTGGTAAAAAACAGTACTGAGAATTTATACAGACATTAATAGTGAATTATAGAATTAATTCGCGATAGTCTGAAGGTCAGACAGAGACAGTCACTGCGAAGTTAATGTCACCCCCAGGGTACACTTATTTAGGTTACGTGTGTACCTATCGTAAATGCCTCCTTTAATGATGAAGAAAAACATCGTAAGGAAACCTTCGAAAGTATGTGAAACCAACGATAAGTCAGAGAAGCCCGTATGCAGCAGTAGGAGAGTTAACAATAGGGTAATCGAAACGTTTTTTTTATTAATTTAATGTACAATCTCAAATTCGTGATTGTTGATAGCGAGCTACGTTTTACCCTGCACGTGGACGCTATAATTAAGGAGGCTGTATGAATGCTTGGCATTGTAAAACGTAACACTACGGTCTTCAATAAAACCCAAAATCGTGATTTTTTTTGTATCCTGGCACGGCAAAGTGACCGCACTGTACCTGATGGTAAGCGCAGTGCGGTCCAAATAGAGTACTGAGTAGCGAGAGACGATCTATCCCCGCTAATCAACACACTCATGCCAGCCTGCTTCTTCACACTACGCCATGAGCAAGAAGGAGTCGAGGGTCTAGTGTCAGAGTACTAAGAAGGCCGCAAAATGGCCATTGTACCCCACTCCAGACCCCCGACAAAAACCGGATGTACACTATTATAAAATTAGGAACGGGTCTTAATCGCGCAATATTTTAATGGTATAAATACCACAATTATTTCCCGACGTTTATGTCGACGGATGTACACTGACTGATCCCGGAACGCGACACACTTGCGTGTGCCACTATGGCGGGTTTTTCGCCCTGTGTACGGTGGTCGCTATCCGGGCGGATACGAATATCCTACCACCAGCAAAACATAAGATATATAAGAAATGTGATATATAAGAAAGAAAGAACATGTTTATTTGGCCATTGTCTTTGGACCAGATGGCAGTTAGTAGTAGGACAGTAGTAGGTACATACAGATGCGGAGTACACATTTAAAATAAAATAAAAAGATACATATATATATAATGCGATTGTAATTTATTTATTTATTATGTTTCATTATTGTTTATTATGTTAAATTACACCATTCGATAAAAAACAACTCCATATTAATAAACACCAAATTTAAAACAAACAAATCAAAAAGGAATTCTTGTCTTTATGTTTATAACAAAACTATAACTTTTTATTTTTAAGCCATTATCGCGTGTATTGAACTCTAATAAACATTAGTGCCTACTTTAATTACGTATCAACATTTAAAACTATATGCCACGTTAATATAAAAAATCAGCGATAGCCTAGTTGGTTGCGGTACGGACTGTCAAGACGAAAGTCGTACGTTCGAAACCCAAATAGCATACACCTCTGACTTTTCTAAAGATACGTGTATATCTATTGTTAATTATCGCTTGCTTTTTTTTTATAGTGGCGCGGCAAATTGACCACACTGCACCTGATGGTAAGCGCAGTGCCGGCCAGATAGAGTATCAAGTAGCGAGAGACAGTCTATCCCCCACTACTCAACACAATCATGCCGCCCTGCTGTTTAGCTTCTTCACATTACGCCTAAAGGACCCAGGATCATAGGAGGTTAAACGGTTAAGGAAAAACATCGTGAGGAAACCTGCATACCTGAGAATTCTCTTACGAATTTCGAAGGTATGTGAAGTCTACCAACCCGCATTAGGCCAGCGTGGTGGACTAAGGCCCAAACCCTCTTATTAGTAGAGGAGGCCCGTGCCCAGCAGTGGGGCAATGTTTAATACAGGGCTTGTATTAATATTGATATTATGCCACGTTTAAATTAAATAAATAATTGTCCGCTATGCTCCTGTTATTGGAAGTAGCTAAGTTCCATTTTCATGTTTAAATAACTATAGTTTATATTTAAACTAAAAAACACGCTTTAATAACTAGCCGAACTAAAATGTTGAGAATAATTTGATGGTTAAAAAAAGCGCGGGGTTATTATCAGGATAAAGTAAAAAGCATCCCACGCTTTTTTTACAAACAAATCAATAGAATTATTTTAATTAAAGCCATTATACGTGTTTTTTTTACTATTTTTTTCTTGTTTTTAGTCTCAAAACAGCATCAAAGTATTTATAATTAAAAGACTCGATTTCAAATGGTCTTGCCACATGAAAAAAAAATATGATCTTAAATTTTCATCTTATCTTACAAGTATTATAAATACGAATGTTTGGATGGATGGATGTTTGTTACTCAATCACGTCAGAACGGCTGGACGGATCTGGTTAAAATTTGGCACAGTGATAGATTATACTCTGGAATAGCACATAGGCTACTGTTTATCCCGGAAAATGTACGGTTCCTGTGGGATAGTTTCTTTTTTGTTTTATACAGAGCAAGGGGTCGACATAATTTTTTGCACAGTGTTAGTTGAGGGGTCAGACAATGACAGCTTTCGTATCCCGGAAAATTCACGGTTCCTATGGGATAGCATGATATAGAAAGATGTAATAGCTTAAGTTATCTCCCCATGGATTTTATACCTTTTCCTTCAAAGATAACTACCGCGGGCGAAGCCGCGAGCAACATCTAGTATTTTATATTATGCTGGTGATCCTGGTTTGGATATAAGGCCAATGTTATCAAATATTGTATTCTCATCGTTCCTTGACACGTGTACAAAATTTTAAGTAAATCGGACATCTGGAAGGTGGTGAAAATTACGTTGAAAGATTCCGTTACATTCAAACATACATACAGGTGAAGTTAATATGAAGCGTGTAAATAGAAATAAATAAATAACACCCAACAGTCACACACATAGCCCCGGCCCCCGACCCCACACTAAGATACGAGTCTTGTGTTGTGGGTATCAGGGACTACGAGAGACGCACAGTCTTACAACACATAGACCCCGGACACAAATATCTGTCTGTCACACAAACATTTGTCCCGGTGTGGGAATCGAACCCACGGCCTCTTGTTTTACAACGGCTACTCGCCAACTGCGCCATGGAGGCTGTAGGCTGTTATCCTGGATCCAGGCCTGAGATGGACTAGACCAGAGGTCCCCAAACTTTTTTTTCGCATTGACCTATTGACATGTTTTTGGGTTTTGGGTAGACTCTCTCCTAAGCTAATATTGCATTTTTGAAAGTTCATCAACTTCAAATGTGTTTTGACCTTGTTTTGACTGATGTCTAACTGAAGTGAGATGTAGAAGAAACCAAAATTAAAGCATACCAAAATAAAATGAAGTATCTATGTATTACATAAATTCAATAACTAAAAATAAACGTTTCTTTCTAGTAGGAGGGTTGAACCCTGGTGATTTGTTAATACATTTTCAATATTTGGCATCAATTTAGTGAGGTTTAAGTAGGAGGTGTGGACCCCCGTTTACACCCCATAGACCCCTAATTCTTTTTATCGCTCACATGGACCCCTCATGGGTCGTCGTCGACCCCTGGGGGTCTATATAGACCATTTGGGTATCATTGGACTAGACTCATCGTATCATTCGCCATTCCTTCACATAAAAGTCATAATACCGTGAACTCTTAACAACCCGTACATTTTTTTCTTCGTTCCATGCAGGGGAACAATGTTATTGTTCATCCGATGACAAGACCACTTATGCTATAAGTAATATTTCCTTATTATGTACCCTTTGTCCGTCCGTTGTTGGCATGTTGAAGTCCTTGACTTGACTAAAATCTATACTAATAAACAAAGAGGTAAAGTTTGTGAGTTTGGATGTTCGGGGTAATCTCCTAATGATCCGATTATGAAAATTCTTTCATTGTTACAAAGGTATGTTATCCCTGAGTGCTATAGTGCAATAATTAATCACAACACGTGGGTGGAGCCGCGGGCAAAGTCTATATAATAATATATGAGATATTTGTTTGACTTTGTTAGGTCTTTTTCTTACTAGCTTTTGCCCGCGGCTTCCCACGCTTGATTATGGGTTATGGGTTAAACGCTTGATTATGATATTGGTACTGCAGGTGATTGAAATAATGTAGAAAAGAGCGAACATCGTGAGTGCTGGAGAGCTTATCCGCTTCGCAAGAAACCAAATTGAATATTCCAAGCTGACCGCCAACCTTCAGTAATTGGAGAGGCACATGAAGAAGACGAAAAAGATACATTCAGTATGTAAAGAATTTAAACTATTTAAAATTTTCCGTCCTTAAAAACCATGTTCCAACATTTTTGAATTGCCAATTGGGTCCAGTCGTTCTCAGTATCTCGTGATGCAGCAACCCCTGACTCTACAAACTCTACATATTAGTCAAAAAGTATAGCTGTTTCGGGTCTGTCTCACAGACTCCCATAAACTTATGGTAAGAAATTAAGTCCTTGGTCTTAATTTAGTAATTAGGACCAGGTCTTAATTTAACCCGCCATAGTGGCACACGCAAGTGTGTCGCGTTCCGGGATCACCCAGTGTACATCCGGTTTTTGTCGGGGGTCTAGAGTTGGGGTACGATGTTTGGCCGTTTTACGGCCTTCTGACACTAGACCCTCGTGCTCTTTCTATTGGCTATGATGATGCATTCTTTAACTCAATACATCCAACAGTCACACATAGTACTGACGGCACAATAGGTCAAACTTATATAGTGGGCATCTAGAACTGAGTATTCTGACTCTAGACCCTCGACCGCTTCTTCACCTTCTTGCCCATGGCGTAGTGTGAAGAAGCAGGCCGGCATGATTGTGTTGAGTAGCAGGGTATAGATTGTCTCTCGGTACTCGATACTTTAATTGAATGGCACTGCGCTTACCGTCCGGTACAGTGTGGTCATTTAGCCATGTCAGAATAAAAAAACCTGCCACTCGTCAATATAAACTTCATATTTAGGATAGACTTTTACAAAATTAAGCAATCTACGGAATAGAACCCACGTGACACCATACAGGTACCATACACATTCACAACCACGACACGTATTGTTTACAAATCACACAGGCTCTACGACGTGCCTAATCCTATTACGTATATAACAAAGTAGGTGACACATTTTGCGTACTCAATAATATGTTATGCTTATAATAGGGTAGTTTCCTGTGTTTAATTTTGTACATTATTCGATATGCAACCGAATATAGTACGCAAAAGACAACCTTTTGTGAAAACAAAATCAAAATTGCTTGGAAAATGAGTTCCTATATTTATTTTAAATATTAGTATGAGTGAAAGTGGTTGCGTAGTGGGAACATATCTGAGAATCCATTCTGAGAACTGTGACGTCAAGGGACGTATCATGCATCCTTTTACTGTCATTTGACAAATATTTCCAGCAAATTTAAATAGCGTCCCAACAGTCACATAGTCTTACCCCACATTAGGTCAAACCTGTATCGTGGGTATCAAGAACTACGAGGGACTACGATCCCACAACGCCCAGATCAGAAAAAAATATCTGCCTGGCACAAAAACCTTTGTCTCATAAAAACATTTGGCTTCTTATTTCACAGCCGGCCGCGGCTACTCGCCCATGTTATCACGAAGGCTGTCAATCATATTATATCATGGACCATAGAAAAAAACCTGCAAAAAGGTAAGTCTTCCTTAAAGAAGTTATTTAGCCAATAACAAATGTCGCAGTATTGAAAGTTCCATTAACTTAAACGAAGATGGATCAACTATCATCCCTTTGTCACGCACATTCTTTATATTCTTTTGGCATACTCGTGTCGTCGTTTAATTGAATTAAAAGACATGGTTGTGTATTTTTATTACCTGAAATACATATATCGGTGAATACTTCAACCGGATCCATTATCAGAATGAACTTTGCCGTGCTACGATAAAAAATATTTCACTTTTATTATTGCGTAAATAAAAATAATTGATATTGACTCTTAGATCATGTAAACACGTGTCTTATTTTCATTGTCATTCTATAATTGTATAATTACTTGTCTATTTCGAGTGTCGCTAGTTCGAAACCAATACACCTCGGACTAATTGAAGTTACATGCATATTCATTGTTAATTATTTGACAGCCTCCGTGGCGCAGTAGGCGAGTTGCCGGCTGTGAAACGAGAGGCCGTGGGTTCGATTCCCACACCGGGACAAATGTTTGTGTGACAGACAGATATTTGTGTCCGGGGTCTGGGTGTTGTGAGACCAAAAGTCTCTCGTAGTCCCTGATACCCACAACACAAGACTCGTATCTTAGTGTGGGATCGGGGCAATGTGTGTGACTGTTGGGTGTTATTTATTTATTTATGTTAATTATTACTTAAACGGTGAAGGAAAACATCGTGAGGACCAACAACAACCTGCATGGCTGAGAATTTTTTTTTTTTCTTTCCACTGCAATGTGACCACACTGCTGATGGTGGTAGGATATTCATATCCGCCCGGATAGCGACCACCGTACACAGGGTGTAAACCCCACCATAGTGGCACACGCAAGTGTGTCTCGTTCCGGGATCAGCCGGTGTACATCCGGTTTTTGTCGGGGGTCTAGAATTGGGGTACTATGTTTGGCCGTTTTGAGGCCTTCTGAGTATTCTGACAATAGACCCTTGACCTTCTTGCCCATGGCGTAGTGTGAAGAAGCAGGCCGGCACGATTCTCCCTTGGGAGTTGGACGCCAAACTCCTCTCGTCAGCGTTCTTCTGGCGGGAGGAGGCGTCCAGCCGCCGTCAAGAGAGACTGGCCCCGAGGGAGATTGCGGCCCGGTTTCGCAAAACCGCTGTGGAGGAGTGGCATACCAGGCTGGAAAGCCCAAGTGCGGGCTTGAGAACCGTCGCGGCAGTGCGTCCTGTCATAAAGAGATGGCTAGACAGGCGACACGGTGCGCCAACGTTCCGGCTGACGCAGGTACTGACGGACCACGGGTGTTTCGGTTCGTTCCTGTGTCGGATCGGAAAGGAGGTGTCTGCCGTGTGCCACCATTGTAGCAACTGCCTCGAGGACACGGCCCAACACACGTTGGAGGAGTGTCCAGCCTGGGACGAGGAGCGCAGCGCTCTCAGAGCAGTCGTCGGAGGAGACCTCTCGCTGCCGGCCGTGGTGTCGTCCATGGTCGCCAGCCGGAGGTCCTGGCGTGCGGTGGCCCACTTTTGCGAGAACGTCATCTCGCAGAAGGAGAGTGCCGAGAGGGATTGGGAACGATTTGATCCCTCCCACCGCCAGAGGAGACGTAGGAGGCGCCGGGTGGACGACTGACCGGCGTCTCCCGCCCTGTGGAATGGGGGCGTTTAGAGAATTCTACCACGGTAACCCCTGCCTGTCGTAGGAGGCGACTAATTGGGGCCATCGGGGGTCGCGGGTGTGCAGCGGGGGGCTGCCAGCCCATATCGATGCACTCCAATTTCGGTGCATCGTGCGACCCCGCGATGGGCGGCAGCGCGGGTGGTAAGGCCTCGTTCGCTGTCGTTGTTCGGTGCGCGGGGGCTCTTAAGCCCCACATGGAGATGGTCCCGTACAAGGCACCGCGCAGGGGCGGTTCCGGCAGCAATTCTAGCACTCCTTAGAATACCCCGGGATCGCTCCGTATGCGCCGAAGAAGGCCACCGCGGGGTTTTAGCTGGTAGTGTCGGGTGGGGTGTACATAGGGGATAGGGACTCGGCCCAGCGGCAGCACGGATAGCCATCATCCGGGCGAGGGGGGTGCTGGGTCGTAAGACCGGCTAGTCCAGCATAACCGTTTTATTTTTATTTTACACCTGGAGCGGGCGGTAGTAATAAAACGCTTTCCCCGCTACAACAAAAAAAAAGGCCGGCACGATTGTGTTGAGTATAAATGCGTGGAATAGATTGTCTCTCGCTACTCGATACTCTAATTGGACCGCACTGCGCTTACCATCAAGTGCAGTGTGGTCACTTTGCCGTGCCAGTATAGTACTAATATTTTAGGGTTAGTATTAATATTTTATATATGTAATGATTATAAAGGTATATTCTTTGGCAAAATAACCTCAATAACGTTCGAATTTCGGCTACTGCACGACCACTAGCCATTATAAATTCGTTTATTTGGACAAATAAATAGTTGTTATATGACTAACAGTACCTACATTATTTCATAGGTGACATTAACCGGATTGAAAGACGAAAATAGCAATTACTATGGTAATAAATAATTATGTACATTTAATAATGTATAAAATTATAAACATCTATACATTAACAAAACAACGCAGAGACTTTTATGAATAAATTATTTTTTTCCATCGATATTTCATCATGTTTGTGAGGAGCATAATAATAGTTATTAACAATTTTGTAACGTACAGAAATAGAACACGTTCTATTTCTGTACGTTACAAAATACACCATCCATACACACTTTTTTTGTCAATATACATACATACATACATATACACTCACGCCCGTATCCCATGGGGTAGGCAGAGACTATTGACTGCCACAAGCTACGATCCTGAAACACTTCTTTCGCCTCTTCTTTTTGTCAATATATACACAGTCAGGTCATAAGTATTGTCACACAGTAAAAACTTTTATTTTAGAATGCAGGCCACAAAAACGTTTATTGAATTCGAATTTCAAATTGTTCATGAAAATAAAAATGTATACTTTTAAGAATTTTACTCATTTTTAAATATGGAGTGGACGCTTAAAGAAGACCGTGTTGCAGTAATTGCGTTGCATCGTTGCGGTTACGCGCCAATTCAAATTTTTGACATACTGAAAAATTTGAATATAACCAAAAGATTCGTTTATCGTACCATCAAACGATACAATGAAGACTCTAGTGTAGATGACAGGTCAAGAAGTGGTCGCCCTCGGTCTGTTAGGACTCCAGCAGTGATAAAAGCTGTGAAGGCGCGAATTCAAAGAAATCCCAAACGTAAGCAGAAACTGTTGGCCCTTCAGATGGGGTTAAGCAGAACCAAGGTGAAAAGGGTGTTAAATGAAGACTTAGGGCTTCGGGCATATCGAAGAAAAACAGGACATCGTTTGAATGCTCGTCTAATGGACCTGAGACTGAAGAGATGCCGCGCTTTGTTGAAGCGGTACGCGGGAAAAAAATATCGGGAAATTCTTTTTTCAGATGAAAAAAATTTTACCGTAGAAGAGAGCTACAACAAACAAAATGATAAGGTGTACGCACACAGTAGTGAAGAAGCGAGCAACCGTATTCCGCGTGTCCAACGAGGTCATTTTCCATCCCCGCTCATGGTATGGTTGGGAGTTTCTTATTGGGGCTTAACAGAGGTACATTTTTGTGAGAAAGGTGTAAAAACGAATGCAGTTGTGTATCAAAATACAGTCCTGACGAACCTTGTGGAACCTGTTTCTCATACCATGTTCAATAACAGGCACTGGGTATTCCAACAATATTCGGCGCCAGCTCATAGAGCGAAGAGCACACAAGACTGGCTGGCGGCGCGTGAAATCGACTTCATCCGGCACGAAGACTGGCCCTCCTCCAGTCCAGATTTGAATCCGTTAGATTACAAGATATGGCAACACTTGGAGGAAAAGGCGTGCTCAAAGCCTCATCCCAATTTGGAGTCACTCAAGACATCCTTGATTAAGGCAGCCGCCGATATTGACATGGACCTCGTTCGTGCTGCGATAGACAACTGGCCGCGCAGATTGAAGGCCTGTATTCAAAATCACGGAGGTCATTTTGAATAAACTTTAGTGTCATAAGAATCTATGTTTTGTTAAGTTCATTTTGGTATATAAATGGTTACATAATTAATAAACTTGTTTCAATTATTTTATATTAAACATGTGACAGAATTTATGACCTGACTAGGTAGAACTTATATTAATATAATGTATTTTTTTCTTAGCAGCGATAGCCTAGTTGGTTGCCGTACGGACTGCCAAGACGAAAGTCGTATGTTCGAAACCCAAGTGGCATACACCTCTGACTTTTCTAAAGTTATGTGTGTATTAAATGATAATTTTCGCTTGCTAACGGTGAAGGAAAACATCGTGAGGAAACCTGTATATCTGAGAATTCTTATACGAATTTCGAAGGTATGTGAAGTCTACCAACCCGCATTAGGCCAGCGTGGTGGACTAAGGTCTAACCCCTCTCACTAGTAGAGGAGGCCCGTGCTCAGCAGTGGGACAATCTGTATATATAAAAGAAGAAACTGACTGACTGATCGATCAACGGACAGCCAAAACGGCTGGGGTTAGAGATTTGAAATTTTGACAGTAGGTACCTTTTATGACGTAGGCATCCACTAAGGAAGGGTTTTTGGAAATTCCACCCCGAAGGGGGTAAAATAGGGGAAGAAAGTTTGTATGAACATCTGTCATTTTTGCAGTAAACGCATGAAATTTGGTATTTGGCCTTACAGTTAAAAATTAAAAACACATATTTCAAGGTTTTTGGAGATTCCACCACTAAGGGAGTTAAATAGGGTAAGAAACTTTGTATGAAAATCCTTCATTTTTGAAGTTAAATGCATGAAAATTGGTATTTTGTAGTGTATACTTTTTGTCTCAAACATGACCTCCACGCGGGCGGAGCCGCGAGCAACAGCTAGTGTTTAATACAGGGCTAGTTTTTTTTCTTGAATTGTAAAGCTACCTAACTTATTTTAGCACTATATATTTTACATGGTAAAAGCCATACATGACTAAACCTTTAGTCCTACTAATATTATAAATGCGAAGGTTTGGATGGATGTTTGTTACTCAATCACGCTACAACGGCTGGACGGATCTGATTGAAATTTGGCACAGAGATAGATTATAGTCTGGAATAGCACATAGGCTTCTTTTTGTCCTGGAAAAATATACAGTTCTCGTGTCATAGTTTAGTTTTTCACAATGCAAGGGATGGACATGATTTTTTGCATAGTAGTTTAGGAATCAGAAAATGTAACGGCCACTTTTTATCTCGGAAAAATGCACGCTTCCTATGGGATAGCAAAATATAGAAAGGTGTAATAGCTTAAGATATCTCTACGCATTGTATACCTTTCTCCCAAAAAAAAACCTCCACGCGGGCTAAGCCGCGGGCAACATCTAGTATTACATATTACTTCCTGCATGCTCTATGTGTACTCAAGTTTCACAAATAAGGAATCTTGAATATTCCTGTGTTTAATTTCATTCATTATTTTATTAGTATGCGAAAACCATAAAGAAATCCTTTTGCGAAATCAGAAAAAAAAAAATCAAAAATCAGTCACAATTATTTTGAATAATTTGGTTAAAAATGGGCGCGGAATGGGAACAAATCACTCGCTCCCTCGCACCTCCGTAACAAAATGGGCAGTGGCGTCACGATTCATATCGTGCTTACCTTTCACATCGTTTGACATTTTCACCTTCCATCAGATTTGAATGTCATCTAATTTATTCTAAGTAAATTTAGAAAATTCTTTCGATTATAGGTTTAGGTATCGTAATTTATTGATTGCATATATATATATATATATATATGTATATGTTATTACATAAGATAATGACTATTATTGTTATACACACATACACTCACGCCTGTAATCCCGGAAGGGGTAGGCAGAGGTGTAACCGGTACACCCACTTTTCGCCGAATTTATTACGGTCCAATAATGTGATAGGAAGCATGTTCTAATCAAATAAATAAATTGTACTTAAAAAGTGAAACCTGATCCCACGCAGGAATAACCTAAGATTATAAACTAGGTTTAAATTAACAAATAACTATGATTACCATAGCAAAGAGTTCATATAAACCCAGTTTAAAGGCTACTGCACCTGATGGTATACGCAGTGCGGTCCAATTAGAGTAGCGAGAGACAATCTATCCCCCGCTACTGAACACAATCATGCCGGCCTGCTTCTTCACACCACGCCATGGGCAAGAAGGTGAAGAAACGGTCGAAGGTCTAGCTCTATACCCCAACTCTAGACCCCCGACAAAAAATTGCGATTCGTTAAATGAACTTAAGTTCAGTGGAAAATAAACACTCAAGCAATGTAGGAATTATTTAATCTTGATCGCCAACACAACTTCTATGGAAGTGGAAACTTTGCCGACGTTATCAGAAAAACCAGTTAAATTTAAAATCCTCACCTGACTGGATTATTCGAGACAACATTGACCGCATTGTGGTCGGTTAGTGGATTGTGTTACTAGGAAATTCAAGTACTGCACCTAAGGATTTTTTAGACAGATTTTAAAGTGAGCCATTTGAATAGGTAATTTCAGCCCTTAATACCCACATAAGTAATCATGAGGGCTGTGTTGAATTAAGGAAAAAGGAAGACTTTTTGTTTCACCGCGGGCGAGTAGTTAGCGAGAAGGCATAGGTTTGATGCCTGCACCGAAACAAATGTTTGGGTGACAGATAGATATTTGCTTAGGGTCTGGGTGTTGTGGGATCGTAGTGCCTCTTAGTTCTCGATGCCTACGATACAGGTTTGACCTATTGTGGGGGCAGGACTGTGTATGTGTGACTGTTAAGTGTATTTATTTATTGTTTGGGTTGGATTTGGACCGGATATCTCACGCACCTTCCGAAACGCGAAGTAACCTGCCATTTTTAACCGACTTCAAAAAAAGGAGAAGGTTAACAATTCGTCGGAATCTTTTTTTTATGTATGTTACCCGATTACTCGAAGACGCCTGGACCGATTCGAGAAATTCTTTTTTTATTTAAAAGGATATACTTCCCAGGTGGTCCCATTGGCACCAAGTCAGGATCTGATGATGGGATCTCAGAAAAATCGAGGGAAACCTTAAAATTTTATAGAGGCGCATAATTTGTTTTTCATTGAAGTCGGTGTACTTTTTATGAATTAAAAAAACTTTTATTCTAAATCCGTTTAAAAATAAGTAAGTTAGAAGTCATTACAATTTGGTCGAAGGGATGAATATCAAATGACAGAAAAAGGATGCATGATATGATTTATGACGTCACCGACCGGTATTGCCATTATGCTGATATCGTGCGAGGGAGATAGTGTTATATTCGCACTAAGCTTATTGCTCATACCAATGATGATTGAAACCTCAAACTTGAGTCAATTTTCTATTTATAATTTTATAATCTAAGTTGCGTAACAAATAGAAATTAAACACTAAAAAGTGCCCTATGTTAAGTGATATGATTTTTAATTTCCGACCCGAAGTTATTTAAGATAGTTATTAGAGTCAGTCAACGTTGGCGTTAAGTTAAGGCTACGTTCTATCAAAACACTTAAGTATAAAATATATTTATTTTTTATATTGACAATGGCAATGACCTTATTATCAGCGATTTGTTTAATATCAGGTTGAACTTGGAATTAGTGTATAAATCTCAGATGTGTTGACGGAAATGTATGTACATGTTAAATATTTATACCAAACTTATAATTTCATGATCAGCTTAATAATAAGCTTAATAATAATAAAATAATTAATCAAAATCAAATATTTAATGAATGCATGAAATCTTATACGTTATTTGGATTCCGTCAATTTATTTACACTACCACCAGTTGGGAGTGCAGTTTCGCTAGAGCTCTTTTCGAACACCGGTGACATTAGATGCGAACAGCTCAATGTATGTTAAGAAGTGTGTGTGTGTGTAGTTTAGTAATAATAATAATACTAGTTTTGTATTAAACATTGTCCCACTGCTGGGCACGGGCCTACTCTACTAATCAGACGGGTGGGCTTTACTAATGAGAGGGGTTAGGCCTTAGTCCACCACGCTGGCTTAATACGGGTTGGTAGACGTCACATACCTTTTAAATTCTTATGGAGGGTATGATATGTAGGTTTTCTCACGATACTTTCCGTCACTTTTAAAGTGAGCAATAATTAACAATGAATACACTCGTCACTTTAGAAAAGTCAGAGGTGTATGGTTTCGAACATACGACTTTCGTCTCAACAGTCCGATCTACTTCCAACTAGGCTATACATAGCCTCACGCCTGTAATCTTCGAAGGCAGAGGTGTCACCAGTACACCCACTAATCGTTGAATTTATTACGGTCCCATAACGAGATAGGGGGCGAGCCTATCGCCATAACGGGCACAATTGCAGGCTCCGGGCTGATACTGAGTATTTCGAGACAGAAAACCCAATATCACTACCCGACCCAGGGATCGAACCTGAGACCTCAGCACAGCAGTCGTAACGCATGCGCAATTACATCTACATTCTGCTCCGCCGAGGCAGTCTAGCCTCAACTAGGCTATCGCTTCCTAGATAAAAATAATCATAGATAGAAATATATTTATAAGCATCAATGCTAAAGAAAATGGGCAACCTTATTCTAAGTTCATAGCAATTTTATATTCCGACTAGCTGTTGCTTGCGGCTCCGCCCGCGTGGAGGTCATGTTTGGGAGAAAAAGTATATTATACAAAATACGAATATTCATACGTTTAACTTAAAAAATGAAGGATTTTCATACAAACTTTCATCCCCTATTTTACCCCCTTAGGGATGATTTTGAAAAAAATGTGAAACACGTATTACTTTATTTCTTACCAAAAGCCTAAATATGAATTTTTAGACCCCTAAGTCGAGGAATCGTGGATTTTTCATAAAAATTTTGAACTCCTATTTGACCTCTTTCAAGGTTGTTTTTTGAGAAAATAGATACCTATATCCTTCTCCAGGATATAATCTATCTCCTTGCCAAATTTCATCACAATCTGGTCAGTCGTTTAGTCGTGAAAAGGTAACAAACAAACAAACAGAGTTACTATCGAATTTATAGTATTAGTATGGATATTCATACCCTACTCGAAGGCCGCACGTGACGTTCTCTGGAGACGCCGCGTGTACAGGGACAATAAGTAATAACAAGGTCGGACTAAGAAGTGATTAATCAATATATTGCAACTCCTAAGGGATTATGCAGATTTAGACCTAAATAGAGACCTAATAGTATATCCAATTTCATGAAGAGTCATTAAAATTTCGTAATTAGAACAATGCAGCTACATCATGAAATACTAAACGATTTTTTACAATATTTAGCGACTTTAAGGCTCTTTCTTTGATTTCAAAGTAGTAAATATTTAATACATATACTCACGCTTCTAATCCCGGAAGGAGTAGGCAGTAGTGTAAACACTACACCCACTTTGCGCCGATTTATTATGGTCCCATAATGTGATAGGGGCGAGCCTATCACCAGAGCACAATTCCGGACTCCGGGCTGATACTGAGTATTTCTTTTTTTTTAGTGCCTCGTTAGGCAGACGAGCAGACGGGCCACCTGATGGTAAGTAGTCACCGCCGCCCATATACTTCTGCAATACCAGGGCACAGCAAAGCCGCTGCCTACCGTTTCTTAATATATAAACCCCATATCACTTTACCCTACCCAGGGATCGAACCCGAGAACTCAGCACAGCAGTCGTAACGCATGCGCAATTACTAAAAAACTACGCCATCGAGGCAGTCAATTCAATCGTTAACATAATGTTAACATAAGAACAAAATTAAACTCCCGTATAACGCGATTGTTTGGTATTCGGGCGATAGACAGAGAGCGCGTATTGTCGCACTACTCTCACACTATTTGAATTTTGTATAGTGTACTAATCGAAAACCTTCGTGGCTTAGCAGGCTAGTAGCCGGCTGTGAACGAGAGACCGTGAACCCGAACTTTTAAAATTAAGATGAAGCCTGTATGATTGCTAACGAAGGAGATGTTATATTGAAGATGATGATCTCAAACTTTATTTAAGTATATAAAATAAAGTCGATACATAAAAAATGTGTCTATTTAGACTTTAGATCTATGTATGTATGGTATAACTTATGAGTTCTGAAATGCCCATACTACGTCGTATTACTTCTTAATTTACATAAGTGTATCATGTCTAGCCAACTAATCAGTGATATGAATGGTACCCAAAGTGGTCTTTATCGATCCCCAGGGACAACGACCTATGAGGGGTCCATGTGAGCGAAAAAAGAATTAGGGGTCTATGAAATGAAATGAAATGAAATCGTTTATTGATCAAGTAGGCAATTACATAGCTCTTATGACAAGTCAGAACATTTAAAAAAAGTAAAGAATTTTTAAGAAAAGCATATCAGCTTATGTATACATACATACATAGCATCATCAATACACTAGCAATTAATTATTCATATGGTATTTAAAATTATTATTATTTATTTATTATTAATAAATTTTTATTTTTATATTATTAATTAATATTATTCAAGGAAATACTAGTCAAATATATATGGGATCTGTACACGGGGGTTCTCACCTCTTGCCGGAACCTCACTAAATTGATGCCAAAAAATTATCACCCTTCCACTGGCGCAGTAGCGAGTAGCCGACTGTGAAAAGGGAGGCCGTGTGTTCGATTCGTACACCAGGACAAATGTTTGTGTGACAGACAGATATTTGTGTCCGGAGTCTGGGTGTTGTAAGACCGTGCGTCTCTCGTAGTCCTTTTTACCCATAACAAGACTCGTATCTTAGAATGGGATATGTGTGTGACTGTTGGGTGTTAATAAATTTTTTTTTTTTATTCTGGCGCGGCAAAGTGACCACACTGCACCTGATGGTAAGCGCAGTGCCGTCCAGATAGAGTATCAAGTAGCGAGAGACAGTCTATCCCCCGTTACTCAACACAATCATGCCGGCCTGCTGTTTAGCTTCTTCACGTTACGCCTAAAGGACCCAGGATCATAGGAGGGAGGGAACACGGTAGCTGGCAAACTGTTCCACTGTTAATTACATTTTTACTTATTAATTTTATGTAATGCATAGGAACTTAATTTTAGTTTGGTATGTTTTAATTACAATTTCTTCTACATCACACTACAGTTAGACATCAATCAAAACACGGTTGAAGTTAATGAATTTTCAAAAATGCAAGATTAGCTTACTAGTGGGTCGTACAAAACGTGGGGGCTTCTTACTAAATCCTAATAATAACCCCACGCTTTTTTACAATCAAATTAATAGAATTATTTTATACGTTTTACTTCAGCTAGCCATTAAAGCGTGTTTTTAAGTTTTTGAAACTATAATTTATTTTTAAAATATCACAATTTATTTAAACTATTATTTATATTTGATTGATGTTTATATAAGTAAGTCAAGTTGAAGGATGCTGGGTCCAGTCAAGCCTTAACATACTAAAGAAACCTGTTTTATACAATTATTAAAAATTGCTACTTTAGTGAAATTATTCTCCAACCCAATGTAAAATTTTACGTATTACGTGTTTTATAAATAACTCAAGTTTTAAAATCTGAATATTACCTTATATAGAGCTGAAGGTAATTCTTACGAAGTATGAATTGAAAACGCGTAAATTGCGTGGCACGATTGCTATACCGAGGTCTCGGATTCGATACCCGGGCCGGGTAAAGTTATATTGGGTTTTTATATCCCATAATGCTCAGTATTAGCCCGGAGTCTGGAATTGTGCGCGGTATGGCGATAGGCTCGCCCCCTATCACATCATGGGATGGTTACCTTAAGTAACATTTTGTTTTGTACAATGTTGTCATTGCTTAATTTAAATACCTCCACAGAATAAAATAAAATACTCCCCAGACAGACAGACAAAAAAAACTATAGTTTTTTTTTTAAATTTCCAGAATATAAGTCTGCCGATTTTGATTCTATACGACTCATATACCAAACGACGTGCGGCTTTTTGTTAATTTAAAAAATAAAACAGTAATAATTCCTTCCTTAAAAATACCGCCATGTCAATAACCTACAAAATAACCTAAAATTGATATTGTGCAAACGGCGCCATCAAATATTGTGTTCAAGTACAAAAGAAATCAACTTATGGAAAACATAAAACTTAACAGGAAAAACAACTCCGCAAAGGTAATAAATACGGTTGGACGGAATCCTTAGCAATTCGGAAACTTTGGTTAAAATTGTTTTTATAATAATTGGACCGGCTTTTCAACCAGCAATTGCACACTTTTAAACGCACGTGTTCTATTCAAAATAATGTAATTATAATTATTTTAATATTTTAATTACCAATTTGAAAATACAATGGAGGTTACATGAGCGTTTTATTAAAGAGCTGATCATTTGATATAACAATAATTACAATAATAACATATACATGTATGTATGTACCATTAAATAATTATTACAGGCGTGAGTGTATACTCACGCCTTTAATCCCCGTAGGGGTAGGCAGAGGTGTAACCAATACACCCACTTTTCACCGAATTTCGGTCCCATAATGTGATAGGGGGCGAGCCTATCGCCACACCGGGCACAATTCCAGACTCCGGGCTAATACTGAGAATTTCTAGATAGAAAAACCCGATATCACTTTACCCGACCCGGGGATCGAACCCGAGACCTCAGCACAGCAATCGTAACTCATGCGCAATTACAAGTGCGCTACCGAGTTATTTAATGGTTTCTTATATTTACGCTAGTATTATACATTGAAATAAAACTAATTTTATGGATTATATCGACTCAGGACACTGAGCTCTTTCTGCGTAGAACGGACTACAACAAAATAAAAAATATAATATCAACTATATGGAGGGTAGAAACATTGCACTATAATTTCGTGACGATATACAACTCAGTCTGCCCCGTGACCGTAAAGAATGTAAAGCCTTCGAAACGTGGGGTTTAAAAAGTAAGATCAACCGCGATATAATCCGTAAAATTCGTTTTATTAAAATGTTTTTTTTTTGTTATAGTATAGGCCGACAAACGAGCCAGTGGGTCACCTGATGTTAAGTGATCTCCACCGCCCATGAACATCCACAATACCGAAAGTATCATGTATGCGCTGTCGGCCTTAAAGGACAGGAATCTGGGCCTCCGGATATCTCACTTACCATAAGAAACGCGACAGTAAACTGTCACTTTACGTTGGTTTTCTGTGAGACAGTGGTACTTCCCCGGTCGAGCCGGCCCATTCATGCTGTAGATAAATATGTCTTCAGCGTGTCTTTACCACATCCGAAACTACTGTATAAACGTGATATTGGATTATTCTACCACAAAATACTCAGAGTTGTGTCTGGTATGGCGATGGCCCCACTATCACATTATGGGACCATAATGAGCTCTGCAAAATGTGGGTGTACTGGTTATACATCTGCCTACCCCGCCGAGGATTACAGGCGTGAGTGTGTATATACATATAATAAAACAATCCCCGCGTCGTGATCGCCTGCGTCCCTTCCGTTTCCCGCTGAATTCCAGACTCCGGGCTGTTACAGAGTTTTCTAATTAAAAAACCCAATAACACTTTATCCGCCCGGATCGAACCTGAGACCTCAGCACAGTAGCATGCGCAATTACAACTGCACCACCGAGGCAGTCATCTTAAATAAAACATAGTAATACTAGCCCTGTATGAACACTGTCCCACTACTGGGCACGGGCCTCCTCTACTTATAAGAGGGGTTAGGACTTACTCCACCAGCCGGAGGTCCTGGCGTGCGGTGGCCCACTTCTGCGAGAGCGTCATCTCGCAGAAGGAGAGTGCCGAGAGGGATCGGGAACGAAATGATCCCTCCCGCCGCCAGAGAAGACGTAGGAGGCGCCGGGTGGACGACTGACCGGCGTCTCCCGCCCTGTGGAACGGGGGCGTTTGAATTCCACCACGGTAACCCCTGCCTGTCGTACGAGGCGACTAATTGGGGCCATCGGGGGTCGCGGGCTCGCAGCGGGGGGCTGTCAGCCCGAATCAATGCACTCCCAGTTTCGGAGCATCGTGCGACCCCGAGATGGACGGCAGCGCGTGTGGTAAGGCCCCGTTCGCTGTCGTTGTTTGGTGCGCGGGGGCTCCTAAGCCCTCCCATGGAGATGGGCTGCAACGCAGCACCGCGCAGGGGCGGTTCCGGCAGCAATTCTAGCACTCCTTAGAATACCCCGGGATCGCTCCGTAAGCGCCGAAGAAGGCCACCGCGGGGTTTTAGCTGGTAGTGTCGGGTGGGGTGTACATAGGGGGTAGGGACTCGGCCCAGCGGCTGCCCGGATAGCCATCATCCGGGCGAGGGGGATGCTGGGTCGTAAGACCGGCTAGTCCAGCATAACCGTTTTATTCTTATTCCGCTTCCCCCCCGGAGCGGGCGGTAGTAATAAAACGCTTTCCCCGCGACAACAAAAAAAAAAAAAAAACTTACTCCACCACGCTGGCCTAATACGGAGTGGTAGACTTCACATGCCTTGGAAATTCTTATGAGAATTTCAGGTATGCAGGTTTTCCTCACGATGTTTTTCCTTCACCGATATAGCGATAATTACTTTACACACATAACCTAAGAAAAGTCAGAGAGGTGTATCCGTTTGGGTTTCGAACATACGACTTTCGCCTTGACAGTCCGTACCGCGTCCAACTAGGCTATCGCTGCTTTTATCTGCTTTATATAAATAAAACATAATATCCATTAACACAGACAGCCTCCGTGGCGCAGTTGGCGAGTAGTCGGCTGTGAAACGAGAGGCCGTGGATTCGATTTCCACACCGGGACAAATGTTTGTGTGACAGACAGATATTTGTATTAGTTTTGTATAACAAAATAATATAGATAGAACATTAACGCCATCTATCGGTACTTTTTATATCATTATATTATACCTTTATACATACTTGTAATATTGTCTATTAACGGTTAAAAGGAAGAAATTAAAGTCAGTCTGTTTCAAAAGCCATTACTGTGTATTACTATATATTTTATCAGGTTATGGGCCCAGAACCAGTATTCGCGTTTAAAATTCAAAAATATTGATTTTAAAACTGTTGGTGTAAAGTAATTATAAATCAGCTTGATTTGAATTGCTGTTACTGTAAATCCAACGTGCATTGTGTTCACCCGTTTGCCGTAGTCAGGTTTGAAAAAATGGCCGCTAGTTATATAGTAAACGTACCGAAACTCCGAGGTCGTGAAAATTATGATACGTGGGCATTTGCCGCCGAGAATTTTCTCATACTAGAAGGATTGGACATCAACAAGGAAGATGATAAAACTGTTGCTGAGGCGGATGCTCAAAAAGCCAAAGCAAAGTTGATCATGACAATTGATTCGTCGTTATATGTCCATATAAAGAATGAGAAGACTGTTCAAGATGTATGGAAACGCTTGAAAATACTTTTCGACGATTCGGGATTTCAAAGAAAAATTAGTTTACTACGCCGTTTAATTTCAATAAGATTAGAAGACAGTCAATCTATGACTACATATGTTACTGAAATTGTGGACACAGCGCATAAATTGCGAGGTACGGGTTTTCAGATTGATGATGAATGGGTCGGGTGTTTATTGCTCGCGAGATTGCCTGAAAGGTTTTCCCCGATGATAATGGCAATAGAACATTCTGGCATGACCATCAGTACGGATGTCATCAAATCGAAATTGCTGGATATGAGCGCAGATGTTGGCAGTTCTGACATGGATAGCGCGTTTTTATCAAGAAGTTGTCAGCAGCGTTATAAGTCTAAAAAGGCTGGCACTTCAGAAATGTCAAAGACAAAAACGTTAATTTCAAATCCTGTCAGCGGGAATGTCAAAACATTTCGTTGTTATAAATGTAATCAAGTCGGTCACTACCAAAATCAATGCAAGAATGTTAGTAAAGATAAAGAAAGTGCAGTATTTAGTGTATTTTTCTTGAACTCAACATATAGAAAAACCGACTGGTACATAGATTCCGGAGCCAGCGCTCATATGATTGCGGACCAGAAATGTTTGTCAAATGTATCGTACAAACCAGTGATATAAAATATAGTAGTGGCGACTAATATGAAAGTACCAGTATTTATGCTCAGGAAGTACTCAGTTGACGACTATATAGTGGATGGTTCAGAATTCAGGATTACTGTGAAAATGTACTTGTTGGAATTACTC
Source organism: Laothoe populi (assembly GCA_905220505.1). Classification (NCBI taxonomy): domain Eukaryota; kingdom Metazoa; phylum Arthropoda; class Insecta; order Lepidoptera; family Sphingidae; genus Laothoe; species Laothoe populi. Next base: position 1,449,139 of record HG992155.1, on the reverse strand, counting down.
ATTTAGTGAATGGAGTGTACAAGTCGGACATAAAAAGGAGTTGTTTGTTTGCGGGTGCAGCATTAGCTACAACTAGTATTTTATGGAACCGAAGATTGGTTCATATAAGCAGTACGGATCTGAACAATATTATGAATGGGGCTGTAGAGGGAATTGATTTCTCTGGCAAGGCAGAAATTGACAAGTTCCAGTGTGTCACGTGTTGTGAAGGAAAGACTATTGAGACTGCCTTTTTTTCGCACAGTATTTCCAGATGTGGGAGTGTGTTGGAGGTGGTACATGCGGATGCGGTCCCATGGAAATAGTCTCAATAGGATTGTCAAGGTATTTTCTCCTAGTATGTCAAGGTTACAGCAGAATGTCATTCGTATATAAGTCGAAAGAAGAAACATTAAAATGTTTCAAGGAGTTTAAAGCTTTAGTGGAGAAGCAGACTTAAAGGAGCATAAAGGTACTAAGAACCGACAACGGTGGGGAATTTTATTCTTTAGAATTTTTATATATGGTGTATTGATATTTGATATTAATTTGATATATGTATTTTACATCAAAAGAAAAACCCTATACGCCGGAACAAAATGGTCTTTGTGTGAGATTAACAGACCAGTGGTGAAGAGAGCTCTGTGTTCTTTTGTTTGATACGAAACAGGACTTTGGCTGCAAGTTTACAGAAAACACGGTATGAGCTCTGGATTGGTAGACAACCAAATCTCAGCCACGTTAGGGTATTTGGAAGCACCGCTATGGTCCATATTGCCAAAGTAAAGAGGACGAAGTGGGACAAGACTAAAGATTTTACCACCAGCAGAGATGTTGTTATTATGGAGATCTGTAGAGAGACTCAGACATGATACAAGCTGTGGTGGAAGAGAAACAAAAAAGAGTTCTGAGCATAGGATCAGAGAATTCTGTGCTAGATCCGGCAGATATCACATATGTACCAGATGATACCACGATTACCTCTAGTATTGATGAGTTTTGCGACAGCGTGACTAATCAAGAGATACGAAATATTGAGCCTATTGAAGATTAAGCGTTAAAGAAGCGTGTAGTTAGGCCACCAATAGGGTATGGGTACAAGAATTGTGAAGAAAATCTAAAAAAAGGAGAGAGAAAAAAAAGAGAGGAAAGAGTTTTAAAATTTTGAAATATTTAAGTTCTACAAGATCTTTTGGTTGAATGTATGTTAAAAATAATTTAGACATAGCTGGATTTGTAGATGACGACTGGGCGTCAGATAGTATAGATAGAAGATCTTATACTGGATATTGTTTTATATACTCTGGGTGTGTAGTTTCCCATGAATGTAGGAAGCAACAGACAGTAGCTCTATCCAGCACAGAGGCCGAATATATGGCTGTCTGTGAAGCTAGCAAAGAAGCAATTTTCTTGAAAAACTTGTTATCTGAACTTGTTAATAGACAGAATGTGCCAATTGTATTGTATAATGGTAACCAGAGTGCGTTAAAGTTGTCTGAAAACTGTATGTATCATCGAAGAACTAAACATATTGATGTGAAATTTCACTTTATACGTGAGGCAGTAGTGCAGAAGTTAGTCAAAGTTCTTTATTTGAAAACTTCAGAAATGCCAGCCGATATATTAACTAAAAGCCTTTGCAAAGTAAAACATTATGATTTTATGCAGAGAATGGGCATAGTTAAGTTAAAGTGATTTTTAGTTTTCAGTTTATATGTTTTTGATATTATTTTGTTAAGTGGTGGTATTAGTTTTGTATAACAAAATAATATAGATAGAACATTAACGCCATCTATCGGTACTTTTTATATCATTATATTATACCTTTATACATACTTGTAATATTGTCTATTAACGGTTAAAAGGAAGAAATTAAAGTCAGTCTGTTTCAAAAGCCATTACTGTGTATTACTATATATTTTATCAATTTGTGTCCGGAGTCTGGGTGTTGTGAGACCGAAAGTCTCTCGTAGTCCCTGATACTCACAACACAAGACTCGTATCTTAGTGTGGGGTCGGGGCTATGTGTGTGACTGTTGGGTGTTATTTATTATTATTATTTATTAAAAGAGACGTACACCTCTCCATGCATTTTGCTATCAATCGGTCCATTCCACCCCTTACAATATTATAACGAAACAAACAGCGCAATCATTTATAACCGCAATTCTCACATTTCGTATCAGGTGATCGTCATAAAACCTGTACTATCAGAACTTTTGACCCTGACATGTGACGTAGAAGGTCAAGTTATATCAGCGCAATTACAATGTATTTTAAATAAAAATATACAATACAATTAAAGAATGAAAGTTTCGAATACATCAATATTATGTCACAGGTCATGCATTGTTGCAGTACATTAAAAGAATTTTATTTGACTGCTTCGGTGGCGCAGTTGCAATTGCGCATGCGTTACGATTTCTGTGCTGAGGTCTCGGGTTTGATCCCCGGGTCACGTAAAGTGATATTGGGTTTTTACTATCCAATTCTCAGTATTAGCCCGGAGTCTGGAAGTTGTGCCCGGTATGGCGATAGGCTCGCCCGCCACTGTGGCTCCGAAATAAATTCAGCGAAAAGTGAGTGTACCGGTTACACCTCTGCCTGTCCTCTTCGGAGATTACAGGTGTGAGTGTATATACGTAACTTTAGAGAAGTCAGAGGTGTATGTTATTCGGGCTGGTTTCGAATCTACGACTTTCGTCCCGGCCGATGTACCACTCCCAGCTTTGCTATTTCTTTTTTATTCTGGCAAGGTGACCACACCGTACTTCACTGATGGTAAGCGCAGTGTCGTCCGGTTGGAGTATCAAGTAGCGAGAGACAATCTATCCCTCGCTACTCAACACAATCATGCTTGCTAAACTTCGGACGCTGACTGAATTATCTTTATTTAAATAAAATGATAGCGTGGTTTGTGTTAATGTGCGCATTACGCAGAAACTACTGCATGACATAACATAAGCCCATGTTTGTATCCGCTTTTATCCCCGAAGGATTGATAACATTCAAATCACCTTCACAGCCCCGAGTCCAAAGTAAAATATAATCATATTGTTTCGGGAACTACGAGAGACAACTCCGAAATATTGTATTCCGAATTTCGATATTCCGATTCTCAAAAGTCCGAATTTCATAATATCTAAGAATTACAATGTCTATTATTAAAAATCACGAAAATTAATTTTACCGAAAATCGTAAATCCGATTTGTTTGTTTTCCGATTTCCATAAGTCCGAAGAATCAAATGCTCGATGGGTTAGACGTTTAAACGTTAGGATTATAAAAAAAGGCTGAACGATAAATCGGAGTTGTTATATTAGGAATTTTGAACCATTCGGAATTATGAAAATCGGTATTTTGAAATTCATATTTGTGACTTTCGGAATAAAGTTTTTCGTATTTATGTAGTGTACCCAAAATCCAGACCTGAAAAACATATTTCCTAATGAACAATAATAATGACATGTATAAAGTCATCATTTTTTACGGATTTAATCGCGATCAGTCACTTACTCAGTCCGCCTTGTGATCATGAAAACTAAAGCCTTCGAAACGTCGGGTTAACAAAGTAAAATAAACCGCGATAAATGCCTTAAAATTAGCTTTATTTCATTGTTTAATATTGGCGTAAATAAAAGAAACAATTAAGACTTTGTTCCACGAAAATGTTGGTTGATTAATATAATCTAATCTATTAAAAGGCAATGTCCTGACTCATCACATTGATCAAGCAGTAGGCCTACTCTTGAAACCAATTCCAATCTGGAACTCGATACAGTTTCAATTCCAATTCTACAAGATATTGGAACTCTAACTCACTCAACTAAATGAAATAGAATATTTACGAACTAGCGATCTTAAATACTCTATTTCATTTAGTTACTAAAAAATCCGCCGTAGTCAGTTAAATCGTGCGCTGGTGTTGCGTTCAAGAGTGCCAATTATACTACAACGATAAAGTGACGACACTGCACCTGATGGTAAGTGCTGTACCGTCCAGTTAGTGCTTGTTCACGTAGAACACGCGGGCGCGGTCGCGGTAGCAGACGCGGTGGTCTAGGCGAGCTCGTGTTCACATTGGCCGCCCGGCGTTTGCGCGAGTGTACCGCGATCTCAGACGTTGAAAACATCAACCAAGATCCTTTTTAATCGAAAATTCTTACTTAATGTGGGAGATAACCAAAATTAGAATTGGTGTGCATGAAATTAATAAAGAAAATTAATAAATAAAACAACATGATACGTTTGAAATGGCCGGCCGCCCGCTACTTCCACCGCACTAGCGTTTTGTACGTGAACACTTGCATATAATGCTTTGTGTTTGATATTTGGCGACCGCGCACGCCACCGCACCCGCGAGTTAACGTGAACGAGCACTTAGAATATCAAGTAGACAATCAATCCCTCGCGACTCAACACAATCATGCTGGCCTGCTTGTTTAGAGTGATATTATTATATAATGTCAATAATATTGACTGCTGTGCTGAGATTTGATTCCCGGGTCAGTTTAAAGTGATATTGGCTTTCTCTACGAAATACTTTGTATCAGCCCGGAGTCTGGTGATTGTGCCCGGTATGGCAATAGAATCACGTCACATCATGGGACAGTAATAAACTCGTAACTCGTGTACTAGTAACACCGCTGCCTACCCCTTCGGGGATTACAGGCGTGAGTGTATATGTCAAGTATAATGGTACAAGATTGACACACGTTCCCTTGTCCGTGAGAATTCTCCGCGGCATCATAATGGGGCTATTTTCCAATAAGAAGCACTGAGCGGCCGTCTATTAGCTGTTTGTCTGAATTGGAGCATCCGTCGGCGTTGCGTAGGCGCCTGCCACTTTCTTCATATGTCTTAAAAAGTTTTTAATTCGTAAAAAGTACACCGACTTCAATAAAAAATAAATAATGCGTCACTATAAAAATTGAGGGTTGCCCTTGATTTTTCTGAGATCCCATCATCAGATTCTGACTTGCTGCCAATGAGACCACCTGAAAAGTATACCCTTTTAAACAAAAAAAATATTTCTCGATTCGGTCCAGGCGTCTTCGAGTAATCGGGGAACATGCATAAAAAATCCGACGAATTGTTAACCTCCTCCTTTTTTTGAAGTCGGTTAAAAATGTATTTTATAAACATATTTAACGAACACTAATTAAAATCAGTAAAATGTAGGGCATACTCAATCTTTTGTTTCTCAGTAGTAATTCTCTTACACTCTCAAAACATTTAACATAAAGGGTCGCCAACAGTGACTAGTTATTTTTGTTTAATTGCCACTAATATTATAAATGTGAATGTCTATTTATCATTATTTATAGACTGTATACTACGTGTAACGGGAATAACGCACATCCTCAGACGACCCAATTTAAAAATATTATTACCTATAATCATAATTCATGTATTGAAATTAGACTGCGATGAATATAAATATTGGTTTTATGAAATTAGTTGTACAAATAAATATTGTTTTTTTTGTTTCGACATAAAGTTCGTAATTTTAATTATTGGATTTTTTAAAGTGTCCGTTTATTATTGCATGTAGAAAAGACTTTATCGCATCGAGTTATGTTTCAGTTTCGTTTGTCTTGAGCGTTAAATTAAAGGGTGACTATTATCTACCTGAGTGTTAATTATTTTTGGAAAAAAAAATCGTCTATTAAAAAATTGTTGATATCGATTCAGTCGCTTATTCTGAACAAACTACTTTCAGAGTGTGCATTAATCATGTTACATGTTGTATATGCATATACTTTTTATACCATAAAACTGTACGGTTCCCGTGGGATAGATTAATAATAGTACCTACTATTATGACAGCCTCGGTGGCGCAGTTGTAATTGCGTACGCGGCACGACTGCTGTACTGAGTACTCGGGTTTGATCCCAGGTCGGGTAAAGTGATATTGGGTTTTTCTACCACGAAATGATCAGTAGTAGTCCGAAATCTGGAATTGTGCCCAGTATAGCGATAGGTTTGCCTTTTATCACATCATGGGACGGTAATAAGCTCGGCGAAATGTAGGTGTACTAGTTACATACTGTCTACCCCTTCGGAGATTACAGGCGTGAGTATATATGTGTACTATGTTGACTATACAATCATTCTACCGAGAGTAGTTACTGCCAATGGTCTGATACCAAAGAGCCTCGGCCAACATCTTCAGAGCCTCTCAATTGGTCATTGGTTCAAAAGCCAGATACAAAAGGCAAGTAATATTGGAGACGACATGTATTACGAGGAGGTTTCTCACTCTGGGGTCCTAACCGCCGGTGGCTAGGGTCCTAGGCCTCGACATCGGAGAGTGCATATTTTTAAATGTACTTTTAAATATATAAATTTATATTTATGTAAACAAATGGTTTACAAAATAATTTTAACATAAAAAAATATAGTTTTTACAACATAGGAGGTTTCTCACTCTGGGGTCCTAACCGCCGGTGGCTAGGGTCCTAGGCCTCGACATCGGAGAGTGCATATTTTTAAATGTACTTTTAAATATATAAATTTATATTTATGTAAACAAATGGTTTACAAAAAAAATTTAACATAAAAAAATTATAGTATTTACAACATATTTTAGTTATTTATATTATTTATGCATATACATACACATGTGTCATCAACATTTCGATATGTCCGGCATTCCTAAACAGATTATGATGAGTTTTATTCGTTTAATAATGTTTTCGTTATTTTAAATGTCCTTAAAATAATAATCCGTGGATCGATAGCCTACTAAAGTCATTGGCAAGGTTAAATATTTATCGTAACTGCTCGACCGATCGTGATGTAATATTAGCGATTAGGAGTTCGTTACACGTGTCGTGAGATAATGATAACGATTAATCGGTAACTGTGATTATATTGCAGGTGTGTTGTCAAATATCCAGAGTTTTGAATGGCCTTCGTAGGGCAATGAGCGAGTAGCTTGAAACCCTCCGTGGCGCAGGTCGCCATTAGCCGTTTCACGGGTTCAGACAGATATTTATGACCGGGGTCTGGGTGTTGTGAGACCGAAAGTGTCTCGTAGTCCCTGATACCCACGACACCAGGCTCGTATCTTAGTGTGAGGTCGGGGCTATATGTGTGACTGTTAGGTATTATTTATTTATTTAGCTGTGAAACTCGGTTCGAGGTTCGATGCCCGCTTCGAGAAAGTTTTTTGTTTTTTAGTGTTTTGGGTCTGGGTGTTGTGGGGCCGTAGTCCCTCGTAGTTCTTGATCTAGTGTGTGATTAGAACTTCATGTGTAACAGTCACAAAAATATCATATCATTTGAAGAAAAATAATCCTCATGATAATAATAAAGAATAATCCTCGAGGCTTTTGATTGGTATCGTAAAATTGCGGGTGTTTTTTACCATTTGGCGGGTTCGATTCCATTTCACAGGCGATAATTCAAAAATCTTTGAATGCAGTTTAAATGGTTTTTAAAATGAAAATTATGTTTTCTCACAGTATATTTTCTGTCTACAATATGTAAGATTCTTTCCCTCCATGTGGCATAGCCGTGGGACGCCCTGTACCGTATGAACTCCGAAACGTATGAAGCGATTTTGATAAATTTTCTTTGGAACTTTGGTAGCGATCGGGTAAACAGATTTTTTTGTAGGCTTTCTAGCTTTGTGCAATACGTGCTGAATTGTGGAGCTAGCTAGTTATTTTCTAAAATTCTTTCAAGATAATTTTTGGTACGGCCTTATGGCCATTCGCATTATGAATGATGTAGACGTAGACTTAGCTAAAAGCCTAGAGCCGCTACAGCCGCGAAGGGATATTACCTAGCTTAGCGTGTTCTACCGTCTGTATAATGGCGAATACTCCAAAGAATTGTTTAATCTTATCCCATCCTCTCCCTTCTACAGAACCACGCGTACTAGCTTTCGGAGCTACAGTTTCGTAGTGTCTCCTACTGGCCTGAACCAAGAGATTCGCAAATTAGTATTTTTGCCGCACCATCATTCTGTGGAACAGTTTGCCAGCTATTGTGAAAAATTTACTCAGCAGGCCATGATTGTGTCAAGTAGCGAGTGTTAGTTGTCTCTCGTTACTTGATACTCTAACTGGACGGTATTGCGCTTACCATCAGGTGTTTTGTGGTCACATGGCGTGCTAGTAAAAAAAAAAGTTATTAAAATATTCGAGTTTACTGCCCTATTATTAGCAATCATCGATTAAACACAAACTACACTGAAAACGACCGTACTAACACTGATTAAAACCGAGCTACACTCCCGCTAGTCTCGTATAGACTGCCCCCGCGAGCGTTGAGGCGTTCCTTTTTATAAAAAATCTTTCCCCACCGAGTCTATAACATATCAATCTACCCGCAAATATTTAGTAAGCGACCCCTCGATATTTCCATTAATATCTAAGGTAGAGTAGATTAAGCCCGTAGTCATTGAATAAATGATTGTATTGTAAAAGGGCCGTTACACTATGTTTTATGTTTTTCTTCATCATTAAAGCAAGCGTTAATTTAAAAGTCAGAGGTTGCCCTAGGTGCTAGATTGAAGTCGCGACCTTAGTGTCGGCAGTTCACTTCCCGCTAGGTTACTTTTATGACATAATATCTTTATGATATAAATGAATAATGGCCCCGATCAGTGTCAGGCAATCACGGATCCTATTAATTGCCCAATTACAATAAATAACACCCAACAGTCACACACATATCCCCGACCCCCCACTAAGATACGAGTCTTGTGTTGTGGGCATCAGGGATCAAGGGTTTCTGTCTCACAACACAACCTCGGACCTCGGACCTCGGACACAAATATCTGTCTATCACATATTTGTCCCGGTGTGGAAATCGAACCCACGGCCTCTTGTTTCACAGCCGGCTACTCGCCAACTGCGGCACTAAGTGCCGTAGCTGAGGCTTTTTATTCCTAGAAGTACTTACTTAATTATAATTAATTTATATAGTTGTATATGTATATATATTTTATAATAGAACATCCACAAGTAAGTAGTCACCGCCACCCATAGACTTCTGCAATGCCAGGGTACAGCAAAACCGCTGCCTACCGTTAAAATTATAACTGTAACCTATTACTGTGTCGGTTTCACGGGAAAACGACAAATTTATACAGCGCAGAGAAAGTCGCGGGCAAAAGCTTGTGTATAGAAAAAACTAAAGCAACCGACATCATCCAGACTGCAAATAAATTATATTGATATTGTCTCCATCTGGGATCGAACCCACGGCCATAATATAGTTTTTTTATCCTGGCACGACAAAGTGACCACACTGCACCTGATGGTAAGCGCAGTGCCGTCCAATCAGAGTATCGAGTAGCCAGAGACAATCTATCCCTCGCTTCTCAACACAATCATGCCGACCTACTTTAATGGTAGATGGGTATATACGCCACCTATAAACTCAGTGGTTGATATTCGTGGAGTACACGATGACAAACTTATCGGTCATGAATTTGTGGCCGACTCTGCTAACTGGCGACATCCGCTGCAGACCTAAAGGCCACAGAGACGGATGGATTAAGGGAAGCGGTGGGGGTCAAAATCCAAAATTGTTTGCCTTTCAATGTTTCTTGTGTCTATATAAAGTTTTATTTAAAAATAAATATTTTGTGGTAATATATATGAATTCTACGCGCAATGTGCCCCGCCCACTGTCACTTAAGTTTAGCGATTCGGAGGGCTATATCGGTTACTTTGCTTCTTTGCGGGTGGCGCAGGACCGGTCATTGTGGCACTCTTTGGGGGAGGCCTATGTCCAGTAGTGGACGTCCTTCGGCTGACCTGATGATGATGATGATGATATATGAATTTATGATTTCCTTAAAGCATTTGTGTCTACCAGATTATTGTCCGGTATTTACCTTAGTATTGTGTGCCTGTTTTGCTGGTGGTAGGATATTCATATCCACCTGGATAGCGACCACTGGGCACAGAGTGTAAACCCCGTCATAGTGACATACGCAAGTGTGTCGCGTTCCGGGATCAGCCAGTGTAAATACGCTTTTTTTAGTTTGGGTATGATTTTTGGCAGTTTTGCGGCCTTCTAAGTACTCTGAAACTAGACCCTCGAGCGCTTCTTCACCTTCTTACCCATGGCGTAGTGTGAAGCAGGAGGCCGGCATGATTGTGTTGAGTAGCGGGGATAGATCGTCCTTTGCTACTCGATAATTTAATTGGATGGTAAATTTGGCCTCCAACAGGATTGAGTCTAGTTTATCAAAGGATCCAAGGCATTTCTACTGAACATAATTGCATAAGACGAGAGATAAATCTAATGAATAAAAACTTATCATTTTCTTTGTTACGAACCCCAATGTACACAAAAACATGCATAGACATGACCTCATACTCGCAACGCAATAGCTGATAACAGCTCTTATCAATACCCAAAAAAAATAATCAACTTCATAAGACTGTCAATGACCTAGCACTTTGAGTTATGCGGTATCTAATATTTGTCAATTAACAAATAAATATAGCCAACAGTAACACACATAGTCCTGACAATACACTAAGTCACACCTGTCCTGTATCGAGGGTATCAACAACTACGAGGGACTACAGTTACAGAAACATGTTTAGAAATTAAACTAATTTTACAAATTTTATAGCGGTTTAACTTGCCCCATGAAGCTTTTATAGCTTTCGAAACTAGACTAAAAAGTAAAAACAAACGTGAACTTGTAATACGTATTATATTTACTGCCTGCCTCGGTGGCGCAGATGTAATTACGACTGCTGCACTGAGATCTCGGGTTCGATCCCCGGGTCGGGTAAAGTGGTATTGGGTTTTTCTATCTATTAATTCTCACTATTATCCCAGAGTCTGGAACCTGTGCCCGGATGGCGATAGGCTCGCCCCCTACCACATTATGGGGCCGAAATTCGGCGAAAAGTGGGTGTACTGGTTACACCTCTGGCTACCCCTTCGGGGATTACAGCCGTGAGTGTATATGTATGTATGTATTAACGTTCAATAATTCACGTAAATCATTAAAAATAATGTTTTGTTAAGCCGACTCCTCGCCTGTTTTCCGGCGGCCAATAGCATTCGTCGACGCTCAGATGAATTTGATTTACTAGCATCGGACAGTAAGATAACTTATCAGACAGCCAGCCATTGTGAAGAAATCACGACGAATTCACTGCTTCCTACCCTTTATTACATACATATTATACGGCTCTATGCCGCAGCTGTAATGCGTGCGCGGTACGACTGCCGTGAGGTCTCGGGTTCGATCCTTAGGTTGGGTAAAAGTGATATTTGGTTTTTCTGTCACGAAATACTCAGTATGAGCCTGGAGTCTGGCATTGAGCCCGGTATGGCAATATGCTCGCCCCCTATCGCATTATGGGGCCATCATAAATTTGGCGAAAAGTCGGTGTACTGGTTCGAATGGATGAATGTTTGTTACTCAATCACGCTACAACGGCTGGACGGATCTGGTTGAAATTTGGCACAGATATATATTACAGTCTGGAATAGCACATAGGCTACTTTATATCCCGGAAAAAATTACAGTTCCAGTGGGATAGGTTAGTTTTTCACAGAGCAAGGGACCGACATGATTTTTTGAATAGTGGCAGTTTAAGGATCAGAAAATGGCATAGGCTACTTTTTATACCAAAAAAATGGGAAAAGAAAATATAGAAAGGTGTAAAAGCTTAAGATGCCTCCATGGATTGTATACATTTTATTCCAATAATAACTTCCACGCGGGTGGAGCCGCGGGCCACATCTGGTGAGTACATTAATACGAGACAATAGTGATTACAAGAGCGATTTTACAAGAGATTTTTCGTGTACATTTAGCTAATCACTGCAAAAGGAATAAGTAAAATATGCCGGAAAAAAAATGTTAATGTTAAAAACTAAATATATATATTTGACAACGTTATCATATTATAATAAAATACATAATTTATGCATTCAATTAAAGAGCTTAAGTAACCGCTATGCTGTAAAATTGACCATTAATTTTATTTATGGATTTTATTAATCAATTAAGTTTTTGATCGATAACGTTAAATGTAAGTCATTTTAATAAATGTCATCTTTTTAGATTTTTGCGAATATAATGCGATTTTTTTAAAAATAATTAAGATTAAAACCCGTTCTCTATTTTATAATAGCTTTTACTACTTTAGCATGAACAGTTTTAGAGATAAGCATGAAAACCTGGTTTTATACATTACTAGATGTTGCCCGCGGCTCCAGCTCCGCCCGCGTGGAGTTTTTTTTGGAAGAAAAGATATACAATCTATGGAGGCATCTTAAGCTATTACACCTTTCTATATTTTGCTATTCCATACGAAGCGTGCATTTTCAAGGATTAAAAGTGGCCTATGTAATTTTCTGATGCCTAAATTGCCACAATGCAAAAAAGCATGTCGATACTTGCTTTGTGAAAAACTAAACTATTCCACGGGAAATGTAAATTTTTCCGGGATAAAAAGTAGCCTATGTGCTATTCCAGACTATAATCTATCTCTGTACCAAATTTCAACCAGATCCGTCCAGCCGTTGTAGCGTGATTCAGTAACAAACATCCATCCAAACATTCGCATTTATAATATTAGTAGGATTACGTAAACAGTCCAATATTTAAATAAAACATCTTAAAATGTTATCAAGAACATTTAAAAATTAAACTAGACATTAATTCTTGAAATGAAGACAATAATTAACATATATTTCGTATAGTAGTCACTTGAAATTCATTATTTTTACAATTGACCTTGTGATAAACTAGTGTTCAAACAAATGACCGCAACCAAATTGGCACATCTGTTTGAGAGCTATCCGCAACCAAATTGGCCCATCTGTTTGAGAGCTATCCGCAACCAAATTGGCCCATCTGTTTGAGAGCTATCCGCAACCAAATTGGCCCATCTGTTTGAGAGCTATCCGCAACCAAATTGGCACATCTGTTTGAGAGCTATCCGCAACCAAATTAGCCCATCTGTTTGAGAGCTATCCGCAACCAAATTGGCACATCTGTTTGAGAGCTATACGCAACCAAATTGGCACATCTGTTTGAGAGCTATCCGCAACCAAATTAGCCCATCTGTTTGAGAGCTATCCGCAACCAAATTGGCACATCTGTTTGAGAGCTATCCGCAACCAAATTGGCACATCTGTTTGAGAGCTATAATAGTCCGAACAAAAGCTTAATGTAAAATAGCATGGCAGTGCGTCGGCTTCATTAAAAAAAAGAGCGTAAAAAATCCGATATTGATATAATAATTTAATCTGAATATTTTATTTTTATGTCACTTTACAGATACTGTTTACACGTGTAATAGATTATTATTATTTTCCCGGAAATCCATCGTTTCAGATAATGTCTCATTAGTGATTAATCAGTATTACTATTATTACATACTATTTATAGCTTTTTATAGAGTATACCTTCAGAGGAGGACCTTATTGATGTTTTTTCGATTTTGTGTACAGGAGACGTCTTAGATATATTTTTCTCGGTTGTGAAACAGCGCGTAGGATGTAAAAAAATACTTCTGAATCAATAACAGGGTCCACGACGCGATTTGGTATTGTATTGTAAATGGAATAAGTGTGTATAAAAATTAGAAAATAATAATTGCTCTCAACAAATTTATTTGAAAAATTATATTCATCCTCAAGGTACAAAATAACTGCATAATATTCATAAAAACCTACCTAGCAGTTTACGAATTTTCTTATATATTGAATAACTTAACTTACTTTATGTCCATTCCTAAAGATCAAGTTAACAAATCACAAATTACTGAATAATAACAAACCATCAAAATCAGTTCAGCGAATTAACCGAATTAAAACTGAGTGACATAAGCATTCAAATATTAGTACAAATTATATAGGACGAAAATTTCAAAAAAATACATATTTCTTTTACCTTCTCTGTATCACGCGAATTTTCTTAGAGGCTCTAAAAACGTGTGAAATTATTGCGCGTGGATGTTAAGGCTATGCTCCGTGTTGATGACCTTGGCGATTTAAGCGCTGTGTACCGTGATAAAAAAATATCAGTTGACATATCGGTTTCGTGCGATCGCGATTTAACAACTAAATGTGTATAATAATAATACTAGCCCTGTATTAAACATTGTCCCTTTGCTGTGCACGCGCCTCCTCTACTAATGAAAGGGGTTGGGCTCTAGTCCACCACGCTTGCCTAATTCGGATTGGTAGACTTCACATACCTTCGAAATTCTTATGGGAATTCTCAGGCATGTAGGGTTCCTCACGACGTTTACCTTCACCGTTAAAGCAAGCGATAATTAACATTTAATACACACGTAACTTTAGAAAAGTCAGAGTTGTATACCATTTGGGTTTCGAACATACGACTTTCGTCTTGACAGTCCGTACCGCAACCAACTAGGCTATCGCTGCGTGTAAATGTGTATGCTACTTAATAGTAGGTTAATAATTAATCTACTCGATTAAAAAGACCTATAAATATTAATAGTTTAGATTCCGCTACAATTGCCTTTTACTTTTTTTAAAGTTACAGGAGAGAGGTTTAAAGCTATATTGTTTTTCGAAAAAAAACACTATACAACATGATTAACGCACACTCTGAAAGTAGTTTGTTCAGAATAAGCGACTGAATCGATACCAACAATTTTTTAACTGTCGATTTTTTTTTCAAAAATAATTAACACTCAGGTAAATAATAGTCACCCTTTAACTTAACGTTCAAGACAAACGAAACTGAAACATAACCCGATGCGATAAAGTCTTTTCTAAATGCAATAATAAACGGACACTTTAAAAAATCAAATAATTAAAATTACGAACTTTATGTCGAAACAAAAAAAACAATATTTATTTGTACAACTAATTTCATAAAAAACAATATTTACTTTCATCGCAGTCTAATTTCAATACATGAATTATGATTGTAATAATATTTTTAAATTGGGGTGTCTGAGGATGTGCGTTATTCCCGGTACACGTAGTATAAAGTATTGCATGGATTTTAGTAGAATTAACATATTACTTGTGTACACGTACAATAGGGTGTTTGACTGGTGTAACCAAAAAATATAAAACCTGCACTAAGAGAAAGGATAGTGGGCAAACATATTTATTAAATACATTTTTTATTTTAAATGTATTAAAAACATTTTATTTTCGTCATTAAAATTTAGAATTTTTAATCTGTATCACTCGGGGCCAAAACGTAGCAATACCGGCCGCCATTACTCGTGACGACATCGCACATAAACATTGCATCCTACGACAAATAAAATTGTAAGGAAGAACATACTTTTCGATGTGTAAACGTGTGGAAACATGTTAATTTCGTCTTCAAGTCTTCTATAAGAATGGAAGAAGGCATTACAAGGGCTGATAGTCGAAATCTGCCACTTCTTTCTTAAAACTTTTGATTTTGGCACATGGATGAACTATTTATTGGGATTTAGTGTAGAGTTTTTACACAAAGGCATTGAACAATATTTATATGCTGGCTCATTCATTTTTGCGGAAAAACTAACAGATAAATGCAAATAATTTGTTATGTTGTTAGGTGTCACGAATGTTTGTATATGTGCGATGACGTCACATAGAGATAATGTCACGTGACAACGCGTTTTAGCGCGTAATGATATATGAAAAAATAAAATCACGGATTTTATAGAAATTAAGTATATTTGAATAATAAAAATATTACGGGGGCTATAAGTGAAGAGCCCTCTATCGATGTCCATCAATTTTCAAAAATTGTCAAATACCCTATTGTGTGCACGTACTGCATTATGACTTATTTTAATGCATTTATGAGCATTATTTTCTAAAACAAATTAGCACCGTTTTACCGGTTGAAAGTAATAAATTGAAAAAGGCTTAAAATATACAACACTTTTTTACTAATTCCTAATACTTATGTATAACGCAAAAAATGACACCGGCAGCCGTCGACACAATCTTCTGTCGAATCAGTAATAAAACATGCCATGTAGATAACTACACTAAGCCAGTAGCTATCTGATACAAATGCAAATAACTTTCGTCTACATATTAATAGACATGTGCATATTTGAATTCAACAAAATATACCTACACGATACATCACTGATAATAAATGCAATGTAATCAATAATAGTGTTATGGAAGAAATAACGATTTATCAGTATTTAACAGCGATCTATATGTACTACGTACTAGATGCGGCGACCAGAACAAACATTATGTTCCACCGAGTCGCGATGTATACACTGCACCGACGTTAGTATGCTTCATGCCACCTAAGAATGCACACCACATTGCATCTTTCAGTGTCTAGTTAATTATAGTTATTTGTAGCGGCATTCCCGAACAAATCTGCCTTAAATTGATTTACAGTGAAACTGTTAATAGTATAAAAGATAAATAACATAATTTCATAACGTTTAGAACGTAATATCAATAAATATTAATTAATTTCAATTCTGAATACGGGAAATCTTATATTTCACAACAAAATTCATTATATAGTTTGTCCCGTTTTGGCGCGCGGAAAGTCCCGTTCGAGAAAAAGTGACGGAGTTATCACGCTTCTACCAAATAGTTCTTAGTAAAATGAATAGATGGCATTTTCACAACAAAATTCATTATATAGTTTGTCCCGTTTTGGCGCGCGGAAAGTCCCGTTCGAGAGAAAGTGTTCGTGTCTGTAGAATATAAGTCAATGGTATTTAAAAGACATTTCATATAATCGAACTGATCTAAGTACCTACTACTATCACTGGAGCATCGGCTTGTTTCTCTATTTTATATGTGTGAGTATTCCTAGGGTTCAAGCAAAGGCTATAGAGTGAGAGGACAAAACAATGCAGAATGAACATAAGTGCTTATTTGTCTGACATACTCGGTTTAAAACTCAATATTATTTTAATAAATTTTCAATATTAATATTAATATTTATTGTTGCTGGTGGTAGGATATTCATATCCGCCTGGATAGCGACCACCGTACACAGGATGTAAAACCCGATATAGTGGCACACGCAAGTGTGTCGCGTTCCGGGATTAGCCAGTGTACATCCGGTTTTTATCAGAGGTCTAGAGTTGAAGTAGAATGTTTGGCAGTTTTGCGTCCTTCTGAGTACTCTGACACTAGACCCTCAACCGCTTCTTCACCTTCTTGTCCATGGCGTAGTGTGAAGAAGCAGGTCGGCATGATTGTGTCGAGTAGCGGGAGATAGATTGTCTCTCGCTACTAGATACAATAATTGGACGGCACTGCGCTTGCCATCAGGTGCAGTGTGTCACTTTGCCGTGCCAGGATATAATACTAGCCCTGTATTAAACATTGTCCCTCTGCTGGGCACGGGCGTCCTCTACTAATGAGAGGCTTTAGGCCTTAGACCACCACGCTAGCCTAATGCGGGTTGGTAGACTTCACATCCCATCGACATTCTTATTAGAATTCTCAGGTATGCAGGTTTCCTCACGATGTTTTCCTTCACCGTTCAAGCAAGCGATAATTAACATTTAATACACACATAACTTTAGAAAAGTCAGAGGTGTATGATCTGGGTTTCGAACATGCGACTTTCGTCTTTACAGTCCGTACCGCAACCAACTAGGCTGTCGCTGCTTCCAGGATAAGAAAATCGTGCCAGGATAAAAAAAATATTAATATTTCAAACTAATGAGAGTGGTTATGCCTTAGTACACCACGCTGGTCTAATGCGGGTTGGTGGACAGTATACACATTTAAAATTGGTGTAAGAATTCTCAGGTATTTTCTCATAATTTTCTTCACCGTTAAAGCAAGCGGTAATAAATACTGAATATATACATCGCAATATATGTTTTTAATTGGTTTTCTAAAGGAAGATAACTCTAAACAAAAGCAATCCAGCAGTAACAGCGACTAATTATGTTATTAAAAAATAATAAATTCTCTGACAATGCGTATCAGCTTGTAAATGTCAACGAACTATCTTTGCAATGAATGCCCACAGTTAGTTGACTTTTAATCAGGTAATTTTACAGTCGGAATGTGAAAAGATTGATAGAAAATTAAAAACACAATTTCCGTTTTTATTATATTCAAATTCTTTGCTCTTTCTGCCGTTACAATCTTAAGATACAAACGTAGAATAATAATATTGTGGTTTTTAGATGCTATTAGAATAAGTTGCCGAAAAAATGGATATATTTTTTGTGTACTCTGGGTAATTACACTAAGATATCACTATATACAATTTGTTATAGTATTTTAACCGACTTCAAAAAAGGAGGAGGTTAACAATTCGTCGGAATCTTTTTTTTATGTATGTTACCTGATTACTCGAAGACGCCTGGACCGATTCGAGAAATACTTTTTTTGTATAAAAGGGTATACTTCCCAGGTGGTCCCATTGGCACCAGGTCAGGATCTGATGTTGGGATCTCAGAAAAATCAAGGGAAACCCTCAAATTTTATAGTGACGCATAATTTGTTATTGCAGTCGGTGTACTTTTTCTAAAGATAAATAACATAGACTTAACTATAATGTATACTACTTAATAAGTAGCATAAGTTAATCAACACTGCTGTATTAAGGCTACGCTGTAAAAGTAGTTGTTAAGTGGTAAATAAATAAGTAAAAAATAAATACACCCAACAGTCACACACATAGTTCTGACCCACACTAGATAAAACTATCGTGGGTATCAAGGACTACGGTCCCACAACACCCAGACCCGAAATGTGTCTGTCACACAAACATTCCTGTGTGGGAATCGAACCCACGGTGTCTCGTTTCACAGCCGGCTACTCTACCGCTGCGCCTCGGAAGCTGTATGAATAAATTTAATGTAGAATTGTTCCCCGCACCGAAACAAATATGTTATCTATAAATATTATGTCTGTGGCTAATTGGTGTTGTGTTAATTGCCAAAAACAGGCTCTAAAAAGTATGAAACAAGAATGTAATAAATATTTTATAGTATTTTATACATATTCATAGTGGTGTTCAGACGACAACCGTGGTCGGGTTTTAGTTTTAGAACTTATTTTTTATTTAAAGTATTTTGGGGTTTTGCAGAGCCACATCACCTGTTTAGGATTTTTGTCAAATTATGATAAATAGTTTAGAAGTTATGAAGGAACAGATGAACATACTCACATACCGTTCAAAAACATAACCCTCCCTTTTGCTTCGCTGTAGTCGGGTAATAAGGTGAAGTAGCCAATTCCCACAAACTATAATTAGAAACACATCAAAGTGCTTTTTAAGGTGGATACTTTAAACGGCACATAAATTATGATTACCACTGTATTGATCAATTTAATGATCACAGTTACGCACCTCAGTGCCCACCGTTAACTCCTCCATGTCAAGAAGTACCAAATCCCAATTAGTCCCAAGTGCGCAAGGACAGCATAAACCTCTATCCTGAACTACCACCAGAGCAATAGTGGTAGAGGACGTTGTGAACTGATGCTCACCATACGTCCGTACTGTGGACAGTCCCAGAATGGACTGTGCTCCGGAACGCCCAAGAGCTCTCTTTTATTGCAAATCTTCACCTATGTAATTATCAATCTACCCACAGATATTTATGAAATACCCTCGATATGTCTAATAAATGAGTCTAACAAAAAATTATTTAGATTACAACAAAGAAATAGTGCTATGAACAGTGATCAACTAAGAAACGGGACCGTAGTCAGAAGCCACACCCTTTGGCTATAAATTTATTCCTAACTCTATTATAATGTTAGATAAATAATACCAAAAAAAACTTACTTGACGAGCTTTTAAGGCGTTTAAACATAACAAGGTTATTCACTTTACTAGTTATATTAATAAAAACAATTCATTAGACAATTTAACATAATAACCGGTTCATTCTTCGTAAATAACCAATTATTTTGAAACAAGAATTACATGACGTCACAATTTACAAAAAAGAAAAATGGCTAAAACTAAGGGCATTATTTTTCAATTGTTTTTGGCAGTAAAACAGTTTTGTTTTTTTTTAATTGCACAACCCAATATCTTTATATATAAAAGAAGAAACTGACTGACTGACTGACTGATCGATCAACGCGCAGCCTAAACGGCTGGGGTTAGAGACTTGAAATTTTGACAGTAGGTACCTTTTATCACGTAGGCATCCACTAAGGAAGGGTTTTTGGAAATACCACCCATAAGGGGGTAAAATAGGGGATGAAAGTTTGTATGAAAATCCGTCATTTTTAAGTTAAACGCATTAATATTGGTATTTTGTATTGTATACTTTTTCTCCCAAACATGACCTCCACGCGGGCGGAGCCGCGAGCAACAGCTAGTTACATATAAATAACCACATTTTAAGCAACTTGGCATAAATACCGAATTTATCTAAAATTCGAGTTAGCATAGTGAGAAATAAAACGTTCAATATTTACTGGTTTCTTATATTTACGCGAATATTATACATTGAAATTAAACGAAGTTTACGGATTATATCGCGGTTTATTTTACTTTTTTAACCCGACGTTTCGAAGACTTTACAGCCTTCATGGTCACGGGGGAGACTGAGTTATATGTCATCTCGAAAGTATAGTGCAATGTTTCTACCCTCCATGTAGTTGATATTACATTTTTATTTTGATGTACTCCAATCTACGCAGAAAGAGCTTACAGTGTCATGAGGTCTGGCAGTTGGTCTTTTGGGTTCCGATTTAATTAAATGTATAATTGGATCCCAGGCTGGTGCTAGCTTCCGCCCTGTGGAATGGGGACGTTTGAATTCCACCACGGTAACCCCTGCCTGTCGTACGAGGCGACTAATTGGGGCCATCGGGGGTCGCGACCGCGCAGCGGAGGGCTGTCAGCCCGTATCGATGCACACCCAAATTCGGGTATCGTGCGACCCCGAGATGGACGGCAGCGCGGGGTCGCAAAAAAAAAGGCTGGTGCTAGATTCCAACCATCTTTTCTATTGAAATTTGGGTGTTTTTTTAATTTCAATAGCCTCGCGAATCATCCTAGGTAGGAATCGGTGTTCTTTGGCAAGGATTTGTGGTTTATCAAATCGAAGATAATGTTTGGAGCATTTTTCTGAATGTTCAGCAACTGCAGACTTCATAGAGCGTCGGTGTTTCACGTCAGCTATGTGTTCTTTTACGCGGACCCGAACATTCAGAAGAAGGCTGTAAACCGGTGTATCGTAAACCTGTAGGTTTTACCTAGTGTGGGGTTAGAACTATGTATGTGACTGTTGGGTGTATTTATTTATTCTTAAACGCCAGAAGACTTTTTTTTACACCCAACAGTCACACATAGTCCTGACTCCACACTAGGTCAAACCTGTATCGTGTATCGACTTGATTGTTCGTTCCCTTTGTTATGCCGCCCGCGCCATGCCGATTTAATGACTCCAAACACGATATATCTTGTGTTATTTTTCAGAGAATTGGGAGTTGCACACACATCTACACCCGCATATACCTAGTGAGTGAACTTATGACATATATACCATGTCAGTGAACTTATGACATATATACCTAGTGAGTGAACTTATGACATATATACCTAGTGAGTGAACTTATGACATATATACCTAGTGAGTGAACTTATGACATAAATCTTTTTACAAATCCTTCAAACAAAACAAATACTTCTCTTTAATTGGAAATGTTGCATAATATAGGGATGGTTCTAGACAGCGCTTCAAAACATCCTCCAGTTATAATCATCATTATGTAAAATCTATTTCAAGTGATGAAGTATTAATTTCACTTCACTAGTCTTACGTGGGACGTAGTCTTGAGGCTATTTCAGGCACAAATCCTGAAACTTGCGTCCAGTTCCAAGAAATCCTTGAGATCCTGATAGTCGCTATATAAAAATACGTGTTAAATATTTATAAAATTTCGTCTAAATAGAACTTCTATAAATAATATAAAAAGGTGTCAAATAATAGGAAAAAAATGCAAACTAGACGGCAACGTTGCAATAAACTAATTTTACGGATTTTATCGTAAAGGAAAGAAAACTTTCGTGACGACATAAAACTCTATCCTTCCCGTGACTATGAAGAAATTCTTCGAACGTCGGTTTAAAGTAAAATAAGCCACGATAAAATCCGTAAAATTAGTTTAATTTCAACGTGTAATAATCGCGTTACTATAGGATACCATTAGATGGTACCGATTTTAATGCAAATTTTATGAAAAACTTCGGTAGTTTACGTGTATTGTATAGGTCTAAAATAAATGTTAAAACGCGGATCTGACATTTTAAACTATTCTAACATATAAAATCTATAAAACGCTGTCTTTCAAAAACCCGGAACATCTGCTTTAGCCGCTTTTTACCCGACTGCCAAGGAAGGGTTTTTGTATAAGGCGGTCACAGTTCGACATTAGGTGGAAATTTAATTACTCTAGTTTTGTCTTCGTCAGATGACGACAGAAACATAATTTAAAAATTCCAATCAAATTCATTTGTTTGTAATAATTATTTATACACTTTATATACATAGGTGGACTAAATGCTAAAGGCATTCTCTCACAGTCAGCCTTAGCCAATATCTTATCCGGTATAAAAAAAACATAAATTCGCATTACGTAATTTTTCTACATAATTATTATATTTAATAATTATTATATTAATCCAATTTAAACTAGATACATTACAGAGGAGACAGAAACTATACGATTTGATGACATTATATAAAATTTAAATTCGAAATTGGACTCATTGTTGGGACAGGTTTCATTCAGAGCCGCTAATAGATCAAACCGTAGCCAACATTTGTTCTTAGTACCTGCAGCTACGATTAATGTAGCACATAATAGTCAGTTATGTTATGTGTAATTGTTACAATGATCACTGCAAAGAGTTAGATATATTTCACCAAAGTATTTGCCACTTTAAAGCAAAAATTAAAAATGTAAAACTACTGTAAATCTCCTTTGCAGCTTTATCATTTTAATTGAATAAAGACACGTAGTATCATTTGAATGTTGTGCGCGGACTTATTTATATGTATATTTTATATACATATAAAAATGCTATTACGTATATTGTATATTAGATAATCTGTATATATAAAAGAAGAAACTGACTGACTGACTGACTGATCGATCAATGCACAGCCTAAACGGCTGGGGTTAGAGACTTGAAATTTTGACAGTAGGTACCTTTTATGACGTAGGCATCCACTAAGGAAGGGTTTTTGGAAATACCACCCTTAAGGGGGTAAAAAAGGGGATGATAGTTTGTATGAAAATCCGTCATGTTTGAAGTTAAACGCATGAAACTTAATATTTCGCCTTTTAATTAAAAATAAAAAATACATATTATAGGATTTCTGGAAATTCCACCCCTAAGGGATTAAAATAGGGGAAGAAAATTTGTATGAAAATCCTTCATGTTTGAAGTTAAACGCATGAAAATTGGTATATTGTATTGTATACTTTTTCTCCCAAACATGACCTCCACGCGGGCGGAGCCGCGAGCAACAGCTAGTTAAGTATATTTGTACATTGTTTCTGTGCCTAATAAATAAAAATAAAAAAATATTTAATCACTCTAACTTACCACTATCAAAGACGTGTTCACTTCGCCGTTTTTATGCATGTCTTTATTCATCCAAACTTTGTACAAAAACTGATATAACGCTCTCTTTTCGCTAGACACTACTTGTACCACATTTGATTTACACCCAATCAATATGACACGCAAATATCAGAATATTGTTTATATGTCACGAACACAGAATATCCCGATAAAATACCACTAAAAACACATTGATTAATGTAAAGTATTATTTAAACAATCACGATCGTATTGATCTTTAAAAAATATATTTAGGCACATATTTGATTAACCAAGACCGCACGCAACCAAGTCATGATTTACAATAGTCAATACAAAATGCAACCCACGTGTAAAAACACACGATTTTGATAAGATACAGTCGTACCTAAATCGACAATCTTCGTGTCAAATGATAATACAATTGAGGAAAGTGGATGCAACTATGCCTTGTCCCTTTCTTACTGATTATTGCTATCAACTAATAAAAAAAATGTGATGATAAGTGATTCTTTACAAATTAATTTCAATACATCTCGCACGGAGAATCTTGAGAACATAAACTGAGTCACTAAACTTATTAGCTCCTTAACTATTCGTGCCGTTTTTAGTGATAGTATCGTCTCAAAGCTGGTTAAGGGCTTCATCTGCTAAAAAAATACTAAACTACAACGTTAGGTTAATGTGGATTTGTAGAGTATGTTTTATGATGTTTTCTTACTCAGTTAAAACAAGAAATCATAATAAATATTCACACCTTCAAAGACAAAGGTCTGCAGCCAAATCCCTGAATTAATACAATAAAATTAAAAGATATTTATAAAAATCAAATCACGTGTGGAAAAGCTACACGTGAAATTACAATTGTAAAGAAAAACAAATTTAAAAATATAGGCTCTTGAGATTTTGTGTTAGTAAAAAATATATTTATGTTTAAGTATATACAGGCTGTTGCAAAAGGGGGGTACTAATAAAAGCACCATGTATAGAATCGGTGATTAGAAACTTATTAGTTAGGTTAAGAAACAAAAATTGGAATTTGAATTTTTTGTTGAGATTTTTGTAGAGCGGCCTTTAAATTTAATTGTTACTTTTAAATCTCTTGATAAAATGTCAACCGATTATCTAAGCATTAATTGAGGCCCAGTAAAAACAGTTCGTTAACATTTATCATTGGCATCAAGGGTCACAAAACGAATAATTTCATAAAAAGAAATTACAATTACTCAGATAAATTTTCGGGGTTTTCAACTTTAACCAATCACCAACTCTATACGTGGTGCTTGTAACACCCTGTTTTTTACAAATTTTGTCTGAATAATTCATAAAAAGTAAAATTCTTCAATAAAAAACAAATTATGCGTCTCTATAAAATTTGTGGGTTTCCTTTGATTTTTCTGAAATCCCATTATCAGATCCTGACTTGATGCCAATGGACTTGGACCACCTGGGAAGTATACCCTTTTTAACAAAAAAATAATTTCTCGAATCGGTCCAGACGTCTTCGAGTAATCGGGGAACATACATAAAAAAAAGATTCCTAGGAATTGAGAACCTCCTCCTTTTTTGAAGGCGGTTAAAAAGCATTCTACTTAATCTACAGAAGTAGTCATCTTTTTTTTTTCATCATTCTTTCCTTTCTTAATCAAAAATATACTAAAACACAATTATTGCAGTGTAATTGCATAACATCCTACATTTTTACGAGATTAGACCTGTTTGTAAAGACCGGTCAAGTGCTAGTCGGGCTCACGTGGAGAGGGTGCCGCAGTATTTCGTTTTGTGTGAAATTTTACAAAGTATTGGGGGAAAAGTGCTTCGTATATTGTTTTTTTTAACCTTTACTATATATAAGTGATTACTAAAAACATAAAATTAGTTCTCATCATCCTGACCCTTGAAATATTTGTGGTTGAGTCAAACATTCGTCTGTGTTTAGATCAAACCCGCGACCTCTTAATTCTTAGCCAGCTGCACATCCATTACGCCATGGAGGCTGACACGAATTAATATAAAAGTACAGTTTTTCACCTATCATCTACGCAACCCCAAAACACCGGTTTCCATAATTGACGTAAACAAAAATAATAAATAACAAGTAAATAACTCACAAACCCGGATTTAATTTTTAAACGTGGTGAAAGAATGCCTACGACTATTTATACAATGACCTTTTGGTGTAAACGATAGGATTTGTAAAAAAACTATTTAAATATTCAAATATTCATAAGAATATATTCAGAACCTATTTAAACGAATCGAACCGCAAAGACATAAAAATGAACAATATTTGTATAATATATATTGTATATAATGTATATTGATATAATAAGACTTTATTAATTTACTTGACAGCCTCTGTGACGCAGTTGGCGAGTAGCCGGCTGTGAAACGAGCCGTGGGTTCGATTCCCACACCGGGACAAATGTTTGTGTGACAGACAGATATTTGGGTCTGGTCTATATTAATGTTGAAGAAAAATCTTGCTGAACCCCGCAAGCAAATTTTGGCGACCTAAGTATGTATTATAGTGGTAGAGCCACGCTGAAGACATATTTGTCTACAGCATGAATGGGACAGCTCGACCGGGGTAGTACCACTGTCTCACAAAAAAACAACTTAAAGTGACAGTTTACTGTCGCGTTTCGTATGGTAAGTGAGATATCCGGAGGCCCAGATTCCCCCTTCCCTTCCCTAATCCCTATTCATGTCCTTTAAGGCCGACAGCGCATACATGATACTTTCGGTATTGTGGATGTTCATGGGCAGTGGATCACTTAACATCAGGTGACCCACTGGCTCGTTTATCGGTCTATGCTATAAAAAAAAATCATAATGACGTAAGCATAAAACGCGAGAATTTCAAACTCACGGAGGCAAGAGAAGGTACATCCTACTAATCTAGGGTTGCCATCCCCGGAATTCAAATACTAGGATTTTTAGTTTTTGAAGTTAGAAAAACCAGGACATTTCAATTTAAAAACAGGACGCATCTTTTGCGAGCCGAGACGCATAAAGGTAAGGATTGTGGTGGAAAGTGGTGTGCTAATTTTAAAATACAGGACCTTATCAGGGCGCTTTAAAAACCCAGGACGCTGCTTAAAAAACCAGGACATGTCCTGGGAAAACAGGGTGGTTGGCAACTGTATACTAATCCTACTTCCTACTAATATTATAAATGCGAATGTTTAGATAGATGGATGTTTGTTACTCAATTACGCCAGAACGACTGGACGGTAATGGTTAAAATTTGGCACAAAGATAGGTAATTGTCTTGAATAGCACATAGGCAACTTTTTATCCCGGAGAAGTATAGGGTACCCGTGGGATAGATTTATCGTTTTTTACAAAGCAAGAGATCAACATGTTTTTTTTCAATAGTGATAGTTTAGGGATCAGAAAATGACATAGGCTACATTTTATCCCAAAAAATGCACGGTTCTTAAGGGATAGCGAAATATAGAAATATGTAATAGCTTAACATGCCTACATGGATTGTATACTTTTCTTCCAAAAATAATTTCCAAATGGGCGGAGCCGCGGCCAACAGCTAGTAGTCCATAAAATAGTTATATTGTATCGATCTTCGTTCTCTAAACGGCACAAGAAAACTAAAGGGTATTCATATCTGCATTGTATCGTAATGCCTACAAAATAAAGTCGACATTAAGACTTGTAGCAAATTGCAAAATTTGCGATATTTATCACTAGATGTATTAAATGTGTTATTTTTTGTCTAGCATCCTTTGTTTCTCAAATGTTAGCCTAGAGACAAGTTGGCGCCAAGTAACATGCGTCTACACATCCTCGGCCATGAACTTACGGATATTTTTTCCTTCTTAGTCAAACCTTTATCAATCCAAGTTCTATATAAATAAATAGGCCATTAATTATGGAGTGGTTTTTGTCTTACGAATTAGGATTTTATTTTAAATATCAATGCTTCGGTGACGCTGTTGTAATTGCATGTGTTATGATTGCCGTGCTGAGATCTCGGGTTCGATCGTCGGGTCGGATATAGTGATATTGGGTTTTTCAATTTAAAAATACTCAGTACCAGCCTGGAGTCTGGAATTGTGCCCGGTATGGCGAAATGATCGCCCCCTACCACATTATGAGACCACAATAGATTCGGCGTAAAATGGGTGTACTGGTGTGGTGAGGTGTACCTCGGCCTACCCCTTCAGGGAATTCAGGCGTGAGTGGCTATGTATCTGTGTAGAATTGTCACTGGCCATATAAAGGCTTCCATTTGGGGCAGCGATCTATATGTGCTACGTACTAGATGCGGCGACCAGAACAAACATTATGTTCCACCGAGTTGCGGTGGAACCACCGCACCGTCGTTAGTTTGCTTCATGCCACCTAAGAATGCACACCACATTGCATGTTTCAGTGTCGAATTAATTTTAGTTATTTGTAGCGACGTTCCCGAACAAATCTGCCTTGAATTAATTTACAGTGAAACTGTTAATAGTTTATAAGGTAAATAACATAATTTCATAACGTTTAGAACGTAATATCAATATATATTAATTAATTTCAATTCTGAATACGGGAAGTCTATATTTCACAACAAAATTCATTATATAGTTTGTCCCGTTTTGGCGCGCGGAAAGTCCCGTTCGAGAAAAAGTGACGGGAGTTATCACGATTCTAACTTCTTAGTAAAATGAATAGATGGCATTAGTGGGCGGACAAGGTTTTTGGAACATATTGTTTCTTCGACAGTTCGTGTCTATAGAATATAAGTCAATGATTTGGGGCTAATTTTCTTAACTGCTGTATAGAAAAATACTTCCATTTCGCCAAAAAGATACTAGGAATTACTATGTATCCTATATCATATTACTTATTATGGTTATAAATTAAAAGAAAACTTTGTTTTTATTTTTACGATAGCAGACCGTAACGGTGTTGTAAATTGTAAGCGTAATGCCTTGCACCTTCCATGCACCAGTCAACAAAGTTATTTAATAAGTTACGATATCCGTATTTATTCCTATATGTATGACTTACAAACATTAATGTACTACCGTTATATGTAAATATAACTTACAAAATTAACCTTAATAATAAAGTTGTTTGACCTCGAAATTGACGGAAATTTAGGAACAGCGTTTTTTTTTATAAAGGTCATTGGCTACTAATGGAAATTATGTTATGTAATATACAGGGCAAATGTTTTAATTTCAATACTACATATTTATGGATTATAAATAAGTATGAGGCATAAATAAAAGCGAGGCTTTTTCGACCAAGCGCATTAATTTAAGATAAAAAATCCGAGGTTATTTAAGGGATTTTATAAGTATACATAAGACTATTATTTCTAGTTTTTGTCTGCTTATGTTTACGTTTATCGTTACCATAGGAGACTGAAATCTCAAATTTTACTCAAATTCCGGTCAATTTTTCCAAAATGTCTTTCAGATTAGTCCAACACTCAAGTAATGCGCTAAAGTGGTGTTATAATTAATACATTTACAATTCGACGACAACATTAATTTTTGAGTACAAATGTTTAATTTCTAATAATCATAAAAAACTGAAATTATGCACATGAAAATAAAAATTAATATTAATTGAACACTGAAATTATCAACAGTTTTTCATATTCATATCTCGTCTTCTGACAAGCATTGATTCAAATCGCATAGATGATAAATCACCAGCTCTTTATTAAAAAAGACATAGTGAAAGATTAAAAATTACTCTTTGGTATTAATCGAGAAAAACGGCAAGTTTTTTTTTAATCCTAGCACGGCAAAGTAACCGCACTGCACCTGATGGTAAGCGCAGTCCGGTCGAATTAGAGTATCAAGTAGCGAGAGACGATCTATCCCCCGCTACTCAACACCATCATGCCGCCCTGCTCCTTCCCACTACGCCATGGGCAAGAAGGTAAAGAAGCGGTATAGACCTTCGACCGCTTACTGAGTACTCTGACAATAGTGTCAGAGTACTCAGAAGGCCGCAAAATGGCCAAACATTGTACCCTAACTCTAGACCCCCAATAAAAACCAGATGTACACTGGCTGATCCCGGAACGCGACACACTTGCGTGTGCCACTATGGCGGGTTTTTCACCCTGTGTACGGTGGTCGCTATCCGGGCGGATATGAATATCCTAACACCAGCCAGTTATATTAAATTTTCGTGAATAGATTAAAAGTTTCAGTACGCCTATTTGGGTAGATCGGCTCATTATTCTTTGATAACAGTATTATATTAAAATTGAGTAAATATTGAGTAGCATATAACCTGCAATATTAAAAAAATATTGGGCAAATAACCTTTTATATTACAGTGTACTGTGCACATTCTAGTCTCACCGCCCTCTTATATTACGAATTCTTATGTAATATTAATATAAGATATTTTATATAGTCATTGTATTATAATTAAGATTTTAATCATTTTTTGTTAATGATCACAGTTCTATCGCTTTATCCAATCATTCGAGAAAGAAAGAGACAAAATATTAGTAGTTTCTTCACGGGTAAGACTGTTTAAATGAAATTTTAATTCAGAATTATTTTTCAGTATCAAATATGTTCACAATTTAAAATAATGTAATAATTAAGTAACGATGGGTTATTTTTATTCTTCTAGAGACTAGCTTACACACCAACCTTATGTAGGTTATATTCTTGAATATAAAATACGAACTGAAAGCATGTTTTTACGATTATACGAAAAATGGCTGTATCACAACGATAAAGCCTGTAGCACTCGGGGATATTACAGCTATTTGTGTAAGAATAAATTCAGTAAAGGAGTACAAGAAAATAGTAATAAATATATAACACCAACAGTGACACAAATAGCCCCGACACCGCACTAAGATACAAGTCTTATGTTGTGGGTATCAGGGACCTAGAGAGACTTTCGGTCTCACAACACCCAACAAATATCTGTTTAGTAGTCGCGGACTATACTATAAAAAAAAATATATATATATATATCTGTCTGTCACACAAACATTTGTCCCGGTGTGGGAATCGAACCCACGGTCTCTCGTTTCACAGCCGGCTACTCACCAACTAAATAGGCAGTCATGGGGACTACCGACAGAAGTGAAAACTTAAATCTGGAATTACTGTGTTCTTTGTTGAAGCAGCGTCCATGAAGTGATAACTTTTTTTATTATTGCTGATCAATAATTATAGAACTTTATAGGCGTGCTTCCGTAGTGCAGATGGAGACAACCATGGAGTTTTTAGCCGGTAAAAATCTGGCATACCCCGTCTTCACGACGGGAATCCAAGAGGATTTTCCCCATAAAAAAAAGGCGTGCTTATGGCAAAAGACACATAATCTGAGCTAACGGTCAGGCGAGTTCACGCCTTTTCCCCATCCCAACAAGTGCCCAACGCAACTAAAAAAGATTTCACTTCAAAAATTACTCCCAACAAGAAACTTCATCTCTTTGTGATATTAGAGCGACTTATAGACTTCAAGACTGTCTCGGTGACGCAGTTGTTATTGCGCACGCGATACAAATGCTGAGCTGAGGTCTCGGTTTTGATTCCCGTTCGGGTAAAAGTGATATTGGGTTTATCTATCACGTAATTCTCAGTATCAACTCCGAGTCCGGAATTTTGGTATGGCGATAGGAT
The DNA here is from genome assembly GCA_905220505.1 of Laothoe populi. Taxonomy (NCBI): domain Eukaryota; kingdom Metazoa; phylum Arthropoda; class Insecta; order Lepidoptera; family Sphingidae; genus Laothoe; species Laothoe populi. The sequence goes on along the minus strand of HG992155.1, from coordinate 1,418,026 downwards.
CGCCCTCTATCATCATGGGATAATACGCTCGGCGAAATGTCGGTGTGCTGCTTACACTTCTGCCTACCCCTTCAGGGATTACAGGCGTGAGTGCGTATACTCTAAAACCACTATAGACCAAAAATACTATAACATAAAAAATCAGACTGCAATAAAAACCTGCCTATTCATTCACAAAAAACAATATGAATCACACATAAAACCCTTATTATTATTAACCTATCGTTTCCAAATCTTATTTATTTTGTCGTAACAACATTGTAAACACCAACTTATTCATATGTATACTAGAAATGTCAAACTCATGCCAAGTGTTACAACAATTATAGTTACAAACATCCATGCAATTTAAAAAGCCTTATAAAACTATAATTTGGACATAAGTAATTAAGTAAGAGATCAGATCTTATCAAAGACCTGAAAATGCAATACTGTCTTGACAACATATCTATAAATGTCACACGAGCCGCGGCCCAAGGATTTGTGGCGTTGATAACAAATGCACTACAATTTTATTACATGTAGTTATCTAACAGTAACACATGCAAATGTATTTTATAATAATACTAGCCCTGAATTAAACATTGTCCCAACTGCTACATACGGGCCTGATACTGAGGGGGAAAAAGATAAATTTACTGATGAAGAATATAAAACTCGGAGAGAATAAATCCCATTACAGAATATACAGGAAACAAACTCTGATCGAAGCAGTGCTATATAACATGACACTTGAAATATATCTGTTACTCGAGCTTTGTCAGCTAATATACAACACAAGTCAGATAAAACAGAAACAATTTTATATGGAGATGCAGCAATATTTAAACAGGCTACGCCTTTAAATGTTGAGCTCAAGAGTTCAACCCTTGAGTGAGTTTTTTTTTAAATTTTATCCTGGCACGGCAAAGTGACCACACTGCACCTTATGGTAAATGCAGTGCCGTCCAGTTAGAGTAGCAAGTAGCGAGAGACAAACTATCCCTCGCTACTCAACACAATCATGTCGGTCTGCAAGTTAGAATGATTTAAGTTTTAGTCCACCACACTGGCCTAATGCGGTTTGGTAGTACATACCTTTGAAATTCTTATAAGAATTCTCAAGTATACAGGTTTATTCATGATGTTTTCCTTCACCGATAAATCAAGCGATAATTAACGATTAACATTCATGTAACTTTAGAAAAGTCATAGGTCCCAGTAAGGCTCGTTTCGAACCTGCGACTTTCGTCTTGACAGTCCGTACCAATACTAACTAAGCTATAGCTGCTATTGTATGTTATGTTGTATATGTAAATTTATTATTCTTGTCTTTTTCTGTACTGAAGTCATAAGAGCTTTTTAATTGCCTACAAATCAATAAACGATTTCATTATTACTTTAATTTTACTGTATCTGATGAAAAGTACAAAGTTCAAGTGTAACGGGTGGGCCAACTGCCGGATTGCATCAACAAACCCCCGTCTGTTTCCTCAAAATTTTTAGGTAAAAATGCATCTTGTACATCCACTCTATGCCTATATTATGACCGACGAATCGCGAATAGCGCCGCGCAATTCATATTTTGAAATCAAATAACGCACGGAAGGCTGAACGGATCTGCTTGAAATTTAGCACAAAGATAGATTAGAGCCTGGAATAGCACAAAGGCTTTTATACCGGAAAATGTATGGTTCCCGTGGGACAGTTTCGTTTTTGTTTTCCACAGAGCAAAGGATCGAGACGATTTTTTGCATGTTGAGTTGAGGGGCCTGAGAATCACATAAATATTTTTTTTATCCCGGAAAATGCACCGTACATATAGCATAATATAGAAATATGTAATAACTTAATATGTCTCCACGGATCTAATACAATTTTTTTTTTCAAAAATAACTATCATTCGGCTCGAGCAAAAGCTAATATAATAGTAAACCACAAAAAAATATACATCTAATTACACGTATTATTTTTACTAAACTTTGACAACGCTTAGTTAATGTTTAAATTAGGCGCACATAGTCATAGAATGCGTTGCTCTAATCCAACCGATGCCTTACTTAGGATTTAAACATAATAATCAGCTGTAACAATTCAGATCATCTTGAGATTTAACAAAAAAGAACCTAGTTAGTAATACATTTTCGAGAATCATTAAAACTCTATTTTATCCCTGCTACAACTGTTAGCTACCACAATCGAAAATGTTTGTAAGAGAAAAGTTGGGCGTCTCATCAAAATGAAGCTACTCATGGAAAATTAGCTTAATAGTAATAAATAAAAAAAATTTATTCCATCCGCACCATCTCGATGTCCAGCGTTCCACAACAGCGCGATTTTTACGGCATTTTCTGCCACGCACAACCACTCTGTGGAACCAGCTGTCGCCGGCGGTCTTTCCGAACCGTTACGACCTGGGAACCTTCAAGAAGAGAGCATATTCTTTCCTGAAAGGCCGGCAACGCATTTGCAAGCCCTTTGGTGTTGCAGATGTTCATGGGCGGCGGTGATCACTTTCCATCAGGTGAGCCTCCTGCCCGTTTGCCCCTTTTTTCCATAAAAAAAAATTAGCAAAATGGAGCGTAGATCGTTGACTATAATATAAACTTGATATTTAGGAATCGTTTGTCTTAAGTAAGCAACTTTAGTTCCAACTGGATTTCAACCTGGGATTTCATAGGCTACGCTTGTCGCTCAAACTAAAAATTATCTACTATCAGTGATATACCATATTTATGGATTATGCAGATAGTGCATCGATAGCCTAGTTAGATGTGGTACACTCTGTCGGGCGAAAGTTGGAGGTTCGAAAACAGCCGAAATGGCATACACCACTGAATATTCCAAATTCACGTATGTATTCATGGTTAATTATCGCTTGCTTTAACGGTGAAGGAAAACATCGTGAGGAAACCTGCATACCTGAGAATTCTCATTAGATTGCAAAGGTATGTGGAGTCCACCAACCCGCATAAGGTCAGCGTGGTGGACTAAAGCCTAAACCCTCTGGTTAGTTGAGGAGGCCCAATGTTTAATACAGGACTGGTATTATTTTATGCATAGTGTGATCACGCAAATTATTATGAAATCAAAGTGATAATTGTTTTTTTTTTAATTTTGTCTATACAGACAATTTAATTCAGTATATTATTTAAATTAATTGATGTGAATTCGACATTGCTATTCAAAATGTCCCAACAAACAACCTGTTTTCATGTCCAATAAGAAATCAGACAAGAGGATTATATATTCACTAATTGCAATATTATTTTATAAAGTTGATATGTCACAGCATAGAAACAATATCCGAGATAATATTATAATAACAATGTAAGAATTCCAAATGATATGAACGCCTAAAACTAGGTAGATAACACGGTAGGCAGCGGCTTTGCTGTGCCCTGGCATTGAAGAAGTCTATGGGCGGCGGTGTCTACTTACCATCAAGTGGCCCATCTACTCATTTGCCTATCCAGGCAATAAAAAAAACGTCTGAATATGACGCGCTTATATTAAATATGCAGAATCAAAAAAATTACACTTACCTTTCCCACTGAACTGATTACAACATTAAACTGTAATGATTATGTATTTATTTATTTGTTTGGCCACTATTCGAACTTGAAACCCCACACGTCACACGACAACTCGGGTTGACAGACCGCGCGATACTAAGATAATACCACGAATTGATAAACTAACATCTAAGAGCGTATTATCAACTGACCTTGCCAGGGATAGTTTTTGTCTATTTACTACACTTTAAACGATTACATTTATTGATGATTAATAAGTTTACGTGGATATTATACGCTGAAAATTTTACAGGCTGGCGCCATGACTATGAAGGCTGTAAATTCGAAACTTCGGAACTAAAACAGTAAAATATAATACTAGCCCTGTATTAAACATTGTCCCACTGCTGGGCACGGGCCTCCTATACTAAAGAGAGGGTTTAGGCCGTAGTCCACCACGCTGGCCTTTGCGGGTTGGTAGACTTCACATACCTTCGAAATTCGTATAAGAATTCTCAGATATGCAGGTTTCCTCACGATGTTTTCCTTCACCGTTAAAGCAAGCGATAATTAATATTTAATACACACATAACTTGAGAAAAATCAGAGGTGTATGCCAGTAAAATAAAACCCTTGAAATTTATTTTATTACAATTTTTTTTTTTTTTTTTTTTTATTTAAAAAATATTTATTATTATAGTTCATGAAATATGTTCTTACATGTTGCTAGATTGAGTGTTTATCGGTTATTGGACTATGCATTTTACTGCTATTATGATAGATAAAACACGTTAGGCGGTTCTGCTGCTTCCAAATCTATAAATAATTATATACACAACAATTATACATATTCTTGCCCTCACCTTAGGAAAGGTTATCGTGGATATAAGGGACCACGAGAGAAGATCGGTTCCAAAACACCGAAATAACATCTGTATATATAAAAGAAGAAACTGACTGACTGACTGATCGATCAACGCATAGCCTAAACGGCTGGGGTTAGAGACTTGAAATTTTGACAGTAGGTACCTTTTATCACGTAGGCATCCACTAAGGAAGGGTTTTTGGAAATACCCCCCCCCCCCCCCCCTAAAGACGTAAAATAGGGGATGAAAGTTTGTATGAAAATCCGTCATTTTTAAGTTAAACGCATGAAAATATATTCATATGTAATAAATACTGTAGTACTGCAGTTTTTTTTAATATATAAATACGCCCAACAGTCACACACATAGTTCTCACGCTAGGTAAAACCAGTATCGTGTGTATCAAGAACTACGAGGGACTACGTTCACACATCACCCAGACTCGAAACAAATATCTGTCTGTCGCAGAAACATTTGTCTTTGTGCGGGTATCGAACCCACGGTCTCTAGTTTCACAGTCGGCTACTCACCCGCTGCGCCACGAAGGCTGTCAATTATTTCTAGCTTATCTGTTATTTGAATATTTTTCGAACAATAAACATATTTTCATTTTCAACTATCTTGGTCCGGGGATTAAACCGAATTTCTGGTGTAGGAATCGAATTGGCGTCGTCTCGTTTCACAGGTTCCTCGCCATTAACGTAGATGGTGCTAAAAGATTACTTCAAATCACAAGAACACTTCCTGAGAAGTCTGTCACAATCGCTTTAAAAATATATTTACCGAAGGATCTTTCTTATTAACATTTCTATATGTCCTCAAATAACGTAGAAAAAAAGCAGAAGATACCAGTTTTTTAATGCAAATTGTCTTCAAAACTACTAATTATATTCACGTGTTTCCTTTAACAAAAGAAGTGGAACCAGTCTAGCTACATTTGAAGTTCCTAATGAAAATAAAATTAGTAGTCATGGAGACTACCGACAGAAGTCAAAACTTAAAACGTAGTAATTTTTTTTACCGACTTCAAAAAAGGAGGAGGTTCTCAATTCGTCGGAATCTTTTTTTTATGTAAGTATGTTCCCCATTTACTTATATTCTATAGACACGAACTGTCGAAGTAAAAAGATGTTCCGAAAACCTTGTTCGCTCGCTAATGCCATCTATCATTTTACTAAGAACTATTTGGAAGTTATAACTCCCGTCATTGTCTCTCAAACACAAATAATATACAAACTATATAATGAATTTTGTTTTGAAATATAGACTTCCCGTATTCAAAATTGAAATTAATTAATATTTATTGATATTACGATCTAAACGTTATGAAATTATGTTATTTACCTTATACAACATTATTTTTAGTATACTACAAAGCCGAAAGTAGTTTGATGAGAATCAGTACAATCCATTGCACTAAATTTTAACGTTATATTGGTATCCCAAAACTTATAAAAATTATCGTCAACCTGGTTACCTTGTTTATTACTTAATAAAAACGCGGTGCAATATGCGTAAACGGGCCCGCTTGTGTATTAGGGAAAGGGGTGGACATTTTGAACAAACAGCAGCGCGCGGCGTGAGTATGCACATGCATCGTTCAAGAAACGGGATACATTATATTTGCATGTCACCGCGTGAGTTTTCCTTATTATTATTATGTCATATATTTATCTGATCTTTTATACCAAAATCTAATTTGGGTGTTTCGGCTTTATGGTATACAAAAACTAATCTTGTATACTATTAACAGTTTCACTGTAAATCAATTTAAGCCAGCTTTGTTCGGGAATGTCGCTACAAATAACTAAAATTAACTCGACACTGAAAGATGCAATGTGGTGCGCTTGCTTAGGTGGCATGAAGCAAACTAACATCGGTGCGGAGTATACACGTCAAATCGGTGGAACATAATGTTTGTTCTGGTCGCCGCATCTAGTACGTAGTACATATAGATCGCTGATGTTCCCCGATTACTCGAAGACGCCTGGACCGATTTGAGAAATTCTTTTTTGTTTTAAGGGTATACTTCCCAGGTGGTCCTATCTAAAAATCGAGGAAATCCTTCACATTTTATAGAGACGCATAATGTGTTTTTTATTCAAGTCGGTGTACCTTTCATAAATTAGGAAACTTTTATTTAAAAGAGCATCCACAAAGTAGTAACTTTTTTGTTTATGTTTGCTTGTCAACCATTTATAGAACCTTATATTCATAGATTACAGGCAGAATGCATTCTTCATCCGAGCTGCAAAAGAGCTTAATACATTGGTAGAACACTCAGGCCTTAACTTATTTAATTCTAAACCACGTCTATTTAAAAAGACTGCAAATATGTCTTGGTTCTCTAACTGTTAAGCAATGGTATTAGGTATGAAGAAGTTTTTTTTGTATTGTGCGTGGACTTTATTTTATATTTTTAAGTACATCTTGCAAATGTTTTAATCAAATTTCTATCTGTGGAAACATGTAATTAGTGTATAGGTGTTGTTTAGTTTTCTTTTTGTTACACTGTATGTTCCCTTAAAAATAAATAAATAAATAGATGGGCTTATGTCATAATTAAAATAATCTGAGCGTGATGGTTACGCGATTTCAGAGCTTTTCACCATCCCAAAAGTGCCCAACGCGCCTACAGAAGTTTTTACTTCAAAAATAACAAATAAAAAGTTGCATTCAAAGCGCCCCAAGCGCTTCAGGCGTTTTTTGTATTAGCCCGTCATCGCTCCAAACATCAATCTTGCTTATATTTATGATATTTAATAATACAATAAATTATACTTCAATTAACTTTCATAGTACAGTGCTCTCTTGCTATGCACAGATCTTAACAATCATTTTATTTTTATTTATTTTATAACACGATGGAGGCAAACAAACTTACAGCCCGCCTGATGGTAAGCGGTTACCGGACGCTTGCAACACCAGGAGCATCACGTGCGCGTTGTCTACCCTTCAGAAACCTATTTACTCCCTGCTTCAAGAACCATACCGTTATTTATGTAGTCCATTTGAGAATTACAATTAAAATCTAATAATTAATGATAAAGTATTGCATAATCGTCGTCAAAATATTGAAGAACAATATATACTCATAAATAAAATTTAAGTAATTGCCTGAATTTGAAACTAGAGTTTATTTAAGATGTTAATGATTGTACATTACTAACACCTAAACTCGTATTTTTTATCTGTTTGTCTGTCTGAGCTAATCTCCACAACAGATGAATCGTTTTTGTGTTTTCAGTTGAACGGTAACATAAAAGGTAATCTAGGTTTCTTTTGCTCTTGGAAATATGAGAGACAATATTGTTTCCTAAGTAAATTGTATTAAACACTGCAGAACCTGAAGGAAAATTCTCAAGTAATATCCTACTAATATAATAATCCTACTAATATTATTATTGCGAATGTTTGGATGGATGGATGAATGATTGTTACATCTGTCACATGCTGGGCGGATATGAATATACCATATTCATATCCGCCCGAATAGCGACCACCGTACACAGGATGTAAAACCCGCCTGCGGCACACGCAAGTGTGTCGCGTTCCGGGATCAGCCAGTGAACATCCGGTTTTTGTCGGGGGTCTAGAGTTGGGGTACAATGTTTGGCCGTTTTGCGTCCTTCTGGATACTCTAACACTAGACTCTCGACCGATTCTTCACTTTCTCGCCCATGGCGTAGTGTGAAGAAGCAGGCCGGCATGATCGTGTTGAGTAGCGAGGGATCGATTGTCTCTTGCTACTCGATACTCTAATTGGACGGCACTGCGCTTACCATCAGGTGCAGTGTGGTAACTTTGCCGTGCCAAGATAAAAAAAAATCAATCACGCTACAACGGCTGGACGGATCTGGTTGAAATTTGCAAGAGATAGATTATAGTCCGGAATAGCACATATACTACTTTTTATCCCGGAAAAACTTACAGTTCCCGTGGGATAATTTTTCACAGAGCAAGGGATCGACATGACTTTTGCATAGTGGCAGTTTAGGCATTAGAAAATGACATAGGCTACTTTTATCCCGGAAAATGCACGCTTCCTATGGGATAGCAAAATATAGAAAGGTGAACTCCCGTGCACAATGTGGGAACTTCAGTTGGCCGCTTACTATATTATATTGAATGGCTACCTACGGGTGTACGGGCTTTAAGCTGATCGCGCTTAACATCAAGGTCAGGTTGACTTTGCACCTCGAACTCGCGTACTTGCCTCTGTACATGTCTGCGCCATTTGGATTTCAAATTTACAAAATTTTATCGTAACGTGTTTTATTGTCGATATATATGAGTGTCACAGACTTGCAGGAGTGCAAAGTAGATATTGGCCGCTCAGTCGCTTTGTCTCTTTCTACAATGTGGTCTTTTGTGTAAAAATATTGCTCAGTCCATTCTCTGCCTATGCTATCAACCACACACGCTGTTCTCTTTTCAAAAATGTCATAAAATTCATCATACCATGGCGTTTTTAAAAATATACATATATTATCTAGCTACACTTCTAGCCATGATTCAGTTATTAATAGGTTTATTTGCTTAAATTAATCATTGCACCACTATACGAAATATCTGTGGCTAACGTGTTTATAGTATATTTTAGAAAAAGCATTTATAATGCACATATTTATATTTCCAAAATGTTAATTACGTCAGTCACATTAAATGTCAGGGCCGTAAATTAAAAAAAAAACTTATAGTAACAAATCATGGAATTCGTGTGCATTATGGATGGCCCAGTGAGTCTTATTTTTTAAGTCGAGAACATACTCACGGCTTCTAGTGTTTTAAGTATGTGGTAGTGAAGATAGCTTACCATATGACATATTTGAACGTATATCTCGAACTAAATATCAGCTTATAATGCCAGCACTGTGTTAAAGATTGTCACACTGATGGAATCTCCTTTACTAATGAGCCCCCTCATATCTAGTCCACCACGCTGGCCCGATGTGTCTAGTATTTTAATTGTTGTATTCAGTCTGGGTATGTCATGCTCGCTAAAGTGTGCTTGCTGCGGCGCCATGTGCCAGGTCGGTCACTACCCTGTAACATGGTTGAGGAGGCCGATGGCTGCGTAAGCGTCATTATTCGTGAATGGGTGCTGCTCGTGCGGACTGGTCTGCTCAGACTGTTTCAGTAATGATACTGCTTTAAGAAATCGAGATTTTCATCACTCTCACGACAGTCATGTGCGACACTAGGTCTTGTAATGAGTTTTATTTCACAATATTGCAATACATTCGCGCGCGAGCAGCCGTAGCGAGCGCACTAGCTACAGCCGATTTGTTAATTCCGTGCGTGTTTTTTAAGTCTACCCACGCATTTCGTAAATGATTGTGAGCTATGAGTGAAAATGTTGAATTTTGTGACTCGAGCGGCAGTGATATAATGGAGGAAGAATTTGATGATGAAAGCGAGCAACGAGTAAATGTAGTATTATCGGGAGAAAATAATATACGCAAGGAAGATGGAAAACGTGTACCAGAAAAGAGGTTCAGACAAGATGACGAAGAAATAATAGAGGATGATGGCTTTATTACAATTAGACGAGAATATAAACGCGTGGACAGAGGCAACTCAGAATTAGAAGAAGAAAAAAATACTGGACATAGTAATTGTTCGGAAAAATTTATAGTGTGCGTTACATCTACAGAGATATTACCAAAACAGTTTGGTATGGCAAAACTTTTAAGACAGGAAAATATACAAGATATCAGTAAAATTCAATACAAAGGCCCATACAAAGCTTTGATTCATTTTGATAAAAAAGATAGCACACAGAAACTCATAAACTCTAAAAAGTTAAGCGACCTAGGTTACAGAACGCGAATGATTGATGAAAATACTGTAAGCTATGGCATTCTTAAACAAGTAGACTTAGACACGGATGAGAAGGAAATATTAGAAAACTTAAAATGTGATTACGACATTGTTTCTATAAAAAGGCTAAAACGTTTAGCTCATACTGGAGAATGGATAAATTCTGAAACAATACGTTTATGTTTCAAGAGTTCTACTTTACCCACGCATGTGTATGGATTCGGGTGTAGATTTAAAGTGGAGCCATATACCTTCCCGGTGACTCAGTGTTCGGGGTGTTGGAAGTTTGGACACTTGTCTCGTTCGTGCCCCTCTAAAAAGATTTTATGCCCAAAATGTGGAGGTAATCACAACAATTGCGAAACAACAACTTATAAATGCATAAATTGCCAAGGTCCTCATATGTCTATGTATAAAAACTGCCCCATATTTTTAAAAGAAAAGGAAATTCGCAAAATTATGTCTGAAAGAAATTGTGCATATCGTAAAGGGTTAGAGATATATTTAGCGAGCAGAGAAATGCAAAAAAATACTGATATACTATGTGAAGATAGAATTGAACAATTAGGTACAGTATATCAAAACGAACCACAGAAGAAAACATATAGTGAGATTGTTATTCAAAAAGCCCTAATCCATAGAGAAAATATAATATCTCCTGTAATTGAAAATGAACAACAGAGTCAAAGCTCGAGAAAAGAAGTAAATATAGAGCCACAGAAAAATAAAAGGGGTAATAATAATAAAGCAAAAAGGAGAAATAATGCCGAGAATTATAAATCACAAGAAAGTCTAATCCACACAGGTGAAGAGGCAATGGAACAAGAAGTAGATGAAAATGACACAGATAAAAATTTTGATTTCAAGCGAATTATAAGTAAAATTAAAGATATATGTTTTTCAAGTAGCAGCATTAATGTCAAATTAGAGTTGATTTGTAATTTTATTGTCCAAGAAGTTGTATGGTTGTTTATTAGCATTTTTAAGAGTAAAGATACCTGCAAATCATTTATTTCTATATTTAATAATGGAGGATAGAAAAGAAAAAAAGATTTTATGTTTAAATATGATGCAGTGGAATGCACAGAGCTTGCGGCCTAAACTAGCTGAATTTGAACTTCTACTTCTACAAGAAAAGATTCATATAGCTTTAATATCAGAAACTTGGTTAGAGCCTGATTCAGTATTGAACATCAGTGGGTATAACACATTTAGAAATGATAGAATCGATTCTTACGGAGGAGTAGCTATAATTACTCATAAGTCATTGAAAGTACAGGTATGTCCTTTAAATATAAATAATACTGGTATACAAATTATATGTGTTAAACTTTTGAATTGCACCAAAATTAAGAACATTATTTCATTATACTGTCCTTCAGCAGTACATACTACTAAATCGGATTGGGATGATTTGTTTGAATGTTTTGATAGCAAATGTCTAATTGCGGGTGACTTTAATGCGCATCATACCAATTGGTCGTGCAAAACAGATTCAAGAGGTGCATTGATATTTGACGCCGCTTTAGAAGCAGGGTATGTGGCTCTTAATAATGGAAATACTACTCGACTCAAAATAGTTAACAATCATGTACAAAGTACTTCCCCAGATATAACATTTGTATCTACAGATATAGCATTAGACTTTATATGGAGAGTAACAAATGAAAACTTGGGAAGCGATCATTTGTGCATTAAAGTATTCACAAATGTTAAGGATTCATATGCAATTTATAGTAAACGTAAAATTAAATGTGCAAACTGGGAGGGATATAATAACCTACTAAAAGAATCATTCAGTCAATATGGTGAAGAACATAAAGATATAAATAAATATAATATGCAGGGCCATTATGATAATTTTATAAGATTAATTAACGTAGCAGCTGATGAATACATACCGGTAGTAAAATACTGTGAATGTCCAAAAAATAATTTCCAACCAAAGCCTTATTGGAATAAAGACCTCTCTAAACTGGTAGCGCTACGTCGATTAGCACTAAGTCAATTTAGAAAGAACCCTACCCCTAATAATCTGTCTATTCTGGAGGAGCATATTTTAAGAGCAAAGAGAGCTATAAGAATTGCAAAGAGAGATAATTGGCAAAGTTACTGTTCCAGTATTGATGAATCCACATCTATATCGGATATGTGGAATCGTATGCGCTGGATGAAGGGATTCAGATCGCCCAGGTCCTTTGCCTCACATGATCAAAAGGCAGAACTCCTTTGTAATCTCGCTCCTGACTATGTGTCATGCAATATGCCAAATTTTTATTCTGTAAACATGCCTTTAGAATCTCAATTTGCTTTACATGAAATGAACAACTGTATTAAGAGAAAAGATACGGCTCCCGGTGGGGATGGAATATACTATTCAATGATTTTCCATTTACCTATGAATGCTAAGTTATTTCTTTTGAAATTATACAACGTTATATTTAGTACTGGAATCATACCTAAGCAGTGGCGAAAAATACTGATTATGCCTATTCCAAAGCCATCTACGTCTTCAGATAATCTCAAAAAATTTAGGCCCATATCCTTAATATCGAGTTTATGCAAAATATTACACTCTATGATTACAAAACGTCTGGAGTGGTTTATTGAAAGAAACAACATTTTATCTGTGTATACAAGTGGTTTTAGAAGAGGACAATCTTGTCAGGATTGCCTGACTCGATTGATATCACATGTCCACCTCGGATTTTCAAAAAAATATTCAACCTTAGCTTGTTTTCTTGATGTAGAGAATGCATACAATAATGTAGTCATAGATGTGTTGATATCAGTGCTCGATGAAATTGGAGTTGGAAAGAAAATATGTACTTATTTATGGAGTTTTTTAAATGAGAGACATCTGAAGATTAACGATGAAAGAAATGATGAAAGTGCCATAGTTCGTTTCACAAATATAGGTCTTGCACAAGGGGATCCTATGTCGCCAATATTATTTAATATAATAACCCACAAATTGACTACTGAAATAAGTGAAGTGTACCTTTGTCAATATGCAGACGACTTTGTAGTGTACCACACTGGCAAGAATATTTATGAAAGTTCAGCTAAAATACAAAATGCTTTAAATACATTTTCATCACTTTTAAATAATTTAGGATTACAGTTATCAGAAATAAAATCTAAGGTCTGTGTTTTCAGCAGAGGATATAAACGCAACCAAGTAGAATTGAAAATAAATAATCATAATTTAAATCTTGTAGATAGCTATAAATACTTAGGTCTATGGCTAGATAGGTCACTACGTTGGAATAGACACATAACTGAATCTGCGCAGAAAGCTCAAAAATTCTTAAATTTACTTAAAATTCTATCAGGACCTTCTTGGGGGGTGCACCCTAAACATCTGCGAAGAATTTATATTGCATTGATTAGAAGCCGGTTGGATTACAGTTGTTTTTTATTTGGTAATAGTGCCAACACCCACTTAAACAAAATAAATAAAATACAGAATCAGGCTCTAAGAGTTATAGGTGGCTTTATTAGATCAACACCTATTCATGTGATGGAGTGTGAGCTTTATATTCCTCCTTTACATGTGCGAAGGAAATACTTAGCATACAAATATTGCTTAAAGGTGTTATCTTATACGGACAATGTTACAGTTAATCTGCTGGCTGAACTCAGCGCTCTTTGCCATAGTAGACCTTATTGGAAGAATAAAAAAATCCCTTTATTAGTTGAGATTTATAATGAAATTAAAAATGTTAAAATAAATTCTTCAACACCTTTAGAAATGTTCAAATTAGTAACTTGGGTTAGTAATATAAATATAAATGATACAGTTGTAATAGATTTGGATTGTGTCAAAGCATCCAAAGGAGATTCAGAAATTAATAATCTAAAATATGAGGTTTTAAAAGAATTAAATGATAAATATGATAATAATTGGTTCAGAGTCTACACAGACGGGTCAAAGAGTGGTGATGGAAGTGGAGCTGCATTTTATGTAAAGGATGACCATAATGTAACTAATAATTGTTTTAAATTAAGTGAAGAATTGTGTATCATGTCACTGGAATTGGTTGCAATTTCGAAAGCTTTAACATATCTGAAATCAGTGAAATATACCAAAGTAGTTGTATGTACAGATAGTAAAAGTGCTCTGTATCATTTAGCTCGATGCGCCTCTGGCTTTAGAGGTGTTTCGACAGCTTATGATATACTTTCAAATATACATTATTTTATATTGAATAAAGTTCATTTGAAATTGCAATGGGTTCCAGCACACATAGGTCTCCGAGGTAACGAGAAAGCTGACGAATTGGCTAAATGGGCTGCCAAAAATGGTAAAGTAATAAAAACTTTACCCTGTTATTCGGAATTACTGCCAAAATACGCAGAGAGATGTCATGAATTATGGAAAGAGCACTTTGATCTAAGATCATTAGAGAAAGGCATATGGTACAGGACAATTCAGTGCCATTTATCTCGTATACCTTGGTGTGCATATACAAATTTAAGTCATAAAATTGTTATGCTAGCGCATAGGCTGAGATCTGGCCACATTCCCGGTAACAAATTTAATTTTTTGATGAATAAATCATCATCCCCAAATTGCAATAGTTGTGGAATCATTGACGACGTACACCACAGGTTGATGGAATGTGTCCGGTATCAATCGGCCAGGAAAAAGATGGTGGAAGATCTAAGTTTGAATAGGCTGCATGTTGGTGTATTACATGATATACTGTCACAACCTAATTCCGACGCAGCACTAACTTTATTTTCATGTTTATTAACTTAAGTTATTTTAAGATTGCTTGTATCGTTTTGGTATTATAGGACTGACATATACCTATGTATAAAAGTCCTTTAAATAAAAGAAAAAAAAAAAAAAAAAAAATATTGCAATAAGGCAACTTAACATACATTGAGCTGCTTTAATCTAATGTAATTAAACGTAAATAGTATATTAATTGTATGACCAAATATTGATAACCGATGTTCGAAAAGAGCAACGCTAGAGTTTCTTGCCCGTTCTCTAGCGGAACTGCATTCCGAACTAGCGGTAGAGTAAAAAAATTTCATGGATTCAATAAATATATGCTATTTTATTCTGCAGTATATAGCATTCTATTTTATTCTATGTATGCAGATTTCCTCACGATGTTTCCTTCGCCGTTAAAGCAAGCGATAATTATTAACAATGAATACACACGTAACTTGTGAAAAGTCAGAGGTGTATGCCATTTGAGCTGGTTTCGAATCTACTACTTTCTGTTGACAGTTCTACCACGCCCAACTAGGCTATCTGTGCAGATAGTAGCTTAAGTACAATATTGCATTGCGTATATGTATAAAGTTTTAATAAATTTTATTTGACAGCCTCCGTGGCGCAGTAGGCGAGTATCCAGCTGTGAAACGAGACCGTAGGTTCGATTCCCACACCAGAACAAATGTTTGTGTGACAGACAGATATTTGTGTCCGGGGTCTGGGTGTTGTGAGGCCGTGCGTCTCTCGCAGTCCCTGATACCCACAACACAAAACTCGTATCTTAGTGTGGGGTCGGGGCTATGTGTGTGACTGTTGGGTGGTATTTATTTCTTTATTTATAAGTTTTAATTCTCAGGAAAAGTGATGCCTAATAAGATTTAACGCTAATTATTCTTTGACATGTTTCCTCATTCCCATGTCGAGAGCTGTAAATCTTGAATTTTATAAATATAATTAATGTAATATAAAAAGCAATAATTAAATGAGCCGTCCGTCCTGCCTGTTTGTTTTTGCATAATAAACACATTAAGTCTAGTCTTAATTCATATATTTTGTAAGCGATATAGATGTCTCGGCTAATCTGTGAAAATTTATGTGACTTTTTTATGTGTTGAACGCACGGGATTTGCACAAGATCAGATTTGTGTCCGATATAGAGGTAGGCTTTATTAATTTAATAATTTTGTCGAATCATGACGATGAGATTATTCTTTCTCTCTGGCCGGCACATTCCAAGGTGTACTTAAGACCAATTAGAAACACTGTAAATAAATTAAAAAAGTTTTTTAATTCATAAAAAGTACACCGACTTCAATAAAAAACAAATTATGTGTCACTATAAAATTTGAGGGTTAACCTTGATTTTTCTGAGATCCCATCATCAGATCCTAACTTGGTGCGAATGGGACCACCTGGGAAGTATACCCTTTTAAACAAAAAAAGAATTTCTCGAATCGGTCCAGGCGTCTTCGAGTAATCGGGTAAAATACATAAAAAAAAAGATTCCGACGAATTGTTAACCTCCTCCTTTTTTGAAGCCGGTTAAAAACTGAACAACCTAAAAAAATCTATTTTATCTTGTGTAGCAGCGATAGCCTAGTTGGTCGCGGTGCGGACTGTCAAGACGAAAGTCGTAGGTTCGAAACCCAAGTGGCATACACCTCTGACTTTTCTAAAGTTATGTGTGTATTAAAAATGTTAATTATCGCTTGCTTTAACGGTGAAGGAAAACATCGTGAGGAAACCTGCATATCTGAGAATTTTTTCGAAGGTATGAGAAATCTGCCAACCCGCATTAGGCCAGCGTGGTGGACTAAGGCCTAACCCCTCTCATTAGTAGACGAGGCCCGTGCCCAGCAGTGGGACAATGTTTAATACAGGGCTAGTATTATATTATCTTGTGTAGTGAACAAGATTTTGTGTCTGAAATTTTTAACATCAAGGAAATAAAAACAAACATTTTGTTTTGTGAGGATTTCTGAAAACTTGTAGGTATTTTATTTTAGGTTAGGTTAGGAACATCTAGTGACATCGTACTTTCAAAGGAAATAAAAACAAACATTTTATATTGTGAGGATTTCTGGAAACTTCTGCTTTCGTGTCAAATTTTTAGGTTAGTTATAAAATCTTTGCGCCAGACGGTTCGATAGATCTCATATCCCAGCACGCATAGAAGATACATTTGTAATGTGTATGGTATTAAGTAAATAGTACAGTGACACCAAGTTATCCTCTGCAACATAGCGATGAAAAAAATTGATGATGACTTCCTAACCGATTTCGGCCACAGCGACTGTTTCAGGTTATATGTTATTAAGATGGCTAATCTATAAGGCAGACGCTTGTTGTTCAGCCCGCCGACGGTGTGCTCGCTCGTGACTGCAGTACCCGATTTTTGACAAAAATGTTCTGTCACATATCGGGCAAGTCAAGACACCGCCAACATAATTATAAGAAATGATCTTAGGTGGTCTGGTCTTTAAAAAATTACTACAGATTCATACTAAAGCAACAACAACACTATAAGCATACTAAAACACTAATGTAATGTGTGCAAAAACCATACGAAACCAAAAATTAGATCTTGAGCTAAGTTTAAACACTGTTTTTACGTACCTAATTAAACACATAAAGTGGCAAAAAATATAGCATAATCGCCTCTCAGTCTTAATTTGCATTGGGTTTGACGTAACAAGCGGTGTTATACATAAAATGCAGTGCCAAAAAATATGTCTGGCTGTTCTCGGAGTTCCTGTCGCTACACTAGTTTTACGCTCTCAGTAAAACTGTTGATATTAGAAAATACATAAACCGTAATTATCTAAACTCACCCCTGACTCCGCCGACTTTCAGGATGATGTTTAGAGATGACGCCTCTTACTAACATTAGAAGATTTAAAAACTTTCCGCTAGTTTTTTAATCGAACCGCCATTTTTTGCAGATTTTGTCTTGTATACTAGAGCGCGTAGTAATCGTCACAATAGTCCACCAATCACTCGCACTTCCGCTATCATCTCACATTATAGGCAGAGTCCCCAAGCCCCACAATATTATTAGGTATATTAAAAAATATACGTATAGAATAATAATAATTTGCAGTACCGCTGGTGTGATGAAAATGTGTATTTAATTATTCAATGAACTGTATCCGCTTCCGTTTGGTCATAGATATTAAACAAGCGGTAACAATTAATTATTTGTGTTTATTTAACTAGCTTCTGCCTGCGTGTTCGAATACGTGATTACGTTAGAGGAGACTGAAAACACTTTTAGGTTTTTCAATCTCACGGGCAATTTTTACATATATACATTTTCGACTTTTACGCACACTTAACCACGTCAGTCTCTGTTGCATAGCGGACGAGTAGCCGGCTGTGAAACGAGAGGTCATGGGTTCGATTCCCGCACCGAGACAAATGTTTGTGTGACAGATATTTGTTTCCGGTCTGGGTATTGTGCGACCGTAGTCCTTCGTAGTTCTTTATACACACGATACAAGTTTAACCTAGGGTTACCAACCACAGAATTCAAATACTAGGATATTTAGTTTTTGAAGTTAGAAAAACCAGGACAATTCAATTTAAAACCAGGACGCATCTTTGTTTTAAAATAGCGTAAACACTTGCGAGCCGACACCTCAAAGAAAGTAAGGAATACAAAATTTGATGATGCTATGTATGTATGTATACATAAGCTGATATGCTTTTCTTAAAAAATCTTTACTTTTTTAAATGTTCTGACTTGTCATAAGAGCTATGTAATTGCCTACTTGATCAATAAACGATTTCATTTCATTTCAAAAGTGGTGTACTAATTTTAAAATACAGGACCTTATCAGGGCGCTTTAAAAACCCAGAACGCTGCTTAAAAACCCAGGAAACTGCTTAAAACCCAGGACGCTGCTTAAAAACCCAGGACACTCTGAAAACGAGGACATGTCCTGGGAAAACAGGACGGTTGGCAACTCTAGTTTAACCTAGTGCGGGGTCAGAACTATGTGTGCCACTGTTGGGTAGGTACATTTATTTATTATTATTTACTAGCTGTTGCTCGCGGCTCCACCCGCGTGGAGGTTATTTTCGGGAGCAGAAGTATACAATCCAAGGAGTTATTTTTTCTTGCAATTAAAATAGCCTGATGTTTCTGTACCTATTTCTATAATTCTTTTTTTATTAAATTAAATAGGTAATAATGTTAACATTTATTAATTAGGGATGATTGAGAGTGTTATAAACGTAAGAGTAGACAAATATAATCAGAAATCTCCGAACTGCTAAGCTATCGGGAGTTACACGTGTTATTGTGAGTCAACCATAAAATATAGACATTTGCTGTCGTGGAATATTTTTTATATAATTTTAAGGAGAACATTTCCGTCATACATGATTTCTGTGTAGCTTTAACTATTAAGGCTGCACACGCGACGGAAGCTTAAAAAATGGAGTAAGTTCTCCTGTTTTCCTAACATTTCCCTTCACTGCTCTGCTCCTATTGATCGTAGCGTGATGAAAAGTATACTATAACCTGCCCAGGAGTATGAAGAACAATTATACCAAGTTTTGTTGAAATCCGTCGAGTGGTTTTTGTTTCTATAACGAACATACAGACAGACAGACAGACAGACAGACAGACAAAAATTTTACTGATTGCATTTTTGGCGTCAGTATCGATCACTAATCACCCGCTGATAGTTATTTTGGAAATATATTTCATGTACAGAATTGACCTCTCTACAGATTTATTATAAGTATAGATTAACAAAAAATCACCGTAATTGGTCCATCCGTTCTCAAGTGATACACTTACTGACGAACAGTATTTTTTATATTGCAATATCTAACAGTTTTGTAATGGTGTAAAATCAGAAACGTGGGAACAAGTAAATTAAAATTTAATAAGTAATAAAATAAATGAAATAAATTTAAAGTTATTACTCTCAGTGTATAATGATAGATAAAAATATTTAGATGCTCGTTTGCGAGATTCTAAAATGGATTCTTATGTTGTATATTTTTACTAGCGACCCGCCCCGGGTCGGGCGGGTAGCAGTGCTTATGCGAAAAAAATGTGGTAATTTCGTACCAGCCTATTACGTTTGAGCGTATATGGGTTAGATTAATATACATTGAGCTGCTCTTCTAATGTAATAAAACTTAAATCTTATAATAATTATTAATATAGCAGTGATAGCCTAGTTGGTTGCGGTACGGACTGTCAATACGAAAGTCGTATGTTTGAAACCCAAATGGCATACACCTGTAATTTTCTAAAGTTACGTGTGCATTAAATGTTAATTATCACTTGCTTTAACGGTGAAGGAAAACGTGAGGAAACCGGCATACCTAAGAATTCACATAAGAATTTCGAAAGTATGTGAAGTCTACCAACCCGCATTAGGCCAGCGTGGTGGAATAAGGCCTAACCCCTCTCATTAGTAGAGGAGGCCTGTGCCCAGCAGTAGGACAATGTTTAATACAGGGCTAGTATTATTATTATTTTATTAATTGTATGACCAAATATTGTTAACCGGTGTGAAAAGAGCAACGCTAGACTTTCTTGCCCGTTCTTCTCTAGCGAAACTGCATTCCGAACTGGCGGTAGAGTAAAAAAAATTACTGAATCTACATGACGTATAACATTTCATGGATTTAATAAATATTAGATTTGTTTTTTTTTATTTTATAAGTTATGTTCGTAGTATTTTTATAAAATATCATAATTTTGATATAAAAAAATGGCAATAAGACTTGCGCGATATCTCACTATTTCCTTGAGTTTAACGGTAATTATTAACGAAAATATGTTATTTAAATCTCTCCTTATGCTGTTTTCTACTTACTCGGCAATTTTTTTTCCGTCATCTTTAACAATCATCGTCACATTTCAGCTAATTAATACAAAAGCTTTGTGAATTATAAACCTAAACCTTCTTCATAAACCACTCGTCTATTGATGAAATGAAAACCGTATGAAAATCCGTTCCGCTGAGTTC
Organism: Laothoe populi; assembly: GCA_905220505.1. Taxonomy (NCBI): domain Eukaryota; kingdom Metazoa; phylum Arthropoda; class Insecta; order Lepidoptera; family Sphingidae; genus Laothoe; species Laothoe populi. The sequence continues at coordinate 1,397,115 of HG992155.1, read as the reverse complement.
AGTTTCTCGCGTTCAGATAAATAAATACATACACCCAACAGTCACACACACAACCCCAATCGTACATACACCCAATAGTCACACACACAACCCCAATCCCACACTAAAATACAAGTCTTGTGTTGTGGGTATCAGGGACTACGAGAGACTTCGGTCTCACAACAACCAGACCCTGGACACAAATATATGTCTGTCATACAAACATTTGTCCCGGTGTGGGAATCGAACCCACGGCCTCTCGTTTCACAGCCGGCTACTCGCCTAATGCGCCACGGAGGCTGTCAAAATAGACTGATAGACAGACTTGGGTCCTTTAGGCGTAGTATGAAGAAGCTACACAGCAGGCCGGCATGATTCTATTGAGTACCGAGGGATAGATTGTCTCTTGCTACTTGATACTCTAATTGGCCGGCATTGCTCTTACCATCAGGTAGTTTCATCATATTACCGTGCCAGACTAAAATAAAAGACGCGGCACATTGTTACCTGCGACGAAAAATGGATTCTGTGTGACAAAAGCAAGCGCTCAGCAAGTTGGTTGGATCCTGGTTCAGCACCTAAACAATGCCCTAAACGAAATCTTACCCCTAGATAAAAGTTTTTTAAGTCATAAAAAGTACACCGACTTCAATAAAAACAAATTATGCGTCTCTATAAAATTTGAGGGTTGCCCTTGATTTTTCTGAGATCCCATCACCAGATCCTAGCTTGGTACCAATGAGACATCCTGGGAAGTATACCCTTTTAAACAAAAAAAGAATTTCTCGAATCGGTCCAGGCGTCTTCGAGTAATCGGGAAACATACATAAAAATAAGATTCCGACGAATTGTTAACCTCCTCCTTTTTTTGAAGTCGGTTAAAAAGTTAAAGTGGTCACTCAATCATCACCACTTATTACCAATCGCGATGAGCATTACTGCAGATGTGTACTTTGAAGAACTGACCACAATGATGGAGAAGCTCGCACATCTCCAACCAGCTTTGGTCAATCATTCGTCTCCGCTACTCCTGCACGACAACGCGCGACCTCAGAGCACAGCAGACGGTGTCCAAGTTGCAAGAGCTGGGGTTGGAAGCTCTCCGTCATGCACCTACAGACTTCTAGTTATTCCAGAATTTGGATAACTTCTTGGAGGAAAAAAAATTCAATACCCGAGAAGCAGTTCAAAATGCCTTTGAAGAATTTGTTGCCTCCCGTCCAGATGATTTCTTCTAGAAGGCATCAATAAACAGCCATTGAGTAAAGATGCATCGATTGCATGGGTGATTATTTTGATAAATAGAAAGAAAAAATACGTTAGATTTTTTCATATAAAACGGCAATTTCATAGGCAAGACCTAATATTTGGATGCTAAGAAATATTCAGTATAAATTAGTAATTCAATTTGATTTATTTATTATAACTTATGTTCTTAAATTCAGGGTATAAAATTACGTATTTATGAGATATAATGAATCTTCTCTATCTCTTGGATGATGAGAATCGTTTGTAGTTTATAATTGTAATGTTAAAGTTTAATGTTTAAAGGTTATCAGATTTTTTGTTAAGCATTTTCTGAGTATTGCAATTACGGTATAATATCTACTAGGCACAAACAAATATTAAATTTGTTTTTAATAATAAGTGCTGTCGCTTTCGTATACATCCTTACACTCACACCTATATCTCGGAAGTGGTTGGCAGAAGTGTAACTAATATACTCAAATCATTATTTCTGACCAATGTAATGGACATAACTCCAATCCCGAGAAAGTATGTAATTTTTCAAATGGAAACTTAGCACAAGTCGTGATAGCTTGGGATTTGAACCCAGTACTTTATGGGTTTCGGAATCTTCACAACAATTCGCAAATGATTCGTTCAGACTCCGGAGTCTGGAATTCAGCAGGCCGGCATGATTGTGTTGAGTAGCGAGGGATAGATTGTCTCTCGCTACTTGATACTATGACTGGACGGCACTGCACTTAACATCAGGTGCAGTGTGATCACTTTGCCGTGCTAGGATAAAAAAAAATGTGCCCGGTATGGGGATAAACTCCTATCACATCATGGGACGGCAATAAGCTCGGCCAAAACTGGGTGTACTGGTCACACCTCTGTCTACGCCTTCGGGGATTACAGGCGTGAGTGTATATATAGTCAGGAATTCCATGAAAATTCAAACCTTGTAAACTAGACTTTTTTTTTAGTGCCTGGATAGTAACTAGACATTCTAAATTAACGAGCTTATTGACCCCGAACGTCAATCTTACAAAATACACGATAAAGAACCGCCTCGCCAAAATAAGTAGGTTCAATGTTGATGCCAAAAAAACTTTGCATGTATATAATTATTTAAACCAGAGTGTATTTTTTTGCCATCAAGAGTAATGGCGTTCGCAGAAAAATTCAATTTGATTCATCAAATAGATTCTTAATCACATATACACTCGCTGTAATCCCGAAGGGATAGGCAGAGGTGTTACCAGTACACCTACCTTTCGACGAATTTATTACGGTCGCATAATGTGATAGGGTGCGTGTGTTACTTAGGCACGTAAAAAAATTGTATTGGAAAGAATTTAAATTATTTTGATTGTAACATATTTAGGAAAAATTGTTTAATCTCATCCCATCCTCTCCCTCCCACACCAGAACCACGCGCACTGGCTTGCGGAGCCAAAGCTTCGTGGTGTCTACTACGACGGCCCGAACCAACAGCAGAGCAAATTCATATGTTTGCCGCACTATCAGCCTGTGGAACAGTTTGCCAGCTACCGTGTTCCCTTCTTCCTATGATCCTGGGTTCTTTAGGCGTAGTATGAAGAAGCAGGCCGGTATGATTGTGTTGAGTAACGGGGGATAGATTGTCTCTCGTTACTTGATACTGAACGGTACTGCGCTTGCCATCGGGTTCAGTGTGGTCACTTTGTTGTGCCAGGATAAAAAAAGTTGCATTTTAAATATATAGTATTATCATAAGGGGTAAATAGAGATGCATATGGTTCACCCACAGTTCTTATAGCGTTGTTTTTGGTGTCGAGTCTATCAACACAGGTGCAAATTCCAATATTAGACAGCGTATATGCGATTTGTCGAATCTAAAACTTGTTAATTGCGTTCGTATATCTTGATTATTTTTAAAATAGAGAAAATCTTGCTTGAAACAATCTAAACACAGTATATAAAAGTCTACCGGCTAAAAACTCCAAGGTTTTTACATCTAACGGTAGCCAGCGGCTTTGCTGTTCCCTGGCATTGCAGATGTCTATGGGCGGCGGTGTCTACTTACCATCAGGTGGCACGTCTGCTCGTCTGACTATCGAGGCAATAAAAAAACATCATAGAGAACCTTCAAAAGATCCACCGGATTTGAACCAAGTACTTGTTTCTCTAAATATGCCAGCATTGGATCAAGGAAGCGATATATGAAAATAAATGTAAAACTTATTCCGAAAATATAGAATTATTCACTTCTTAGTATTCAAATTGTTATTACTATAATTATGTAAAATGCTTCTAAACGCAGGTTTCATTTTATTTATGGTGATTTAGATAAAATACAAGATCAATTAATAACATTTCATATATTTTAATTATTAGATAGAAATGTCAAAAACATAATTACAATTTTACAATATAAAAGTGATTTATACAATAATAAATTTAAAAAACATAATCTTAAAAATGAATGAAAATAATTTTTAATAAAATCATAATAGATATAAGGATGTTTGAATATATAACAATTATTTACTCTATTACATAAAACGTCAATGTAAAAATATACCTTTTAAACAGTAGGACTTTGAATAACGGAAAATAAGTTTTAAAATTATATAAATTTTTGACATAAAAATATCTAAGTTCCAGATAATTGGTACTTAAAATACTTTAACATACAAACCCAAATGCCTTCATGTTGTTTTTATTTTCTAAAAAGCAGTAATTTATTGTAGATAATATTATGGATTCTATTTGCTGGATAACATTTCTTATTTATTCATTTACACAAAAATATTAATGAATAAACAAGTAATGGTGTCCATAATAGCTATATAAATTTTTATTTATAATTTGTTCTGAGGCGTATTTAAAGAAACAGAAAATCAGAAAAAAAATGTTAAATTGTTATATTGCTCCTATGTTTGCTCGATTTCACTATATGAGTAATTATTTATTACTCATATAGTCTATTCTATTTTCCAGGACTGTTCATGGGTCATGTTAAAAAAATATGTAATTGGCCTTATTTAATTAGTATATAGAATTAAGCAATCTTTTTTATTAGGCTGTTGAATTCTTGTAATAAAGATATAAAAACAAAATAAAAAAAGAGGTCTACCAATCCGCAGTAGGCCAGCGTGGTGGACTAAGGCCTAACCCCTCTCATTAGTAGAGGAGGCCCATGCCCAGCAATGGGACAATGACTAATACAGGGCTAGTATTATTATTATAATAAAATGGGAGCGGTGTCTTTAGTATGTACACCTACCCGATTGGAACGCAATAATGATTTAATAAAATTAATATATTTGCATATTCTCAAAATTGATGGTAAGCTGAATCGATTGAAAAACGTTTAGTTTCCTAGGTGATCGGGCAGTGACTCAAAAATCACTGCAAAAAGATGTCGGTTTTTGGTGTCGATTTTCATTGTCACACTTTTTTTCGGTCTAGCCCCTCAGCCCGCAAATGATAACATGCGATAAGGAACTCCGTTTCAAAAATCGTATGAAATTAATCCATACTAATACTATAAATGCGAAAGTAACTCTGTTTGTTTGTTTGTTTGTTTGTTACCTCTTCACGACTAAACGGCTCAACGGATTGTAATGAAATTTGGTAAGGGAATAGATTATATCCTGGAGAAGGACATAGGCTATATTTTTTCTTAAAAAACAACCTTGAAAGGGTTCAAATAGGAGGTCAAAATTTGTATGGGAAATCCATAATTCCTCGACTTAGGGATCTGTAAATTCATATTTAGGCTTTTGGTAGGAAATAAAGAAAGAGAGTGAGAGAGTGAGAGAGTGAGAGAGTGAGAGAGTGAGAGAGTGAGAGAGTGAGAGAGTGAGAGAGTGAGAGAGTGAGAGAGTGAGAGAGTGAGAGAGTGAGAGAGTGAGAGAGTGAGAGAGTGAGAGAGTGAGAGAGTGAGAGAGTGAGAGAGTGAGAGAGTGAGAGAGTGAGAGAGTGAGAGAGTGAGAGAGTGAGAGAGTGAGAGAGTGAGAGAGTGAGAGAGTGAGAGAGTGAGAGAGTGAGAGAGTGAGAGAGTGAGAGAGTGAGAGAGTGAGAGAGTGAGATAGTGAGAAAGTGAGAGAGTGAGAGAGTGAGAGAGTGAGAGAGTGAGAGAGTGAGAGAGTGAGAGAGTGAGAGAGTGAGAGAGTGAGAGAGTGAGAGAGTGAGAGAGTGAGAGAGTGAGAGAGTGAGAGAGTGAGAGAGTGAGAGAGTGAGAGAGTGAGAGAGTGAGAGAGTGAGAGAGTGAGAGAGTGAGAGAGTGAGAGAGTGAGAGAGTGAGAGAGTGAGAGAGTGAGAGAGTGAGAGAGTGAGAGAGTGAGAGAGTGAGAGAGTGAGAGAGTGAGAGAGTGAGAGAGTGAGAGAGTGAGAGAGTGAGAGAGTGAGAGAGTGAGAGAGTGCGAGAGTGAGAGAGTGAGAGAGTGAGAGAGTGCGAGAGTGAGAGAGTGAGAGAGTGAGAGAGTGAGTCGGTCAGTCCGTCAGTCCGTCAGTCCGTCAGTCGGTGACCGGATTGTGATGATATTTGGCAAGGAGATAGATTATATCCTGTAGAACGACATAGGCTATCTTTTGTCTCAAAACAACTTTGAAAGGGGTCAAAATAATAAGAGTTCAATATTTGTATGGGAAATCTATCATTCCTCAAGTTAGGGATCTGGAAATTCATATTAAGGCTTTTGGTAGGAACTAAAGAAATACGTGTTTCAACGTTTTTGAAAAATCATACCTGAAAGGGGCAAAGTGAGGTTAAACTTATGGGGTATTCTTTAGATGCAATCTCAAGATTCAGGCACAACATCTGAGAGGCTGGACAATCGCTACAGGTGCCTCAGTGCAGAGGACAACTCCTTGGATTGTATACTTCGGCTCCCGAAAATAACCTCCACGCGGGCGGAGCCGCGAGCAACAGCTAGTCTCCAATAAAGACTATATTTATCTAGCTTATACAAAGAATCTTACATTTGATTTACTTTGTGATGGGTACTGTGTTAAAGCATTTTATTATATTGAATTAAATAACTACATAATAATTCTATATACGTCTATTCATTTATATTTTCTGTGATGAGTCAGGTCGATCTACAAAACAAACTTCTTAAGTCATTTTGAAGGAAATTAAATATCCGAGTCTGTGTTAAGATATAGTAACTCGACCATCCGTGCCTAACTTCAATCTATATAAATATAAATGAATCGGCGAAATGTATGAACGCGCATAAATTCGGAACAACTGCACCAAATTGAATAATTCTTTTTATTTAGTGTTCGTTATTGCCAGGACAAGGTTCGTATAAAAGAAAATTTTTAAATAATCGAAAGGATTTTTTAAAGTTTCACAATATGAAAAGTGAGTGAGTGAATGAGACAGAAGACTGTGAGAGATTTTTCCGGAAAAATGAACGGTTCCTATGGGATGGCAAAATATAGATAGAAAAAATAATAACCACGCGGGCGGAGCCGCGGGCAACAAGCTAGTTTACAATATTTGCTTTTATTTATAATTTTTTTGTTAGTGTAGTAATTTGGGGCTCCAGTTAAGGCTTAAAATCTGTTAGCAGAGACCCATGCCCAGCTGTGGGACAGTGTACAATACAATTCCAAAGTTCCCAAAGTTCCGATTTTCTGCTTACAGATAGACATTTATCATTAGTCATAGAAATGAAAATATTATTTATGTATTTCACCGCGAGTTATTTTCAGTTTTTAATCCCGAAGTTTCGAAAACTTAACAGTCTTCATGGTCACAGGGCGGACGTCCCCCGGTGACCATGAAGTCTACCAGAAACGTCGGGACTAAAAAAACCGCGATAAAATCCGTAAAAAATTGATTTATCCAATATGTAATTTTCGCGTAAATACAAGTAACCATCATTAGGTATACGAGGTACTCGTCTTGTTATCTTGTAGAAAAGGCTGTGAAAAATAATTTAATCTACATGACTCGGTTCAGTATATTTATTTATTAAACCTAAATACTAATGGAAGATGGTTTTTACATTATATACAAAATAAATCAGAATAACAAAAACTTATTTACATCAATAACCGTATATTAACATATATTATATAAGTACATTATTATGCATAACAATATTATTTAACAGATTTTCATAACATTATGCGAGTTGCCGGACAAATTATTGCATTAATTTAGATCGATAATCGATAAGTTATCAGTGATCGATCAGCCCGGCTAAGATGTGCGCGTCGATAAAATTTTGTCGACCCTAAAACACGACAAAAAATAATTTATGTCTATAGTCTACCGAGGTTAACATGCGCGTTAATTTTTCTCGACTTGTTTTATCGAAAGAAGAGATAATAGTAATTATTCGTGAGTATGTTTGTCTACAAACCTTCACATGACCAAACAATTTTATCGATTTTCGACACATGTAACCGACATATTTGTCGTTGATATTTTGTATGTAGAGAAATAAACATAGAATAAAGTAATTTCATTTATTAAGTTAGACTTATGTCTTCAACGAGAAACTTGTCGATTGTAGTATTTGTCTACGTCGTTGTTTAGTCGTTCTCGAGATATGTCGTGCCACGCATCTCAGGCAGGCTAGTATAGATAATCGATCAGGTATCGATAGTCGATACACTATGCATAATCATTCGTCATTGACGGTCTCCGTGGCAGAGCGGGCGAGTAGCTGGCTGTGACACTAGGGGCTGCAAATTCAATCCCCGCACAGGGTGTTGTGGGACCGTAGTCCCTCGTAGTTCTTGATACCCAAGATACAGGTTTGACATAATGTGGGGAACTATGTGTCTGACTTGGCTGTATTTTTGTATCGACAATCGATAAACTAGTATTATTCATCGATAAACTGTCGATAACCAATCATCGATAATCGATATGTTTTAACGATGAAACCCCAAAAAGTCTTGCATTATGCCAGCATACTTCCCAAGTATTGAGTTAATTCGTAAAATAATCTGCAGTCATCGTTATGAAAATTTGTTAAAGTTAACCTAAGTTTTTAGGTAACATTAAAAACCCGATTATGAAAAAGGTACTGAACGTCACAATTATTTCCATCTCATCTACTTATTTCACTCACACCAGTCGATACGGTTCGCAAAATAGAACTTATTTTATAACAAACAGTCGACTAGCTGATACTGAAGCCTTTCAGGTGAAGTAAACAATGGCTTGTAAATTTTCTGTCATAAATATCTTTGACTGGAAAAACACTGGCAAATAATTCCACAAACGACTTTCCTTTATTGACTTAGTCTTTATCAAAAAAGAGTCTTAAGTTTAACAACACAGTACAGAAGTTTTACCATCGTTAGTCGCATTACAAAATGTACGAATTTGTTAGTAAAAATTAAATTCCCTCAAAACGTGTTTTATGCTGACGGTACATTTCCATTCTCTAATTCGCGAACTACCCTAATATATTTATTTAACAAGGCACAAGTAATACGAACCGCTTTTGTTAATTTTAACTTTTATAATTTTTACAATATCCTTTCATTAAAAATAATATAAAATTGTGATTACATAATTCCAATATCTATATGTACATATAAATAAATAATGTTGGTGTAAATCAAAGGCCGTCATTCCAATTTGAATCTTAACGCACACAAAATAGAGTGAATTCTGGGCGCGCGTCATTTAATATTTAATACATGATATTTAAGACAAATAAACTTTTGAATTTGATTTGATTGATTGATTTTGAATGACCAAAAATAATTACGAATAACTTCAAATCATTTCTATAGTTTATTTCTAAACGTAATAAAATATAAATAACTTCTTTTACTATTTTCGTATATAAATTTTAACGCTTCTAAACATTTTTGAGTAATTCCATTTGAAACCGACTGAAAATAAAAATATGTTACTGGTCTGTTTTAGATTTTGCTCTAACTCTGATGGACTGTTATTTAGGATCCCCAATAAAAAAATTGTAGAAGGTGAAATTAAAAAAAACCTATACAGGTACTAAGAATGAAAATAACAAAACAAGCTTTCCAGGCGTTTAAAGTTAGAAATAAGAAGGTGAAAGGTAGAGTTTGAATAGTAAAATTATACAGTTATAATTGATGAAGCATAAAAATGAAATTTCTTGAAAGTCTTAATTCGGATCCTAAAGAATGTAGTATAACTAAACGCATCTGACAGATGTCACTTGTAGTATAACTAAACGCAACTGACGGATGCCACGAGAGACGGGCAAGGGGGTCGGCGCGTGCGCAACGACGGCGACGTAGAATAAGTTGGCTTGGCTATAAATGTATTTTTAAGGTATAAGAAAGCAAGAAATAAATATATAAAACACTACACATTCCTTCAAAGTTAAAGCGAAATATAAAACTAATTGAAAAAATGTTGGTTTTACCAATCATACGATTTCATGTAGAAATAACTTTTGATTACACATCACGTCGTTGTAATCTTATTTTTATACAAGGAATTATTTTTTGGGCCAGGAACCTTTGTGGGCGTTGAAGCACTCAGCAAAGTTTCATCATAATCGGATGAGTAGTTTAGGAGTCCATAGAGGACAAACATACAAACATTTTTATTTATATAGATGGTTAGCAAAACAATTTTGTGTAATATATGGAAGTCCGTAGTATGCGTATTTTTTCGGTATTTTTATTAAATTTACCCAAAATTGTAAATAATTTACTATGGATTTATACATATATAGAACATTTCCTTTTTCGTTAGAAATAAAGAGAAGTAACATTAGTCTCGATTCATGCGTCAGGAATCTGATTTAGTTAAAAAGTATCACTGTTATGTGATTTCAGTCAACTCTAGTCATAAGATCGGTTAACTCCCGCCATTACAGCTGTTAAGGTACTGCTCCACATGTGACCGCGGCGACATACAAACTACTTAGACAGTAGATACAGTACTTAGAGTGTAATTACATATACGAATGAACTTCGTCTAAAAACCGCAAGTATTTTGTGTCAATTGTCACGCACTCATTACAAATCGCATTCAAGCATGTTTCAAAAGAGTGTCACTGATTAATTTGGCAATACTGATTGTTTTAATATTTACCCATAACAATAGAGCGTAATTATAAAACATACGCAATAAAAACTGTCAAATTAGAAGTTTTATAAATCATTTTAATTGACGGCCTTCGTAGCGCAGTCGTCTATGAAACGAGAGGTTCGATTCCCACACCGGGACAAATGTGTGACAGACATATATTTGTGTCGGGTCCTGGTGTTGTGAGACCTAAAGTCATTGGTACCCACAAGACTATGTGTGACTGTTGGGTGTTATTTATAATTAATTTTTTGCAGTCGTATTCGGAAACGTACCTTAAACGACCTTAAAGCCTTAAATTGTCCTAACTAAAACCTGAAGTGTCACTGACTCTCCTGCGACGTGGACTCGGCTAGGATCGGCGCCGTCTCGGGGGACTTCAGAAGTCTCCTGATGAGGATGATGACGCCCGCCATTAGTAGACCCACGCCGATTATCTGAAAATTTATATTTTATAAAAATTCACATCAGTCTCGGTTCACGGTTTAATGTGAAAAGTGGGTGTACTGGTTACACTTTTACTTCTTCGGGGATTACAGGCGTGAGTGTATATGTACCATGCTGTATGCTGCCAAGTCATAATAAGTTTGACAGTCACTTGAATTTTTCTTTTCAGAAAGGCAAATGTCATAGCCATACAGTCTAGTGCAGGGCGGGGGGTTGGGGGCTGGGCAACCTGCGGCTCGCAAGCCACACGCGGCTGCAGTATTACACTGACTGTATATGTTCATCATCATCGGCCTGTAGCAGTCCACTGCTGGACATAGGGTCTCCCTAGAACGCGCCATTTTTCTTTATAGCATATTCCGACAAACGAGCCAGTGGGTCACCTGATGTTAAGCGATCTCCACTGCCCATGAACATCCACAATACCGAAAGTGTCATGTATGCGCTGTCGGCCTTAAAGGACAGGAATAGGGATTAGGGAAGGGAAGAGGGAATCTGGACCTCCGGATATCTCACTTACCATACGAAACGCGACAGTAAACTGTCACTTTACGTTGGTTTTTTGTGAGACAGTGGTACTACCCCGGTCGAGCCGGCCCATTCATGCTGTAGACAAATATGTCTACAGCGTGGCTCTACCACTTCTTAACTCTGTCTTCAGCTTGTCTCATCCAGTACTCTTATCTCATATACATGTATGTAATTTATAGAAGTACTTACAGTAAGTCCGTATAACGCGTACGGCATCCAGTACCGCAGCCGCAGCGCGTTCCTCGCCATGGTGGCGTACTCGGGCGTGGTCTGCAACTCCTGACGGAACCAGAACATCGGCACCAGCGTGTCGGGGTCCGGTAGCTGGTTGTTCAGGCTGGGGAACAACCGACATCACATTAACACTACCAGAGACAATTTTTATTTATTTATTTATTTTATGGAAGACTAACAGGTTTAACTAAGCTAGAATAATAACAGTATACAAAACAAACAACCAATTACAAGTCTTCACTTATAGTAACGGTTTAAAACAAAATAAATTGTGAACAACTTTAGTATGTTGTTGAATTTACTAGACTATATACCTACACTTAATAATATATAATATTAAAGTTTCTGACTAAAGAAATCAAGGCTCAAATTCTCCTCGCCGAGGTAACACTGGTCGAAAAAGAGTCCAAATCGTGCTGTTTACAAATCTTATTAAAGTTTGTGCTCGCTCGCACAATAAAACTATTTTGCCTATAGTTTGTGGATGTATGTGGAATAAATAAGGGTGGATTATAACGGAGTGTTTTACACGGTACATTAAAACTAATTTTTGAAAGAAGTTCAGGGGAATCAATATCTCCATTAATTATTTTTAATAAAAAAAGAATATCCGCTATCCCTCTTCGATTTATAAATGGAATTTTTGGCAAATTCTCGAATAGTTTTTTGAACTGTAAGGAATTTTTTGATGATAACAAAGATACCTCATAAAGCGCTTTTGGACAATTTTGTTTCATTCTCTCTTTTTAACCGACTTCAAAAAAAGGAGGAGGTTCTCAATTCGTCGGAATCTTTTTTTATGTATGTTCCGCGATTACTCGAAGACGCCTGGACCGATTCGAGAAATTCTTTTTTGTTTAAAAGTTTTTTTGTTTTTACCCTTATACTTCCCAGGGGGTCCCATTGGCACTAAGTCAGGATCTGATGATGGGATCTCAGAAAAATCGAGGGCAACCCTCAAATTTTATAGAGACGTATAATTTGTTTTTTATTGAAGTCGGTGTACTTTTATGAATTAAAAAACTATTTTATATAAAAGAGAAGGCAAAGTTTCTCCACCATGCAGCCTTTTCTGTCGGTATTTTTTCAACTCCAGGTGTCAACTACCCTATTCAAAAGGCGAAAGCCAAGTCTGAAATCAAGCAACGATAATACTCCTACCAGAGACATTATGTTCCATGTCTTTAACATACACATAGATAATGGACAGCGCTCTCTATCCAGTTTTTTTTATCCTGGCCATGCTGCAAAGTGACCACACTGCACCTGATGGTAAGCGCAGTGCCGTAGTGAGAGACAATCTATCCTTCACAACACAATCATGCCGGCCTGCTGTGTAGCTGCAGTGTGAACACTACGCCTAAAGGACCCAGGATCATATCATGTTTTCTTAAATGGAGATATTTGGGGTTAAAATTGCCAAAATTAAGCTTAATTAATGAATGCCCCTAACCTGATTCCGGTGACGTGTCTGACGAGTAGATTGATCTGCAACTGTGCCGCCACCCCCAGAGGCATGCCCGTGAACATCTCCAGAGAGAGACGGAAGCCGTAATCTCTGAAATATAAAGTTTCAAGTCAGTGTTGACCGGTGGTGCATCATGTGGCGCCCAACGTGGGACCGAAATCACTTACTATTTGGGGCCCTACGGTGGCGCCCAAGGTGGGACCGAAATCACTTACTATTGGGGGCCCTACCGGTGGCGCCCAACGTGGGACCGAAATCACTGACTATTGGGGGCCCTACCGGTGGCGCCCAACGTGGGACCGAAATCACTGACTATTGGGGGCCCTACCAGTGGCGCCCAACGTGGGACCGAAATCACTTACTATTGGGGGCCCTACGTAATACAAGTTAATTAAGCCCTAATTAATACAAGTTTCTTAATCTGAGGGATTTTAACATTAAAAATATCTAATCCAGGACGCATATTGTAGGATTTACACATACGCCACAACGGTGAGTGGTGGCCATAATTAGTTCGCCGTGTTGGCAAGTTGAAAGTCACTCTGTTATGGAGACGGCTGCTAGAACGAGGCACACAAAAATTAAGTTTCATCAGCAGACCGGGGCTATCAATATTACCGTTAGCCAACCTATGTAAAAATAATAAATTGTTTGTTTATTTTTAGATATTATCAATAATTATGGATCCACGTATTTTTATTGTACAGAAAAAGTTTATTTCTACATACTAAAAATACGTGAATCCATTTTCTAGTCGAAGTTTAGGACATCGATATATTATATATCAAAGTTGTTATTTTGTCGGTACGCCATAACTTCTATAATACTTCATCAAATTTAATGATTCAAACACTATTTTAAAGCCTATGTTGACCGCTATCCACGAAAATAGACAAATGTTTTAAAATTATAGGTTTTGCCAAAAATTTGATGAAAATTAGCAGTGCCATCTTTTGACAGTATAATTAACTAATTTGTTGAATTGTTGATTTAGGATTACGCGATCTGTAGTCGTATCATACAATATTTAATTACTAATTTGTAGATAAAATAAATTTAATTAATAAATATTTACCTATTCTACTTTATTATATTACATATCTGAAGACTATCGGTGCAAGGGTCCGCACGGGTCATCTCGTAGTATGTAAAAAAAACATTTAAATAAAGAGTACTGTACAAAATAATACTACTGCTGGGCACAAGTCTCTAATAATGTGAGGGGTTAAACCACCTACCGAGCCTTGACATTTTTTTAGCCTATTTATGTCCCACTGCTGGGCAAAGGAGTCTTGACATACTTTTGAATTTTTAGGCAATTTTTTTTTCGCTGCCGTGTTAATATTATCACTACTTATTAAAACCATTGCCTTTATACTTACTCTTTAGGGTCAAGTCCGTCAATCTTGCTGGGGTAGTAAGGGTCCGAGTGGAGGAAGTGCGGCATCGACACGAAGGCCGGGGCACCGAACCTGCACTCGGATACATTAAGCGCGCCGGGGGGTAGGCAGTTGGCATCCCGGACCTCGTCGCAGTAGCACGCCTATAAATAAATAAAACCCAACAGTCACACACATAGTCCCGATCCCACACTAAGATACGAGTCTTGTGTTGTGGGTAGCAGGGACCTAGAGAGACGTAGTCTCACAACACCCATACCCCGGGCACAGATATCTGCCTGTCACCCAAACACCGGTATAGGAATCGAACCCACGGCCTCTCGTTTCACAGCCGGCTACTCGCCTGCTGCGCCACGGAGGCTGTCTATGGAAGATTATATAAGACCAAGGAGTTCCCTATCGCACGTTATCATTTGTGGGCTGAGGTGCTAGACCGAAAAAAGTGTAACAATGAAAAACGACACCAAAAACTGACATCTTTTGCAGTGATTTTTGAGACACTTCCCGATCACTTAGGAAAGTAATACTTTCCTAAGTTTCAATCGATTCAGCTTGTCGTCAATTTTCAGAATATGCAAAAATATTTATAATTTTAACGCTTTTTATTTAATTACTTAATACAAACACGAAAAAGATACAGCGAAAGGAACTGCGTTCCAACCGGGTGTCCATAAGACATTAAGTTTTATTAATAGGAAGCACAACTACCACTTTTTTGTTTTAGTGTCAGAGTACTCAGAAGGCCGCAACACGGCCAAACATCGTACGCCAACTCTAGACCCCCGTCAAAAACCGGATGAACACTGTTTGGCCACGGAACGCGACACACTTGTGTGTGCCATTGTGGCGAGTTTTACACCCTGTGTACGGTGCGAGCTATCCGGACGGATATGAATATCCTAGAAACAGTTTGTGATACTGTACTGTTTTTTTTACACAATAATAACACTGGATATATTGATCGACATTATTTTTTTATTACTTTTAAAGTCGCTTTACTATCGGAATTAAAAACTTCGTAAGAAAACGTAAAATTAAATTAACAACTTACCATATGCGGATATCTATACCCGTTATCGAATACGGAATCATTCGCAGCGTATTGAACTCCTTCGATACCTTGGATGGTAACGTCTTTGTCTTTAGAGAGTATCATGTACCTTGAACAAAAAAACACCTTTATATTGTCATGTATCATAATTGTTTTTGAACCATCATACAATAATTCGAGCCTCAACTCATAGAAATGCAAGTTTTTTTTTCAGTAAAACATAAAAAAGCCTTATATTTCCTGCAGTTTACGTACAATAAATTGATTCAATTTTTTTTTAGGTTAGTAGTTTATTATTTAGTTCTTTAGCTTCTAAATTTCAGAACCCCTCCACAGGTAGAGACCTCCTAACAGTTAAATATAAAATGTTTAAATTGCTTAGATCAAAATAATACCTAAATGGATTTGGAGTAGGAACAATTACCTTTGATTGACATTAATAACAGGTTGTACTGGGCCCAGCCTTGCTACACGCTAGGCGTGTTCCGCACACAGTAAACGCGATTAAAAAACAAAGCAAGTGTGCACCGCAGTCATTTGTTTTTTGAAGTTTTAATTAGTAGTTAATATTGAAAATGTAGACAAATCAAATCAAATATTTATTGAATCCATGAAATAAAACAAAAAAAAAATTATTTATCCGTATGTATTTATTGATATAAATTAAAATATTATTAATATTAATTATCAAAATTATTATTATTTGCATGCAATTAAAAACTATTTTTTAATGATGCCAAAGAAGTATAACTTCTCACGCGCGTACATAAATACACGCAGTGGCGGCGTAAGGGGGGGGCGGTGGGGGCGGTCCGCCCCGGGTACCAAGCACCAAGGGGTGCCAACGTGGTGATAACTCACTCGAGCAACTCAGTCGCTGTTTGCGCATCTCATATGCCCGACGAGGACGGCACGGGCGGCCAGGAGAAATGACCAAACATGCTGGACTAAGATTGCCAGAAGAGCTGCAGAGAGCTATTTTAGAACGTCTTAATAGATTTCACGGAGACCTAGATCATAGTCACAAGACAATGAATGACATTCTCATATCATTTGGTGTTGTTCAACCTTAAGTTCTGCTCACGCGAACTTCGTGGTACAGTTCCAATTCTGACAAAATCTATGATGAATTTTCTGCACTGGAAATTATTTTGGAAGTTTTAGGACTGAGGCGCCACTTGGAAGCTGCCAGAATTTCTTTTCAAGAAGCGGTCGTGGACCGTGGACGTGGTAATGAATGGGGGCGACAAATAATAGAGCGCATACAACATGTGATGGACTTGGTTGCTGTGAAAGAAATATATCGTATGTCGCGACAGAAAAGAGGATACGGGCCTTTTTTTTTGTCGCGGGGTAAGCGTTTTATTACTGCCGCCCGCTCCGGGGGGAAGCGGAATAAGAATAAAACGGGTATACTGGACTAGCCGGTCTTACGACACAGCATCCCCCTCGCCCGGATGATGGCTATCCGTGCTGCCGCTGGACCGAGTCCCTACCCCCTATGTACACCCCACCCGACACTACCAGCTAAAACCCTGTGGTGGCCTTCTTCGGCGCTTACGGAGCGATCCCGGGGTATTCTAAGGAGTGCTAGAATTGCAACCGGAATCGCCTCTGCGCGGTGCCGCGTAGCAGCTCATCTCCATGGAGGGCTAAGGAGCCCCCGCGCACCGAACAACGACAGCGAACGAGGCCTTACCACCCACGCTGCCGTCCATCTCGGGGTCGCACGATGCTCCGAATTTGGGAGTGCATCGATACGGGCTGACAGCCCCCCGTTGCGCGCCCACGACCCCCGATGGGCCCTATTTGTCGCCTCGTACGACAGGCAGGGGTTACCGTGGTGGAATTCAAACGCCCCCATTCCACAGGGCGGGAGACGCCGGTCAGTCGTCAACCCGGCGCCTCCTACGTCTTCTCTGGCGGCGGGAGGGATCATATCGTTCCCGATCCCTCTCAGCACTCTCCTTCTGCAAGATGACGTTCTCGCAGAAGTGGGCCACCGCACGCCAGGACCTCCGGCTGGCGACCATGGACGACACCACGGCCGGCAGTGAGAGGTCTCCTCCAACGACTGCTCTGAGAGCGCTGCGCTCTTCTTCCCAGGCTGGGCACTCCTCCAACGTATGTTGGGCCGTGTCCTCGCGGCAGTTGCCACAGTGGTGGCACACGGCGGACACCTACTTTCCGATCCGACACAGGAACGAACCGAAATACCCATGGTCCGTTAATACTTGCGTCAGTCGGAACGTCGGCGCCCCGTGGCGCCTGTCTAGACATCTCTTTAGGACAGGACGCACTGCTGCGACAGTCCTCAAGCCCGCAGTCGGGCTCTCCAGCCTGGAATGCCACTCCTCCACGGCGGTTCTGCGAAACCGGGCCGCAATCTCCCTCGGGCCAGTCTATCCTGACGGCGGCTTGACGCCTCCTCCCGCCAGAGGAACACTGACGAGAGGATTTTGGCGTCCAACTCCCAAGGGAGTGTGCCGGCCAATACGCAGGCCGCCTCGTGGGAGACCGTGCGGTAGCCCCTTACTATTCGCTGCGCCACCAAACGCTGCGGTTTGCGCAGCAAGGCGACGCAGCGGGCTTTCAGGGACTCGGCCCATACGGGACATCCGTACAGGGAGGATATGGGCCTGTGACGAACGTCGACGACGCGCAGTGGATTGAAAATCCGCCTTAGAAGACTTAGGAATCCGATGTTTTAATTGTGATGATTTTTTAAAAAAACTTTACAGCCGTGACAATTCTAAACAACATATTATATGTGATATTTTATTTTTTTCAATTTTGTATTGAACGGTTTTAACCGTGGGATCTACAGTTGAGGTTCAAAAACCCAGAACCCAGGGCGAACACTCGTCAAAGTTACAAACTTGGATTTAAATTTAATGTATTCATTAGGGATTAAGACCTCTGGCAAACACCCCCCCCCCCCCCCCCTTCGATTAGAATTTATTGTTTTATTTTGAGGGTGCCCAATAGAAAACCGCCCCGGGTGGCAACCCATGCTACGCCGCCACTGAATACACGTACCCATTTTTTTTACTCTACCGCCAGTTCGGAATGTAGTTTCGCTAGAGAAGAACGGGCAAGAAAAAGGACAGATGGTCTAATATTAAACTATGCCTGTAGAGTTAACTTGCCGATTTTGGACCACTTACGTGCAAATATCAGGTGCGAATATGTACACCTCCGGCTGGCCCATTTCAGGGGCCCACAGCTCCCCAGTAGACCCTTTCACCTCGCCACATTCGTCCCTGTACAGCGTGCGTGAAGAATACTGCCATTTCTCCACATTACCCAGCTGCGAGAAATCAGCAGCCCCGGTGTTCATGATGAATGAGCCGTCGAAGTCTATGGAACCGTTGCGCTGAAATAATATAACGAGATCTAAATGGGTAGGCACAAATCCCACTAGTGCATCATAGGTCATGGTAGTATTAAATAGATGGCCAAATTGTCATTTTTTAAATAACACTCAGCAGTCACACATAGCCCCGATCCCACGCTTAGATACGAGTCTTGTGTCGTGGGTACCAGGGACTACGAGAGACGCACGGTCTCACAACACCCAGACGCCGGACAGTACCGGACGGAATGTATCTGTCACACAAACATTTTTCCCGGTGTGGGAATCGAACCACGGCCTCTCGTTTCACATCCGGGTACTCGCCTACTGCGCTATGGAGGTTGTTATATTTGGCACAAATACAAAAACAATGTTTGTGGACAGACATATATTTATTTCGGACCTGGGTGTTGTGGGACCGTAGTCCCTCGTAGTTATTGATACCCACGATACAGGTTTAACAAAAAAAACCCCGGCTTTTGGAGATAGGTATATTAATATTTACTGTTAGTTATTCCTTTTTTAACGGTTGAAGACCAAAAATACCAAATTTTACGTTAATTCACCAAACACATATTACAAGCCCTGCAACCTATTTTCACTAACTTAGGCATGATATATCAAAAAATCTTTCTTTGTGGGTACCAGTATTCTATGAAGATACTAACAACATTCAAATGTTTAGAACCAGCAGCTTAGACTGGGCGTTGGTAATAAAAAAATATGTAAAAACATTAAAAAACACTGTCCTTGAAACGTCAATTTCAATCGCTTTTTGTATGGGTGGTTAATGCTAAAGTCAATGTTGTACATCCTTCAGTTAACCTTCAACTAACGTATACTCGTAAATCTGATACAAAAACTGTTGCTTGGTAAAATGTATTAATAATTTCCTTAAATATATAGCTTGAATATACTGCCTCGGTGGCGCCGTTGTAGTTGCACATGCGTTACGACTGCTGTATTGAGGTCTCGGGTTTGGTCCCGAGTCGGGTAAAGTGGTATTGGGTTTTTCTATTTAGAAATACTCAGTATCAGCCCGGAGTCTGGAATTGAGCCCGGTATGGCGATAGGTTCGCCCCCTATCACTTTATAAATCCGGCGAAAAGTGGAATACTGGTTACACCTCCGCTTACCCCTTACATATGTGAGTGTATATATATTATATCAGCGATAGCCTAGTTGGTTGCGGTACGGACTACCAAGACGAAAGTCGTATGTTCGAATCCCAAGTGGCATACACCTCTGACTTTTCTAAAGTTATATGTGTATTAAATGTTAATTATCGCTTGCTTTAACGGTGAAGGAAAACATCGTGAGGAAACCTGCATACCTGAGAATTCTTATAAGAATTTCTAAGGTATGTGAAGTCTACCAATCCGCATTAGGCCAGCGTGGTGGACTAAGGCCTAACCCCTCTCATTAGTAGAGGAGGCCCGTGCCCAGCAGTGGGACAATGGTTAATACAGGGCTAGTATTAGCTTTTTTAGCTATTTCACAGAACTTTATGGGTAAATACTAGTGTTAATAATATTTTCCTGTACAAGGCCTAAGAGTTTATCTTCATGTAGATAAGTAATCGGTTTGACGGAAAATATAAACTGTAATTACAAATTAAATATTTTTGTGTCAAAAACTATAGAAAACCGCGATTTAAAAGTCATAATGACTGGTTTTAAGGCAAAAACGTAAAAAATAGCGTTGGGTTTTATGAAAAGACGGAGAAATATGCTGCAAAAGGCTGCAAATGGAATGATTTATGCTATCTCTCATATGAACAATGCTACGTATTGAATACTCTGACGCTAGATGATAATAAACAAATACGCCCAACAGTTACACACATTCCTGACCCTGCACTAGGTTGAATCTGTATCGTGGGTATCAAGAACTACGCGGAACTACGGTCCCACAACACCCAGACCCGAAACAAATATTTATCACACTAACATTTATCTCGATGCGGGAATCGAACCTAAGTCTTCTCATTTCATGGCCGACTCACCAGCTGCGCCAAGAATCCTGGCTTATATACACAGTCAGGTCATAAGTATTGTCACACAGTAAAAACTTTTATTTTAGAATGCTGGCCACAAAAAAGTTTATTGAATACGAATTTCAAATTGCTCATGAAAATAAAAATGGATACTTTTTAGAATTTTACTCATTTTTAAATATGGAGTGGATGCTTAAAGAAGACCGTGTTGCAGTAATTGCGTTGCATCGTTGCGGTTACGCGCCAATTCAAATTTTTGACATACTGAAAAATTTGAATATAACCAAAAGATTCGTTTATCGTACCATCAAACGATACAATGAAGACTCTAGTGTAGATGACAGGTCAAGAAGTGGTCGCCCTCGGTCTGTTAGGACTCCAGCAGTGATAAAAGCTGTGAAAGCGCGAATTCAAAGAAATCCCAAACGTAAGCAGAAACTGTTGGCCCTTCAGATGGGGTTAAGCAGAACCACGGTGAAAAGGGTGTTAAATGAAGACTTAGGGCTTCGGGCATATCGAAGAAAAACAGGACATCGTTTGAATGCTCGTCTAATGGACCTGAGACTGAAGAGATGCCGCGCTTTGTTGAAGCGGTACGCGGGAAAAAATATCGGGAAATTCTTTTTTCAGATGAAAAAAAATTTACCGTAGAAGAGAGCTACAACAAACAAAATGATAAGGTGTACGCACACAGTAGTAAAGAAGCGAGCAACCGTATTCCGCGTGTCCAACGAGGTCATTTTCCATCCTCGCTCATGGTATGGTTGGGAGTTTCTTATTGGGGCTTAACAGAGATACATTTTTGTGAGAAAGGTGTAAAAACGAATGCAGTTGTGTATCAAAATACAGTCCTGACGAACCTTGTGGAACCTGTTTCTCATACCATGTTCAATAACAGGCACTGGGTATTCCAACAAGATTCGGCGCCAGCTCATAGAGCGAAGAGCACACAAGACTGGCTGGCGGCGCGTGAAATCGACTTCATCCGGCACGAAGACTGGCCATCCTCCAGTCCAGATTTGAATCCGTTAGATTACAAGATATGGCAACACTTGGAGGAAAAGGCGTGCTCAAAGCCTCATCCCAATTTGGAGTCACTCAAGACATCCTTGATTAAGGCAGCCGCCGATATTGACATGGACCTCGTTCGTGCTGCTATAGACAACTGGCCGCGCAGATTGAAGGCCTGTATTCAAAATCACGGAGGTCATTTTGAATAAACTTTAGTGTCATAAGAATCTATGTTTTGTTGAGTTCATTTTGGTATATAAATGGTTACATAATGAATAAACTTGTTTCAATTATTTTATATTAAACATGTGACAGAATTTATGACCTGATTAGGTAGAACATAAGAATGTGTATCACCTTGTGATATAATTGTGAAAACACGTTATTACATTAAAGTCAACAGTAGCAATATATTATACAATAGAGAAAGCAGCACAATTGATGAAGTAATAGGAACTACTCATGCAATGAAATTGAAGACAATGACTCAGCGGGTGGCCGGGGAATAAAACTTATATTATATTACCGTACCCCTATACTTATCCATAATTTTTATAAGTATAGGCGTGAAAAATTGTTTTTTTTAACCTGGCACGGCAAAGTGACCACACTGCACCTGATGGTAAGTGCAGTGCCGTTAAAATAGAGTATCGAGTAGCGAGAGACGATCTATCCCTCGCTACTCATCACATTATGGGATCGTAACAGATTCAGCGAAAAGTGCGTGTACTGGTTACACCTCTGCCTACCTCTTCGGGGCGTGAGTGTATGTGTGTGCTCTTAATGATCTATTACAGATAACAATCAAATGACAAATAAAAGAGCCAGAATAAGTAATCCCAGTCTAGATTGCACTCCAAAATTTTCCCCAAATCAAGAGTAATATCTATTACCGAACCTAAATTTTTAATTGTAATTTTACGTATGTACACATCTGTGTACATAACTAAAATTGTAGGTTAACTCAGCTCGTATTATATTTATTTATTTCAAAAAAACATTAAAATTATGTTAACAATATAGCATTAGTCTGCGCACTAAGTTTTAAACTTGTGTCGCGCAACCTTACAAGTTATACAGAAACTCATCTTAAACAGTTTAATTGTTGTGTGTGTGTGCGTGCGTGTGAATGTGTTTCTTCTCAATTTCTATTATATTATTTCCTTTATGTAGGCAATATACCCATCCTTCTGATAAATTTGGGTATTCATGAGCAGTAAAATACACGTGTAAATTAATAAAGAAGAAAGATTTTTTTTTATTTGGAATAGTTTCCGTTCTCAAGTCGTTTGTTTCTAGAACTATCTTGCCACTCCGAATCTCCCCACTGAGTCAAACTTATTTCTCTAATGTAGTAGGTGCCTGAATATTGAGATTTATCGCATAATTCATTTTGTAGATAACACTATCTAACGCATTTTTATAACAAATCCGTAATCCTTACGCAAGGCAATCTGGTCATTGATAAAAAAGGAATTATTAACAAATACTATTAAGGCTGGAATTTTTTGCGTGTTACGTATAAGTTGATATGATTTCTGTTATACATATATCTTTTTTAAATGTAAGTACTAACTTATCGTAAGTGCTATATTTCTTTTACATACATATACACTCACGCCTGTAATCCCCGAAGGGGTAGGCAGAGGTGTAACCAGTACACACACTTTTCGCCGAATTTCGGTCCCATAATGTGATAGGGGGCGAGCCTATCACCATACCGGGCACAGATTCCAGACTACGAGCTGATGTTGAGAATTTCTAGATTGAAAAACCCAATATCAATTTACCCGACCCGGGTAAAGAGCCATCAGCACAGCAGTCGTACCGCATGCGCAATTACAACTGCGCCACCGAGGCAGTCAGCATAATTTTTTATATGATCAATAAACGATTTCACTTCAATTTCAATAGTGAACAAATGGTTATTGAAACAAAACTGCCCTTCCCACATACTAGTGTGTTAAAATTCTCCACATATCTCAGGACACAAACATAGCAACACGCACGATTCGTATCTGTATGGGTATACACTAAATCTATCTATCTGCATAATACAGCGATAAGTCCGCTCGTAAAACTATATTATTAAGCTTGAAAAATTGTTTGAACGCACTTATCTCTGTAAATATGAGTCAGATTTGAAAAAATCTTTTTGCATTCTATAGTCTTTTTATTAAGGAAGGTTATATGTTATCTATTATAGTAAGGATTAGTAGGAGTAAGGAGTTATGCAAATTACTGAAACGGGAAGACGCCGCGAGCAAAAGGCAGTATTGCTTAAAAAAAATAGTTTTTCCGTAACATTTTACAGACAGAAGTCAAACGGGTACACTAAAAAAATAATAATAATGAACTTACACTAAATATGTTACCTCAAGTTA
Organism: Laothoe populi; assembly: GCA_905220505.1. Taxonomy (NCBI): domain Eukaryota; kingdom Metazoa; phylum Arthropoda; class Insecta; order Lepidoptera; family Sphingidae; genus Laothoe; species Laothoe populi. The sequence continues at coordinate 1,372,983 of HG992155.1, read as the reverse complement.
TTTATTTACCAAATACCAGCCACACGTCGGCATGCGAAGTATTAAGTTAAAAACCCCTGTCTAATGAATCCCATAAAGTACGCTTCCAATAGCCGAGTGATTCTGTCTAAAATTTTAAAATTACCTTGATCAAAACCAATTTTACGGATTATATCGCGGTTTATTTTATTCCAGAATGGGTAGAACCGTTACACTATTTCGTGACGACATACAACTCAGTCCGCCCCGTGACCATGAAGGATGTACAGCTTACGATACGCCGGGAATAAAAATAAAATAAAACAAGAGTGCAAGACTGAAGGACAGGCTCTATATACCATTACAAAGACGCAATGTTTTTACAAAAAATGCTTACTGTATGGGCATAAAAATTTATAACCACTTACCTAGCGAAATAAAAGGGAGTAAATTAAATATATTTAAAAATAAATTAAAAAATATGCTTCTAAATAAATTATATTACAATGTGACTGATTTTATAAATGATAAAAATATTATTATGCGTTATTAATATTAACAATTAATATATATGTGACTTTGTTTATGACTGTTTTGAATTTATAATTATTATTTCTTTTGTCTTGACATTTATATTAGAATTAAAAAATAAATATAATAAGTAAATATGTAATCAATATTTGCACGTCAATAATGACAGATTGTGTGCCTCTGTATTTAACCTAAGATCTTATATGTAACCACATTCTTGCAAATAAATAAATATTATTATATTATTATTATTATAAAGATAAAATCCGTAAAATTAGTTTTATATCAAAGAGTAATATTCGCGTAAACTTAAGAAACCATTATTAAAATGGCCTTACCAACGCAATGATAAGGAACCCTATTATTTGGGTCAATCAGTGATGTCATAATTTTAATCAATTGTGCCATTGTCAATTCGGTGCACGAAAAATGCGACAAAGTTGCACGAAATCAAATGATTATGAATAAATAAAGGCAAGAACAGGATATTAATTACCAATACCGAAGCGACGGCCTAGTTGGCAGAAAGAAAAAGTTTATTTGGCTTTTCAGTAAAACAAACAATAATAATAATAGCCCTGTATTAAACATTGTCCCACTGCTGGGCACGGGCCTCCTCTACTATTGAGAGGGGTTAGGCCCTAGCCCACCACGCTGGCCTAATGCGGATTGGAAGACTTCACATACCTTCGAAATTCTTTTGAGAATTCTCAGGTATGCAGGTTTCCTCACGATGTTTTCCTTCGCCGTTAAAGCAAGCGATAATTAACAATAAATACACACGTAACTTTTAGAAATGTTAAAGGTGTATGCCACTTGGGTTTCGAACATTCGTCTTGACAGTCCGTACGGCAACCAATTAGACTATCGCTGCTTATCATAAACAAAACAAAAGTGACTTAAAAGAAAATACACTTAACAACGAAAAACCAAAAAGATTAAACTCAGCTTAATGCTACCTACACAATCTTATTTAAAATTTCTTATTTTTTTTTTTAATTCCAAATTTTTATTTTTGCTTAGATATACAGGCTGTATTTATTTATTCTTGTTATTAAACTTAGTATCTTAGTTCGCACATTAACATTGTAACTTGTAATGATGCATGTTTTTGATTACTATCTAGTCCTAGATTCCTTATTCTAATATTGTGAACTGTTATGGTTTTAATCTGTTACGCACCGGCCTGCTGTTTAGCTTCTTCACACTATGCCATGAGCAAGAAGGTGAACAAGCGGTCGAGGGTCTATTGTCAGAGTACTCAGAAGCCCGCAAAACGGATTAACATCGTACCCTTACCGTAGACCTTCGATAAACTACTATATTCATTCATTATAAACACATAATGTCTCGTAATGGCCTTAGATTTTGCAATATTCCGACGGTTTTCCTCGTCGTAATAGTAATACATATGCTATTAAAATATATTGAAACAAATTAAATACACAAAAAACACATTCAATAATAACATACACGTATGCATACTGACAGCCTCTGTCGGCTGTGAAACGGGAGACCGTGGGTTCGATTCCCGCACCAAGACAAATGTTTGTGTGACAGATAGATGTTTGTTTCGGGTCTGGGTGTTGTGGGACCATAGTCCCTCGTGGTTCTTGATAGCCACGATACAGGTTTTACCTAGTAGGGATCGAGGAATAGGGACTATATGTGTGATTATTATTATTTATAGATTTTATCAAGAAATTTAGTTGACCCAATTGTTACTTTGGTTTTGTTCAATATGAGCTAATCAACCAAAACGCGGAACCACATCAATATACTTTGTCGCATCGGTAAGCAGCGGCTTTGAACAGTAAGCAGCGGCTTTGAACGGTAAGCACCGGCTTTGCTCGGCCCTGGCATTGCAGAAGTCTATGGGCGGCGACTATCATCAGGTGGCCCGTCTGCTCGTCTGCCAATCGAGGCACTAAAAAAAAAGTCTATTTACAGTTTTGTTTATCTTCACATCCTCTGCAAACAGGATGGGCAGTATCTATCCGTCGGAATATTTATATATATGCAACTGATAATTATGTTAGTCTATTTTAATATGAATGCATTTTCCTATGACCCGCACACTTGATTGCCTCGGTGGCGGAGTTGTGATTGCGTACGACTGTTGTGCTGAGGTCTCGGGTTCAATCCCCGGGTAAACTGTTATTGAGATTTTCTATCACAAAATACTAAGTATTAGCCCGGAGTCTTACATTGTGCCCGGTATGACGATAGACTCGCCTCCTATCACGTCATGGCACGGTAAAATCTCGGCAAAATGTGTGCTGGTTACGCCTCTGCCTGCCCCTCAAGATACAGGTTTGACCTAGTGTGGGGTCAGTACTATGTGTGTGACTGTTGGGTGTATTTATTTAGCTAATTAAAGTACATTGAGCAACTCTAGAGTTTCTTGCCCGTGCTTCTCTAAACTGCATTCCGAACTAGCGTTGGAGTAAAAAAATATTAACTGAATCAAAATAATGTAGTTGTTGATACCCATGATATAGGTTTTACCTAGTGTTAGAGCAGAACTATGTGTGTGACTGTAAATTTGTACGTCCAATAGCGTGCACGTGCATTTACTCGTGTAGTGTAGGTCGGGTCATATGAGATGAATCGAAGACTCTTTTTTTTTAATCTTTATTAATTTGGGGTTTTTATCCACAAGGATATGCCAACCCCATCGTACCTTATCAATAAATGTACAAATTCTATTAACTAATAACTCTTAACTATGGTGTATACTAGGCTAAAGGAACAATTTTAAGGCTTAGGATACTCTGCCAAACTACAAATTTGCTTTGAGAGGTCGGATTTAGGGTTAGCTAATATACTCTGAATAAGTCCAACATCCAATGTACGAATCGAAGACTCGTGATTCATAAATATTGACAGCCTCCGTAGCGCAGTAGGCGAGTAGCCGGCTTTGAAACGAGAGGCCGTGGGTTCGATTCCCACACCTGGACAAATGTTTGTGTGACAGACAGATATTTGTGTCCGGGGTCTGTGTGTTGTGAGAGCGTGTGTATCTCGTAGTCCCTGATACCCACAACACAAGACTCGTATCTTAGTGTGGGGTCGGGGCTATGTGTGTGACTGTTGGGTGTATTTATTTAATGTAATAGCAACTTATGGATTCAATAAATATTTCATCAATTAATCATGTACGGCAATAGGTCTTGTAATAAGTTTTATTTCACAATCTTACCATGAGACAATTTTATTCTAATCTAATATAACCTAATTTAAATTGAACTACAGTCAAATATATTGTAACAAGTTTTCGAAAAGAGCAACGCTAGAGTTTCCTGTCTGTTCTCTAGCGAAAATGCATTCAGAACTGGCGGTAGAGTTTAACTGAATCTCAATAATGCATAACATTATATTTAATACTATATTTGATTTTTTTATCAATCTGATGAGTCGATAAAATATCAAATTTTAGTAAAATCTCTAATACACTTCGATATACTTTGAGTTTACAAGTCCACTAAACATTTTTCCGCGCTCTCACAAACTTTCACTAGTAGCGGCACGGAATCACGCAGTTTGCATTACACATACTGTCTAATGACGAATAAATTGGTGCCAACAGAACAGTACTTCAAGAAAACTGAAAGGAAAAACATTTCAGTAGCTAGTTCACTTGGAAAAAGAACGATTTAAGAAATGGAATACCTTTTACCTTTCAACTACGACTTCAAACATATAATATAATTAATACATGTCATCCTGGTCAATTATCAAAGGCTTTTCATAAATGTATCAATTTAAACAAAAAATAATTCATATACACAAAATGTATAAAGGCGGACTTAATGCCAGAGGCATTCTCTACCAGTCTACCTACGGGTGATGCACGTCGCGGGACGTTATTTGGCCTTTTAGTTAAAAATTAAAAATATATGTTTCAAGATTTTTGGAAATTCCACCCCTAAGGTGATAAAATAGCGGATGAAAGTTTGTATGAAAATCCGTCACTATTGTTAGTTATGAAAATTGGTATTTTGTGTTCTATACTTTTCTCCCAAATATGACCTCCACGCGGGTAGAGCCGCGAGCAACAGCTAGTCGTCAAAACCGTACTTGTTCAAGGCGCATCATGATTCACTACTGACCTATTCGACAAGTGAATCACGGAGTTATATTCCGCTTATCAATGCTAAAGTCTAAATATTGTACCTATGATAACCTCCGTGGTGCAGCGAGTAGCCTATGAAACGAGAAGCCATGGGTTCTATCTCCGCACGGAGATTTTTTTATTAGTAGTTCCATAAATTTCCAAAGAAAGAAAGAAAGAGTTTATTTGGCTTTTCAATAAAAACAAAACAAAAAAAAATACATAAAAGAAAATGCACATGCAAGCAACACTTAACAACTTTAGTGCAACCCACAGTCAATAGAGAATGGACTGAACGTCTCTATCATACTATTAAGTGAATAAGGGCAGACAAATGTGAGAGAGATAAAGCGAACATGCGGCAATTGTTGTGTTTTTCTAGAATTTAGATTTATAATTAGTTTTAGAAACGATTCAATGTGCTATTTAAGGTGGATACCTTAATCGGCACATAAACGATGGTCACCACTGTATTCATTAATTTCCCAGTCCGTTCTGGGACTATCTACAGTACGGACGAAGGGTGAGCATCAGTTCACATCGTCCTTTACCACTATTGGTCTGGTGGCAGTTCAGCATTCAGCAGAGGGTTATGTTGTTCGTGCGCACGTGCGCTCTTTTAAATCCTGTATTATCGGTAGGCAGCGGTTTTCCTGTGCCCTGGCATTGCAGAAGTCTATGGGCGGCGGTGACTACTTACCATCAGGTGGCCCGTCTGCTCGCCTGCCTGTCGAGGCACTAAAAAAAACTTTTCTAAAATCGCTTAAATCAAATACCCCGCGAACCGTCGCGTCATTAAAACTCCTTCATCAAAAGTCACTCACCTGATAAAACCAGCCGAATTTATCGTAAGGCATGTCGATGGGCAGGTCCGGGAACCGAGAGGCGATGTCCAGCACCGGGTCATCGATGCCGTCAAACAGCCACGAGGAGACGTTGGCCTTCAGGAACATGTTGTCATGGAACATACGCAGGAACACGTCCACAGGGATCTTGATGAAGGTACGTTGGTAACGGAGAGTGTAGGCCACCGTCTGAGAATACATATGAGCATTAGGCAGGCCGGCTTGTGTTGGTTAGCGAGGGATAGACTGTCTTTGAATACTTGTACTCTATCTGGGCGGCACTGCGCTTACCATCAGGTGCAATGTGGTCACGTTGCTCCACCAGAATAAAAAGAAAAAATAATTAAACACTTTCAAATACCAGCCTACGAGGGACTACGGTTTCTTAAGACCCAGACCCGAAATAAATGTCTTTCTGTCACACAAATATTTGTTTCAGTGCGGGAATCGATGGTGGTTGTTGCGCCCGGATAGCGACCACTGTACACAGGGTGTAAAACCCGCCATAGTGGCACACGCAAGTATGTCGCGTCCGGGATCAGCCAGTGTACATCCGTTTTTTGTCGGGGGTCTAGAGTTGGGGTACGATGTTTGGCCGTGTTGCGGCCTTCTGAGTACTATGACAATACACCCTCCACCGCTTCTTCAGCTTCTTGCCCATGGACGGCATGATTGTGTTGAGTAGCTAGGGATATATTGTCTCCCGCTCTCTCGATACTCTAATTGGACGGCACTGCGCTTACCTTGTCTTACTGTCAGTTTGCCGTGCCCAGATAAAAAAAATATACTTTGGTTCGTTTATAATATCTACATTAAGAATAAATTGTATGAGTTTGTCATGAATGATATGCGTTTCTCTAAGCATACCTGTCTTATATTATATTTTTCCAGTCTCTGATATATACCTACCACAACAATGGGGTTTATGCTGGTGATCTCGTCTGAGAGGCTACCGTTGGACAGCTCCGGCTCGTAGTACCAATACCTTTGGTTGTAGAACGTTATCGTCGAGTTGTCGTTCCACGATAGATTCACCTGTTAACAAACATATAGCTTCAAAATGACGGCATTGCAGGACCAGAGGCTAACTTAGGACACACAGGCGATCATTTAATCAAACGCCGTAAGTGAATAAACTAAATTTTTTGATATTAGTTATTTATATTTACTTTTTAGTGTGCCCTGGCATTGCAGAAGTCTATGGGCGGTGGTGACTACTTACTATCAGGTGGCCCGTATGCTCTGGCTTACCAGGAAGTAAAAAAACTACTTGTTACAAAATGTATAGAGTACCTAAACATTATACTTGTTATAAATTTACAGTCTATTATATGTGAAGAGCTGGTATCTGAAATGGGCAATTTAATAACATGGAAATGATGATCCTAGAAATGATGTAGTTAGACGAACTTATAACTAAATATAGATAGAAAATATGACCCAGACTGATTTATAGAAAAAAGTGGCTTTATATGGATATACAAATCCAAGTCAAAATGTCACTGAACGGCTTTTTAGTAAACGGATGGCAGTACAGGTGCAATGCCGGTTAAAGGATACGGTTGGTTAAGTTTCAGTTATACGAGACTAAAAATAAGGTTTATCTTTTTTTTTTGTACACGCTCCTCTGCTCCCTCTGATATTATTCAGAGAAATTGTAAACACCTACTGGAAATGTATACTTTTATTAAAAGAAATTGCTAATATGGTTTATCTTAGGATACCCCGAGATCGCTTCGATCGTTTTAGCTGGTAGTGTCGGGTGTGATGCACATAGGGGGTAGGGACTCGGCCCAGCGGCTGCCTGGATGGCCATCATCCGAACGGATGCTGGGTCCAGCTAGTCCAGCATAGCCGGTTTATCTTTTTTCACTCCCCCGATAATAAAACGCTTTCCCTACGACAATAATAAGTAAAAGTTTTTTATTCATAAAAAGTACACCGACTTCAATAGAAAACAAATCATGCGTCCCTTTAAAATTTGAGGGTTGCCCTCGATTTTTCTGAGAACCCATCATCAGATCCTGACTTGGTGCCAATGGGACCACCTGGGAAGTATACCCTTTTAAACAAAAAAAGAATTTCTCGAATCGGTCCAGGCGTCTTCGAGTAATCGGGTAACATACATAAACGACGAATTGTTAACCTCCTCCTCTTTTGAAGTCGGTTAAAAATGGCTGTCCCAGACTTGATAAGACAGGAGTAATTTAGGCTATTTTAGGAATTTAAACTGTTATTAAAGTAGGTAATTTTTTGTGTTGATGGATACAGCTGTCAACCAACATAATGACACAATGAAAAATAATGTAACCATTACTCAGACAAAGTATAAAGTTCACAGCGATTATCAATATTATGGTCAACATAAATAGCTTTGATAGAATAAACAACATAACATAATAAAACTAGCTGTTGCTCGCGGCGACGCACATGAGTTATTCTCCGCTCTCGTGAGTTGTGTTCAACAGCCTAAACCTCCATTACTAAATAGGCTATAAAATTCAATTTTTTTTTTCGAATCTGAGTGCTAGTTCCTGAGATTAACACGTTGAAACAAACAATCTCTTTAACTTATTATATTAATATATATGAGAGATGTTTGCATGGATCTAATGACTGCCTCGGTGTCGCAGTTGTAATTGCGCATGCGTTACGACTGCTGTGCTGAGGTCTCGGGTTCGATCCCCGGGTCGGGTAAAATTGATATTGGGTTTTTCTATCTAGAAATTCTCAGTATTAGCCAGGAGTCTGGAATTTGTGCCAGGTATGGCGATAGACTATGGGGCCGAAATAAATTCGGCGATAAGTTGGTGTACTGGTTGCACATCTGCCTACACCTTCGGGCATTACAGGAGTGAGTGTATATTTTTTTTTACATCCAACAATCACATACATAGCCCCTAGCCCACAATAAGATACGAGTCTTGTGTTGTGGGTATCAGGGACTAAGAGAGACTTTCGGTCTCACAACACCCAGACCCCAGACACAAATATCTATCTGTCACACAAACATTTGCCCCGGAGTGGGAATCGAACCCACTGCCTCTCGTTTCACAGCCGGCTACTAGCCAACTGCGCCACGGAGGCTGTCAATATGTAAGGAAGTTTTTCGAATCTGATTGGTATTTCCAAAGATTAACGCGTTCAAACAAACAATATGTTTAACTTTATAATATTAGTATAGATGAGAGATGTTTGCATGGATCTATCTAATGACCACAACACTGTATATTTTGAAAGACATCAAGAACCTCGGACTGCCTCGGTGGCGTAGTTGTAACTCTCAGAGCGAGTCAATACTCCGCATGTACGTGTGTAGCGAAATATTGAGAATATTAAAATAAAAATCGCATTTACCGGTTTCTTTAAGGTAGGGTTGCCAACCCCAAATTTCAAAAACTAGGATTCAGAGTTGGATAAACCAGGACAATCGCATTAAAAAACAGGACTGGCTTTGTTTTAAAACTAGACGAACACTCGCAAGGAACTAATTGACATATGGATTGCAAAAGTGAAGCCTGAATTTTAAAATACAGGACTACATTAGGGCGCTTTCAAAACCTAGGACACTGCTTAAAAACTACCCAAGACACTCCAGCACACTCTAAAAACCAGGTCATGTCCTGGGAAAACAGGACGGTTGGCAACTCTACTTTAAGGCAACACAACTAATTGCAATATGCATATATAAAGATAAAAAGGTGATATTGCAATATCTTTATATCTGTCAATAGAGAAGTAAATTGTATTGAGTGTGTTACTAGAGATTTAACGACGATTCGCCAATTGTTACTTAAGATCATTTAATCATCAAGATCATCATCTGTGTACACCAGTAACATAGACTTCTTCTTATCTCATACGTCCCAGAAAAAGCCACAAGTAAAATATGATTGTAAATAACCACAATTTAATATCTCAAACGGACTTTGCAGACCATGTACTCATAATGTCACATTCTTTCATTGCTTTATTAAACAATGGAACAAAGTATTTGTTTTTATTATTTTAAATGACACAGCAATTTAAAATACATCTACAGCTGAGCATGACCCATTGGAATCTAATAATACTGTGGAAGTCGAATTAATATATCGTTGAGCGTTTGCGTCACAAAAGATTTAACAATAAAATAAATATTTATAACCTAATTTCAGAAAATGTGTCGGTTAATAAAATTATTATTTTCCTTTTAGAGGTAGAAGACAGAGGTGTCTTGAGCTGATGTAATAGGGTAGATGACACAATTCTTTTTATTATTTTAATCAACCAGTTACATTACCTAAAGCCTATTATAGAAAGAATTTTATGAATCGGAACAAAAAAAAGTAAATTTGATGCCATACAAATCTGCTGGAAGGTGTATTTGTCCAATGACAGTAAAAGGATGCATGATATAACCCGTGACACCACTCAGAATCGCCATTACTGTGCAGTCGTGCGAGGGAGATAGTGAGATGTTCCCTCTACACACTCATTTTTGCTCATACCAATATTTAAAATTTTTTTTTTTTTTTTTTAGTGCCTTGATAGGCAGACGAGCAGACGGGCCACCTGATGGTAAGTAGTCACCGCCGCCCATAGACTTCTGCAATGCCAGGGCACAGCAAAGCCGCTGCCTACCGTTGAAGGACTACTCTTTTTAAGCCTCGTTTAAAGAAGGACATGTCATAGCGCTCAGGGAACACCGCAGCAGGGAGTTCATTCCAGAGCTTGCACGTACGTGGTAAAAATGAACGCTGGAAACGAACCGTGCTAGACGGAATCGTTTCCAGGTGGTATGGATGAACTCTGTTGCGGTGTCGGGTGGTGCGATGATAAAATGGAGATGTAGGCACCATTTTAAACAGTTCCTCGGAGCACTCCCCGTGGAACAAACGATAGAACAAGCAGAGAGACCCGAAGTCTCTCCGCAGCCCCAACGGTTCCAGGCTATCCGTGATATCAGGATCCCCGACAATTCGAACGGCCCGCCTCTGTAAGGAGTCAAGTGGGTCTAGCAAGTATTTAAAATAAATATTGTGAACTAATTTTCCAAGTAATTTTGATTCTGTTTTCACAAAAGGCATTCTTTTGCGTATTATATTCGGTTGCACGAATGTACAAAATTAAAACAGAAAACTACCCTATTGCAAATTCACCCATCACCACAAAGCAAGCCAGTATGTGTTGTATGGAAGGCACGAGGGTGTGATAAGATCAAATAGTTTTTCAGAGCATTAGCTATTATACAGACCGGGCAAAAAAACACAGACATACTAGTGCCTTGGATTGGGTAAATACGTATGTGGTCTAAGTATCTATATGTTTATTTAATACAATCACGAAATCACTTAACATTTCGCGCGGCTAACAAGTTTGTTTTTGTCGTGACATTTAAAACGCAAACTTGTTTCGTAAATTATATGCAAAACTAATAACATTATATAGATAAAAAGGTGGCCATGTATTCTAAAAACAAGATTAAGCAGTATTTGAAGTAATAATAGTAAGTCTAGTCTAAGCTCGAGATAGACAATGGTAACAGCTAGAGGCTGCGTTTGGCAAGAGGCATGGTGATTTAAAAATACACTTGCAACTAATGTTCAATATCTAAGGTAATATTGCACATATGCGAAAAAAACAAAATCTGTTTTATTCTGAATCACCCCATGTTACAGTTAACCGCTTACCATCAGGCGGGCCGTAAGCTTGTTTGCCAACATCGTAGTATAAAAAAAACAGTAAACAAGAAAAATAATATAAAATGACCAAGTTTAAACTGGAATTATCGCAGGTGATATTGTATTTTAAGAAATTGTTAATACCAATGTCACTTGAAAGTCTCAAGATTTTTTAAATTCAAGGCAATATGAATGTCATAAAATAGACCTAAGGATAACGAATCATATTGCTCCACTGTACAAAGGTTTTGGTTTTATAAATAAATCGAGTTATTTCTGCAGAGTCGATAAAAGATGCTTTTTACGAAATGCTACTTGAATATCGGTTAATCCTACTAGAGAATTAACACCAAGAAATTAAACTGTAGGTCTGTTTAAATATCTATTTAAAATACTTACTATTAATAAAAATACTCAAAAGCCTATAACATAGAATATGTACAAAATAAGTATAAAAGCAGTCATCGTTCTACTTTCTACTGATTGCAACGTGGAAATAGGTGATGTGTGAATAGTGAGCCCTAAGACACAATCGTAGGATGCCTTTGTTAATAGTCTTAAAGTTACTATTCTTATCATCATTGATGCAACGGCACTCATGGCTCCTACCAAAAAAGTAAATCTATTCCCATCAACGTACCTTACTATGTGTCTCTCGGAACACATACGGCCCCATCTGCGTCACTTGTAGCGTAACATTCTTCCCAGCCAATATGTCATCCACGTTCGATATGTTAAACATGTAACACTCCAAGTACATGGGGATCGGCGTCTCCCGCCATATTTCGAAGGACATTGACGAGGGAGACAACACCATCATCTGAAACCAAGGGATTAGTTAGATTTTTGATAGGGTCTTCTGCGGTTAAAGCATGAGAAGAATGCCTTCTACTTCCCGTTGGTTTTATCCTGGTTCGATGAAGACAAGTATTTGTTGGTAAGTTTAATGTACAAAGACGAAAATATCTCATTATATTAGAGCAACTGAATGATCACTGGCATTGGACAACGATTAGACATTACCCACATGAAATATTATGTGTTCGGACTAATTGAAGAGAAATTATCAATTTCGTAGTTTTTGTATTCATCACAATTCGATGAACTCTCAGTTACGAGTTCTGTGTCGAACCAAAATAAAACCAATGATTCGTTAGTTTCTGATTTATAGTTAATTTGACATTCTGAGCAGAACTGAAATCGACGCATAGCCTGTTCCGCCGTAGTGTTAAAACTTAAGTTAATACCATCTCCTGCATTCTATGAAAGAACCAAAACCTTGTATTTGGGTAATTAATGAAAAATCGTTGTTGCAGGCAATGAATTTCTGCTAGTTCATGGGATACCTTCCCCTATGATGATGAAAACCACCAAACCGAAGCAATATGGCGACCAGCATTTACTTAGTCTTATTACAGTGGACCCATGCACTCCTTTCTTAGTCATTTTACACTCACCATCATGTGCATTGCTCTCACTAAACCGTGCTAGAATAACAAAAATACTTTTACATTGGTCATCAAAAATCAAAGGTATGTAGAGTTTACCAATTCGCATTAGGCCAGCTTGGTTGACTAACACTAATCCCTCTCATTAGTAGGAGAGGCCCGTGTCTAGCAGTCCGACAAAAATAAATAAATTATAAAAGAATCTATAATATTTTTTAACGCTAATTAAAAATAATTTAATCTCTACAACTATCAGTCATATTTGAAAAAAAAACATGCATTTTCTTTTTTTTTTGTTAAGATTAAAATCTATATGCTTATCTGATATCACATTACGACAAACAAACCGATCCATTTGTTCAGGTATACTGTTAGGAATAAATATATATTCATATACAGGGTGTAACAAAATGGTGGTAAACATAACAATACGCATTAGTAGGATAATTGGTAACTTATCGGTAAAGTTGAAAACCCCCTAAACACCATCTCAGCTGAGTAAATGGAATTCGAAATTTCAATAAAATCACTCGTTTTATGATGGTGAAAAATGCTAATGGACTACTTTTGCAGTATAAATAATAAATAAATGATAATAAATACACCAACAGTCACACATCGTTCTGACCCCCCACTAGGTCAATCCTGTATCGTCGGTATCAAAAACTACGAGGGACTACGGACCCACAACACCCAGACCCGAAACAAATATCTATCTGTCACACAAATATTTGTCTCGGTGCGGGAATCGAACCCACGGCCTCTTGTTTCACAGCCGGCTACTCGCCCGCTACGCCACGGAGTCTGTCAAGTTTAAGTATTTTCATGCTTAGATAAGCGATTGACTTCTCCAGGTGTTTTTCAAGTCACAATACAATTAGAGTGGTGCTACAAATAGCAAATATCCCAAAAAAGTTGTGCAGTTGCAGTGTTACTTAGTCATGTTACAGTAAGAAAACAATTCATCTCAAGTTGCAACTTACATTCCGCATCTGTGATATAAATATGGGTGGCCAGTAGACCACCATAACAGCTCCCACTACCACCAGGCCGGCTCCGAAGCCCATGAACAGACTACTCTTCATCCCAGACGACACCATTTTTAGTTCTTATCTGCAACAAAAGAACATTATATTACAAAACCTATTATTCTTTGTCGATTAATAATTTGAACTCAGTCATTAATAAAGAAAGTAGGGGAACGTTGTTTGTGGTATGATTGCCTATGCTATCGTATTTTTACTAAAATGCCGATAAGTGAAGTTAATTTTCTTTTTGTCCTGGCACGTCAAAGTGACACTGCACCTGATGGCAAGTGCAGTGCCGTCTAGTTAGAGTATCAAGTATCGAGAGACAATCTATCCTTCCACAGCTTGATAGTAGAGATGTTATGGATTTGAAATTTCGGATCTGGATGTGGATACGATATGTGAATAATATTATATCGGTTTCGGATACGGTTACGGATATGAAATTATTCCGGATCATCCGTTAGTTTCAGATAGTTTCTGTTATGTATATTAGGTTTTGAAGAAATTGTAAAAGTAAAAAACAAATAGCTTTTTTTTAGTTTATCATTTGATACTATTTTATGGTGAGTAAATCCCACAAGAGTAAATGACTGACAGGCTATGTCTAAACTATAGAAATAAATATAATAATTGCATTGAGATACGCGCGCGGCTCGTGTGTCGGTTCGGCCGGGCAAAAACAAAAACCAGTCATAACGTGTCTCAATTAGAAAATCCGAAATTATTTGAAACTTTTATATCAGATTCGGTTACGGTTACGGATAGAATTTTATTTCGGATATCCGATAGTTTCGGTTACGGAGCTCCATAACATCCCTACTTGATAGTTTGGCAAAAATACAAATGCAGGCAGTAAACACCACGAAGCAGTCATTTCAGGTTTCGATCCTACGACTTTCGCCTCGGCAATCAGTACCACAACCAACTAGGCTATCACCGCTTAGTACTAAGAAGTGTGTTAATATTATGAAATACTTAATCTCTGATATATCAAGTCTGTGCAAAAGAATATATTATTCAATTCAAGGTCTTATGCGAAATAAGGCAAAGATTAGGCGGCAATTAATGTGAATATTACAAAACAAACTGTAAATAATAAAAAGTGTTTTTTTTGTAGCAGGTACCAATCGGCACAAATGCTAGTGGTAGGATATTCATATCCGCCCCAATAGCGACCACCGACACAGGGTGTAAACGCACCATAGTGACACATGCAAGTGTGTCGCGTTCCGGGATCAGCCAGTGTACATCCGGTTTTTGTCGGGGGTCTTTTTTTTTTTTTTTTTTGTCGCGGGGAAAGCGTTTTATTACTACCGCCCGCTCCGGGGGGAAGCGGAATAAGAATAAAACGGTTATGCTGGACTAGCCGGTCTTACGACCCAGCATCCCCCTCGCCCGGATGATGGCTATCCGGGCAGCCACTGGGCCGAGTCCCTACCCCCTATGTACACCCACCCGACACTACCAGCTAAAACCCCGCGGTGGCCTTCTTCGGCGCTTACGGAGCGATCCCGGGGTATTCTAAGGAGTGCTAGAATTGCTGCCGGAACCGCCCCTGCGCGGTGCTGCGTTGCAGCCCATCTCCATGGGAGGGCTTAGGAGCCCCCGCGCACCGAACAACGACAGCGAACGAGGCCTTACCACACGCGCTGCCGTCCATCTCGGGGTCGCACGATGCTCCGAAACTGGGAGTGCATCGATTCGGGCTGACAGCCCCCCGCTGCGAGCCCGCGAGCCCCGATGGCCCCAATTAGTCGCCTCGTACGACAGGCAGGGGTTACCGTGGTGGAATTCAAACGCCCCCGTTCCACAGGGCGGTTTGTCGGGGGTCTAGAATTGGGGTACAATGTTCGGCTGTTTTACGACCTTCTTCGCCTTCTTGCCCATGGCATTGTGCGAAGAAGCCGGCCGGCAAGATTGTGTTGAGTAGCGGGGGATAGATTGTCTCTCGCTACTCGATACTCTAATTGGACGGCACTGCGCTTACCATAAGGTGCGGTGTGGTCATTTTGTCCGTTCCTGGATAAAAAACGCAAAACAGACGTCGGATAAAATATACATAATATTAATTATATATTTAAATTAGCTTGAATCTATAGATCTTGTGACAGCTAGTACGTTTGTGAAACTGACGGGGTTATTATTCAAACCTCAATCGCGCAATCAAAATGAGACATAACCTATAATCCTGGGATAATACAGCTTCCTATATGTAAAATAATTATCATAATTAGCTCAGTAGTTCCATTCAAAATAGTTTTCTATTTTTTAACAAACAGTTTTTGTCAGTCAAGTCAGTAACAGTCTGTGTCTTTTGCGAAACCAGTCATGACGCATAGGCTCGCCGGCGGCGCGTCCACACTAGCAACACTCGCCGTTCTTCCATGCTATTTTTAACTTTAATGCTATGGAAATAAAAGCTTGTATTGTACTCCCTACTTTTTTTTAATATCCTTCTAGACTCGAGTGGTATATGCATATGCGGAATTAGCAAATGTTTCTGCATCTTTGGAGCCTAGTTTAAATTTCTTTGTACACTCTTTTTGGCGCTCAAATCATGTATTAGGACAGGGTAATTTTTTTCAGGGCACATTAATTTTAGAAAATAATGCTTATACATGATTAAAAATAACCCACAAAGATGCAGTACGTGCTTTACACATATAGTATATTAATTCCACTAAAATCAGCGCAATAGATTTTTATGGTATTTTTTTTTTCGAAAAACAAAAATATTATTAACCTCTCTCCTTTAACTTAACTTTTCAAAAATGACGCTTAAATCAAATAGGCAACCGTCCATATGATGGTTAATTTATTTATATATTTATAGATGCATTATATTTATAGCAACGATAGCCTAGTTGGTAGCTGTACGGACTGCCAAGACGAAAGTCGTATGTTCAAAACCCAAGTGGCATACACCTCTGTCTTTTCTAAAGTTATGTGTGTATTAAATGTTAATTATCGCTTGCTTTAACGGTGAAGGAAAACATCGTGAGGAAACCTGCATATCTCAGAACTGTTATACGAATTTCGAAGGTATGTGAAGTCTACCAACCCGCATTAGGAGAGCGTGGTGGACTAAGGCCTAAGCCCTCTCACTAGTAGAGGAAGCCCGTGCCCAGCAGTGGGACAATGTTTAATACAAGGCTAGTATTATTATTTATAAATGACATAGTAAGTAATTAAAGCGCTTCGCATTATCTCTTACGCCCCGTCGTCATACATATTATACGATTACTTATCAATATCAGATATAGGAAATTCGTCGAACATAGCGCTAGAAATTTCCGGCGCCTCTATGGGTGACGCCCAGCATTTTTTTATTTTTTGTTACAACTCAGTCGAGCCGGCCCATTTCAAAACCCATTTTGTTTTAAGACGATGTGCGGATAACTCGTGTGCGGTTACGCCGCGTACCTAATATCTACCCACTATATGTCATCGTGACATCGCCCCCCACATGGAGAATACACCGAGCATTGTCGCGGGCGGTTCCGGTCGAGAACGGTGCGTTTCTCGTCCCGGGTGCCCGGGGCCGTCCCTAATGCGCCGAAGAGGACCACCGCGGGGTTGTTAGTTGGTATTGCCGGTGTAGGGAATTTGTTAGGGACTCCGCCCAGCGGTGGTCCGGATGTCAACATCTCTCCCGGATGGTTCAACGCTGGGTCGTAAAACCGGCGAGCCCATCAAAACCGTTCCGCTGCCCTCCGGCGGCCAAGCGATAATGATAAATCGCTTTTCCCCGCGACAACAAAGAAAAACTATAGGTACCGTGACACGAGACGATAATTAGGCATCTTGCTCAGCGTCGGGATTTAAGATATAAATGGAACTGTTAGTAGAGTACAATGATCTGTCTTTATTTTTGTTCAAATTGACGTAGTGACGGAAAACAGTCGTGATTATCATGCATACGGGTCAATATCTCGTGTTTTATTGTCCTATCCTCCCCTCGACCCTTTCATATACTGCTGTTACGACTGCTGTGCTGAAGTCTCGGGTTCGATCCCCGGATCGGGTAAAGTGATTTTGGGTTTTTCTATCGAGAAATTCTCCGTCTTAGCCCGGAGTCTGGAATTTGTGCCCGGTGCGGCGATAGGCGCACCCCT
The DNA here is from genome assembly GCA_905220505.1 of Laothoe populi. Taxonomy (NCBI): domain Eukaryota; kingdom Metazoa; phylum Arthropoda; class Insecta; order Lepidoptera; family Sphingidae; genus Laothoe; species Laothoe populi. The sequence continues at coordinate 1,355,278 of HG992155.1, read as the reverse complement.
ATCACATTATGGGACCAAAATAAATTCTGCCTACCCCTTCATGGATCACAGGCGTGAGTGAATATGTATGTACTACTTTGTTGCAGCATTGGATAAAACATGAATTCCATTATATCACTTTTGATTCTGACATTACTTAATTGAATTAAGACAATGTTAAAAAAGCATGAATTTATTTCAATAAAGAACAAACAATAACATACAAAAAAAAGATAACTTAAGGTCAGTAACATTGTAATAAAACGAAATTTACGGATTCTATCGCGGTTTATTTTACTTTTTTAACCCGTCGTTTCGAAGGCTTTACAGCCTTCATGGTCACGGGGGAGACTGAGTTGTATGTCGTCACGAAAGTATATAGTAGAAGATCCGAACCTAAATCGACATTCACCGGGTTGATAATAGAATCAAACTTATTTTATAATAAATTTCGTATATTAGAAAATATATTAAAAATGGGTTGACAAAAAAAATCCTGGACAGAATATTTTTAATTATTTTTTAAAAAATCATTTTTCATAAAATTTTGCAACATGAAGATAATAAGAAAATTTTATACTGGACTTAAAGTATAAAACATATAGAATGTGCAGGCATAGGGTTGACTATTATTTACCTGGACGAACTACTGGGTTGACAGGTATAAACAGGTATGTCGATACCAGTTACTTTCACTTGATGTGATAATAGAAAAAAATTTATATCAGCAGAAGCGCTGTTTTATTGTGAACACGATGATATAGGGTTGACTGCAAAAAACTTGGTCCTAATAGGGGTTGACAAATTTTAAAGATTCAAATTTCAACGCGAGTGGAACCGTGTGACAGAGAGATCCGAGGTAAGTATACCGTGTAATAATAAAGGACCGAACATTGCAGCCGCGTCTGATGCGATCCTGAAAATAAGAAAGTGCGCATGCTCGGTACGTTAACTATAGAGAGTAGAGATACCCCTACTATACTCCATATTGTAAACAGTACGCGTTATTTTGGAGTAACTAATGACGTATAATATTATATTGCATCGAAAACACGTGTTATTTAATTATTTTGTTTGCAAAATATTATCAGTTACTCCAAAATAACGCATACTGAATTCAAATGTCAGTTTTTAAACCCGTACTGTTTACAATATGGAGTATAGTAGGGGTATCTCTACTCTCTATAGTTAACGTACCGAGCATGCGCACTTTCTTATTTTCAGGATCGCATCAGACGCGGCTGCAATGTTCGGTCCTTTATTATTACACGGTATACTTACCTCGGATCTCTCTGTCACACGGTTCCACTCGCGTTGAAATTTGAATCTTTAAAATTTGTCAACCCCTATTAGGACCAAGTTTTTTGCAGTCAACCCTATATCATCGTGTTCACAATAAAACAGCGCTTCTGCTGATATAAATTTTTTTCTATTATCACATCAAGTGAAAGTAACTGGTATCGACATACCTGTTTATACCTGTCAACCCAGTAGTTCGTCCAGGTAAATAATAGTCAACCCTATGCCTGCACATTCTATATGTTTTATACTTTAAGTCCAGTATAAAATTTTCTTATTATCTTCATGTTGCAAAATTTTATGAAAAATGATTTTTTAAAAAATAATTAAAAATATTCTGTCCAGGATTTTTTTTGTCAACCCATTTTTAATATATTTTCTTATATACGAAATTTATTATAAAATAAGTTTGATTCTATTATCAACCCGGTGAATGTCGATTTAGGTTCGGATCTTAGACTAATAGTGCAATGTTTCTACCCTCCATATAGTTGATATTCAATTTTTATTTTGTTGTAGTCCGATCTACGCAGAAAGAGCTCAAGACATTGTGAGAAAAATTGTGTGTGTGTGTAAAATTAAATATCAACTATATGGAGGGTAGAAACATTGCACTATACTTTCGTGACGATATACAACTCAGTCTCCCCCGTGACCATAAAGGCTGTAAAGCCTTCGAAACGTCGGGTTAAAAAAGTAAAATAAACCGCGATAGAATCCGTAAATTTCGTTTTATTACAATGTATAATATTCGCGTAAACATAAGAAACCATTAAGGTCAGTAACTTAATGGAGAGTAGAAAACACCGTTTGAGAGAACCAAGTTAGAGATTTTCAGTAGATAGCTTTGTGACACAGTCTAAATTATATTTACCTACAATTTTATATAATAGCTTTCTTCTTTTAAATGACCAATAGTCAGTCAGTCCTGCCAGTATAGCAGGCCGGCATGAGTCGAGTCGAGTAGCGAGGAATAGGTATTTGTCTCTCGCTACCTTCGATCAACAATACAATTGTATTGTTGATCGAAGCTCGCTACCTAACAACCCGCATTAGGCCAGCGTGGAGGACTAAGGTCTAACCCCTCTCATTAATAGTAGAGGAGGCCCGTGCCCAGTAGTGGGACAAGTGGGACAGGGCTAGTATTATATTTATTTATTATTATTACGAAGTATGTATCTACCTACCAGCATTAGGCCGGCGTGGTGGACTAAGAACTAACCCCTGTCGTTAGAAAAGCCCTTATCCCACATTAGGCCAGTATATAAGACAGGACTGATAGATGCAGGCAAATTTATATCTCATACGTAAATGAATAAGAATGCAGATATGACATAGCTGAGTCATGCCCACCATGCGATTAGCAGATTTACTTACATTGTTTTATTCTTATCGATATGGAAATACTAGTAGAATCGTTATCGAGTGAATGTTTTACTGCAATAGATACTGGTGATTTGTAGCCGTACGTGACGTTACAATAACAAAATTAGTCATCTTGAAGATGTAATCAGAGATGGCGTCCTTATAACTTTGAGTTTTTGAGTAATGTGAATTAATCAAATTATATTCGTAATGGTTTAGGCGAACATTAATAAAAACCGCAATCAAATCCGTAAAATCTGCTTAATTTTTTTCAAATCAAAGCAAATTAGTTGTTTGTATTTAGTCACCCTAAACAGAAAACTATCAAAGCGGTGATTTCGTGCGTCCATATAGCATGCTGGCGGGGTTGCTATTGTTTTTTTTTTATAAGTAACTAGCTGTTGCTCGCGGCTCCGCCCGCGTGGAGGTCATGTTTGGGAGAAAAAGTATACAATACAAAATACTAATATTCATGTGTTTAACTTAAAAATGACGGATTTTCATACAAACTTTCATTCCTTATTTTACCCCCTTAGGGGCGGAATTTCGAAAAATCCTGAAATATATATTTTTTATTTTTAACTAAAATGCCAAATACTAATTTTCATGAATTTATCTTCAAAAATGACGGATTTTCATACAAACTTTCATCCCCTATTTTACCCCCTTAGGGGTGGTATGTCCAAAAACCCTTCCTTAGTGGATGCCTACGTGATAAAAGGTACCTACTGTCAAAATTTCAAGTCTCTAACCCCAGCCGTTTAGGCTGTGCGTTGATCGATCAGTCAGTCAGTCAGTCAGTTTCTTCTTTTATATATACAGATGTTGATGTTTTTGAAATGTCAAACCACGTATTTGAGGGTCACGTGCCTGTTTTAGCACTTGTTTGTTTTATTCATGGACAAAGAGAATGGACAGAGTGCTCTCTATCCAGCTATTAAGTGAATACGGTCAGAAAAATGTGCGAGAGATAAAGCGAAGTGCGGCCAGCAGTTGTCTTTTCCTAGAATTTTTATTGCTACCTCACAGACTTGCAGGAGCGAAAAGAAATAGGTATTGGCCGCACAGTCGCTTTGTCTCTGTGAAATTTAGACAAAAAGTGAATGATGTGTAATAAAGTTAAACCGAATAATAATCACACAGTCAATTGACATAAAACAAACCTAATGTTATTCAAAGAAACGGACTACAGTTTTATAAATATAAACAAAAGGTTCAATTGTTATGTAAATTCAGTGAATAATAAAACATGAAATGTTTTGAAAATACAAGATGACGATTATCTACACATGCTTAACACACACACACACAAAACACACTTCACTGTGAACAACTTAAGTATTGCTTACATACTTGAAACTTTTTTTTATATACATATTTATATGTGACAAATCAGTTTTTATTTTACCTTTGAAGGATTTTTGAGTAAAGCAAGCCTTTTTTATCCTGGTACGACAAAGTGACCACACTGCACATGTATTTGTAAAAACCTTTATCTCCCTTCACATAAAGTTCATTTGATTTGCGAAAAGTGGGTGAACTGGTTACACCTCTGCGTACCCCTTCAGGGATTACAGGCGTGAGTGTATATGTTAATAGCACCTATGTAAGTGTGTTATCTAGTACTTATCTACTTATGTAATAACATTATGCCCTTAATATTTTCTAAGACTAGTTTTATCGCTATGCTTAAAACTATATCAGACAAGGGCCAATGTATATCAGAAAATATATAAAATCTCAGATAAGATATGTTAGTCTTAGCATTCTTTTTTTGTTAATTTATTCAAGAAATTACATTAAAACATTACACTTTTTAGGTATTGAAAAAAAATATATTAAAAAGTAAACATTTTGAAATTTTTGTATTAGTGATAAAAAAATTATAAGTGAAGAATTTACTTTAGAAAAAAATCTTACGAAATTGTAGTAAGAAAAGACTTGTATATATAGAAAAAAACATAGAAATAAAATTAATTAGAGCTTCTCTATTTAGAATTGAGGTGTGATAATGTACGTAACACTTTACAAAATCATCGATGATCAAACGCTCTGCAAACTCATTGTTGTCATAAACTGAGACACTTACCAATTATTGCGACAAATAATAGATAAAGAAAAAATTCAGTGATGACTTCTAACTTTTCTTTTACTCTTCTATTCACAATTAAAAATCACTGCGCCACACCGGAAACTTTATTATTGAGTTAAGCACTTCACATAATTAAATTATTAAATAAAAACGTAAAATATACTGCAAAAAATTCGCGTGCATCACACAACAGCGATAAGAAAACAATGTCATGTCAAGTGTCAACCTTTCCATATGATTTTGACAGTTGCAGAGTTGCTATAACGTGATTTTAAATTCTACTAAAGGTATATAAAATATTTATTTTGACATACCTTTTTCTCATAAAATTATATAGAAAAATGAATACATCACATTTATTGATTTCTGTAATGCATATTTTACAATTTTACAAAAATAATAATCTTTTACCCCCTAAGAAAAGTCATTTAGAGATTGCTTAATCCCCCTCCCCTCTCCCTTGGGACCCTCACATCATTAAGGAATGGCCCCGTAAGCTTTGGTCTCTTGATCATAACGCGCAACGCTGCGACAAGCGGATCCGACGCAGTCTCACGATTGCCCTTCACCGCTGACGCATATTACGACGGAACAAGAGAGTGAAGAGACTATTGTAGACATTTTTCCTTAGAATAGATAACCATACGACTGCCTCGGTGGCGCAGGTGTAATTGCGTATGCGTTACGACTGCTGTGCTGAGGTCTCGGGTTCGATCCCCGGGTCGGGTAAAGTGATATTGGCTTTTTCTATCTAGAAATTCTCAGTATTAGCCCGGAGTCTGGAATTGTGCCCGGTGTAGCGATAGGCTCGCCACATTATGGGACCGAAACTCGGCGAAAAGTGGGTGTACTGGTTACACCTCTGCCTACCCCTTCGGGGATTACAGGCGTGAGTGTATATGTATGTATGTAGATAACCATAGTTAAAATAAATAATACTCGGAAGCATTTTTCATATGATTTTGTGTCAGAGACCGCATACCGCAGCCTTGTGAGTTATGATCAAGAGAACAAACCTTTAGCTTCTTGGATGATCCCTCAAGTTTGCGGTCAAGTCAGCTATAAGCAGGCATAATGTGTTTAGTAGTGTTTTCAAAACCCAGAGGTTAATTCACATGTAGATGTATGGATCAAAGTTGCATTGAATTTTAGCAAAGCATAAAAGGAAATTATTGTCTGCCAATTAAATAACTATAATATTTACTCGATATACCTAATATCAAGTACATATTTAAATATTCATCAGTGCTATCGATGAATTTTTAAATATTTTCAGAGCCAAATCATGATGCCCGAGATCCCGAAAAAAATGTTGGTAATGTTTCAAAGGAGTTAAATAAAACACAGGAGTGCCTACATAAACTTCTTTAATGAATTAGTTACAAAAATTGCTAAATAGTTTAATTCCATCTTTTAGGTGTATCCACTAATATAATTGTAAATAGCAAGATCAATTTGTATATTGGGCTATGGAGATGACTGTAGCAACACCCGTTACCAAGAAAGCACACATTGGAATGGTTCAACAAGCCTACAAGCGATACATTTGAACACCTGAATAAAATCACAGTACTGCAGTATTAATGTAATACTCAAAATATAAAAACAATATACAGTAGGCATAATTTGAAACAAATTAAAAACGTCTCCATATCATAAGGGGTGGTCCAGACGAGCCGAAATCATATATTCAGATCGGTAGTCCGTTAATGCTATAGAATTTCTCCCACCGTGTCTAGTGTTGCCAGTACATAAAACTGCTACTGTAATGGTAATTAATCCGATCGAACGTAAAACCTTTGGAGGTAAACCCATGCTAGAAGCATGGTAGCCTAGTGTATGGCGATAAGGCCAGACTCCAAAAGCTTTTGTATCTTGGCGGCGATTTCGGGGTTTTTGAGATGATCTTGCAGCGCATGCGGGTCTTGCTGCATTTGTTCGAGGATGCAACGCATAGCGGGGTCGCGGAGAATCGCCTGCACATCAGGGTCACCCATTGCGCGTTTGCGTACCTGTAGCCAAGAAAATATTCAGAATGTATTTTTTTATTTATTTATATTGGTACACCAACGGCATAACATATTACATATTATTGTGTAAATTTGGGACATTTTCTAATTTTTAAATATGTATGCCTATTACAGGCGTACACAGCATTATCCATATTGTGGTAAACAACTGAATGTACAATACAAAAACATCTCATTATAATACACAACTGTTTCAATGGCTTTAGTGCCAATTTTATGATATCGGGTCTTCCGTATTCTCATGTTGCAACCCGTACAGCACATTCAAATCCAATTAACTTCACACATAATTTCGTAATTATGGTGACGCGATGTCCGTAAAACAAGCATCAGGGGCACATATGTTATATTAAAGAAAGAAGTTTATTATTTTATTGAACACATAGTGCGATTTTATACACAAACATATTATCACAATGACGCATAACAAAGATGGAATTGAGTGATATGACGTTAAAAATAAATTATATTTCCAAGTATTCCAACTTTTTTGAGATCACATAGAAATGGTAACATGTCAATAGGTTCCTGAATTCCATATTTCGTCTCGGGTTCGATCCCCGGGTTGGGCAAAGTCATATTGGGTTTTTCTATCAAGAAATGCTCAGTATCAGCCCAGAATCTGGAATTGTGCCCGGTATGGCGATAGGCTCGCCACCTATTACATTATGGGACGGTAATAAGCATGGCGAAATGTGGGTGTAATGGTTAAAACTCTGCCTACCCCTTCGAGGATTACCGGCGTGAGTGTATATATATATATTTTATACATGACATCCCTCAAACACTGCCTCAGTGGCGCAGATGTAATGGGCCATGCGTTACGACTGCTAGGCTGAGGTCTCGGGTGTGATCCCCGGATCGGGTAAAGTGATATTAGCATTTACTATTTAGAAATACTGAGTAACAGCCCGCAGTCCGGAATTTTGCCCGGTATGGCAATATGCTCGCCCCCTATCATATTATGAGACCATAATAAATTCGGCGAAAAGTGGGTGTACTGCTTACACCTTTGGGGATTACAGGCGTGAGTGTATATGTATGTATTTTTTTTTATCCTGTCTCGGCAAAGTGACCCCATTGCATCTGATGGTAAGTGCAGTGCCGTCCAGTTATAGTCTCAAGATAGTTAGTATCATTGTGTTGAGTAGTGTGAGACATCAGTCCCCCGCTACTCAACACAATCATGCCAGCCAGCTATGTAGCTTCTTCACACTACGCCTAAAGGACCCAGGATCATAAGGAGGGAGCGCAGTAGCTGGCAAACTGTTCCACAGATTGATGGTGCGGCAAAAATATGAATTTGCGAACTGAAATAATTTCAAAGAACTTTTGGCCCTGATAGGTGTGCACAAGTAATTTGTACAGTTAGATGCCATACCTCCTCAGGGTTGGAGTTGAGCTGTGTGGAGCAGGCACGGTATCCCTCCAGGGCTTCCGCATTGCTGGGATCCAGTTCCAGAGCCTTCTGGTACGCAGTGAGGGCTTTTGAATGCTGTTGCATACCCTGGAATAAAAATGTAATTATTCAAACATTTGAGCTTTAAAAAAATCTTTATTGCTGGAAATTTAAACATATTTTCAAAAAAAAAATTTAAATGTAGTCATTACCCCCTTTTTTGTCAAAGTTAAAAAGCCGGTAGCATCGACTCTTGACTCTATTTTTACACCAGTGATAACAAGTGTATTGTGTAATTTCAGATAACATAAAATGTAGCTTGCGGTTATTAAACTTTTATTCAAAACATGCAATGATAACAGTTAATGGCATTAAGAAAAGAAATTATTGTTTTTTTCGATTAACTACAGAAACTTGGAAGCTATGAAATCTGTCATAAATAAAGTCAAAAACACAATAGCAGTTTTACTGTATCGAGTATAGATCTTGTCACATTTTAGCAACATATTAATACATACACTTATCTATTATTATTGGGATTTGGTTTGATTGCTTGGTCAACAACCTTTTTTGTTACAAAGTACTGAAACAATCACCTTGTCTGACAGTAAGTAATCTCCACTATCTATAAACATTGATATAGAAAGGAAAGGCGTTTGGTCATTCAACAGGTGTTTCACTCACCAATTCACATAATTTTCTGTGATACAATAGAAAGCTACTACAAACTATTCAAACCTTATACATGTTTAATTGCCTACAGCATGCCTTTACTATTTTATAACTTGTGTAGCTTCCTTGTCTGTAGTCCTAACTCAACTAGTGAATCTCCCGTACCGAAAATATGACACAAAAAAAATATGCCACAGGATCAAACACTGGGCTTATATAAAGATTGCTTGGAAATTGCTCCAGCCGTTTTGGAGTCCATAGATTCCATATATACAATCAATTACCTGCAAAATCTTGCCCTTCCGTATCCATCCCTTGATGAACTTGGGGTCAAGTTTACAGCACTGCTCACAATCCTTAAGGCCCAAGTCGAAGGCGGCCAGCTTGGTGTAACACGCGGCGCGGTTCGAATACAACTTGGGATCATCCGGGTTGCGGCTAATGGCTGCTGTGTAATGTTTCACCGCAGTACTGTAGTCGCCTGGATTTAAGTGTGGATTTATAATAAAGATTAATTAACTTGAATTACATAAAAATCTTAAAAATTACTAGTTAAACTTGTTTATGACTGCCTCGGTGGCGTAGTTGCAATTGCGCATGCGTTACAACTGCTGTGCTGAGGTCTCGGGTTCGATCCCCGGGTCGGGTAAAGTGATATTGGGTTTTTCTATCTAGAAATTCTCAGTATTAGCCCGGAGTCTGGAACCTGTGGCCGGTATGGTGATAGGCTCACCACTTATCACATTATGTGACCGAAATTCATTCAGAGATTATTTCATTGGTATTGATTCTGGGGCGAATGGTGTATAGATGCAGAATTTTGATTCCAATTTGGGCTCTTTTAAATACACATGATAGTGATGACAATAAATTAATTGTAAGTGTGTTACCAGAATTCAATACATTAGTAGAATGGTAGTTTTTTTATCCTCACCTTTCTTGAAGTAATCATTGCCAAGCTCCTTCTCCTGCTCAGCTTTCACTGGGTCTATGTACGCTTTCCTTTCTTCCTCGACTATCCGCCGCTCAACCTCACTCAGCAACGACTTAATCTCCGGCGTGCGGTGTTCAGACATCGACTTTTCATAGTATGTCTTGGCCAGTTTCCATTGCTCCATCTTTTTGTATGCATTGCCTGATAAAAAGGAATAAAATTAAGCAAGTTTCTCGCTAACCTACAGCGTAACCCTTTCTTTATTTCGATATTCTGATTTAAATGCACTAACATAAGTTATGACTGTAATAAAAAAAATTACTTAAGAAAAAAAAACAAAAGTAATAGTGACTATTGTGAAATATTAGTTATTATAAATATTTTGTATCTTAAAAAAATAATATTAAACATTTGGAAAAGCTTTAATTTTGTTAAAATTGTACATAAAATAGTTTGCAACTGAAAATAATGCACCCATTGGTCACTACTAAGCATTATTGACTCAACTTTTGATGAGCACAGAATGGTATGCAGTATTTTTTTAATTATAGCAGATAAGGACTATCATATCATAAACTTCATTTAACCTCATATTATATTCAGTGAGCATAATAGGGTCCAAAACAATGTCAAAAAGATGTCTTCAAGGATGAATTCTTGTATGTGTAGTACATAGTATATACTTCTGTTTTTATTAAGAAAACAAATTATTATACCACTTACCAAGACGAGTAAAAGCTTTCGCTATTAACTTATAATCTGCTCTATTTTCTCTGCCAATTTCTATGGCCTTCTCACACTCCTTGATACATTTCTCATAGTCTTTCTGTTCGAAGTACACGGCCGCCATGTTTGTGTAGAAAGTGATGTCTGAGGAGTCATGCTCTATGGCTTTCTGGTAGTGCAGGATGGCATTATCAAAGTCCTTCTTCTTATAACATTCATTGCCCTGATCTTTCTCTAACAAAGCTAACCTGCGGTTTTCTGGCATATCCTGGTATTTAGATTTGGGTGGCTCTTCGGCCTTCTTTGGCTGTGGTGGTTCAGTCTTATCCTGTGCTGGAGGATCCACATCCATGGGTGAAAAGTTAAGACCTAAACCTAACAGCACAGATGTTGTAGGAAGTACACGTTTGTCGCTTGTTTTTAAGTTGTAGCCGTCGAATGGGTTCTGCCCTATTCTCTGTAAACAAAATATTTTACATCACATGTATTATTAAATAATATTAGTAACTGTAATATCATTTGACACAAGTGACCGAGCATGACCAAAACAATGAATAAGTTTTATATATTTCTGAGCCAAATAATGTTGCACGGTAACAACGAAAACATAGATTTCTTTTAAACTCAAACAAACTGCTCTAATGCCTTGAAGTGTTTACTTCTCAATGGGAGATTGATATAGTCAGTTGCTGGCAGGAAAAACAATAAGTATTTGAATCTAGCCTAAATAACTATAACTAAAATAAATCTAACACCAGTGGAGATTACAATTATCAGTATGCTGTAAAGTGAGCATAGTTTAACATTTCTAAAGGTGTTAGTTAGGCAGAGATGTGTTGTGTCTCCATGGGTTTTCCATCTCTATATGGACAGCTGTTTGACAGTTTTGAAAGATAAGAGTAGTGTGTAAGTGTCTTCTTTACACCCATGACTAAGTATTACTTACATATCCACTAATGGGGGGGGGGCTGCAAGACTAAATGTAGAAGAGTCATTTAAGGAGAAGGGAATGAAAATTAATGGAAGTAAGACAAAGGTTATGGTGATAGAATACTATAGATGGCGAGAGAGTGGAACAAGTGACAGAGTTTATTTAATTTGGAAGTATGATATCTAGAGGTGGGAAATGTGAGGGGATATTGAAATGAGAGGGGTGGTAGGTAATAAAGTGAATGGTGCCTTTGACGCGATAATGAACAGCCCGGCAGTGTCACAAAAGGTGCCAATGGCTGTTTACAATAGTGTGCTGGTACTGACCCTTATGTATGTAAGAGATTGATTTGATGTTAGGTGTGGCATGAGAAGCATGAAAATCAAGTAAATACAGTGGAGATGTGTTCCCTTTGGAGTATGTGTGGAGTCACCATTGCTGATTGGTTGAGGAATAATGTGATAAGAGATTGTTGTCAGTTGAAGAATGATGTGGTGGACTAAGACAGAAAGAGGTGTAATGAGGTGGTCTGGCCATATGGAGAGGATGGATGAAAGGCGATTTACATGAAGTATTTATCATGCGATTGTGACTGGAAGGGTTGGTAGAGGGCGCCAGAGGAGAAATTATGCCAATCAAATAAATTACCTTAACTTAAAAGTGTAATTCGTGTGGACCTTTTACTGTTAAAAACATATGAAAAGATAAATGAATGTGAAACACGCAAAAGTGTGCCAGGATTGTGGTTTGTGGCACTCAACAATCTCTGCCTACCTCCATGGGATGGGTGTGAGTGTTTATGTATGTTAAAAATTTCTTATTGCTTACAATATTTTGACATAGTACTTTGTACTATGTCAAAATGTTTGTACTTTGTACTTTCATAGTACATTTTACTTTGTGCACTTGTCATAAGTTAAAATTAAACAAGAAAATAATGTTGTGAGATCATTTGTCATGGCCAAAATATGACAAGTATTCTTTTAATAAAAAACAGTGTCTCAAGCAGTTACTGTCTTTAGTTCAAACTATTTTTATTAAAACTGTTGCACCTTGGAGTTGGTTTAAATAAATGGAATATGTAAATGATTATTCATAAGTACTCAAATCCTCATTCAGTATAACACCTTCAGTATTTAAATATTTAACTATGGTAATGAGGTGCGTTAAAATTAACAATTTAAAAATAAACTCACCAATGCTAGCTTCACATATTCAGGATCTTTGAGCCACTCCCTTGTCTGTGGGTTTTCTTCCAGCTTCTTCAGTGTTTCCTCCTCTGATAAGAATCTATCGTATCCCGGCTGTGACACCTCCTTCAACCCTTGAGCTAATTGTTGGTTGCCAGGCTCGAGTTCTAGTCCTTTCTCGTACGCTGCTATGGCTTCCTCGCGTTTACCCAAGTATGCCAGTGCACTGCCTTTCCGCGAGTACCCCTTACTCCACGTTGGGTTTAAAGCAACTGTCTGCTCGGCGTCTTCCAATGCCGCTTCATAGTAACCAAACTTAGCGTATGCAGCCGACCGATTACTAAACAAAACGTGGTTTTTTGGGTCCAAGTTAATCGCCTCCGTGTAGAATTTCACCGCTTCCTCATAGTTCCCTGATGCTAAAGCCGCGTTACCCTTTTCCTTTAAATGATTAACCTAAAACATGTTCGAAATTAAAATTGCAGACTCTTAGTTTACATTGGTAAGTAGAAGCATAGAATTAATAACCTCTTACCTGCTCCATAATTATATTTGAACACTCTTATGAATAACAATTAATAAATAACAATCACTTATTTAGTTTACAAGTTGTTTTCGGATCGATTCTTCAACTAAACGGTACGAATGAAATCTAGAAATGACACTTCAAATTCGAGAAAATTCTGTTTCTGGCTGATAAACCTTTTGTTCCACAGTATTTCTTCAGACCTAATTATATAGGTTAGGATTTTTAGCATATGTTATGTTACATCCTTTTCTAACATAACATTTTATGTTGAGCATTTCACAAATGTTTCACAATGTTCATGTTCCAGAATATTTTTTTATTATTTCATTCTCTCTTTTTACATAAAAGAGAAGGCAAAGGTTCTCCACTATGCAGCCTCGTCTGTCATTATTTTTTCCAATACATATACACTCACGCCTGTAATTCCCGAAGGGGTAGGCAGAGGTGTAACCAGTACACCCACTTTTCGCCGAATTTCGGTCCCATAATGTGATAGGGGGCGAGCCTATCGCCACACCGGGCACCATTCCAGACTCCGGGTTAATACTGAGTATTTCTAGGTAGAAACACCCCTATATCACTTTACCCGACCCGGGGATCGAACCCGAGACCTCAGCACAGCAATCGTAACGCATGCGCAATTACAACTGCGCCACCGAGGCAGTATTTTTTCCAAATCTGGGCTAAAATTGAAAGTCTTCTTTTTCTGTGGTTATATCTTATACAAAAGGCTAAAGCCATGTCTGTAGTTTTTATCCATTTAAAAGGGGGAGGTCATGACTGAATTTTCCATTCTAAAGGCCGAAGCCACGTCTGAAATAGTCAAAATTCAAAGGCCAAAGCCATGTCTAAAATAATTAATTCACTTAAAATATTCACAAATAAAACGTCACATCATATTCCCGCCATTTTCTTGATCAATGATATTCTATTCCATTTTAATAAAATCTACACTCTACAGTAACAGCAGTTCCACACGTTGGCCCCAGCCCCCACCGTGTGTGGCAACGATACTCGCCAACCCAACGACGCGACCGCGACGTGTGGATCTAGAAAATTGCATTGGTCCCAACGTTGGGGCGAGCGTTGGTACTTAGCCGGTGCGTGTAAGTTTTATCAAAGAAATCTGTGCCAACGTTCGCAATCCGTCCACATATTGGTGATTTGCTCAGTTCTTCCAATACAATAATATGGACGATAAAATTTCAAAAAAATCGGCTGATGCATGGCGCACCAATCAACAGAATATGGGAATAATTTACACAACTCAAGATTTAAAAAGAGCGAAAGTCATTAATAAGCACATATCGCTTTTATAGAAAGAAAATTAACTCTGCTCGTTCTGGATTATCGACAGAGGATATTTTTAAACCCAATTGGTTCGGTTATAAGCTAATGGACAGCTTTATTGCTCATCTGATAGATGCTTGTCACTATAATTTTTACAGTAACAAATATAAATTACAATATGCAGTCAGTACTGTAAAGGCGCTTAGATCGATTTCGATTTCTGTATCGGACATCCTCACATTGGCTCTGACGAGGCAGAACTGGCAACGTGTGTACGCCTCACAAATTAACCGACTAAGGTTGGTACCAGCGCTGGGACCAACGTGTGGAGCCAGTTAAAAATTATTATACATAGTAACAGGGTTTAATTCTTTCGCCATTAGTCGACTTTAATAATATGGCAACACTAGAAAATTTAGTTATACTCTGTGTTGCGTTTCTAATTTTTATAATCTGTGCGTGCACAAAAAATAGTAAAATCTTGCGCTGGTCTTTTTACTTCGCGAGTGTTTTATTTAATTTATATAAATCGACGTTTTTAACAACAACTCTGCATTTATCACGCGTGTGCATAATGAAATCGCGTCGGTAACGAACGTTGAGAAGCCAATAAAGAATACTGTGCAGTCGTAAATCATTGAGACGGACGCTTGTCAGTTGTCAGCATTCGTTATTTTGTGGTTCGTAATAATTGGACCTAAGACGTCGTGGGAAATACCAAATTGCCGTGATCGATGGTGTGGCGTTTTCATTGGTAATTGTTGGCGGGAAACGGTCTGCTGGTGACTGGTGACTCATAGAGGACAGGACGTTACCATGGATACGGACGATGGGGAATCCTCGAGCAGCGGGCCTATGTCCAGCCTGAACAGCTTGTTTTCCTTTACCAGTCCTGCTGTAAAGAAGCTATTGGGCTGGAAGCAGGTATTGTCTCACTGTATTGTTTAGTTTTTAACTAGCGCTTAGTAATTGGCGCGACTTACCTTATTCATTCAACTCTACATTTCAGTTTAATAGGACTGCGTTCAATTGACTTTGTGACGATTGTTTTTACACTTCTACATTAGAAAATTGTAATTTCCTACATCATTGGCATAAGTGTCATAATTACATAAAGTAATATGTTAAACGTTAACAAAGTAATAGAAAGATTATAAATTTCAACATTATTCTTTACATACATAAGTGTGTATAAATCATACATATGTATGTACAAAATTCATATATTGTTCTGTATTAATATCATATTCATAAAAATATAAATAACACCCAACAGTCACACACATAGCCTGATCCCACACTAAGATATGAGTCTTGTGTTGTGGGTATCACAAGAATATTTCAGTCTCACAACACCCAGACCCGATACAAATATCTGTCTGTCACCCAAACATTTGTCCCGGTGTGGGAATAGAACCCACAGCCTCTTGTTTCACAGCCAGCTACTTGCCTACTATGCCACAGAGGCTGTCAAATAACATTAAACAAACAGTTGACAGTTTATAGATTTGTTGTGTTGATACTGGTAACTACATTCTGACATATATTTGCAATTGGTGCCAAAAAAAATCTATTTCATTTACACTGTTGTGTACAGTATTATACCTTATTGCATAACATCCAATGCTTCCTTATCGCAAAAGCATGCAATAAATAGATACACCCAACAGTCCACACATAGTCCTGACCCTACTATAGGTCTAACCTGTATCTTGGGGTATCAAGAACAACGAGGGACTATATTCCCACAACACCCAGATCCAAATCAAACCCATGGCCTCCCTGTTCACAACTGACAACACTCCCTCTGCACCAAGGAGGCTGTCAAATTCATGGCAATACTCCAACATATCGATATTTCATGGGTTAAATTCTATTTTATTTATGATGCATATTCAGATATGTCCAATAGGGAAGGCAATTTACCTATTCTATTTATTTTTATGAAGTCCAAACACAAGATTAGCAGAGATCTCACCTGATAGATTAATCTTAAATCTTGATTAAATCCACTTAATGATATTGAGCTCAACAAGAGGTTTTTATTTTCTATATTCAATAGAATTTGCTTTGAATTTGGTCCCCATATAAACTCATTTGCAAAAAAAACGGGCACCTAAGCAATGAACCATTTCAAATGTTACTATTGGTTTGTTTGATAATTATAGGTAGTTTTACTTTCACAATTTTGTAAATTAATAAGCAAATAATCGTTTTCGTCAGTATTATCATAAAATTTTGATAAAATTTATGGGTTTTAATGCTAAAGTTCACTAGTAGTGTATGCTCGCTACTAGTGCATATGCTCGTGAAGTAAAAGTTAACAAAGATTTTTGTTTGTTTTTTCTTTAATAAAGTAAAAGCAGATAAATGTTTAGTATCGAGTGTGACCCCCTCTAGCTGAAATCACAGCTTGAATTCGTCTGGGTATGCTAGCGAGGATATCCCAGATACTTGCTTGCGGAATACGTTCCCACTCCGCGGTAATCACATTCTTCAGCTCTCTGATGGTCTGCGGAGCCGGTTGTACTGATCTCACGCGTCGTTTCAGAACGTCCCAGACATGCTCTATAGGATTGAGGTCGGGACTTCGAGCTGGCCAATCCAAACGACGAATGCCGACCTCTTGCACATACGCTTCCACATCGCCAGGCCGGTGGGCGCGAGCGTTGTCGTCCATAAAAATTGAGTCTTCGCCTAAAGCAGCCAATGCGGGTTGTGCATGAGGAATTAGAACTTCCGTTATGTATCGATGTCCAGTCAGTGAGCCATTTTCAATGAAGACTAACTCTGAACGATCCATTGAATTTATTCCTGCCCAAAACATAACAGAGCCCCCACCATAAGGTGTGATTTCTTCAAAACAAGCCTCTGCAAAGCGTTCTCCTCGTCTTCGTAGCACTCGCCGACGTCGATCTTCACCGAACAGAGATATCCTGGCTTCATCGGAGAACAATACTCTATTCCAGTCTTCTTGAGTCCATGACTCACAATTTCGAGCAAACCTAAGCCTGGCAACTCTGTGCTCACGGAGTAACTTAGGGCCGCGGGCCGGGCGATGACTGCGTATATTGGCCGCGAGAAGCCTCCTCCTGACCGTCCATAGACTAATATGCACATTTCTTACTTCTTCGAGGTTGTTCTTAAGGTCCACATACGAAGACTTGCGATTTCTCAATGCGCGACTCACAAGAAAACGATCATCCCGTGGTTGGGTACATGGTTTTCTTCCAGAACCAGGCCTTCTCTCGACGGAACCGGTGTCTTGATACCGCTGCCAGGTCCTTTGAACCGTCGAGCGACTCACACTTAGCCTCTGAGCCACGAAGCATTGGCTGCAACCCTCTTCGAGCAGCGCAATAATTTTGGTAGCTTTTAACACTTTCTCTAACATTATTGAGACAGCTAAACAGCAATAAATGAAGCTTTGACAATTAAGAATATGAAATAAATTCATAAATTTTGACTAAAAATTATGAAAACCGATATTATCTTTTGGAACTTCGCACCAAAAATGTAGGATAAAAAGTGGTTTTCTGTAAAAACGAGCATCAAACGAAAATTTGAATTTAGAACGTACTGTTTTAAACACCACGGCATTTTTAAAACCGGCCAGTAACATGTACAAATGATTGAAATCATTTTGGTACCGTATTTTTTAAAGAAGAATTAAAATCAAAACCGCCCGTTTTTTTTGCAAATGAGTGTACATTTCAATCTGACATGATACAAAAGCAAAATAGGAAATTCATAAACAGACTGATGCCCCCTACCAATAAAGCTGAAAATCAGTGCTGTAGTAAATGCTGCAGCATAAAGCTGAGCTTGATCCTTTTTGGTTTTTCTTTGTAAAGTGTATTTTATTTTTTGTAATTTGTTTTTGTTTTACTGAAAAGCCAAATAAACTCTTTCTTTCTTACCAATGCTACCTTTAGTTAAATTTATATATATATATATATATCAATGACATAGCACTATATTTCTGATCTAACATAAAATAGTATTAGTAGAACCAACATCGTCCACCTAGACAGGTAGGAAGGAGGCTTCACACAGAGGTTTGTTTTTTGTGACCACAAGGAGTATAAATACTCTTAGTGATCTCAACGAAAGATGTGATCTGACAGTATAAGTCCAGTTGTTGGAATATGCATATAAAATAAAATCAAATATTTATTGAATTTGAAATTATACATTATTTTGATTCAGTCAATCTTTTTTTATTCTACTCCCAGTTTGGAATGCAGTTTCACTAGATCTCACATGTTTCATAGACATAAGTAAGCCACCAATAGACCCATAAGGCAATGTACAAATAAGTTCTATAAAAAAAAAATTGCTTTTCACAAGGGGCGCATACCAAACTCCACTCTGCTTGTGTGTTGTTTTTGTACTATTTAATAATAAATATACACTCTCTCTTTTATACTACTGGTACTGGGCAGATGTTGTCCTGCCATAGACCACCTTCTCTGTGGCCCGCATTTGCGTAGAAAAATAAAAATCTCAGATCTCGACAACAGCGCCACCTTTAGGATCTAAAACTATCCTATCTTTTAGGTGGAACCCAACCACACACATACAAAATTTTATTGAAATCAGTTAAGCAGGTTCAAAATCTATAACGGACATAGGTAGAACAAATGTTGTTGTTTTATTTAAATAGATAAGCAGGCCTGTATGATTGTGTTGAGTAACATGAAATGATTGTCTTTCGCTACTTGATACTCTATCTATCACAGGTGCAGTGTGGTCACAGAATAAAACAAACCTTGCCTGAATAAAAAAAAACCTGGCTCGTAAAGTTTTTGATATAAACTACAGACCTATTTCTCTACTCAGTATTTTATCTAAGATTCTGGAGAAAATTGTCAACAAGCGTCTAATAAAGTTCATAGAAGATCTTGGCATACTGTCTCCTCGGCAATTTGGGTTCAGACAAAACAAGTCTACCGAAGATGCCGTTACTCTACTACTAGACTTAATTTCGGGCTACCTAGATAACGGAAATTGTTGCATAGGCGTCTTTCTTGATTTGGCTAAAGCTTTTGACACTGTGTCATCGAAGATTCTTTTGAAGAAACTAGAATACTTTGGTGTCAGGGGCTTAGCTCTGAGATGGTTTGAAAGCTACTTATCAAGCAGAACACAGTTAGTTAAGGTAGGTGCACACAAAAGTCAACAACTTCCTATCAAATACGGAGTCCCTCAAGGGAGTATATTGGGGCCCACACTATTCATAATATACATGAACGACATACACAACCAAAAACTAAAAGGTGCAGAAATCATTTGCTACGCAGATGATACTATAGTTCTGTTTAACGCCAAAGACTGGGACCAAACTTATGATCACGCTGAATATGGTCTATCAGTGATTACAAAATGGTTAGAAGCTAATTTGTTAACCCTTAACTATAAGAAAACTAAGTACATTTGCTTTCACAAAACTTCTGCTTCTAAACCCCCAACCAACAAAATAATCAAATCTCACAACTGTCCTGTGGAAACCCAAGACAAATGCAAATGCTATAGCATCGAACGCGTTAAAGTCATCAAGTACCTGGGTATAATGTTAGATCAGAATTGTAACTTTAAAGCACACATACTATACGTATCAAAACGCATTAGAAAAACAGCTGCCGTTCTTAAAAAACTTCGAGACTCCGCCAGCAAAGACTTATTAAAACGCATTTACCTGGCCATTAGCCAACCGCTATTAAGTTACTGCATAACTGTCTGGGGCAGTGCATCAAAAACGTCACTATTGGACGTCGAAAGAGCGCAAAGGTCGGTATTAAAAACAATGCTTAAAAGGCCTTTCAGACATCCAACTTCTGACCTTTACAAAGAAGCTCAAATACTCACGGTCCGACAACTCTTTATCCTCAGACTAACACTATCTACGCACAAACAACTAATCGGCACAGACACATACAAGGAAATGCTTCAACAAAGGGTATTCAAACTTACTTTACCATGCATCCACACTTCCTTCGCACGTAGATTCGGTTTTTTCATAAGAGCACGTACTTACAATACTGTAGTCAAAGTTTGCAACGTTAAACACTGTTCTGCACGTGAAGCCAAAAAGTTACTCATCAAATGGTTGCTTACTCTGAACTACAAACACACAGAATCTGTATTGGAATAATTTTGCTTCTCGCTACTGATCTCACATTAATTAGGCTACCGAAATGAAACACTTTGTGCACCAAGCCCCCTGGGGTGAGGGCAATAACTAATAGTGAAAACACTAGTTTAACACAACACTGTTATTGCCTTGTACATTATTTTTCTTATTTTTTATACTCGTTTTCTATTTTTGTATTTTAGTTATATTATTATTATTATCTTTATTTTCAACTAGCATTGTGTAAGAACGATTAGTTGACGCTTTGTAGTGAAATGCGTTTTTATTTATTTTAGTTTATATAAATGTTTAATTCAGTTCCATAATTTAAATGTTTAAAATTATCTTAAAATATTGTAACACTACAATATTATAATCTTTGCTACTGTTTGTGTAACTCTATAAATATAAACATTTTCGGGTACCCCAAGATACAGGCAGCGCCTAGTTTGGGGACCTCTGTTAACAACGTAAAATTTAATTCAGATATGCAATTTATGCTTTACATTATGTTTACTGTAACTTCTACTTAACTCTGTGTTTTTGTTGCAATAAAGTTTATTTTATTATTATTATTATATTTATATTTTATCTTATCTCCCTGTGAAGGGGTGAAATAACCAGCAGTGCGGGCCGAGGCCAAGCACTAAAGGTTTTATATGTTATATGTAGATGATATAGATGATGATGATAAGAATTTTCGAGTGATACGGCACGTGTTGAGTATTGTGGCTTTTTGGAGAAGATGTTGTATATGTGTGGGCATGTTTAAGGTTTTCAGGGATTGATTAAGGCTTTTTGGGATTATACCAGTGGAAGATAAGACTATTGGGATTATGTGGACTGTATGTGCTCTCCACTGTGTTTTCAGCTCTATTGCAAGATCTTGGTATTTTGTAAGCTTATCTGATATTGTAGTCTGTAAGTTGTGTGTGTTGGGTATGGCTATGTCGATGAGATATATGTAATTGCTATTTTTGTCATGAACAGTTATGTCTGGTCTATTGTAGTGGATGGTTTTGTCAGTAATGATTGTCCGGTCCCAGTAAATCTTGCAGTGTTTATTTTCAAGTACAGTCTCCGGTTTATACTTGTAGTACGGAACTTTTTTATGTATAAAGTTATATTGATGGGCGATGTGTTGATGGATAATTGCGGCTACCTGGTCGTGTCGGTGTTTATAATCCGTTTGTACCAGAGACTTGCACGCACCTGTTATATGTTGGACTGTTTCGGGAGCAGAATTACAATGCCTACAATAGTCTGTTGTTTGATTAGGATCTTTAATAATGAATTTTTTATAGTTTCTGGTGAGTATAGTTTGGTCCTGAATTGCGAGCATAAAACCTTCGGTCTCCGGAAACAATTCACCTCTTTTGAGCCACTCGTTCGACTTTTCTTTGTCGACGTAGTTTTGGGTCAAATCGGTTCTGTGTCTTCCATGCAAAGATTTTTGTGCCCATTTCAGAATTTTTTGTTGTGTGTCTATGATTGTTTCGTTAGGTTGGGTGTTTGTGTCTCTGAGATTAAGCGGTGTAAGTTTATTGTCAACGTTTGATGCATGTTTGTGGAGGGATGAACGTTGTGATTTAGTATGGAAATAGTGTCTTAATGATGTTATTTGTTTATTATGTAAATTTTGTATGTCTATTAAGCCTCTCCCCCCTTCATGACGTGGTAATATGAGTCTTTCTATAGCAGATTTTGGGTGATGTTTTCGATGCTTTGTCATGTGTGTGTTTATAATTCTTTGTAGTTTTTTAAGATCTGTCTGTGACCAGTTGATGACTCCAAAAGAGTATGTTAATATCGGGATGGCAAATGTATTTATGGCTTTTACTGTGTGTTTTGAGTTTAGGTTAGTTTTTAAAATCAGATTGATACGATGTTTGAATTTTTTTATCAGTTCTTGTTTTGTCTCTTTTTGGTGTATTCTGCGCGATTGTTTGAAACCTAAATATTTATAACTGGTAAATTCGTCCATAGAGTCAATGTTTTCACCTGTCTCAAGTGTGTAGTTATTGGGTTGTATTTTGCCTTTGTGTATTGAAAGTATTTTACATTTGTCTACTCCGAAATGCATATGAATATCATTTGAAAACTGTTGGGTAATATCTGCTAGTTTAAAAAGATCAGTTTGACTAGTGGCGAAAAGTTTAATATCATCCATATAAAATAGATGAGAAAGAGTAAATTGAGAGTCGTTAGAATTTAAATTGTATCCAATGTTGTTTTTGTTAAGAAGGGCAGAGAGAGGGTTAAGTGCCAGACAAAACCATAATGGGCTCAACGCATCTCCTTGAAAGATCCCCCTTAGTATGCTAATATGATCTGTTGTGATGGGATTAGTATCAAGTTTAAGTTTTAATGCCGTTTTCCAATTTTGCATAGAAGATTGAAGAAATGAGATAATTGTAGGGTGGATTTTATATATATAAAGGACTTCCAACAGCCAGCTATGTGGGACCGAGTCAAAGGCTTTACGATAGTCAATAAACATAGTGTGAATATTTTGTTTATGCTTATAAGCGTCATTAATTGTAATTGCGTCTATTGTTAATTGTTCTTTGCATCCTTGACTGTTTTTTCGGCAACCTTTTTGTTGTTCTGAAAGTAAGTTATTCTTATCAATGTGATTGTAAATTGTTTCACTAATGCATGCTGTCATAATTTTGTAAATGGTTTGGAGGCACGTGATGGGTCGGTATTTAGCAGGATTATCAGTGTCATTATCTTTAGCTAGCAAGTAGGTTACTCCATGTGTAACATAGTCTGGCATCGTGTCTGGTGATTTAATGAATGTGTTTAGATGTCTGTGTATAAATGTATGTGTGGATGAAAATTTCTTATACCAATAGTTGTGTATGTTATCGGTTCCTGGAGACTTCCAGTTATGAGTACGTTTGATGATATTTGTGACTGTGTTTAAGGGTATATCTTCAAACTCCATTGCAGGGATGTCTGTAGCAGTTTCATAGATACTATCTAACCAGTCAGCGTTTCTTTTATGTTGCAGGGGATTTTCCCATAAATCGGACCAGAATTGTCGGAGTTGTTCAACGGGCGGTGCCAATGGGTTGCGTTTATCGGAACCTCTATTATCATGTGAATTAATTTCTCTATAGAAAACCCTTTCGTTATAAATAAATTGTGTGTTTTGTCGTTTACGAGCCGTACATGTGTTATACCTTTTGAGTCTACTAGCCGCTGTACTTAACTTTTGTTTAATTGTGTCTAGGAAATGTATTAATTCTGTATTCGTGTTTTCATACTGTGCGTGTGTCTTGTATTTATTTTTTATAGTTTCTACAGTAGCTATAATTTTTCGTCTTTTATTTCCTTGTATGTATTGTATCAAATGTGCTATTTCTATTCTAAATGTATTTATTTTGTTTTCGAGTCTTCTTTGCCATGGTGGCTTAGACTTTTTGTATGGATGTAATGCTGCAATTATTTTTGCTCCATTACATACGGCGGCCGTATAAGCTGCAGAATATATTATGGTTTGGAAAGTGGTATAATCCTGATCAGCATTCAAGAAATTTGGTAATATTGTTGTATTTATGTATTCTGTAATAGTAGCGAGTTTTTTTGATGTTCTTTGTTTTGGGATATGGGGTCTAGAAGTGGGATTAGTGGCTTTAAATTGATCTAGTGCTATGATAAACTGCTGGTTGATCTTATCATGATCTAGTTTGTAGCTGCTTAGCAGCGTATTGTTGGAAGGGTTTTCATGTGATTCAGTAGTATTGGGTTGGGACGATGGGTTTATAATTTCTTCAAGTGTGTTTGTTTGTGTACAATTTGTTTCATGTAAGTTATTATCTGTTTGTGTGTGTATTGGAGTATGTGCAGTAATATTGAGATTTGTGTGACTGACTGTGTGTGATGTTTGTATTGCGACTTCGTGTCTTATTTGCGCTATTCTTTCATTGGATACCATCTTATTATTAATTATGACCCGTTTTTGGTCTGACAATCTTTGTTCGGAGATATGGGATAAGTGGGGAAATACAGTGTAAACTCTATATAGCGACACTGAAGGGACTGTGCATTTTATGGCGTTATAGAGAGTTGTCGTTAAATGGAGAGAAGAAACATCAGAATTAGAAAAATAAAAAGTTTATTTCTGACTATTGTTAGTAGTTATGTGCATAAAAAAGAATGTTATTTGAACGCTATTGAGTATAATCTGTTATTTTTGTCTGACGTCTTTTGCTGCACCAGTAATTTTGTTGTATTTTTTTAGTTATTTTATTAATATCTAGCAATACTGAGGCATCTTGGTTATAAAGGAAATATTTTTCCAATAATTTTGCTGCTTCCAGAGCTTCTTTAATGCTCGGCGGAAGCTCAGGCTCATCCGTCTCATCTTCTTCATCACCTTGTTCTTGATCCTCAGTTTTCTCACTGAATCCAAAATTTCTTCGTCTGTGAGTGAAGCCGTTGTAAGCAGGCGGTCGTCCACTTCAATGTAGGTTTGAAGATTTACCGTATTTCCTGCCATGTTGAATTGTTGAATCCACTCAGTTAATGGAAGGTCGTCGTCGCTTTCAAACTCAGATTCTGTTTCCACCTCATCACTCGTAGAATTGGTACAAAGTCCAGCATGTCGAAAAGAGTGCTGTATAGTTGTGGGTGTCACTTCTTCCCAGGCTTTAGATAAAAAATTTACTGCATGCAGCATATTAACAGAAGTTTTACCCTCAGATTCGACTAGCTCCATCAATAATTTCCTTCTGTAGTGACCCTTGAGGCTTTTAATCACACTCTGGTCCATTGGCTGTAAGACACTAGTCGTATTTGGAGGAAGAAATGCCAACTCTATGTTTTGAAGGTTTGATATAAAAGGGTGGGCAGGGCAGTTGTCAACAAGAAGTAAAATTTTTCGTCCCTTTAATTCTGCATCCCACTTTCGCACTTCTTCTTCAAAAAGTTGACTGGTCATCCAAGCTGATTTATTAGCTTTATACGTCACTGGCAATTTTTTGATGTTCTTAAAACAGCGCGGATTTTTCGATTTGCCTATTATTAGTAGCTTTTTTTTCTCTGTGCCATCCATATTAGCAGCCACAAGCACCGTAATACGTTCCTTGGAAAGCTTTCCTCCCACACACTTTTCCCCTTTAAATTTCAGAGTTTTATCTGGAGTCAACTTATAGAAAATTCCTGCTTCATCAGCATTGAAAATGTCACTTGGGGCGTATTTTTCTATGAATTTTGACCACACTCTGTTAATCCAATCATGAGTCACATTTGTATCAACACTTCGTGCTTCCCCACTTATTTTACCATAGTTGATATGATGACGCTGCTTGAATTTTCCGAGCCATCCTTCTGATGCTTTGAAAGAAGTTAAACCAAGTTCAGCAGCAAAATTCTCCGCCTTAGCTTTCACGAGCGGCCCCGAGATAGGCATATTATTCTGGCGCTGTCGATGAAACCATGATAGTACAGCTTTATCCAAATCTTCGTATATAGGTTTCTTTAATTTTTTGGAAGATTTTCCCTCGCCCGCAGCGTGGAGGATTTTTTCTTTATTTTTCCATATTGTGGACACGGTAGAGCGACTAAATCCAAAGCGTTTGCCAACATCACTTATCTTCTCTCCCGTTTCTATTGCGCGTATCAGTAAAACTTTTTCGTCAATACACAGTGATTTTCTTTTAGTAGCCATGTTTACAGTTTGCAAGTTTGTGAGCAACTAAGAATATGATAAGGTATAGATAATCCATGACTCCTAGTTATGAATCATGGTCAATAACAGTCTACACGTGCAAGCAATCCCAATTTGTAAACAAAAGAATGAATTTCTTAGAAAGTTCGGTATGCATGATGCCGACAGTCGAGTTTATTGCGGGCTAGGATAATAAAGCGACAATAGATCGTACACAGCTGCGCAGTTTTTACTAATTTTAGCAACTTAATTGTTGTCGTTATTGAGAGTGGGTGTAATGCTATATAGAGTGAAACATTGTATGAAAAACAAGCTAAACCAACCAAAGCCAATTGATTTCGACGCTTAAGAGAGTTTGTCGTTAAATAGAGTGACGTTACATGGAGTTTACACTGTAGTTCTATAAATCTACTATGCATTTTTTTACGGCAGGCTGTTAAATTACTTTCGAGTTCTGTCACTTCAAAATAAATGCGTATAATAGTCTCGTTGACATCGTTCGACCAGGTCATTCGCCCTGTGTTTTTAATTATTGTGGTGGGTGGTTGCTCATTACACTGCAAGTAAGTTGCAACATCGCCCCTGATTTCAGTGAGAACCGATGTTGGCAGTAACTTATTATTTATGATGGCACGTCGTTGGTCGCCTACTCTCTGTTTAGATACTTCCATATCTGGATATTTGTCTGTAAATGTACTGTGTAGCAAGTCTAGGTATCCTCGGGTATTTGTTTCTAGTTTGGTGGTGATGAGATATGTGCGCCATATGAACTTGTTCATGTCATCTGTCCATTTTAATCTCGCACGTTTAGAACCTGTAGTGGGTCTAGGGTTAACGGCATCTGCCTCCACGACAACACTTACAGGTGATGATGTTAATGATGATGATCGTGACATGTTTCCTTTTTGAAGTGGGTTGGGAGATGAGTTGGGTGAAGGAAAAAGACTATGAAGTGATGAATTTGTTGGAGAGGAACTATGCATATGATGGGTGATATCGGCTGTAGTATTCTTGTCGGTAGGAGCCCGCCTGTTCAGCTCCTCACCGCCGATGGTTCGCATGCTGAAGCATCCAGCATCGGCCCCAGATGCGCCCCGGCGATCCCCGGGCAGCGGCCGCAAATTATATCTCTTATTATTCATTATCTCCATAAGGGTTACCTTTACCTTGTTGGCTGCGTAGGTTTCAATATTACGCATATCCGCCCCCCACGTGGTCTGGTGTTCGACTCGGACGTAAGGTAGGATTTTGGGGGGCTTATTATTATTATTATTATATATTCTGTGGATACTAGTGTTGATCATACATTTATCTAAACTATTGTACTGTACTATTTTAAATCCCAAAAAGATCTAGTAATGTAACATATTTCCTTTTCCGCATAGATATTCAGGTACATAGCGTCCTGAAGTACACGGCCTCGTATTACTGATTAATGACTAAACCCATTCTTGGATTTGTACACGTCGTTTCCAAGAAATGTGATTCATTGAACTGTTTATTTATTTACCTATCCCGTACGTGGCATGCTATTTTGAAACTCAAACTAATTGAGTGTTCCTGAGTGGCCTACAAAAAGAAGAAAAACTAAGTCATTATTACGCAAATAGGACTTTATTTTTAATTTGTTGTTATTGGTCTTATAGATAATCTTATTTAATTTTGGGTGTTTCCACAGGCAGAGGTTGTGAGAGGCCTTACAAATCCCTCTCCTGTCACCAGATACAGTCAGGATTGCACATCGTATGATAGTTGGGTAGAAAAACACGAGATTAACACTTCTTTTTTTTTTATCGTGGCTCGGCAAAGTGACCACACTGCACCTGATGGTAAGTGCAGTGCCATCCAGTTATAGTATCAAGTAGCGAGTGATAATCTATCCCTCGCTACTCAATACAATCATGCCGGCCTGCTGTGTAGCTTCTTCACACTACGCCTAAAGGACCCAGGATCATTGGAATAAGGGTACACGGTAGCTGGCAAACTGTTCCACAGCTTGATGGTGCGGCAAAAGTACGAGTTTGTAGGGCTCCGCAATCCAGTACGCGTGGTTCTGGTATGGAAGGGAGAGGATGGGATAAGATCAAACAATTCTTCAGAGCATTCGCCATGATACAGACGGTAGAACTAAGCGAGGAAATATCCCTACGCAGCTGTAGCGGCTCCAGGCTGTTACTCTCGTCTGCATCATTCACAATGCGGATGGCCCGCCGCTGCAACCCATCCAAGGCATCGAGAAGGTATTTTGCGGAACCGTCCCAGAGGTGCGAGCAGTATTCAATTCCCGCACTTGCGCTTTATATAAGTGGTGGAGCTGACCGGGCGTGAAAAACCGCCGCACCCTGTACAGGATTCCGACCCTGCGGGAAGTGGCGGATATTACGCCCTCGATGTGACTCCTTGGATTAAGATCGCAGCGGATATCCATACCTAGGACACTAAGGTCATTCCGCATTGCGAGTGGACCACCCTGAAGAACGGGGATGGGAGAAAACGAGGATTTCTTGCACGAAAACGTGCACACCTGGGTTTTCTTGGCATTAAACTCAACCCGATTCCTGGTACCCCATGATGATATGAGATCCAAGGCTTGGTTGAGCTCAATGACAAGATCCTCGCGTCTCCTCTCAGTATCCGCCCGGCAACCAGGAGGCTTGCTGCAATAACGCCCATGAACCGTGCTGTCATCTGCATAGCAATGAATGTTGCCAAGCGACAACATATCATTAATATGCAGAATAAACAAGGGGGGCGAAAGCACAGGACCTTGTGGTACTCCGGCATTTACTGACATGAGCTGCGAAGCGTGTCCATCAACGAGGACACGTATTCTACGCTCATGCAGAAAGCCGGAGATCCACTTGCACAGGTTGTCGGGCAGACCGTATGACGGGAGCTTGGAGAGAAGGCCGCGATGCCAGACCCTATCAAACGCCTTGGCTATGTCGAGACTCACAGCCAGAGCCTCGCCATGCCTGTCTATGGCCTCGCCCCAGTGATGCAATACAAACGCTAGAAGATCACCCGTTGATCGGTTATGGCGGAAACCATACTGTCTGTCACTGATCAACGAGTGATCCTCCAGGTAACGAACTAATTGGCTGTTAATTAGTCGCTCCATGACTTTACAAATCTCTGAGGTGATGGCGATTGGGCGGTAATTGTTAGGGTCTGACCGATCACCCTTTTTGGGGATCGGCTGCAAATTGGCCTCCCTCCACGATTCAGGCACAACACCTGAGAGGTAGGACGATCGGTATAGGCGCGTCAGTGCAGGAGACAACTCCGCTGCACACTTTTTGAGAACAAGCGTTGGGATACCATCCGGACCACTGGCCTG
This sequence comes from Laothoe populi, assembly GCA_905220505.1. Classification (NCBI taxonomy): domain Eukaryota; kingdom Metazoa; phylum Arthropoda; class Insecta; order Lepidoptera; family Sphingidae; genus Laothoe; species Laothoe populi. Next base: position 1,325,692 of record HG992155.1, on the reverse strand, counting down.
ATACGGATATCAGGCATTGTGTGACCGCAACCGGGCAGCGTAGGTGGTAAATAAGCATTGCAGTCCTCGAGTCTCGAATTAGCCACGAAGAGGTTTGCCAGTAAATCGGCCTTCTCTTGCGAGCTATGGGCCAGTGTTTCATTACGATATCTCAGCGGTGGCAGCGAAGGGCGACAGAAATTAGACTTCAGAGTTTAATAAACTATTGCCAGTTCGGAATGCAGTTATCCGTGGTGAAGAATCTGGCAAGAAACCCCATAGTTGCTCTTTTAAACACAACACAATCTAAATTACTATAACTGATACTAATTACAGTTTCTCATCACGTTAACTTATTACTTTAAACAGTATTTCGGCATTACGACCTCTAAGTTACTAGCTATTCAAGATTAAATATGGAATTCTCCCTAATGCCAAGGCGCAACTTTTTATTGTAATATTTTCTATTGTGCGTTGTGCCTCACTCTGTGCGCGAGATCACCCGATAAACTACTCAAACTCACCTTCAAAATAGCAAAGCAAGTGACGGTACAGATATTTTACAATAAAACGAGCTATTTAAAAGTTCAATTGAGTATCCGTTTTCGTGTTGCTCTGACATATAGTTATTTTTCATTCATCTTAATACTCCGGGAGGTAGTGTCAAAATTTCATGGGTCATTTCAGCATAAGGTACCTTTATTGAATGTGGTAGATTTTACTTAATAAACAAAGAATAAAATTGTCAGCTGACGCGACTCTGTGGCGTTTGGGCGTGGCAGATCGAAAAACTCTTAAGAAAAACTTATTTTTGTAGTCATTTCAGCAAAGCTGAAACTTCGTAGATTATTTATTTACATTATTTCTGTCATGATAAAATGTGTCAGCTGCACGGGATAGGTGGAAAACTTTGTCAGTTTCCCATGTTAAAATGTATGAAAAATAAGGAAAATCGGGTGATTTCAGCAAAGCTGAAAATCATTTGTAAAATAGTTTACGACCTAAATATTGTATTTATAAGTGTCAGCTGGTATTAAAATGTGGCAAAACCTGTTAGCTACCATTTCAAAGCGCAGCGTAGCGTTCAGGCCCGCGCGGTCCAATACATAATGTAACATCGCAGCTAACACATTTTTCCACTTTTTATTGGCAGCTGACAAATCGTTTCGTATTCTTTATATAATAAACTGGGAGTGTTATCATTTATATAGTTGCTGATATCACATTACTAACTAAATGTGGTTGAAGAGTAAAACGGCACGAAACATGATATTATAATGTTACAAATAATGGATAACAGTATCTTTTATAATTTGAAAATGTATCTTATATGAAAATATGATTTCAAGCAGCAAAGACTATGTTTTCTAATGGTACACACATATGATATCAAGCACTCCACGATCTTTTACAATCAAATTAAACGAATTCTTTTCTACTCTTTAGTTTTTTTCGCAAGATGGCAACACTGAGCGGAGCATTGGCTCAGTTTCTTGACTATTCCCCAAACGAACAGTCATAAACGAAAATAATTTAAGGAAGTGTCGTATTATACGAAAATGACGAAGCCTTATTGTAATTTTTGTTTACAAAGTAAGCCAAAGTTGACGGCACTCTCAGAAATTACTTTTAAAAAGTCTAAAATAGTTTTAGCAATTCGCGAGAAAAACAATTTATCCTTGAAAGATGTCGTATTACCATCAGCAACATTAACTAGCAACCATTTGTATCATCGCTCGTGCTACCAGCGTTGCCACAAAAATATAGATCATCTCTAGAATCATCAAATATTTCAACGTCATCCACAGAAAATTCAGAAACTAAGTAATTATAGTTTGCCAATAAATTATAAAATATTTTCAGAAGTATGTTTTGTAGAATATCAAAGTAAAAATTACGCACGTTTATGATATTTTAATTAAATTCATTCAACATTTAATTAAAATATTTTTTTTTCTAACAACAATAATAGCAAAGTATTATTGTAGAAAGTTTAAAATAAGGTTTTATTATATAAATGTATAGTAAAGCTATTTTTTGTTTTTATTTTACGGTAATATGAAAGCTATAAAATATTATTTTTAAAGTGTGGATTGAAGCCTCGTTTCATACATTTGCATGAAGCAATACATTATAATTACAGCTGTATTTTTTAGAAAAATATATTGTTGTTCGAAAGATTTTCATATATATTTTTTTATATTTAAATTGCACAAATACATATTTTATTTAAATATTTTCTTGGAATTCGTTTTATACATTTATCGACTATTTTTCATCAGATGGACCATATCAGTGACTTTTATTTTATATAAATTACTTTAACAAGCAGTGATAGCCTAGTTGGTTGCGGTACAGACTGTGAATACAAAAGTCTTATGTTCGAAACCCTCTAAACCTAAACACCTCTGACTTTTCTAAACTTATGTGTGTATTAAAATGTTAATTATCGCTTCCTTTAACGGTGAAGGAAAACATCGTTAGGAAATCTGGCATACCTGAGAATTCTCATACGAGTTTCGAAAGCTGCGAAGATACATTGTTCATTGTACCGCGCGCGCTTGATCGCTACGCTGCGCTTTGAAATGGTAGCTAACAGGTTTTGCCACATTTTAATACCAGCTGACACTTATAAATACAATATTTAGGTCGTAAACTATTTTACAAATGATTTTCAGCTTTGCTGAAATCACCCGATTTTCCTTATTTTTCATACATTTTAACATGGGAAACTGACAAAGTTTTCCACCTATTCCGTGCAGCTGACACATTTTTTCATGACATAAATAATATAAATAAATAATCTACGAAGTTTCAGCTGTGCTGAAATGACTACAAAAATAAGTTTTTCTTAAGAGTTTTCCGATCTGCCACACCCAAACGCCACAGAGTTGGGTCAGCTGTCAATTTTTTTCTTTGTTTATAAAGCAAAAACTATCATCTAAAATTGAAATAAATTGTGCTGAAATGGTCCGGGTAAATTTGACATTACCCCCCGGACCATAAGCTTCTCCCAAATCTTTCCACAGGTTCCGATTGTGACGTTTTCACAATATGACTCTAGACAATGTTTGGCCGTCTTGCCACCTTCAGAACCTTCTAGTTTTGCCGATTTCCGATTTACATCTGTATGGTCTGCACAATTCAATTTCAACTTTTTAATTAATATTAAATAATTTTAAACTGCTTTCACGATGCGACTTCCCCAAACATTTTCACTTCTGTTACCCTTCAGCCGACTTCAAAAGCAAGAGGTTCTCAATTTCTGTCTATTTTTAAGGACATTCAGCGCTCTAATTGAGATGTAATGTAACCCATTAAAGAATAACAATTCATCCACGATTCTTCTGACCGATATTGATGAACGAATGTGATCCTTGTGCTTGCTATATTGTAAGCTTATTAGGGTCTTCGAATATGATTCACCAATATCGCAATACCGATTTACTAACTGGATATGACACCGAGTGTTCCCGAAACAGGATTCATGGGGATGAGTCATGGGTTTTACCAAGTGTATGGCAATCGTAATTCAGATTATACAAGTACCAAGGATGGAACTAAGTATTTTAAATTTGTTATGAATTGATTTATTATATTAACGGCGGCGTATCTCACCTCCTGTTATGTGCGTATCGGATATACTGGCACACAAGTGTTACAAAAATCTAAATCAATATGCGGTGCTACGTGCTAGGTGCGTAAAATCTATACGCGGCTGGGATACCCTACACATTTGTTGTTTTCGTCGGGACTCCGCACACAGCGAGTGTTTTACGGTAGGCAGCGGCTTTGCTGTGCCCTGGCATTGCAGAAGTCTATGGGCGGTGGTGACTACTTACCATCAGGTGGCCCGTCTGCTCGTCTGCCTATCGAGACACTAAAAAAAAGTGTGTTGGATCGTATGAGTGTAGCCCCCAATCTTTCTCTTTAAAACGCCCCCTGCCTGTGGCGCCGCATAGGCGATCGCGGAAGACACCTAGCGTGTTGCAAGCCGGAAGAAAAGATAAAATGCATTGTAGTAGAGACCGCAGTCAAACTTTTATAAAATCTCGTATACCCGAAAGGGTAGATTGAGGTGCAAATGCAAGCTTAGATTCATTAAAAGGCCTGTTACTACAAATAACCCAACAGTCACACTCATAGTTTGGATCCTACACTAGGTAAAACCTGTATCGTGGGTATCATGAACTACGAGGGACTACGGTCCCACAACACCCAGATTCGAAACAAAAATCTGTCACACCAATATTTTGACTCGGGTCGGGAATGAAACCTACAGCCTCTCGTTCCAAAAACAGCTTCTCGCCCGCTACGCCACGGAGTCAGTTAATGTCGAATTAAAGAAATTGTACGTAAAAAAAACATGCGGACATATTTATTGTGAGGGCATCTAAGACCCCAAAGAGTACAACAGGCTGCGTAGGCATCGCCCAGGCTTTGACGAGTTTACATAGATCTTCCTACATGTGCCGTAGAAGGGCACTGCAGGGTTTTTAGTCTGTATACCGGTGTATGACTATGTTTGTGGCAATTTAACTGTATTTATTATAAAAAATACATAAGATTTGTCTTAACATTTTATTTTGTTATCTTATAACATAAACATGGTAGCTTTCCTGGAAAATGTATTAGAGGTAATTTTTATCCTCATTGTGTCCTTAAGAACTGGTTTCTTTTACATTCTAAAAAATAATTTTGTTTCGTTCAGTAATCAGTGGAGTACCAAGAAATATTACTAAGGAAAATGGTCAATTTTCTTAATAACAAATTTGCGTTATTTTGTTAGGTGTATTGCGTCATACTTTTGGAAATACTATCTAGCGATGATATGATCGGGCGATAATAGTTATTCTCAGGATATGCTGTCTTTAACAGCCTTCAAAAAGGGGGGTATTATTTTGAGTCTTATTTTTTTTCTATCCTGGCACGGCAAAGTGACGTCACTGCCCCTGATGGTAAGCGCAGTGCTGTCCAATTAGAGTATCAAGTAGAGACAATTTATCCCTCGATACTCAACACAATCATACCGGCCTGTAGCTTTTTCACACTACGCCATGGCAAGAAGGTGAAGAAGCGGTCGACAGGTAGTGTCAGAGTACTCAACACAAACAAAGGCCGCAACACGGCCAAACACCGTACCCCATCGTAGCGTTTACACACATGAAATCATTAGTCATACTTACACATACATAAATTCACTTATACCTGTCTCTTATTGAGGTAAGCAGTCAGTGATTGTTTTGAGTAGCGAGGGATAGATTGTCTCTCACTACTTGATACTCTAACTGGACGTCACTGCGCTTACCATAAGGTGCAGTGTGGTCACTTTGAAATAAAAAGAAAAATATTGGAGTGCTACGTGCTGCAATACATAAGTATATTTTATAATAGACGAGGTCTGGAAACGAGCGGCTAACTTGATCGCTTTATGCACTTCCTCAATACCAGTCATAGGCATAGTGCGCTGATGACTTCCGAGGAAATAATATTAGGCAAACCCTTGTTTAAAAGGAGACTCCAAGAATATAACATGACCAATTGAAATAATCGTGTTTTCCAGTCTCCATGGCGCAGCCGACGAGTAGCCGGCAGTGAAACGAGAGGCCCTGGGGGTTCAATTCCCGCACCGAGATTAATGTTTGAGTTTGACCGATATTTGTTTCGGGTCTGGGTGTTGTGGGACCGTAGTCTCTCGTAGTTCTTGATACCCACGATACAGGTTTGACCTAGTGTGGGGTCAGAACTATGTGTGTGACTGTTGGGTGTGTTATAACATAGTGATACTGAGTCTATCACTTGTCAATCTACCCGTAAATATTTTGTAAGTGACCCCCGATAGAGTGACTAAGGCGGAAGTCATTGGATAAATTATCGTCTTATTAAAAGTACCCTTACACACATTTCTATGAGACAGTCTTACAAACCCGGTCGAGTCTGCCCAGTCAATTTTGTCTACAGCATGACTATCACTTAATCCTGATCGCACGTTGCACCTTTTGTCTTTAGATCATAGCTTCGAGTCGGTCAACTCCTCACTAAGTGTCATCAACATACGGGTCACTTTAGTTGAAAATTGAAAGAATTGCGCGTTACCGACGCCGTGATGCCGGCCATAATGGATCAGGAAATTCGATAGGATTTTGCTCTTGCAAGTTACGCTATATTTATATGTGAATAGGTGTTGTTTTTGGCTGTAACCAGCTGATCACCCGTAGAGCTACCGATCTATCATTACCATAAGGTAACGTCAAATATCCTGCCCTTTTTCAGGGTGATGAAGAAGAGAAATGGGCAGAGAAAGCGGTCGACAGCCTCGTCAAGAAACTTAAGAAGCGGAAAGGTGCTATCGAAGAGTTGGAAAGGGCTTTGTCGTGTCCAGGAACACCGTCTAAATGTGTCACCATACCACGATCGCTTGATGGAAGGTTACAGGTTGGTGATGAGATATCTTCTTACTTTTAGGTAAATTGATAGGCAAGTCACGTTCAACTAGCTACCTCTTCATGAAACACAATTCCAGACGCATCTAGATAACGTATTATTGTGTTGACAAAATAAGCCGAAGCACTTGATTTTACTCCAATTAATTTTCTTTATGTTATGGATGCTTGTTTTATTATTTTTAATGCAATAATCTTGTAATGGATATTGCTAAATATATGAATTATATGTTATTTATGATTAAACATATAGCAATAATTATATTTCTTTTTAAACACTTCATTCATGTATTGTTAAATATCGCTTGCTTTAACGGTGACGGAAAACATCGTGACGAAATCTCACTTGAGAATTCTTATACGAATTTCAAAGGTGTGTAAAGTCTACCAGCCCGCATTAGGCCAGCGTGTTGGGCTAAGGCCTAACCCCTGTCATTAGAAGAGAAATCCCGCACCCAGCAGTAGGACAGTGTTTAATACAGGATTAGCATCATTTAAACTCCTATGCATTTAGTTGTACAAAAATATTAAACAGGGACTTAACCCACAATAGACTTCAGTTTAAAGCCATATAACCAGGGTTATTCGTGTTCTTTCCAGGTTTCACATCGCAAAGGGCTGCCGCACGTGATATACTGTCGTGTGTGGCGATGGCCCGATCTTCAAAGCCATCACGAGTTGAAGCCGCTGGAGATCTGCCAGTACCCGTTCAGCGCCAAACAGAAGGAGGTTTGCATAAACCCCTACCACTACAAACGTGTTGAAAGCCCAGTTTTACCCCCTGTTTTAGTGCCACGGCATTCGGAGTTCGCCCCGGGGCATTCTCTCCTACCCTTCCAACGGACAACGGAGCCTTCCATGCCCCATAACGTATCTTACTCAGGGTCAGGGTTTCCTCCGTCAGCCAGTTCTGAATTGCCTGATACGCCACCACCAGCATACTCCCCGCCATCAGAAGATTCTGAGCCTCCGGGAGAAGTCGCGCCAGTGTCCTACCAAGAACCTCTGTACTGGGCGTCTGTCGCCTACTATGAACTGAACTGCAGAGTGGGGGAAGTGTTCCACTGCAACTCTCATTCTGTAGTGGTCGATGGGTTTACTGATCCATCGAACAATAGCGACAGGTTCTGCCTGGGGCAGCTGAGTAATGTCAATAGAAACTCAACAATAGAGAATACCAGACGTCATATAGGCAAGGGGGTGCATTTGTATTACGTAGGTGGGGAGGTGTACGCAGAATGTCTATCAGACGCGGCGATATTTGTCCAGAGTCGTAACTGCAACCATCATCACGGCTTCCATCCGTCGACCGTCTGCAAAATACCCCCTGGGTGTTCGCTGAAGATCTTCAACAACCGCGAGTTCGCTCAGCTTCTGTCTCAGAGTGTGAACCATGGGTTTGAAGCGGTGTACGAGCTGACTAAGATGTGTACTATACGCATGTCGTTCGTGAAGGGTTGGGGGGCGGAGTACCACCGGCAGGATGTGACGTCGACGCCGTGTTGGATAGAGATCCATCTGCACGGGCCGCTGCAGTGGCTCGATAAGGTTCTGACGCAAATGGGCTCCCCACATAATGCGATATCGTCTGTGTCTTAGCCGCACAAGGCGAATAGCATCCACCGATGTTTCGGTATTTGTATTAAAATCGTCAATCTCATTGGAATGCATTTTTTTTATAAATTATGATTTTTCAGTTCTGGTTCGAGTGAACCTTACACTAGTAGTTGACTGATATGAACCAGTGGGTCAAAAAAACTAACTAACATACAAAAACCTAGTTAAAAAGTTATATGACATAGCATATTACAACTTTTTTTAGGTTATGAATTTTATGTTTTTCTGATATTTTTTATCACTGGTCTTTTTTGACCCATCCAACTGAAACCGTTTGCATACGTTAAGTGACCGCAAGGCATACATTTATAAATGCAGCTCAAATTGAGTGTCCAATTTATGTAACGTAAGTGTATATTAGGTTAATAAAGACATAGTTAAGAATTAAGTATACTCGTGAATGTTAACAAGGTTATGAAGATATTATTCATGTAAAGAACGCTTTTATATGATCGGTGTACGTGAATTAACAACGTTTAATTTTTATATATCGTGCGTGTATTTTCATCTGTATATATAAAAGAAGAAACTGACTGACTGACTGACTGACTGACTGACTGACTGACTGACTGACTGATCGATCAACGCACAGCCTAAACGGCTGGGGTTAGAGACTTGAAATTTTGACAGTAGGTACCTTTTATCACGTAGGCATCCACTAAGGAAGGGTTTTTGGAAATACCACCCCTAAGGGGGTAAAATAGGGGATGAAAGTTTGTATGAAAATCCGTCATTTTTGAAGTTAAATTCATGAAAATTTGTATTTGGCATTTTAGTTAAAAATAAAAAATATATGTTTCAGGATTTTTGGAAATTCCGCCCCTAAGGGGGTAAAATAGGGAATGAAAGTTTGTATGAAAATCCGTCTTTTTTAAGTTAAACGCATTAATATTGGTATTTTGTATTGTATACTTTTTCTCCCAAACATGACCTCCACGCGGGCGGAGCCGCGAGCAACAGCTAGTAAATATATATTTTGTCTGTAATTAATTTCGCACATGTCTGTCTTAATGTGGAAAATAAAGGCATTGATTGAGGTATTATGTAAAATGTTCGTATGGGGATGGAGTTACTTGTGCTAAACGACGCTATATAATTACTATTTCAACCAATAAAAATATAATATTTACGATCTTATTACGTACAACTAAGGTATAAATTCTAATGTTTTTCTGTTACTATAAAACTTTCCTTTTCAATCTGTAGGACAAATAAAGATATTATATACTTAAATATACTTTTCAAAATTGTTATACTTCTGAATTGGTCACTAAAAATACTTCTTTGCATTATGTTAGTTTCTAGTCTTTAATTTTGTACGTTATTTTATATGCAACTGATAATAATACGCTACAATAAAATAAACTACAAAAAAACACAAATTAATTCAAAATAAAGAAAAAATATTATTCTAAATAATATGAGCGAGTGTGAAGTGAGTGAAAGTGAGTGCGTAGTGACATCATCTCACTATCTCCCTCCCCCAGTAGCACCGCAATGGTCATTCCGGGTGGTGACGTCAAAAATAATGTAAATCCTTTTTGTGATTTAATAAATTTTTGAGTGGATTTATAAAATTCTTTCGATAATAAATTTTTGGTATTTTTTTTTATTCTGGCGCGGCATAGTGACCACACTGCACCTGATGGTAAGCGCAATGCCGTCCAGATAGAGTATCAAGTAGCGAGAGACTAGTAATGTTACCTATGTTGAATAAAATGATAATTATGTCAACCATCCAATACTAGCGTCGTTTAGCATGACAGGGTGACAACCTTTAAACAAAATTATGACCATTAAATATATAAGAATTGATATTACATACTTGTTGTTTTCGCATAGGTATTTTTATAGGTTATATTTTAGCTTAAATATAGTGGAAGCGCAATTTTAGTTTTAACTTTATGGTTCTGTGGTTCATTGTGGAATTTTAAATGTATAAAAACCTACATAGTATAAACAATAAGAAAAAAATCTTAGCAGACTCAAACATACTTATTTGATCATGGATCAATTCTGACCTAGTATTAAAAACTAAGGTTATACCTGAAAAAAAACTAAAAACTAAGTGGCCATATAACTTGTATTCCAGATGTATTAAAAAAAAGTAATTTCAATTCTGACAAATAAATTTAAACGACTTATCGATGATCTCAGTTGATTTTATTGAGTTAAAATTAATATTTTACAGTTAATGAACCACTACACCATCTCGTATTAGTTTCGTAAGTATGTGTTATTGTACACTAGTGTGAATCTATTATGTTGCCAAATAACTTCTATGCAATATTATTCGGAATCAATCTCACTTTAGTAGAAAAATAACACCGGAAATCTTCAAATCTGAAAAAAGATTTAAATAAAACTTGGTAGTTATTTGGCAACATAAAAATACCTTTGTATGTGCCATTGCATGAGTTAATTTAAAACTGTTCGTCTTCTGTAAAGTGTATTATTGGAATTAATTCGTTTAGCCCGTTTCCAAATCGACTATTGGGCCAGAATACTTGATTTCTGTTTACAGTTTGAGCATGTAGGCAACATTATCCCACCGATTAGATGCAATTGTTTAGAGGGGGATTTTTATAGTGTTTTTCGATATTGCTTGCCTGATGTGCGCTCAGATTCTGGGAATGAAATTCAATGATTTTGATTCTTCTGGCAAAAGGACCGCTATTCTTTAAAGTAAAAGTAATTTTAATTAAAAAGTTGGTAACAACTAATGTATTAATAAAAATAAATAGTAATTCAGCATAGATATTATGTTATTTTATTACACTTTTAAATAACCAACAACAAATATATAAAAAAATAAACAATATAATAAAACAATAAAATTTTTGCTAGCATCACAAAAATTCACAGGGTGAAAATAAAAAACAAATAAAAAATAAATAAATCTGTTTTAGTAATGAAATAATACTTAAAAAGTAAACTTTCGTAGCAAAAAGAAAACTCTAACCCTTAGGTCAATGTTGGTGGATTTGGAAATGGCGCCAAATATTTCGACGAACTTGGATTTGTAAATTATGTTCAAAAATTGTTAATGTATAACGAAATTATGTACCGAAGAATATTGACTCGTTCGTTCGAGTTGTAAATAAGATGTGTGACGTCACAGGGTGTAGGGTGAGTAGGTGGAAGTAGTTTATCGAGGTCGATGAAATTTTATCGATAATTTGCAGCTAAATTCCATTGATCCATCGATATAATAATATATAACACTAGCTCTGTATTAAACATTGTCCCTCGGGCCTCCTCTACTAATGAGAAGGTTTAGGCCTTAGTCCTCCACGCTGGCCTAATGCGGGTTGGGAGACTTCACTTACCTCCGAAATTCTCATGAGAATTCTCAGGTATGCAGGTTTCCTCTCGATGTTTTTCACCGTTAAAGCAAGCGATAATTAACATTTAATACACAAAAAACTTTAGAAAAGTCAGGTGTATACCTTTAGGGTATCGAACATACGACTTTCGTTTAGACAGTCCGTACCGCAACCAACTAGGCTATCGCTGCTTTTTCATATACTATCGATAGATATTTGAAAATATGTTTTTTTATATAAACATTGATCCACACTATCTACGCTTAAATTTTTAAAATTTTGTAGTCTAAGATTTAATTTATCGACCTCTATGTTGTTTAAATCTATCTTTGCTTATTTAAAAATAAATTTAGTCTGCTTTATTTTATCGACCTCTATAAATGTTCTAAAACGTTATTTTTGATCTACATTTAAACAAAATCGGGACACCGTATGCTATATAACGAAGTCTACACTCGGTGCATTTGGGTAATAAATGACCCATGTCTCCGAGTGTTGCCCTCTAATTGATCTCAAAATATTAAGTTCCTTATGACGAACGCCTGTAATGTGTCCCGGGCCTTAATGTAGTGCAATTGACAAATATATGGAATATATAAACAGTGTTGGAAAAGGCCTTATTTCATACTTTTGTATGACTATTCTGAAAATACGTAATGGCCTAGTAATTGTGCCTGCTGCAGTCAGAACCGTCCAGGTTAAATAGTTGGTCTGGTGGAAGAAGTTTAAAGAAACAAGCAACCAAAAAGGAAAATAACACAATATTTTGTATGACATAGGTCTAATGTTTTTGGAATGTGGTTAATTGATATCTTATATGAGAATTAAAGTTTAATAGCTTAGAAATAGGCCTAAACAACAGTGTACCTACTTGGTGTGATATAAGTATGACATTTTGCGCAAAATCTTGGGCAAATATAATCCGGTTTAATCTATATTTACTGTAGTAAACCGCCATATGAAAAACGAATTTTCATACTTTGAAGTATTTTAAATTCTCGTTGAATTAAAGAGTGTATTATATTGTCTTCTGGCGTTACAGCAGATACTAAAAACGTACAACTTGAAGTAATTGTGATAACTTTAAATACATGAGTTAAATGTCGTGTTATGTGCACTAAGCTAAGAATTTCTTCACCAGATCCTATACAAAAGCATAAATATGTATATTATAAATACATATATGTATACATTTCATCAACAATGAACAAGCAGGGTGTTTAAGTTATCTTTTGACTTGCCTGGCATGTATACAAGGCATTGTATATTTTTTACAACTCTATTTTAGTACCACCTTATATTTTGATGAGTTTTGCGCCTACTGAACTTAAAAAAAGCAAAAAGCGACTACAATATAAAGGCTCAGAGCGCCCGAAATGCAGGGTTTTATAGCAACACTAGTTTTGACGCGCATCTTCGTCCCCGTTGAATAAGTTTTAATATTCATTTTTATAAACAAGCAGCAGGCAGGTAGCCTGTAAGGAAAATTTTACACAAAACTGCAGACCCGATTGCTATCAAACTTCACAGGATAACTAGCTAAGTTAATCTGAAGATTGCCTGAAAACTTCATCAAAATCGCTCCAGCCGTTGTGGAGACCATAAGGAACATACATACACAACTCGATTTTAGGATGTCACATGACTATGCACTAGGAAAACCGGTCATTTTTTGTCAATTAAACGAGTAATATTTTAAATATCCAAAGACACTTATTAAACAAAATGTCTAGTTTTTAGCGCAGTTTTTTTCCAACGTAAACTTACAAAAAGTGATACTTTTTACATACATATAGTCTCACGCCTGTAATCCCCGAAGGGGTAGGCAGAGGTGTAACCAGTACACCCACTTTTCGTCGAATTTCGGTCCCATAATGTGATATGGAGCGAGCCCATCGCCACACCGGGCACCATTCCAGACTCCGGGTTAATACTGAGTATTTCTAGGTAGAAAAACCCAATATCACTTTACCCGACCCGGGGATCAAACCTGAGACCTCAGCACAGCAATCGTAACTCATGCGCAATTACAACTACGCCACCGAGGCAGTGATACTTTTTGTCTTAAAAAGGGGACTTTGCATTATACTTGTTCATTATTGATGTTGTTTTCCTCAAAAAATAACTCGCCATTTTGGTGTTAATTTTATTACTATAACGTGCCTTTTACGATTTGACCTTTGACGTATGCCTTATATTTATATTTTATTTACATGAATAAGAAATAGTATTGAATATTATTACTGCATTTCGTTTTATGATTTGAGTTTATTATAGTGCCTAACTGTATATTAGATGTAATATTGATATAATGCCTTATTTCTTAAATATGGATTTGTATGGAAATATGTTTGAGTGTATTTAAATATCATTGCATTGTTTTTAACTTTATCGTTCGCATGTCATATTACGGTCGATATCATATGATCTATTAATACTGAGATTATGGACCTTAGTGGTGATCATTTTTTTTTGCCTAATGTCATATATGGTAGCAACACCATATTTGTATGTGCTAAGGGGACTTTAGTGACATTATCGTACCCCAAACACTATATTACTTATCCTATGTTATTTTTGAATTTATATATTACTCGAAAGCGTCTGTGGCACACTGGGTGAGTTAATACTTATGAAGTGTTTGTGTGACAGACAGATTCTGGTCTGGGTGTTGTGAGACCGTAGTCCCTCGTAGCTCTTGATTTATATCTTCAAATAGAGATCCGACATAATACTTCGGTAATAATACATTAACTTAGAATGCAGTTATTAGAACTGCTCTCATCAAATGAACATGAATCATGATCACATGAATCTAATCAAATCAAACAGTACACAGTATCACAATGGATATTTGGATGTAGACAACACGACCTAGACCGATTAATAAAGCTACAAGGACTTGGACTGACTCGTCACTCTGAGACATAAGAAGTGAACTCTCATAATGTTCAGTTATTTCTCCAATGCCTTTCAAAGAACTCGAATGTTTGCACACTGCTACTTGGCGGTAGAAATTTGATAAAACTCTCAACACTGACTAGGCCTACCCTAGGTCTCACAACACCCAGATCTAATTCTTATTGGGCAAGGAATATAGTAGGCATTTGAGATTATTTCCACACGTCCAAGGCACTAAAAAAAAAACGTCCACTATTATTACTCTTGTAACAATCGCAATTGCTTTAACAGCTTTACTTTACAATGTGGCCAGCATCTAGGTCGCTCTAGGCTTTTTTTTATCCTGTCACGGCAGTGACCACACTGCAACTGATGGTAAGCGTAGTGCCGTCCAATTATAATGTCCAGAGACACACCGTGTCGAGAGACACACGGTCTCACAACACCCAGACCCCGGACACAAATATCTGTCTGTCACACAAACAATTGTCCCTATGTGCGAATCGAACCCACGGCATCTTGTTTCACAGCCGGCTACTCGCCTACTGCGTCTTTCTTTCTAATATTTTATTAAATTCTATATTTTCATACAAATTTATAAACATCTTCTTCGTCTGTAAATTTGTTAAATTATAGTATGCTTGATGTTTCACATCTTGATGACGTATATTTTATAAATCAATTGAATTGTATCAATTTATTTTTAATAGGGTAGTTGACAGTAAGTGAAAACCTGATAGATTTTTTTTATAATAGATTTTAGTCTAAAAATATCGAAAATTAATCCTATTTGTTAATTTATATTTGATTATTTAATATTTTCAAGAAACAAATATGCAAAAATAAAGCATTTTGTCACGTGACATGAAACATGCTAAAACGCTGAGCCAAACGTCTATTAGTTTTGCGGATGGTCACGTCACACGAGAGGCCATGACATTTGGTAGCGTTTTGGTGGGTAAAATAAAGTTGGTTTATAAAAATGCAAATTAAATATTGAACTTATGTTTTATGTATAATAATGATATTATTTTAATAATATAGACCATGACGAATAAAATAAAACGGTTTCCCAAAACAGTCAAGTAGCCTGTTATCAGTTTTCGAGTATAAATTAGCACAATTTAAGAAAATATAATTGTCTTATGAAAATGGTCCGTGTATTTAGGGATCTTAATAGGGGTCGTGATCTCATTGGTGTAGAGCCCTTAGGGGGTCACAAATAGTTTTGATACAATTCATTTGGTATAGTTTATAATGCATTAGAAGCCAATTTGTTACTAACCTTAATACAAGCGTTATAGGGCTTTATGTCTTATAATGTACGGTTTATTTTGGCTTGATATATATCGGTTAGTACATATTGGCTTCGCAAAGCGTGCGTTTGGAGCTTGTGCGACAAAAGATATTGTGAAAATTTAATTTTTGATATTGTAAATAAAATTCTTGTATTGTGTTCGTTATGCGAATTTATTTAATTAGATATTTTAAGTGACGTCGCCTGTATTTTTTAAGGCCCTTCGTATAAGCTTTAATCGTGTAAGTGTTCATCTGGCTTTTACGAAGGGCCATATGTCAGCGAAATAAAGCAATAGAAACTCGACCTTTGTACCTTTACCTAAGGTGGATATTTGTATACCTTAAACAAAAATACTTAGCGGCACAAAGCGGCGTGTTGTTTTTTTGTTATTCTAAAATCAACCGTAAGCCAAAAGACTAAGGTAGAGTTTCAATTGTAAAATGAATTCCGTCTGCGCTGGCCGTAATTATCGAAACTAATACTTGTGATCAAAGCTAAAAAGTATTTAAATGAATATATTCGATATATTGGTGTGTCTCAGTACTTTCATTGTTATGTTTGTAATTGGATGGTTTAGATTGGAATTTGATAGTGCATAAAAAATAAGTATAAAAAACAACGATATCTCACTTTGTCTTTTGAATATTATTTAAAAAATATTGAAAACTAGCGTTTGCCCGCAGCTCCGCCCGCGTGGAAGTTGTTTTTGAGAGAAAAGGCATACAATCCTTGGAGGCATCTTACGCTATTACATCCCTCTAGCATCTGCCTAGTAGCCGGATGCCGGGCGGACACTATGCGGAGACGCGAGAATCTTGTTATTGAGCTCAACCAGACCCTAGATCTAATGTTTTCGCAGGATATCAATATATATGATTCAATTAAATGCCAAGAAAACATAGGTGTGTGCGTTTTCATGCAAAAAATCCCCTTTCCCCAGTCTCCACTTTCAGGGTGATCCAATGACAATGCAGAATGATGTTAGGATCTTAGGTGTAGATATCGGATTTGGCAATGTGTGCGTTTTTTTATTGTATTTTTTGTAATACTTTCTGTACTATCAAGTTCAAGAGTCGTGGAAATTGTATGTAAATGTTTTGGTACGTCAAAAATAGCATATTCGTTTTGTGTTTGTACAAAAAGTGTTTGTTCGCTCCGACTAATGTAAGTTAGGTGTAAGTGCATAGATGCCATCGTATGTGTAATTTTTATTTTCCCCTGTTTAGCGATTAATAAAGTTTCATTTATTGATAATACTTGTGTATCATTTAGTGGAGCAGTAGGCGAGTAGCCGGCTGTGAAACGAGAGGCCGTGGGTTCGATTCCCGCAGCGGGACAAATGTTTGTGTGACAGACAGATATTTGTGTCCGGGGTCTGGGTGTTGTGAGACCGTGCGTCACTCGTAGTCCCTGATACCCACGTCACAAAACTCGTATCTTAGTGTGGGATATGGGCTATATGTGTGACTGTGGGGTGTTATTTATTTGTATGGCTGTGTGTGCTGTGGAACAGTTTGCCAGCTACAGTGTTTCCTCTAATCCTGGGTCCTTAGTAGTGTGAAGACTGACTTCACCTATCAATATAGGCAGATAATATTTTAAGAAGCTCAGCAACTGTTAAAACTTGCATATTCCATATTCAATACAAAGTGTCGAGACTTGCAAACTTGTTTTGGGAATATGGTAGAAATGTAGCTGCAGGGAGTCCAACGGAACCAGTAAATTTTAAAACTGGTCTATAAGAAAAAAAAACTGGGAACCTCTGCTCTAAGTGGACATCACTACGCATACCATCAGGTGCAGTGTGGTCACTGCCGTGCCAGGATAAAAAAGCCTAGAGCGACCTAGATGCTGGCCACATTGTAAAGTGAAGCTGTAAGCATTGCGATTGTTACAAGAGTAACAATGGCGGATGTGTGAAATAATTCAAATGCTTATTATATTCCTTGCCCAATTGGGTCTTGGTGTTGTGGGACCGTAGTCCCTCGTAGTTCTTGATATCCACGATACAGGTTTTACCTAGTGTGGGGTCAGAACTATGTATGTGTGTGACTTTTGGGTGTATTCATTTTTTATTTATGTGGGAAAGGACAAAATATGGAAGTGAAATATAAAATGGAGGATTAAGACGGAAAGTGTACGCATTGAACATATATTAAAGAGATAATTAACTTAATGAATGTTTATTTCGATGTTAATTGCAAGACTGTTATATTGAAGAGACAATTTACCAACATTTATTTATACCTACATATTCTCGCTTGCAACACCCACTTTTCGCCGAATTTCTGTCCCATAATGTGCCCCAAATGCTATAGGGGGCGAGCCTATCGCCATACCGGGTACGAATTCCAGACTCTGGGCTAATACTAAGAATTTCTAGATAGAAAAACCCAATATCACTTTACCCGACTCTGAGATCGAACCCGAGACCTCAGCATAGCAGTCGTAACGCTTGCGCAATTACAACTGCGCCACCGAGGCAGTCATTTATTTTAGTCAGGACCATTTAATTTTATTAGTTGTGTAGTAAATAGTTTAACTTAAAAATGTACAATAGGTGCATATTGCCATTCACAGTAACTTCCCTTGAAGTTATAACCTAAGTATACGCTCTTCTTGGCAACTAGGGCATATTATGTTCCTAAGAAAACAATTGGTCTCGCTTCATTTATTTTTCAAGGTTATTATCCTAGTGTTTAAGTTCAATTACAATTGATGACGAAAAAAATAAGCCCGGAGTTTCTTTCTGCCTTTCTTCTTCGGGTCGTCATCGCTTAGATAGTTAGTGAAAGGCTGGTATGTTAGCTAGACTAGGGTTTACTTTCCTTCCAAATCCGTCCTGTTTCCTTTTAACTTCTTCCCTCCCATTCCTGTCCTGATCATTATCTCCCGTCAGTTCCTTTACCGACGATCATGATTCCTTTAATTTTCCGGTCATCCTCTTTTCTCCTTTTCCAGTCCTATCCTCGACGTTGTATCCCTGCCTACCAGCCCTTGATGGTAGATTCCAAGTTCCTACGCCACTAACCATAATTACTCATTCCCGTATGGAGAATTTCATTTGTATTTTGACCTGTCATAAGTGCCTTTTATATGCCTATATGATGAATAAAGTTTTTTTTTTATTTATAATTCAAAGTTTTGAAGAAAATTGAGGATAATTAACTCATGCTTTATCGTAGGTAATTAATTCGAAGACTTCATCTTGGAAAAAATACTTAAAAACAAGCAACTTGATTTACAAGCCTCCCAAAGTGGATTTTCAGTTTTGACAGCCTCGGTGGCGCAGTAGGCGATTAGCCGGCTGTGAAACGAGAGGCCGTGGGATCGATTCCGACACCGGGACAAATGTTTGTGTGACAGTCAGATATTTGTGTCTGGGGTCTGGGTGTTGTGGGACCAAAAGTCTCTAGAAGTCCTTGATACCCACAACACAAGACTCTTATCTTAGTGTGGGTTCAGGGTGTTATTCAAAGAAAAAGACGATTTCACAGTTATGGAAGTTTGATAAAGCTCTTTGGTTTAACTCAGGAAACAGCACAATAACTATATAATTACGGTGTCATCCATTTGACTAACTTTGTTGTGTTTAAAAATTCCCCAGTAGAGACACGAGCCAAGACTGAGTCACCAAAAAATAATTTACCCGGACTGATAGCTAACCACTACCACAATTGGTAATCACAAAAAAAAAAAGCAACATACAGTCGAATTGAGAACCTCCTCCTTTTTTTGAAGTCGGTTAATAAAAGATGAGTATGCCAACATTGAACATATTACTAACCTAATTATTATATAACAGCCTATAACCCCAAAACCGCAATCGATGATGGGGCACCCCAATTTTCACCGCATTACGTTTCGGCGCGCGTGCGCCGGCGGCCATGACACTTACAATTTGTATTCCACAGGGAGCCGCTCCGGTAACTGATAATTGCATATTATTTCACCCATTGTGACATGCCGTCTGCCTATGCCTTCATTAGGTTTGTTGCGACAATTTTGTACTTATGGTTTATTAGTTCAATTAACCAAGCCCGTAGAGGATGGGCTAGAATCTAGATGATCAATTACTTATCTGAATATTCAAGCTGCCAGCAATTCTGATGGTGGTAGGATATTCATATCCGCCCGGATAGCGACCACCGTACACAGGGTGTAAAACCCGCCATAGTGGCACACGTAAGTGTGTCGCGTTCCGGGATCAGCCAGTGTACACCCGGTTTTTGTCGGGGATCTAGAATTGGGAAACGATATTTGGCCGTTTTGCGGCCTTCTGAGTACTCTGACAATGGACCCTTGACCGCTTCTTCACCTTCTTGCCCATGGCGTAGTGTGAAGAAGCAGACCGGCATGATTGTGTTGAGTAGCGGGGGATAGATTGTCTCTTTCTACTCGATGCTCTAATTGGACCGCACTGCGCTTACCATCAGGTGCAGTGTGGTCATTTTGCAGTGCCAGTTTAAATTTTATTTTATGCCAGTTTTAAATTATTATTAGGCCCAATATGACTGGGATCCATATCTGGAAATTTTCAGTACGAGCTCGGAGTCTGGAATCTGTATCCGGTATGGCGATAGGCTCGCCCTTTATCACATTATGGGACCGAAATTCGGCGAAAAGTGGGTGTGCTGGTTACACCTTTGCCTACCCCTTCGGGGATTACAGGCGTGGGTGCATGTAATATGTATGTATTGTGGGTATCAATAACTTCGAGGAACTACAGTCCCACAACACCCAGACCCGAAGCAAATATCTGTCTGTCACACAAACATTTGTCTAGGTGCGGGAATCGAACCCACGGCCTCTTGTTTCACAGCTGGTTACTCACCCGTTGCCCCACGGAGACTGTTATAGCACTACAGTACAAATGTTTGTGAAGAAATCAACCAGTTATTGAGTCATATGTTAAAACTTTAATGTATATCGTAATTATATACATTCTGGGGCGACTTGCTTATGTTTTGTGATTCAGCCATTTTTATGATGTGGTTTACAAAAAAATTAGGTGGGTACATTACTAGGATCCGTTGGACGAGTTACTATTTTTGCGTTTTTTCCAAATTTTTGCCATGTGACTGAATAAAAATCACCATATTATGTAAAATTCACTTTGTAAATACCTTGTTAAGTTTTATGGTTTCCTTTATTATGGGTTTTAATTTTTCTATATATTCAACTACAATATTTTTTATGTATCTTAAATATAAATCATGACGGGTCGTTAAGGAAGAGGGTAATATAATAGAGCAGGTAAATTAGTCATATCCTAAAATCATTTATTTACTCGACTGGTTGATATTTTAATATGTTTTATGTAATACATAAATTACATCACACTTTAATTAATTCACATCAGATGTATGTTTATTATGTGTTAAAAGCAGGGCATGTGATTATAAAAATAAAGCAGCCTAAAAATTAGGAACAAATCTCTACGTTCCAAAGACTTTCAGACCCGAAACATTTGTGGATCAAACATTTAGACAGACATAGACAGACTCCGTGGCGCAATAGGCGAGTAGCTGGCTGTAAAACGAGAGGCCGTGGGTTCGATTCTCACACCGGGACAAATGTTTGTGTGACAGACAGATATTTGTGTCCGGGGTCCGGGTGTTGTGAGACCGAAAGTCTCTCGTAGTCCCTGATACCCGCAATACAAGACTCGTATCTTAGTGTGGGGTCGGGGCTACGTGTGTGACTGTTGGGTGTTATTTATATTTATTTATCTCGGTGTGGGGATCAAACCCGTGGCCACTCATCTTGCAGCCAGCTACTTGCCCCCTACACCATGCAGGCTATCATAATATAAAATAAATGAGCTTTATATTAAGTATACTTTCCAACAGTTGGGCCTTCTGTACCTGTGCACAAATTTTCAAGTACTCATTAATCCAGTTGAACGATTTTCTTTATACTAATGTGACATTGCTGTGGTCTCCGTAAAAGGCCGAGATTCAGTACTGCTGGTCATGCATACTAAAAGACTCTGACATTGTGAACATAATTCGATTTTCAGTGAAAACCGTTCAATGCTACGAATAAACTCAATACTTAGAATTACGCATTTTAGGCATGTTTATATAAAGTACTTGAATATGTTTCGATATACACAGTCAGGTCATAAGTATTGTCACACAGTAAAAACTTTTATTTTAGAATGCTGGCCACAAAAAAGTTTATTGAATTCGAATTTCAAATTGTTCATGAAAATAAAAATATATACTTTTTAGAATTTTACTCATTTTTAAATATGGAGTGGACGCTTAAAGAAGACCGTGTTGCAGTAATTGCGTTGCATTGTTGCGGTTACGCGCCAATTCAAATTTTTGACATACTGAAAAATTTGAATATAACCAAAAGATTCGTTTATCGTACCATCAAACGATACAATGAAGACTCTAGTGTAGATGACAGGTCAAGAAGGGGTCGCCCTCGGTCTGTTAGGACTCCAGCAGTGATAAAAGCTGTGAAGGCGCGAATTCAAAGAAATCCCAAACGTAAGCAGAAACTGTTGGCCCTTCAGATGGGGTTAAGCAGAACCACGGTGAAAAGGGTGGTTAAATGAAGACTTAGGGCTTCGGGCATATCGAAGAAAAACAGGACATCGTTTGAATGCTCGTCTAATGGGCCTGAGACTGAAGAGATGCCGCGCTTTGTTGAAGCGGTACGCGGGAAAAAAATATCGGGAAATTCTTTTTTCAGATGAAAAATTTTTTACCGTAGAAGAGAGCTACAACAAACAAAATGATAAGGTGTACGCACACAGTAGTGAAGAAGCGAGCAACCGTATTCCGCGTGTCCAACGAGGTCATTTTCAATCCTCGCTCATGGTATGGTTGGGAGTTTCTTATTGGGGCTTAACAGAGGTACATTTTTGTGAGAAAGGTGTAAAAACGAATGCAGTTGTGTATCAAAATACAGTCCTGACGAACCTTGTGGAACCTGTTTCTCATACCATGTTCAATAACAGGCACTGGGTATTCCAACAAGATTCGGCGCCAGCTCATAGAGCGAAGAGCACACAAGACTGGCTGGCGGCGCGTGAAATCGACTTCATCCGGCACGAAGACTGGCCCTCCTCCAGTCCAGATTTGAATCCGTTAGATTACAAGATATGGCAACACTTGGAGGAAAAGGCGTGCTCAAAGCCTCATCCCAATTTGGAGTCACTCAAGACATCCTTGATTAAGGCAGCCGCTGATATTGACATGGACCTCGTTCGTGCTGCGATAGACAACTGGCCGCGCAGATTGAAGGCCTGTATTCAAAATCACGGAGGTTTTTTTTTTTTTTTTTTTTTTTTTTTTTTTTTTTTATTCTGGCGCGGCAAAGTGACCACACTGCACCTGATGGTAAGCGCAGTGCCGTCCAGATAGAGTATCAAGTAGCGAGAGACAGTAAAGGGGTCATTTTGAATAAACTTTAGTGTCATAAGAATCTATGTTTTGTTAAGTTCATTTTGGTATATAAATGGTTACATAATGAATAAACTTGTTTCAATTATTTTATATTAAACATGTGACAGAATTTATGACCTGACTAGGTATGTGTGTGACTGTTGGGTCTATTTATTTATTTCAACCGTGAAATTTGTTATGGTTGAAATAAACAACCTAAAAGTACCAATGTGATCGTATCGTAGTATATTTAAAGGTTGTAACAAGATAGCAGTGCGTCGCAAGGTTAGTGAGAGTGGTTCCGCATTTTCTCTGCGTAACCACACAATACATACGCATTTACCGTTCAGATATGGTAATACTAGATTTTGTTTCCATCTGTGACAGATCAGTGAGAGAGAGAGACAGAGAGAGAATTTTTCTTAATAGTTACAGATATAGTCCTGACCCCACGCTAGGGGTGGAATTTCCAAAAACCCTGAAATATGTGTTTTTAATTTTTAATTGTAAGGCCAAATGCCAAATTTCATGCGTTTAACTGCAAAAATGACAGATTTTCATACAAACTTTCTTCCCCTATTTTACCCCCTTCGGGGTGGAATTTCCAAAAATCCTGAAATATATATTTTTTATTTTTGACTAAAAGGCTAAATACAAATTTTCATACACTTACCTTCAAAAATGACGGATTTTCATACAAACTATCATCCCCTATTTTACCCCCTTAGGGGTGGTATTTCCAAAATCCCTTCGTTAGCGGATGCCTACGTCATAAAAGGTACCTACTGTCAAAATTTCAAGTCTCTAACCACAGCCGTTTTGGCTGTGCGTTAATCGATCAGTCAGTCAGTCAGTCAGTTTCTTCTTTTATATATACAGATTGTTAACACAAACTCGAAGCACAAAAATGTTGGGATTACGCATTCTGACGCTCGTATTAAACGCAATCAATGAGAGTAATTCAGGAAAGTCTACTATTTGTCCACTAATTCTGTACAACTGTTTCAGGAATAGTCAGACTTGATAGTCCTCTATTTTCATGACAAATAGTCACAATACTTACTCTACCTAGACAATGACTATAGCTTGAATTATGCGTTGACGTTAAGTTTTTGTATGACGCTTGAGAGATAAAAGAATACTAGAAAGTTACATATAGATCGCTGAGAAAGATAGAGAGACTGACCAGCTGGCTACGGACAGTATTTAACTCCGTATTGCATGTCATGGAATAAAGCTATCTGGTTGCCAAGGGCCCGCACACGTAGTAACAAGTGACATGCGTGAGATCAACTTGTGCAGGCACGAATTTAGTTTTATTAGGGACATTTATTAATACCTGTTTACTTATTTAAATACTCTTTATAAATTCAAGTATGGGGGCTTAATGCGGAGTAACAATCTAATAATACCTAATACTGGAGAATGGACTGAGGAATATCCTTACAAAATTGACCACATGTTAGAAAGAGACAAAGCGATTGTGCGGTCAATACCTATTTCTTTCGCACTTGTAAGTCTGTGATGTAGACCAATCAACATTTTAGGAAAAGACAACTTCCGGTCGCATGTTCGCTTTATCTCTCTCACATTTTTCTGCCTGTTTTCACTTAATAGCTGGATAGAGAGCACTCGGTCCATTCTCTAAGTCTATAGCTGACAGCGTTTCATGATATGTGTCAAAAACAATATACGTATGAATATATATAGGTTTCTTTCGTCATTGCTTTATACGTATAATCTCACACACTTAGAGGTTAGAGAGATGTTTCATAAAGTAGGTCTAGGAATAGAACAAATCACATTTTTTTAACGTATTCAATCATTGACTAAGAGACTTAAGTTTAAGTTTATATTCAGTTTTTCTATTGCTAAAAATAAAAAAAAAATGGTCGAAGTTATTAAAAAAAAGATTGAAATATTTACTTCCGGTTTATAACAAGAAAAAAAAATTAGAATTCGAGTCCAAAATTCAAAAGAATAGTAAGTTGTCTATAAAAATACTGCATTTATTATTTTATTATAAATTATTTCAATATGAAAATAAAATTCCAAAAAACCCTTCCGTCAATCAGATGAAATCTTTAGAATCCCATATCTTAACTAAACTTCAAATAAAAAATATACGACCTAGAAGTATTAGTATGTCTAATATGAACGAATTCCGGAACCTCGTTTTTTTTTCGTTGTCCGCTTCACGTGAAATGCCCCTGAGGTCATAACCATGTTACAGTGTCTCTAAATCCATCACTGTCTTTACGAACCGTTGTGCCGTGTCAATTCATCTCACAGTCTGATTAATACTGTAGTGTACGAGCTGGACTATTTAAAATTCAATATCATACTAATTAATCAGTCGAATTAGCGTAAAAAAGGAACTTTATAGTATTGAAAGAAAACTCTTTAGATGCGACTAAGGCACTGGCAGCTTTGGATGGCAAAATAACAACAAAAAATAATAGCTAAATAATATTTACGAATAGAATACATAAATAATTATTTATTTTAATTTTTACTTATAACACGCATAAAGATTACATATTTATTTAGAACTAGCTGTTGCTAGTTATTTTCGGCAGCAGAAGTATACAATCCAAGGAGTTGTCCTCTGCACTGAGGCACATGTAGCGATTGTCCAGCCGATAAGTTTAACCTCACTTTGTCCCTTTTAGGGATGATTTTTCAAAAACGTTGAAATACGTATTTCTTTATTTTCTAACAAAAGCCTAAATATGAATTTACAGATCCCTAAGTCGAGGAATTATGGATTTCCCATACAAATTTTGAACTTCTATTTGACCCCTTTCAAGTTTGTTTTTTGAGAAAAAGATAGCCTATGCCCTTCTCCAGGATATAATCTATTCCCTTACCAAATTTCATTACAATCCGTTCAGCTGTTTAGTCGTGAAGAGGTAACAAACAAACAAACAGAGTTACTTTCGCATTTTCGTATTTATACTTTTACGCATTCAAATTTCAAATGCTATCAGCCATTTTGTTAGCCTTACCTACCAATATCACCTTTGATCTAGTTGCAGTGGAAATAAATTTAGAATTGGAGGCCCTGAGACAGTTAAGGTTGTATTCGTAGTTCGTATGACGATAAGTTTTCCTCATGACATCATGAATGGAAATACGAGTGGCGAAATTGATGTACTCGTTGCATGTCTGTCACTCCCACTGGGGCTCAGGCGTGACTGAATGTGTATGTAAGTAAATTATGTAGTGCACAACATTGTCATATTTTTTAACTTCAAGCATTCGTGAGTTGAGTCACAATCTCGTGAGGTATTTATGCAGAGTGTAAATCGTGATGACAAGAAAAATCCAATCCAACAGTATGTAACGTAGGAAGTCTATTTCAAAAATGTCAATATATATAGAGTACATGGCGCTGTAATACCAATAGTCACTGTTAAAAATACCGTTATAGTAAAGTACTCTTATAGGACTGCCTCGGTGGCGCAGTTATAATTGCGAATGTGTTACGACTGCTGTGCTGAGGTCTCGGGTTCGATCCCCTGGTCGGGTAAAGTTATATTGGGTTTTCTATCTGGAAATTCTCAGTATTAGCCCGGAGTCTGGAGTCTATGCCCGGTATGGCGATAGGCTCGCCCCCTATCACATTATGGGACCGAAATTCTGCGAAAAGTTGGTGTACTAGTTACACCTGTGCCTACCCCTTCGGGGATTATAGGCGTGCGTGTATACAAAATGTACATTATACAAGAGATACATATCAGCATGAATGAGCTTGCTCGACTCGACTGTGTTATAGAATATCGACGTGGAGTGGCAGCTTGGTGTAATGTTTCGTACGCTGAATTACGGATTTCCGATGTCCCTTCCCACCCTTGTATCCCATTCCTTTACATTAAGCTTGGCATAGCATATAGTCTAGCATCCTCCTCTGCTATGAAAATTTCACGCGCTATTTTGAAGGTTATAACAAAAATATGGATAGGGAGGACATGAAACCATAATCTCTACCAGCTCTTTGACTACGTCACGACCGGTCGCTCTTGGCCTTGCTAGATGCATCTGGAACTTCTACAACGCCGGGCGAATGCACTTTTTTTTTTTCTTATTTTGATGTTTATTTGTTTACGGAGAGAGTGAGCTTAAATAACTATTATGAATATTTGAAAGTTTGATTTGCAACGTTTAGATTAATGATAGTAGCTCATTTATACAGATAACTGTAATAGCATGCACAATAAAGTCCTTAAAAATTATATTAAGGATTTTATTTAATATTTTTTATGTGTAAATTTCAATACTGTGACAAAAATGGATCAACTCTTTCGTAGATCTGTAAGTGCTATTTATAGGATAAAACTACAATATTTAAGTATTTTTAAAGGTTATAGTCTAACCCTTTTTATTAGTAGAGGTGGCTGTTGAAAACTAAACAAGAAGGTGCTCAATTCGACGCTTATATACTTTTTATAGTATATAAAGAACACCCCTAGGAGTGTGAATTAAATGATAAAACACTAAAAGTTTCAGTGTTTAAGAATCTAATTACTAAAAAAAATATTTTAAAGAAAAAAATATATATTGCAAAAAGTATTTACAAAAATAAAGAATATAGATATAGAATAAAGCTAGACGTAAAGTAAGGCAAGAATCCCGAATGATCAATTCCAGTAATTGGAAGAAGAGGCGTAGTAAGATATAAAAAGACTTAATCACTTGAAGTATTCGATATTTATCAATTCCCACGAAGATTTATTATCATTGTTGATCACAAACATGCTGGTTTCCTTCTGTTTAAGGGATTATATTGATAATGTGAAAACTTTAGCTTATCATAGGTACTTAAAAATACCTATATAATACCTATATATATATATAAACATAAATTTTCATTAAAATCATACAAACTACAATTTCCATGTTAAAAGAATGTCCGTAGACCATGGAAGCTAATTCATACAGCCAACGACATGGCGGCGGGGGTGTAAGTTACAAAACCACACTAGGGCTCCGAGCGGCATAATAATATTAAACAAACCTCTGTTGTAATTTAAATGACGACGTTATAAATACAAGTGGAGGTCGGCTAGCACTCAGACGTGTTGTGAACGGCTGCCATACTCCGCACAGCGCGGGAAAATTTGACAACAGCCTAACGGAAAGCGCGCGCTTTTACCGGCAGCCATGTTTGCTTTTAAGGTTAGTGTTTTTTGGGATATTTATTTGATTTTAGTGATTGTTTGTAAACAAACCATTATATAAGGTGATTTATATATTTATTTAATTTATCCAAATATTACTATTATATAAGAAAGTACTAACTTGTCTGCAAAAATTGACCATACAAGAAACAGCTAATGGTTATTAAAATAGATTTAATTTTGTTTTTTTCTAGTAATGAGACAAAACAAATTTAATTGAGTAAAAACAAAGGATATGGAATGGAATGCTTTAGCCTTCGAATATTTTTTTCTTGTGTATATAAATTTTCCTTGCAGTTTGTCATTATAATGTCAATTTATTTATACATTTTTGGTATTGGAACGTTTTTAGTTATTTTTAGGATACTAGTGACAATATTTAATGATTACTTTTTTTTATCCTGGCCGGTTATAATTTATATTACGTAAGACCGTTAGCAATATTCAAACGACTGCTTGGTTACGAGTACTCCATTTAACAACTACGTAACATGCCTATCATGTAACAAGTTTCTTAAACAAAGGAATATAATTCGAATAATTTATAGATTCGTACCAATTGCTTTTTAACTTGTCTCGGGCTAATTAATACGTTACTGTTAGTCATAACTTTCATCAAATAACTCACTTTTAATTTGGTCTTAGAAAATACCAATCTTATATACAACTTACTTTTTCTCGTGTTTTCACTTGAATTTTAGAGAAGTATTCCATCCTTACAAGCTTTTTCATTTCTGTCTCTCCTCATTTGTACAATTCTAAAAACCATCTTAATACAATTGCTTAATACCTAAGTATAATTGCGTCGAAGAGCAAAAATACTTCCGAGTGAAGCATTTTCAATCAATGTGTGATCAATCAATTTTATTCCTATACTTTGAAACTCCGCCTCACCCATTTAGGAGTGTAATATAAAAAAAACCTTTCATACTGGTTGTCTATGGCAATGGTGTCAAAATTTTAGCATTATAAGTATATAGCTGGTTGTAGGATATTCATATTCGCCCGGATAGCGAACACCGTACACAGTACTATGGCGGGTTTTACACCCGCCATAGTACTATGCCACACGCAAGTGTGTCGTGTTCCGGGATCAGCTTCTTCACCTTCTTGCCAATGGCGGAGTGTGAAGAAGCAGGCCAGCATGATTGTGTTGAGTAGCGAGGGATAGATTGTATCTCGCTACTCGATACTCTAATTGGACGGCACTGCGCTTACCATCAGCTGCAGTGTGGTCACTTTGCCGTGCCAGGATAAAAAATAGCGGTTTGGTCTGAGCCTTGACGAGTTTAAAAGGATGCGTAATTTTATTATGAATTTTATATAATAGTACAGTATATATTTGTTTGCGTTATTGGTTAATATGTTATATATTGCACTAGCCGTCCCTGGCCTAATTTTCGTGGAAAAATAAAAAAATCAGATCTCAACAACATCCACCCATCTAATGGCCCAACGACACACAAAAAATTAAAAAAAAAAATTTTGACATCAATTTGTCATACCTCTTTAATAATTCGCAATTCGAACGTTAAAATGTCAATTATCTTGTTCCATAATTGGGTATGTTTTTAAGACGCTCTGTTTTTGCAATAATTATAAATCTTCTTAGCATATCTAATTAACATCCAAATGTTTCTAGTTCCTGGGCGATTAGATTTGCCGTAAATGTATATCAGTGATTCACAATTTAGATTTATTTCGTATTTGTAATGTGTTATTCAGTTTTGGTCTATACTGTCTGGGATTGCATAGATTGAAATTGAAATAATTTATGTTAGAATTAATACATTTATTTATTCGTCAGAAATAGACGTTACTTTTAATTTTTTGGCAACTCTATTTTATTTTACCTGATTTATTTTGTGTGAAATCATCGTTAGCCTAGTTGTGGGTGGTACAAAATGTTGAGATGAAAGTTATATATTCGAAACCAGCCCAAATGGCATTCCTCTAACTTTTCTAAAGTTACGTATATATTCATTGTTAATTATTGCTTGCTAGGCGAAGGAATACATCCCGAGGAAACCTGCATACCTGAAAATATTGCATAAAAACTTCAATGGCATTGGGTGGTGGAGCAAGACCTAATACTCTCTAACCTAGAGCCCGTGTCCAGCAGTGGGACAGCTTAATTGCTGGTATTTTTATTAGTATCTGTGTAAAGCCATTTATTTTGATCTACTTCTTGATTTTGGTATTGGAGCTATTCATGGCCTGTGGAGATCACTTACCATCAGATTTATTTATTTTAGACTAATAAAAACAACAAATAAATGTGATATAAACTAGGGTTGCCAACCCCGAAATTCAAATACCAGGATTTTTAGTTTTTGAAGTTAGAAAAACCGAGGCGAGACGCAACCCCCCCCCTCCCCCAGGATTGCAAAAGTGGTGTGCTAGTTTTAAAATACAGGACCTTATCAGGGCGCTTTAAAAACCCAGGACGCTGCCTAAAAACCCAGGACGCTGCTTAAAAACCCAGGATGCTGCTTAAAAACTATCCAGGACGTCCCAGGACACTCTAAAAACCAGGACATGTCCTGGGAAAACAGGACGGTTGGCAACTCTAATATAAACAAATAGCTAATAGTGAAAAAGTGCCTCGGTGACGCAGTTGTAATTGCGCATGCGTTGCGACTGCTGTGCTGAGGTCTCGGGTCCGATCCCCGGGTCGGGTAAACTCAGAGTCTGGAATTGTGCCTGGTATGGCGATAGGGTCGCCGCCTATCACATTATAGGACCGTAATAGATTCGTAAAGTCGGTGTACTGGTTACACCTCTGCCTACCTCTTCGGGGATTAAAGGCGTAACTGTATATGTATGTATGTACAAAGAAGTGTTGCTAAGGATATTTTCTATTAATAATTCGTAACCTAATTAATTACGTGATCGTTAATTCATTTTACGTAACCTTACATATCAGAGTTAAACCGAGCGTGGTGAATTAACAGTAATTTATATTTTAAACATGTTGAGGGTGCATGTTCAGTTGCCGTTTAGATGGAGGCCGGTATGATTGTCAAGTAACGGGGCATACTGGATGCTCTACCTGGACGTCTCATACTATGATAGGGGGTAAGCCTATCGTCATCGCTGACAATGAGTATTTCTAAATAGAAAAACCTAATATTACTTTACCCGACCCGGGGATCGAACCCGAGATCTCAGCACAGCAGTCGTAACGCATGCGCAATTAGAACTGCGCTACGGAGGCATTTAATTTTTGTTATTACTTAACTAGTTTTTTTGTTGTGTCCTATAGAGCTGATATGTTTACTGCTTGTTACTTGTTCTTTCTCCTGTACTATAAAAACGAAACATTCCAAACATAAAAACAACGCTACAACGGTAGCGACTTCGTTTCCTATTGTAACTTTTTGACATAACCTCATAGTTGAGCTACAGTTCCCACGAGACACGTAACATGTGTAATGTAACCCGTAATAGTATTACAAAAGAAACTACAATTATTAAACTTATGCCCGATTTCAACAACAGATGCATAAATTTCGTTGACCCCTAAGCTCAACACGAAAATGATGCGTCAGGGTTTTTAAATCGAGTTATCACACTTAGGGCCTTATGGATCAAGTAAAGTTAAACATAGATGGGTGAGAACCTATAACGCAATATTCTTATTTTAGTACAATTTAGGATTCAGTACATATTCTAGTATGGTAATAATAGGTAAGACTTCACGACTCTCGATCTCGGTTTGAAGAATGAATGAAATATGTGAGTACGAAATCATTCAGCCTTTGATTGCGCATGAAATCAATTCATAGCACATGTAGTATACATGTCTAATTAGTATTTTATATTTTTTTTATTTCCTGGATAGACAGACGAGCAGACGGGCCACCTGATGGTAAGTAGTCTCCGCCGCCCATAGACTTCTGCAATGCCAGGGCACAGCAAAGCCGCTGCCTACCGGTCTGGTTAGCAATTTTGCTTCACGAGGTTCCAGACACCAGTTACATTTTGTTTTATAGTGAACTAGTGGTCCTGGGCAGACGTCCCTGCCATAAACCGCCTTCTCTGTGGTCCTAATTTTCGTTAAAAAATTAGATTGATTTCAAAGTTTATAACGGAATATAGAATTATTTCTAATATGTTAATTCGAAACGAAATATTACGGCAATCAGGATCATTTAAGGCGATTTATTTTTGCAATATCGATGTTCACACAAGCTCTTAATTTTGCAACTGTTTTTTAGTTAGCTTAAAGATTTACTATATATATAGAATGTATGATGTGTTATGTATAGTCAACTGACAACTGCCTATAGTAGTGTAAGTTTAATGGGGGACATTAATTAGTCATAATAAGTAATAAAAAAATGTATAGATTTATAAAGCTGCTTATTTGAACAATATTCTAAAATCCCGGATACCGGAAACTTATCCATACTTTGACAACCCTATGACGTCTAGGAAATGTCTACTCTGAAAACTACAAAATTCTGCTACTTATCTTCTTCTTCTTCTTGCTTTAATGGCCTCTGCGGAGGAACAACTCCACAATTTTGCCAATGTCACGTAATAAAAAGTTAAATAAGTAAATAAAATTTATGTGATGATGATGATGATGAAGGATGACATGTCATCCTGCTACTTATCAAAGTTACCTAATCTGCACATAGAGTTATAAACAACTAGAGCGTATGAATGAAATCGCCCATGCTTCATGTGTCACACTTGTTGAACCAACTTGTCACTGAAGCATGCGCGGTACGGTAATGACCCAATCTCGCTGGAACCTTTCTGTAACATTAAGGTTACGTTAAACGTGCGCTATTATAATTGGTTATAAATATTTGAGGTTATTTTAATTGGTTGTCAATGACTGTGCATAAGATAAATTGGTTATTGAGATAAGAATGTTACATACTTTTATATATCATAAAACGATCATGAGATTATTAAATAAGGATCAGTCTAGAATGAAAAGGACCAATAGCCCATTTTAGTTTTATCCTGAATTCGGCTCTGTTAAATATATGATGCAAGATAATGTGTCTTCATTGTTACGAAAACCCACCATTTAGCAGATCAAATGTAACAGAAACAAATTAAACAGCATGTTTCTAACGCCTTTATAGAAGAACATCACTTAAACATACTCTTCGATATGCGTTGATTTCTGTATATAATAATATGTTGTTTGGCCATTGTTATTTTTTTTAATTTTTCTCTTTTTTTTATAAAATAAAGAAAAGGCAAAGGTGGAGAGCCATGCAACCACGCAGTCTTGTCTGTCCTTAGTTTTTTAAAACTGAACTCAAATTGAAAAATTAGAGTGCAAGCCATGTTAATAGGCCAAAGCCATGTGTGTAATACGCGATAAGGCAGTTTTTCACACCAAAAATGGACTAAGGTGTATAACAGCAAAGAGCCCACATATTGTTTGAATAGGGCTGTCAGTGTTTTGGAAAACGCATCAATCGTGCAACCAAAAAGCACCCAGAAACTAAGAAGCAAAAAATAATTAGTTATATTTACATAACCGACTGCAATATCTAAACAGCCAAGTATAAATAAGCACTGATTTTAATTACGATAAACTATTATATTATACAATTTCTAAATGTTTGACCTTTTGATTATTTTTCATTCAACATTTGCCACTATGCCATGTTAAAAAGTAACTGAAAGATCATAACACTATTAAACAGTGTGATTTAATAACTCATTAAGATTTTTAAAAATTATATTTTGCTCATACAAATCATCTCTTTGTTATGAGTCGATTAACGATTAACATGTTAGGTCTGTTTTTCCCGCCAAAATGGACCAATATCGTTTATAGAAATGTAAGCAGACAGCTATCGTTCGAATACAAGTGTTTTGGCAAGCGTATTGTGTAACATATTTAGGTCAAGCACACCGTATTACCTCAACTTACCTATTGTTACTGTTCGCGCATACTAATAACAGTGTCTATTGCGTATTTGTGTTTTTGTCAATGATTTCGGTGGTTTAATTAATGGATCTTTGATTGATATTCAGAGGAGTGTCTTGGCTGTCTTGTATGGCAAAGTTTCGGCATTCAAACTAATGCCTCACTATATATATATATATATATTCGAATGATAGGATAGTTCCTGTGTTTAATTTCGTACATAATTCGATATGCAACCGAATATAATACTCAAAAGAAGAAAAGACTTATGTGGGAACAGAATCAAAATTGCTTGAAAACTGAGTTAACAATATTTATTTTAAATATTGGCATGAGCAAAAATGCACTATTTTCCTCTTACAACTGCATAGTAACGGCCATTCTGAGAGGTGACGCCACGGCTCATATGGCATCCCTTTACTTTCATTTGACAACTAACCCTCATCGATCCAGCAGATTTGAATGGCGTCTAATTTACTTATTTTTCTTTGGATTCATAAAATTCTCTCGTTTTTTTTATAACATAGTCTGACAAACGAGCCAGTGGGTCACCTGATGTTAAGTGATCTCCACCGCCCATGATATCCACAATACCGAAAGTATCATGTATGCGCTGTCGGCCTTGAAGGACAGAAATAGGGATTAGGGAAGGGAAGGGGGAATCTGGGCCTCCAGATATCTCACTTACCATACGAAACGCGACAGTAAACTGTCACTTTACGTTGGTTTTCTGCGAGACAGTGGTACTACCCCGGTCGAGCCGGCCCATTCATGCTGTAGACAAATATGTCTACAGCGTGGCTCTACCACTTAATAATAGGTTTTAGGTAATGTAACTTGTTGATTAAAGTAAGTTGATAAAAAATCGTGTTAAATACTCTATTGGCCAGTTATTATCTCGCTATGCATTGGTATTTTAATACTACGTAGGACCTTGATTTTGCCTTGCTAATGTTTTTTTTTATCCTGGCACGGCAAAGTGACCACACTACACCTGATGGTAAGTTCAGTGCCGTCCAGTTAAAGTATCAAGTAGCGAGAGACATCTATCCCTCTCTACCCAACACAATTATGACGGTCCGCTGTGTAGCTTCACACTACGCCTGAAGGACCCAGGATCATAGGAAGGAGGGAACACGGTAGCTGGCAAAATGTTCCACAGCTTGATGGTGCTTATATGTGCTGCTTACCACTAGGAGGGCCGCTATCTAGATAATAAATATTCCTAATTTGTTTGGCTGTCTTTCGAGAAAGTAGAGCAATAATATAAACAAAGGATGTAGTAGTATTTATGTGGAGAATCGAAGCTAAACTCCGCTGCACACATTGGGCGAGATATGCTAGTAGTTACCGTACCGTAGTAGTTACCGAATGCGAGAGTGTGAGGGATACGAAAATAATCTATTATTAATCAAGTAGGTACTTAATTACCTCATAAAAAGATGAAAATGTAAAACACAAATTAAATTTTTGTATCCAAAGTATAACTAAAAATATATATAAGAATATTTTAGTTATATAAATAAAAATCAAATTTTAATATTCAGGAATTTTATATCATGCATTGCTACACCTGAAAACACGCTTGGTTTAAAACTAAAATCTAATCGAAACTTAGCCCATCCTGATACCGGCTTTTCCATCCAGTCTTGGCTTCAGAGGTCCCGAACATTCCTTATATCATGGTCTAATATAGCAAGAGGCCTTGCCCAATGATTACTTTCGCAGGCTTACTTTACTAATGGCCAGCAGACAAGCGTCAATATAAGTGAACATAACTGACAATTTAACGATGTGTTGCAAGTCGGTCGGAATGCGCGACGCATGACGGTCGCAAAGGGGTAAGTGGGGGTATGGAAGTTTCACTCCTATATTCAGGGCTGCCAGACGCAACAACTTATTTTATACCGCTATTTCCCTAACATACATAATCGAAACCCATTATACAACCCCCTTACCAACTAACTCCTATAAAAAGGTCATCTCTGTCTGTCGTATTCGAAAAGCCTTCTTATTCTCTTTGTTTCTAAATAAAAATGCCGAAGCCATGTGGAAAGTACTTAAATTTTTATTTTTGTATTATTTGTATCTAATTATACAAGGCAGTCTACTACACACTGGATACATACGCTAACTAAATTATACACATTTTATATCCAATTATACAATCTGGCAACCCTGACTGTATTGCATTAGGATAACTTAATCGATCAAGGAATTATGGCCGTTACACGAGCCTTTCTAGGAGTAATCATTGCAAATCACTAGGAAGTATTTTATGTTTGGTTCTTAATAATTTTAATTGTCAAGCACTATACCGAATTTGAAGGCTAGCATGATTGTGTTGAGTAGCGAGGGATAGATTGTCTCTCGCTCTTGATATAACTGGACGGCACTGCACTTACCATCAAGTGCAGTGTAGTCACTTTGACGTGCCAGGATAAAAGGTGAAAACGAGTAAGAATTTGAAGTCATATTGCGGCTTCATATAAAGGTTCAATCTGATAAAATCAACTGAAAAATGGATACATTCCGACAAAATGGCAAATATCTTTAAATTGTGGTTAGGTTCTACTGAAGATTGTTTAATTAAACCGACATGGGTAACAGCTAGCTTTTATACTTGTTTGTATCTTATACGATCAGTGAAATTTCCAAACGCTAAGATCTCTTATTCAGAAGGAGGCTCCGTCATCCATTCCCCAATTCCTGCATTTAAAAAGAGTAGTCCTTCAACGGTAGGCAGCGGCTTTGCTGTGCCCTGGCATTGCAGAAGTCTATGGGCGGCGGTGACTACTTACCTTCAGGTGGCCCGTCTGCTCGTCTGCCTATCAAGACACTAAAAAAAAAAACTTTACATCATACCACCAGCCTGTATCATAAAATCAAAGAGTTATTTCACAGATGCTAAGTTAGCAAGAGACCACGCCTTATATTTTATTAGTCAAAAAACGTCAGGCAGAGGTGCAACGATTTCTATTTATATACTCAGCCTGTTGCCGTCCACTGTTGGACGTAGGCCTCCCCAAGTGAACGCCAACCATCCCGGTCTTGGGTAGCCCGCATCCACCCGCTACCCGCCACCTTCTTCAAGTCGTCGGTCCATCGTGCAGCAGGGCGTCCCACACTACGTTTGCCTAAACGCGGTCTCCACTCCAACACATGTCTGCTCCATCGGCCATCTGTCCGTCTGCAGACGTGACCAGCCCACTTCCACTTTAGCGTGCTAATTTTGCGAGCAATATCTATGACTTTGGTTCTCTGGCGGATGACTTCATTTCGAACTCTATCCACCAGAGAAACCCCAAGCATTGCCCGCTCCATAGCACGCTGAGCGACTTTAAATTTATGGACCAGTCCATTTGTGAGTGTCCACGTTTCAGCCCCGTAGGTCATTACGGGTAGGACGCACTGGTTAAAAACTCTTGTTTTTAAGCATTGAGGGATCGACGACTCAAGCAGGTTACGTAGTTTACCGAATGCCGCCCAGCCCAAACGAATTCTTCTATCTGCCTCTTTCTCGAAGTTGTGCTTGCCTAGTCGGATTATCTGGCCCAAGTATACGTACTCTTGCACAACCTCGAGACTGGCATCACTCACGGCGACGGGTCTCGAGAGGACGTGACCGTTAAACATGACTTTCGTCTTGTCAAGGTTCATCCCGAGACCTATCCGTTTTGAAGAACAGTTAAGGCTGTTCAGCATGTCTTCCAAATCCTGCAGAGTTTCAGCCATGATGAATATATCATCCGCAAATCGCAAGTGAGAGATGTACTGGCCGTTGATATTGATGCCCCGTCCTTTGCAATCAAGCGTCTTAAATGCGTCTTCCAACGCGTTGGTAAACAGTTTCGGAGAGATTACGTCTCCCTGTCTTACCCCACGTCGCAGTTGGATTGGCTTTGTGCTTTGTTTTTGTACTTGGACGGTCATCGATGCGGCTTCATACAGGCATCTCATCACTTGGACATATCGGTCGTCAATGAGGCATCTCTGCATAGCCTCCAGAACAGCCCAGGTCTCGATGGTGTCGAAGGCTTTCTCGTAGTCCACAAACGCTAGGCAAAGAGGCTCATTGTACTCCTCGGTCTTCTGAATTATTTGCCTTAGTGTGCGTATGTGGTCTACGGTACTAAAGCCCCTCCGAAACCCAGCCTGCTCCGGGGGTTGGAAGTCATCGAACCTTTGGGCAAGACGATTCGAAATAACCCTCGAAAACAGCTTATAAACATGGCTCAAGAGTGATATAGGGCGGTAGTTCTTCAATAGAGTGTTATCTCCCTTCTTGAAGAACAAAACCACCACACTCCTGCTCCATACCGCCTGTGTTGTACCAGTGTAGATGACGGAGTTGAAGAGCTTTACAAGCTCAATCAATACTGGCATACCGCCTGCCTTGAGTAGCTCTGTAGTTACTCCGTCATCACCCGCAGCTTTGTTATTGTGAAGCTGTTCAAGGGCTCTTCTAATCTCGCCTAAGTCGATGTCGGGAAACTCGTCTGTATGGTGGCGGGTTAGTCTGGCACGCGGATCATCTGCGCTCGGGGCCTCAGGTGGACTTGTTTTTTGAGTATACAAGTCCCCATAATACCTTTCGACCTCTGCGAGTATCTCTGGCATGGAAGTGACGGTGTTGGTCTGTGATGTTCTGAGCTTTGTCAGGTGACAACTAGAGGTAAGTGGCTTGGCGAAAACTCTGGTACCCTTGTTCTGCGTAATAGCATTTTCAATGTCCAGAGTATTCGAGCGTCTTATATCGCGCCGTATTAGCTTCTTTACCTCTTTGTTAAGTACCTGACGCTCAGATGGTGTGACCTTTACGAGTTCTCGTCGTTTCCTTAAAAGTTCCAGAGTCTCGCTTGAGAGCTTCGACTTACGTCTATTGTTCTGAGGTCGAAAGTATTTATTACCCACGTCACGCAAAGTCCGCACCAGGCTGTCAGTGGCGTCATCAATATCCGCCGTAGTTTCCAATACGGCAAATCGGTTCTGTAGCTCTAGCTGGAAAGCTTCACAGCCGATCTCGACTTGGGGCAAAGTTGGTCGGAGAGTCGACTTCATTAAGCGCGCTCGGTCAATTTTAACTTTTATATTCAGAGTGCCTCTTACAAGTCGGTGATCACTACCAGTGTTAAACCTACTGATCACAGAGACATCTCTGAATATTTGGCGCTTATCAGTCATAATGAAGTCGATCTCATTCCTGGTGACATTATTGGGGCTTCGCCAAGTCCACTTCCTTTGGGGCTTCTTCTGGAAAAATGAATTCATCAAAAAGAGCCCCCGGGTCTCGAGAAAGTTGACTAGCATTTGCCCCCTGTGATTCCTGCACCCATAGCCGAATGATCCTACCCTCGATTCGCCGTGTCCTTGGACTCCCACTTTGGCATTGAAGTCACCCATTACAACGCTGTAGGAAGCCTTGGTACGAGACATAGCTTTCCCTATGTCTTCGTGCATCGCCTCTACTTCGTCATCAGGATGAGCTGACGTTGGGGCGTACACTTGTATAACCTTCAGAGTATATCTCTCAGTTATTTTTAAGACAAGGTACGCCACTCGCGCTGATACGCTGCCAACTTCCACAACGTTGCTTTTTAGTGACTTGTGGATAATAAATCCGACGCCACCTTGGGATGGTTGGTGTCCTTCTCGGAAGTAGAGTAAGTGACCAGAATCTAGGGCTATCTTCTCCTCCCCCTGTCTTCGGATCTCAGATAGCCCTACGATATGCCAGTTGATGACTTAGCTCTACTTCCAACTCAGCGATGTGTTCGTCCAACCGCAGAGAGCGTCCGTTGTACGTCGCCAAAAATAGCTGTTTGTGGTACCCTACCGTAGCCCGGGGATTCTTAGCACCCCCCACCCCACCGTTACCATGACCGGTACCGTGGTCAGGAATAGCGGGGCTACCGGGAACTGGGGGCCGTGAATTTGGGATGCTTTTCATCTTGGGGGGGTTTTGCCATAGTCCCCACGCTTGGCAGGCGGGTTGGTGACCGCAGTTGCTGGTATGTTTTACCGCCGACGCTGCTGCCCATCGAAGGCATGGGTATTTGGCATTCCAGCATTTTGTGTGGTTATGCCGCCACAAGTCGGCCGCCAGAACCTCATTCGTTAGCTAGCAGGGTGTACCACGAGCAGGTAGGGTTGGCAGTTGGGAGCATGAGATGTAATTTGCCCCCCTTACACCCCTCTATTTCTATTTGCCAGCATAATTTGTAGTACAGACATACTGCTATATATATACCACTATATAAATTTATAATGCCATATCATGTAGACTAATCCTACTTCCTACTAATAATTATAAATGCGAATGTTTGGATGGATGGATGTTTGTTTCTCAATCACGCCATAATGGCTGAACGGATCTGGTTGACATTTGGCACAGAGGCTACTTTTAAACCCGGAACAATGAACAGTTCCAGTGGGATAGATTTACTTTGGCTTTTGTTTTTCACAGAGCAAGGGATCGATATGATTTTTTGCATATTGGTAGTTTAGGGTTCAGAGAATGACATAAGTTACTTTTATCCCGGTAAAAAGGCACGGTAGATTCCTGTAGGATACAATGTCATATACATTGTGTCCTACAGGAACCGTGTGAAAAGGAGTGTTGTGTTTAAAAGGAGTTTCGTTATTGTTCGTAGAATAGAGTTTTAACGCATTTTCCTCAAGATGGTTTGAAAAATGTACACTGTATCGAAATATTCATTAAAAATTCCGTCAGTGTCTCATACAGATAAGAAATTCCATGCGGACGACGCGACGTCGCGGGCAACTGATAGTGAAATATACGACCGGGGAACAGACATCATTAATTCGACATACGTGTTGCCACTAAATATCACGATTTATTGAGTTTTTGTCTATGGTTTTAAACCACTAATAAAAACAAAAACGTTTTTCAAATTAAGAACGCCCGGAAAATGAACCAGTTTGTGAGACATGTCGTCGCGCCATTTTTGTACCTGACATTGCATTCCTTTACTCCCATGTTGGTTGATTGTAAGCCCTAGTTTGATGAACATAAGGTGTATATCGCGTTATCAGGTGACGTTATGCGTGATTTGCAAGGCCGACTTGTTACATGTATTTATCTGGAACATTCCTATGAATATGAATCTGTTATTGATAGGATTTCGCAATGACGTATTGTGCGTAGCTAAACCGTGTTAGCGAGTGTAGTCGTAGCTTCATTGTGATTCCCGGAAGAACAAAACACATGTTTAGGGCCGTAGCCAAGATGCGACTAAGAGAGGGTATAAATATATACTTAAGAATCCTAGAGCCACTAACTCGTTCTCCCATATACTCATAGAGACGGTTTTAGACTTTAATGACTAGAGAAATCATACTTTTTT
Source organism: Laothoe populi (assembly GCA_905220505.1). Classification (NCBI taxonomy): domain Eukaryota; kingdom Metazoa; phylum Arthropoda; class Insecta; order Lepidoptera; family Sphingidae; genus Laothoe; species Laothoe populi. The sequence continues at coordinate 1,284,271 of HG992155.1, read as the reverse complement.
TTTATTCTACCACGGGAGAGTGACCACACTTTAACTGTTCGAAAGCACAGTGCCGTCCAGGTAAAGTATATCCTTTATCAAGGATCATAGGAAGGAGAAAACAATGGTGCGACAAAGATACGAGTTTGCGAAATTTGGTTCGGGTCAGGGTAGTAGACACCACAAAGCTATAGTATCTACAAACCTACTCATCAAAAAATACACACCAGTATTTGTAGTTTGTGGTTTTGGCACCTAAATTCATAATCAATATAGTGGGCGTAAAACACAGCATTGTTACAATTTGTTATACTAGGTGCAGACATTGGCAAACCCAATACAAAAGGTTAAATAAGAACATAATAGGTAGTTTAATAACGTTTTGCTTTTATTTTGTACATGAAAGTGACAAGCTGCTTTAAAAGTGGTAGAGCCACGCTGTAGACATATTTGTCTACAGCATGAATGGGCCGGCTCGACCAGGGTAGTACCACTGTCTCGCAGAAAACCAACGTAAATCGCGTTTCGTATGGTAAGTGAGATATCCGGAGGCCCAGATTCCCTCTTCCCTTCCCTAATCCCTATTCCTGTCCTTTAAGGCCGACAGCGCATACATGATACTTTCGGTATTGTGGATGTTCATGGGCGGTGGAGATCACTTAACATCAGGTGACCCACTGGCTCGTTTGTCGGTATATCATATATATAAAAAAAAGCTATATTAGAAATAAATTAAAGTAGAGTAGACCTATACTTTTGTTTTGTCTTCAATATGAATGGGATTACTCAACCGGGACATTACTACTGTATTTCAAAAAAGAAGGGCTAAGTTCCTATCTCCTTATACTCTATTCCTTTTCTTTAAGACTGGCAAGGCTCTATATCCGTCGTCACCCAATACATGTTTTGGGAGATCCTAATGATCCCATCACGGTCGTTATCGAGGAAGCACTGTCCCTGTCCAACCGAAATTGTAAACCGAAATTGTAAATATTGTAAACGTCCCTAACGTAGGACTCGCTGGCGAGTCCAAAGTCTCCGCCACCGACTGAGTCCAAAGAACTTAAAGGCGCCTTTGAGCTTAGTTATTTTAGGTATATATTATGTTTTCTGGCTTATGGGAGCCAGAACCAGAACGTGGTGCTGTAAAACTAACTATAAGCTAACAGTACCGATCCATTCGAACCAAAACTCATACATAGATAATACTCACGCCTGTAATACCCGGGTAGGCAGAGGTGCAACCAGAACACCCACTATTCGCCGAATTTGTTTCAGTCGCATAATGTCATAGGGGGCGAGCCTATCGCCATGCCGGGCACAAATCCCAGACTCTGGGCTAATACTGAGAATTTCTAGATAGAAAAACCCAATATCACTTTACCCGACCCGGGGATCGAACCCGAGACCTCAGCACAGCAATCCTAACGCATGCGCAATTACAACTGCGCCACCGAGGCAATCCAAGGAGTTGTCTAGCCTATATTAATCAGTGATAATGTAGCATTCAAATGGTGAAATAATTTTTAAAATCGGTCTAGAACTTTTTGAGCCAATTCGTTACAAACATACATACAAATCTTTCCTCTTTATAATACTAGTATAGATGTAAGTGTTCATGGGTGGAGAGATCACATCAGGTGACACATTTGCTTGTTAGCTAGCCTGTACTATAAAAAAGTATTGTAGTCTTGAGATCCCTTTGATTCTTTGTTTCTAGCTAATAAGTTGAATGTATCTTTCGATTAAAATATAACCAAGGACTTGTCATTTTCATTATTTTGTATCGGGACATGATTGTGAAATTAAATGCGCCAATATTATCGTTACGTAGTTAACAGATTACAAGAAATGAATTGGCTATTGTATTAGTATTGTTAATTTGTCTGAAAGAACCTTTTGTTTCGCTTTAATTTTAATTATCCCGTGTTGAATGCTTTTATCTGTTTTTTAAGTGTGTTAATATTTTTTGGTTAATGTTAATCGCTTTATTAGTCTCGTAGCATACTTGAAGTGAGGTCCTAGATTCAAAACCTTGGCTGGACAAGCACAATTTGTGTTTTTGATTCAAACTATGATTCATATGTTGCTCAATAAATTTCAAAATTATGAAGATGAATTAAAGATTTTTTTTTGATTCCGTGACTTTGTAATTTTTTTTAATACAATAACTAAAACAGTCAATTATTCAGTCTGACATTTAAAAAGCACCTAAAGATAGCTTAATGATTAATATAACGCCTTTCGTAGTTCAATTACTAAATATAAACGATTTCAATAATAAATCTGAAAGCTTAACTATTTAAATCCAGCGTTCCAAATACGAACTAAAGAAACAAAAATATGATTGAAATGTAATAATTAAATCACATAGATATCATGTGAGGCAATTGGTCAGTAGATTACGTTCGCGTAAAATCTTTATTACCCAATCAAAATTGGAGCGAGAATTAATCACGAAATATTAATAAAATAATTACGGAACTTGCGTTAGTTCGTCCTTGACGTATTATGAGTTCATTTTGTATATCAACAAATATCATATAGGCATTCAAGCCTCACGATGAGAGTATACCATTTGCAATATTCTTTGTCTTTGTATTTCCATTAAGAATCATATTGGTACTATTCCGGTTATTTTTACCAAAGGAATTACTCTGCAGGCTTCATAAGTTTTAAATACTCCTTTGAATACCTCCACCACCACAAAAGGCGAACAATTGGCTGGTAAATGGATGGCCGTGGGTTCGATCCTCGAGAGATACGGAGATAGTGTACGTGTAATCCAAAAACATTTGTTTCGGTCTGGATGTTGTGGGACCGTAGTCCGTAGTTCTTGACGATGGTTTTATCTAGTAAAGAGAAACTATGTGTGTCTGTTGGGCATATTAATTTTTTATTCTTATTTCAAAACTCAGATCTTTATGCAAAGTACAACTTATATTCAGCTCAATTCTTCAAGCTGTGACTATCTGACCTACTATATCTCCACAAAACAAAATGAAATACTTCCGTCCAGATTATTCGCGTAAACCCAAGTTAATAATATCATTGGTATTTGCCTCCGATATCTCCAAGGCCTTACTCGGACATTCACTGCGGCCAACGCCTATTCATTGCTTTCTGGGAACTAAAAACCTATTATTCGCTGGCGGAAATAACAATCAGAACAGTTCAAAATATTAAAGTATGAATACAAGAATATTAAAAGGTCTAGACGATTTTGTCAAGGTCGCAGATCTCTCAAATGTAAGGGTGGTAACCATTGGAAATACGAGGTGACTCTTGAAAATAGTGTCATAAAACAATCAGTTTTGGACAAAATAAATAAAGAAGCAACAGATAAAGACATAAATTTATTAGAAACTGAAGCATGTTTTATAAAATCGTACTATACACATAGTACATTTTCTCTAAAGACTGTACTTGAATTTATTACTTGACGGTGGTAGAATATTCAAATTCATATCCGCCTGAATAGCGACCACCGTGCACAGGGTGGAAAACCCGCCATAGTGACACATCCGATTTTTTTAACGGTAAGCAGCGGATTTGCTTTGCCCCGGCATTGCAGAAGCCTATGGGCGGCGGTGACTACTTACCATCAGGTGCCCTGTCTGCTCGTCTGACTATCGAGGCTATATTTCCAACTCCTCCCTATATTTCTATTTGATTAATTTCGTTGCGGGATAAAAGACAGTTATGAAGCATTCCCAGAGACTCGCCGAGTTTCATTACTCGGTGTCGAAAAAATGCGTGCCATTGTTGATCCTGGCTAAACAGGAGTTACAATGGCGGGTGTGTGGGCGGGATAGTCTCTGACTATCGAGGCACTAAAAAAATGATAAACTGGTTAAACGTAAACTCTGTCCTATCAGCAGTTGCATTATTGCAACGTCCATCATCGCCATGAAGTTTGGCATATTTCTCTCACGTAAACGATCGGTTGTACGACTTTTGTATGGAGGATACAAAAAAGGTGTCTAATTCGTGGTAGTATTCGATTCTTATATCCACTTTTATCTATACGCTGAAATGATGTAAAAACGAATTCGTGACGGATCCGTTCCGTTTCCGTTGCAAGATCAAGGTCGTCACGCGGTTTATCTGAATCTTTCTTCTGTGATTCATTCAAGGACACGGCGATTCTCATTCATGTTTCTTCGTTTTAGTTTCTTTGGGCTTGATATGGTCTGATTATCGTCATTATTTGTACAGTAATAGTCATGGAATTGTGGTTCCCTATTTTGTAAAAACGCGAATGTTATGTTTTTTTGTATTTTGTTTCTATTTTTTATGTTCTTTGGATCATGTTACGGTCTGTTTAGATTAGTTTAATGAAATAGTTATTTCAATACACCAATGTGTTTCGGTTCTAATGAAATCATTATCGTGCATAGGACATTCATATTGGCTACTACTACTTGGCTTTTGTGAACGTAAAATTTTTCAATATCACAATTTTAGTAGGCTGCCTCGGTGGCGCAGTTGTAATTGCGCATGCGTTACGTCTGCTGCGCTGAGGTCTCGGGTTCGATCCCCAGGTCGGGTAAAGTGATATTGGGTTTTTCAATCTAGAAATTCTCAGTTACAGTCCGGAGTCTGGAATCTGTGCCTGGTATGGCGATAGGCTCGCTCCCTATCATATTATGGGACCGAAATTCGGCGAAAAGTGGGTGTACTAGTGTACACCTCTGCCTACCCTTTCGGGGATTGCAGGCGTGAGTGTATGTGTATATGTACAATTTTAGTATTTAGATGTCAATAGATAAAGTAAAGTTTCTTGCAGTTGTCGTTAAATCTAAGCATCGTTCGATAGCCTTAAGAACTATTGGTGTTTTACTTCATCAACATATTCACAAGTTAATACGATCGAGGCTATCTAGTCAGGTACAGCAAAGCATACTAGTCTCGAAAAACCTTCATCAAAAACGATATTCCTCTTACTTCTCAGAATATGGTTTATAGTATTTTTTGGATCTGGTTTTTAGAAGTAGAGGATGTTCAGGGTTGTTTGATCTTTATTCTAAGGCCTAATGACATGAACTATACAAGTCCTAAACCGAAGCTTTCTCTCTTCAGGTTCTACTACTCGCGACGGCAGTCTTCGCCGTCAACTGCCAACACAACGGCCCCACCACCACACCGGTTCCGATCCTCAAGCAAATCAACAAGCAGAACGACGACGGCTCCTACAGCTACGGTTATGAAGCAGCTGATGGTTCATTCAAGATCGAGACTAAATATCCCAGCGGAGACGTGGCTGGAAAGTACGGGTATATCGACGAAAATGGAAAACCGAGGGAAATCTCTTATGGTGCTAGCAGTCAGAGAGGATTTGAGCCTGAAGGTTAGTTTTTGTGCAATGAAATTCGAAGTGTATTGTCAATACTAGGTCGGTTTTCAGCACCAATATCTACTTTAGGTCTTGAGGTGATTGTTAGATGGATATTTAATAATTCAACTATTTTAGGTACACAAGTTTTAATTACAACTTCTAACTTATTTAGCACTGATAGAATACAATTAGCTGCTAAGAAAATAATATTTCATGGATCACGATGATTAAAACATCTGATGATGATGATGATTATTGATCTAGGGATAGTGTACTTAGGCTGTCAGATCGGTTAGTTCCTGGGCTCGATATCCAGGTGTCGCAATCAGAATTTATTTGGTTTCCAATCGGAAAAATACGAAATTTCGATTTTTTACTTTTTGTATTAATTGAAAAGTGTAATATATGCTTTCGATAATGTGATACATTTCTCCCGGACCACATTAAGCACCTATCTTTTTGAGGATTATGCCTTAGCTGTAATCATAGATAAGTAACTAGAAGTTATCATTCTTTTCTTTTTTATCAATACTGCAGTTACATTCATCATGTCCTCATCTTACATTCACATGTGTGCCATGTTACATCACATATCATTTTCCATCATCCCCGCTTGTTTCCCAACATTGAGAAATGTAATTATCTATTTGCTTTTATATCTTTATTTTAACTTAATCTTCATTCCTCCAATTACTTATTTATTTAAGTGGCTTTAAAAGTACAGTATCTTTGTACCTTCGTACATAGTGAAAGGAATGTCCGTCTGTTTATGAATTGACTATTAGTTTGTGATTTGAACTGATATTGCATTATAAGTTAGTATTAAAGTGACTACAATAATAATTGATCTCAATAATCACATAAGTTGACAGCCTTCTTGGCGCTGTAGATAACTAGCAGACTGAAACAAGAGACCACGGGTTAGATCCCCGCGGCGATAAAAATGTTTGTGTGAAATTTGTTTCGGATCTGGGTGTTGTGAGACCGAAAGTATATCATAATTTCTGATACCCATGACATAAGACTGGTATTTTAGTCTGGAATAGCGACTAATCTTGTTCTGATTCTAAACTAGGATTAATATTATTCAGATTAAAGGACGGAGACGTTTTTTATCATATCACGGAAATTGGTTAAAATTTATAATACAGATTAATGAACTATAGTAATATTATCATTATGAAAGAGCTGAGGTCAGAGATAGTCATATCACTGTTCAACTATTTTCTAAAAATATTTAATAATCAGCCAATTTCCTTCATTTCTCATTACAGGAGCTGGCATTCAAGTTCCTCCCCCAACGCTCCATGATCCATCCAACGCCCTCACCGATGGCCAAGAAGACGACGGGCAATACCGAGAGGACCCGAAGATCTACGAAGACCCGAAGTACAACGGCAGAGCTCAGCAAAGACAACCCGCCCAGGCAGTCAGGCAGTACCATAGACCTGCCCAACCTGCTCAGCCGGAACCAGAGCCTGAATACCAGCAATACCAGTCTAGCTTCCCAGCCAGGCAACCTCAGCCACAAAGGGCTCAGTACCAAACTCAAACCAGCTTCCAGGACTACCAACCTCAGTCGAACTTCCAATACCAGTCCCAGCCTCAACAAAACTTCCAACAACGCCAACCTCAGACTTCTCAGTTCAGGTCAGGACCTCTGTTCACACAACAGACTAGTCTATTCAGCCAGGGTCCTCAGCAGTTCCCTCAAGAGAACAGGCCCCAGAGTCAGGTTTACCACCAACAGCCCCAGTTCTCTTACCAGGGTTTCACCCCACAACCTTACACCCAACCTCAAGCTCAAACATACCAACCTCAAGCTCAGGCATACCAACCTCCAGCTCAGACCTATCAACCCCAAGTTCAGGCATACCAACCTCAAGCTCAAACCTACCAACCTCAACCTCAACCCCAAAACTATCAAGGTCAGAGTTACAACCAGTTCGGAGGTCACCCCGCACAAAACTTTGACCCTAGCACTGGATCCTACACAATTAACTTTACTGGTTAAGTACTAATAGATTATGATGTAGAAATTCATTAAATAAAATAAAGACATGTCTTTTTCGCATGTATGTTTAAATTAATACAAACTTCGCAATCTAGAAGATTAAAGAATAATTTCAAGAGAAAGAAAAAAAAATTATATACACGCGAGTAAATTCATGAATTATTTAATTTAATTAATTAATATGTATACATTTTTTGTACTCGTATATTTTTTATTTATTACTTTTTTCAGTAAATGGAAGTAATAAATAAAATACATTTGTAAATAAATATTTAAAATGTAGAATAATATTTTTTGTATTTTTATACAACGTAGACCACATTGTAGGAACTTTTTTCTATTTTTCTATATTTTAGAGCTAGTCAATGTTTGTATGTATTCCATATTCGTGGCTTTAATTATATAAGAACGAAATGTATAAATTATTGCTGTTTAAATTTGCTTAACTGTATGAAAATATGTGCCAAAATTCCAATAAAAATACTTAATATACATTCTACAAATATTTAACACTGGTTGTCCGTTGTCCTGCCTTGAACCTGCTTCTTTGTGACCGAATTTTATGTCGAAAAAATAAAAAAACAGATCTCGACAACAGCGCCACCTACCGGATTTAAAACTATCCTATCTTTTAAGTTGGACCCAACCACACATATACAAAAATTTCATTGAATTGGTTGAGTAGTTTCAAAGTCTATAACGAACATAGGTAGAAACAATATTTATGTTTTTTATTATATACTTAGATGTCATACGTATATACAATTAATTATACTTTATATTCAGATAATTGTATTGTATACGTATCCTTATTTATGAATATATGTATATGAATGCAGAACAATACGATTTAACCCCAAATTATGAAAACAAATTGACTTCAATATATTTTATATAAGTAATTGTATATACTAATACGGTATATTACATATATATACATTGTACTTAACTAAGCTATTTGAAGTCTAAATGATGTATATCGTTTGTAAAATTATTCCCAATTTTAACGGTAAAGGCCCATTCATTAATTACGTATGATCTCGATTTGTGTTAAGAAATCTCTACATGACCTTATTTCGGAGGGTGAGGGAGGCTAAAAGTAATTTTTACTTTATATTTTTTAAGTCAGAATGTGCATGATATTTTTTATCCAATAAAAATCTTTGATTTATGTCAAATAATGAGCATTAGTACAACTTCTAATGGTATTTACATAAGAAGTGAGAGCGGGAGTCCAAGAAATCTTATGTTCCGTTACATGGGGGTAGGAGGCTTAATAATGGCCAAAATCGTCTTTACATAATTAATGAATGGCCCCTAACTGTCCTATACCATACGCGGCTGAACTGGACGAAGTGTCCGAAATTGGAGCGTTTTTATTATATTGACTATGAACTTCTAAAATATAGTTTTTGGAATATTAAAACACTTCTTTTAATAAATACACGATATATAGTTAAAAGATAATTTGAAACAAAATTTGGTATCATCTGCTCTTTAAGATTTTAATTTGAGAATGTCTATCGAAATTTCATTAAGGTTCATAGTTTTCTAATGATTCATATTTAACACATACTTTTATATAGCATTGGGGTCAGCAGATTTCTAAGTAATGTCTAATATATAAACCTAATTACATTTTGCGTAACGTACACCAATAGTATAAAACGCTGTATTATTGTATGTTAAGTATTTATATAATGCAAAGTATGATTCAGAATGCGCCGGCTACAGTGCTACGTGCTGCGGTTGTAAATACTAATAAAATATTATGTAATACGTATTGTATTCATTTCGTAGGGAAAGCTGTATTTGACACTGAATGTCCTTTGTACTTAGATGCTTAAGAATTGGAGCAATAAATATAGCAGGTACTAAGTTCAATAAAAATGGTATGGGCATGTGATGAGGAGGGATGAAAGGCATGTGACAAGACTGGTTGTCAATATGAATGTGGATGGAAGAAAGAGTCGTGGGAGACCAAAAAAGAGGTGGATGGATGGCGTGAAATGAGTGAATGCAGATTTGACGCATGATATCGCTGCGTGGAGAGTTCAAACCATTTGTGCCCACCCTACTTAGTGTGGGATAACAGCAGGTAAATGATAACTAAGTTCAATAAAAATTATGGTTGGAAACTATCTCACGCCTGTGATCCAATTATACATTTACATACATATACACTCATGCCTGTAATCCCCGAAGGCGCAGAGGCGTAACCAGTACACCAACTTTTCTCCGAATTGATTGCAGTCCCATAATGTGAGGAAGCGAGCCTATTGCCATACAGGGCACAATTCAAGACTCAGGGCTAATACTGAGCATTTCTAAATAGAAAAACTTAATATCACTTTACCCGACCCGGGGATCTAACCCGAAACCCCAGCACAGCATTCGTAATCCATCAACTCCATCGAGGCAGTACTATATACACTCACGCCTGTAATCCTCGAGGTAGGCAGAGGTGTAATCAGTACACCCACTTTTCGGCGAATTTTCGGTCCCATGATGTGATAGAGGGTGTGCCTATCGCCATACCAGGCAAAAATTCCAGAATCCGAGCTAATACTGAGAATTTCTGGATAGAAAAACCCAATATCACTTAAACCAACCCGGGGATCGATCCCGAGACCTTAGCGCAGCAGTTTAAAAGCATGCGCAATTACAACTACGCCATCGAGGCAGTATACTAAAAGTAGTGTTATCCTAAAAACGGATCTAGATAAATTATTAACTTTTCTAACGAATAAAAAAAATAAAAACAATAAAAACAATAAAGACGATGCCTCCCGAGCACCTGGAACCTCCACCTAAGAGGTTGTATGTATTAGTGATCAAATCGACAAAGTCATTGGCGTGAAATTATAATCATAACGCAGATACTGCTTCAATTTAGTCGATTTGAAGACCCAATTCTTGAAAATATACTCAGCATAGAAATCGACGTGATGGAACCGAATAAATCAAGAGAAATGAAGCAACTACGAGGCTCTTAATATCGGAAGTGTCGTAAGTAGATCAACAGATACATCCGTCTGTCATTGGAATCTGGTTGGCCTTTACTCCGACTGTATTTATGTCGTTATGAATCACTAATACTTCGAAACTATTCATAAAATTGTAAGAGGCAAATCATAAGTCTAAAGAGACAAGATTTAAATTGTAATTGTCAATATATAACTAGCCCTTATTAAACTTGTCCCACTGCTGGGCACAGGCCCACTCTACTAATGAGTGGGTTAGACCTTAGTCCACCACGCTGCCCTAATGCGGGTTGGTAGACTTTACATACTTTTGAAATTCTTATGAGAATTCTCAGGTATGCAGGATGGATCATAATGTTAACCTTCATCGTCAAAACAAGTGATAATTAACAATTAATATACTTTATTAAGATTACTACACAATGTTTTATATTGACAAAATCATTTTGGAATCGCTTAGTTTAACGTTCTCAGCTCATAGTATTAATAGTTCTTACACAACATTATTACATGTTTATGTACAAAAAGGCAAGTATGTAAATGCCACTTTAATGAGTTCTATATATGTTTAATTAAAGAAATGAATCAACAGCCCATCAAGATGTTTTATTACATGTCTTAACCTTAGAATTCTTGTCTGTATAATTTTTTATCTAATTTTTTATTTTTATCCTGGCACGGCAAACTTACCACACTATACTTGATGGTAAGCGCACTGCTGTCCAATTAGAGTATCAAGTAGTGTGAGACCATCTATCCCTCACTACTCAACACAATCTTGCCGGCCTTTTTTTTTTGTTGTCGCGGGGAAAGCGTTTTATTACTACCGCCCGGTCCGGGGGGAAGCGGAATAAGAATAAAACGGTTATGCTGGACTAGCCGGTCTTACGACCCAGCATCCCCCTCGCCCGGATGATGGCTATCCGGGCAGCCGCTGGGCCGAGTCCCTACCCCCTATGTACACCCCACCCGACACTACCAGCTAAAACCCCGCGGTGGCCTTCTTCGGCGCTTACGGAGCGATCCCGGGGTATTCTAAGGAGTGCTAGAATTGCTGCCGGAACCGCCCCTGCGCGGTGCTGCGTAGCAGCCCATCTCCATGGAAGGGCTTAGGAGCCCCCGCGCACCGAACAACGACAGCGAACGAGGCCTTACCACCCGCGCTGCCGTCCATCTCGGGGTCGCACGATGCTCCGAAACTGGGAGTGCATCGATTCGGGCTGACAGCCCCACGCTGCGAGCCCGCGACCCCCGATGGCCCCAATTAGTCGCCTCGTACGACAGGCAGGGGTTACCGTGGTGGAATTCAAACGCCCCCGTTCCACAGGGCGGGAGACGCCGGTCAGTCGTCCACCCGGCGCCTCCTACGTCTTCTCTGGCGGCGGGAGGGATCATTTCGTTCCCGATCCCTCTCGGCACTCTCCTTCTGCGAGATGACGCTCTCGCAGAAGTGGGCCACCGCACGCCAGGACCTCCGGCTGGCGACCATGGACGACACCACGGCCGGCAGCGAGAGGTCTCCTCCGGCGACTGCTCTGAGAGCGCTGCGCTCTTCGTCCCAGGCTGGGCACTGCGTACCTGTAGTACCTGCGTCAGCCGGAAAGTTGGCGCACCGTGGCGCCTGTCTAGCCATCTCTTTAGGACAGGACGCACTGCCGCGACGGTCCTCAAGCCCGCACTTGGGCTTTCCAGCCTGGTATGCCACTCCTCCACAGCGGTTCTGCGAAATCGGGCCGCAATCTCCCTCGGGGCCAGTCTCACCTGACGGCGACTGGACGCCTCCTCCCGCCAGAAGAACGCGGATGAGAGGGCAATCTTGCCGGCCTGCCTCTTCACACTTTGCCATGGGCAAGAAGGTTAAAAAGCGGTCGAGGGTCTAGTATTGGAGGACTCAGAAGGCAGCAAAACAGCCAAACATCGTACGCAAACTATAGACCCCCGACAAAAACCGGATGTACACTGGCTGATCCCGGAACGCGACACACTTGCGTGTGCTACTATGGCGGGTTTTACACCATGTGTACGGTGGTCGCTATCCGGGCGGATACGAATATCCTACCACCAGATTTGTTTATACGGTGTCAGGGACTCGGCTCAGCCGTGGCTTGGAAGTTTTTCTCTCTAGGTGGTTCAACGCTAAGTAAGGAGTTAAGCATAACCATCCCACGTCCCCCAAGACGGCGCGGTACTATAACATCGCTTATTTACATAAAAATTAGAGTTCATATAGACTGTAGAATTATACTTAGCAAAGAGGTCGCAGCTACTATTAACTAAACTACCGTTATTAATATCATTGTAAGGTCATAAAGATTGAACCAGCTCGGTCGTTTGTCGCCGAACTAGTGCTGCGCCAGGAACACGTTGTCATTGCTACAGAGTAATATGAAATATTGTGCTAGTAATTATTTATGGGCTTATTTAAAAGTTTTTATTTACCAGCGGTTAGAGGAAAGTTCTTTAACATATGGAATACTAGCTGTTGCACGCGGCTCCGCCCGTGTATAAGTTATTTTTGGGAGAAGAAGTATACAATCTAAGCAGTTGTGGTGCTGCTGGTGGTAGGTAATTCATATCCGCCCGGATAGCGACCACCGTACACAGGGTAAAAACCCGCCATAGTGACATGTGCAAAAGTGTCGTGTTCCGGCATCAGCCAGTGTACCTCAAATAGTCGCTAACGAACCCCTGGTTTACTATTTTGTAAATCAATACGTAAACAAGACATAATAATAATAGCCCTGTATTAAACATTGTCCCACTGCTGGGCACGGGCTTTTCTACTAATGAGGGGGTTAGGCCTTAGTCCACGACGCTAGCCTAATGCGGGTTGGTAGACTTTACATAACTTTGAAATTCGTTTAAGAATTCTCAGGTACGCAGGTTTCCTCACGACGTTTTCCTTCACTGTTAAAGCAAGCGATAATAAACAATGAATATACACGTAACTTTAGACAAGTCAGAGGTATATGTCATTTATGCAGATTTCGAACGTACGACTTTCGTCTCGACAGTCCGTACCAACTAGGCTATCGCTACTGTCAACAAAGAGATAGTATGTATTTTATATTTATTATTACTCAAATGCTTTACCAGATCTTTTAGTTTAAAGTTTTTTTTTTATTTATTTTTAGTACCTGGATAGGCAGACGAGCAGACGGGCCACCTGATGGTAAGTAGTCACCGCGCCCATAGACTTCTGCAATGCCAGAGCACAGCAGAGCCGTTACCTACCGTTAAAGTTGTAGGATAACGCCTTATACTTTTGAAAGGTAGCTAGCTACCCGCTCCTATTGCTATAATAGTTCTACAGGAACTATTTTTAACTTTCCATATATATTATTATAGATATTTGTCATGCTCAATTCGAGGTGACATGTTAGGTTAGCCACGAGTAGTGGCTACGGGCTATTTAAGGTCCAACCATAATTATTAAAGTACCTATGACCAACAGCAGTGATAGCCTAATTCGAAATGCTAAGGACTGCCAAGACGAGAAGCGCTGTTTCCAAACCAACCCAAACAGCATACTCCTTTTCGGTGTTATGTGTGTATTAAATGTTAATTATCGCTTGTTAGAAAGGTGAAGGAAAACATCGTGAGTAAACCCGCATGCATTAGAATTCAAAGTAAGAATTTTAAAGGTATGTGCGTTTGTCAACCCGCAGTAAGCCGGCGTGGTGGACTACGGCTTAACCCCTCTTATTAGTAGAGGAGGCCCGTGGCCAGCCATCAAACTGTCTCGATGCGCAGGTCGAATCTTCATCTTCTTATTTCACTCACTTACTGAGCTATAAAATACACCCACCCAATAGTCACACACATAGTTCTGATCCCACACAAGGAAAAATCTGTATCGTGGGTATCAACAACTAAAGGGACTACGGTTCCACAACACGCAGACTCGAAACAAATATCTGTCTAACACACAAACATTTGTCTCGATGCGGGAATCGAACCCACGACTTCTCGTTTCACAGCCGGCTACTCGCCCGCTGCGCCATGGAGGCTGTCAAATACAAGCTGTCCATTATAACACGGAATACAAATATCAGGATCAAGAAAAATTTAAATAAATTTACCATAGCAATTTTTTTTTATATCTGCACGGTAAAGTGACCTCACTCCACCTAATGGTAAGCGCAGTGCCATCAGTTAGAATACCAAGTAGCGAGAGACAATCTATCCCTCGCTACTCAACATAATCATGCCGGCCTGCTGTGTAGCTACTTCACACTACGCCTAAAGGACCCAGGATCATAGGAAGGAGGGAACACGGTGGCTGGCAAACAATTCCACAGCTTGGTGGTACGGCAAAGATACGAACAAAATGAAAATGGTGCTCTTGGTTCAAGCCAGGTTATTAGACACCACGAAGCTATGACTTTGCAAGCCAGTACGTACTATACACTATATTACACATTTTTCTTTTATTTCTGATAGTAAGCGCTTCACTATATAATTTAAAATTATTCGTCCCATTTTTACATAAATAATAAATAAATCTCTGAGTCATAAACTGCTCTGTGTACAACGAATTAAAAAAGGTACATACTTGGCGCTTAAAATGTCACTTCCGTGTATTGAACAAGACACTACATGTATTTTATAGAGTAAGAATTCACGGCTATAATAATCATATGGACTTCACACAATGAGGACAAATTGTTAAACACTATATATATGGGTATAAGTTTCTTATTGACAGAAAGAAAACTGAAGTAAATTCATTGACTTATATTCTACATATAGATAGCTGAGTAAATTAGAGTATGTTAGTGTGTAGTTGAGACATGCTGGAAAGGAATATTAAATTTTTAAAATCATGTGACATGAAATAAATGTAACTACAGTTTATAGTATACATTTATATATAGTATCTTTAATGCACGGGCAAATATAAAAAAAAATAACACATGTTACAATGTAAACCATTTACACACTAACATGTAACTATTTAATAATCATACTATATCCATACTAATACTATAAATGCGAAAGTAACTCTGTTTGTTTGTTTGTTACCTCTTGACGACTAAACGGCTTAACGGATTGTAATGAAATTTAGTAAGGGAATAGATTATATCCTGGAGAAGGACATAGGCTATCTTTTTTCTCAAAAACAACCTTGAAAGGGGTCAAATAGGAGTTCAAAATTTGTATGGGAAATCCATAGTTCCTCGACTTAGGGGTATGTAAATTAATATTTAGGCTTTTGGTAGGAAGTAAAGAAATAAGTGTTTCAACGTTTTTGAAAAATCAACCGTAAAAGGGGCAAAGTGAGGTTAAACTTATGGGGTATTCTTTAGATGCAATCTCAAGATTCAGGCACAATACCTGAGAGGCTGGACAATCGCTACAGGTGCCTCAGTGCAGAAGACAACTCCTTTGATTGTATACTTTTGCTCCCGAATATAACCTCCACGCAGGCGGAGCCGCGAGCAACAGCTAGTAATATTATATATGCGAAAGTTTGATGGATGGATGGATGTTTCTTACTCAATCACGCTACAACGGCTGGACGGATCTGTTTGACATTTGGCACAGAGATAGATTATAGTCTGGAATAGCACATATGCTACTTTTTATCCCGGAAAAATGTATAGTTCCCGTGGGATAGTTTAGTTTTTCACAGAGCAAGGGATCGACGTGATTCTTTGCATAGTGGTAGTTTAGGTATCAGAAAACTTTTTATCCCGGAAAAATGCAGGCATCCTATGAGATAGCAAAATATTGAAAGGTGTAATAGCTTAAGATGCCTCCATGGATTGTATACCTTTCCTTCCAAAAATAACCTCCACGCGGGTGGAGCCGCCGGCAACATCTAGTTATACATAAAGTTATTAATAAATATCTTTAGGATCCATTTAACTAAAAAAAACCTTGCACTTAGCATTTTTGCTTGATATATACGTCATATGAACTTACACATTTAATACACTTTGTTTACTGTGAATCAAATAATGGTTTCTTATGTTTACGTGAACATTACACATTAAAATCAAACAAATTTTACGGATTTTATTGCCGTTTTTATTTTATTATTTTTAGTCTCGACAGCCTTCATGGTCACGGGGCGGACGGAAATGTATATCACGAAAGGATTGTGGGGCCGTAGTGCCTCGTAGTTCTTGATACCCACAATACAGGTTTGACCTACGGGTAGTCAGTAGGTAGTGGGGTCAGGACTATGTGTGTCTTCTCAGAATACCCCGGGATCGCTCCGTAAGCGCTGAAGAAGGCCACCGCGGGGTTTTAGCTGGTAGTGTCGGGTGGGTGTATATAGGGGGTAGGGACTCGGCCCAGCGGCAGAACGGATAGCCATCATCTGGGCGAGGGGGATGCTGGGTCGTAAGACCGACTAGTCCAGTATACCCATTTTATTCTTTTTCCGCTTCCCCCGGAGCAGGCGGCAGTAATAAAACGCTTTCCCCGCCACAACAAAAAAAAGGAGTATGTGTGTGACTGTTTTTTTTATTTTTATTTATACACTTCATATACAATGTATATAGGCGGACTTAATGCCAAAGGCATTCTCTCCCAGTCAACCTTAGGGTGATGCAGAGATGAACAAGGTAGGTGCATAAAAATAAACAGGAAGAAGGTGAAAAAATAAAAATATTATTAAGCGTAAAATACAATACATAATATATATATAAAACATAAATATGTAATACATTCTATTACATATACTTATATAAACACATATAAATATATACAAAATATACATATCAATATATATCATAAATTAATGATGTGGTGATTCTGCCACTTCATTCAGCAATAATTGACGAACTCTCAGCTTGAAAGCCGATCGGCTGGTGCACGACCTGATTTCGAGAGGGAGTGAATTCCAGAGAAGTATTGATTGGATAGCGAAAGAAGAGTGAACGAAGTCGGAGCTGTGAGGGGGACACTTTAGAAGAAGATTGCTAGATGAGCGAAGATTCCTACTGTGGCTGTCGCAAAGGTATTGAAAGTGTGAAGATAAATAAGAGGGAGGTGTAGGAGAAGTAAGAAATGAGAAGAGAGTAGTAAGTGCCCGCATAGATCGGCGCTGGCGAATGGGTAACCATTTTAATTGCGAACGATAGGAAGAAACGTGATCATATTTACGAAGATTAAAAATGAATCGAATGCAGTTATTTAGAAGACGGTCAAGTTTGTTGAGTAGGTCTGCATTCAGATCGTAATAGCACACATCACCATAGTCGATTATCGGAAGGATTAAGGCTTGCACGAGCATTGTCTTAGTTTTAACGGGAAGAAAATTCTTCAGGCGGTAAAGAGAACGAAGGATACCGGTGACTCTCTGACTAACAGAGTTTACTTGGGACCGCCAGCTCAGGGTGGAGTCGATGTGCAGCCCAAGATCCTTAACACTCTGACACAAAGGAATGACAGAGCCATCGAATACAACAGCGGGTATGATCGTAGAATCCAGTCTGCTTATAATTCTTGAGCTACCTAAGATTAGGGCCTGACATTTCGCAGGGTTCACAGATAAACCGAAACTGTCGGACCAACTTTTTATATGTTGTAGGTCTCTGTTCACCCTGTCCACAGCTGCGGCCACACAATCGACCCCAGACTGAGAATATATCTGCAAGTCATCGGCATACAAATGGTACGCACACTGAAGGTTTTGAGTTATGAGGTTAATAAAGATAGAAAATAGCAATGGAGAAAGTATGCCGCCTTGAGGGACTCCAGAGTCAATATCGCACCAGTTTGATGAAGAATCACCAAGGCGCACCGACTGCTGGCGCCCCTGAAGATAAGAGGAGAACCATTCCAGTGCCGCCGGAGAGATCAAATAATGGGAGAGGATTGATAACAGGATGTCATGACTGACGGTATTGAAGGCATTAGAGAAATCAACCAAAGCCAACACGGTGACTTTGGTATCCTCCATGCCCGCCCTAATATCGTCAGTCACTTTGAGGAGAGCGGAAACGGTGCTGTGGCCGGGCCTAAAGCCAGACTGCAGAGGACACAGCAGTTTATTCATGTGCACGAACCCAGTCAACTGCTTGTGTGCACAGGCCTCCAGCACCTTGGAAAGGAAAGGAAGAATAGATATGGGACGAAAATGCGTCGGGAGTGAGGGGTTCGGAATTTTGGGAAGAGGGATAATAAAGGCTTTCCGCCATAAAGACGGGAAAACCCCAGTGCAGAGGGAGACATTAATGATATGGGAAATAGCGGGAAGAAGATAATCCAGGACGGAAATAATCATACGACGGCTAATGTTGTCGTAGCCAGTCGCATTGGACTTGATGGAAAGGATTATTTTCTTGATCTCATCAGGCGGCACCGGAGAAAACTGCAGGGGATCGACGTTAGGCCTGGGGAGACCGACTATAAGGTTTTTGGTACAACTCTTGGTTTGGGGATCAATTAAGTTAGCAGTGGAGAAATGAGCGTTAATATCATCCAAACCAATAGTTTTACCATGATAGTCCAAGTTTTTTCCCTTGCCAATTCCTAAAGTTCTGAGGAATTTCCATATATTAGCAGGGGAAGAGGAAATGATATTACTAAGAATATGACGGCGTTTAGCATTACGTACCATCTGATTACACCGATTCCTTGCAGCCTTAAAGAGGCACCAATTTTCATCTGAGCGGTCCTTTTTGTATCTACGAAAAACTCGGTCCCTTCGCCTCATCGCCATCCGAACACCACGTGTCATCCACGGTGCAGGAGGACGCTTCAATTTTATTTTTTTGATAGGGGCGTGGACATCAAAAAGTGCAATGACGTTGGCGTTGAAAATGTTGACTTTATCGTCAACTGAAGTGGCCTCTAAAAGCGAACTCCAATTTAAATTCGCAGCATCCCTACCAAGCTTGTCCACATCCATATGGCCAAAACAACGCAAGTGCAGTACCTTGGGAAGGGGTTTGGCAGGTTTTAGGGCGTAACACAAGTAGATGAGGTCATGGTGAGAGAAGCCAGGAGCAGGAAATTGACCGTGACAGGAAACGAGGGAAGGATCAGAGGTGATGATAAGGTCAAGCCAAGTGTCATGACCATCAGCATTGTGGTGAGTGGCATGCAATGGTAGGACATGGAGGCTAACGGACTTAAGGATGTCGAGAAGCTTAAGGGACCGCGTGGATTGGTGGGTAAGAAGATTGGTATTAAAATCGCCTATGATGATATGATGTGCATATTCAGATCCTAAAGATTCCAGAACTGTTTCCAGACTGGAGAAGTAGTCAAGAGTTGGGGGACAGTAGACAACACCTAATAAAGCTTTCACTCCCTTGACCCAAACCTCAAGGAAGAGATATTCAGCAGAGGGAGACGAAGAAGGTGAGGATGAGGCAACAATTTTATGTACAAAATCACTTCGTAGATAAATAGCAACCCCACCTCCTCTCCTATCAACTCGATCATTTCTGATCAAGACAAAGCCAGGAAGTGGGTATAGTACTGAAAGAAGATGAGGTTTGAGCCAACTCTCAGAAATCAGGACGGCATGGACATTGACATCAGTGAAGGTTTCCGATAAATCAATGTAGTGGCTCGGTAAACTTTGCGCATTAATGTGGCAGGCAATGAAGTCTTTGGCAGTTGGCTGATAAAATGTTTGGCGTAGCAAGTCACCGAGACCATCACCCACTGAGTAAAAACTTTCATCACTGGACGAAGTAGCAGACTCATATGCAGAATGAAATGAATCATTATCATTCATTAAGCAAAAAAAAAAATAGATAAATATAAATAAATATGAATGAAACAAAAATAAATTATATATCAATACCTAATGAACCTTTGAGGTGCAAGACTACAATATCTCTGCACCACCCGCCAGCTGACCTACACAAAAGAAAAAAAAAACATAGTTTGAATATAAAATAAAACAACAAGAAAAAATAAAATACAAACAGTAAATAAACTATTTGAATCCGGTTTCGGAACGAAACCCAAACGTCAATGTAGACTACGTAAATGTCATAATGACATTTGACAAGCAAAATTTGTAAAATATTTGTGTAGAAGGTAATTTTAACATGACAAACTATAAGTAAAAACAAGGTAAACTATTGAAAAAAAAAACAAATTGTATAGTATTACGTAAAAGCTGCTCCGAGGATTCAAAATCAAACAATTATGAACACAATTACGTTCCACGACACTCACTTCCTACGCGACTTGGTGTTCAAACCTGAGGTGTTGTCGCTTCTGGATGTCGACGGTGAAGTGTCCGTAGCCTTAGGATATTTGATCACCAAAGTGCTCAACTCGTCGAAGGAGGTCATCTTGATACGAGTTCCATCCGAGACTTTAACTACAATGAAACCGTCTTGAGTCCACACTGCACGCATCCCAAAGTGTTGCCGGGCCTTTGCAAATACAAGCTGGCGAGGTTTCGTCAAGAACTCTTTTACAGAAATCGGCGAACCCTTGAGTTTCGATTTGGCCCTCCACACCGCTGAGCGATGTTCAACCAGAGAAAACCAGACCAGAATGGGCCGATGATGATCCTGATTGGGTGTACCAATTCTGTGGCATGCAGAGATGTTAGTTCCCAACAGATCCTTTAACCCCATGGTGTTATTAATTGTGTCCAGGATGGCAGATGTACAGTTTTCTTTGGAAGTCTCAGCAACTCCAAAGAAGACAAGCGCTTTCCTCCTATGTCTAGACTCAATACCGTCCACCATTTGGACACAGTCAGCGATTTGCTTCCTCAGCAACCCAAGCATCTCAAACATCAGCTCTCTAAATGTCCGGAACTCTTCTGCAACCCGTGCTACTGTGTCCTTGCTTGGACCGCCAGACTGCAACTTTGCTTCGAGTTCTGCCATTCTCTGGTTGAAGCATTCCTCCAACTTGTTCTGAGTGCATAGTATGTTATCTAATTGTGCCATAGTGATTGGTGAAATTAATTAACTATATTAGTTTTAAATAAAAAAAAAACTGTGCAGGTGCTTAGCTGGCAGGTGGTGTTTTAGGCTAATTATCTTACATAAGGTCTTGAATATGTAAGTACTGTATTTCTACACTGTATAGCAATCAACTGAATCCAAAATAAATGTAGAATTGATGATATTTCAATTTAATTTTAATATTAAATCACAGCTGATTAAAAAAGATGTCTTCACTTTTTTGACACCTACCCCCGAAAAAAAAAGACTGTTGGGTGTATTCATTTATTATTTGTATTGTCTCTTACTTCCAACAATGAGACATCCCTTCTATCACCACGAGGTGATATTGTACAAGTCAATGAAGATGGCAGAAATGTAGCTCACACTCATTTACACGTACACTCTTCGCATTCTCACTCTTCTGGTACTATTCAGTATATCTATATATAAATAGGTTTCTGACTGCCTGGGTGGCGCAGTTGTAATTGCGCATGCGTTACGATTGCTGTGCTGAGGTCTCGGGTTCGATCCCCGAGTCGGGTAAAGTGTTATTGGGTTTTTCTACCTAGAAATACTCAGTATTAACCCGGAGTCTGGAATGGTGCCCGGTGTGGCGATAGGCTCGCCCCCTATCACATTATGGGACCGAAATTCGGCGAAAAGTGGGTGTACTGGTTACACCTCTGCCTACCACTTCGGGGATTACAGGCGTAAGTGTACATATATGTATGTCAATAGGTAAACACAAAAATTTCAGTACCTTTTTGTCTTATATTTTTTCAACCGATTTTTTTTTGTTTAGTAGAGATTGACAAGCTTTTTGAAATTATATCGAATTATTTATTTTGAAATACCATTAGGTAATACACAGCACATACACTTGATGAAATTGATGGTATCGAGGATTGTGTTCACCTCTTGAAGGTTAAAGCTTACGTGCTATTAATAAAAAATGGCATCTTTAAAAAACTAATTATAAAAGTCTCAGATATAGAAAAAAATGTAAATTAATACACATTTTCCCCAATTTTTCAATAATGATTGATAACGAGTTTCGACTACTGGGCAAGCACCACTATATTGTTTGGAAGTGGTAGAGCCACGCTGTAGACATATTTGTCTACAGCATAAATGGGCCGGCTCGACCGGAGTAGTACCACTGTCTCACAGAAAACCAACGTAAAGTGACAGTTTACTGTCGCGTTTCGTATGGTAAGTGAGATATCCAGAGGCCCAGATTCCCCCTTTCCGTCTCTAATCCCTATTCCTGTCCTTTAAGGCCGACAGCGCATACATGACACTTTCGGTATTGTGGATGTTCATGGGCGGTGGAGATCACTTAACATCAGATGACCCAATGGCTCGTTTGTCGGACTATACTACAAAAAAAATGAATATTCTTACGAAGAACATAAGGGTTACTTCAACAAGGTTTAGTTCGTCAATTGTCAATAACTATTTATTTGTAATGATCATTGCCAACGTGTTTGACAATCTACTAAATGTCATGGAATATTATTATTGCGTAACACGACTATTATATTGATAGAGTATATTCATTCCATAGTATTATTAAATGTTCTTTGATTCCTACATTACACCATGTCCTGGGACTAAGATTATTAGTAACATAGGCCAATGGCAATGTCATGGCAATTTAGCTGTTATAGTACTTTTTATATCAAGTAATATATTGTAATACCTTTTGCATAAAGTTTTGCTACTGATAAAGCTTAGGTAAAAAGCCTTCGTCCTTTCTTTGTGTTTCTTTGTGTTACAACGGTAGGCAGCGGCTCTGCTGTGCTTTGGAGTTGCAGAAGTCTATGGGCGGCGGTGACTACTTACAATCAGGTGGCCCGTCTGCTCGTCTGCCTATCGAGGCACTAAAAAAAAAGTTACAAGTAGGTATCTTCATGGTAAATTGATTGAGGATGACTAATATAAATAAATAAATACAGTCAACAGACACACATATAGTCCTGACCCATACTAGGTCAAACCTGTATAATTATCAAGAACTACGAGGGACTACAGTCTCAACACCCAGGCCCGAAACAAATATGTCTGTCACACAAATATTTGTCTCTCTCTCTCTTTTGTGTTTCAGGGGAGAAAAAAGAGCCGATAGGGCCATATATGATCTTGGACCCAAAGTTTCTCTTAGAGAAAGATTCAAAGAAATAAGCATTCTCACCGTGATATCGCAATATATTTTTGAAAATCTAATGTATGTGCGTAAAAATATTGCACAATTTGATAAAAAATGCGATATTCACAAAGTAAACACAAGGAACAAGCATAATCTTGTGTTACACTCGACTCGTCTCCACAAGATCAGTAATTCTTTTATGGGGCAAAGTATACGCTTTTATAATAAACTTCCGAATGATATAAGAGAATTACCAATAAATAAGTTTAAAAACATAATAAAAACCAAGCTTAGTAGAAAAGGTTACTACAAAATTTCCGATTATCTTGACGACAAGAAGGCTTGGGATTAAATTGCTCTGAATCTTCCAGATCTATTACAATAAATGATTATGTATTGATTATTTCTGTTTAATGTAAATTGTTTTTACAAGATGCCTGAGTCGTATTAGTCTTGGCTTCTTGTTTTTTTGTTAAAGCTATTGTATTGTGAATTTGTTTCTCTATCATTCTTTGTCGCGATTAGGGTATGTCATGCTCGCTTAAGGGTCTGCGCTTGCGGCGGCGTTATGTGCCGGTCGGTCACTTCCCTGTGTTATGGTTGAGGAGGCCGATGGCTGGCACATGCGTCATACTCGTGAACGGGTGCTGCTTGTGTGGACTGGTCTACCTGGATTGCTCATTGATTGTTAGTTGGATAAAATTAAATAACAAGTTGTATAGCCTCTTTTACGACTCTGCCTTGTATTGACATGTATACCATCTTTTTTTTTGTCATGTGAATGTGACTTTAAAAATGTATTTTATGTGTGATTTTTTGTTGAAATATAATGACAAATTACAGAAGACCTACGGCTGAGTTTCTTGGTGCTTCTTCTCAGACCAGTGGGCATTTCCGAAGCACCGGTAGACTTAGATTTTAACATTACTATGACATGTAAAAAGTGCCCCTAGTGGCCTAATTTGCAAAATAAATGATTTGATTTGATTATTTAAAAAACGCAACAGTAAGCGGTTGTCAGTTAGTGGCCTATTACCACGCCAAAATACAAAAGATTGCGTAGAAAAATGGCACTAGTATATGCCAGTTGCTATGCTATTTAAGCAATAATCTCATTATTTAATTGTCCAAAGACATATTATTAGAGTGTTGGTAATACAATCAGCAATTCATTGTTCATTATAATTAACTGAGTTTAATTTATTTAGTCTCCTACGTTTCTTCGATATTTTCCTTTAAGATCTATATAACAAACCCCCGATTTCTTACCTATGGATGATTCTATTGTTGAAAAAAGTTATTATACTTGATGTGATTATAGTTTAACTTAAGATTATATGGATATTTTGTTTGATTATTCGTTCTATTCTGCAGTTATGTAATTTTCTATTTTATGTTTGTTATGTTAGGTTATCAATATAGTACGCAAACTCGAAGTAGAGATCAATACTAAAATATTGTTAACATTTCAATCGAAATCAAGCATGATATGCTCGTTATTGAAATTTGTTCCCGATATAAATAAATAACACCCAATAGTCACACACAGTCTTGTGTCGTAGAAATCAAACAATGAACAAAAAACAACATGATCTACTTTTTATTCCGGAAAAGATCCCACGGGATAGATAGACTGGAATAAAGATATATATATAAGATATTAAGGCGAAGCGGAGTTCACGGGGAGCTATAACTAAATAAGAAAGTAACACCCAGATAGTCCCCACACTAAGATATGAGTTTTGTGTCGTAAAATACCAGAGACCTTTGGTCTCACAACACAAACCCAAACAAATATATTTGTGGATCACACAAACATTAGTCCCAGTGCGGGGATTGAACTAACGGCCTTTCGTTTCACAGCCGGATACTCACCCACTGCACCAGGATTTCGTCAATATAGTCACTTCTATAAGTAAAGCTTTGAATACTATATGAAAGCACTGCCAAGGTCGGCCACCGCCCCAGCTTCCGGGAGCCGTGCATTCATCACGTGTATGAACAAACACTATTTAAATGTACTAGATTTTAGACCTCACTGAAATCATAGGTATAAAGTTTAATTCTATTCACTTGTGCTTTGTCTAAATGTACAATTTGTTTTTAGTGACGTCAGTGAAGGATATAAAAGTTAATAAGGAAGGTCTCCGCCTCATTGGCATCGTGCAGCATACTTTTTTATTATTCTGGCAATGCAAAGGCTTTCGAAACGTCGGGATAAAAAAGTTTAATAAACCGCGATATAATCCGTAAAATCTGTTTCATTTCAAGGCAAAGACTACCAAGTAGCTAGAGACAATCTATGCCTCGGTACTCAACACAATCATGCCGGCCTGCTGTATTGCTTCTTCACACTATGCCATGGGACAAGGAGGTGAAGAAGCGGTCAAGGGTCTAGTATCAGAGTAATCAGCCGGCTGCAAAACGGCCAAACATCCTACCCCAATTCAAGACCCCCGACAAAAACCGGATGTACACTGACCCCGGAACGTGACACACTTGCGTGTGCCACTATGGGTTTTACACCCTGTGGACGGTGGTCGCTATCCGTGTGCATATGAATATCCTACCACTAGCATACTTACATACTTAGGTGATTAGGTCCTGGGTTCAAATACCAGCGTATGCAGATAACTTTCTGTTTGAATGTTTCAAGTTGAAATATCACATCATTTACCTTGAATTGAAATTCGTGACATGCTGGTCACTTTACACAAGATGCAGATATTATCTTGACGAATCGTGGATGCACGTGGATTTTGCTGGTGGTAGGATATTCATATCCGCCCGGATAGCGACCACCGTACACAGGGTGTAAAACCCGCCATAGTGGCACACGCAAGTGTGTCGCGTTCCAGGATCAGCCAGTGTACATCCGGTTTTTCTCGGGGGTCTAGAGTTGGAGTACAATGTTTGGCCATTTTGCGGCCTTCTGAGGCTCTGACAATAGACCCTCGACCGCTTCTTCACCTTCTTGCCCATGGCGTAGTGTGAAGAAGCAGGCCGGCATGATTGTGTTGAGTAGCGGGGGATCGTGTAAAACAAGATTAATTTTGTCTTAAGAAACGTTGTTTGATAGGAAAAAATTAGGTTCAGTGACTTTTATTCTAGTTTAGACAATATCTGACATAAAGGCTTTAGAATTTGACTTGAGTGTTTTTTTATCCTGGCACGGCAAAGTGACCACACTGCACCTGATGGTAAGCGCAGTGCCATCCAATTATAATATCGAGTAGCAAGGGTCAATCTATCCCCCGCTTCTCAACACAACCATGCCGGCCTGCTGTGTAGCTTATTCACACTACTCGGCCTTCTGAGTACTCTGACAATAGACCCTCGACAGCTTCTTCACCTTCTTGCCCATGGCGTAGTGTGAAGAAGCAGGCCGGCATGATTGTGTTGAGTAGCGGGGGATAGAATGTATCTCGCTACTCGATACTCTAATTGGACCGCACTGCGCTTACCATCAGGTGCAGTGCGGTCACTTTGCCGTGCCAGGAAAAAAAAAAAAAACTCCATGGGCAAGAAGGTGAAGAAACAGTCGAGAGTCTAGTGTCAGAGTACTTGAAGGCAACGAAACGGCCAAAACCGTACCCCAACTAGACTTGTGTTAATTGTTTTTACTTCAGGAAGCGTGTCTACATGAACACGTGACTAAGGTGAACGTCACCTCACACCAAAGGCTAACGCGGGTGCCTAGGGTCATAAAATTATTGTCTTGACATATTCGACTCAGACTGACCTTGTCTATTTAAAATTGAATATATTTATTACAATACATACTTTCACAGTATTATAATAGTCACTACAAAGCTATTTCAGTTTCAAAAAGGTCGTGACTTTTAAACCCCACCTCTTTACCCTGACAGTGCACAAGATCTGATCGTCGATTGTAGACTATATTGTGCATTTCACCAAGACACGCGCACTCTGCATCGCAGTGTCCACAATGCATAGTGGTTATATTTGCATGTTTTACCTATTTTTATACACTGATAGCCTTCATGCACATAGAGCGAGTACCCGGCTATGAAACGATGGGCTGTGTGTTCGATTCCTGCACGGAGATAAATATTTTATTTCACAAATATTTGTTTCTGGTCTGGGTGTTATGAGACCGTATACCCTCGTAGTTCTTAATACCAACGATATGGTTTGACCTAGTATGAAGTCAGGAGGATCTGATTGCTGAGTGTTTTACTTAATATTTTGTCCCGCTGTTGGGTACGGGCCTCCTCTATTTATGAGAGGGATTATGCCTTAGTTCACTACGCTGGTATGATGCGGGTTGGTCGACTACAGATACTATTCAAATTCTAATGAGAATTCTCAGGTATGCAGGTTTTCTCGAGATATTTTCTTTCACAGTTAAAACAAGCGATAACTAACAATGACTACACACGTAACTTTAGAAAAGTCCGAGGTGTATGCCATTTGGACTGTCTTCAAACCTACGAATTTCGTCTAGACAGAATGCATCACTTCCACGGTCACGGTAGGCAGCGGCTTTGCTGTGCCCTGGTATTGCAGAAGTCTATGGGCGGCGGTGTCTACTTGCCATCAGGTGGCCCGTCTGCTCGTCTGCCTATCGAGGCACTAAAAAAAAAAACTAGGCTACCGATAATTATTTACTTTTTATTTATACATAGCCATTATATGGCGACAGGAATAACAGAAAGTAGAATCATGTCAGAGAGGGCGCGTTTTTGACTTATTTACGATCTATATTATGTTCAGGAGATAGGCAGTTTATCTCGGCCTTTGTCTAAGAATGTAGCCGCACCGAGGCTGACGGCTTTGTAGATTTCTATTCGCTCAATTTAGAATTCCATTACTTGTATTTTTATATGCCTTAGTTGATAGATTGGTTTTATCTCACTAATATTATAAATGCGAACGTTTGGATGGATGATTTTTCCTCAATCACGCTGCAACGGCTGGACGGATCTAGTTGAATTTTAGCACAGAGATAGATTATGGTCTGGAATAGCACAAAGGCTACATTTTATCCCGGAAAATGTACAGTTCCGTGGGATAGTTTAGTTTTTCACAGAGCAAGGGATCAACATGATTTTTGCATAGTGGCAGTTTAGGGATCAGAAAATGGCACAGGCCACTTTTATCCCGGAAAAAAGCACGCTTTCTATGGGGTAGTAAAATATAGAAAGGTGTAATAGCTTAAGATGGATGGATGTATACCTTTTCTTCCAAAAATGACCTCCACACGTGCGGAGCCGCGGGCTATATCTAGTTTTATATAAAACTTGATACCGTATTGCGTAATAATTTGAAAATACCAAGACTAAAGTAGAACTAAAAACCCAGTGGAGAACACATACAAACCACATAGTCCCGAAACTAATATCCGGGTTCACAATAACTTTTCATTGTGGGGATCGAATCCGAAGTCGTTTCACGGCTAGCTGCTCTACCTAAGCTTTGAAATTGTATTACCTGTTTATATTTATGAACACATAAAGTTTGTCATTGACTCCGAAAGAGCACTGGCTGGTTCGCAAGTCCGTCCGATGACTATTAACATGAATTACAAATAATTCATTACGCTTGGCGCCGCGCTCGTGACTCTATTATAGTTGTTACTATCCTTCCTTTGTGTTTTATTGTTAACTCACATGATGTATGATATAATATGGTTTTTCAGTAGTTTTTCAATCCTTCATTGTTTCAAACCTCCGTGGCGCAGTTGGCGAGTAGCCAGCTGTGAAACCAGAGGCCGTGGGTTCGATTTCCGCACCGGGACAAATGTTTATGTGACAGATATTTGTGTCGGGTCTGGGTGTTGTGCGACCGAAAAGTCTCTCGTAGTCCCTAATACCCACGACACAAGACGCGTATCTTAGTTTGCGATCGGAGCTATGTGTGTGACTGTTGGGTGTTATTTATTCACGCATCTATGTATTTTATTAAACTCTATATTAATAGCTTACAGCGCCACAGCTTCGTGTAGTTTACTACCCGATCCGAATGAAGAGGTTTGCTTATTCGTATCTTTGTCGCACCGTCAAGCTGTGAAACAAATTTCCAGCTCATGTGTTCCTTCCTGTCTTTAATCTGGGGTTCTTTAAGCATAGTGTAATGAAGCTACTCAGTAGGTCAGTACGCCGAGTAGCATGGAATAGTTGCCTCTCGCTCTTTAATACTCTATATGGACGGCACTGTGCTTACTATTACTAGTGCTAGGATAAAAAAGCTTATGTTATACTATTACTGAATATTTTTAATAGTGATTGACAAATGAGTAAATGGGTTGCCTGACAGTTAGTGATCACTCACTACCCTTGAACACTACAATACCAGAAGAATCATCGGTTGAAGACAATATAAGCTCTCTTAAAGGTTCCTTACTCGTATCGTTCTGGAAATGCTGCAAGCTGATTCCACAAGATTCTAGCAGGAAGTATCTATACGAACTATACTATTAACAAACGCCATCCAACAAACTTTGTCATTTGACGCAATGCAGAGAAATAAAATATGTAAGCCAAGTAAGTGTTCTCAGAGGTCAGCTCAAAATTGTAATGTTACCAAAACTGCTGTTTTGACCTCCAAAAATATACCTAATATGGAATATTCGAAATAACTTAGTACTGTATTTTATTTATCTTATAACTTTAACATAAATAGAGTCGAACAAAGTGGTATTCAATTAGAACAGGAACAAATGTAATAAAAAATAATTATTAATATAAATAATAATACTAGCCCTAGTTGTTTAATACAACACTGTCGCATTGCTGGGCAAAGGGCCTCCTTTTTTTCAACAATTCTTAGGTATGTAGGTTTCCTCACGATGTTTTCCTTCACCGTTAAGGCAAGCGATAATTAACATTTAATTAACACATCACTTTAGAAAAGTCAGAGGTGTATGCCATTTGGGTTTCGAACATACGACTTTCGTCTTGACAGTCCGTACCGCAACCACCTAGGCTATCGCTGCTATTATTTATTTAATTATTAACATTAACTATAATCTCAAGACTATTAGACCTTAAAAATGACACAAATTAACCGTACCCCATGTTAATATCCTTTATTTCCTATTTTGTGACTTTAGACACTTTTTTATGGTGGCTGGCAAGGGGCAATTGGTCACCTGGGTAGTGATCTCTAGTGCCCATAAACAGCAATGCAATGCGCGAAAAATTTTCACCGAGTTACCGACCTGAAAGGTGGGTGAATAATGGGAATCGGTAAGGAAAGAAGGGATTTAGGTAAGAACGCCACTTTATGTCGGTGTTCTGTGAGTCAGTTGCACTATTCCAATCTACCGTCTGTCAGATAGTTAGTAAAACTGAGTATTTAAACAAGCTAGAAGCGCGTTGATGTCTTTTGTATTGGAGCGATAAAAGTTCGATTACGTAACTAATACTTTTGACTCATGGAATAGAACAATATGGTTTCAAGTAGAATATTCAGACCCCTAAAATATGTGTGAGTAGCATAAAATTAAATTTGTGGTGATAAAGCTGATATGAACGTTTAAGTATGCTTTAAATTGTAATTTAGATTATGATATTAACATTTTAAATTATTATTAGACACATGACGCATTGAGTTCACGCATAATTCCGTTGCAATAAGATGATAATAACTAATATATTTAAGATTACACTCTAAAAGGGTAGATAGCTCTAAACCACTATGCATGAGACGATATAAACAAGTTCTTATCATAGTATCCACAATGTTAATAGAATTATAAATTGCGATTTTGCAGTACTGCGGCACTACAGCCTGCAGGCTTGGATAGTATCCGAGGCCGCAGTGCTGACACGCAAGGAATCTAGATTAGAGAAAATTGTACAAGGTCGTGCAAATTATATTGATACACTACATAGACCATTAAACCTATGGACGCTACATAGAGTTTACATAAAACACAATTGTAAGCTTAGGTTCGAAATAAAATGCATAATGTGTTCAAATTCACATGACACACATAACATATAAGTTAAAGTTAACTAATAAGTCCCCAAAAAGATTGTAAGGTAATTGATCTCTCGACCTGGGAATGGAACCTAGAACCTAGAAGCCAAATATGTGATGTAAGTAGTCATGATTTGTCTTGGTGGTTAACCAGATTTCTCTTACATAAAAATTTAATCAAAGCCTCCAGCTTAGATTCGTATGGTGATCTCGATCGTACATATATTAAGTTTTTTTAAGACGTAAAAAATTATACACTATTTTAAAACATGATTTCAAATAAATACCACTGATAAACACCCTACCGTCTGACACAGTCAGGTAAAAAAGTTTATCTCCTAATAGGTATTGGTAAATCTCGTAAATTTGTAACCTTGGAGTGCAGGATCAGTCAATTTCTCCATTTTGCCAACTGGCTAAGGGCCAAATCACTTGAGCAAGTCTTGCGTCAGTAAAAAATCTTTATTGATAAACAAATTCATCGTAAGTTTCAAGACGTATGAAACTTATAAAATATTCGTTGAGTTCCAGAAAATTCCTGGGAAATTTGCTGATCCAATCATTTTATAAAATAAGCTTTAAATAACTCCTATTTTCCAATACTAGAATATTTTTTTCCAATGAATTGATGTATGTTGCACATAGAACGTAAACCAATTTTCTTTACCCAGGCACGATAAAATGTCCACCCTACACCTGATGGTCAGCGCAGTGCCATCCAGTGAGAGTATTAAATAGCGATAGACAACTATACTAGACAACTTTGCCTCGCTACTTGTCATAATCACGCCAGCCTGCTGATTAGATTGTTTACACTGCCCATAATTATGTTATAATATATATGAATAAAAAGAATGTGGCGTGTCACTTATATACTAAAAATAATAAATAAAACAACAAATGGGCAGCCATTACCTCACGTGAAACCTGAGCATTGTTGATTTTTTTTGTATGAGTAAACAGAGCTAAAATATTTTTGAATGTTTTTAGAATATCACTAGTAACGCTAATTTGTTATGTCACGTTGGTCTTCTGTAAGATATTCTTATGTCTTTCATGTTACACTGGTAGAACCGACCTATGCTGTAGAAAAAGCAGATATTGTCTTCTTTCTTTCTTTCTAATGGACTCTAAATTTTACCAAGACAATTTAAATATTACGTTGCTAGATTAATATACATCTTTTCCAACCAGAGACTCCCGAGAGCGCGATACATGTCATCACTGAGTGTCCAGTGCACATAAAAGACCGCTCTCGAATCTCGAAAATTGTCTTAATATCCAAGATCATGAAAGACAAGGATAGTAGGGAAAAACTGTAAAAATTCTGCAAGAAGATAATAAAAATGGAAAATAATATAAACAAGTAACGTTTTATATTGAACCCAAATAGATGTATACATGTAACGATGAAATACATGTTAGAAACAAGTGTAAATAAATGTAGTAGTAAGTAAGCATTATTTTTAGTAAAGAATTTAGGAAGAATTATTAAAAACCCAGCAAAAAGATAATTGCAAAAGAAAAAGGTCTCTAACTATGTTGGAGGGACGAGAGTGGGCACGACGCCCCACAAAAAAACATATTTGCAAGCTTCGCAGTATAATGCATTCATTCATAATAACAAGTAGTATTGTAAAAATCATATTTATTTATTTCGGCAAAAACTTTATAAGAATTATTCAAGCAAGAATTTATCTGGTTCACAGTCGATTTGCGACTGTTGTATAATTTTTTTTAATTGATTTATTGGAAGGGAGATTAACGCCCAAATACTCAAACGCATCTCAAAAGTGTTTGTTTCAAGCCATACAATTCTGAAAAATAAAAGGATCTCAAATGTTTAACACGATCTTAAATACTTGAGTTGCGTTTGACTATATATATATCTTTTTAGTATTTTGTGTAATTTTCTCCTCTGTGACTTTATGGTCGCTTGTCATTGGACCTTGCAATGAGTTGTGGCCACGCATCGAGCAATCATGTAGTTGAGAAACCGCGGTCAATCTACGATAGTAACGAAGGCTACAAAACAATTCCTTCGAACTTCCCCTCATAAATTTAATAAAAAAACATTACTTCTTTCTTCTTTATTCTATATCATTATTTTAAATAAAAAAACGTCGTGAAGGGACGTGTATGGGAACAAATTGCAATACCTTTTTATTACTGGCACGTATATTTCTTACATTTTTATGTTTTCTCATTATGCTTTTGCACTTAGTATTGTGAGCGAATTAAATGTCTACTCCACAAACAATTTATAATTCATATTTTCCGCCACACGTGCAAGCAAATTCAACGCAATAATTTTGAAGGACTAGACTTAAGAAGACTACCAACCCGCAGAAGGCCCATCACCTCTCATTAGTAGAACCCCTATTCAGCACTAAGATTCTGTAATAAAGGGCTGGTATAATTAAATTGACATAAATTACAAAGTCTACATCACACATAAGTCACACACAGTATACCCATAATGTAAGCATATCTTGAAAAAAAAACGAATTGTTTATTTTTTTAGCTTTTTTATCACGACTTCTCGAAGGCTTTACAGCCTTCATGGTCACGGGGCGGACTGATTTGTATATCGTCAAGAAAGTATACTCCAATGTTCTGCCCTCCATATAGTTAAATTTAAATTTTATTTGTTTTATTCCAATCTACGCAGGAAGAGCTCACATGGTCTTAAGATCTGGCTGTTGGTCTTTTGGGTTCAGATTCAATTAAATAAATAATTGGATCCCAGGCTGATTTTAGCTTCTAACCATCTTCAATGTTTGGAGCCTTCTTCTGAATGTTCAGCAACTGGAAGTTCAGGGAGCATATCTTGTTATACATACGTAATTTCTATTTATAACTGAAATCATATTGGTTAAAAAATTCTAATACCAGCCAGGAAGCTCACACAAAATGAATGACAGCCTCGGTGACGCAGTGGTAATCGCGAATGCGTTACGACTGCTGTTCTGAGGTCTCGACTCCGATTCCATATTAGGTGTTCCTATCTAGAGATTCTCAGTATCAGCCCGGAGTCTGGCATTGTGCCCGGTATGGCGATAGGCTTGCCCCCTATCACATTATTGAGCCGATAATTCGGCATAAAGTGGGTGGACTGGTTACGCCTCTGCCTATCCTTTCGAGGATTACAGGCGTGAGTGTATATGTATAAGTAAAAGTTTTTTAATTCATAAAAAGTGCAGTGACTTCAATAAAAAACAAATTATGCGTCATTATAAAGTTTGAGGGTTGCCCTTTATTTTTTACTTGGTGCCAATGGGACCACCTGGGAAGTATACCCTTTTAGACAAAAGAAGAATTTCTCGAATCGGTCCAGGCGTCTTCGAGTAATCGAGGAACATACATAAAAAAAGATTCCGACGAATTGTTAACCTCCTCCTTTTCTTGAAGTCGGTTAAAAATGAATGGACGAATAGCCATGAGCTCATCTAAATTCTCATTGTACGGCAAAATAATACCAGTTTTCACTTTCTTCAATGCAAATTAATCGTATGTAAGACGAGCACACCCGCGGTCCAATTTAATCAGTTTCCGCACAGAAATGTACGCGATTGGAAACACAAGTGAGGCGTTTACGACACAATAATAACACCAGTACTTAGCATTTGTGCCTTTTATTACTGCCTAGGATATATTAGAGTAATTCATGTTGAATTGTAAAAGCTTCCGTGGAAAGTTTGAAATAACTGACACATTATCAACTTACAAGCCTCATAGGTCGAGCCTTACGAGCCTTTTTTTATCCTGGCACGGCAAAGCGTACAGCGGCTTAATTATGCCCGGGCATTGCAGAAGTCTATGGGTGGCGGTGGTTACTTAGCATCAGATGGCTCTTTTGCTTGTCTGTCTATCCAGGCAGTAAAAAAAAATTACTGGCCTCTTTAAATGACCAAATTTGGTCTGTGGTTAAATGACATTATCGATCTTTTTGGCTAGCATTTGCAATAGTTTGGGCTTAATTCGTTTCAGATTCCGCTTATTAATGGTCTATAATTGTCAAATACGGAGCATTTAATTTTCATTGACCTTAGGTTAACTCTAGTTGACTCCTAACACCCAACATATCGAAACTGGTGCGAAGTCAATTCTGGGGCGATTGAAATAATTATACAGCTTGTTCATATATCCTAAAAGGTTCCTCCCTAAGTTGGCTCTTGAGATGAGGTTATAATAATTATAATACAGCCAACAGTCACACACATACTCCTCCTACCATCATAAGATTTTGTACCATGAATTCACATTGTAATATTACAACAATAGCAGCGATAGCCTAGTTGGTTGCGGTACGGACTGTCAAGACGAAAGTCGTAGGTTCGAAACCCAAGTTTTCCATAATTTCGATATATATCAAGTCTACCAACCCGAGTTAGACCAGCGTGGTGGACTAAGGCGTAACCACTATCTAAAGGTAGTCCCTGCCCAGTAGTGGGACAATGTTACATCGCGAGCCTATTACCATGTCATCACAAATTCTATCTTCTTGGGCAACTTAAATGGTGTTTTAATCGAAAAAAAACTAATATTGTGAATTATTATACATAAATATTAGGCGATAGCCTAGTTGGTTGCGGTACGGACTGTCAAGACGAAAGTCGTAGGTTCGAAACCCAAGTGGCATACACCACTGACTTTTCTAAAAGTTATGTGTGTATTAAAATGTTAACTATCGCTTGCTTTAACGGTGAAGGAAAACATCGTGAGGAAACCTGCATATCTGAGAGTTTTTCGAAGGTATGAGAAGTCTGCCAACCCGCATTAGCCAGCGTGGTGGACTAAGGCCTAACCCCTCTCATTAGTAGAGGAGGCCCGTGCCCAGCAGTGGGACAGTGTTTAATACAGGGCTAGTATTATTATTTATTATTATTACAACAATACTGCTCTAAGAAGTGGTGGTAGGCCGGCTGATCCCACACTAGGTCCGTATCGCGGGTAACAAGAACTACGAGGGACTACGGTTCCACAACACCCAGACTCGAAACGAGTATCTGTCTGTCGCACAAACATTTGTCAGGCTTTGGGCATTGAACCCCCGAACTTGGTTCACAGCCTATATTTGCCTACCAGGCCACAGAGACTGTCAAGGTCCTCGCACATTTTTCGCCTCGGTACCAAATTGATAATATCTCAAATTGAAACTGTATTTTTCTTAAAAATTCAATAATATTAATTAGCATCGTTACATCTCGCCTCTAGATAAGCTTGTAAACTTCATGTTATTGGGGTACTTATGTCGAATTCGAGCGCTTATATCAAGTCGTGGCTGAGAGTATTTTTAACTGACTTCAAAAAAGGAGGAGGTTAACAATTCGTCGGTTTTTTTTTATGTATGTTACCCGATTACTCGAAGACGCCTGGACCGATTCGAGAAATTCTTTTTTTGTTTAAAAGGGTATACTTCCCATGTGGTCCCATTGGCACCAAGTCAGGATCTGATGATGGAATCACATAAAAATCAAGGGAAACCCTCAAATTTTATTGTGACGCATAATTTGTTTTTTATTGAAGTCGGTGTACTTTTTATGAATAAAAAAACTTTTACTTATTTACTAACTATTAGCTGCGCTGGATTTTTTAGTCTAGCGTTACTTTAGGAGCGACAGCGAAACTTCTGGAGGTGTTGGAATAAAAAAGGAAATGAAGAAAATAAATTATATTATTTTGATTTTATTGGTATTTTGATGAGTCGCCCCGGTTACAAGGGGTTTGGTTGACAACTAATTGTAGGTAGCGGTGTTTTTTTTATCCTGTCACGGCAAAGTGACCACACTGCACCTGATGGTAAGCGCAGTGTCGTCCGTGCGGCAAATATACTCATTTGCTCTGCTTTAGGTACGGGCTGGGATAGTAGACACCACGAAGCTGTGGCTCCGCAAGCCACTACGCGTGGTTCTGGTGTGGATGGGAGAGAATGAGATAATAATCAGTTCTGAAGAGCATTCGACGTGATACAGACGGTAGAGAAGCAAGAATTATCCTTATCTAGCTATGGCATGTGTACCGCGACCGTTATCCTTAATAAGTCTTACTTATCTTCTAAATGGTCATTGGTTGGTCTAGATAATAAATAAAGATGGAAGAGTATTCTGAGTCGTGTCAAAGAATCCAGTGGGCGCGTGCATAATGTCACGCCGCTGACATTCCATGGTAATTGCTGTCATAAATCATTAAACAACGCTCCTCTTATAGAAACAAAATACAGAAAAACATTAATTTAACACAGACTCACAGTTACACAAAAGCAAACAAAATAATAAAGAAGATGGCAATACGTATTTCTTGTTAACACTTCAAGTAAGTGGCAAGTCTATTATATTAAATAAGACTAAATAAATGCTAAAATTCGTTCATAAAGCTATATTATTTTTAATATATTCCAAAATCATTACGAATGTTATTGCTTCCTATTTAACGTTAAGCTAATATTTCTAGGGTATGAAAACAAGAATTATACTTAACCACTACATATAATAATGATACTAGCCCTGTATTAAACATTGTCCCACTGCTGGGCACGGGCCTCCTCTACTAATGAGAGGGGTTAGGCCTTAGTCCACCACGCTGGCCTAATGGGGGTTGGCAGACTTCTCATACCTTCGAAAAACTCTCAGATATGCAGGTTTCCTCACGATGTTTTCCTTCACCGTTAAAGCAAGCGATAATTAACATTTTAATACACACATAACTTTAGAAAAGTCAGAGGTGTATGCCACTTGGGTTTCGAACCTACGACTTTCGTCTTGACAGTCCGTACCGCAACCAACTAGGCTATCGCTGCTATAATCTAACCACTACTTAACCACTAATAATCTCTTAATTAAAAAATTGTATACAGAATTGTATTCTAGCACTCATTCTTAAACAAAGATAGCTCGTTCTTATAAATCCTAAAAAAAGAATACCTTAATCCGTATTAAGGCCTTCTTGGCCGCCATCTTGAATCCATATTTTTTCTTCCAATTTACCAGGTGGTAGTGGGCTCCCCAAGGCTGATGTCCTGGCGGCAACCCCCGGGTTCTTGTCAAGTGAAAGGCCGCCCTGCGTCGGCTATAAAAGGTGGTAACACAAGCGCCGCGCCTCCGACTTTGAAACATGGCACCACTCGCACGATTGGTACGTTACTATTGTTTTTATTTTATCGGATTTAGGATTTGGCTTTTTTTAAATAATATTTTTTAAATCCTAAATTATCATGCGTAGATTAAAAATTATGTTCTATTTTTGAATATATTTTTTCATTATGAAAAAGGTCAGCTTAAATTAATATAATCCTCTTTATAAACTTAAAAAATAGCTAATTAAATAGATATAATCTTTTTAATTTTTCAATAAATTTCATATTTGTTTGGTTTTATTTGCAATAATTTAGGACACAATTTCATTATTATTTCAGCTTCAATATCAAATAATAACTATCATACTTTTGTACTTGAAAAGCCAAATGCCTAGCGCTTGCCTAACATTTACTACTTTTTTGTATAAATTGTGCAATTTACAGTGACCTGTGTAATAGTGCGTTCCAATAACTGCACAGTGAAATTTCTTAATTAATATATGAGTGTCATAATGGATGACGTCACGCGACAGTGAAGTGATTTCTTTGTTAACCGTTTGTTGTGTTTAATTGTCCAAATAACATGTGATAGTGTTACACAGTGCCGTAGTAATTGTTAATTATATTATTGTAAGTTGATATTGTCGGTTGTTTTCTATTGCGAAGTCTTTTAGTAGGTATTGTCGATGTGTGGATTTTTAACTGTGGTCTTACGGGAGCGGACTGTCGAGGTGAAGATTGCGGGTTCGATCCATGGCAGGCCTTTTCTATACTTCTTATTCGTGTAACTATAATCGTTTGATTTACTGTCTATTTATGTATTTTTTAAACTGTGGTGGTCTTACGGTAGCGGACTGTCGAGGTGAAGATTGCGGGTTCGATCCATGACAGGCATTCAAATTTTTCTTACCGTGTAACTTAATTCGTTTTATATAATTTCCATTTTCGAATTATCTTATCGTTCTTTTAAATTAAGTAACAACGATTTTTCCATATTTTAATACGCACTCACGCGTGTAATCCTGAAGGCGTAGGTAGTAACCAGAACACCTGAATTCACTGAGATGATTACCATCCCATGATATGATAAAGGGTGAGCATATCACCATTTCGGGCACAATTTCAAACCCCGAGCTAATACTGTGTATTTCGTTATAGAAAGATCTAATATCACTTTTACTTGACCCGGGGATCGAACCCGAGATCTCGGCACAGCAGTTGTATCGCGTAAAACTGCGCCACCAAAGCAATATTTTAATACAAAATTGTACCAGTCATTATTGTCGCATCGCTCCAAAAATAAGGATTTTAAAAGTCAGTACCTTGGCCTTATCGTTTTAAGAGTACGTAAACGGTATTTCCGTAAATTATTGGCTGTACATAGAGCTGTTGCCAATTTGATTGTATGTACAGATTAAATAACTTTTTAATATTGCATGGTCGCGCTGTCGTAATTTTTGCAGAAAAAATTTATAACTTAATTTATACATTAAATACACAAATTGCAATTACTTATGGGTTCAAAATCCATTGGAGGATGAAAGCTCTCGGTGTAGGCAGTTATCTAGTTTAGTGAAAAAATAATGGAATAATTTCGAATTTTTGGAAAATTCTGGAAAAACCAAAAGTGCCATTGTGTATAGGAATTCATTCTCCTGTGGTACGTAACTACATTCGCTAACCAGCAAGATAGTTCAATGCATATTTTTCAAAGACTACGTCAACCGATCCTGAATCGCGGAAGCAAGATTTGCGCGGCTATTATTCACACGTGCCGAACATTAGCTATCTGAGAGATCTATAAACTTAGATCATATTCAGTTAGGCAAGAATTTAATACAAATAACGTTTATTCTGAAAAAATATAGTTTAGACTTCTAAGATACTCGTACAGTTGCAAAATAATAAGTTTCTGGGCGCTTGCTAATAGACGACTGACTTCTTGTCATTGAGTTGTAATATTGTTTTCAATTATATATTAAATATTTTATTGATCATGTGTCAAATAAAAACAACTTAATATAACTCGAAACAAAAAAAGTGAAAACACAGTGAAAAAAGTGAAAAACACAAATTTAAATTATTAAAATAATTAACGGCTCAAGAAACTTAGGAATTGGTTCAACTTCGGCACCATTTTGTTACTTTGCTCCGTATAATTAAAAGTTTTTTAATTCATAAAAAGTACACCGACTTCAATAAAAACAAATTATGCGTCACTATAAAATTTTATGGTTGCCATCGATTTTTCTGAGATCCCATCATCAGATCCTGACTTGGTGCCAATGGGACCACCTGGAAAGTATACTATTTAAACAAAAAAAGAATTTCTTGAATCGGTCCAGGCGTCTTCGAGTAATCGGGTAACATACATAAAAAAAAGATTCCGACGAATTGTTAACCTCCTCCTTATTTGAAGTCGGTTAATAAAATAGCCTCCGTGGCGTAGCGGGGGGTAGTCGGTTGTGAAACGAGAGGCAATGGGGTCCACGAGACAAATGTTTGTGTTACAGGACCGTAGTCCCTCGTAGTTCTGGATACAGATACAGGCTTGACCTAGTGTGGGGTCAGAACTATGTGTGTGTATAAATAATAAAGAAAGATAAAAGTAAGATTATTTCGTGCACAAATGTTATTCACCACGGCCTATCGAGGACAGGACAGGCATAAGGACTGGGTAGCAAAGTTTGCTGGTGGTAGGATATTCTTATCCACACGGATAGTGACCACCGTACACAGGGTGTAAAACCCGCCATAGTGGCACACGCAAGTGTGTCGCGTTCGGAGATCAGCCAGTGTACATCCGGTTTTTGTTGGGGGTCTAAAATTGGGGTACGATGTTTTTTACACCATAGTCCGACAAACGAGCCAGTGGGTCACCTGATGTTAAGTGATCTCCACCGCCCATGAACATCCACAATACCGAAAGTATCACGTATGCGCTGTCGGCCTTAAAGGACAGGAATAGGGATTAGGGAAGGGAAGGGGCATCTGGGCCTCCGGATATCTCACTTACCATACGAAACGCGACAGTGAACTGTCACTTTACGTTGGTTTTCTGTGAGACAGTGGTACTATCCCGGTCGAGCTAGCCCATTCATGCTGTAGACAAATATGTCTACAGCGTGGCTCTACCACTTTTGACACTACACCCTTGATCGCATCTTCACCTTCTTGCCCATGGTATAGTGTGAAGAAGCAGGCCGGCATGATTGTGTTGAGTAGCGGGGGATAGATTGTCTCTCGCTACTCGATACTCTAATTGGACCGCTCTGCGCTTACCATCAGGTGCACACTGCACTGGTCACTTCGCCGTGCGAGGATATAAAAATGTAATTTGAGTATAAGCAACACACATTCGTCGGGACTATTTTGCTACAACATACAGTACACTCAAAGTGGCACTATTATGCCTAACCAGGTACTCGATGCGACGTCTCTTGATAGACGGCAATTTGCCTGCACCTCATATACGATGGGAGCATTGTAGTCACTTTGCCGTGACAGAATAAACGAATTTAAAATAATTATTTTAATTGGCTTACCTTCCGCATAGTGTATTAAACATATATGTAAATGTAAAAGGTATTTTAATTACCGTTACGTTAAATTACGTGTGCACGTGATTTCTTGACCTTTGATGTAAAAGCTGACAAGGTCCTAGCGGCTGTTGGTTTGGTTTAAGGCTTGACTTTTATCCGTTTATTACTAGTGCTTAAATAATTCGTGTATATTCAATATGGTTTTGTATGAAATCTACATATTTATAATACCATGTTTTGTTTACTATTGGAAAAATATTTTTACCTCGACAATCAAATGGAATCTCTCTGCGTGTGACAGTAAAATTTGAAGTAACGGTCACTCTCAGTGACAAAATTTGATCCTAATTACGATGATTTATAGAATGCATAGTGATTCGGTATTGGCAAGTTGTATTGGTAATGTGTTGCCTCAAAGAACTCGGTTAGTGTGGTTATCAAATTTACCATTTGAATTTACAATTTTTACTGACAGTTTTAAGTGACTCTGAGTGCTGCAATTTTTATTTATTTACTAAAAGATGAGTAATGGTTCATTATGGACTCAGTGCGGTAACAAATGTCGATTAAATAATTGTTACTTAAGAGTCACGAGATCTCTTTGTACGACGGAAATTTCCGCTCGTGGCAAGGACCATATTACAAAAAAATCCGGTGTTTTCTCCTCTCAGGGGTGAAATTAAATAAAATACATTAAACTACGAGTTCCCTTACTCGTGTTAAAAGTAATATTAGTATATTGTAAATTTCATGATCAAACATTATTTTATATACGAAGACTCTTCGTGTTTTAGCGACTTTAAGGGTGAAATATAGCATAGCATAGCCTAGTTGATTGGGGTACGGACTGTCAAGACGAAAGTCGTATGTTCGAAACCAGCCTAAATTGCATACACCTCTGACTACTCTAAAAAGTTACATGTATAGTAATTGTTAATTAGCTTGCTTTGTCGGTGAAGGAAAACATCGTGAGGAATCCTGCACACCTGAGAATTCTTATACGAATTTCAAAGATGTGTGAAGTCTACTAGTCTCCCTGCATTCGGCCAGCGTGGTGTATTAAGGTCTAACCCCTCTCATTATTAGTGGAGACCTTTGCCCAGCAGTGGGACAATGTTTAATACAGGGCTAGTATTATTGTTATATAAGCTTGAAATATCAAAAAAACCTTTTCTTTTAGTTATCTATGTCATAAAAGGATTACGCTATCAACGCTATTTTATGTCCAATTGTCTGGTCTTATCAATGACAAACCGATTATAATAATAATCCTACTAATATTATAAATGCGAATGTTTGGATGGATGTACGTTTGTTACTCAATCACGCTACAACGGCTTGACTGATCTGGTTGAAATTTGGCACAGAGATAGATTATAGTCTGGAATAGCACATAGGCTACTTTTTATCCCGAAAAAATGGACGCTTCCCATGGAATACCAAAATATAGAAAAGTGTAATAGCTAACGATACCTCCATGGATTGTATACCCTTAGTCGTTGGAGGAGACCTCTCGCTGCCGGCCGTGGTGTCGTACATGGTCGCCAGCCGGAGGTCCTGGCGTGCGGTGGCCCACTTCTGCGAGAGCGTTATCTCGCAGAAGGAGATTGCCGAGAGGGATCGAGAACGATATGATCCCTCCCGCCGCCAGAGAAGACGTAGGAGGCGCCGGGTGAACGACTGACCGGCGTCTCGCGCCCTGTGGAATGGGGGCGTTTTGAGAATTCTACTACGGTAACCCCTGCCGGTCGTACGTGGCGACTAATTGTGGCCAACTGGGGTCGCGGGCGCGCAGCGGGGGGGCTGTCAGCCCGTATCGATGCACTCCCAAATTGATTGTATACCCTTTCTTCCAAAAATAACCTTCACGCGGGCGGAGCCGCGGGCAAAATGTAGTCTAAAATGTCTGTAATGTTTACGGTATTGTTGTTGCGTAGAATAACGCTTTTTGTAACCTTTGAAGTATGTTGCGCAACATGTAGCCGGGCATGTTGAACGACGATGGAAATTTTTCGATATGGGTAATATTGAAAATTTTCCATTGTCGTTAAAGCGCATGACGCTTGGGCATTATCCACGAATAATAATAATAATACTAGTCCTGGTTTAAACATTGTCCCACTGCTGGGCACGGACCTCCTCTACTAATGAGAGGGGTAAGGCCTTAGTCATCCACGCTGGCCTAATGTGGGTTGGTTGACTTCACATACCTTCGAAATTCTTATCAGAATTCTCAGGTATGCAGGTTTTGGGCTGCTACGCAGCACCGCGCAGGGGCGATTCCGGCTGCAATTCTAGCACTCCTTAGAATACCCCGGGATCGCTCCGTAAGCGCCGAAGAAGGCCACCGCGGGGTTTTAGCTGGTAGTGTCGGGTGGGTTGTATATAGTGGTTAGGGACTCGGCCCAGCGGCAGCACGGATAGCCATCATCCGTGCGAGGGGGATGCTGGGTCGTAAGACCGGCTAGTCCAGCATACCCGTTTTATTCTTAATCCGCTTCCCTCCGGAGCGGGCGGCAGTAATAAAACGCTTTCCCCGCGACAACAAAAAAAAAAAAAAAGGTATGCAGGTTTCCTCACGATGTTTTCTTTCACCGTTAAAGCAAGCGATAATTACCATTTAATACACATGTAACTTTAGAAAAGTTAAAGGTGTATGCCACTTGGGT
Organism: Laothoe populi; assembly: GCA_905220505.1. NCBI lineage: Eukaryota > Metazoa > Arthropoda > Insecta > Lepidoptera > Sphingidae > Laothoe > Laothoe populi. The sequence goes on along the minus strand of HG992155.1, from coordinate 1,239,691 downwards.
TTTGAACATACGACTTTCGTCCTAACAGTCCGTACCGCAACCAACTAGGCTATCGCTGCTATCTAGTGTTAAACAAACTGAAATCTGATTACGGTATTCATAAAAGTTAAGTGATGTGGTGCAGCGGAGGGATAGCCGGCTATGAAACGAAAGGATACAGATTCGCTTCCCGTTTGTGTCATATATATTTGGGTGTGCGTGTTTTGGGGCCATAGTACCCACTCTTGATACCTACGATACAGTCTGTTGTTAGTTACAAAGCTCTGGCGAGATACTTCGTGTCACGTTATTTGTGTTGATATCTTTTGGAAATGGCCAGCTCGGCCTTCAAACTTAGGCGTGGTAGGGTATCACAAACTTTCAAATTAAGAGACATTACTCGCTCTGATAGTAGCGGTATGTCGGTTCGAGGCCGTGGTTTTACGCAGACCGTGACGTTTAGAAATTAATATGCAATCAATTTGTGTGTGTTAAATAATTGCCGGTTTGTAATATTGACGCTCGACGTATATTTTTTTTAATCCCGGCACGGCAAAGTAACCACACTGCACCTGATGGTAAGCGACAATCTATAGCTTGCGCTATCTATAAGCGGGAGACAATCCATCCCCCGCTACTCAACACAATCATGACGGCCTGCTTCTTCACACTACGCCATGGGCAAGAAGGTGAAGAAACGGGCGAAGGTCTAGTGTCAGAGTACTCAGTAGGCCGCAAAGCGGCCAAACATTGTACCTCAACTCTAGACCCCCGACAAAAACCGGATGTACAATGGCTGATCCCGGAACACGACACACTTGCGTGTGTCACTATGGCGGGATATGAATATCCTAGCAAATATATAAATAAAAATCAATGTTAGTATGTTTGTCCTCTATGGGTTCATAAACTGTTCATCCGATTGTGATGAAACTTTGAGTTGTTCTGCATACGCCCGCGATGGTTCCTGGCCCAAAATAAAAAGAACTCGCTAGATGATACAGAAGATCAACTTCAATACCGTTCAACCGATTGCAATAAATTTACTTCACGTGGCATGACAACGCATGGCGGATGCAGCTCGTAATATGGATACACCCAACAGTCACTGATAGTATCGACCCCACTCTATGTCAAACCTCGGTATCAAGAACTAAAAGTGACTCCGGTTCCACAACACTAAGACCCGAAACAAAAGTTTGCGGATCTCAGAAACATTTGTCTCAATGCGTTGATCGAACCCGTGGCTTCTCGTTTTCAAGTTCGCCTTAAGTTACATTGATAGATGACAGTTTTTTTATTCCGGCATAGTGACCAAACTGCACCTGATGGTAAGTGCCGTCAAATTAGAGTATCAAGTAGCAAGAGGCAATCTATCCCTCGCTGCTCCACATAATCAATCATCAATCTGTATAGCTTTTTCACACTACCCCTAAACGACCTAGAATCATAGGAAGGAGGGAACACGTTAGCTTGATGGTACGGCAAATATAAATAAGATATAACATTAATGTTGTAATAGGTATCTTATCATGATCACTGAAGCCAGCAAGCTGTAACAAATACTCTACGATTTCCGTCCCATTACGTGAACTTATATTATGAACAATAAACTTATACCAAAAACAATGTAACTATAAGCTACGAATCTAATCCAACCCACATATTTCCAGATTCTAAGCTAACACAATTACACCACTTAGTTCAACCCACCTATTTATGATTAAGAGCCATCTAGACCACTAAGTATCATGTTTAAACTTTAAGGATATGGGCAAAGGATCAATATTCTAGCTTAAATTACAACCTATAAACTTGTTAACCAACACTTGTCATATCAGAGTTCACTCATTGCAGTGTAGAGTCGAGATTTTACGAAGAAAGCCGAATTTTCGGGTTTGTTAAAACGAAAAAATATTTTTGCACCCATCCCGTTACTCTTCATCTTTATTTTTTTATTTATCAGTTGCCACGTGTTAGTGATTTCACAAGAGATAAATTATTTAGAAGCATTCTGCTGCTCTGTTTCCTTTATCATATAACCTCCGACGACAAACTTCGCTAATGTCTATTTAAAAAAAATATTTGCACATATTGCCTGACCTCAAGTGCAATACAGGAAATCCACATATCACGACTTGAAATCCATAAATGTTAAAACCAGCCGAACCCGGAACAGAATTCGGCCAGCCGAATTTCGGCCGAAAGCCGAAGCCGACGCTGGCACTACCGGTGAGAGGCTCGCGGTCGCCCCGTGGCCTCTAAACGCGGTTGCTTTCGATCCGGCCCTTTGTGTGAAACGCGGTCCACCTCCGCCTAGTAGGAAATAAAAATGGCGGCAACCGACAACCCGGCGCGACCGGTTCTGATTGAATTATGCTTATTATATTAAATGAGATCAGCTTTGGTATTTCAGACTTTTGCATTCGAGGTCAAGTATATTTTGCGAAGTTTATTACATACAAGCGCTGAATTTTATTTTATCTTTAGGCACTTTTAAGTTTATTCAAATTTATTGGAATACAGACTATTTTTCCGGTATGGTTCATAAGCTAAGATGTAGACTATTTATTTACCTACGTTTTCTCTGAATTGGTTAAGTTTTCATGCAAAAAATATTGATGAATATTTTGTAATTTAATTAAATAAATATACCCAACTGTCACACATAGTTCTGACCCCACACTAGGTAAAACTACCGTCTATGGTCCCACAATACCCAGACTCGAAACAAGTATCTGTCACACAAACATTAGTCTCGGTGCGGGAATCGAACCCACGGCCTCTCATGTCACAGCCGGCTTCTCGCCCGATGCGCCACGGAGGCTGTTAATTCAAATTTACCTTACAGCTGTAGACGGAGATTTATGTTCTTTATATAATGTTTATTTCGTATTTTCTAAACGTACATGATTCAAATTTATGTCAAGCAAATTAAGATATAAAAGATACCATCTTTAGTACTTAAAAGTAATTTATGTTTATTAATTTAAAGACTTTTGGTTGTTAAAATACCGCACTGGAACAAAAGCATTAAAATATATCTGATTAGTATTACTATCAAGTTTAATTAAGTTGCATTTTGCGCAATCACGGGTCCCTTCGCAGAACATGCAAAGAATTTTTCGAGGACTTAAAACATAAGTGATAGTATCTATTTTAAAACGTTATATTTTGTATTACGTTAAACAATCTTCAAATGCAAAACGTCACTTTATTTACTCGATTTAAAATATGTTTAGATTATTAAATTTGTAATCCGTAAAAAAACATAATCTTTTAAAAAGATATTGATAAGATAGGTCATCATTTAAAATACGATATTTCAATCACAAGAAATGTTTCGTAATACAAAAATTGTTTAAATTCTCGTTAATACAAAATGTTGTAGCTCGTGACAGATTGTCATAACATAAAATCGAGCTTATATCAGATATCAGATAAACGTGTAACTAACAAACCTACGGTTGGCCGCACTTATTTCTGTCCAAATCAAATCATTTATTTAGTAAATTAGGCCACTACGGTCACTAATTACAAGTCAAGATTAAGTTTATCTACCGGTGCTTCGAAAATGTCTACTGGTCTGAGAAGAAGCACCAAGAAACTCAGCCGTAAGCCTTTTGTATTCTTTTCGCCACATTATATAATATTAATTCACATATAATACGCCCATAATCCTTACTTAATTATAGAAGAAAAAGGAGTCCCATGATGTAGCCAGCCTATTTTTATATCATGCGTAAATTTCTAACCTAACCCAAAATTACTAATGGTATTCAAATCAAAATCTTTAACACTTACATTAATTGTTTAATAATACTGGTAATATTATATTACTTATAAAGCGGCCAAAAAACTAGTACCCACAAAATCAGTCTAGTTTTACTTGACAAAAACCTTGGTTGAAAACAACATGTTATTTAAATATGGTCATGCGCCAAGGTTCTAAAACATGCAACATAGTCATAGATTTAGTGCCTAATAATAATAATAGCCTAGCCCTGTATTAAACATTGTCCCACTGCTGGGCACGGGCCTCCTCCATTAATGAGAGGGGTTAGGCCTTAGTCCACCACGCTGGCTAATGCGGGTTGGCAGACTTCTCATACCTTCGAAAAACTCTCAGATATGGAGGTTTCCTCACGATGTTTTCCTTCACCGTTAAAGCAAGCGATAATTAACATTTTAATATACACATAACTTTTAGAAAAGTCAGAGGTGTATGCCACTTGGGTTTCGAACCTACGACTTTCGTCTTGACAGTCCGTACCGCAACCAACTAGGCTATCGCCTTATATTTATGTATAATAATTCACAATATTTGTTTTTTTTTCGATTAAAACACCATTTAAGTTGCCCAAGAAGATAGAATTTGTGATAACATTGTAATAGGCTCGCGATGTAACATTGTCCCACTGCTGGGCAGGGACCTCTTCTAGATAGTGGTTACGCCTTAGTCCACCACGCTGGTCCAACTCGGTTTGGTAGACTTGATACATATTATGGAAAATTTTCAAGTACACATGTTTCCTCATTCATGATAAATAAATACACATAACTACGAAAAGTCGGAGATGGTTTTCAAACCCGTGACTTTTGTCTTCGCACTCCGTGCTATCAAGGCAATAAATATTTATAGATAACAAACCCTTAATGGCATATGACAATGAGGTTGTTGCAATAACTTCAAGTAATAAATCAAGAACAACATTCTAGCTTGATTCATTGCTTGAAATATAGAAATCAAGTATAATTTGACACGTAAATTCATCAATGCGTGAATTTTCGACACTTATAGTAGATTTGATACGTACTTAGTATCTATGGCCGTAGGATATGATACAAAGTATACAGCAGTGATAGACTATTTGGAGTGGTACTTCTGGTCGCAGGTTCGACATTTCACGTGAATTTGTTAATAATTGTTAATTATCTACTACTAACTGACCGTCCCTGTTGTTTGTCTGATAATCTATTCTAAAACATTACTAAAGTTTAAGTTTGGTTTGCTTAATTTAGTAAGTAAAGTATAAAATGAACACTGTTATGATTCATAAAAAAAATCTTAAGAGCTCGATAAAGCTTCATTAAGTTGAGAAGCAAAAAATAAAAAATCTTTTAATTTAATAACTTATAGTTAGCCTTAAAAGTTACTAAGATAAATATATTATATTTTCTACTAGCAATATAGTAATAATGCTAGTAGAAAATACTCATACTTCCTGGTTTAAGCATGTTAGCAATCAAGGGCACTCATTCCTACACTGGTCACTGAACCAGACGTCTAACATTGCAGTAACTTTTTGTGACACGCACGGCCCCGATACTTTGGAGGTCACGTAAAATGGACCATTCAATTATATTCAATTTAACAATTACACGTTTTATATATAGATTTGCACGCGTTTTCGTGAATTGAGACGAAAGAATTGAATACACGCGGTTTTGTAAAACTTTGTTTTAGAATATTGATGTGTATGAATTGATTTTTATTCTGGTGCGCCAGAAAATGCACACCACGTGATAATTTTTTTTTTTATTGCCTTTATAGGCAGACGACCAGACGGGCCACCTGATGGTAAGTAGTCACCGCCGCCCATAGACTTCTGCAATGCCAGGGCACAGAAAAGCCGCTGCCTACCGTAACTGATAAATAATGAGCAGTCGCTGAAAATCTTTACAAATACGAATAATGCTTATGGAAAGAGGACAACTATAGTTCCCCATCATTCAACCATTTGACATGGTCCAGGAGTCAAACCCACGGCCTTTCACTTCACAGTACGGAATACGTCAAAATTTATTTATTATATTTAAAGAAAAACAGCTCAAATAATACAACAATTGAGCTGATGATATTAAAACGGTTACTCAAATATGGATGCTTTATCAATAATATTATAAGATACGAGAGCATTGACATATTGAGTATTATAAATGTATGTATGTATGCAAATAAATAAACATTGCATTGTTTCAAATAAAATGTTACACAGCGTGCATTTGAGAGTAGAAACACTATATCAATGTCATCTCAACAGTATCGGTTTTAACTATGGAGGGTAGGGGTAAAAGAAAACCGTCTCTGAGTGAGTGAAAGCGTCCGACAAAATACTTTCAACTCGGCTGGCGCGGCGTTACAATAGCACCAGGGTAAATAAAGAAAGCGCCAAAAGTTATTAGAGTATTATCGAGAAATAAACAAGGATTTAATTAAGAAGTTAATTTTATAATTGTTACATTATTTATCAATTTATTAATTCATACCACAATCATACCAATTAGTTAATTCATACCCCATTCATAACACACCCTGTATCTATACGAGCGCCATTCTGGAGAGTATTTGAATTATTATTTACAGCTTATAACAGGACACTTTTTTAACTTGTCTCCCATAGTTTCTCCATAGATTTAACTATACCATCGCTCTGTGCGCGATTGCTACAGGGCACCCCCTATCCGCTATCATTAAATGAGAAGATGCATATATACTTAATTTATGCCACAAAATTTTTTAGACTCGCCCTCTATCACGTTATAGGACAGAAACAAGTTTGGCACCCAGTAGGCGCACTATTTGATCCTCATCCCATCGGCGGTACATGCGTGAGCTTATGTCATGTGTGTATACTAAATGGTATGGTAATTGCAGGTGGTGCTGGTGGCAGTGGCCGTGTGTGCGCATGCGCAGTACGCAGAGGAGCGCGCGCCGAGGTACATCGCATCTGAGACGCAGGCCACCACACCTGTGTCCATCCTTAAACAGATCAACAGGTAACTAATGACAGTCTGCACTATATTTTTTTTTATTCTGGCGCGGCACAGTGACCACACTGCATCTGATGGTAAGCGCAGTGCCGTCCATATAGAGAATCAAGTAGCGAGAGAGATATTAATAAATAACACCCAACAGTCACACACGTAGCACCGGCCCCACACTAAAATACGAGTCTTGTGTTGTGGATATCAGGGACTACTAGAGACGCACAACACCCAGACCCCGGACACAAATATCTGTCTGTGGGCATCGAACCCACGTCCTCTCGTTTCACAGCCGGCTACCCGCCAAGTACGTCACGGGGGTTGTGAACATTACATGTCTTATTTGAGAATCACACTAATATTTGTCTCGGTGCTGGTATGGAATCAGCCGTTTCTCGTTCAACAGCCAGCGCGCCACGGAGGCTGTCAAATTTGACTCGATTTATATAAATATTTTTTCTGAATTCCTCCTAATCGGCTTCAGGGATTTTGTTTTTTTTGACGAAATTTTTGTCTGTGTCAGTGGATCACTGGATAGGTGGACACTAGGTAAAACCTGTATCGTGGATATCAAGAACTACAAGGAACTACGGTCCCACAATACCCAGACTCGAAACCATTATCTGTCGATTCCAATATCAAGTTTGGATTTACAATTAGACCCGATAGTGGTGCTGCGACCTGATTCCAGTTCCTTTTTATTTTCAGAACGTCTGTCACGTCCGTTAGTGTATAGAGTATATTTCAAATGCGGTCCTAACATGTTAATATGGTGTTTTCAGACACAACGAGGATGGGTCGTACACGTACGGATATGAAGCGGGTGACGGCTCATTCAAGATCGAGACCAAGTCCTCCAGCGGCGATGTCAAGGGGAAGTACGGGTATAAAGACAACACAGGAAAGGTATGTTACATTCTGCATAAGTTAATGTTTTTTCTGGCACGGCAAATTGACCACACGGCACCTGATGGTAAGCGCAGTGCCGTTCAATTAGAGTACCAAGTAGCGACAGACAATCTATCCCGCACTACTCAACAGTCTGAGTCCAGAAAAAAAATATCCAACTGCACGAAAAAGCTAGATATCTAGGTCTCTTTAAGGATTAACCTGGGTAACTATCGTATGGCAATCATCAATGAAATTACAGAGGGTAATTAGCTTTGACATATTATACCCTGCCTTAAGGGGAAAGGGCACGCAAAGCGGTTAGAATTACGTTGAGTTCGAAGAAATCCCTGAGATATCTGCTGAACCAAGCGCTATATTAAAAATATATGTTAAATATAGACTCATTGCGCAACTCTTAAGCTATACAGAATTTGTTTAAATGCCCTCAAATTATTTAAATAAAATCCTAAACATGAAAAATAAAAAATAAATGTTCTCCAATAGGGCTTATCGATTCACATTAATTCTAATCAAAATAATTACTTTGTTATCAATAAAAAAAACGAGTGTTGTTACTTTTAGAACATTTCTAACAAAATGTGTAAATATCAAATAAAAACAAAAATTATGCATCAATCGAGGTGTTCAACACTAGCGCCATCTAGGCGGATAGCCAAAAATGTAATCGAAAATTAATCTCACTACCATACAATAGGTGGCAGAGAATACGAAAGTATTTTATCTATTTTTTACTTTTTATATTATTTGGAAACAAACAGTTTCTTAAATCTAAAAATATGACAATTTAGTTTACTTATTACCATTTTATAAGTTTTCGCATGTTACATGCACATATAGGGCATTTAAATATCTCGTAGAAAAACCAAAAAAAATATCTTTGGTTAGACAATTTGACATTTGACATTTGACAATTATTGTGCGCCAATTTATATTTTTATTTAGATAACCGTATTACATCAGTGCAAAAAACTTAAAAAAGATAAGGTAATAAGTATTAGATGACAATATGCCTAAACATAAAAATCGTCGATTCGTGAAACAAGGCCACCGGCTCCAGAGTTATATGTAAGTACATGACTATTTTTTAAATTTACATTTCGTATAGATAAAAATCTTATTTCCCTATTTGATGTAAATATTTACAGTTAGTTACATGCTACCTAATAAACGTGAAATGTACTAACACTTCAGGTAACTTAGTTTTTAGCTGGTAATTAAACTTGAACTAAATTGTAGCTATTTCGCATATCGCCCCCACGAAATTAATAAACATTTTCTAACATTTGCTATTCTATAATTTCGACGTAAATAGCAATAGCTTTACGTCGAAATAATGCTTCGATAGAATAATATCGATGCATTAGTTTCGTATTGATGAAAAATTTACGAAATATTACTCACTTATAGAAAAGAAATTTCTGGAAATATAAAAAAAACAATAAATCTATACATGAAAACTAGTACTTTGTAGTAGTTTCAGTTCATGAACCATTAAAATTTATATTTGAAATACCGATTACAGTGAATTCTGCTATTGAAACATGGGCCAGGTTATGAATATAAAATGATTTATAGAAAATTTTCATGCATTATACTTTAGTTAGAAATAGCTGTAACAGTACTCAAACTTAATTGATAATGTATAAACAGTATAAACTAAATGTTTTAAAATATTGTAGTTTATGATTAATATTATGTTTTCAGGCAACAGCGGCGACAGGGTATACTACATAGTATAGACAAACATGAACCTATTCTACCTGTAGTAAAAACCGCATGTATAGAGTCGGAAATATCTAACACGCCTGTAGTAATTGAAGAAGAAATGGTTGTGGAGGTAAGTTTTTCTAGTTCTGTTAAACTTATTGCATATGACAATCATAAGTTTTATGTATCAAGTAAAATGTTTATGCCACATTCAGTGTTACCTGAAATGGTTACTGTGCATCATGCATATTTTTTGTAGTATTTCATTCTCAATGACAGGTAACTTGTGAAGTCAATTTGGTGTAATATATAACATCCTATTAGAAGACTAATATTATACCTGTAAACATTAGTGTTCAGTACAGCAATCTTAAAGTTTAACTTTTTAGGGATCATATGGACATGGATAATCGTTTACACTAATGAATCTCATTTAAGTTAAAAGAATAAAGTGGTAAAGACTCATGAGAATGAGGGTCGTCAATGTTTCAAAAACCACATTTTATATTATATTGGGATCATCAAGACAATATTTCGGGAGGGTACCACATTATGCTTTCTCTTGCAATAGATGATATTGGTGAAAGAACACATAAATATAGTTTATCTATATACTGGGTGTTGCAAAAGGAACTAATGAAAGTAATGATGTATACAGTTGGTGATTAGTATCATATTGATAAAGTTAAAAATCCCAGAACCCTAATCTTATATGAGTAATTGTAATATGAAATATTGATGAAATCATTCATTTTATGATCTCTGAAGCCAATGATAAATTCTAAAGAACTATTTTTGCAGTGCTTAAGCATATTTGATGCTTGGATAATCAGTTGACACTTTATCAAGAGTTTAAAAGTAACAATAAAATTTTAAGATCATGCTACAAAAATGGTGCTTTCATTAGTACCCGGTATAGCAAAACAGGAAATACATTAATTTTATTTAGTTTTATATATACTTATTTTCTGCTTTAATTTCCTATCAGTTCAATTCTACACTCTGCTATACCACTGTATACTCAATGCGTTTCTTTCTCAATCCACTCAATGTAGAGCATGCAAGAAAATGATGATTTACCTGATTTAATAATTGAAGAGGCGCCGAGGGAAGAACCACTACATATAATTGGTCGATGGATCGTTGATATTGATTTATTTTTCATAAAAATACAAGAAATAGGTAATCACGGTGTCCTAAACTGTGGAGTGCAATGTTTAAAATTTGTAGGAGAGAAACGTGTTGGTCTTTATTCGAAATTTACAGTTGAATGTTCAATGTGCAAAGAAAAGTTCAGCTTTTCTAATATTGGAGGTGAATTTGATATAAATACTGCAGCTGTAGGGGGTTCAGTGTCTATTGGTATTGGATATTCGCAATTAGAGGAGCTTTTATCAGTGATTGACTTACCTGTGATGTCTCAAAAGTTATATCAGAAACATCACGATGTTGTATCTGAAAACTGGCAAATAGCCCTGAGAACATCTATGTATGAAGCAGCTGAAGAAGAGAAAAGAATTGCTGTTGAAAAGGGTAGTATTAACAACGATGGAATTGCAGTTATTGATGTAATTGTAGATGGTTGTTGGAGTAAAAGATCTTATAGAAAAAACTATTCAGCGTTATCAGGGGCAGCTGCAATTATTGGAAGAGAAACAAAAAAAAAATTGTTTTGGGGTATCAAAAATAAATATTGTAGCATATGTGCAATATACCAAAATAAAAATGAGGAACCAAGAGCACATCAGTGCTTTAAAAACTTTACTGGTGCATCAACCGCTATGGAATCAGCCATAATAGTAGAAGGGCTCAAAGCCTCCATTGAAATATATGGATTGATTTACGGTCGCCACATTTCTGATGGTGTCTCGAGTACATACGCAAAAATTTTAGAGGCGAGGCCTTACCCCCGTCACACTGTGGAAAAAGTAGAATGCAGGAATCATCTCCTCAGAAATTTGTGTAATAAATTAGAATCCCTAAGGACGGATATTAAATATCCATTAATGTATAGAAAGTATATAACTAGAAGTCGAGTGATGAGCATAAGAACAGTGGTATGAAAGTGCAGCAGAAAATATAGAAATTCGGAAGAAGATTTAGACGTTTGCACGGAAAAACTTTTTGAAGATATTCAGGTGGTGCATTTGCACGCTTTCGGTAACCATTTCAAATGTAAAAGTTATTTCTGTAGTAACCTACAAGACGAAGAATTTTTGACAGCAGAATTTTTCACTAGCACAGTTTGGCATAAAATTTGTTTATTAATGTACAATATCGCGGGACATTCAAGGAGTCTCGTTCACGACGTTGACAGTAACGTCGTAGAATGTTTTCACAGCGTGGTAGCTAAATTTGTGGGTGGTAAACGCGTGAATTACTCTTTCCGACGTAGTTATGACACCCGATGTACAGCTTCTGCAGTGAGTTTTAATACCAAAAGAAAAGCTAGTACTCTTCTATATAAAACTATTGTTGGGGAAAGCCCTAAAGGCAAAATTAAGAGGTTAGATAAAGAATACCAAAGACGGCGGAGTTTACGAAAAAAAAACAAAGTATACAAGAAGCGATACCAACATGAAGCGCCACAAAAAAATATAGAATATGGCGATGAAAGTCTAAAACCGGACGTGAGTGATGCCGTGTTACAGAAAATGAAATATAATTATTTGGAAAATTTAAAGAAGTCCGACGATGAAAGGAAACAAATTGAGCAAAGGACAATTTTACAGAGTATGTCAAGTGAATGGCTTGAGCTTCGCCGTAATTTGTTAACGGCTTCAAACTTTGGCAACATAATAAAAATGAGACCAGAAACTAGTTATTCGAATACAGTCAAAAGATTACTTTATAAAACAAACATAGATGCAGAACCACTCCTGCATGGTAGATGTAATGAAAAAAGAGCTCTAAATCAGCTCTCAAAACAAGAAGGTATAGAGATCAGATCTTGTGGTTTATACATAGATCGCGACATACCTTATTTAGGAGCTACACCAGATGGACTTACCGGGGATGATACCATTATCGAAGTAAAATGCCCTATATCAGCTTACAAAATAGGATTGAATGAAGCAATTGCCCAAAAGAAAGTTAACTTTTGGTTAAAGAATAAATCGGGAGATTTATATATTAATAAGACGCATAATTGGTACTACCAGGTACAAGGCCAACTACACATCACCAGAAAAATGTGTACTGGGAGTATGGTCAGGGGAAAATGAAGCGTTAAAAATTTAATCGATTTATAGAGACGACGATTTTTTTGATACGAGAATGAAGGATAAGTTGTGTTCTTTTTATATAAACTGTATTTTACCAGAAATTCTAGACCCCAGATATACCCGAAGTATGAAGATAAGAGATCCGCCATATATAATACAAGCTACACGAAATAAAAATAAACAAAAAGACACAATAAATGAATCAAACCGGGAGCAATCAAATATCTGTATATCCGACGGAGACATTAGCGAGGAATGTCGTAGTGAAAAAGAAGTTGATCTTTATTCCAATGCAAGGTTTCGTCAAAACAGAAACGAACCAACTTGTTCAAAATATCTTGACTGATCAGTTCTAAAATCCTACTAAAATTTTAAATGCGAATGCTTGGATGGATGGATGAATTAATGTTTGTTACACAATCACGCTACAACGACTGGACGGGTCTGGTTGAAATTTGGCACATACATAGATTATAGTCTGAAATAACACATAGGCTACTGTTTATCCCGATAAAATGTGTGTTTTTTGTTTTTCACACAGCGAATCGACATGATCAGAGAATGACATAGGTGACTTATCCAGGAAAAAAGGCAAAAGTTCCCGCGTTATGGTTTTTTGTTTTTCACAGAGCAAGGGATCGACATGATATTTTTGGATAGTGGTAGTTAAGGGATCAGAGAATGACGGGGTGCGGAGTCAGGAAACCTCCTCGTGGTGCACCCCGGGCAACGGCGGTCACGTTGACCGACGGCTAATGTCCTGACAGAAGGTGGTTGGCAGTCGTCGCCTGTTGTGGCGGCTGTCGTCAATTCTTGGAGTTGGCACCTTTGGTTCCCCTCGGGTTCTGTCCTGGGGGTGTCGGCGGGCTCGGTGTGCGCTCACCCCGCCGCCGAGCGGGCAGTAGAGGGGACGTTCTCTTCTGCTGTCAACCGTCGTATATCGTAATCCGGTCATATGAAGGTCTGTGGTCATGTCTCGCGCTCCGATCGGACCGAGGGTCTTGGCTTCACCGCCTGGACCGCGAGGGAGAAAACCTCTATAAAAAGTTACCCCGAATCCCAAGCGGCGGCGCACCGTGAGGGGATGCATGGCCGATGGGTAGTTCGGTCGCTAGTGCGAACCACGCCGGAGGGGTACATGCCGGTGCCTCGTCCGTGTAATTATCGGCTTACCCAGCTACAGGGGGCTCTGGCTGGGTGGACGGTTTATTTCCCCCATACTCGTGGGACTCAAAATGGAATTTTCTAATTTTAAAAAACCCGAAATTATTTTGACGAAGTTGCCTACTCCGGTGCCCGATCCCGGATCCGGAGAGGCGGTGTTTGGAGGGCGCAAGCCCGAGAATGAATGTGTTGGAGAGATTGTGGGTGAGATGCCTATGGAGATGGTGGCTATGGAGAGAGTGGTGGTGACTCCAATGCCTGAGTGTGAGGCCGACTTTAGTCGCCCTTCGTCGCGCGCCAAGAGGAGTCGCCTGTGGCAGGGCAGCGAAGCGGACTCGATTCGCTCCCGGTCGGGGCACTCCGAAAGTGACTCAGAAAGCGGCTTGGAGGCGCCAGGCCGCTCGTCGTCGTTGGATATAAATCGTCCGCCGTCCACCGGTAGATACGTCGGCATGAGGAAGTCGCAGAGGGAGTTGGAGGCCCAACGCCGCGAGGCTGCCCGCCAAAAGTCGGAACAAGAAATGGAGGTCAAGGTTCGGGCCTTCTTGAAGCCGAAACCTACTCCGATGGAAGGAGTTGAATCCCAGGTCATCCTTCCGGAAGATATTAGAGAGGCCAGTCGTCTGATCAAAATGGTGTCGACAAAGTCGGGTCACCTAAAGGGTACCTTCCAGAAGGCACTCAATACGGTCCACGACACCATACTAAAATTTATTGATCAGCCGGAGTTCCAGGCTGTATCTAAATTAGAGGCGGAAGCCAAGAAATGGCAGGAGACGAGCGCCAGTCTCGAAAGGGAGCTGGCCAAACAGGCGGAAGAGAATACGTCCCTCCGCCGCCGCCTCGACCAAATTGAGGCAAACCTGAGGAATGGTCCATCGGACGAAACGCTGGAGAGATTTGAGGCTCGGGTGATGGCAAGAGTAGAAGGCGCTATAATGCACCTGCCGCCACCACCGCTTCTAAGGCCACCTTTGGCCCACGAAAACAGGGCCATCAGTGAATACCCTCCATTACCGTGCGCCCTCGACGTATCCTTCCACCCTGCTGAGGGCGAAGGTAAGGGCAAAGGGAAAGGGAAGGGCAAGAAGACCGCCCAACCCACTCCTGTTCCCGCTACTGTTGGTCCAGGGATAAACGTATCCAGTGTCTCCTCACCTGCCATAGCCGGGCCATCGAGTGCACCTATAGCTGTGTCTGGCCCATCTAAGCCACCGCAGGGAAAGGGAAAGGTGAAAGGGACCGTCCCCAAGGTGGACAAGACTCCTTCTTCCGCGTCCATCGTAGCTTCTTATTCGAGGCCAGAACCCGGAAAGTCGAAAAAGAAGAAGGGTGCTTCTCAGCCCTCGCCCCAAGTGCTTCGCCCATTGCCACCGGCTCCAGTTACTATGGACGAGCCGTGGAACATCGTGGCAGGGAAAAAGACCAAAAGAAGGCCTCACCTAGCGTGGTACCGGCTGCAATCCAGCAGCAACAGCCGCGCAGGGCAGAGCCTAAACTTCGGCCCCCGCGATCTGCGGCGGTCATTATATCCCTAACACCAGCTGCGGCGGAAAAGGGCATTTCATACGCCCAAGTGTTAACGGAGGCTCAACAAAAGGTAGACCTCTCCGGCCTAAACATTCAGAGACTGAGGCCGAAATTTGCTGCCACAGGTGCCCCGATGTACGAGGTGCCCGGGGCAAACAGCGACGAGAGGGCCGATTCCCTAGCCGCGATGCTCAAAGAATGCTTCCAGGGGTCGGAGTACATTCGAGTATCCCGACCCACTAAATGCGCGAAACTGAGGCTCTCTGGACTTGACTACACGGCAACCCCAGAGACAGTTGTAACGGCCCTCTCAAAGGCCGGAGAGTGTGGGGCTGAAACAATTAAAGTTGGTGAAATTCGCCCCGACCGTTCGGGCTTGGGTACAGTGTGGGTGAAGTTACCCATAAAGGCGGCCCAAAAAGTTAAAGGTGCCGGGCGAGTCTTAATAGGATGGGTTGCGGCCCGAGTGACAGTGCTCGAGCCGCGTCAATTAAGATGCTTCCGGTGCCTGGAGTCGGAGCACGTGCGGGAGCGGTGCGATTGCACGGTGGACCGTAGCAGCCTCTGTTATCGCTGCGGTCAGCCGGGACACAAAGCCCGGCAATGTGAGGCCGCGCCTAATTGTCCAATTTGTGCCGCAGCCGGAAAACCCGCCGGGCATCCGGTCGGAGAGAAGGCGTGTCCCGCCTCCTCCCGGAAGACCCGTCGGCCGCATCGTCGATTTAAACCGGCTGCCACTGGGGCTACGGCCCAGTCGCAGCGGGAGAGCCCACCGCAGGCCGAGATTGAGCAGATGGAGATCGCCCAATAATGGCGACAAAGTTCCTCCAGGCGAACATCAACCATTTTGCTCGTGCTCAGGATCTTTTAACCCAGAGCATGGCGCAGTGGTCGGTGCAAGTGGCCGTGGTCGCCGAGCCATATTTCATCCCCCCGCGTGATAACTGGGCGGGGGACGTTGACAGCTCGGTGGCTATCATCACTCAGGGTGCCGCTGGCTCCCCGCCCTTCGAAAGAGTAGCGAAGGGTCGGGGATGCGTCGCGGCTCTGTTGGGAGATATTTGGGTAGTCGGAGTATATTTCTCTCCCAACAGACCCCTCGCTGATTTTGAGTCTTTTCTTGTTCAGTTGGGAGCCCTGGTGGCGCAAGGCCAACCTCACCCGGCAATTGTCGCTGGCGACTTCAACGCCAAGTCCTTGACGTGGGGCTCGTCGGCGACTGATGTCCGCGGTGAGGTCCTGGAGGATTGGGCGATCTCGACCGGTTTGGCCGTCCTGAATAGGGGGTCGGTGGACACGTGCGTGCGGCACAACGGTGGCTCGATTGTGGATTTGTCGTTCGCGAGTCCGGCCGTCGCACGCCGTGTCCGGGGCTGGAAGGTGTTAGTGGGCGTGGAGACGTTATCGGACCACCGATACATCAGGTTCGATGTCTCCGCGTTCGCTTTTTCCCAGTCCGGTGGTAGACCGAGTGCCTCGCATCAGGACGGCCCACGGTAATCATAGGAATGATGAAACACAGTAGTTGGCAAACCGTTCCACAGCTTGATGGTGCGGCAAAGATACTATTTTGCGGCAAAGATACTATTTTGCGAACCTCTTGTTTCGGGCCGGGGTAGTTGACACCACGAAGCTGTGGCTCTGCAAGCCTGTATGCGTGATTCTGGGGTGGAAAGGAAGGGGGGGATTTTAAAATTTAAAATCGATACTATTCACTAACACAACCCCACTTTCATTAAAAGTAATAAAAAGTAAATTATTTTCGTAAAAACAGAATTATCTATAGATGAAAAAAAATGTGCGCAAGCCACAAATCAACTGTTTTGTTATAGGGCAATAGCGCGCGTGCGCCGGGTCAAGGGCGAAGTTGTGTTTTTTTATGAAAGAAGAATAAAATATCGATTTTATTTGTACTAAAGTAAAACTTCTCTTATTTATCAATAAATACAAATAAACTTATTGTGGTTATCAGTTGTAGGAGTTTTAAAAATATATTTTTTATGTAGTTTTTTTAGCTAGTTGCTGACTGTGAAATCACAATTTCGCAAAACTCGTAAATGTGACCAAATACCATACAGCGACACATCTTTACAAAACTTGGGTGCACTAAGCAATAATAACATTCCACTTTTGACGAAACATGGAATCTTATTTAGCAAATACCCTAACATAAAACCAGCAAATTATTCAGTAGTAGGTGCTTCACGACGCAAACATAATTTATATACATCGCAGTCTAATTTCAATACATGAATTATGATTGTAATAATATTTTTAAATTACGGCAAACTATGTTAGTTCAGATGATGGTTTCCGTCCTTTTCTATGTTGCAGGATAATTGATTGATTGGTGATTTCTGAAGATACCGACCGGCGTATTCGCTTATATAAGAACAATGAAACCACAAAAGCGATGATCTACTTTTTATAAGAATCTAGCTGTTGCATTTTAATTTCTGTAAGTTATTAACATTAACTTAACACATTAATAATATACTCATTTTAACTTGCTAAAATAGTAAAACGATTAATTATTTAACATTTTAGAATTTTAAACATAAGCTCACATCGGAGCATCAGCGAAAATTCAAGATGAAGTTATGGCAAAATCAAAACCTACGCGCTGGTCATAAGTGGCGCATGAAAGCGCATCGCGGGCTTTATGAAGACTGCTCTTGCGGCAATCTTACACAACAGGTGGAACCAACACGGGAGTCGTCCGAATCTTGGAATGACCGCAGGGACTGTAGGCCTAAGAGGCGTGCCACGACACGAGAACGACTGTAGACAAATTGTCGACGTCGATTCATATCACTCGGTGTCTATGGTGACTGCCTCGGTGGCTCAGTTGTAATTGCGCATGCGTTACGACTGCTGTGCTGAGGTCTCGGGTTCGATCCCCAGGTCGGGTAAAGTGATATTGTGTTTTTCTATCTAGAAATTCTCAGTATTAGCCTGGAGTCTGGAATTTGTGCCCCGTATGGCGATAGGCTCGCCCTCTATCACGACTATATATTATATACAACATTATCTTTAGTATACTACAAAGCCAAAAGTAGTTTATTGAGAATCAGTAGCACAATCAATTGCATTAATTTTTAACGTGTTATATTGGTATCTCAAAAAAATATAAAAATTTTCGTCAACCTGGTTAACTTATTTATTCCTTAATAAAAATGCGGCGCGTGTCGGTCGTTCTATACCTACATAATACTTTGTCGGTAAACAAACGGCAGCACGCGGCGCGCGTATGCCCATGCACCGTACAAGAAACGGAATAAATTATTTTTGCAAGTCACCTCGTGAGTTTTCCTTATTATTATTATGTCATATATTTATCTGATATTTTATACCAAAATATAATTGGGTGTTTCGGCTTTATGGTATACAAAAAACTAATCTTATATATATTTCAACCATTCCCTTTTTTAATGCAGTATATAATTCAATCGTTGTATATAATACTAATTAATTGTAATATGGTACCGCCGTTGTTTATTAATCTAATAAATGAATTTACTTTATTCTATTTTTATTCTCTATGTACAAATATCGACGACAAATATCTCAGTTACATGTGAAATCGCATCGGCGCCATGTATACTGGACCCGACACCCGACGGTGTCGCGTCGTACGAATGATCGACGTCGACACCAGGGTGGACTACTGCCTAGAAAAATGTTGTAATGGGACAGAACAACAAAATCGGACAGCTACACAATTCATTATTTATGTGTTTATTTTATCTCGTTTACTAGTTGATTATAACATTGCCTCGGACACACATTTGCCCAACCGTTATGGTTCGTAAACATGCAATTTTCCTAAATAAACATGCTATAATATTCAAAAATAATATATGAGCGGTAGGATTCTAATGAAACAAATAAAATGTTTAGCTTTTTATTGTTATAATTTTAATATCTAGGCGTTTGAACATCACGTGACCAATTTTGTCCTTACCGGCCGACCTCACTACCCTAGCCCATGACATGAACAACAGCCACGGCTACGCACACAATGCCGCATAATAAAAATGCGCGCGCGATACTTTAAAACTGTTATACCTCCTATAAGATATTCATTGAAATCAAATGACATAAGGGCAACTTTCTTCAAAATTCAATACATGTGATGAAGAACATTTTTGGATCAGGATTCATACCATGTTTATAAAAACACCTTCACCAATAATGCATAATTTTTAGTGACCGACCTAAGGTTCGGTTTCGGTTTCGGCAAGTTTCGGCAAAAAAATAGAGTTTCGGTACCAGTTTCGGTTTCGGCAGAAAACCTGCCGAACCTTCGGCCGAACCGAAACTGCATTCGTGAATTATCGCGCGTCGCTCGGTTGCCTTGGGTAGTGTATTTGATCAAGGAATATCAATATTTATATATCAATGGGGAGAGTTCGTGTATTGTGTGTCACCCACCATCGTCAGCTATCAGATCGCGGGCCGGTCTGGCGTGATTGTATTGACAAAGCAATAATTGACCTCATAATTGTGGACATACCGTATTTTTTTTTTTAGTGCCTTGATAGGCAGACGAGCAGACGGGCCACCTGATGGTAAGTAGTCACCGCCGCCCATAGACTTCTGCAATGCCAGGGCACAGCAAAGCTGCCTACCGTTTACCGTTATACTTTAGTAGAAGGCGAATCATTCCGTCGACTCAATTTCACTGGCCCCTACGCGGTTCATAAATATAGCATGAAGTCTGTAAAACATTTTAGAATATCACTGATACCACAAACATATGAGAAAGTAAAGTCTAAAATAAAAAACTAAAACCTGACTACTGAAAAAACACGCTCTAAAAAATATTTTATTGTATGTATGAGATAAAATGAAATATTTATTATATCATGTTTCATACTTTTTAGAGCGTGTTTTTTCAGTAGTCGGGTTTTAGTTTTGAACTTATTTTTTATTTAAAGTATTTTGGGGTTTTGCAGAGCCACACCACATTTTTTATCTGTTTAGGGTTTTTGTCAAATTATGATTAGTAGTTTAGAAGTTATGAGAGAACAAATGAACATACATACATAATTACGTACATACCGAACAACAAACATATTGCGAACTCGGGTAAAAATTTAGTTTTTATGAATTTGACGGGATATACATATCTCGCAAACGGTACGTTTGACAAAAATATGATATACCAAACCCAACCTTGATTTAAAATACATGTTCTATGATACCTCAGATGATGGGGTGAGGCGAAAAAATTTTTTTTGTTCACGCCTTCTTGCCCCCTAAAGGACGCTATGACGTCACATAGCCTATAACCAGCAGACTTACAAGACGCTTCCAACGAAATCTCATTTGTCAAATTATGAGAAGTAGTTTAGAAGTTATGAGGGAACAGGTGAACATACATACATACATACATACATACTCACATACCAGTCAAAAACATAACTACTCCCTCTTGCCGTAGTCGGGTAAAAAATACCGATCAAAAATATAACTAACTCTCCCTCTTGCTTCGCCGTAGTCGGGTAAAAATAATGGCAATATCAAACATATAATTATTTAATTTTTTCACATACTTCAATTATTATTTTTTATTTAACTTAACATGTGTTCACTGTCTGTGTAATGTATAAGTGTATGAAATAAGCCAAATTTCACTAAACAACATGTCTGTAAAGTTTCGGTTTCGGTTTCGGCCGAAACTGTAACAGGTACCGAAGATTCGTTTTCGGTTTGGGTTTCGGTAGAAATTCCTGTTTCAGTCGGACACTAATTATTTTTTAACAAATTTGATTACCATTTACCCAACCTAAAAAGATAGACATGCTATAATTCCATCATACATACGTTTACTCAACGGACGCTCTCAAAGGGAATAAATCATCCCCTTTTTTTATTGATCCTCGGTTCCTATTAGTCATAGCGAGATGTTATATAGCCTATAACCTTCCTCGATAAATGAGCTATCCAACACTATAAATAAATCTATTCGAGCCAGTAGTTCCCGAGATTAGCGAACAAACAAACTCTTCAGCTTTATATCAGTATAGATAAATATATGAAAAAATTTAATAATAAATAGGTGGGTAGGTACTCCCTTACAACGAGATCTAGTACATATTATATGATAGTAAGTAGGTGGCGATCGTTCGATCTCAAAAAATCAAATAATACTGGTAATAATCTGGATTGTTCGATCCGTTCAATGGATTGATTGGTTCAATTTCGAAATCACGTACGATCGATAGTAGGCACGTAATGATAACAAAGCAGTTTTGTGATTGTAAATATTATATATTTTATATTAAAAAACTGTGACTGAAATATGAAGTGTACAATAAAAATACATGTAGTATTTTTTTGATTTGTAGATAATTATTACCAAAAACAGCACAATATAGTCTATAATTCGTATTTGCCATATTGAGTAAGTACTTGTACAAGCTCACTGCTTACAAAACCACCACACCGTTCGTTCGTCACTGCGGCGCGGCGCGGCTCGGGGTGGCCCGGGCGCATTAGCGACTGTTGTGTACCGATCACCGAGCCGACAGAGCTCGAGGTACTTAGATAACTCGCGTTCCGACTGTATGAAGACAGAAAACACTATAAATAACACCCAACAGTCACACACATAGCCCCGACCCCACACTAAGATACGAGTCTTGTGTTGTGAGTATCAAGGACTACGGGAGACTTTCGGTCTCACAACACCCAGACCCCAGGCACAAATATATGTCTGTCACACAAACATTTGTCCCGGTGTGGGAATCGAACCCACGACCTTTCGATTTACATCCGGCTACTCGCCAACTGCGCCACGGAGGGTGTCATATATAGAGAACATTACCGTGTCACACCTTTTTTGAACAAATTATTTATCGTAAATAAATCAAAGTGAACCTTGTCTAGGTTTATATAACATTTCTGAAGTACACTTTGTACACGAGTAGAAAAGACTCCTAACGCTCTAAATTTAAAGCACATTTTACATTTCGTGGGTCGTGACGTTTATGACGTATTTCTTTTGAATCGTTGAATCGCGAACTTTGTAAGAATCCTATCGTGAATTATTGTTTTTACTAAATATAATTATAGTTCAGTTGAACGTCATCAAACACGCGAGAATAGTGAAATAGGTAGTTGACATAATGTTTTATCAATAAATTACCTACATAAAATAAAACATATCATCCATTATATTTATAAATCTGGTAAAAAATAAATAATGATCATGATTTGAAGTCATGGAAACCTGGTGTAAGGGGTAGTTGTCAAATGAGAGAAGAGGCACAATATGATTCAAGACATATATTCACATAGAATAAATTGCTGATTCATATAATTTTAACTACACTTTTTTACAAGGTAGAATGTGTGGCATTGTGCGATTATAATCTAAAATTACTTAGGTAGGTACGTCGTGCACAATTTTTTTGAAGTGGAATCTTAGGCGTGCTGTGCACTTTATTTAGTAGGTATTGAGTATGACGGTTATGTAACGCTCGTTCGAGTAAAGTCGGCTCTCGTCGACCAAGGGAGCGAGAGAGTTATAGTCGAGGCGTCGCGGTCGCTCGGTGACCGTTTATTTATAGTATTATGGCAACGGGAGGAAATGCTTTTCATTTTAATTATTTTTTTGACTATCTAACTTGGTAAAGAAAATTAAAAATATTGGATTAATAAAAATAATATGTGCAGGTTTTGAACCCTCAGTATGTTAATCTTATAAGAAGCCATGATACCACAGAGCCAAAGTATTCCATGTCCTCGATGTTGAAATTTTATATTCGTTTCTATTTTGTATAGAAGTGAGGTCACGACCTTGTACGATACTGAGGTATACGACGCAAGGAGAAGGATAATAATAGTAACTAAGAACGACTAACGAATAGTCGAATAAATTTTGCGCTTTCTGTAAACGTAATGGCCACACGGTTGACACTTGGTTTCAAAAACAACGAGTGCAAGCCGCGTATAATAAGAATGTTGATAGCGTAAATTTTTGCTTGCGAGCCCAAGCGCAAAAATGTTATGCCAGCGGTAGTTCAAAAAGTACCTACTAACTAAAAAAGAACTAAGAAGTATGTGTGTGATTGCTGGGTGTATTTTATTATTATTATTTTTGTTTAAAATGCGAAACTATAGTCATTTATAACCATTTTGCATCTTTAAAAATGTGATTATAGTTTTTTATTATTTTATTAACGGTGAAGGAAAACATCGTGAGGAAACCTGCATATCTGAGAGTTTTCGAAGGTATGAGAAGTCTACCAACCCGCATTAGGCCAGCGTGGTGGACTAAGGCCTAACCCCTCTCATTAGTAGAGGAGGCCCGTGCCCAGCAGTGGGACAATGTTTAATACAGGGCTAGTATTATTATTATTATTTTATTAGTATCCGAATCATGCACGAAATTATAAAGTAACTATACTTCAAATTGTGACACATAAATCGATTTTCTTTCTATTCTGTAGTCGTTCTTGTCTATGTGATATTGAAAAAAATGTATCACGCCATCTATTGGCGTGTACCATCTGTATACATATAGCGTTTTAGCCGTCTATCGGAGAGTAGCACGGCTAGCTTTTTGAAGGTCGAATCGCCAAAGTCATTGGACTACGTAATTCCCTTAATTTGACTGCCTCGGTGGCGCAGTTGTAATTGCGCATGCGTTACGATTGCTGTGCTGAGGTCTCGGGTTCGATCCCCGGGTCGGGTAAAGTGATATTGGATTTTTCTACTTAGAAATACTCAGTATTAACCCGGAGTCTGGAATGGTGCCCAGTGTGGCGATAGGCTCGCCCCCTATCACATTATGGGACCGAAATTCGGCGAAAAGTTTGTGTACTGGTTACACCTCTGCCTACCCCTTCGGGGATTACAGGCGTGAGTGTATATGTATGTATGTATGTATATTATACCCTTAAGTGCATGCAGCAATAAATAAATACACCCAATAGTCACACTCATAGTACTGACCAAATAGTCAAACCTGTATCGTGGATATCAAGAACTTCATGAGTTTATTGTCTCACAATACCCATGCCAATAAAAATGCAACAGTAGCACACATAGTCCTAGTCCATAGTCTATTTAATAGACTCTTTTATAATAAATACAATTATCTTAAGGATTAGCAGAGTCCAAATGTCCATATTAATTCATGTTTTTCTGGATTCCAGCTCCGTGTGATCGAGTACGGTGCCAACAAGTATGGTTTCCAGCCAGCTGGTGAAGGTATCACGGTCGCACCACCGACGCTTGTTGACGAGTCCACCAGGGAGCCCAAGACGGTAAGTCATTTATATGAACACCTTGTCATATTTTTTTGTTGTCTCATTCCGTTTATTTCAAACATGTATTGTAGTCAATGGGGGAAGACACTGGCTCCTGAGATACATCTAGCGCTAGTTCAGGAGCTAGGGAATTAACCTTATGTAAAACTTTTAATTCATGCAAATAAACAATTTTATTATTTATTAGTTTAATGATTTACAGCGTTAAATAAATGGTAAACGTTATGACGGCTGGTCGTTTATAAAATAGAGGCAAGTTGCAGCGAAAGCCGATACCAACGAGTAGTGGTACAAATTGTCGAAACTAAAGTCGTATGTTCGAAATCAGCCCAAATAGCATGCACCTTTGGCGTTTCATCTCATTAGTAGACCAGTACCCAGCACTAGGAAAATGTTTATTATAGGGCTAGTATTATATATAGTCAATTTATATACGACAAGTCTTTTACTAGAGTTGAGTATCTGAACCAAAAATAAGCTAATTAAGCTTGATTTGCTAGATGTTCTCAGGACTAGAGAAGTTTCTATATAATAGCATATGAAGCAGATGCTTCCAATTGCAATGTTGCCAACTCGCTTTTCACCACCAGGCCTTCAGTCTCAACCGTGCAGAGCCTTACTAAGGACCGATACGGACTCATTACTCTCTCTCCCTTTCATTTATTATTGATAGCTTTTGCCCGCGGCTTCACCCGTGTGGTAGTAATTTTTGAAAGAAAAGATTTAAAATCCATGGAGACATCTTAAGATATTTCATTTTTCTATATTATGCTATCACATAGGAATCGTGCATTTTCCGGGATAAAAAGTAGCCTATGTGCTATTTCAGACTATAATCTATCTCTGTGCCAAACACGAATACACTTGTACATATTCTATTTGGACCGAAATTTTAATTAAAACTATATGTTTTTGCATAGCGATTAGGTCACCAGATTCCTCAGAAATTTGCTGGAACCCCACCTGATTTTGACGGCCCGCTACATATAAACTTAAAGGATTGTTCCTCATTCTAGCAGGGAGGTCGCTCCCAATACAACTCGGACTACGACTACGAGGAGCCAGCGCCGGCACCGCCCCCGCGCGCCCGCCCCGCGCCCCCGCCACCCGCGCCCCGCGCACCTCCCCAACCTCAGTACAGACCTCAGCCATCACCGCAACCCCAGCAACAGTACCGGCCACCCCAGCAGCAACCTCAACAGCAGTACAGACCGCAGCCATCACCGCAGCCTCAACAACAGTACAGGCCTCAGCCATCACCGCAGCCACAGCAATACAGACCTCAACCGCAGCCGCAGAGACCACCGCCTCAGCATTCTGCTCCGGCTCCACCCAAGGTAAATAAGCAATTTTTATATCAAAGGTCTTCTCCTTAGATGCAAGTTCCCTGTTCAGTCCCGCTGTAGGAAGTTTTATCTAACGGGTTGGTACGACTTATCTTACAAAAAACTGGTGGTATTTATAGTGGACCAAATCCCTCTTCCATCTGCTCTCCCGGTTCCATTCCATAAAGGTTGGTAACACATCGATGATTCTTCTAATACTGTAGGTATAGCATCAGGTGACAGAATTGCTGATTTATTTATTGATGATAGCTGTTGCTCGCGGCTCCGCACGCGTGGAGGTCATGTTTGGGAGAAAAAGTATACAATACAAAATACCAATATTCATGTGTTTAACTTAAAAATGACGGATTTTCATACAAACTTTCATTCCTTATTTTACCCCCTTAGGGGCGGAATTTCCAAAAATCCTGAAACATATATTTTTTATTTTTAACTAAAATGCCAAATACTAATTTTCATGAATTTATCTTCAAAAATGACGGATTTTCATACAAACTTTCATCCCCTATTTTACCCCCTTAGGGGTGGTATTTCCAAAAACCCTTCCTTAGTGATGGATGCCTACGTAATAAAAGGTACCTACTGTCAAAATTTCAAGTCTCTAACCCCAGCCGTTTAGGCTGTGCGTTGATCGATCAGTCAGTCAGTCAGTCAGTCAGTTTCTTCTTTTATATATTCAGATTTATTAAGTTATGCTTTAAAAATAGCGTCCAGCAATTCTTAAACATATGAATGGAAGCTGTAAGCCTGAGCCCGCAGCGCTGTAGATATTTGTCCAGTCTCATAGTTCGTCTATTGTAATAACTTCAAGTTTAACCACTCTCGAATTACAAGTTCACCGCAGTTCAAAAAGGTAATAAGTAGAGTCTGTCCAAAATCAATTAATTTTATTTTCATAATGTTAAAGTTAAAAATAGTATGTAAGAACGGCGAGTGTTGCCAGTATTTTGTGCAAGCCGGCATGCAATTGATACGTGACTGGTTAATAACTTTGTACCAACAGCTGACGAGGGTTTTGAATCCCTTTATACTACCGATATGAAGCCTATTTTAAAACTACGAGTACTTTAAATCCGCAGCAGCATAAAACCTATCCACTCAAACCTGATTTCATATTACGTCTCTTGGTAAAAAAATAGAATTTCACATAATAAATCAACTTGTAATTTTATTGGTTCTTGTCACGTATCTACATGGTAATTTCATCATTGCAGCCCCAATTCTTCTCTGGTGCCGCGCCATCTCCAGCAGAAGACAACTTCTTCAACCCCGAACCAGCTTCACGACAATACAAACCTAAGCAGGAGTTCAGGCCAGCGCCACAGATCCAGGACTTCGGCTCTGATGACTTCGCGCCTTCTCCACAACGATACCAGCCCAGCCAGGTCCCCCAGCAGAGGAACACCCAGACGTACTCCATGCTGGACCAACTCCTCAAGGAATACTCCCTCCCCCAGGGTGGTTCCGCCCCACTTCACGACATCAGCTTCGGATCCTACTAGTTTAATAAATTCTCATTTGTAAATATGTAGAATATGTTTAATTAAAAAATTCACTCGTTTTAGGTATGGCTGTGTATTTATTCCTACCTTTAAATCTTGTTCGATAGTGAGTGCCGATTAATATAAAATTAAGCGAAATTTGTTTTTACAGGTAAGTAGGTACAATAATAAACACTTGATAATTATACTATTTTTTTTTCCTCTCAGAACTGTCAGATACAGTGTGATTTAAAATATATCCTGTACGATGAGTTTTCGAATAAGTATACGAACAGCAGCGATAGGCTAGTTGGTAACGGACTGTCAAGACGATAATTTTATGTTCGAAACCAGTCCGAATTGCGTATGCCTCTGACCTATTGACTTGACTAAAGTGATGTGTGTATTCATTGTTAATTATCGCTTGATGAAACGGCGAAGGAGAACATCGTGGGGAAACCTGTATAAATGAGAATTCTCATGAGAATTTCGAGGATATGTGAAGACTATCAACCTATGTAGGTGAACTAAGGCCTAAGCCCTTTCATTAGTAGAGGAGGCCCGTGCCCAGCAGTGGGACAATGTTTAATACAGGGCTAGTATTGTTATTATATTATTATACGAATCGAGAACGGCAGCACTTACATAAAATTTCATAGATTTTTTGTTTCATTACGACTGTTTTTTTGCAAGTTGTCTCTAGATCCACAAAGCGCGAACAAAAAGACTTAATGGACTAAGTTCAATTTAGGATTTAGTTATATTTACAAATACACGCATGCACTCACGTCTGCAAACTCCAAAGAAGAAGGCAGAAGTGTAACCAGTAAACCCCCATTTCGTCGAGCTTATTACTTTCCCATGATATATGGCATATCGCTATACCGGGCCTGTTGATACTCCGGGCTGGTATTGAGTATTTCGGGACAGAAAAACCAATACTAGTCTCATATATATTATACTCAGCACAGCAGTCGTATTTCGTAAGCTATTATAATAGCGCCCCCGAAACAGTGTTTAGATTTCGAGTTTAAAATAATCCAAGATTGAATTACGAGCATTCACACGAGGCGTAGGAAGCACAGATCATTTATAAATACCTAAATCTCTCTGAGTTACTGCACATTCTCTAACTGATCTAACACTTGATACTCTAACTCGACGGCACTGAGCTTACCATCAGGTGCAGTGTGATCACTTTGCCGTGCCAGAATAAATAATATAAATACACCCAACCGTCACACACATAGTCCTGATCCCACACTAGGTCAAACTTGTATCGTGGGTATCAAGAACTACTAGGAACTACAACACCCAGACCCGAAACAAATATCTATCTGTCACACAAACATTTGTCCCGGTGCGGGAATCGAACCCACGGCCTCTCGTTTCACAGCCGGCTACTCACCCGCTGCGCCACAGAGGCTGTCAGAATAAAAACAAATCATGCTGGCTGGGGTCGAGTACCCATTACCGTCCCAACTTTTCACCAAAATTCAAATATCTTAATTACACAACAAGACAAATAAAGCGCTACATTGTTATAAAATAGTTTTTTTATCAAACGCGGGGCCGTGCGAGTGCAGTGTGGGAAACTCCATACAATACATATGTGTTGGAAGTTCTCATTGCATTGCATCATGCTTGTGGATTTTTTACTTATGAATTTAAAAACTAATCTCAGAACGAAAACATACATATACACTAACGCCTGTAATCCCCAAAGAGGTTGGCATAGGTGTAACTAGTACAACCACTTTTCGCTGAATTTATTACGGCCCCATAATGTGATAGGGGGCGAGACTATCGCTATACACCGCACAATTCTAGACTCCGCGCTAAAACTGAGTATTTCTAAATAGAAAAACCCAATATCACTGTACCCGAACCGGCGATCGAACCCGAGACTTCAGCATAGCAGTCCGGTTAAAAATCACGTTTCAAGACTAGTCAGTCTTTATTCTATTACTTTGAACGGCAATTCAGTAGTAAACCTCAATTTTCAATAAACATATCTGTAAAATAATTTGGTATTAGTTAGTAAGTAGTTAATTAGTTGGTAAGCAGTGATAGCCTAGTTGGTTGCGGTACGGACTGTCAAGACGAAAGTCGTAGGTTCGAAACCCAAGTGGCATACACCTCTGACTTTTCTAAAGTTATGTGTGTATTAAAATGTTAATTATCGCTTGCTTTAACGGTGAAGGAAAACATCGTGAGGAAACCTGCATATCTGAGAGTTTTTCGAAGGTATGAGAAGTCTGCCAACCCGCATTAGGCCAGCGTGGTGGACTAAGGCCTAACCCCTCTCATTAGTAGAGGAGGCCCGTGCCCAGCAGTGAGACAATGTTTAATACAGGGCTAGTATTATTATATTATTATTAGTTAAACTGAAAAATAGAAAAGTGAGTGGTGCCACAAATCAAATCAAATGAAATATTTATTGAATCCATGAAATGTTATACATCATTTAGATTCAGTCAATTTTTTACTCTACCGCCAGTTCGGAATGCAGTTTCGCTAAAGAAGAACGGGCAAGAAACTCTAGCGTTGCTCTTTTCACACCGGTTAACAATATTTGGTCATAAAATTAGTAAACAATTTCAGTTTAATTACATTAGATCAGAGCAGCTCAATGTATGTTAAGTTGCCTTATTGCAATATTGTGAATAAAAATCATTACAAGACCTAGTGCCGCACATGACCATCGTGAGTGATGAAAATCTCCATATCTTAAAGCAGTTGGTCCTTACTGAAACAGTCTGAGCAGACCAGTCCACACGAGCCACACCCGTTCACGAGTAATGACGCATGTGTCAGCCATCGGCCTCCTCAACCATGTTACAGGGAAGAGACCGACCTGGCACATGGCGCCGCAGCAAGCACAGACACTTTAGCGAGCATGACATACCCAGACTGAATACAACAATTAAAATACTAGAAAAACCACAATTATGTTAGTCTAACGCTTTTGAATAAGGCTCAAGAGCAGATATAAAAAAATATTCTAGAGCTATTTTTTTCGTCAATACAATAATATATATTTCGTCAATATAAATATATAACACGCAGCAATCACATTCTTAGCCTCGACCCTACAGTAAGATATATCAACTACGAGAGACTTTTGGACCAGAAACAAATATTTGATTTAACTAGCGTTTTCTAATTCTAGATCAGATTAATCTCTACAATATATTCTTGCCATAAAACAAACGGTTTGCAATTATCAAAATGTTTGTAGTGTAAACGGTAAACGAAACAATTCAACCCAGATCCCAGCAATTAATCCATTGCAAAAATGAACAGTGCATATTTATCAAATTTAATTGCTAGTGCAGTCTGCGTAGTTTTGTTATTTGCTGCTTACCCCCTAATTACCTTTTGTGTAACAGTCACAGCCGTGAAGGCTGGCCATTGTTTAAAATTCTGAACAAATATATGAATACTCACCAATGTAATGTTTTGGGAAAAGACCTTGACATGACAACATGCATATTTTGTAATTACATTAAAAAAGTACACGAAAAAAACACAATCGACTATCTTAGCCATAATCGATTGACTAACACATTGCGATAATAATAAAATCATGGAATTAGAATTAATACTGGCCTGCTATTTACGAATAAAAAAGTAATCACAGGGTTCTAATTTTAAAATCGTTTAAATGACAGTCAAGGATTTTATTTTACACTACGTAAGGGAATATTTGTTTTAAATTAAGTAAAAGAAATAACAATCAGACTTATAAAACTTTAATGGCCGATGTGCTAAGCCTAAATCTAAAATATGGTTTATTTAACATAATAATACTAATAAATTACAAATGTTCAAGTGTTGGTAACTGGATGAAAAAATTGCACACAATTAATATTATCATATTTACATTAAAATAAAGATGAGTATTACTTTACCTAAACTAATCTAAACAAATGGATGATAAAATCTATGGAAAGCGTAAACTATCTTTACCTCAATGCCTTTGCATGGCTCTCTTGTTGTTATCAGAAGAACCTTCTTCTCCGAGAATCTGGACATTCCTAACTTGCTTTCTCGGTGGTGCAGCAGTTGTGAGTTCGGTAGGTGGTGCTGTCGTCGGCACAAAGTCTGGACTTATGGCCAATATAAGCATTTTCAAAAGCAACGCTTCTCTCACTTCTGGTGGCAAATATTCTGGCATATCGTCATTATGATTCGTCGCAGAACTGGCTGTATCGTACGGTCTTGAATAGGCCCTCCTTCGAGACATATACCGTTGATTGTCGTATTGATTATCGTAATTATATTCGTTTCGATACGGTTCGTATCGATAGTCGTAACCTTCGTCTTGATATCGATTTTGGTATCGATAATCGTCTCTATACATTGGTATGGGATAAGGCGCATTTGGCAGCATCTGATCCATTAAACTTTGCAAACGATTCTGCCTTAATATTAATACATACAGAAGTCGTCGTAAGTCTCTGGTGCTTACTGGGGCAGAAATGCTGCTCATCTCATCTACAGGTTCGTATCGAGGTTGATATGGCGCTGGGGCCCTGTAAGGGTTCACAAATCTAGCCTGATATCCTTGTAAAGGTACGCCTCTTTCATCGACAGGTATTGAAATAATTCTAGTCGCTGGTCTTACCTCATAGGGCGTTGTGGCTTCGGTTTTTTGGGTGGGTGGAACCTCGTTTACAAACTGTGGCTCCAATACTTTGCTTGGAAATTCATGTTGGTGAAAGGGCCGCTGGTTGCCAATTGGTACGGCAGCGCCAGGGTTGTCTCTCAAATACTCACGTGTTCGGAAGTGGACGGGTGATGACGGTCTTCTGTATAAAGGTTGCTGGTATATCCTGTCTTCGGGGTCTCGTGGGGCTATATGAACCACTGGTACAGGGTTTGTAGTCACCACATTTTCGTTGTCGAAAATCCTTCCCGTACTAGCCTCGACTGTAGTTTCCTGGTCTTGGAGAGGTACTTCTTGATATTGCTGTTGGATTTTTTGTCTAGCTGCTACTATGGAATGTATAGGCACTAATCTAGGTCGAGGTGTAGTTGTTGTAAACAAAGGTCTTATGGTGCCAAGAGAAACTTGACTTCCATACTCGTCGGTGGAGTCATCACCAGCTGATTGCTGAAGGCTTATCATGCGAGGATTTGGACTGCTTACTGATAATTGTCTTCTGATAGTATTTGCTTTATTATGCTCACTTTCAGGTTCCTTTTCTATCACATCTTCGTAAACTGGTTTTATAGTAGAAGGCAATTTTGTTGTTGTTTGCTTCGTAATTAGATCATCTTTCTCTGACACAGGCATAGGCTTCAAAATCTGCGTTCTTGTTTTTAGAGTATCCTCAACCTTCGACTTGTATATGCTAGCGGTAGTTTCCTCAGTTTTCTGCCTTTCTGTAGTTGATTCAACAGTGGTCGTTGGTCTTGTACTGGACACCCTTCTCCTGGGTATAGATTGGATAACAGTACCTCTTGTGGTATGACTTCCTCTGGTGGGATAGACAACCGTTGCCAATGGTCTTCGCGTTGTTGATGACACAGTTTTATTCACTCTTACAACCATGGTGGGAGTACTTGGAGTAGTACTTGTGCTGACTGGAATCGGCGTACTTTCACTAGAGGACGAGTAAGTAACGCGTTTAATCTCGCCATCCTTATCGATGTATCCAAAAGTGCCCTTGACATTCCCAAGCACATCTCTACTCTCGATTTTAAACGTCCCGTCATCAGCTTCGTAGCCTATCGTATACGATCCATCGTCGTTCAACCGGCGTATTTGCTTGACAATTTCAACTTTAGAAGGGTCAGATTCGCTGGCTTTGAGGATTTCTTTGGTGGGACTTGGTGTTTCGGTATCATCAGTAATGTTTGAAGCGGAGGCAGTCGCGAGGCACAAAATGATTGCTAGGATCATCTCGGTAGGGTACGCACGGGCATGACTGCGGCAATTGCGCGTGCGTACCACTCCCCTATATAAAATACCGCCCCACTAGCACGAGCCGTGCGAACCGCTTGCGCAAACAACACTATTGTTGTCATTCCATTATCTGAAACGGAAAATCTTTTTTTCTAGCCGTCGTCGTGCCGTAAGATCCCAATTGTTTAATTGTTGAAGCACAGTTTAGGAGTTCGAGTTTAAGGGTTTATTTATGGTATGAACTATGATCTATGGGACATTAAATGTTCAAGGGTAGTGATTGTTTGCTAATGAAAGAATTCACTCTCACGTCTTTCAAATGTCGTAGTTTTGGGTCATTCTTTAATAAATTACTGTAACATATATTCATATTAAGAGCGGTAACAATTTAAGACGATTTCAATTGTTTTATTTTAAATTATATCTGAAGATCGTTTAGAAGCTATTTGCCTATTTTATTTTCAACATTTTGGACAATATTTCCTTCTAAATATGATTAAATTACAAGTAGGTTTACAGAAAAATGACATATATTACAAAATTTCTAACATCGTTGCCATCTCGATAAAAATCCAAAATAATTACTATATTGTTTTTTTTTATTTTCCTGCACTTCAATATATATAAGTGGGGTATGAATTATCAGTTTATGGAATAGATGCGTGGTGCCATCCAAATATAAGCTGATTGGCCAGGCACAGTATGTTTCGAAAAAATTATTCAAATAAGAACACTCATAATTTTTTTTTATCTCAGTCTATATTATTTCTATATTTATCAAATACTAGCTGTTGCTCGCGGCTTCGCCCGCGTGTAGGTCATGTTTGGGAGAAAACGCTTAGAATACAAAATACTAATTTTGCGCTCTTCAAAAATGACGGATATTCATAAAAAATTTCATCCCCCATTTTACCTCCTTAGGGGTAGTGTTCCGTATATTATGTTAGCACAAGCCTAAATCGTTCATTCCATATCTTTTCTAATGTTTAAAATCATGTTGTCTGTCACATAATTCACCGGAACGTATACAATGCAGAAAGGTGCTGCCACCTATAACTCAACACACTCTCTTCATTTTTGAACGTGGTAATGTACGCTCTAGCGAGTGCGCGCGCGCTGCTAAAATCTAGAAAATTGACTTTCTTTGGAAATACGAGATTGGTATTCGTGTCTGGTGCAAACCCGAAGATAGCGAGACAGGCAACCAGCAACCTATATCGCCACCACGGGGTACCCCAGAAGACCGGCAGTTCTGCTGTATCAGGTGAGTGGCAGACAAA
This sequence comes from Laothoe populi, assembly GCA_905220505.1. Classification (NCBI taxonomy): domain Eukaryota; kingdom Metazoa; phylum Arthropoda; class Insecta; order Lepidoptera; family Sphingidae; genus Laothoe; species Laothoe populi. The sequence continues at coordinate 1,205,105 of HG992155.1, read as the reverse complement.
ATCATACAGTCCACTTAAAATCACAAAATCAAAGCGGGTTACGACCAACAGGTCGATTTCCCCAACATATTTTGGACCTTCGAACCGTATGTTCAAGGTATTGTAAGGTTTGTGCTAGCATAGTACTTGTTTCTGTCCAAAAAAGTAGTTTTCAATACTTCCATTTTGTTAATCGACGGAATCCACCCTCGATTATAAAATTATATCAATTCCATTTTCCTAGGCTTAGCGTATATGTTTTTCGACAATACCAATGCGTACTGTTTTTTCGAACTGTATTAATTCATTTTACGAATGAATTACTAGGTAAAATAGCGAATTTTACAATTTCATTTTTTTTCTCCCAACTTGTGGGTACATCGTTCGGCCTACGCCACACCGCTAGCGCTCGAGTCGAACATTACCTCTAAAACAAGTTTGCGGAAACTAAGGCACGCGTTCCACAGACAGCTACGATCATTTATAATATTTTACAATACAAAAATACATACATCATATTCAAATTTAGAAATAGTCTATGTATTACGTACTAGACACAACTCAGTATTACTGTATATTTATTCATTTGCCGTATTTTCGTACGACAACATATTTAATATAACATTACGTGTTACATTAAACTATTTTAACGCTGTTAGTGTACTGCATACCTAACACATATTTCTTATACCTACCTGACACATAATAAAATCATTATGGAGTTAGAACAATTAATATTTGAACGTAATATATCTATTAATAGCATTCAACGTATGGCTGATTGTTCTTCATCAAATGAAGCCGAATTTCGTGTTCGTACGAAGGAACTTAACAATGTCAAAAAACAATTTTTCCTCGTACAGGGTAAAATCGAAAAAATATTAGCTAAAAGCGGAGAATTCAAACCTGAAGAACAGTTGGATATACGTAATAATTTTGACAACTTATATTACACAGTACAGATCACAGCTGATCAATTAAAATCTATCGAACGTAGACAAAGTATAGCTAGCGTAAAACCGACTGCATGTTGCCATGGTCAAGGTCATTCGAGAGATCAGTTACCTATACTTACATTACCTACTTTCCATGGTGAGTTGACCGATTGGAATGCATTTTATGATTTGTACTTGTCATTAGTTCATAACAATGAACAGTTATCAAATGTAGAACGTTTCAGATATTTACTTCTGTCCTTACGGGGCGAACCTTATAACTTAATTAAATCACTTCCCATCACTGGGGATAATTATGAGAATGCTTTACAAGTATTGTTAGATCGTTATCAAAATAACAGAATTATTGCATCTAAACACTTAGATAAAATCCTTGATGTTGACCCAGTCATTGATAAAAATTACGAAAAGAGTCTGCGTAATATTTTAATGGTTTACAAAGAAAATATAACCGCTTTAAAGTCTTTCGACTTACCGGTCATCGAATGGAGTTTTATTTTATTAAATATCTTACTACGTAAAATTACACCTACTCTTCGAAAACGTTTTGAACTATCGCTGAAGTCATCTAGTGATATTCCGTGTGTAAATAAGCTGGTTGAGTTCTTAAATAAAGAATTAGTGGCAACTGAGTCGATGTATATCGGCCCTGTGGCTGCGTCGCGCTCCTTTGTCTCGGGCACCGAACCTGCGGTTCGCCACGCTCACTCCGCCGCGTCGCCGCGCCATCCGTACGGCTCGAGCCGCCGAGCCATCGCGCGCTCGCATTCAGACGCACACCACCACACTACATCTATACGTAACTTCGACGTGCCGTTTAAACGTAAGAGTGATTCGCGCTCGATGAGTATTCATGCTGCAACTTCAAATCCCTCCGGTATTAACTATACTATTAAATGTCATTATTGTAAACAAAATTCACATCCATTAAATAAATGTATTAACTTTAATAAATTAACTTTATCCGAGAAGAAATATTTTATAGAACAAAATAAAATTTGCAACAATTGTTTATTTACTGGTCATGAAATTAAGGATTGTAAATCGCGACACAACTGCCGTGTGTGTTCGCAGCGTCATCATACGTCTATACATGAAGATGTATCTTCCAACGTAATACTGACTACCGAATGTAACTTTAATTCCCCTGAGCCAGCCTCAGTAGCGGAACATTCTTCGTCGCCCAAATCATTACGTGATTTTTCTGGGTACAAAGATAATATTTGTACGGTTCTACTTACAACTGCGCTTGTTAACATCTGTTCGACTGATGCTAGTTCGTACAATCCACACCCTGTGCGTGCTTTAGTTGACCAAGGCTCTCAGGCTACTCTTATAGCGGAGTCATGCGTCCAACGACTAGGGTTGAGACGATATCATGCTAAAACTAGCATGACTGTCACTGGCATAGGCGACAAAAACGAGCAGCCGCGTGGATACGTTTTGTGTGAGGTTACTCCTCACGACAAACCGGAACCTAAATTATTTATCGAAGCTCTTATCTTACCAAAGTTAACGAGCTATTTACCACAAATTCCAACCTTTTTCGAGGACATTCCTCATCTTAAAAGTCTTACTTTAGCGGATCCAGAATTACGTTCTGCGCGTCCCGTCGAACTTCTGTTAGGATCAGATTATACCGATCTGATATTGTTACACGATAACATCAAAGGCCCACAGGGTACACCTGTGGCTATTAATAGTATTTTTGGTTACTTACTTAACGGTAAAATTTCCCATTCATTGCCAGCACAAGTCTGCATGAATGTTAGTACATATCAACTTGATATGCAATTACAAAATTTTTGGGAACTTGAATCAGTACCTGATATCAAGCCTCTAACCAAAGAAGAATCTCTTTGTGAGTCGATTTTCGTCAACACTCATAAACGTGATAGCTGCGGAAAATACATTGTTTCCCTTCCATTTAAGGAACAAGTACTTCCTCTCGGTGATTCACGCCAAATCGCTCTCAATCGCTTGTACAAGCTTGAACAAAGGCTTACTCGCGATCCTTCTCTGCGAGAAAATTATTCCAAATGTCTTCGTGAATACGAGACATTAGGTCACATGGAACCTGTCAATAAGCACACGGTTTCCAACAGTATTCCCTATTACATTCCTCACCATTGTGTGATCAAAAAGTGTTCTGCCACGACAAAAGTCAGAGTAGTCTTTGATGCCTCATGCAAAACTACTAATGGTCGATCACTAAACGACAATTTGCTTATTGGTCAAAAATTGCACCAAGATATAAATGAAGTTCTTTTAAAGTTTCGGCTACACAAGATAGTCTTTACAGCGGATATAAAAATGATGTATCGCTTTATTCAAATACGTCCTGAGGACCGGGATTCCCAACGGATTCTTTGGAGATACTCTCCTAAAGATCCTGTCCAGGAGTACCGATTTTGTACTGTGACTTTCGGCGTGGCTTCAGCGCCATTTTTAGCACTTCGTACACTTCGTCAATTAGCAATTGATGAAGCTAACTCTTTTCCACTTGCCTCGCAAGTGTTGCTGAATGAAGCGTGAGCTCACTGCTATTTGCAAAGCGGGATCCTTTGAACTCCGCAAATGGACAAGCAACTGTCCTGCCTTTTTATCTTGTATTAGCAGTGACATCTCAAATCCAGATGATGAAGCTCTGATTATTTCCGCTCTCGACACTGACACCACAGTTAAAGTTTTGGGCCTCAAATGGGATCCCAAATCAGATTCTTTTTCATATCGGGTAGCAACTCCTCCAACAAGATGCACAAAACGCATTATGCTTTCAGAAATTTCAAAGATTTATGATCCACTTGGCTTCCTTAGCCCAATTACATTGTTTGCTAAACATTTAATTCAACTCTTATGGATCTCTGGTACGGATTGGGATGAAGCACCCCCGAAAGGTATATGTGACCTTTGGTTGAATTTCATATCGGAACTTTCACTTCTTGAATGCATATCGTTACCACGTCACGTTATTCCTAATGCCATGAGTAATATACAATTACACGGTTTTGCAGACGCATCTGAGAAGGCATATGCTGCCTGCGTATATTTACGTGTCATCGATACTAAAGGCACTGCGCAAGTTTGTCTTCTCCTTGCAAAGACAAAAATTGCACCCTTGAAACGTATTACACTCCCACGATTGGAGTTATGTGGAGCTTTGCTTTTATCAAAGCTTATACAAAAAATACTTATAACCTACAAAAACATTCTGCCTAGCGACAATGTTTATGCATGGAGTGACTCTTCGGTCACACTTGCATGGTTACGCTCATCCTCACATGAATGGCGCACTTTTGTGTCCAATCGTGTGACGGAGACAACTAGCCGCGTGCCAGCCGCTCACTGGCGTCACGTGCGTTCCGAGGACAACCCCGCGGATCCAGCTTCCCGAGGTGTGCTTCCATCTAAACTAGACAAGGCGTTATGGTTTAATGGGCCCATCTGGCTCAAGCTGTCTCAAACTGATTGGCCCTTGTCAAAAGTTGATTTACACACTAACGAAGAAAGACGTCAGCATGTTCTTATATCTAAACAAGTAATCCCGGACTTACAATTTCTTGAGCGATTTTCGTCGCTACCAAAATTATTGCGAGTTATTTCTTTAATATATCGTTTTTATCATAATTGCCGTAAGACACAATTTTATTCATATCGGCATATTACAGTTTCCGAAACTAAACTAGCTCTAACTCGAGTTATCAGACTCGTACAGCTAGATCAATTCGCTGAAGATATTTCACGACTTAAAGATAACGATATATGTACAAACAAGCTCCAAAGACTTAAACCGTTTCTAGACGACGCCGGACTTCTTAGGGTCGGCGGCAGGATACAACGTGCTCAAATATCGTACGATGCCAAGCATCAAATTATTTTACCTAAAAAACATTTATTTACAAATTTACTTATCGATTATTTTCATAAATTATATTTACACGTTGGTCCGCAGACGTTACAATTTTTATTAGCCCAAACGTATTGGATTATTTCTGCCCGCGATGCAGTCCGTATGCGTACACGTCGCTGCGTGCGATGCTTTCGCGTGCGACCGTCAGCTCCGCAGCCACCCATGGCTTCTCTCCCTGCTGCAAGAGTAAGCGCTCTTAGGCCATTCTTACACGTAGGCGTAGACTTTGCTGGGCATTTCAATCTCAAATCAAGTAAATTTCGTAACGCGAAAATCTACAAATCTTACGTATGTGTCTTTGTATGCATGTCAACAAAGGCAATACATCTCCAATTAGTTCCAGATTTATCGACGGATTCATTTCTTAACGCTTTACGCCGTTTTGTTTCCCGACGCGGACTCTGTAGTGATATTTATTCTGACTGCGGTCGTAACTTCGTAGGATGTCATAACTATCTTAAAGATTTGCAAACATTCTTGCAAAACTCTGCTAACCAAACTCAAATTAATGAAAGATTAACTGATCTATCAATAACTTGGCATTTTAACCCACCATATGCAAGCCATTTCGGTGGTATATTCGAAGCAGCTGTCAAAAGCATGAAAATACATCTTTATAGAGTCATAGGGCAACTTACTTTAACTTATGATGAATTCAACACACTTCTAACTCAAATAGAAGCCATACTAAATTCGAGACCACTTTGTACACAGAGTAATGATCCTACCGATCCATTACCTCTTACACCAGGACATTTCTTAGTCGGGCAACCATTGACTTCTTTACCTGAAATCGATCTTAGTACTGATTCTACCAGTCATCTAGTACGATGGCAAATCATTCAACAAGCTGTACAACATTTTTGGAAACGCTGGAGTGTTGAATACCTTCATCAACTTCAGCAAAGAAGTAAATGGTTTGACGACACTACGAAGACACCCCTCAAAGTGGGTTCCGTAGTTGTGTTAGTTGATAACACATTACCTCCACTACAGTGGCGCTTGGCTCGTGTGCATCAACTCCACCCGGGCGCTGACGGTGTTACTCGTGTTGTGACAGTACGCATTGGTGATACAATTACAAAACGACCTGTAGTGAAGGTCTGTCCTCTTCCTATCGACTAGCTACACATATCTATTATCATTTTCGTAGCTCTATGTTAGTTTAGTATCTTTAGTTTTCTTTTAAAATAGATTATTTTAAGGTCGGCGGCATGTTCCGTATATTATGTTAGCACAAGCCTAAATCGTTCATTCCATATCTTTTCTAATGTTTAAAATCATGTTGTCTGTCACAGGTAGTATTTCTAAAAACACTTTCTTAGTGAATGCCTACGTCATAAAAGGTACCTACTGTCTCAATTTCAAGTCTCTAACAAAAAATTTTTTTGTTGTCGCGGGGAAAGCGTTTTATTATTGCCGACACAATACAATATAATAATATACATAAAACGGTTATGCTGGAATAGCCGGTCTTACGACCCAGCATCCCCCTCGCCCGGATGATGGCTATCCGTGATGCCACTGGGCCGAGTCCCTACCCCCCATGTACACCCCACTCGACACTACCAGCTAAAACCCCGCGGTGGCCTACTTCGGCGCTTACGGAGCGATCCCGGGGTATTCTAAGGAGTGCTAGAATTGCTGCCGGAACCGCCCCTGCGCGGTGCCCTGTACCCATTTCCATGTGGGGTTTTGGAGCCCCCGAGCACCGAACAACGACAGCAAACGAGGCCTTACCACTCGACTTACTTACTGCCGTCCATCTCGGGGTCGCACGATGCACCGAAATTGGAGTGCATCGATATGGGCTGACAGCACCCCGCTGCGCACTCGCGACCCCTGATGGCCCCAATTAGTCGCTTTGTACGACAGGCAGGGGTTACCGTGGTGAAATTCTCCAAACGCCCCCATTCCACAGGGCGCGAGACGCCGGTCAGTCGTTCACCCGGCGCCTCCTACGTCTCCTCTGGCGGCGGGAGGGATCAAATCGTTCCCGATCCCTCTCGGCACTTTCCTTCTGCGAGATGACGCTCTCACACAAGGGGGGCCACCGCACGCAAGGACCTCCGGCTGGCGACCATGGACGACACCACGGCCGGCAACGAAAGGTCTCCTCCGACGACTCCTCTGAGAGCGCTGCGCTCTTCGTCCCAGGCTGGGCACTCCTCCAACGTGTGTTGGGCCGTGTCCTCAAGACAGTTGCCACAATGATGGCATACGGCAGACACCTCCTTTCCGATCCGACACAGGAACGAACCGAAACACCCGTGGTCCGTCAGTACCTGCATCAGCCGGAACGTTGGCGCACCGTGGCGCCTGTCTAGCCATCTCTTCAGGACAGGACGCACTGCCGCGACGGTCCTCAAGCCCGCAATTGTGCTTACCAGCCTGGTATGCCACTCCTCCACAGCGATTCTGCGAAACCGGTCCGCAATCTCCCTCGGGGCCAGTCTCTCCTGAAAGTCACTAACACCAGCCCTTTAGGCTGAGCGTTGATATGTCTGTCAGCCAGTCAGTTTCTTCTTTTACATATACAGATTATCTCTTTGTAGGCGACGCCCCAATTTATACTATAAGGACCAGGCTCCTACAACAATCTTTGGAAGAAACCAGTCCAACTTTCATAATAATTAATATTTAATAGTACCCGTTGAGAACCATTGTGAAACCAAATTACATTTTAATGATGATATTGAATTAATTTTCCCCGATTTTCCGAATGTACAGTAATGCCAACATAATAAGCTTCCATATATTTAATGTACTGACATTAATGCAAATTAACAATGGCTTAAAAATCATGGCATAGAAATATAATTTTAAATGGATTTCGTGTCTGTAATTTGGTGATTGCATGAAATGTAGAATTGTTTCGTTGTATAGACAGTTTTCCCACATTAATTTAGACGAGGAAGTCGCTCAAGTGACTTTACCATGCCAACTCATAAAAAGTGGCAATGCTAACCAGAAAGAGTTATTTTTGTCGTCACTCGAGAGGAGATATAAAGATACATATCCAGACACAGTACATCCGGACCATACATTACCAGTTCTCTACTACCAATGTGACCAACGTAATGACAATTCTAGTGTCAGAATCGTGCAACATGGAAATCTACAGTTTCTGCCTACCCCGGTAAGATAATGGGCGTGATAATGGTGCCTACATCACCATTTTATCATAACACCACCTGACACCGCAACAGAGTTCATCCATACCACCTGGAAACGATTCCGTCTAGCACGGTTCGTTTCCAGCATTCGTTTTTAACACGTACGTGCAAGCTCTAGAATGAACTCCCTACAGCGGTGGTCCCTGAGTGCTATGACATGTCCTTCTTTAAACGAGATTTAAGAAGAGTAGTCCAACGGTAGGCAGCAGATTTGCTGTGCCCTGGCATTGTAGAAGTCTATGGGCGACGGTGACTACTTGCCATCAGGTGGCCCGTCTGCTTTTCTGCCTATCGAGGCACTAAAAAAACTTATAATGTGTATGTAAATTACATACACCCAACACACACACATAGTCCCGACCCCACAGTGAGACACAATCAGCTTTTGTCGCGGGTATCGGGAACTACAAGAGTTTCAACACACAGACCCGAATCAAATATTTACTGGTCACACAAGCATTTATTTCTATATGGGAATCGAACCCATAGCCTCTCGTTTCACACCGGGTACTCTCCGTCTGCGCCACGAAGTTTGCAGATTAGTAGCTCAATGAGTTTCTGACAAAAAGTTACGATAGGTAAACGAAGTCGCTACCGTTGCGGCGTTGTTTATGTATGGAATGTTTCGGTCTTGAATGACAGCCGGCTGTTAAACAAGAGGCCATGGGTTCGATTCCCGCACCGAGACAAATATTTATGTGACAGACAGATATTTGTTTCGGGTCTGAGTGTTCTGGGACCCTCGTAGTTCTTGATACCTATAGTGGGTATCAAGAACGTACGTGTATGGTACAGCCATACACGTAGTTCTGACCATACACTAGGTATGTGTGTGTATAATACCTATGCTATTATTGTGTTATTGTTGTGTATTTATTTATGGTATTTGTCATATATATTACGTTGTCGTGAGCGAAGATACTGAGCTACTGTACAATAATAACTTTAATGATTTATCGTGCATAATTAGCTTTATCAACTCTTTCTTTTTAGGAAACATGAATTTTACGCCATCTAGTTGTGGAAATGTACACTACAACATACGTCCATACTTCCCTAATGGTTCAACGCATTTTACAACGTTATTTTACCATAAACATAGAGAATGGACTGAGCGCTCTCTTTCCAGCTATTAAGTGAATACAGACAGAAAAATGTGAGATAGATAAAGCGCAAGGGCGGCTAGCAGTTGTCTTTTTCTAGAATTTTGATTGGTCGTCACAAAGGACAATGGCGAAATCGTAGTTACAAAAAAATATTGCGTTTAGGAATTTCATACTTTGTAATCTAAATATTATTATTTTGCATGATTTTTCAGCATACTAACAATAGCTGTATAAGTATAGATAAGTTGTATAATTTATTAAAAATCTCAATTGATTTTTATGTAACGTGTTATGGCCGTAAGATTTTTTTAATGAATGGCTTAAGGTCTTTTAGGCCAAAGAAAAATCTTTTTCATAAGTATTCTATAAGCCGTTAAAAAAAACTATAAAATCAATGCAAGTGCGTGTGTCCCTACAATTACAAATAACAAAAATAAATCAGCTTTACTTTTTACCAACTTAGTGAATGACTGGATCGTCTGCGATTTGGCTGTATAGTTACGATCATAGCTTATCTTATTTAGGAAAAAATTCGTCGTTACTTCCGTCATTTCATACTGACATATTGTGACATAGTTTCAAAGAGTATTATACTATATACAGAAACATAGTTTAAATACACGAATACTTGAAAGATTTCACTTAGAAAATAATCTAGCAAACATGACTGTGGCCACAAATGTGATCTGGAGATCGGCTAATTTCCAAAGCATAGCAGACCGATATAATATGCTATATTTGCCGTGAGAACGTACCAAATTCGACAAACACGTTCCTATTGTAGTTGCTTGGTTGTGCGTCGTACACTAGGCTGCTGCGCTCATACCATGATAGTAATCTGGTATTTGGGACGGGCCAGACATCAAGAAATATCTGCCCCTGCAGCATTTTTAGATATATAAGAGAGGATAATTATGAAGATGAATAAACATTAGAAAAAACAGTGTTTTATTTTTATTTAGAACCCGTTTTTATTTTCTAATTTAATTTCTAAGTCCAGGATTTAGGGTCTGAAGACATTTTCTGCACAACTATTGACAAACTCTGTGTCTTCCATTCCAACTTAGCTTGTATTGAAATAAAATATATGTGGCTTATGTTACTTTTGGTATAAATCAAATGGTGAATTATTAAAAACGGTTCAGCAGTTTATAAGTTTAAAGGATTTATCGATTTCCAAAAAATAAACAAATTATTCCTATAATTATGATGTGTTCATATCTCAACATGTAAACGTAAACACGAATGTAAAAACTTGTGTGTAAGTACCTACGGTGTGGCGGATCATCCTTCCCCTCAATAGTTATAACTATAAGTCAAGTTCAGTAGGTACATGTTTAATTCACGACCCTGCCTCAGGTGACAATAGCAGTAGTATTATAATGCTCTTTGGAAAATAGGCAAATAACATTTTATCAGCTTCATAGATAAAAATATTTTATTCAGAAATGTCAAATAGGTCATAACCACAAAATCTTTAAATTGAAATATCTTTAGTATTAGACTTTTTCATCAGAAATCCCTAATACATTATTGTTTAGGAATTGCTGCTGAATTTTTTGATATTTTTTTCACTTCTAAACGCTATATATTTATGTCAACTAATTTCATGTATGGGAACCTGCCATTGTCCTTTGCAGGAGCGGAAAAAAATAGGTATAGGCACAGTCGCTTAGTCTCTGTCTACAAAGTGGTAAATTTTTTGAGGATATTGCTCAGTCCCGACCCCACAATAAGATTATCTAGTATTGTAGATATCGGAAACTACGAGAGACTTTCGGTCTCATATGGGTTCTTTAGGTGTAGTGTGAGGATGCTACTCAGCAGACCAGTATGATTGTGTTGAGCAGTGAGGGGTAGATTGTCTAACTGGATGACACTGCGCTTAGCATCAGGTGCAGTGTGGTCACATTGCCGAGCCAGGATAAAAACAGCCAGTTGTCTATGTCTATGTATTTTACGACACAATTATTCAAGATTTATGTAAATGTATCACGAGATCGTGCTAGTAACTTTCGCATAAAAATCGCTTAAAATACAGTAAATCTGTTTATGTTATGGGCGTGAATAAGGACCCTATTATATTGTACTAGAAGGCTTACAAAGTTTGCAACTATATTCCACTTTAGTAATTAATCTATTCAAATATAAACAGCCATGCATATTTAGTAGGTATAATACTCTGTGAAGCAGCACTTGTACCGCAATAAGATAATTGTTGGATTAAATAACTTCCAAAAATAAATAACCCCTAAAATAATAGTTTCTTATGTTTACGCGAATGTAACACATTGAAATAAAAGTAATTTTATCGCTGTTTATGTTTCACTTTCAGTCTAGACGGTTCGAAAGCATTTCATCCTTCATGGTCACGGGGCGGACTATCTCAGAAAAAATAATTTTATTTTAACATCTAACAGTCATATAATCCCGGCACCACAGTAACTGTCGCGTGTCGTGGGTACTAGGACTCCGATATTTACTTCTTGTGCACACAAATTCGAAACAAATATTTTTAATTTATTCATGTATTTCGGTGCCAGAAACGAACTCACGGCCTCTCGATTTACAGTCGTCTACTCGCACACTGCACCCGGCAAAAGGTGCATATCTGCCAGCCTCCGAGTAATCGGCTGTGTAACCAGAGGCCATAGGTTCGATTCGATGAATGTTTTTTTTTCATCTTGGCATAGCAAAGTGAGCACACTGCACCTGATGCTAAGCGCAGTATCGTCCAGTTAGAGTATTGAGTAGCGAGAGACAATCTATCCCTCGCTACTTAACACAATCATGCTGGCCTGCAGAGTAGCGTCTTCGCACCTAAAGAACCCAGGATCATAGTTGATCATGTTTATGTGACAGACAAATATTTGTTACGGGTGTTGTGAGACCGAAAGTCTCTCCTAGTTTTAGATACCTACAATGGTAGCAAATCATCGGTAATCTACAGAACCATGTTGTAATTTTAGACCCAGCTGTCATTTGACCTGTCAAAAGTGTCTTTTATATGCCTACATGATCAGTAAAGAATTTATTTATAAATATTTCCTAAGAAGTTAAAATGGTCCTGATTAAAATTTTAATAATATTTCTGTCTATCTTGAAGATACCTACATTATCACCCAGCGCAGTGTAATTTAGTACAGCACAAGATTATGAACATGACTTTGGGTTAGAATGTGAAGTCTACCAATCCGCATTAGGACTAACACTCTAGTCATAATATACGTTGGGATGCGAGAAACTCTTGGTTAGCCCTTTCGAGCGATGTGTGCACAGTTATGTTTTAAATAGGAATTTATCACGGAATTTGTAGTCTAATGTAGACTGTATGATGTAGACATGTGGACTAAGGCCTAACACCTCTCATTAGTAGAGGAGGCCCGTACCCAGCAGTGGGACAATGTTTAATACAGGGCTAGTATTATTATTAGTAATGCAGACAAATATAAAAATATATGATAGGTACTGATTTATGCAATTTGTCATACTGTAAAAATTTCTAACCGCCAAGGCACATCTGAGCGTTTGAAATCTCCACTCTAGTAGCTTTTTCAGTCGAAGTTATTATCGTGAGGTCACCCTTAACATTGCTGTCTTGCAAGGTTTTGATTTCCGATACGTTTTAGGTATGGAACCTAATATGGCGACCAATATCCTGATACGCCTCGGTCAAGTGAAACCTGACGGCCTTGCGTGTACTTAGTAAGAACGCGGAATTATTGCAGTTTTTTTACAGCACGAATATAATTAACTATCTAACAAACGGAATAGTTAACAGTTAAATTAATATTTGAAATATTAAACTGGTTTGTTTCAAAATAATAAAGGTCGTATCCTTATTTTAAATGCAATTATTTTTTTCCTATTAATTACCTATGTTTTTTTTATTTCAATAATTACATCTATATTATGTCGCAACTTTTAATATTACTGATTCATGTTTCTTAAATATGTTTTTGTTCTAACAATTAATTTGCATATTAAATTCTTTTTGTGTTCTGGTGTCTTGTTGTAAAATGAATACTATACAATGGGTAAACAAAAACACAAATGCATATTGTAAAAAATATAATTTATTACATAAACGAAAAAGTACAAAATACCATTTGTGTGTTTTTACAAAATCGCGCCGCGCGTCGTGGACTATCACGCACAGAATCGTTTATAACTTAATAACTATTACTAGAGTTACATTAAGGTTACATTAGACACAGGTTATGTACACGGAGCGGTCCGCAGACCCTTACTGTCCCACTAGCACTTGAACACTCGACCACCAGACTGGATGAGGGCCGACAATTGCCTAGCTTCACCCTACTACTGAAAAACGTTCCAATCCACAAAGATAAGAAAAATGTAATAAATTGAATTGATCGCCACATTATTTCAAGTTCCATTAGTGCTTCAGGAAATGATAGCACATGTCACTAAATGGACAAAGTTTTTTTTATCTTGGCACGGCTGATGGTAAGCGCAGTGCCGTCCAATTAGAGTATCTTGTAGCGAGAGAAAATCTATCCCCCGCTACTCAACACAATCATGCCTGCTTCTTCACACTACGCCAAGGGCAAGAAGGTACCCCAATTTAGACCCCCGAAAAAACCGAATTTACACTGGCTGATCCCGGAACGAGACGCACTTACATATGCCACTATGGTGGGTTTTACACCCTGTGTACGGTGGTCGCTATCCGGGCGGATATAAATATCCTGTCACTAGCAAAATTTATATATTAATAAATTACTACTTTATCTTCATCAAATAATTATTTGTTGTGGTTTGGAAGGTTTTCTCTCACGTCCAATTAGAACTGGATACCGTGTCCTCTGAGGAAGGCATCAATCTGGCCCGAAGAGACGGACTCTCCACCCCCTGGGGCGACATAGTAGAACTGAGGCTGAGGGGAGGCTCTCTGCGGCGAGGAGGCGGGGGAGGGGCCGGGAGCGGAGTCGGCGGCGCTCTGCCCCTGCGCTGCGAGCCTCTGCGCCTGCGCGCGAGCCGCCGCACGATCTCTTTGCAACTGACTTTGCTGCAACTGCTGCTGTTGGGCGAACAGCTGTTGAGAATTCTGGAACTGCTGCTCAGATTGCTGTCTCTGGTACACTTCCTGCGGGTTCGAGTGTTGAATCTGATGTCTGAACAGAGGTACAGATGCTGGCGACGATGGCACGGGCGAGATTTGAGGAGATGGTACAAACGGCCTCTGTCGCTGTTGCTGTTGCTGTGCAACGTATGGCTGCAGTCTCTGGTTGAGGTTAAGCTCTCCCTTTGTCTGTGGTAAAGTTTGGTACAACTGTGTATTGTATTGTCCACTGGATGGGTCGTAAACCAACTCTGATGAGTATAGAGGGTTGCTGCTGGGAGCAGGTGATGCAGCAGCGGCGGTTGTCTTTGAAGGAGTTGCAACAGTAGCTGTGGTCCCCGGCAATTGATTATCGCGGTGGAATTTCGCGAATTCAGCAGCGAAATCAATCTGTGAAGGTCTAGCTGTAGTCAAAATCGGCGCAGGGGATGGTGAATAGTTAGGCTCGGGGCTGTACTGGATCTGAGGCCTGGGTGTTACTTGGACTTGCGGTCTTGGCCTAAACGTGGTCGGAGGTGGTGGCGGCAGAGCCCTAGGAGTGTTGGGAATTGGTACAGGACGAGGAGTGATCGCGATCTGTTGTGCTTGATAAGCAGGGCGTCTGGCAGCCGGGCGTTGAACAACTCTTTGTCTGATATGCTGCAGAGGCTCCTCCTCAACTTCATCCTCGTCGGCGTCCCTGAAGTCGTTCTGGAAGAAGGTCGTTGGAGGTCGTGGGGTCGTTGGCCGTGGCGCCGGCCGAGTCGGGTAGTTTGGAACTCCGTCATCACGCTCTGCAGAGTCAGGGGCCGGTGCTTCAGGTTCTTCTTCTTCGTTGGGCTTGTTGGGGTCGCAGGGGTTGCCTGACACGTAGGTGAACTCACGCTTGTTGCCGTCTGGATCAACGTATCCGTACTTGCCGCGAACTACGCAGTCGGTGCCTCGGGTCTCCTCTTTGAAGGACCCGTCAGCTGCCTCGTAACCGAACGTGAAGCTGCCATCATCGTTTACCTGAAATATTATGTAGAGATATTTTACAAAAAGAAAAAATATCCAATGTGACTTTTTTAATTATCGCTACAGCAAGCTAAAAACTATATCACAGATCTTATAATAATTGTGATGTCCATTCATCTTTTTCAACTTTTATTATTTGATATTTTCTATCAGTCATTTTTATGGTTATCATGATTTAATAGCTACATCAAGTAGTAGAGCCACGCTGTAGACATATTTGTCTACAGCATGAATGGGCCGGCTCGACCGGGGTAGTACCACTGTCTCACAGAAAACCAACGTAAAGTGACAGTTTACTGTCGCGTTTCGTATGGTAAGTGAGATATCCGGAGGCCCAGATTCCCCTTTCCCTACCCTAATCCCTATTCCTGTCCTTTAAGGCCGACAGTGCATACATGAAACTTTCGGTATTTTGGATGTTCATGGGCGGTGGAGATCACTTAACATCAGGTGACCCACTGGCTCGTTTGTCGGACTATGCTATAAAAATATATCAAACGATTCTCACCTTATTGTAATTCCTGATAGTCTGCACGGGGGGCTGCTTCGGTCCCTGTTCTTGGGCTGGCTGCGGCTGTAGCTTCTGCCTCGCCGGAGCTCGCTGCACCGCTCGCGGCTCATAGTCATCCAACCTGTCGTTCTGTCCGTACAGCGCGTCGTACTGGTCTGGAGTTACTAACACCACCTGGAAAAGTGTAAGGGTTAGCTATATTACCAAGAAGAACATTCAGCTATAATCTATGTGTCTTTAAAAAACTTGTGAATATTTCTTTCGCATGTTCTCTTATATGAGTTTCGTTCTTATATATTAAATAATAATAATACTAGCCCTGTATTAAACATTGTCCCACTGCTGGGCACGGGCCTCCTCTACTAATGAGAGGGGTTAGACCTTAGTCCACCACGCTGGCGTATTGCGGTTTGGTAGATTTCACATACCTTCGAAAACTCTTATGAGAATTCTCAGGTATGCAGGTTTCCTCACGATGTTTTCCTTCGCCGTTAAAGCAAGCGACAACTAACATTAAATACACACGTAACTTTAAAAAAGTCAGAGGTGTATGCCATTTGGGTTTCGAACATACTACTTTCGTCTTGACAGTCCGTACTGCAACCAACTAGGCTATCGCTGCTTCTTATATATTACCATATTAATAATCATAAGTTTTTTTTCCAGAATACTATACAATAAAATCCTAAAAATAGATGGAACAATAGTATTCAGGCTGCAAGGAAACGTTCAAAATGATAATAATCAACTATAAAATTGTAGTAAAAATCGATGGAACGTAGTTTCCAAATTTAAAATTATTTTTCTATTATTTTTCTATGATTTCTAGGAGAATATCATGTTTACCTGGCCACCAGCGCCTCTCTCCTGGGCCTGTGGTTCGTAGTCGTACTGATCTTCGATCTGTTGCTGATGCCTGGGCCTTTGTCGAGCACCAGCTGCTAGCCCACTCGCCAGAAGAAAACATAGCACCTGGAATGGAAATAACTGAGTTATTATCCAAAAGTAAAAATCCAAATCCAACCCAAAAAAAAATATTATATTTTTGTCGGGGGTCTAGATTGGGTTACGATGTTTGGCCGATTTGCAGCCTTCGGAGTACTCTGACAATAGACTCTCGACCGCTTCTTCACCTTCTTGCCCATGGCGTAGTATGAAGAAGCAGGCCGGCATGATTGTGTTGAGTAGCGGGGGATAAATTGTCTCTCGCCACTCGATACTCTAATTGGACCGCACGGTGCTTATCATCAGGTGCAGTGAGGTCACATTGCCGTGCCAGTATAAAAAATGTAAGAGCGATTTCATGATAGGTGGTGAACAAATTGTCTCAGTATTTTAATACCAGTTGGCAGGATTAATCTCCAGGTGCCCTTGTGTTTTAGCATATTTCGAAGTTTGGTTCCCAGAGAGGATATAATGTTAGAAAGGTTGTAACTTGCCTAAATCATTACTCAAATATATTGGTATGCATGATCATACAATAGTATCCTCTGAAGAATGAAAATCGTATGTAATAATAGAGTTCTAGGACCAAACATAGGAATGCTGCTGCAAATTAGTGGTTTAACACAGACAGAAATATAAAAAAAAATTGTTTGTAAGTTATTGAGGTTTCTTTTTATAAATATATTTTTGTTATCTTTGAATATATTTTTTTGAATTTTGTTGTATTTCGTCAGATGAGACACATATTATGTCATTAGCGTGTGTTTGACATTAACAGTATGAACGTAAATGTATGTTTTTTTTATTTAATGTATTTTGTAACAAATATATACATTTTAGTTTTCTGTACAACTTCTTCATATAAACTTTAACACTGACATCTCACATTATTTTGTACAAAATTTGTCTTCACGTACCAACATAATAAATAGTGGTTACTTTGTCAAATCAACTTATAATAGCTAAATTGCAACCATCTGCAAAAACAACAGCAATAAATATATAAATAACACCCGACAGCCACATACATAGTCCTTACCCCACACTAAGATAGTCTTATAATACTAGCCCTGTATTAAACATTGTCCCACTGCTGGGCACGGGCCTCCTCCACTAATGAGAGGCGTTAGGCCTTAGTCCTCCACGCTGGCCTAATGCAGATTGGCAGACTTCTCATACCTTCGAAAAACTCTCAGATATGCAGGTTTCCCCACGATATTTTCCTTCACCGTTAAAGCAAGCGATAATTAACATTTCAATACACACATAACTTTAGAAAAGTCAGAGGTGTATGCCACTTGGGTTTCGAACCTACGACTTTCGTCTTGGCAGTCCGTACCGCAACCAAGATAGTCTTGTATAGTGGGAATCAAGAACTACGAGGGACTTCGGTCACAAAACACTCAGACCTAAAACACATATCTATCTGTCATAGAAACAACAAACGGCCTCTCGTTTCACAGCCGGCTATTCGCCCTGCGCCACGGATACTGTCATATAAGCAACCTTCTTATAAAGTAATGAGATTTTGTAAAATGTAATGTATAATCATGTAAACATAGTTTGTAATACAATCAGAGCGTGAATTATGGTACCCTTGGAAGTGGCTATAATGACGTACTCCGCCCCGCCACGCCTTACGTCGAATAAGATTAGTCGACACATTGCATAGTTCGTGTGTCTTTTCATCGCAGGATTAGAATAAATTAAACTATCGGACCCGGCAGACGTCATATTGAAATATGATATCTGACTTAATTGAAATAATGAATTTAATTTGGGGAAAATCTGTTCAATTATTCTGAAATTGCAAATCATTTTATAAATAACATTAGTTTGTGATAGTTATTATTAGATATTTAAAACAAGATTTTTGTGGCCAGCAAAAATCCTTCTGAGTGAAAAAATATAAGTTTTTTTTATGATGTCTCCGTTAAAACATTATTACATATTTTTTCTGAATTATGTAAAAAATTAGAGCGTTTCCAGTCTACAAGCATTTAAAACCAAAGTACCTAGTCCAGATGTAATACTTGACCGAAGGCAATAAGTAACTCGTAAACCTTTCATAACTATATAACCTTAACATTTCAATTCGATAGTTAAATAGATAACTAACGGCCTTTACTATCAAATATATAGATCAGAAAATTACAATTCATTATAACCAGATGGATCGGATGACCTTTAAGCTTTTTATCTCTGGTGATAAGAAGATAATTGTGTTAATGGATCTACAAATTACTGGTTCTGTTGGTAGAACAGAATAGAACAGAACAGAAAGACCTACGGCTGAGTTTCTTGGTGCTTCTTCTCATACCAGTGGGCATTTCCGAAGCACCAGTAGACCTTAACATTATTATAGCATGTAAAAATGGCCCATAGTGGCCTAATTTACGAAATAAATGATTTGATTTGATTTGAATTAGAAAACGTAATTTCTTTTAGCGCAATGTTTGTGATAAAAAGTTAGTGAACAATAAAAAAATTATATAAATTATTCATTTTCACAATCTGAACCTATAAAATTTAAAAGCACAGATGAACTTATGTCGGTGGGAAGTGACGAAGGGCAAAATTTGTTTAAGGGGAAACAATAAAACAATTGCTATAAAATATTGAGACTCCGTGGCGCAACGAGCGAGTAGCCGGCTATGAATCGATAGGCCGCGGATTCGATACCCGCACAAAGATAAATGTTTGTAGTAGTTCTTGATACCCACGATACAGGTTGGATCTAGTGGGATCAAGACTATGTGGGTGATTGTTGAGGGTATTCATTATTTTTATTTAATCATTTTTAAGTTTATTATTAAATAAAGGATATTTTTAAGTAAGTTTCATGTGGATCATGGGTATTCTCGAAACGTTGCCTGTTCTAATGGTATGGTAGGCAGTCTATAAATACACACACATAAACTCACGTATGTAATCTGTAGCCAGTACACCCACTTTTCGCCGAATTTATTTCGGTCCCATAATGTGATAGGGGACGAGCCTATCGCCATACCGGGCACAATTCTAGACTCCGGGCTGATACTGAGTATTTCTAAACAGAAAAACCCAATATCACTTTACCCAACCCGGGGATCGAATCAGAGACCTCAGCACAGCAGTTGTTGACGCATGCGCAATTACAACTACGCCACCGAGGCAGTCTATAAAATTATATAAAACATAAATTATATTAAGACTTGAAAAGTAGATGTGAAACATGTGCATAAAACAGGGTCCAGTATTAATCATTTACACAATACACTACACAGATATCATGTAAATGTGTGTCCATGTATTTATTTAACAAAATTCTCACACTATTCACACACCTCGCGTGCTGGTCTTGCGAAACGTCTAGACAAAAGATTTATACCTGTCAAGGATAGATAAAAATTGAAATAATAAAGATTTTTTGTAAGTAATTAGTGTTTTTTTGAAGCACACTAAATGTGAGCTGGCTTATGAACAACTTTATTGGTAGCTTTTTCTTACGACTGGCTGAAAAGACAGACTGAGATTTGAAAAGCGAATTTCAATTTCTTTATGTACTAAAATTATATAACAAAATCTGAATTAATAACTATCACTGATTATGCACGCATTTCAAAATATTTTTTGTAGATGCATTTTATATTTCTTTTTTTGGGTCAATTCTCTTTATTTATATAAAAAAGGCAAAGGTTCTCTACCATGCAGTCCTGTCTGTCGTATTTTTTTCAAATAAAGACTGCCTTTTACTTCAAGGTTCTTTATTATTTATAGTACAAGTAACAATTTTACCAATTTAGGGTTGATGAAAAATATATTGCATATAACGAGCATTCTAAAGTTGAATTTGACGAGTTCTATTCAAAGATTTTAGTTTATTCGTCTCTCGTTTTACAGCTAGCTTCGTTAGTTAGTTCCCTGTGTCTACAGGTAAAAAGCTTGTATTTGTTTTTTTTCTTCCTGGCATGGCAAAGTGACCGCACTGTACCTGATGGTAAGCGCAGTGCGGTCCAAATAGAGTACTGAGTAGCGAGAGACGATCTATCCCCGCTACTCAACACACTCATGCCGGCCTGCTTCTTCACACTACGCCATGGGCAAGAAGGTGAAGAAGGGGTCCGAGGGTCTAGTGTCAGAGTACTAAGAAGGCCGTAAAATGGCCATTGTACCCCAACTCCAGACCAGGCTGATCCCGGAACGCGACACACTTGCGTGTGCCACTATGGCGGGTTTTTCGCCATGTGTACGGTGGTCGCTATCCGGGCGGATATGAATATCCTACCACCAGCCAAAATTCAAAATGTTTTCATTGGCTTCGATTTTTCTAATCATCAACGCACTTAATAATGGGCGTATAATGTATAAGTATAAAGAATGTATTTATTCGACAACATATATAATACCTTTTACAAATCCTAGATCATTCTATATCACGTAACTTCGTCACTTCATTGCCAGTCGGCATCTGCAGAAAATAAGTAAAAACCAAAAACGAGACTAAGTTTTAATCTTTTATTTATGTAATAGATTACTAAGTTGATCTGATTAAATGGCTATATTATTATTATCATAGTAACTTAACTGACATTAAGGTTTGTTCGAATTCCAAATTGAGACATTATTTATACGTGCAAAAGTAACAAAAATTACTTTATGACTTTAATAACTGGCTAATTACAAATAACGGGCAAGCTGCGCGTGCGCATTGTTACATCACGACAGGGCGACCACATTAACTAGAACGGGCAAACGGGTCAAACCCTTTCGAAATTTGTATTTGGTGTTGGTATTTACATTTATCAATTCAGCAGCGGTAGCCTATTTGGTAGTTTTAAGGACTGTCGAGGCGAAAGTCGTATGTTCGAAACCAGCCCAAATGGCATACACTTCTGACTTTTCTAAAGTATATTATTTGTTAGTTATCGCTTGTTTTAACGGTGAAGGAAAACAGCCTGAGGAAACCGGCATACTTGAGAATTTTTATACGAATTTAAAATGTATAGTCTGTCAACCCGCATTAGGCCAGTGTGGTAGACTAAGGCCTAACCGCTCTCATTAGTAGAGGAGGCCCGTGCCCAGCAGTGGAACGATGTTTGATACATTATTATATTATTTATTTTTGTTTTTTTCGTATTCATTTTGAATCAAATGTTGCGAAATGGAAAAAACATGCGACCTACTGTTAATTTTGGCTGTTCATTGTTTTAATTGATCTACTATCAGATTATTGTTTTTTTACAATTTTAGACGTTGAATGTAGGAGACATAGTACTGTCATTAAAAATACAATATTATGACTACAATATTATGTTCTATGCATCAAGCTTGTATTTTCTTTTGTTATAATTTTATATTATAATCAGTGCAATGAATCGTTGGTAATTACATTCTTTTACGAAGAAAATTGACATTGGTTTTCAAACAGCTTTACTAAAAAAACACCAAAATGCTTTAATCTAAATAAAACTAGATTTCTAGTTGATAAAAATTTAGATTTTTTAAATATAGAATCTTATTAAAATACAGATGTAATACCATATATATAAATAACAACATTTTGCAATAAAACTGCTTCATTACAAAAAAGACCCAAAATATGTCAATAGTTGCTCCACCCGTTTGACTGCCTATAAAATAATATTACACAACTCATTGCCTAGAAATAAAACTACAGTTGGGAAATTTGTTTTATTTACCCAATCTAATAGACCATCCGTATTATAAGTCGTATTTTGTCGGGGGTCTAGAGTTAGGGTACGATGTTTGACAGTGTTGCGGCCTTCTGAGTACTCTGACACTAGACCCTCTACGTTTCTTCACCTCCTTGCGCCATGGCGTATGTGAAGAAGCTACACAGCAGGCGGGTATGATTCTGTTGAATAGTGAGGGATACATTGTTTCTCGCTACTTGATACTCTAACTGGATGGCATGCTAGGATAAAAAAAGTTCTTATAATTCTCTCATTATTCATTCGTTAAATATTTTTTAGTCTAAGATAATTATGGAATTCTTTAGTGACTAAATCTTTGCAAAGGCCAGGCCATACCAGAACCACGCGTACTGGCTTGCGGAGCCACAGCTTCGTGGTGTCTACTACCCCGGCCCGAACCAAGAGGTTCGCAAACTCGTATTTTTGCCGCACCATCAAGCTGTGGAACAGTTTGCCAGCTACCGTGTTCCCTCCTTCCTATGATCCTGGGTCCTTTAGGCGTAATGTGAAGAAGCTAAACAGCAGGCCGGCATGATTGTGTTGAGTAGCGGGGGATAGACTGTCTCTCGCTACTTGATACTCTATCTGGACGGCACTGCGCTTACCATCAGGTGCAGTGTGGTCACTTTGCCGCGCCAGAATAAAAAAAAAAGGCTTCATAATTCATACTTAGTGTTCACGAAATTAATTTGGACCTAAATAAGACTAGTCAAGAAACAAAGCCAATTAAGGTTTTATGTCTGCACCAACCAAAGTAATTTAAGAATGTTCATCAAATTTCGACTTTACCAAAAATAGCAGCTTTAATGAGTGATTGTACCTAATTTTAACCTTACCCAAGTGAAAGTCATCAACATAATAATTCGTGTAATGACGTCATAATT
Source organism: Laothoe populi (assembly GCA_905220505.1). Lineage (NCBI taxonomy): Eukaryota > Metazoa > Arthropoda > Insecta > Lepidoptera > Sphingidae > Laothoe > Laothoe populi. Next base: position 1,181,860 of record HG992155.1, on the reverse strand, counting down.
ATATGTTTAGACAGTTCACGATTGCTGTCATGGCGTAAAAGTGTCGTTGCATGTCAATGTCATTACGCAATTCAGATTCCGGGAAAATAGAAAATGATTGTCACCCGAGCACCTGGTTTTGGAGTGCATGAGCTGGCTTCTTTATAACTGAATTGTCATTGTTTGTGAAATTATATATTTTAGTGAAAATTACTGTCACAATTTCTAATCTGTCCAATGAGTTACCGACCAAGTCATTTTGAAAACCACGGCTAAAATATAAAATTTTCCTCTCTGAGATATTACTATATTTTTAGAATTATTTTACTTACCATAAAAACACTGCTAGTTTATATTATAAGCGGGATCGACAGAAGAACTGAAAAGCCATGTTGATATTAAAATATACTGCATCTACTTAACACCATAACATATTTTATAATCCTTATCTAAATGAACTTGTAAGAGCCCTGCTTTGACCTAGATAATTTTCGAATTTCACAAGTCTTGAAACAACTTGTATGGACTCCATGTCCCTCCAGCAGAGGTCGCTCTAATCGCCATACTATTCTCGTACATAACTTTAGTGCTATTCGATTGTGGTTAATTATATACATATACACTCACGCCTGTAATCCCCTAAAGGGTAGGCCGAGGTGTAACCAGTACACCCACTTTTCGCCGAAAATTCAGTGCTATAATGTGATATAGGGCAAGCCTATCGCCATACCGGGCACAATTCCAGACTCCGGGCTGATACTGAGTATTCTAAATAAACCCAACATCACTTTACCCGACCCGGGGATCGAACATGAGACCTCAGCGCAGCAGTCGTAACTTATGGAAAAAAATGTGCTTAACTACAAGTCAACTAATTGTGTAGCATTCTCAAATATTTGTGCCAGATGTGAGTGGTTATACCAAGGTTATATTGCAGGACATTGTGTGGCATTTACCTTATTGGAACTGTAAATGTGTACCGACTGACATTCTGTCTCTTATTCTTATCAATAATAATGACAGAAATGATAATCCAAAAGAATAACGTAAGAGGCAAATGATAAGTTTTAACCTATTTCATAGGCATATGTGTTTTTATGCAATCGAATAAAGATAGATTCCGCATCACTCGCCTATAAATAGAGAATTACAAAGTACTATATAGTAAGTCCTTAGTATTCCAATTGAGCTGTTAATTGATGCCCTATTTAAGACCCACCCTAACAGGTGAATAGCAGCTGAACATTAAGGAATGTACATAAAATGAGGTACTTGAAGAAACCGTCCTATCATGCACGAAAGAAGGCTACGAGATTTTACTCAAAACCTGATCACGGCCTACTAGTTTTGGGTTGTCTCCGAGGGCCTGCTGAATTGATGGGCTGAAAAATCTGACACATCTTTTATTTTCTTATACTTGGGACTTGACTTGAGAGATGTAAACATTTGACGTGGGTCAATTGAATCCTAAATTGATGTAGTTAATTTTCATTTTGTATTGCAAGGAATTAATTAGAGACAATGTTGCCAAATTAAGTAAAATTATAATAACCAGTTTAAATTATCACTTGCCTAATAATGAAGCAGCCTACATTGCGATGACATTTGTAAAAATCCCACGGCATCTGAGTGACACGTTATCCTTGCCGCAGTCTTACATGCTCTGGTGATATTTAATATACTTCCAAAACTAGCATAAACCCTGCTTGAGTCGTATATTATTTTTACGGAAATATATTTGGTGTGTAGCAGCGTACGGAAGTCATATGTTCGAGACCAGCTTAAATGGCATACACCTCTGACTTTTCTAAAGTTACATGTATATTCATTGTTAATTATCGCTTGTTCTCATAAGAGTTTCGAAGGTATGTGAAATCTACAAACCCGCATCAGGCCAGCGTGGTGGACTAAGGCCTAACCAACCCCTCTCATTAGTAGAGGAGGCCTGTGCCCAGCGGTTGAACAATGTTTAATACAGGGCTAGTATTATATTATTTGTGGGGTAAAATATGATCGACTTTGATTGAAGTGTATCGTGGGAAAACGTATATTTCCTGTGTTTACGGATTTGGTGCTCTTGACGGACATGATATTATAATGATGACGCATATTCGATTTCCGTATTGCAAAATGTCTTTAAGTTTGAGTATTCTTGAACTATTTTTTTATAAAATAGGAGGCGAAGCAATCGTCAGGCCCTATAGTTGGAGTACGATGTTTGGCCGTGTTGCTCTGACAAAAGACCCTCGACCGCTTCTGCACCTTCTTGCCCATGGCGTAGTGTGAAGAAGTAGACCGGCATGATTGTGTTGAGTAGCGAGTGATAAATTGTCTCTTGCTACTCGATATTCTAATTGGGCGGCACTGCGCTTACCATCAGGTGCAGTGTGGTCACTTTGCCGTGCCAGAATAAAAAAAAACTTCCGCCATTCTCTCTCGAATGCTTCCAGCTCGTCTCTCCATGTTTTTTTTGGTCTTCTGAAATCCTACACTATAAATATTGTCGAAATCGATAGAATCTATTATCGAGAAAATAATTAATTAAACATTGATAATTTAAAACCATAGAATCATTTCATATATAATTTACATATATCCGATAATTTGTAATGACTCAAACTAGATCAAGTGATATTTAAATATCAAGCTATGTTAAAATTCGGAGGTCGGTTTATTATTTTGGCTGAATATAAATTTGAAAACACTAATTAATTTAGGGTTTTAAGATTTATAGACATGTTTTACCTTGTGTTGAAGATATTTACGATTTGCCAGAGCCTGGCCGAGAATCACAGCGCGATTAATTGCGTGCTATTGTCGATCCTAGGTTACAGGAGCTACATATATTTATTTTTTATATTATATTTGATTGCGACTTCATCCCTTCAATAATCTGGCTGAAAAGAAGCATTTCCAACCAAAATTTCAAAATCGGTAAATGTTAGTTTGGTCCGTATTCGTAAGACTCGATAAGTTAAATTAAGTTTTGTCGCGTTCCTTTTTTTGTACTTACTTTTAAACCACTCAACCGATTTCAATTGAATTTTGTGTGTGTGTATGGTTGGGTCCAACTCTAAATATAGGATAGTTTTAGATCTGATAGGTGGCCCTGTTGTCGAGATCAGAATTTCTTATTTTTTAACGAAAATTCGGTCCACAGAGAAGGTGGTTTATGGCAGGACAATGTCGGCCCAGTACCACTAGTGATCAATAAATTTAATTTTAATTCAGTGAAAAAGTATCAGTCCTCACTTACACGTTCGCCGGTAAAAACGTTTTCGAATCCATGATCTATGGCCTTGGTTGGTTACATAAGGCCCACAATGGGCAATTAGAATAGTTTTTAACATTAGCACGTGCGGTTTCATTCATACTGTTACATATTACGAACGCGTACACTTTCGCTGTTGGGTAACGCGTAAATGCGTAACGTTAAAAATATTTAGAAAAACTATGATGTCATACTCGGGTACATTGGTAGAGCCGGTAGTCAGTTTTGTGTTTAATGGCGGACTCGGGTTATTGTTCCACAGAAAGAGAACACATTAAGCTGCCTCGGTGGCGCAGTTGTAATTGTTGCGTTACGACTGCTGAGGTCTCGGGTTCGATCGCCGGTTCGGGTAAAGTAAATAATAATAATACTAGCCCTGTATTAAACATTGTCCCACTACTGGGCACGGGCCTCCTCTACTAATGAGAGGGGTTAGGCCTTAGTCCACCACGCTGGCATAATGCGGGTTGGCAGACTTCTCATACCTTCGAAAAACTCTCAGATATGCAGGTTTCCTCACGATGTTTTCCTTCACCGTTAAAGCAAGTGATAATTAACATTTTAATACTCACATAACTTTAGAAAAGTCAGAGGTGTATGCCACTTGGGTTTCGAACCTACGACTTTCGTCTTGACAGTCCGTACCGCAACCAACTAGGCTATCGCTGCTAAAGTGATATCGGGTAATTCTGGAATTCACCCCGTTATGGCGATAGGCTCGCCGCTATCAAATTATGCGACCTAAATTCGGCGAAAAGTGGGTGTGCTGGTTACACCTCTTTTTTTTTTTTTTTTTTGTTGTCGCGGGGAAAGCGTTTTATTACTGCCGCCCGCTCCGGAGGGAAGCGGATTAAGAATAAAACGGGTATGCTGGACTAGCCGGTCTTACGACCCAGCATCCCCCTCGCACGGATGATGGCTATCCGTGCTGCCGCTGGGCCGAGTCCCTAACCCCTATATACAACCCACCCGACACTACCAGCTAAAACCCCGCGGTGGCCTTCTTCGGCGCTTACGGAGCGATCCCGGGGTATTCTAAGGAGTGCTAGAATTGCAGCCGGAATCGCCCCTGCGCGGTGCTGCGTAGCAGCCCATCTCCATGGAGGGCTAAGGAGCCCCCGCGCACCGAACAACGACAGCGAACGAGGCCTTACCACACGCGCTGCCGTCCATCACGGGGTCGCACGATGCTCCGAATTTGGGAGTGCATCGATACGGGCTGACAGCCCTCCGCTGCGCGCCCGCGACCCCCGATGGCCCCTATTAGTCGCCTCGTACGACAGGCAGGGGTTACCGTGGTGGAATTCAAACGCCCCCATTCCACAGGGCGGGAGACGCCGGTCAGTCGTCCACCTGGCGCCTCCTACGTCTTCTCTGGCGGCGGGAGGGATCATATCGTTCCCGATCCCTCTCAGCACTCTCCTTCTGCGAGATGACGTTCTCGCAGAAGTGGGCCACCGCACGCCAGGACCTCCGGCTGGCGACCATGGACGACACCACGGCCGGCAGCGAGAGGTCTCCTCCGACGACTGCTCTGAGAGCGCTGCGCTCTTCGTCCCAGGCTGGGCACTCCTCCAACGTATGTTGGGCCGTGTCTTCGCGGCAGTTGCCACAGTGGTGGCACACGGCGGACACCTCCTTTCCGATCCGACACATGAACGAACCGAAACACCCATGGTCCGTTAATACCTGTGTCAGTCGGAACGTAGGCGCCCCGTGGCGCCTGTCTAGCCATCTCTTTAGGACAGGACGCACTGCCGCGACAGTCCTCAAGCCCGCAGTCGGGCTCTCCAGCCTGGTATGCCACTCCTCCACGGCGGTTCTGCGAAACCGGGCCGCAATCTCCCTCGGAGCCAGTCTCTCTTGACGGCGGCTGGACGCCTCCTCCCGCCAGAGGAACGCTGACGAGAGGAGTTTGGCGTCCAACTCCCAAGGGAGTGTGCCGGCCAATACGCAGGCCGCCTCGTGGGAGACCGTGCGGTAGCCCCTTACTATTCGCTGCGCCACCAAACGCTGCGGTTTGCGCAGCAGGGCGACGCAGCGGGCGTTCAGGGACTCGGCCCATACGGGACATCCGTACAGGGCCATTGACCGCACGACTCCAGCGTATAAACTTCGGCAAGGGCTATTAGGTCCTTCCAGGTTCGGCAGCAGGCGTCCGAGCGCGCCCGCCGCCCGCACCAATTTCGGCGACAACTCCTTGAAATGGGCACGGAAATCCCATCGGCTGTCCAGAATCAATCCCAAGTACTTCATTTTACAGCCGATGGGAATCCGCACCCCCTCCACACTTATGTGGGGCTCAAAAGGTGGCCGAATCCGAGGCCTGTGAAAACAAAGGGCCTCGGTTTTGTTGAGGGCCACCTTAAGGCCCAGTCGCCGAATCCTGCCCACCACCTGTTCGGTTGCGAACGAGGCGAGCAGGGTGGCCTCCTGGAAAGACCTGGCCGACGCTGTTACTAGTGTGTCGTCCGCGTAACAGACGACAGCGACACCTCGGGGGTAGGTACCACGGAGCACCCAATCGTAGCCGATGTTCCACAAGAGAGGGCCCAAGACTGAGCCCTGTGGAACACCGCAGGCCATCGCTCTTCGGTGCCAACCGTTGGCGCCTGGATACACTATGTATCTATCTGAGAGATACGAGTGCACCAGGCGCCGAAGATACGGTGGCACCACGTGGTACCGCAGTGCTTCCATTATGCAGGCCCAGGGTAGAGTGTTAAACGCGTTGGCGATGTCTAGAGACACCGCCACCACCACATCACCCCGAGCCACTGAATCCTCCGCTTGTGCCTTGACCCGCAAAATCGCGTGTATTGTCGATCGGCCTTGCCGGAACCCGTACTGGCATTGTGCCAGGTCCGGCCCGACCCCTTCAAGATGCTCGACGAGGCGAGCGTGAACAATACGCTCGAAGAGCTTGCAGACCTCATCGAGCAACACGATGGGCCGGTAGGCCGATGGCGACTCTGCGGGCCGCCCCTCCTTCTTGAGCAGGACCAATTTCCCAGTTTTCCACTGAGATGGAAAACGGCCCTGCTCCAGACACGCGGAGAACAGGCCACGGAGCCTAGTACCCAGATGCTCGACGGCTAACACCCATGCACGCCCGGGGATACCGTCGAGACCCGGGGCCGTCTTCTTGCCCCGTAGCCGAAGCACCACCGCCCGAAATTCTTCGGGCGATACCTCCGAAACAACCCTTGCCGAACTTAACGACGATGGCGTCGATAAATGTGACGCCATCGCTGGGGGAGTGACATTCACAGTGGCAGGGAACAAAGCTGCGACGACCTCTTCAACTAGATCGCCCCGGAGACTCTGAGTCAGTGGGGGCGCCCAGGGGCGATACCGTCTCATCGCCACGCGATATGGACGCCCCCAAGGGTCGTTATCAAGAGTTCCCCGGAACTCCTTCTGAGCTGCAGACTTTGCCCTTGCTATTGCCACGCGCAGCGCTCTCTTAGCCTCCCTGTGGAGGCCGTGAAGTAGCCGTTCCTGGTCCTCGTCGCCGGGAAGACGGACCCGACGACGACGGTGTCTGGCGAGACGACGAAGGGCGGCAACGCAGGAGACACGTAACCGCATAAGTTCCGCCGACCACCAGAACACCTGGCGCTTCTCTGGAAGACGTCGGACTCGGGGCATGGCCGCGTCACAGACGCGCGACATCGCTGCCCCGAACCACGCCGCCTCCTGCTCGACCTGCATCGGTGCCTCCGGTGCAGGGAGCCACGCCTGGGCCAGTGCGGCCTCCTTCAGGGCCTCAACCTCGAGGCGTTTTACAGACCAACGCGGGCCGTCCGACCGCGGGCCAGTCGGTCCTCCACTGGACTGGGGGTTAGGGGACAAGCAGACGTCGAACCGAATGTATCGGTGATCCGACAACGTCTCCTCGTCCACCAGAACTCTCCAGTCACGGACACGGCGGGCAATAGCTGGGGTGGCGAACGTGACGTCCACCACTGATCCGCCATTATGCCGCACGCACGTGTTAACCGACCCGCGATTCACGACGGCCAGGTTGGCCGAGATCGCCCATTCCTCCAGGGCCTCGCCTCGCCTGCTGGTGACCGACGAACCCCAAGCCAGAGACTTGGCGTTGAAGTCGCCGGCAACGAGAACGGGGCGAGGCTGACTGCCTTGCACCACCAGGGCCCCTAGCCGAGCGAGAAAGTGCTCGAACTCGGCCAGGGATCTATTGGGGGAGAAATACACACCCACAACCCAGACCCCCCCCAACAGAACCGCCACACATCCCGACCCCTTCGCTACTTTTTCGAAGGGCGGGGAGCCGGCGGCGCCCCGAGTGATGATGGCCACCAAACCGTTAAGGTCCCCTGCCCAGTCTTCCCTGGGGGGAACAAAATAAGGCTCGGCGACCACAGCCACTTGTATCGACCACTGCGCCATGCTCTGGACTAACAGGTCCTGGGCCCTGGCGCAGTGATTAATGTTCGCCTGGAGGAAACGTTGCTCCATATTAATGGGCGATCTCCATCTGCTCCTCTACGGGGAGCGCTGCCGGCTGGGTCACAACCCCCGTCCCCCGACCACGATTTGCGTGGCGAGGGCGGGAGGAGGCGACGCATGCCTTGGCGCCCACCTGGTGCCCCGCGGGTTTACCCGCATCTGCGCAAACTGCGCAATGCGGCTCCGCGGAGCACTCCTTGGCCTTGTGGCCCAGTTTACCGCAGCGGTAGCAGACGCCGCTGCGGTCACACTCTTCGGTGCACCGTGCCCGCACATGTCCCTTGTGCAGGCAGCGGTAGCACCTCATAGGCCTCGGCTCAAGAAGCTGGACGCGCGCTGCTACCCAGCCAATCAGCACACGGCCCGAACTTAAAATTTTGTCAGCGACCTTGGCGGGGCAGCGCACCCACACCGCACCAAGGCCCGACCGGTCGGGGCGGATCTCCCCGACTTTAAAATTTTCCACCGCATTGCTACACCCCGCTTTTGCGAGGGCCGAAGCGACCATCTCCGGGTCGGCAGACGCATCCAACCCGGATACTCGTAGTTCCGCGGTCTTGAACGGGCGGGAAACACGGACATCGTCCGCCAGTTCCGTTCCGCAGAACACCTCCCGCACTTTGTTAGCGAGGGAGTCGGCCCTCGCTTCAGACTCCGGGCCGGGCACCTCGTACAGGTACCCGCCTGTCGCCATTAGGCGAGCTCGCATTTCGGCAATGCCAAGACCGGCCAGATCAACGGATCGCTGGACCTGACGCAGCACATGGGCATACGTAATGCCTCGCGCCAACCCCTCAGGTGTCACCGTCAACGTGACGGCTGCCTTGCGAGGCAGGTGAATCCGTGGCCTTGGCCGACCTGGCTGCGGCTTCGGTGCGGAGGCAGCAGTATTCGGCAAGGCCTGGGGATTCTTTTTCCCCTTTTTGGCCACGACATTCCACCCCTCCTCCATCGACACAGGAGCAGGGGGCAGCGGCCGGGGCACACAGGGTGTTTGGGCTCGTGGAGCGACACGCCCTTTTTTATTTCTGTTCCCCCCCCTGCGGGACTTACTCAGGGGAGGTAGTTGGGGCGTGGCGGACGTCGATGGTACAAGCCCAGCCACAACAGTAGGCACGGGTCGAGGACCATTATTAGGGGCGGGCTGGGCATTGCTTTTGCCCTTTCCCTGCCCTTTTCCTTTCGGGGTGGCCGGTGGGCCGGCAGCGACTGGTGGGGCCTTTGATGGCCCAGCAACGGCGGGCGTTGCCGGAGCTTTAGCCCTATCGGCGGCCAGAGGAGGCCGCATGATGGGCTCTGGAGGTAGCCTCGCGTATATATTGCTCAAGCGCGCGTCCAAAATATTAAAAAATCGGCGCTCGAACTGCTTGAGGCACTCCTCCTCTCCAGCTACGGCTCCAGTTTGGGCCGCCGGCTGCGACTGTCCTTGTATCGCTTGGACAGTCGCCATCATCTCCTCCAGGGTCCGCTGTTGGGATGCAAGGGAGGCCTTGAGGAAGGCGATTTCTTGGGCCATCGCCACCTTTTCGGCCTCCAACCTGGCCACCTCTGCGGAGGCTGACTCCTCGGCCCTCTCCATCAGCTCTTTCGCCGCGAGGTTCAGCCTCCGCTGCTCCGTCCCTTTTAGGTGCGGAGACTGTTTTGCCACGTCCCGGATGATGGCCGACATCTGCAAGCGCCAGTCATGGTCATCCGTTCCTTCCATCGGCACAGTGTCTTCATCAGACACCACAGCCGGGCTTGCCGAGAGAGCAAGCACTTTTGGCGCCGGTTCAACATCACTGTCGCTTGCAGATGCGTCCAGTTCTCGAGCTATCAGCGCCCTCTTCGAGCGCGTCATAATGCCGCTTGTTCCAGCCTTGGCCTTGGGACGGCCTCGGAAGGCAGTGCCTTTTTTGGGCTTATACCCAGTGTCATCCATTCCAGGGTCACTAGTGTACCCCAGGGTAGACAAATTCTCCACAGACTCGTTCTTTTGTTTTAATTTTTTTTCCATAGTTATTCCCACGATTATGGGGGATATAAAAGTCCGCCCAGGCAGAGCCCCCTGTACCTGGGTAAGCCTTGGGTATCACGCACGGAGGGGCAGCAGGTACTCCGGCGGCGTGGTTCGCACTAGAGACCGAACTACCCATCGGCCATGCATCCCCTCGCGGTGCGCCGCCGCTTGGGATTCGGGGTGACTTTTTATAGAGGTTTTCTCCCTCGCGGCCCAGGCGGTTAAGCCAAGACCCTCGGTCCAGTCGGAGCGCGAGACGTGACCACAGACCTCCTTTTGACTGGATTACGATATACGACGGTGGCAACAGGAGAGAAAATCTCCCCTACTGCCAGCTCGGCGGCGGGGTAAGCGCACACCGAGCCCGCCGACGCCCCCGAGACAGAACCCGGGAGTAGCCCAAAGTGGGCACAAAAACTGACGACAGCCGCCGCAACAGGCGACGACTGCCATCCACCTTTTGTCAGGATATCGGCCGTCGGTCAACGTGACCGCCGTTGCCCAGGGTGCACCACGTGGAGGTTTCCTGACTTCGCACCCCTGGTTACACCTCTGCCTAGCCCTTCGGGGATGGCAGGCGTGTGTATATGTAAGTACCGTTGTGGTTATTCGTAGGCAGTGACGATCGCTCACCATTAGTTGATTCACTTTGTTTTTTTTTCTACTACAAAACGTAAAATGTATTTTTAGTATAGGCACAGTACATTACTGGCCTCGCAGCCGTAGAAAGTGAGAGGCCTGCTCTGAAACGAGAGGCTGTGACAAATATTTGTTTCGTATGACTCGCGTAGATCCTAATACCCACGACGCTTGTATTTCTCTGGACAGTGTTGGGTCAGATTTAATGTGTGACTATTATTATTTCCACAGCAACTATGCATTCCACGCGACCTTTCTTATCAAAGTATAACAAATATCATTAAAGTAATTGGCACAGACATGTGTAACCGGAGCTGCCGTGTATGTCACGGCCATGCCGGCGTCATTACAGCGACTAGCGACTGTAAAACCAATCCTAACGATCCAATTTGTGCTAATGATAAATTTCTGGCATATGTAGCTATTGTGTGTGAATAATAAGCCTAGAACTACCATAATATATAGAGAACTAGATGTTTCTCGCGGCTCCGCCCGCTTGGTGGTTATTTTTGGAAGAAAAGGTACACAATCCATGGAGGCATCTTCAGCTATTACACCTTCCTATATTTTGCTATCCCATAGGAAGCGTGGATTTAGTAAGCTATGTCATTTTCTGATCAATAAACTGCCACTATGCAAAAAAATCATGCCAGTCCTTTGCTCTGTGAAAAACTATAACATCCCACGGGGTCTGTACATATTTCCGAGATAAAAGTAGCCTATGTGCTATTCCAGACTATAGTCTATCTCTGTGCCAAATTTCAACCAGATCCGTCCAGCTATTGTAGCGTGATTGAGTAACAAACATCCAGCCAAACATTCCAATTTATAATATTAAGTAGGATATATTTTATCATTATATTTAACAACTAGCTGTGCTCACGACGTCCGTGATAGCCATTTGTTTCGGTCCCGTGGGTAGTAACGTGGTAATGACACTGATTGTATGATTTTGATTAAGCGTCACTTTTCTTGCCCTATGAAAGGCTACCATTACACCCAGAAATAGGGTAGTTGACAGTAAGTGAAAACCTGATAGAATAGATTTTTATTATAGATTTTAGTCTAAAAATATCGAAAATTAAGCCAATTTGTTAATTTATATGTGATTACATAATATTTTCAAAAAAAAAAAAAAAAAAAAGGATTTTGTCACGTGAGATGAAACACAAACAGTCATGCATGACGTCACCGTTCAAAACATCTATTAAACGCTAAGCCAAACGTCTATTAGTTTTGCGGATGGACACACGAGAGGACATGACAGTTGTAGCGTTTTGGTGGGAAAAATAAATTTGGCTTATAAAAATGCAAATTAAATATCGTAAACCTATGTTTAATGTTTATTAATGATAATATTTTAATAATATAGACCATGAAGCATAAATTTTGCTTGTGGTAGGATATTCATATCCGCCCGGATAGCGACCACCGTACACAGGGCGAAAAACCCGCCATAGTGGCACACGCAAGTGTGTCGCTTTCCGGGATCAGCCAGTGTACATCCGGTTTTTTGGGGGTCTAGAGTTGGGGTACAATGTTTGCCCATTTTGCGGCCTTCTGAGTACTCTGACAATAGACCCTCGACCGCTTCTTCACCTTCTTGCCCATGGCGTAGTGTGAAGAAGCAGGCCGGCATAAGTGTGTTGAGTAGCGGGGATAGATCGTCTCTCGCTACTCAGTACTCTATTTGGACCGCACTGCGCTTACCATCAGGTACAGTGCGGTCACTTATCCGTGCCAGGATAAAAAAAAAAAAAAAAAAAACTGTTGGTCTTGGTTTCCCCAAAACAGTCAACTATTAATCACGCATAATTAAAAAATTTATACATTAATAAACAACTAACAATTTACAATAATTCTTGTATTCTAGAGATTCATGTCCGTTTTTACACGCTTTACATTAGCTTCACCTGTATCTATGTATGTATGTAACGGAATCTCTCAACGTAATTTTCACCACATTACAGACGTCCGTTGAAAATTTGCTTTTTACTATATCCTGATATACCCAAAGTTTTTTCACAATCAAATTGATCGAATTGTTTTCTTCTGTTTAGTTCAGCTAGCTATTAAAGCATGTTTTTAACCGACTACAAAAAAGGAGGCGGTTCTCAATTCGACGGAATCTTTTTATACTATAATTTTCTGTAGAAAACTGTACTCCCAAATGGCATTAAAGTAAAAAATATCTGAATCTAATTAATGTAGAATGAATCTAATAGACACGTCGTGGTTATATTTTGATAGACTATATATTATTATTATATTACTCGCTATTAATATAATCATCACATTATAAAACGGACAGAATAGTGCTATGAAAATATCAAAATCACGATACTTAGTTATATTGTAATTATTTTCGATCTGACAGCATCGTCGCAATATCTAGGGTTGTCAACCTCGTATATAAGCTTCTAAATAGCATGCTCGTTAATATTAAATATAAATTCCTTTCGACTTCACGAATATAAATAAAATGCCATATTAAATAAGGATGCATGAAGACATATTTCTAAATTAGAATAGACATTAACCCTGGAAAGTGGTGTCAATTTTAGAGTGTTGGTAATCAATTTAAGAAACAAGAATAATCATTTTTATATATATATATTTTTTATCCTGTCACGGCAAAGTGACCACACTGCACCTGATGGTAAGTGCAGTGCCGTCCAGTTAGAGTATCAAGTAGCGTGAGACAGTCTGTACCCCGGTACTCAACATAATCATGCCAGCCAAAATACAATTTCAATATCAAATTAAAGATCTCAACCGTAGTTAAGATTAGCACGTTCAAATGATCAAACTCTCGCTTTAATAATGAATCTGTAATACTAGTACAGACTAATTATATCTCCGTATAACAGTAAACAATAGTCCCAAAAACTGCATACTGAGAGTTCTCACAAAAAATATTACAAAAGACCACCTGGGAAGTATACCCTTTTAAACAAAAAAATAATTTCTATAATCGGTCCAGGCGTCTTCGAGTAATCAGGTAACATACATAAAAAAAAGATTCCAACGAATTGTTAACCTTCTCCTTTTTTGAAGTCGGTTAAAAATCTCATAAAACAAGAGAGGCAGCCCTAAGTTTGTCATACGTTTTACGACACAACATTATACCTTTCTAAACGGTTAAACACGCCTGTCTAAACTATATCATTATATTCCTAATAGCACTCGTTTATGTACTTAATTAGTAGTTTAATTCCATTATGAATACATTACCGCGTAATGACAGCATAGGATTGTTTATATGAAAGTAGTTCAAGCTGGTACATGAGTACATAACCACTTCATAAGTTAATATGTGATAAATGCATCAGTGGTGAAGGCTCTATAAAAAACGTTTTTTCGGCTTACATTAATTCAATATTGTTATAAAAGTACAATATTTTAATAAATTAAGGATTGATAAAGCCAAAATCGCGTTTTATACTCAACGGTAATATGCGTTACGATTGCTGTGCTGAGGTCTCGTGTTCGATCTCTGGGTCGGATAAAGAGAATCGGCGAAAAGAGGGTACTGGTATACCTCTAATTCTTCGGGGATTACAGGCGTGAGTGTATATGTATGTATACTGTAAGTTATATAGAAAAATATTCTACGATTTTTGTCCAGAGTAAACCAAAGACATATACAATAGCAGCGATAGCCTAGTTGGTTGCGGTACGGACTGTCAAGACGAAAGTCGTATGTTCGAAACCCAAACGGCATTCACCTCTTGACTTTTCTAAAGTTACGTGTGTATTCATTGTTAATTATCGCTTGCTTTAACGGTGAAGGAAAACATCGTGAGAAAACCTGCACACCTGAGATATCTCATAAGAATTTCGAAGGTATTTGAAGTCTACCAACCCGCATGTTTAATACAGGGCTAGTATTATTAAACCAAAGACTTATTTAAGCACCAAGAAACAGTAACCATTGGCAATAAAAGCACCTTGCACCAGTTCCAGTAACGTGTTACTGTCGAGGGCGAGGCGCATGCTCAAAGATCGTGCGCCAATCTGCATACAGAGCTTATTAAATGCACCTGTTGGTACTGATTCTAAGTCCATTGCTAGTTATCATTGCATTAATTGAATTTTATACGTAACTTTTCCCGCTACGTCCGTGTTGAATGATTTTATGTACGCATTTTTTAAACAACGACACGCCCAAGTATGACAAAATTACCAAAAAGCTAAAAAAATTATGTTGAGGCCATCGCTACTAAACGTCACAGGAACATCCGCTGGGTCAATCTGAAGATTGCCCGAAAATTTCATAAAAATCGTTTAAGCCGTTTTGGAGTTCTGCGACCACGAACATATGGATGTTGTATTTTATAGATAGATTTAGGTTTCATAATTTTTTATCTACTGATAAAAGTTTTTTAAAATTAAAGGGACAAGGAAAAAGTAATGCTGTTTATAAAATGTATTAACACTGTGGTTTAGTTAAATTATTTATTATCGCAATTATCTTAATGCAGCTTAATTAACTTTATTTTAAACTGTTTCATGTAAAATGTTGTAATAAATTATATTAATTGGGTAATTATATATGACATTTACAAGTTCAATTAATATTATTTAACGTAGAGCAAAAATAGTTTTTGGTGTGATAAACATCATTTTTCGTGGTTTAGTCATTAGTCATCATTTAGTTTTTTTTATATTATACTCTATAATCAAAATCCTGGACCCACACTAGTTCAAGCGTATATAGTGTTATTTTTTAGTGCCTCGATAGGGGGATGAGCAGACGGGCCACCTGATGGTAAGTAGTCACGGACGCACATAGACTTCTGCAATACCAGGGCACAGCAAAGCCGCTGCGTACGGTTGGTAATCAAGAACTACGAAAGTATATGATCCCACAACACCGAGATCTGATACACATATTTTTGGATCACACAAACATTTGTCTAGATACGAGTATCGAACTCGCGACCTCTACCTTTACATGTCCGTTGTGCCACGCAGGTACATGTCAAATAGTTTTAATACCCCTCATTCGTTAATTTTACAAACAGGTATACTTAGTTGCAACCACAGCTAGTCTAAAATAAATCTAGTTATTCAAGCTACACTGTTAATATTTTAATTAATTAATTTCATAACTATTTGTCAATGTAGAATTTATATAGACCCAGATTTTTGACTTGTTATGCAGCGACATGTAAAACTAGATTGAGGTCTCAAGGCAAATAGAGGCTTAAATAAGTAATAGTAGTTAGACATAGTTAGGGCCCCATTATATTTGATTACCTTCTCTAGGTATACTTACTAATAAGAAATAGGATTTAGTCCATTACTCTGATCGAATGCGTGCTGGTATAGTTTCCAAATTCATATATAAAATTCTAAGGTGTGTAAACAATGTTTTATTCAATATTAAAGCAAGTTTGGTCGAGGGTCTATAGTTGGGGTACCATGTTTCGCCGTTTTGCGGCGTTCTCATCTGATACTTCGGCTACTTGATACTCTACCTGCACGGCACTGCGCATCATCAGGTACAGTGTGGCACTTTGACGTGTTAAAAAATGTTCTACTGAAGTCTTGAATTCAGAAGGTGGACTATCAGATTATCGTGAATATCGGAGGACCGATAATCGAGAGCATTTTGCAACTACAATCCGTTGCATAATTATCAATACATACAATTTCACCTATTGCATCATTATAATTGAAGCAGATTGTAAACCGATGACATTGAACATAATTATTTTGGACTAGTTATTTGAGTAGAGGTTGCCAAAGATGCCGATTCTAAAAGTTGTTGATAATGCCTAAGCTCGGATAACATCGACTTTGACTTTCATGATGCTTTAGTCAAAAAAGGCAAGCTAATCAAACATTTCAGTCCCTGAATGAAGTGTTTTGTGGAGCATTATGAATGTAATTACTATTTTCAATCATCATTTAATGACATAACTTTGTTTTAATCATTTAATCCCATCTATTTATGTCTACTATTTTCAATATTATACTATTTCTATTGTCATGCTCACTCTATTTTAATGAATGTCGTGTATATCTTTAATTGATATTCGTAACTATACTTATACTATGTTTAATAATAATTAAATGTAATTTTTAAACATTGTTGATGGACCTTATTTAATTATGGACGGCACTGCGCTTACCATCTCGTACAGTGTGGTGACTTTGCCGCTCCAGAATAACAAAAAATTAAGCTAAATCGCTTTAGCTTATACATCTAGCTGGAATTGCACATAGTCTTCGACCGCGAAGAAGACATTGGCATGAATGAAATAAATAAATATTTACGCCCAACAGTCGCACACATAGTTCTGACCATATACGAGTCTTGTGTTGTGAGTATCGGGAACTACAAGAGACTTTCGATCTCACAGCCCTTTTCGACCACACAAATATTTTTTCTGGTGTTCGTGGTTCTAGTAAAGCCGATTACTGCCTCGCCAAGGCACAGAGGCTTTCATCATTCAGTTATTGGATAAGATAATAATTATCTTTTGTGTTTTTTCTATGCCCATTCTCGTCTACGTTTCAGGGATATGATCACTGACATAGAAGAATAATAGAAGAGAAGAAGAAAAATAGAAGCACAGTAAGCATCAAGGCTTCTCAACGTTTGACGGCGTGTGCCTTATTAAGTATATCTCTGAACAAAATACCCAATGTTGAAATCAAATCAAAGTTCTTCATGTAAGTAAATGCATCCAACCGAAGTGACAATATTCAGGACAATTGAGTAGAGGAACCATCAATAGATGGACAAGGTCCGTAACTGAGTGGGCAAGTGACACCTTCACGTGGCCATAGCCAAGGTCACTGGATAGATCACTAGCCCACTGGTCAAGAGATGCAAGTTACCCAGGAGTAATGGCGTGTATTACAGAAGACCTATCAGGGTAGGCAAAATTACGTATTTACAAATAAATCAAGTATTTATTAAGTAACAAAGTTTTACTAGTCCAAATTGCAGACTGAAGATCATGATTTTGCATTGAGACATTAAAAACAAATCGGCGCCGTGACCTCAAAATTACTAGAGCAGACATCATAAAGTAATTACATTTGTTTTGGCGATGTTTAAGTGTGTAATTCATCGCGTTATAGACGCTCTTTAGTTTAATTAAGATATATTTATAAGTTAATTATTGACTGCCTCGGTGGAGCAGTTGTAATTGCGCATGCGTTACAAATGCTGGGATTTCGGGTTTGATCCTCGGGTCAGGTAAAAATTATATTGAGTTTTTCTATCACGAAATACTCAGTATCAGCTCGGAGTCTGGAATTGTGCCCAATATGGCAATATGGCTGCCTAGGTGACGCAGTTATAATTGCGCATGCGTTACGACTGCTGTATTGAAGTCTCGAGTTTGATCCCCGGATCGGGTAAAGTGATATAGAGGTTATGGCGATAGACTCGCCCCCTATCACATATGGGACGGTAATAAGCTCGGCAAAATGTGATTGTACTGGTTACCTCTGCCCACCCCATCGGAAATTAGAGGCGTGATTGCGTATGTGTATGTATTAATTAATAAGTAGAAGAAATACGTTTTGTTACAATCTACATAAATAAAAATCAATGTAAGTATGTTTATCCTCTATGGACTCTACTCTCTCCTCTTTTTTAATCTATTCATCCGATTATAATAAAACTTTGGTAACTTGTTCTTAATACGCCCACGATAGCGTAGCGATATATATATTTACACTACTTATACCTATGTATAAGCTGATGGATAAGCAGCGATAGCCTAGTTGGTTGCGGTACGGACTGCCAAGACGAAAGTCGTATGTTCGAAACCCAATTGGCATACACCTCTGACTTTTCTAAAGTTATGTGTGTATTAAAATGTTAATTAACGCTTGCTTTAACGATGAAGGAAAACATCGTGAGGAAACCTGCATACCTGAGAATTCTTATAAGAATTTCGAAGGTATGTGAAGTCTACCAACCCGCATTAGGCCAGCGTGGTGGACTAAGGCCCAACCCCTCTCATTAGTAGAGGAGGCCCGTGCCCAGCAGTGGGACAATGTTTAATACAGGGCTAGTATTATTATTTTATGTGCGTTATAGACTTTGAAACCACTCAATCGATTTCAATGAAGTTTTGTGTATATGTGTGGTTATTCCAAATTAAAGATAGGATAGGTTTAGATCCGACAGATGGCGCTGTTGTCATGATCTGAATTTAGTTTTTCAACGAAAATTCGGTCCACAGAGAAGGCGGTTTATAGCAGGACAACGTCTGCCCGGGACCACTAGTATATAATAAATAGAGATAAAATGTTTTCAGCCCCAATTCACCATATGTTGCAATACATTATTCTGCGGAATGCGTTTTGCAAGCGCGCCCCGAAGGTAAGTGTCACCTAAGGAAACTTCGCAAACGATAAACAAATTGCTCTAATCAAATGACAATTTATATGCGTTAGAGGGCTTTCAACTGACCTTGTATCATTTTTAACGTTGCTTGGAAGTTATGGGTGTTATTGGATGATATGCAACTGTTTTTGTTTATTAAACATAAAAAAACATTAAAATTAAACATTTAACATTACGCGTGTGTGTAAAGAGTACGAATTCCATCTCACGATGTAAGTAGTATATTGTGAAGAGATAAAATGGCAAGAGACATAATATAAGGGAGGCCTATACCCAGCGGTGGGACCCTAAAGACTGTGGATGTTGGTGATGAATTCCAATAAACAAATGTGTTAATAAGTGGATTTTTTTGCAGGAAACCGTTGATGAAATTTATTTGATATAAAACTAATTTCACGCATTTAAAAGCTGTAAATTTTTCAAAACATCGAGACTAAAATTCAAAAAGAAACACGACTAAATCCGTAAAATTAGTTTAGTTCCAGAATAATTTGAATATTCGAAATGTCTATCTTAAAAAAGAATTATATTTGAATATTATATTAAATCATGTCTCATTTATTCCAGAGACCAAATGTAATTAGTGAAAAGAAAAATGTGAGAGTTTTTAGAGGACTATATTTTTTTTCCTTCTGGAATAGTAAAGATGACACGTTCATTAAATTTCTTAATGACTGAAAACATGACTGGCTAGAATTTTTCTCCATCCTCACTCGATTTCAACATATAACGTGACGCAATATATTCTAAATAATATAGATCAGCCCGGAATCCGTGATTAGCGTACTTTCTCCAGAAACTTTACCATTCACAACACGACGACACTTAGAAAGCAACTGATGATATTTTCACCCATGATCGATATATCAAGTGATACAGATCTGTGTTACATGCCAAGGTAACTAGAAGAAGGACCGTCAGATCGGAGAATTAAGCATGTCACCTTATTGTGCAGATGTATGCCACCGATGAACAGTAAATTTAAGTTTGGTAATGTAAATACAACTATTTGTGCCAATTCTGTTGTCACGAAATTCCTACCGAAGACCTAAAATCACTAATATTAAGTTAATTTTTTGTATCTATGTTTCATATTCTGAAATCGTCTAAAGTGTCTAAAACTATTTTGGTTTGATACGGTCTAAATAACTCAATTCTGTTCTTTCATCTTTTTCCTTGGTTCTTTATTTTTGACTTATTCAAGAACTTACAACACTCTTAATTCAATTTAGTAATGTTAAAATCAATTTTATTATGTAATGAAGTGTAAATTCATACCATACTGCAATATAGCTTTCTTAAAAACCAAGAGAAATAGACATCGTGGTATGAAAACTCTGAGAACCGGGAGTGCACTAACTCTTATACGTTGTAGTAAGAAACCAAATTTTTAGAGAATACGGACGCGATCTCACATCATTACTATAATTGACAGCCTCCATGGAGAAGCGGGCGAGTAGCCAGCTGTGAAACGAGAGGCCGTAGGTTTGATTCCCGCACCGAGACAAATGTTTGTCTGAGAGACATATATTTGTTTTCTGACACTAGGTGTCAGAGTAGTCAGAAGGCCGCAACACGGCCAAACATTGTACCCAAACTCTAGACCCACGACAAAAACCGTATGTTAACTGGCTGACCTCGGAACGCGACACACTTGCTGGGTTTTACACCCTGTCTACGGTGGTCGCTATCCGAGTGGATATGAATATCCTATCAACAGCAAACATTATCTAGGTCCGAGATTTGAACATGCAGCCTACCGCTTTACAGCCAGCTACTCGCTAGAGGAGGCTGTCAACATATATATCGTTTCCTCGTTGGAGTAAAATCAATGCGAAAAGTAATCAAGTCTAAAAATCCACGTAAATCACGATCCAATCTTCTAAATGACGCGGAAATGTAAATCCAAATTGGCTTTATGATTTCACAAAAACAATTGAGATAAATGTATTACTCATTAGACGGTGTATTTACATACAATGCGTGGATCCGTATCTTTATACAGTTACTGTATATTTAAATTGCTCTATACAACTGAGGATTGTTTATCTATCAATTATACAGGGCGTCCCACGTCTATACCACATGTAAAGTATTTTAAATATTGTATATAGAAAATTTTTACGACCAAAAAAGAGATGGAGAGACGAACTGGATGCATTCGAAAGACAATGGTGGAACATGACTGAAGACCGAATAAAATGGAAGAATAAAGGGGAGGCCTTTGCCCAGCAGTGGGACACAAAACAGGCTAGCTAAAAAAAAATATATATAGAAAATTTTACTGAACGAAGACTGCTTTATTAGCAACTGGCCAAATATTCCCGCTTCAGACAGGCGATTATTCAAAAACTCTGAATGCAGTTTAAACTGTTTTTAAAATCAAAATGATGTCTTCTTTCTGTACAATTTTACAACTCCTCTCTATATTTCTATTTGAATAATAGTGGCGGGATAAACTGCATGGTGGCGTAATTGTGATTGCGCATGCGTTACGACTGCTGTGTTATTGGGTTTTTCTATCCCGAAATGCCTGGAGTCTGGAAATGTGCCCGGTATGGCGATAGGCTCGCCCCCTACATCATTGGACGGTTATAAGCTCGGCAAAATGTGGGTGTACTAGTTATAACTAGTACACGCACATTTCGCCATTGCCAGAGGTGTACCTGTGCCTACCCCATCAGGGATTACATGCGTGAGTATATATGTATGTATGATAAACATAAGGAAGCATTCCGGGGGACTCGTTGTGCTTCACTGCTCTCTTGAGGCTAATTTTGATTTCGCGACTTTCCTCTTGGCAGTCAGTTTATTTATAAAAAATATGTAATCCATTTAGAAATGAATCCTCGTGTAAATTCGTGTTTCTCAACAATGCGGTGTGGGAAGTTGTTGCGGCCGCGTCTCTCACATCGCGTATCGAACGCTATTAACAACTTGTGCAACTAAATATGTATTTATATGCGTATTTCATAATTAGCTGGTTTTCGTTTGGACTCACAATAAGAGAGACGAGAAATTTTTCGTACAACAATCCAACAAAAAATTTTGTCAGGGGTCTAGAGTTGGGGTACGATATTTCAACGTGTTGCCTTCTGAGTACTCCGACACTACACCCTCGACCTCTTCTTCACCTTCTTGCCCATCGCGTAGTGTGAAGAAGCAGGCCGGCATGATTGTGTTGAGTAGTGATAGACAGTGTCTCTCGCTACTCGATACTCTAAATGGACCACACTACGCTTACCATCATGTGCAGTGTGGTCACTTTGCCGTAATAAAAAAAACTTGTCTAGAGGTA
Organism: Laothoe populi; assembly: GCA_905220505.1. Lineage (NCBI taxonomy): Eukaryota > Metazoa > Arthropoda > Insecta > Lepidoptera > Sphingidae > Laothoe > Laothoe populi. The sequence continues at coordinate 1,159,821 of HG992155.1, read as the reverse complement.
GAATTTCAATCATCGCGTACAGCGACAGACATAAATAAGCGATCATTCAAAACATCTATTCAGTAAATAGGCAACTAGAATCAAAATGACCTTTGCCTCTTCTCACCATAGTTCACTACCTCTTTGACCGCTACTTATGCCTAACAGTGGGATGAATGGCCTTTATTTTTGTATGCCATTTGCCTCGGTTCTATATTGAATACAATATCAATTACCTGTGCTAGAACATCATCAATCCAAACCCACTTTTCGCCAAATTTATTATGGTTCCATAATGTAATAGGGGGCGAGTCTATCGCCATACCGGGCACAGATTCCAGACTCCAGGCTTATACTGAGTATTTCTAAATAGAAAAACCCACTATCACTTTCCCCGACCCGGCAATTGAACCCGAGACCTCAGCACAGCTGTCAGTTTGCGCAATTACAACTGCGCCACCGAGGCAGTCAATCCATTTCAATACTGGACCGACATTCTGCCTTTGTTTTATAGAAGGCCAGATACCACGTGGATAGTTAAGTGGTTTCCATGGCATATAAACGTCACTACCCGGGGTGTAATGAGATGCTTATTATTCAGAGGAGACGGTCACGAGCAAGTGATGGTGAAAAGACAATGGTCTAGTTTTACTTTCCATTAGTTCGCTTTTTGCATGTATAATGACTTTATAATACACTACGAGCTCTAAACGAATGTAGATGAATATCAGCTCATACATTTAAAATAGCTATTCGAAAATAATAATAAGAATTTACACACTCACGCAATAATCTCCGAAGGTGTAGGCAGAGGTGTATCCAGTACACCCACTTTTCGCCGAATTTATTATAGTCCTATGATGTGATAAGGGGCGAGCCTATCACCATACTGGGCTCAATTCGAGATCCGGGCTGATACTGAGTATTTCTAAATAGAAAACCCCAATTTTACCCGACCCGGGGATCGAACCCGAGACGTCAGCACAGCAGTCGTAACGCATGCGCAATTACAACTGCGCCACCGAGGCATAATAATAATATGTGCGGGTTAAAAAATAGTCCTGACCCCACATTTAAACCTATATCGAGGGTATCAAAAACTTCGAGAAACTCCGGCCCCATTATACCCAGACCCGAAACATTTTTGGATCACACAAACATTTTTTTTTGGTATGGCAATACTACTGCTTTCGATAATTTTCTTAAAGTTGAAAGGATTTAATTCAGCGTTTATTGAGACGATATATATTTGAGAGAAAACTGTTCAATGAGTTATAATAAACGCTTTCGTTTTTAAACCATTTTATTTTGAGTTTTTAAATCTATTATAGTTACACTTCTCATGAAATAGAAATAAACCACATACGACGGTCATTGTCGCACAAATAATGATCTTTGATCTCTGAAGTCAAGGGTAATGTGGACATTTTGAAATTACAACTCATTTATTATATTAAAAGTCATTGCCAGCAAATTGACCTGTCATTTACAAACCCATTATTTCAGTTAATATTTATTTTAATGATAACTTGATTGTTAACTTTATTACTACTTGAATTATAGAAGGACAGCGTTTTTATGTCATTTACAGGTAGAAATCGCTTTCTCTATCAAGTGACACATGTGACGTCACACCTTATGTTGCGCCATTATAGTACAAGCACGCGAGTGAGATAACAAGATATTCCACTATGCACGAATTCTTTCTCTTACCTTATTTGTTATACTAATTATTGCGTCATTAATCCATTTAGATGCTGTGTTTACACAAAGAATTCGTTGTTATTTTTTGCTGTTATAAATTACATTATCAAATAAAATTTAATATACACTAGCCTTATAATTATTAGATCACTAAAACATTATTTCTAAATGTATATCATTTGAAAATACAGATTTTCTAACATTTTAAGTAACAGATGCCGGAATTAAAAACTCATCGCAAGAAAAAAGAACAAAAAAAGCTTTTCTTTCGGTAATAGTCATTATTAATAACAATTAAATTAAATTCCACCAGATATTAAACTTTCTTTAACAACAACATCCTATGTGACCTTTATAGAGCGATAAATTAAATGGATTCTAATTGATACAAATGGTCAAACAATAATACTAAACCATAACAATAGAACATCCGCTAGTTTCTTTCGTTAAGGTACGCTACCGAACTTTGCAGTTATTACTAAAAATGCTATTTTAGGCAACAATACCGTCGTAATGAGATTTTTTACACCGAACCATGAGACACGTATCTACTATGTAACACAGTTTTTCGACAAAAACTGTCTCCACACTAAGCTGCTGAAGAGGAAACGATACCTTAATTTTTTTTTATTGCCCACAAACGAATTTTAGTTTCAGCCTAATTGTAGAAACAGACGTATCTATTTATAGCATAGTATTGGACAGACCTCGTAAAGGTCGCAAGAACCCGCTGGATGCAGGCCCCTTCGCTTCTGCTCGAAATCTTTAGGGAGGGTTATGTTCAGCAATGGACGTCCAAAGGCTGAAGAAAAAAAGTATTGAAGCTCAAATGGACATGCGAGCAGTGTCATAACGCTTGCAGTAGGCGACTAAAGCCTGTCGCGTCTTACGTGTTCGGAACACCCCATTTACTTTCACTTTTCGGCCTTGAACGCACCCGGTTCTATTCGGTTCAAGATTAACAAAGCGGTCAATTTAAATGAACGACCTCTTGGCTTCAAATTGCTTTTGATGATGATAAATAATTAATAATAATCTGGCTCACGAGGTTGTTAACATGTGGGATGATGACTCGGTCAAAATCCAGATCCAAAAGGAGATATTATTGGAAATGGTGCGCAATGTAAGAAGGTCCACTTTGGAGTGGCTTGGATCCTAGACATCGCCATAAGAACGTGCAGATTTTTATATTTTTAAATATATTGTTTAATAAAAATGTAAAAAGGCAACCTAATTACATAGTCCTGACCCCACGGACAAACGTATCGTGGGTATTACGAAGTAATACAACAACACAAAGATCCGAAAAACATTTGTGTAGCACCTGAGTGGCCTAGTGAAACCGGTATGGTCGTGGGTTCAGATACTAAGTGTATTGGGACCAATCAAAAAGTGATTTCAAAATAAGACGATCTACGCACCGACAACCACCAATATTTGGATCTGGGTGTTGTGAGATAAATAAATACACCCTTAGTCACACTAAGCGTGTGACCCCACACTAGGTCAAATCGTGGATATCAAGAACTACGAGGGACGATCCCACAACTCCCGGACCCGAAACAAATATCTATCTGCATCTCAACCATTTGTCTCGGGAATCGAACACGGGCTCTCGTTTCACAGACGCCTGCTGCGACACGGAGGCTGTGGGATTAAAAGTCTCTCGTAGTTTCTGATACCTACAACATATGATATAATAAATCATACTATAATGAGGATATAAGTGTTATTTATCTTTGCTTAGTCCTTCAAGAATAAAATCATGTTTCAATGGTCAGTTACTGTATATTTCTGAGTTTTAGTTTAAAGATCTGATAATTATACTATACTGAATGCAATTAATCACACATTAATCATAAATAATTAAAAAGCGATAAACCTGTTAAGTGATTAATAAAACCTTGTTTAACCGCCTGATCTCCAAGACACTTGCATGCACATGACAAGGGCATATGTTCTGGACACGCAAACGCATGGAATTTCATGGTAATTATTGTTATTAAAGTTATTGGAGGTCACAGTCACATGTTTCCACATATTTATATTATAAATAAATATACGCACTCACGCCTATAATCCCCGAAGGTGTAAAGTTGTTACCAGTACACCCACATTTTGCCGAGCTTATTAGCGTTCCATTTTGGTAAGTGGTAGAGCCACGCTGTAGACATATTTGTCTACAGCATGAATGGGCCGGCTCGACCGGGGCAGTACCACTGTCTCACAGAAAACCAACGTAAAGTGACAGTTTACTGTCGCGTTTCGTATGGTAAGTGAGATATCCGGAGGCCCAGATTCCCCCTTCCCTTCCCTAATCCCTATTCCTGTCCTTTAAGGCCGACAGCGCATACATGATACTTTCGGTATTGTGGATGTTCATGGGCGGTGGAGATCACTTAACATCAGGCGACCCACTGGCTCGTTTGTCGGACTATGAAATAAAAAAAATAAAAATTACCGTCCCGGTCAGTTACTTTTTAATGGGTAATATGTTTCCTAAAAGTGACCATCTCAAAACAAACAAAATTGAAACCGGCCTTTTGACAGCCTCTGAGCTGCAGTGGGAGAGATGCCGGCTGAGAAACGAGAGGCTGTGGGTTTGATTCCCGCACCATAAATGTTTTTGTGACATTCAGATACATATTTGTTTCGGGTTTGGGTGTTGTGGACAATAGCCTAGTAAAAAGTTTTTTAATTCATAAAAAGTACTGACTTCAATAAAAAACAAATTATGCGTCACCATAATCTTGAGGGTGCCCTTGATTTTTCTGAGATCCCATCATCAGATCCTGACTTGGTGCCAATGGGACCACCTAGGAAGTATACACTTTTAAACAAAAAAAGAATTTCTCGAATCGGTCCAGGCGTCTTCGAGTAACCGGGGAACAAACATAAAAAAAAGATTCCGACGAATTGTTAAGCTCCTCCTTTTTTTGAAATCGGATAAAAATACATCGAGAAAATCCAAGTACATTCAGAGTTTAATGACACTCACCTGTTGGTATACGAAGATCTATGATTGGTCAGTTTTTGGCGCGGAACACAAACGGGCCAATCATATACAGAAATCGACGCATAGCGAAGAGTGCACTTGTGTCGGTGAATACGGCCGACTGTATTGCTAAACTGGTTTCGATGCAGTCGGGGTCAAGATACAAGTGTAGTGTGCGTAGTGAAAGTATAGCCTAAGATCTGTCTGCGTCTTCTGCTAAGATTACCATGCATTTAGCATGGTAATGACTTTATTATGAATCTAGAATTGATCTACGATACTATTGATATTCTGGGGCGTGATTTAAATTTTACATTTGGAAAGGCTTATAGGATCCTAAATGACTCAAAAAAAGACTAAGACTGCCTCAGTGACGCAGTAGTAATTACGCATGCGTTACGACTGCTGTGCTGAGGTCTCGGGTTCGATCCCCGGGTCGGGTAAAGTGATATTGGGTTTTCCATCTAGAAATTCTCAGTATTAGCGTGGAGTCTGGAATCTGTGCCCGGTATGGCGATAGGCTCGCCTCCTATCACATTATCGGACCGAAATTCGGCGAAAAGTAGGTCTACTGGTACTGCCTACCCCTTGGGGGATTACAGGCCTGAGTGTATATGTATGTATGTAAAAGACTCCTTAGTTTATTACTTAGTTTAATTTATTTTCTAAAATGTAGTAAGTTATTGCCTTCAATAACTTACTACATTTTAGAAAATAAATTAGAATATTTCTAACAATATGAATGAATCGAATTGCAAAGTAAAATCATGTGCGAATCGAGTATGCATCGTATGCGGAAGATCGCATTGTGACATGCAAATTGGGCGAAAGTTTGGTTTATTGTCTAGCAAAAAATATATTTCATGGTCTTGCAGCGGAATATGATACCCCGGTATGACAATGGCAAATGTACATTAGGTACTTCATCGTAATTAGATTACTTCACTCGGCGGCGCAGTTATAATTGCGCTTGCGTTGCAACTGCTGTGCTGAGGGTTCAATCCCCGGGTCTGATAAAGTGATATTGGATTTTACTATTAAGAATTACTCAGTATCAGAGTGGAGTTTGGTATGGCGATAGGCTAGCCCGCTATCATATTATGGGTCCCTAATAAATTCGGCGAAATGTGGGTGTACTGGTTACAGCTCTACCCACCTGTTCGGGGATTACAGGCATGAGTGTATACGTACTAGGTGAATGTAGTGATTATTAGAAAAATTATATTTTTTCCAATTTCATAGTGTTTAACTACTTGTAATGGAATGAAAGTCGTTTATTAGTTATGTAGACAATTACATAACTCTTATAATAAGTCAATAAAAAGAGAAAGATACAGGAAAGCATATAAACTTTACAGAAATCATTAGCATCGCCAATACACTGGATACTACACTGAATTTGTTATGTTTTTATAATTTGATTGATCAAAGACGTAGTCCGATATTGTCGCTTTTATAAAATAATACAAAAAACTTTATTGATCATGTAGGCATATAAAAGGCACTTATGACAGGACAAAACACAAATGGAAATTCACCATACGGAGTGAATAATAATGGTTAACGGTATGGGAACTTAGAAACAAACGTCAAGGGATGGTAGACAAGGATATAGCGACAGGCTTGGGCAAGGAGAAAAAAGGAAGACTGGAAAATGATATAGAATGAATCCTCAATATACTATGCTTTTGGCCATGGGTAAATGACCCATATACCCCGACACGTCGTATAACGTCGTCCCTTGGCCCTTGCTGAAAATCAGTGTCAGGTGGGCCCTCCCACCTGGCGGACGCTGAGCCTGTGGCCTTTTTGGTCATGCTTTGGACACGGGTGGCTGAGGCGCATAAGTATGCCGGGAGACTTTTTTATTTTTTTAATTGTGTACCTGTAGCCCTTAAAGTTTTTTTTTAAATTTGTTTTATGTACTCATCGTTTATTGCCACCTGGTCTGGTGATTATGGCCAAATAAATGATTTTCTTTCTTTCTTTCTATAATTATAATACATTATGCAATCTGAAGCAATATCCATAATAATCCATCTCAGGCCTTAAAATTGCTAAGTGTGACGTGGTGCATGTATTGATCCTCATGCAGGTTACTGTATGAATTGTACACACTAATAAGGAACCAGAATCCAAGTTATATGTAAAAATCAACACTTTAAACGGTTCAATAACTTTTTATGAAGCAGAGCGTGAATGTGTTATGCAACGATGTTCGCGTGACACGCGACGATGCGATGCGGCTCATTCATATCTTCCTGGTAATGTTTTATAATCACTGTTAGGTATAGACAACATCAGCGACCTGCACTAAAGAGTGTACACGTTTCTAGACTTTAGCGATTTGTATACACGGTCGAAACGTCAGGAAATAAATAGATATTGTATACTTTAATATGCGATGAAGACCCGTTCTCCGAAATATTGATGTCTGGCAATATGCCCAATGCAAATAGGGTTGTGCGGGCCACATCTATCGTATGTTTGACGAGTGGGACATACCGAGCCGAAGATGAAGGGAAGAATTGGATTCGTATTATAAAGACTAATTTAGAAAAGCACTCGATAGGGATCAATGGAAGGAAGTTCATGTTCCACAATTGCTCTGCAGTGAGATATATAAGACACGTTCTTTGATTTGCTAGTTGAGTACACTGCTGTCAAAATTCGTCTGCGTAAACTGAGACTGGAGAGTGAAGAGGATTTAAAAAAGTAATATATGTCCGTCCTCGATTTCATAGGTAATCTCATACTAAACCTTATCAAAATCGGTTCATTGATTTTATTTTACCCCTTTAGGGGTGACATTTTTGAAAATACTTTTTTAGTCGATGCTTACAATATAAAAAGCATTAACTGCCATAATTTCAATTTCAGTTTGTAGCCCCAGCGGCTTAGGCCAGGGCCAGGCCAATTAGTGAGTCAGGACAAGTAGTTATATATGTATAGATAGATAGATATATATACCCAACAGTCGCACAGAATTCTGACTCTATTCTGAAGAAATCGAAAAAGTCATAATACTCAAACTCGAAACAAATCGTTGTGAAAAGAACAAATGTTCGACAAGAGCCAAACATTACCGATTATTTGAATGCGCTAATTCTGGAACTACCAGTCCGATAACCTATTTATTAGCATCACGTCACGACCCATAGGAACGGTGCAAATAGCTGCCATTGGCAACGCGAGCAACAGCTAGTGTATTACAAAAATACCAAAGAAGACTCATTGAAGTAAGTCGTACTGAAATGTCATTCTTTGTCTTTATTAGTTCTTCATATCTTTATTGGTTGTCTTTCAAAGTAATAATATGAAGGCGTGAAGCAACGTGGGGTAATGTATGACTTCATATGTATAAAAGTAATTTAAGATGTAAGATCTTAATAGGTTTGTTAAATAAATTTTGTATTTCATGCGTTACTGTGTGTATATGTATTTATATACAGATAATGATTGTGTGTGGCGCCATTGATTTATTAAGTTAGCTTTTAGTTCACCACGCTAGCCTATGCGGGTTGGACTTCAAATATCTTTAACAATTATCAGATTTACTTACGATGTTTCACCGTTAATGCAAGGGATGATTAACAATGCATAAATTCATATAATTCTCGAAGAAGTAGGCAGTGTAATCAATACACCCTCATTTCGCTGACCTTATTCCATGATGTGATAGGCGTACCGCCATACCGGGCACAGTTCCAGACTCTAGGCTGATACTATTTCTTGACATAAAACCTCAATACAACTTTTATCCAACGCGGAAATCGGACCCGAGACTTCAGGTCAACAGTCGTACCGTGATCACAAAAACAACTGTGTTTTTTTTTTAGTGCCTTGATAGGCAGACGAGCAGACGGGCCACCTGATGGTAAGTAGTCACCGCCGCCCATAGACTTCTGCAATGCCAGGGCACAGCAAAGCCGCTGCCTACCGTTCACCAAGGCATGAGGCAATTAACAATATAAATTGATAACTTCGAAAATTGAATTTGTCATTTGCGCTAATGACTATCTATGACTTTCGCCTGGGCAATCCGTAGCATTCCCAAATAAATACCCTCTCACTGCCTCAGATGATAAGGAAGTGTAGAGTCAACAATATTTTTAAATAAAATAAACTCTGTCTCGTGACAAATCAATAAATAAAAACATCAGATGCAAACCAACCGCATTCCTATACGAAATGACTAAGGTCAATGCAATTGCACGCCATCATTCCGTACTATGATGGCAAACAAAATGTTAAATGATGACCACATCTAAAGAAACCAATAAGTAACCGTTGCCAATCTCCATTCCTTTCCTTAAAAGTAGAACAAACACCCATGATTATTTTGTATTTCGGGATACACGCGATGAAAATAAATTATTTTTGTCGGCCTCGGCTACAAGTAATTATAATACCAGCCCTTTATTAAACTTGTATCAGTCCTAGGTAAGAACCACCTCTATTATTTATCTCTTTCCTATATAATTAGGTTTTAGTCCAACACTCCGGCATAATGCGGGTTGGTAGAGTTCACATACCTTTGGAATTCTGATGAGTATTCTCAGATATGCAGTTTTTCTCACGTTGTTTTCATTTATCGTTAAAGCAAGTGATAATTAATAATAAATAACTTTAGAAGTAAACTTTAGAACTTTAAAGTAGAGTCTGGTTTCGAACCTATGACTTTCCTCTTGACAGTCCGGACCACTCCAAAGACTATCACTGCATAGCTATAAAAAAAGTAGCAATGATCTTTTTGATACCGTACATAGACCTTAAGACAATTTAGCGTCTATATAAAAATAAACTATTCAAAGGCTATATACATCTCTTGAATTCAAATTCCAAGAAATTTCATCAAAACCTGTGTAATAATTTTAGATACAAAATATGGTTTGTAATTATGTACATAAATACTCGGTTTACCTTGTGCGAAGCTTGTTTTGATGTAGGTTACTTACATTGAAGACTCGTTTAATTCAACTGTTGGTTGGTACTTACCTGTAACAAAAAAGATGTTTTAATTCACAAAATAATATCAATGACGTCTTATTCCCGAAAGATCAGATCTGAAATTAGTACAACCATGATTCATTCTGATTTCAATCCCATGATGTGATAGAGCCTACATGGGGCACAAACACCAATAGAAACTTCAGTGTGATTTTTTAACTGGAAAATTCAATTTTTACCTAGGATTTGAATTCAGGACTTCTCCGGTTTCTCGGCCTATGCCACGGCACCAATGAGGTGATTTAAAAATCATGTTTAAAATTATTATAAGTAGCTAAACATAATGAATCAATGAATATTAACTAGTTTCATTAATTTTTTTTTATTGATTTATTTGAATGTTTTAGAATAGATCTGTATTAAACATCTTCTACCAATGAGAGGGGTTAGGCCTTATGATATTCAATTATTTTAAAGACAATTCCTTTTTTGCTGTTTTTTTTTATTTAATAACTCAAGAACTAAGAGTAACTAACTGAATCACACACACATTAAACTAAGAGTAAGGGTCACACGTATGGCCTCTCATCTGATCACAAAGGCTTTTCCCAACTACGCCACAAATACTAACGTAGAATATACACTTGACATTCAGCTAAATTGGAATATTTATTGTAAAACACACACACACACACTCATGCCTATAATCCCCGAAGGGATAGGCAGAGGTGTAACCAGTACACCCACATTTTTCCGAAATTTCGGCCGAATTTCGGTCCCATAATGTGATAGGGGGTGAGCCTATCGCCATACCGGGCACAGATTCCAGACTCCGGGCTAATACTGAGAATTTCTAGATAGATAAAACCCAATACCACTTTACCCGACCCGGGGATCGAACCAGAGACATCAGCACAGCAGCAGTCGTAACGCATGCGCATTTACAACTGCGCCACCGAGGCAGTCTTTGTGTCAGTATTGTAAAACAAACAAATATATCCTCGTCTAACACTTCTTCACACGAGAAAAAGCTATAAGGACGTAAAAACATTTCATAACTGCAAATAAACCTACATTTTAATTATATTTGCGAGACATGTGAATTTTAATATTATCTATTGTGATGCCGCGGTATCACAACATATAATGGGGCGATAATTAGAGGCGTTAAAATGCGTGAAATGCATGCAATTATTGTTGCACTAACCGCTCGTTGCTTATGACACAAGTACTTAGGTCAGGGGAACAGCGATAAGCGATAAACAGGAGTGATAGATTGGTTATAAAAGCACATGATAACGAAACATTGACACAAATTGACTGTCTCGGTGGCGCAGTTGTAATTGCGCATGCGTTACGACTGCTGCTCTGCTGAGGTCCCGGGTTCGATCCCCGGGTCGGGTAAAGTGATATTGGGTTTTTTATCGTAAAATTCTCAGTATTAGCTCGGAGTCTGGAACTGCGCCCGGTATGGCGATAGGCTCGCCCCTTATCACATTATGGTACCGAAATTCGGCGATAAGTGAGTGTACTAACTACACCTCTGACTACCCCTTCGGGGATTACAGGCGTGAGTGTATATGTGTATGTTTGTTGATTTGGGATAAATAATATACTAACAGTCGTTCGCATAGTCCTTATACACTAGGACGAATCTGTATCAGAGTGTCCCATATCCGAAATCAATAGTTGCGGATCATAAAAACTTTTGTCGCAGTGCAGGGACTAATAGTCCCAAGTGCCATGAATTTGAAACTATAATTACAGAGGATAGATTAAATAAAAACATAATTTTCAAAAATGTTATATGTTAAACCAGGCTTATCTAGTTCATTTTGTTTATGATTTCAATTCACATAATTTGTATTAAGCAACAAATCTGTAACACAGATCTTTGTTTTGTAAAATTCCCAAATAAATTAGTGACATTGTTGTTCGAATATGTATTGTGTTTTAATTAAATATTCTAGATGCTTCCAAAACTCCCAGAAACATATTATTTCGACAACAGAATGTAGGCTTCGTGTCTTTTGCAACTGTTGGCGACAGTCGAGCCCGCTTACGATATGACCACAGCTTTAGTATTTAAGGACCGATTGCAAAATGACCTTCCACTCTCGCATTCAGTGTTCGGTGAAATATAATATGGCTTTGTATGTTTCTGCGAAATTATTTCAAGTGCCTTCTGATAAAGCACTTTTGAAGTAGCGATATTCTAATGGCAAGGACCGTCACAAAAGATTTAAGTTTGAAATTAGCCCCATAGCAAGCACTTTAACTTTCCGAAGTTACGTGTGTATGCAGTGTGATGGATTTGCATTATTTAAAATTTCCTGAATTTCTAGGGTAATCTACAAAACCGCATAGGTCAGTGTGGAGGACTAAGGCCAAACTCCCGTCATTAGTAGAGAAAATCCGTGCCCAGCAATGGGACTGCATAACATAGAACAAATATTATGATTATTATCCGAAAATAAAACAACTTAATCTCATTCAATTGAAATTAACAACTGATTTTATCAAATAATTCTATCAATTTTAAATTCTTGAATTTTGTTTGTTTAGTTGTAGAGTTTGAAATATCTACGTGTTTTCTCATTGATACGAGTATCAACCGAGACCGACAACACGAGCTTTTCTAAACACAAAGCATTTGAAAGCCACTAAACGTGCCTGCGGTTAGGCTTCGGGTCATTGATTCATTAATCTGATTATAGAGTACGTCAACTTCGGACTGTGAGGCAACGAGATAGATTATAAAAAAAAATGAGACTTATGCACTCTAAAACATTACTCTCCTTCTGGAGTACTAGGGTAATAATAAATTTCGGAATTCAATCTAAATTAGGGATATGTGCTGTCATTAATCATGGAGATAGAAGATAAAACGTAATTTTATAAATTATCTATTTTTTTTATCCTGGTATAGCAAAGTGACCAGTCTGCACCTAACGGTAAGTGCAGTGCTGTCCAGTTAAAGTATCAAGTAGCGCGGGACAATCTATCCCTCGCTACTCAACACAATCATGCCGGCATGCTGTGTAGCTTCTTCACACTGCGACCCAGGATCATAGGAAGGAGGGAACACGTAGCTGGCAACTGTTCTACAGGTTGATGGCGCGGCAAAAATACGAATTTGCGATTTTTGACTTCTGGGAAAGATTTTATTATTTAGAATTAGCAAACTTAATGCCGGAGGCATTCTCCGCCAGTCAACCTGAAGTGGTGTAGATATTTTATGTTGAAACAAATAAATTATAAATACACGCAACCGTCCCACATAGTTACTCCACACTAGGTAAAATCTATATCCTGGGTATCAAGAACTACGAGGGACTACGTTCGCCCAACACCCAGACATAAAACCAATATTTTTGGGTAACATAAAAATTTGGTTTTGCGCAGGAATCGAAACCGCGACTTTTAGTTTCACAACCGGCTACTCGTCCGCCGTTCCACAGAGGCTGTCGAAATATGTAAACATTTTATTTTATTATAGCTTAGTTGAGAGTTGTTGAAATGGTAAGACAAAAGTCGTACGTTCGAAATCAGCCCAAATAGCACACACCTCTGAATTTTCATATATTTTGTATGTTCATATATTTTGACACAGCCGCCTCTTGCCATTGTTTCACGTATGATTCAATTAGCGACATTGTACGATGTTCACACTTATTACATACATTGGGTTGCGTAAGTGAAGGCTTCTGCAACTAGTTATCTACAGTATTTGAATATTTTATTTTTTATACAAATTATTAGTGTGTCAGTTTTTGAAATAAAACTAATTTTTACGGATTCTATCGCGGTTTATTAACTTTTTTATCCCGACGTTTCGAAAGCTTTACAGCCTTCATGGTCACGGGGCGGACTGAGTTGTATGTCGTCACGCAAGTATAGTGCAATGTTTCTACCCTCCATATAGTTATTTTTATTTTTTATTTGTTGTAGTCCGATCTACGCAGAAGGAGCTCACAGTGTCCTGAGGTCTGGCAGCTGGTCTTTTGGGTTCCGATTTCATTAAATGTATAATTGGATCCCAAGCTGGTGCTAGCTTCCAACCATCTTCTCTATTGAAATTTGGATGTTTTTTAATCTCAATAGCCTCGCGTATCATCCTAGGTAGGAATCGGTGTTCTTTGGCAAGGATATGTGGTTTGTCAAACCGAAGATAATGATTGGAACCTTCTTCAGAATGTTCAGCAACTGCAGACTTTGTGGAGCGTCGGTGTTTGACGTCAGCTATGTGTTCTTTTACGCGGGTCCCTATGTTTCTTTTAGTTTGACCGATGTATGAGAGCCCACAGTCACAATCTATTTTATATACGCCCGGTTCTTGCAGAGGTATATGACACTTGACAGATGGTAAGAATTGACTAATCTTCTTGGGCGGCTTAAAATTTTTTCGAAACGTCGGGATAAAAAAGTTAATAAACCGCGATAGAATCCGTAAAAATTAGTTTTATTTCAATGTATAACATTCGCGTAAACATAAGAAACCATTGTGTCAGTTTTTCTTAGAACTATAGAAGTACTGACTGACAATGTACCTGTCTTGAAATTTGTACGTGTGTGTGTACACCCGTATTCAAGAACAATACTTAAACGTTATCTTTATTTTTATTATTAAAAATACTCTCTACTAGATGACCCGTGCGAATACTTTGTATTTACTAACTTTAAAGTTTACAAAAAACACGCTCACACTTTTTATTTCACTTCCAAAAATCATCTATGCACGTTATCCTAAATTAACGATACAACAGATTAGTTGATTTTACTCTCAATAGATGGCGTTGTTAATTTTTCATATTTTTTAGCTAAACCTATATTTTACAGAACGTTGACTATTTTTCGTCAATGACTCATGAAGTTTGTTAAAAATTTTGGAAGTTACGGCGTTTCGACAAAAAAACACCTAGGAGAAATAATATATAGAGATACTAAATCAAATTTAAGAATGTAATAATATTGTTTAACAGTAAAAAACGGAACTAACGTTCTATTTCTGTGCACTACTAACTAAAAATGTTATTCACCTACCTAACAATGTTTACTCAAGCTTTCCCGGTAACCGCATTCCTGGTGTCGGGTCTAGTTACCGAGTTACAAAGCAACAGCTTACGTAAGGGAGAGTCGCTGACCGCGCGCATCCGGTCCGAAGGGCACAATGTAGAGCACCCACTCTACCGGCCACAAACATGTATTGGTACTTCATATATGTTTTTTTAAATGTTGTGTGGGTTAAAACAATGTTACAGTCGCGGATAAAATAATGAAGTAGACGATTTTCTAGTGCTTTAACTCCTAAGTGTAATTTTGGAGGGCAATCTAGATTAGAATCACTAACTGTGTTTATTTTATTTTTCCTTTGATTGTATTCCGTAATGTGTCTTTAATAAAAAAATATAGATTATACTAATGTTTAAAATAGACTTAACATGATTTATTTGGTAAAAAGAGGCAATAGCCTAATTATTTGATGATTAAAAAAGGTCTGATTTCTGATTGGATATTTTTGACTTTCAGTCTCAGAACACCCAGACCTAAAACAGTTTTATGTACCACTCAAACACATTTTTTCGGCGCAGGAATGGAAATCACAGATAGCTATATACTTGTCTATTCGGCCACGCAGGCTGTTGAGAATTTGCGGTGTAAGATTTAAGGGAAACCCAGCATTTTATAGGAATGCTGAAAGATAAATAGCATTATTCCACACATTGAAATAAGCAATCGTTAAGTGAATCATTTTTGTCAAGGGTCTAGAGTTTGTGTACGATGTTTGGCCATTTTGCGGCCTTCTGAGTACTCTGACACTAAACCCCTTGACCGCTTCTGCACCTTCTTTACCATGGTGTAGAGTGAAGAAGCAGGCTGGCATGATTATGTTGAGTACCGGGGGATGGATTGTCTCTCGCTACTCGATACTGCCATCAGGTACAGTGTGGTCACTTTGCCGTATCAGGATAAAAATAGCACAGCCACTAATTCGCACTATATTTTCTGATACTAATCAGCAAAGTGATGAACTTTTACTAAACCAATAAATTCATGATAACGTGTTGAAATCGTCAATGTAGGGAACTGATCCATTTTATTAATAATTTATTTATTCCATAAG
The DNA here is from genome assembly GCA_905220505.1 of Laothoe populi. Classification (NCBI taxonomy): domain Eukaryota; kingdom Metazoa; phylum Arthropoda; class Insecta; order Lepidoptera; family Sphingidae; genus Laothoe; species Laothoe populi. Next base: position 1,144,069 of record HG992155.1, on the reverse strand, counting down.
TCTTTACATGCTTAAAACTTACATGAGCATAAATAAGGAATACAAGCAATAGACAGTGTTTGTTGTTGAACTCCGGTGTCCAAAATAAGATTTAACTTGTGTTATGGACATCGATTGCTCACAATCACAATTGAACTCTTATTACTAGTAAATCCCGTGTGCGTACCTTTATTAGGTTATTGTTACTGTATAAGATTGATGCATACTGATATTTATGTATGTGTGTGTGTGTGAACCAAAAGTGTACTATTCATTAAGAAGGTTCTCTATTTCAGCATAGCTTTTTGTAAAAAGCCATTCCATTACTACACTTTTACTTATTTTAGTACTTCGATAACATAATAACACGGCGTCAGGCATCGCGTGGTTGGTAATAAGTTTCGCATAATTTACGCGAACGCTGGGAAGTTGTCAGAGCGATAAAATCCTCGTGAATTACATGGATTCATATTTTTGACTACGAGAAATTAATTATTTCTCGTTTTAAAAAATCCTCGTAATTGTTCTATAATAATCAGAGAAAATGATGTTTGTATACACATAAAAAAGGGAATTAAGAACATTTTTTAATATTTATTTCTTTTATGGTGGACATAAATTAGGGTTCGATTAACGAGCATCATATAGAAATGGCTGAATGGGTTTTAATGCACATGTTATTAACATATAGGTTATTAAAAGTACTTTATAAAAATTAAAACTATCCGTGCGGGGTCGGAAATAATAGCTAGTATACTTATTAGTTTAAAATAAGTTCTGTGTTACATAATTTACTTTAAGCTTGATATGCGGTTGAAAGATACCGATTTTTAGTTGATACGTGGATTAAGGCTATTAAATAGAAGTAAGACTCTATAATACTATGATTATAAAACAAGTGGATTAAAGACATTAAATGTTACATAAAACAGTTTTAATCCGTCGTGACTCAACAGTTAAGACATTTCTAAACCGTTTTAATATAAACTGACTGTCAGGCGGAAATTAATGTGTAAATATTAATTATTCTGCTATGATTAATTTGGCCAAACTAGGTCAGCCCAGTTGACTTTTGGAAATAGCAGTTCCGTTACGGGATGTGTGCCCAGAATTATTAATTTCTGGGCTAATTTAATATCTCATTACTAATTATCATATTCAGAAACGGGTCTTTATCGCCCAAATTGAAGTAGTTGTAATTGCGCCTGCGTTACAACTGCTGTGCTGAGTTCTCGGGTTTGATCCCCGGGTCGGGTAAAGTGATATTGGGGTTTTCTATTCAGAAATACTCAGTATTAGCCTGGAGTTTGGAATTGTGCTCGGTATGGCGACTATTTAACTATGAAAAAATACTTTAACAATTGACAAAATTAACTAAGATTGAAACAACACGCTCTAAGATAAGGACTCCGTATACCATTTTTATGATATCCTCATGTAAATCATGACAAAAACATATTTTGTATCTTTCCCACAACCCTATTTCGAAAGTAACAAAGCTTAAACCACATATTCGAAGAAATGATTTCAACGCGCTCGCATCGCATCCAGCTGAAAATCAGTGCTGTTTTTCAGCAGCGTATACTGAGCTGGTGCCCCTTCCACCGCACATGTTGCAGCAAAATAGCCAAATGTAACTAGATAGTATATAATTTTTTTTTGTTTGTGTATTGTGTGTGTGGAAAAATAAATGGTTTAAATGTTTAATCGTGGGCGTCAGTGGGCAATAGATTTAGATAAGTCGACAATTTGGTATACAAAGAAATTCATACAACATCGCACTCGCACGACCGACCTCAACCCATATTATGACAAGTGGTTATGTCATCACGTTTACACGCTTCATCCAGATATGAGAACGGTTTCACTTTTTTCACATAGCTATAAAATGTAGAAGATTCGGACGCCCGTGTTGGAGTGATGATTTTTTTATTTTCATTTGTCATTTGAACGTTGATACGAAAACGTAGCTAGATTACTTTTTCGTTGTCAAAATAGAACCAACATGAATAAGTTTTTTTTTGACAATATTTTGAATATTAGGTAATTATTTATTTATTTAAAACTTCATACACACAACATGTGCAAAGGCGGACTTAATGCCGTAGGCATTCTCTACCAGTCTACCTGTGGATGATGCAGAGACGAAACAATGTGTGTGTATATTAATCACGGAAAAGAAAATATTAACAAGAGTGTACTAGACAAGATTATATATATATATATATATAATTATATTGAGACCGGAAGTTTTATAATAGAAACATTTCACCACGTATTTTATATAGCAATTGAGTTAACAGATTCTTAGGAATTTCTTGGAAGCCGACGTTATTAAATCCCATATTCATTGATAATTCGTTTTTATTAATATTGCCTCTTCGCTCTAATGGCATCATGTAAATGACCTAAAGAGTCAGATAGATTTCGTAAAATCTGTGAAAAGCATGTGATATCTTCATGACATTGAAATGAAATAGTGATAGGAGGATTATAGTGAGTTTTAATAACTCTCTGAGACATAATGGACATAGCCAACTGAGAAACAATTGTCAAGGATTCCATACTGGTATCAGAATTGAATCAGCAGTTATAAGGTAGAACCCGGCGCTACTAATAATTTCAAATAATCCGTGAATGTATAATAAAATATTGCCCTCAATAAACATTTTGAAACTAATTAATAACATGATTCCAAAGTAGAGCGATTTCAAGAAACTAGCGCCTGTGCCGCTATTACCTATAAGCCTACGCCTTTGTGGCTCAGCGATCGAGTAGCTGGTTGTGAATGAAGAACCGCAGGTTCATTCCCCGTATCGGGACAAACATTTGTATGATCCAAAAATATTTGCTTTGGGTCTGATGTTGTGAGACCAAAAGTCTCTCGAAGTTCTTGGTATACCCACAACAAAGACTCACATCTCAGTGTGAGCTCAGAACTCAGTGTAAGACTGTTGAACATAATTATGTACGAAAAATTTAAAAGTCATCCGGAAAATTGGAATACTCTGGAATCACTGGAAGCTGTTTTGTATGTGATTTTGAGTAATACAGTATCGTTAACCCTAATCACACAAGCGAAGCTGCGGACTAAAGCCAGTACTAAATTAATTCACTGGGTTTAATATTCTTAACACTACACCAGTTGCTAAAAACTTATTCCAACACTAATTTGACATACAATAACTGCTAATCTTCTATCACACGACCTCGGCTGAATACGCAAACCATCGTGATACGTCAAAATATACCTTACTGCAACATTTGAAAACAATACACTTCGATTAATCTCAGCCGACCCCCTCCGTGTAATAGCATCGTAAATAAACATTGTGAAATTATATGATACATGGCTTTCCATCATTTGGTACAATGATTAATGATAGAACAGACATTTTAATGATTAAAATAATGCAATGATTCTGAGATTGGAATGATTACTCTTGATGTCTGGTGGATAGGTAAATTCAAAGTTATTAGTAAGGGGATATTAATGGGTTAAATAACTTTATTTTTGCAATTAAATAAGATATATATTAAGTTAATTAAAAGCATTTTTTTGTGATTTACCTAATGTCACTTACTTCCTTATATTAAATGAGTTAACCGCCGTACTCAGAGTCGCTAATGGACCATTAATTTATCCTTTAGTAATCATTTAAAAATGAAAGTTAATTAATACTCCATTAGCGATACAATTTTTTAAGGTTCTTTGCGGCAACATATAATTGCTACCGGTACAATTAAGTTCAACGCATTATGCATCCTTAAACGTGTTACAAGTGAAGTAAGGATCCCATTTTCTTTACTAGAGTGGCAGTTTCAAGATTTAATCATAAACTAATTGTTACTTAAAGCTAATTTAACTAAGGCCTCTGAGTGGGCAAATAAGACATTATTTTTTTATGGCACAAAGCCAAGCATATCAATTTTTATGATAGGAACATTTTTTTTCTAGGTTTTCCAAGGGGTCTGGGGTTCTTCAAGAAGGGAGTAAATAAGTTTATAAAGGGTCAGCAACGGGCATGTGATGCTCCTGACGGTGCAAGCGTCCATACGGTCATACGGTAACTGTTTACCATCATGCGGGCCGTAAACTTGGTAGACACCATCGTGGTATAAAAAAATATATCGTAATGACATGGAATAACTGTGTATTCATTGACTGATCCCGGAACATAACCCATAGGAACGAGCATCTATGGCGAGTTTTTACTACGTATTTGGAGGTCACAGGACCTTAAGCCTATGCTAAAAACCCCGATATTAGTGAATCTTTTTGCTATGGAATAAAAAATATTTAGAAAATTTCACCGTTTCCTTTTCCGCATAACGTCGTACACACAATAATTATGCACGTTACACAGCCTTAATTTAATTAAACAATGCTCATATATACGAAAATTACGTGAATTACAATTAAAATTGACTTTCATAACCTTGGCGCGACGAAAGCAAACGTTACCGCTGTTACTCATTTACATTTAATAAAAATAGTTTAGACTTTCATGTAACCTTGGGTTCGAATACGATCGATTTGTGTGTAGAATACTGCACTTGAAATGTGTTTGATTTATGCAAAGAATTATATTGTTTCCCATGATTTTATTCGTGATAGTGGCCACGGAACACGAGATTAAGAATCCGCTTTATTAGAATACTATTTTACTGATGTGATCTTTAATAGGAAAATAATGTAATACCAGGCCCGTATTAACACCGTCCCATTGCTGGAAGTGGGCACGGGCCTCCTCTACTAATACCATGCTATAATAGCATACATACATATACGCTCACGCCTGTAATCCCCGAAGGGGTAGGCAGAGGTGTAACCAGTACACCCACTTTTCACCGAGTTTATTACGGTCCTATGATGTGATAGGGCGTGAGCCTATACCGGGCTCAATTCCAGACTCCGGGCTGATACTGAGTATTTCTAAATAGAAAACCCCAATATATACATTCAATCATTCATTCTTTTATGTTCCTGTGTCCCCTTGATGGGGAACAGGGCGTCCACAGTGCTTCGCCATCCCGTTCGGTCACACCGGGGTGGAATAACACCATCAATTCACGCTTAAGATTTATAAAACCATTAGAAAATGGAATTTAATTGTTTCAACCTGTTTCATAATCGATATTTATTTTGACACGGTCACTTAATCTTAATCCATTTGGATTAAATTGGGTTCAACTGGTTTATTATTAAACTGGACCTGTTTCATAATCCATATTAATTTAGTCACGGTCACTTAACTGTAATACATTGGAGTTCAACTGGTTGATTATTAACTGGTTTAAAATACCTTTGAAATTCTTATACTCAATAGGTATATAGTGAATAAGAAGTATACATATGATTTTATTGTGACGTATATGTATCTGGTTATGCATATGGTTGGCGTTTGCTTGGGGATGCCTAAGTCCAACAGTGGACGACAATAAGCTGAGTATTTATATATATATATATACACAGACAGATATTTGTTTCCAGGATCCAGGTGTTGTGAAACCGAAAGTCTCTCGAAGTCCCTGATACTGACAAAACAAGACTAGTATCTTAGTGTGGGGTCGGGGCTATGTGGGTGATTGTTGGGTGTTATCCTACTTCCTACTAATATTATAAATGCGAAAGTTTGGATGGATGGATGGATGGATGTTTGTTACTCAATCACGCTACAACGGCTGGACGGACCTGGTTGAAATTTGGCACAGAGATTGATTATAGTCAGGAATAGCACATAGGCTACTTTTTATCCCGGAAAAATGTACAGCTCCCGTGGGATACTATAGTTTTTCACAGAGCAAGGGATCGACATGATTTTTTGCATATTGGCAGTTTAGGGATCAGAAAATGACAAAGGCTGCTTTTTATCCCGGAAATATACTTTTTCTTCCAAAAATAAACTCCACGCGGGCGGAGCCGTGCGCAACATCTAGTTTATTTATATATATCTGATGTATTTACTTAAAATATTTGTATGCTCACGCAGCTCATGCAAGTCAACTAAGTGCGTAACAATGTTCATTGAATACGCATTGTTGTCAGTAATCGCCATCGAAGATCGACCTCGTCTCACGTACGGACATACAATTAATTTAACGTTCGCATCGAATGCGTCGGTTTTACAACGAAGGTCTTGTGTTTTTAAATTCATTGTGCATTGCAGTACCAAATAATAAATATCATCTCTAGAATTCTAGAAAATTCTAATTTACAATTAATAATGGTTCATCATCATCATGTCAGCCGAAGGACGTCCACTGCTCGACATAGGCCTCCCCCAAAGAGTGCCACAATGACCGGTCCTGCGCCACCCGCATCCAGCGGACTCCCGCGACCTTTACCAGGTCATCAGTCCACCTTGTGGGGGGTCTACCCACGCTGCGCCTTCTGGTACGTGGTCGCCATTCCAGAACCTTTCCGCCCCAACGGCCATCGGTTCTACGCGCAATGTGCCCCGCCCACTGCCACTTAAGTTTAGCGATTCGGAGGGCTATATCGGTTACTTTGGTTCTTCTGCGGATGGCCTCATTTCTGATGCGATCAATCGAATAATGGTTCATAATGAAAGTAATTATGGATGTAATACAGTTTATGTTAGCATTAAGTCGGCGCCATTACTCTATGTGGTATTTTTTTTATTAATTAGTCAAGCAGTTGTCATGCATATGAAAGTCATTGTCATTAGGATCGTGGAAAACATTTATGTATTATTATTATTGTACATAAGTTAACTGCTTTACAAGGAGCATACTAGCTTATGCCCAGAGCTCTACTTTTGTAATTAGATTCTTTGTGGCCTAATGTGCGTTAGTAGACTTTACATACCTTTGAAATTCTTATAGAGAATTCTCAGGTATGCAAGTTTTCAGACTATATTTTTCTTCACTGTTAAAACAAATAAAAATTAACAATGAATACACAATTTACTTTATATAAGTCAGAGGTGTATGCTATTCGGCAGTCCGTTCATCCAACTAGGCTATCATTGCATTATCCTCAAATATTATTTACAATTACAAACCTTATCCATAGCCGTCTGATCGATGTATTCACCTTGTTATTACCAAGGTTTCAATAAAAGTTGTTTCATAAGTGACATGAAATAAGATCTAGAATTGTTATGTAATTTATATATATACCTTTGTAATACGAGCCGAATACAATACACTAGTATTTTATGTAGCTTCACTCACATAACTTAACTTAAAATGTACTTAAAATAAATACATAAATGTATTGTATTACTTTAAATTTGTATTTTTTTTGTGTGTTTAATATAATATATTCCAGTGTACAATAAAGAGCATAAATAAAAAAAATGTGTATTTTTTCATAAGGAAACTTATATTTAAAAATAAAAAAATATCTTTTTAAATAAATAGTACTGTACACTTATCTTGATAATGCATGATAATTTATTTAACAGTACAATTACTACTACTAGCCCTGTATTAAATATTGTCCCACTGCTGGGCACGGGCCTCCTCTGCTAATGAGAGGGGGGTTAGGCCTTAAGTCCACCACGCTGGCCTAATGCGGGTTGGCAGACTTCTCATACCTTCGAAAAATTCTCAGATATGCAGGTTTCCTCACGATGTTTTCCTTCACCGTTAAAGCAAGCGATAATTAACATTTTAATACACACATAACTTTAGAAAAGTCAGAGGTGTATGCCACTTGGATTTCGAACCTACGACTTTCGTCTTGGCAGTCCGTACCGCAACCAACTAGGCTATCGCTGCTAGTAACAGTACAATTACGAATAACATATTCAAAAGCCAAACTGTACGTTAAGTACTCAAGACAAGTAACCTATCAAGTGATGCCAAGAGATGTCGAGTTCAACCTAAGTTTCTAGCTTAACTTATACTTAACGACAGTCCTTGACTGTACAAATCCCACGGTATAAAGTCTGGGGAAACATAGAGTTAATAGAATATAGAGCTGTAATGGGTAATATATATAAGAGACAACTGATTAATATTAATAATGTTTAAATAATTAACTGAATAATGTATAAATAATAAATTATGAAAAATGTCACAAAACCCCGAAGCTGTAGGCAGTGGTGTAACCAGTACATCCACTTTTCGCCAAATTTATTACGGTCCCATAATATTATAGGCGAGTCTATCACCATACCGGGCACAGTTCTAGACTTCGGGGTGATACTGAGTATTTCTAAATATAAAACCCAATATCACTTTACCCTTTTTTTTTTGTTGTCGCGGGGAATGCGTTTTATTACTACCGCCCGCTCCGGGGGGAAGCGGAATAAGAATAAAACTGTAATGCTGGACTAGCTGGTCTTACGACCCAGCACCCCCCTCGCCCGGATGATGGCTATCCGTGCTGCCGCTGGGCCGAGTCCCTACCCCCTATGTACACCCCACCCGACACTACCAGCTAAAATCCCGCGATGGCCTTCTTCGGAGCGATCCCGGGGTATTCTAAGGAGAAATATCACTTTACCCTAATGCCAAACCCCTCTTATTAGTATAAGAGGCCCGTGCCCAGCAATAAAAGAATGTTTAATATAGGGCTAGTATTATTATCACTTTTTCCGACCCGGGTATCGAATCCGAGACCTCACTGCAGCAGTTGTAACACATGCGCAATTACAACTGTGCCACTGAGGCAGTCAACATTTTTTTACAAATAAAGTATCAAGACATTTTAATAAAAACATAAAATTAAAACTATAATCGTCAACAGAGCATTGATCAATAACATCCAGGTCAATATATAAATATCGCATCAACACATTAATGTTCTAATCGGTTGAATAACATATGTAACGAACAAGTCATTAAACTCTATGACGTTCGTCAGAGAAAACTCGTTAGTTATAGAAAGCGAGTGTCAGCTGGTCCACACGTCCCTGGTCAAGTGTAGAGGATGTCCGGTGCTTTTAATTACTTTTTGTTTATTCAAACAAACCTGCGCGTATACAAATAAAATGTACGTTTGTTGTTAATATTATTTCTTTAAAACTCTTCACCGCTCTGAAAGTATGACATGATGCTTTTAATTTAAATAATTAATTATAAAAATAGGCAATTAAATTAATTTTACACTAGGCTGTTTGAATTGTGATTCCTTTTTAAACGGATTTATTAAGCCGTGTGCGAGGGTCTCGTTTTTTTTTACTGCCTGTAGCAGACGAGCAGACGGGCAACCTGATGGGAAGTAGACACCGCCACCCATAGACTTCTGCAATGCCGGGTCACAGCAAAAGGCTGCCTACCGTTGATTTAAACAACTCTTTGTAGTGTGATATGAGAATATTAATTGGCAGGTATTGTGTTAATAAAAAAACGAAAGATACAAGCACTTTTCATCTTCACACCACTCAATTTTGTGTGCAATAAGGTTTAAAATAGAGTAGCAGTGTCAATTTATCTTCACGGTTGATGACGACCTCCACTAATCAATAACAATGACAAAAACTAATAGATAGTGAAGAATCAACACCGAAACGCATTTGATCCGCGCATTTCATCAAGACATTGATAGTTAAAACAAACAAGCGAGCGAATATAATTCGTAAATGGTTTTTTAACTATCATTTCGCGGAACGAAACGCGCGGGAGTTTTGTTAGTGGCGCTTTAGTGGGGGGGTCAAATAAAAACGCAAACAGCACCGTCAGCGTTTCTTGTTGACCCATTTAAAAACAAGTAAAAATTATGTATACTACAAATATTAAAATAATATGATAGCGACCCGGTGGACGTGGCCGTGTGTACAGTTACACAGGGTGTTAAATTCGCCATAGTGGCACGCGCAAGTGTATGAGTAGTAGTCTAAACTTCATGATACTGGTGGGGCCCTATCCTAGCGTGGGGTCAGGTGTCAGGACTATGAATCGAAGGCCGTGGGTTCCATTCCCACCCCGAGACAAATGTTTATATGACAGACAGATATTTGTTCGAGTCTGGGTGTTGTGGGACCGTAGTCCCTCGTAGTTCTTGATACCCACGATACAGGTTTAGTGCCTAGTGTGCGATCAGAACTATGTGTGTGACTGTTGAGTGTATTTATTTCTTCAAACTAAACTATATTTGTTATACAACATCATTCTAATTATGCTCATCTATAATTCATTAATAATGCAATACATTAGCGAATTGATTTTGTAATATTACATCCAAATAAATCAAAATAAATTTTGTATTCTATTTTAATACGAGAATAGCTTTGCGTTAAAAGATATAAAGGTTAACTTCAGACACTAACAATAAAAAATATTGTGGGAATTATGAATTGCCTTGTAAAATTTGCTAGTGGCTTAAAGACAATGTCGTGTTCACAAATAACTAAATATAAGGAAGGATCAGGGGCAAATCTAATTAAAAATAGGGCTACGTTGATTTTGTTTTTAATTTAATATTATAATTGACTGCCTCAGTGGCACAGTTGTAATTGTTTACGCGGTATGACTGCTGAGGTTTCGGGTTCGATCCCTGGGTCGTAAACCTCCTTGTTAAACCTCATTTCTCTCCTTTAAGGTTGACAAGACACGATTCATCTGGTATTGTGAGAGGTAACGGACAGTGGAGTGTACCTTCAAGTGATAAACTTCTTCGTTTTCCGGCCATTGTTAAAAAGACATGAGATTTTAATTATTTAGTGGCTTTAACTTTAAGGGGGTCGGAGCGTGAAAACACTTGTGTGTCTTAGATGTACAGAACATAAAACGCCGATAAATGTATCTTATAGGAATAAAATGCGCATAATTTGAATACAATAGACATGTTGTTTACAAGTTATTGTAATGAATTCGCATCGTAGGATTTAATACTTTATACTGCTAAGGACATTTTGATTTTACGGTTTATTTAATACTTTAAAGATTTTAAAATAATGGAGTTGCTATTATATACTTTTCAGTACAGATTAATCGCTTTATAATTCTTCAATTCCAATAAACTCCACGCCGTGCCTATGCAATCAATTTAAATAAATAAAAGATAAGTCCAAACTTAACACTATCTGATACTGTAAATGTATTAAAGCATACTAGTACGGAGCATTGCACAATCGATTATAATCGTTTACAATTATACAACGCGATATAATCGATTGCGTTACTTCATGTCGATTAATTGACTACGGGGCGTTTGCGTTCAAGCGCATTTTATTTCTTTTTTAAATAGTAGCGAACATACAAACTGTCTGTCTTATTGGGTATCGGGAGATGTACCTTTTTACACTAATTTTATAAAGAGGAAAGATTTGATTGTTTGTTTGTATTAATATAAACTCAGAAACTAATTAATCGATTAAAAACATCACCTATAGAAAGCTACATTATTCAAGAGTAAGATGAACTATATTTTATTATTAAAAATTGCGTATAATTTTATCCAGCGGGATATAGATATTTTTTAGGCAAAACGGAATTCGCAGGGACATTCTATAAAATGAAAAGAATGCAAAGACTTTAAATAGTAGCTTTGGCCCGCAGCGTCGTATTCGATTATGTTTATCCATATCGTAAGGAACCGTATAGCCAAAATTTTGCTTTATGAAAATCTTTTCCTGACGCGATAATTAAACCCGTTATTTATAAGTTTAAAGCAAATTACAGTTTATCTGTATGCCTATTAGAGTTATTTATCTATATTACAAGTGTTGCCCTTTTATTAAATCTTACATTTTTGTAGACAAAAATCTAAAAGATATATAATGAAAACGGTAGGCAGCGGCTTTGCTGTGCCCTGGCATTGCAGAAGTCTATGGGCGGCGGTGACTACTTACCATCAGGTGGCCCGTCTGCTCGTCTGCCTATCAAGGCTCTAAAAAAAAACATCTTATTAAAGTTTTCTTACTTGCACCCTTTTTACACCCAAAAATCACATAGTACAGACCCCACACTGTATCGTGGATACACGATAAGAACTACGGTTCCATAACCCAGACCCGATACATTTTTTTTTTATCCTGGCTCGACAAGGTGATCTCAATGCACCTAATGGTAGGCGCATTACCGTCCAATTAGAGTATAGAGTGGCGAGAGACAATCTATCCCCCGCTACTCAACACAATCATGCCGACCTGCTTCTTCACACTAAACCATAGGCAAGAAGGTGAGCCGGTCGAGGGTCTAGTCAGAGTACTCAGAAGGCCGCAACACGACCAAACATCGTACCTGAACTCGACGACTTCCGATAAAAACCGGATATACACTGGGTATTCTTTTGTGGATCACACAAACATTTGTCTTGATAAGGGGATCGAATCCGCGGCCTCTCGCTTCAGAGCTAGCTACTCACTCGCCTAGCAGGCTGTCACACTAATTACAGCTTACTAACTACATGAATAACTTATTCTGTATACTTATCTAACTTATCTGAACATAGCATATACTAAAAACACCACAGTCGTATTGTTCGCCTTTTTGTCAATAGAGAATCTCACGCGCGTCGAGATGTCATCTAAGAACAGCTATCGTAATCGAGGCCCGGCCCGGCGTGCGAGATTTTAACTGAACCATTAATTTACTTGTTCTCACGTACTGCCATTAACGAAGCGAGTCAAATTTAAATTTTACGTAGCCTATAGTATTTTTTACTTAAACTTAATAGTTTGACAGCCTCCGTGGCGTAGTGGGCGAGGAACCGGCTGTGAAACAAGGGGCTGTGGGTTCGATTCTCGCACCAAGACAAATGTTTGTGTGACAGACAGATATTTGTTTCAGGTCTGGGTGTTGTGGGACTGTAGTCCTTTGTCGTTCGTGATACCCACGATACAAGTTAACCTAGTGTGGGGTCAGAACTATGTGTGTTCGTTGTGTGTATTTATTTATAATAAATCGTGAATCGTGAACGTAGGTTTATAAATTCATAATTAATAGTTTTAAATTAATTTACATTACTATCTGTTCCAATTTTCAAGACCTGTACATTTAATTTATTTACGTAACATTTAATCATCAAATCAATTTATTAACATTGTGTACAATTTCTATTATAAAACTAGTTTGTTTTATCAGAAATAAGTCGCTGAGCCACTGAACCTTTATTTATTTATTTGATTAGCCAACAATTGAGTACACCAGTATTTTGTGTATATCAAACAAAAAACAAACATACAGTGCAACAATTACTTACAGGCTAATACCACATGCACAACTAAGATAGGCCAATTTTAGACAGTAAGGAATATCGTTACACTAGATACTAATACTATAATAATTATTATTATTCTAGATGAATCTTTTTTATATATAAATTAAGTATTAATAATTTTTTAGTCAACATATAAACATTTGAATATTCAGGAATTTTAAAAAATTAAATTGAATTAATTTAATTACTTATTACATCATAAATACTATAATATAATTAAATAATTTATTTAAATCGAAGTAGTAAATAATTTTTTAAAAAGTGGTGCCATTTGAATTCCTAAGTGGCTAACATGAAGTCAGTTCAAATATCAAAGAAATAACCTGTGAAGAAAGAAAACATTTTTATATTTCAATCAAAACAAATTCAATTCATTCCAACATGGCGCCTACAACCGTTGCAATAATGTTCTTATTTCAAATTGTGACATTCAATCGTAGGCGTTGACGCTATCAAAAAACTCATTCAAACGATATCTGTCAAAGTTGTCAAAAGGCATGCAATGATTGCATTACAAAAGATACGATCTGTAACAATAAGAATTACTCCACTGCCTCGGGTAAGAGTACGTTTAATGTTTAAAGTTGAGTAAACATTAAATTATAAGTTATACTTTGATTCAGTTTCAGTGTGACCCAGATCTCACGGGTATTTTGGGGATGGCCTTCGAAATAATGTTTATAGGCATTTTATTTGCATAGTTCTTACTTTGTTGTGAGACCGAAAGTCTATCAGTTCCTGATTCCCACGATACAAAACTCATATAAGGGTTAAGACTATGTGTCTGTTGAGTGCTATTTATTTATTTTTGTGTGGTATAAACATTTTTTAAATGGAAATGTAGATAGTTTAAGTAACTTCGCTAAGAATTTCGATAGTATTTTACTAGGTCAATAAGTTCCCAAATTCAACTCCATTTGTATGAAGTAAAAATTACCATTTATCTCATAATGTGCACCAAATCTACTTATGAATACTTGTAACGTAAGTCAGAAAAACAGTTTTAAATAAACTTAACCGACTTCAAAAAAGGAGAAGGTTAACAATTCGTCGGAATCTTTTTTTTATGTATGTTACCTGATTACTCGAAGACGCCTGGACCGATTCGAAAAATTATTTTTTTGTTTAAAAGGGTATACTTCCCAGGTGGTCCCATTGGCACCAAGTCAAGATCTGATGATGGGATCTCAGAAAAATCAAGGACAACCCTCAAATTTTATAGTGACGCATAATAGTAAAACGCATATAGTTTTTTATTGAAGTCGGTATACACAAATAGTATTAAAATACACAAATAACTATATCGATAAGTTGGCGTAGTAAAGTTACATATGGACTCAATAAAGTTAATATACAATGTTCGTTTGACGTAATGTTACAGTTACAATGTTCATAGTATATACATACTGTATATACATAGTAAATATTCTACATTAGTTGATAAACATTTCAAATATTATGTGAGGGAAATAATAATAATAACTGGGAGATAAAAAATTACTTAAAACCTCAAACCGCTGAAGAGTTAGCCCATTTTCCTTATACCATCGTCAGCAAATTACTATCTGCGGTGGCTCGTAATTGGCTTATTTATTGTATTCGTTTCGCTATATATTTATCTGTTATTGATAGCTGTGAGCCATCCAAATAAAATAAAATAAAAATAAATTATTGTCAAAATCGTATAGCTTCACTCTCGAACTTGTCATATCGAATAATGAAAGAACTTTACATATTGGTTTACATTTAGCGGAGATATTATGTCACAACATACGTAAGTAACAAACAATTTCATCTCTGACTAAGTGGGTTTTAAATAGAAATTTGGAGTTAATATTCTATTAACAGTAGCAGCGATAGCCTAGTTGGTTGCGGTACGGACTGTCAAGACGAAAGTCGTAGGTTCGAAACCCAAGTGGCATACACCTCTGACTTTTCTGAAGTTATGTGTGTATTAAAATGTTAATTATCGCTTGCTTTAACGGTGAAGGAAAACATCGTGAGGAAACCTGCATATCTGAGAGTTTTTCGAAGGTATGAGAAGTCTGCCAGCCCCCATTAGGCCAGCGTGGTGGACTAAGGCCTAACCCCTCTCATTAGTAGAGGAGGCCCGTGCCCAGCAGTGGGACAATGTTTATACAGGGCTAGTATTATTATTATTATTAATATTCTATTGCTATTGCCGTGCTATCAACTTACATATTATGTTATTTTAGTTCAAATGACTTAATCCAAGTTATCTTTGTAGAGGCCCTGTTTCAATATAGAAAAAAATTATCCTCAATCTTATTCTTCAATTTGAGAGCGTCCTAGTAATATGAGGTATCATAATCATATGACCCCATTCCCAAGACTACACCCGGAAGAATGGATTGAGGATTTCGGTTGGCTCGCACGACTTCATGACTACGATACTCGATATAATCTTGATTATCATCACGAATATGAAATCAAGAGTGACCCAGGACAGATGCAGTCTTAGAGATATTTACTTAGTTTTTATTTTGAGAGCTTCCAACTTGTGTTAAATATATTAAAAAAATATAATTACAATACTAGTCCTGTATTATACATTATCCCACTGCTGGGCACACGCCTTCTCTACTAATGAGAGGGGTTAGGTCTTAGTCCTTTTTCATTTTAATTTTAATTTTATTAAAAATTTTAATGAAAAAAGGCACTTAAAATAAGCTTAACAGATCTATACAAATACGTATAATAACCCCTAGATGTTATTTAAATAAACAGATATCGGAAATTATAATAAATATGACAATATTTAAGTAAAATTAAATATTGAAATCGATAATAATAAATAATCCATATTTCCAAAGTTACTAACACAATATAAAAGGTGTGGCACAAGCACGCAAATGTAGATTTCACGGCCTTATTGATATCATGCAAAAAAATCTTTGTAATAAAGCCTTTGGACCAAGGGATCCATGACTACGCAAGCTTCGGGTGCCTTTCATAATCTTTATCTATTTATAATACTGCCTGCCTATTATACTGCCTTTTCTTGAATTGCCTGAATTTTAAAAAGTTTACTTAACAAAAAGTTAGCCCATGTTAATTATGACTAATTTGTATAATTTTTTGTTATCAAAAAACTATTTTCTTCTTTTCGATAATTTATTTAAATAACAATAAATACACCAAACAGTCACACAAATTTTTCTGACCCCACACTAGGTCAAACCTGTATCGTGGGTAAAATGAACTACGAGGGACTACGGTCCCACAACACCCAGAACAAATATCTGTCTGTCACACAAAAAATTGTCTCGGTGTACGAATCAACCCACAGTCTTCCGTTTCACAACCGGCTACATGCCCGCTGCGCCACGGAGGCATAGGCAGGTCATATTTGGCAAACCTAAAAGATATATGATGATACATATTGTGCACCACCGTCTTTATGTAATCATCAGTAATTATAATTCTCCTTACTAGGTTGTCTGGAAGAGATCGCTTAAAGCGATAAGACCGCCCATTGTGCATTCTAATTTGATTGTATGTTGTTTGTTTCTATGTATGTATATATATTTTTTTTGTGTGCACAATAAAGAGTTTTTGTATTGTATTTGTATATGGTGAGAAATTTTAATATATCAGTCAATAAGCTAAACAAACAAAACTAAGTCCTGAATTGGATAGAACTAGAAACAAAAGGTAACATGTTAAGGTCACAAACATTGTCCGAAACTAAACGATCAGCTACCAACAGTGTTGCAATCGACGGCAAGTTGCCCACGCATGTATCGATTTAGAATAAAGACCATAAATCAAGCGATACATTTTACACACCAGTAATTAGCTACGCGTGTTGAAACCGTTTTGTTTGGAGGGCCTTAGTCTGATTTATGAAAAAAAAATTAACAATATTGATTTGATTAAGTCTTGTCTATAGTTATAATATAAAGAAGAAGAGATTGTTTGTTTCTCTGTATCCATCAGTCAGATTTACAGCATAATTTTTGCATTCATAGATTATTTATTGAGGATGGTTATAGGATATTTAACATCACATTATGAACCACGAGAGTGGAAGAAATGGCTGTCACAGAAGTGAAGCCGTGGGCAACGGCTGTATAGTGATGCATCAATGCCGTAACCAAAAGCTAAATGTATATAAATGAAATTTTCACAGTGTAACCTTCAAGATTCACTATCTTATCCCTAAAATAATGAAAAGGAATTGTGAAAACGGGAATACGAAAATATTTTGTTTTGAAATTTGGTATTCGTGAACTTGGACACTAAACAAAACAAATATTTAAACGTTTTTAAAATCCAATTACTTAGAGAGTAGTATGACAATAATACTTCGATTAAACTTGGACGGAGAACTAGAGAGAAGTAACCATCAAGTATATTAAAATCTAATAAAATATTTCCTGATTTAAAAAATGTTGATTAATGAATAATGATAAAACAAAACAGAAATTTTAACAACGACTTTTTCATCAAGTGTTAATGTACGTCTTAAATTTTTTTTAATCGACAAATTTAATTGAATTAACAATTTTATCTTCATTCAATGTGAAAAAATTGATTTTGTAATCGATAAACAAAGTGTGCAACAGGGAACTATTGAACCCACAGTTTACGTATCTATATCAGCCCCGTAATACAGGAACCTATCAAAGACATCAAAAATTCAGGAAATAGCAAAAAGGGTAAAAAAAATAGGTGTTGAACTGAGATTTGAACAAAGGACCTCACAGGCTTTGCTACCGTTATAGCAGTGAGGCGATAATAATCGGCAAATAAACTTATAAATATTTACTCACAGCTCGTAGTTTAATAAAAAAAATTAAGAAATATGAATTACTAGGTAGGTACTAAGGTACTCTAAGTTTCCAATTTGCAATAAAATGCATAAATTATATAATCTTTGTTTTTATTTTATGTGAGCTATTAGGTTTACGGAATAAATAATTAACAAAATTACATAATTACAGTATGTGAAAATAAAAGTGACGTTAGTTAACTTCCTGTGTTCATTTTCACTTTCCGCGAGTGCGCGGTCTGAGTTTTCACTTTCAATAAACGTATCTGATTGTACGCCATTTGAATACTTTAGGAAAACATGCTTAGCTTATTACGTGTGACCGCAGCGGAATTCAATCAGGCCTTTTTGGTTAAATTTAACTTAGTCATGTGTCTTTGCTATTTATATCAGTGTTTGTTGTAACATAAATACTGATTTTTAAATTTGTTTAATATTTAATTATAACTTTTTAGATTTGATTACTAAAATATATTTATTTATAGTTCAGTGTATTTCAGTAATATATATTTCATAGCGCAATATACTTTTTTGATTTGTTTCTACTTTTAAAGTCTTAAGATTCTTTGTTCATTTGCGTAGGACATTCCAGAAAGTTCAAACATAATTAATTATAATAATGTCCTATAAGCTAATCTTTGACGCCTAATTTAAATCTGTATGTCTAACTACCCTACACAATACGAAAGTAGGACATTATGTCAGTAGATCTAAAAGCAAGGCAAATCCTATATCGGGTTAACGACCCGGACGGCAATTGTCCTTTCCAAGTCTAGCCATTAAATGCATTGCCTAACTAAAGATACCTGACAATTTGTAGCGATAAAGGAAAATGTTGGTTCGATCAAATACCGTAAAAAGGATAATTATAGTTGTTTACAGAGTTATACAAAGCTTTTGTATTTCTTTGTCAAAGTTTTTTTTTTTATAACAATGAAGCAAAGGTAACCAGCCTCCAGTCCTGCACAATGTAACATTCGGTGTCACGGCGATCTATTAAATAAATTCACATGCAACAATTATCACGTATGTAGATATGTGGTTTAGAACCACCTTGCGTCACAAACACTGTCACTGATCATAAACAATCGTGGTGCGTTCTAAAACCACAGATCTTCATTTATTTTTGACACTTACGTAAATATTGGCCGCCATTTTTGGGGGTAAACTGTCACTTGTCACTCGCGAGGCGGGCGCATGCGCGAAGGTAACGCGCGGCGAATGGCCGCCGACCGTCCGTACTCACTTTATAACCTCCCCCCCAAACAGTTATTATATTAATTACAATGTTTTCACTTCATCGCGAATCAATCTGGATCATTCACTTCCCAGTTCGATTATCCCGAACCAGGAATTTAGATAGATAAAGTATGTTTAAATAGTTTCCGCCATTATTCCATTGTAATAAAATTAGTTGAATATTATTGAACTTTGTATAGAATATTCAGTTTTGGTATTTTACGCAATTTTATTAACTGTCGTACGGTTTACTATATTTATTCGATATAGTAATGCATTTCCATATTTAAACTGATAGGTTGTGAATATGAAATATCTCACAAAGTTGTATTCTGGAATAACTTAAGGGAATATCTCAAAGTAGGTACTTACCTAAAAATGAGTTTTATTAATTATAATACTATTATATTGTTACTTCGATAAGTTCCGCGGTTCATTCACAGGACTGTTAGTGTTGCAAAATTTTTATACTTTTGCCTGCAATTAGAGTTTAAATAACTACTGCTGTTTTCGCAATAAACCATTTACACCTGGGACTGAAATTGAAAGGTTTATTCAAATTAAACAGGTTTTATTATAATTGCTCCACAGAAACATATGAAATTACAAGTACGCAAGATTTTATAACGGTGAAATAAATCAACGAGTCTTGATTAAAAATGAGGCTGTATGAACGAAATGTCCTTTGCATACCTTAAAAATTCACGAATAATGAATCATGATTTAATTAATTCGGAAATGTCTGCTGCTATTTACTTACATAATTCATGAACTACATTTTAAATATATACATACATATACACTCACGCCTATTATCCCCGAAGGCAGAGGAGTAACCAGAACACCCACTTTTCGCCGAATTTCGATCCCATCATATGATAGGGGGCGAGTCTATCGCCATACGGGCACAGGTTCCAACTCCGGGCTGATACTGAGAAATGCTAGATAGAAAACCCCAATACTACTACCCGACCCGGGGATCGAACCCGAGACCTCAGCACAGCAGTCGTAACGCATGCGCAATTACAACTGCGCTACCGAGGTAGTCATTATAAATGGGCTAATTAACTCATTGCCCCACAGAAAAAGAGATGAAGTAGCAGCTTGTTCCTGATCTTCAGATATATCCCTCTCGCACTATCTCCATTGTTTCCTTACAATTCGGCACTCTACTGACTCTTCTTTTATTATGTACTGAGTGAAAAGTGGAAATTACTTGCCGTCAGATATTTACTAGATAGCCAGCTTTCTCTTATAAAAACAGTATTATTATAAAGAATTTATGGCCGATAGCTAACAACAAATCTGGCATAAAAGTTTCTTGAGCAGCAACATATACATTATTACGTACAATATTTACCAATATATGGTCATTTTGGGGACTTGCATACTCTATGCGTAAAGGTCCCTTTAACATAATGGAAAAACTCGGCTAAAAACTAAACTTATTTTCCTGTACCTTACTCTTGCTCGCCATAATACCACTGCGTGTTTTTATTTATCTGTCTTGATCCTACCACAAATATAAGTGTACTCATCCGCTTTAAACTATTTCATTAAACATTAAAACATCCCCTAAATTCATGACTCTCTAAGACACACTTAAGTTTTACTAACCGTAAGTGGCTGCGTATTACTTAGGAGTAAATAATACGAACTTGATTCGACCTTGCTCACGAATTTCTTTGATAATATTATTGAATCAAATATTAATGCAAACGGGTATGAATTTCCTCAACTATTACAATGTAAATACATCCCGTCAACAAGCGTCGAAAGACACACAGCAATAAGACCGAACTAGTATCGCGTGTTTAGAAAAAGTTCTTTTAATTACTGCATTACGGTATATTACATTCTGCGAGCATTACAGAACAGATTTTGTAACAAGGCGTTAGCGTGCAAGCTAAAATCGGTGAAAAACATCGGCAAACTAGTCATTTCGCACATCAACGGTTCAGTTAGATAAGGCACTTTCGCTGCTTTGGCGGAAAATCACTTCTTAATTTGCATATGTTTAATTATTACACAAATTATAAAGATATAGGTTAATCTAGATATGCCATAATTCTTACTATTTCTAAATAGATTCAGTATACTATAATTAGCCCTGTATTATTTTCCCACTGCTGGACAAGGCTCTCCTCTAGTAATGATAGGCTTTATCCATTCATGCGGGTTGGTGGTATATCGATGAAATTGTTATTTAAAAAACACTGGTATGTAGATTTCCCTCACGTCATTTTCCTTCACCGCCAAAGCAAGCGATAATGTATATAAATACACATGTAACTTCGAAAATTCATCTATGCAATTTGCGCTGGTTTGCCATGCCTCGAATAATATCCACTCATCACCGACCATCTTTTTTTATATTGCACCATATGTGCAATGAGGCTATACACTTAATTTTCTTGTACAAACAAATAGGTTATACTACTAATATAATAAATGCGAATGTTTGGATGGATGGATGTTTGTTACTCAATCACGCTTCAACGGCTGGACGGATCTGGTTGAAATTTGACACAGGCATAAATTATAGTCTGGAATACCACATAGGCTACTTTTTATTCCGGAAAAATGTACAGTTCCCGTGGGATAATTTAGTTTTTGATAGAGCAAGGGATCAACATGATTTTTTGCATAGTGGCAGTTTAGGGATCAGAAAATGACATAGGCCACTTTTGATACCGGAAAAATGCACGCTTCCTATGGGATAGAAAAAAAATAGAAAGGTGTAATAGCTTAAGATGCCTCCATGGATTTTATACCTTTTCTTACAAAAATAGCCTCCACACGGGCGGAGCTGCGGGCAACATCTAGTAGGTTATATGGAAGAATAACAATGATAGCGATGTGGCTATCATTGTTATTAAACGGAATCGAGCCTTTAAGTCTAAGGAGAGACATAGCCTCCTTGTGTGTGTTCTACCATCTGTATAATGTGTGTTCCGAGGAATTCTTTGACATTATGCCCACGGCCACTTACAACCACCGTACCGCTCTTTATGCTCTAGACAAAACTGTATATAACGTAGCTGTGCCACTTGGAAAAATTTGATAATCGGTTTTTTTCGAACGGAAACCACTCGTAGTTCCTGATACCCACGATAAAATGATATCCTAGTATGAACCAATTGTATTTATTAATTTTAGACATAATACAGATCGTGCGTTTTCAGTGCACACGGCAGCCTGTCCCCACAGACTATTGCTTCACACTTCACAATGTCCATTCTGTGGTTATGAAGGACTATTACACGTTGAAATTGACCACACTCGTGGACTCTATGTGATAGATGGAGTAATAATGTACTTTTTATTGAACAATAGCCTATGGTGACTAATATAAATAATAAAAATAACTGCACGAAAAATATTTTAAAACTTCAAAAAATAAGAAATATTAAATATTAAAATAAGAAAATGAATACAAAACTAAAATGAAAACTTAATGAAAAATAAAAAACTGAATGTTATAAATTTAAGAAAAATAATAAATAATCGGACAAATGTAAGTGACATAAAAATGTAAAGAGATTGTCAAGTAAAAACCTAGTTATTTTGGTTATTAACAACGTTTGAAATAGACCATATTATATTCCGTCTTCACTGTTCTTACTACCAGGTGCAGAACTTAGATAAAATAAAGTTTATTTTCTGTCCTAAATCTTTCTATTCCGTAAATTTGATACCCATTACAGGAAATAATTTCGAGAAGCCTAACTGCGAGGTTTATGGAAAGTGTTATTTTATCTATTTCCTGAATAGCAACATAAATCACTCCGGCAATATTAGCACGAGAATTCGTTCAACCTACTGACATAAAAGGCCGAGGAAGGTCAACAGTCATTGCCGAAAAAAAGTGTTATTTTTATACCACTCCCCGACTATTGTAGTGGTCAATAATATCATGGTCTTATAAAGCTGTTGATTATCGATTTATTACGTTGTTAAAAGTAGAGCGATGTATGCATGGAAGTGGTATTTACATTGACTTTTGACATGACAGCCTCGTAGCGTAGTGGGCTGTGAAACGAAATGCCGTGGGCTCGATTCCCGCATCGAGACAAATGTTTGTGTGACAGATATTTGTTTCGGGTCTGGGCACTGTGGGACCGTAGTCCTTGATACCTACGATACCGGCTTGACCTAGAATGAGGTCAGGACTATGTGTGTGACCGTTTATTTATTTTAACAACACACTTTTGTCTGCATAAGTGAATTAGTTTGAATAAAGTGCTACAGCCAATTTTTAGTTTTATCTACTGCATAGATGGGTCCACAGTTTCAATACGCTCACAGAAAATGGACGTAAAGTAACATATTTATTGTTGCGTTTCATGCAATAAATGGGATTTCCGATGCCCTAAACTGCTATTGCGTTCTTTTGAAACTGACGACGGACCCACTCTTAAGATATTTAAGGATATTTAAGATATCATGCGCGGAAAAATCATTTACCATCCAGTAACAAAATGCTTGCTACTTACTTGCCTTTTTTTTTGTTGTCGCGGGAAAGCGTTTTATTACTGCCGCCCGCTCCGGAGGGAAGCGGAATAAGAATAAAAAGAATAAAACGGGTATGCTGGACTAGCCGGTCTTACGACCCAGCATCCCCCTCGCACGGATGATGGCTATCCGAGATGACGTTCTCGCAGAAGTGGGCCACTGCACGCCAGGACCATCGGCTGGCGACCATGGACAACACCACGGCCGGCAGCGAGAGGCCTCCTCCGACGACTGCTCTGAGAACGCTGCGCTCTTCGTCCCAGGCTGGGCACTCCTCCAACGTATGTTGGGCCGTGTCTTCTCGGCAGTTGCCACAGTGGTGGCACAGGGCGGACACCTTCATTCCGATCCGACACAGGAACGAACCGAAACACCCATGGTCCGTTAATACCTGTGTCAGTCAGAACGTAGGCGCCCCGTGGCGCCTGTCTAGCCATCTCACTCTACTTGCCTACTTATAAAAACATATTACCATAATTACTGCCTCTGTGGCGCAGTTGTAACTGCGTACTTGTTACGAATGCTGCACTGAGGTCTCGGGGTCGATCTCGTGTCGGGTGATGTTCTATCACAAAATGCTCAGTATCAGCTCGGAGTCTGCCATTGTACCCGTTATAGCGGTAGGGTTGTTCCTATCACATCAATAAGCTCGGCGAAATTTCGTGCTGCTAACTTGCCGTCCCATTCGGGGATTATAGGCGTGAGTATATATGTATGTATGTTATTTTATCCAACTAAAAAATATACCAACTTCAATAAAAAACAAATTATGCGTTGAGTAAATTATGATTTGCGTGAAATCCCATTATCAGATCCTGACTTGGTGCGAAAGGGACCACCTGGGAAGTACACCCTTTTAAAGAAAAAAAGAATTTCTCGAATCGGTCCAGGCGTCTTCGAGTAATCGGGGAACATACATAAAAAAAGATTCCGACGAATTGAGAACCTCCTATTTTTTTGAAGTCGGTTAAAATCAAAGCCACTAACTAGTTCAGCGTCTATTTTTAGTAGCCGTTATCAGTAACCGGATACTCAGTGACTCAATGAAACTCAACACTACAGAATAATTACAGATGCAAGGCTCGCTTTTCGACACTTTCCCCGCCATGTCTAACCAAGGTCGTGCATTCAAATCTGCAATAGGTACTGTAAAATTTCCGACAACCCTTCAAATAGTAGTTAAGTAACTAATATAAATTATAAGTAGCTGGCTAAAGGCCTTTACAGTCAAAAGATTTTGGATTATGAATAATATCCAACAATCATAAATAGTCCTGACTCCACACTAATATAGTCTCACAGGTTTCAGGAACTTTGAGAGACTTTCGGGTTTATAACACCCAGATCTAAAACAGCCTCCGTGGCGCAGCGGGCGAGTAGCCCGCTGTGAAACGAAAGGCTGTGGGTTCGATTTCTCCACCGAGACAAATGTTTATGTGACAGAAAAATATTTTTATTTGGGTTTGGGTGTTGTGGGACCGTAATCCCTCGTAGTTCTTGATAACCACTATACATGTTTTACCTAGTGTAGGGTCAGTACTATACTATGTGTGTAACTATAGGGTGTATTTTTTTTATATGTATGTGGATAATCCAAACGTTTGTATAAAGTATAAAATACAATATTGTACAATTGACACAGATTAACATCCAAAATTATTCATTACAAAGACCGAAATAACTTATAAGAGTAAGTAAATGCAATATGCACATGCGCTTAACTAATCGAGGCCACCTTCACAAAAGCTCGATTAACTGACACGCCCTCGGACTATTAAACCAATTTCCACAATTATTTTGTCCAATTGGAATTTCAGTTAAACTTTAGAGGTACAATTTTAACTATAATTTGCATTCATATCATTTTGTAATACTTATTACAATAGGTTTACAATGGAAATAGATATATTGTTGATTGATCAGGATTTGTTTGTTGATAAGGAGGTCAAATATTATTCCATCTTGTATCTTTAATCACTTTATTTCCCAAATGTATACTACAAGCACCGGTTATACATAAGTCTGAGCTAACTAAACCTCTTCGGAGTTTGTTATTTCAAATATTTTTCTATCTATATATGCGCGTGCCAAAATAAACTACCTGTCATTTTTTTTTTTATTCTGGCGCGGCAAAGTTACCACACTGCGCCTGATGGTAAGCGCAGTGCCGTTCAGATAGAGTATCAAGTAGCGAGAGACAGTCTATCCCCCGCTACTCAACACAATCATGCCGGCCTGCTGTTTAGCTTCTTCACATTACGCCTAAAGGACCCAGGATCATAGGAAGGAACAATAGAACCTATTTACCTATTAACCATTTCAATAGAACCTAGCTAATCTAATTTTCAGTATGATATTTACTTCTATTTTCAAATACACTGAATACCCAACAGTCACACACTTAGTCCTGAGCCCACAATCAGTCAAAACTGTATCGTGGTTATCAATAACTACGAGGGACAATGGTCAAACACCCAGACCCGAAACAAATACCGGTCTGTTACACAATCGAACCCACTGCCTCTCGTTTCACAGCTGGCTACCCGCCACGCCACAGAGACTGTCTATGACAGTTTTATGACACAGAAATTCTCGAATGAATGTTAATATGTGTTGTTTATTGAATATCGCCATTTTGAAGAGTAAAAGCGGGGTAACGGATATCGTGAAATATAACTGTAAACATTAATTCATTGTCATTTAAAATAAACGATTCGAAAGTATTTTCGATTTTCAAATTATATCTGTTACAACTGTTCGGTATAATGAAGTATGTAAAAGCAATATTTTTAAAACAGTTCCCAATATCATAAGTTGGTCACGAGACGAAGTATCCAAATATTATTTAAAAAAAACTAACAGACACACACATAGTCCTGACCCCGTACTAGGTCAAACCTGTATCAAGCAACACCGAGACCCGAAAAAAATCTGTCTGTTACACAAACCTTTGTCTCAAAGTGATTTCCGATAGCAATTTCGCAAACCAGTCCTCAAGGGATTTTGAATAAATATTTTTTTTCTTATTTATTATCTGGAGGATCATTACGGAGGCTATATATTATTTTAAAACTACCTTTATTGTTAATAATATGGACTGTATTATATACTTTGCCACTGCTGGACACCGGCCTTGTCTATTAATGATAAATTATTATTTTTTAAATAAAAATAAAACCGTCTTCAAAAAAACCCAGACACAACTAAAATCCAAAAAATAATTGGTTACATTTACATCAATTAATTACATACAATTGAAAACAATTATTTTGTGGGTCGGTGCCGGTGTTGTTTTCTTTACATTTAGATTCATAAAAACCAAGTATGGATCTATTTTAAATTTTTTTGTATGCCTGATTATTCTGTTTTTTTCATGTTTTAGCTGGCACCGACTCCAAATAATTGATTTCAATTGTATGTAATTGATGTTAATGTAACCAATTATTTTTTGGTTTTTAGTTGTGTCTGGGTTTTTTTGAAAACGGTTTTATTTTTATTTATTTTTGAAATCGGTTAAATGGGTTAGGCTTTCATCCACCACGTTTGTTATTACCTTATTAAAAATAAACCTTTTTCATTTGTCATGCAGCAAGACCTTTACTATTGCAAACTCAAGACTTCTAAAATCTAGTTAAAACAATACCATTCACAATTTGGTTTAGAAGGGCGTACGTTGTCGTGTCGGAGTCGTGTCGGTGTCGTGTCGTGGGTCGTGCGTCGGCAAGGTCGTTATCGTCCGGTTAAGACCACAAGCCCACGTCACAATATCCTTTAACTTTATCTATTTTTTGCTTAGTCATGTATCAAAGGATATGATCGTAGATTCATTATCATGATTTCCCCACGGTATAATTGTTAGCCATTTTAAGTCTTATAGTGTGAATAAATAACTTTTCAGGATATATATTAGTTTTATTTATTCTTATCATGATTTCGTAATAAGTAGACAGCTTCAATCCTTTTGGATTGAAGTTGTAGGGACAACAATGCCAGCCCCAAGATCAGCCCAGACGATCATGATTTTTACACTTTTATATTAGTGAAAGAGCAATGCTTTTGTTTTTTGATTTTTGTCTTTGAGCAATGTTCATGCGAATTTAAAGAGAAAAAAACATTGGCAATATTTTTTTTTTTCTCTTTTAAGGTTAAAATTTATTAAAACTCTGTTAGAAATACTAAAAACATGACTAAATTATTAAAACTAAATTTAACCTAGATAAGTTAAATTTACTTTTTGTTGCAAGAAATGTAAGGCTTTTTTTATTTGTTATTTTAAACGAGCAATGACACGTAATTTCCACTGCGCATAGTAAATTGCAGAAAAAGCCAGGGTGCGTTACCCCAAAGGAAAGCAATAAGAATTGGGTAAGGGGGGGAATATATATGGGACTCCAGGACTCTTACTCACCGTACTAAACGCATCGGCAATCTGCCAATCTATGTCGGTTTCTGTGAGAATGTAGTACTGCCTAGATCAAGCAGCTTTCATGAATACATAAAACATTAATAAAAGCACAGTTTTTTTCGAATAGAGGTAAAAAATTATACAGTTATGACTTGTATGCTTTGGGAGGTCCAAAAGCTCTTAAAGTGACCATGATGGGGAGTGGTAATTAGAATCGTGTTTTTCTTTTCTTCTGTGTCCTATATAAAAGAGCACATATAGCAAAATCTACATATTATTTTACATACATACATATACACTCACGCCTGTAATCCCAGAAGGGGTAGGCAGAGGTATAACCAGTACACCCACATTTCGCTGAATTATTACGGTCCCATCATGTGATAGAGAGCGAGCATATCGTCATACCGGACACAATACCAGATTCCTGGCTGATACTGAGTATTTCTAAATGGGAACATATCTCTTTACCCGACCCGGGGATCGATCCCTAGACCTCAGCACAGCAGTAACGCATACGCTATTCAGAATAATATTATCAGTTCCTTTATGTACAAACGTAGCAATACTGTCTCGTTGAACTAAGAACACGTAAGCCGCCTTCCCACGCCCCAACCTTGGTTTTTGCTCATATCTGTTACGTCGTGATCTATTGAACTAATTCGCGACGGTAGCTATGTAACAAACGTATTATGTACATTGTTTCCTCCATAAATGTCTGAATGTCGATTATGTTTATTTATTGATTACCTTATGATCTAAATCAAGTGTGTTTTTTTAATTCTTGTGTCATTATTCTAAAAGTTGACACACACAGATAGCAAATTATTCGGTTCGTTATTTGTCTCCTGCTTTGCTATGGATGGAAGTGGGCAATTAATATTTCCAACTCCTGCCCATATTTCTATTCATTCCCATACACTCGCCGATTTTCATTACTCGGTGTCGACAAAATGCGTGCTATTGTCGATCCTGGCTAAACAGGAGATACAAGGGCGGGTGTGTAGACGGGATAGTCTCATATACACAGCAAACAATTAAAATTACCTGTTTATTTTTCAGAATACGTATTAAATGTATTAATTGATAGGTCGAATAAAATATTTCCTGTTTCCGGTCTCTAAAAAACTGAAAAAAGTATCTATCTTGCTATTGACTTTACGGAAAGTATAAATGTAATGTATAATTTCATCATTACATCGTCGTCTCCAAATACACCGGGGAATTTACACTAATAAATTCCCGCCAAATTAGGCCTCCATGACACACGTGGAACAAAACGGAGGCAATGGTCATTGGTTATTCAGCCAGTTGATTGTTACGATAACTTGTGCGTTCCGAAACCGAAACGAATAACTTTGCCGCGAGCCGCATCGCAAGTGAAACGATACAAACTTATTCATGCCGTTATAAAAATATATTGGCTGACTTTTTGTATAGAAGGACCGTTTTCGTAGTTACTAAATAAGTTTGCGAGAGTTCTCTGTACATGTGTTGGTTGCTACAATGTTCCCCATGTCAAGGACCGTTGTTTTGCAAAAATACTTTCTTTCAATACAAATTCTTTATACTAGTTTTGTAAACAAACCTGCCATGCGATTTGCAGGCTTATTATATACCCTTAGGGCTTAATACATGATTGTATTTGCCTCAAATTCTCTGTAAATGCGTAAAAATAGAAGGGCTACTTTAAGCATATTACAAATTCTATATCCATACGCCTGTAATCCCCAAAGAGGTGGGTAGAGTTGTAACCAGAACAACCGCATATATATTTAAAATAGCTTCAAGCTCAAAGCTATTGCCTTAGGTATTCCAGCGTTACAAACTCTTTAAAAATATACTTAATCAAATGCTTCGAGTGGTTTAAATACTCAAAGAATCTAATACATTATTTGAAGTATATACAAGATATGATGTCACAAAATCATAAATATTAATAGAATTTATAAATCCGATATTGATCATGCAGTCACAAAATCACTAAAGTAAAAATGATGAAAACAGTTGGAATATACAAGCAATTACAAAGATGCTTATTATAAGATAAGGCTGAAGAAACTTAATGCAAGGTACTGGCAGAATAAAATGTTAGATATTGTCAATATTGCATTAAGGTATACAGACACACTGTAGACGGTTTTGTCAGCAGGAATACCCAGCTGAAGGAGAATGTTCTACTTTCTCATATCTTATATTGTTAACCGGTGTGAAAAGAGCAACGCTAGAGTTTCTTGTCCGTTCTTCTCTAGCGAAACTGCATTCCGAACTGGCGGTAGAGTAAAAAAAATTGTCTGAATCTAAATGACGTATAACATTTCATGGATACAATAAAGATTTGATTTTGATCTTTCGTATTGTCATGAGTCTGGTTCTGCGGTTCATGGTTGACTCGTGTGTTCCTTTAGTCTTTACCACCCTCAGTTATAAAAATAAAGAGTTGAATGCGACCAAAGTGCTCTTAAAGCTCATTATATCGTCGTTGGTTTAAAACCATCAGCTCTATTACATTTTTTGACGGCTCTTTCAATGTAAAACCGCTCTTTGCATGTCAAATGTCCTGCAGATTGCATTTTTCGTGATACTACTTGATAAAACAGCTCTTTGCATGTGAAATATTCTGCAGTCTGCATTGTTTATGTTACTTGTAATAAATTTGGTAATGACGTTTCACCAAGACCCAGTTTATGAGCAAGCACGTGCCACAGACCTGGCCACCTCCCAACGATGTTGTAAGTTGGAATTTGACCTTTATAACAGCAGCCGACAAACGATCAAGGGGTTCACCTAGTAGTTAATGATCTCTAGATCCGTGAGCACTCACAATATCAAAAGAATCATTAGTGCGTTGACAGCGTAAAGGAAAAAATGGGGGTTGTGTAGGGGAGGGTAATTTCACAACAGTAAACTTCACGTCGATTTGATTAAAAAAAAGTGGTAATAATCCGGTCCAGTCCATTCATGCTGTAGAAAATGTTATCTAAAGAGTGGCTCTACCGCTTGCTACTTAGTTGTTAATTTTCTAAGTTATTTGTAAATTCCGCATTTTAACTTCCACAATTGACGGCTAATTTCAGGAGCTTGATACACCATGCAACTGAGACCTTATACCCTCACAATACAATATACTTTACCGTGGCATTCTATACGAATGTTCTTTGTCTTAATGTTGTCTGATAGTAGAAGGTAAACCGATGCTAGGTCAACTAAATACACCCAATGCTTATACCCAATAAGATAACGATCACCTTGTCATTTTTTTACCCTGGCATGGCAAAGTGACCACACTGCACCTCAAGGTAAGCGCAGTGCCGTCCAAGTAAAATATCAAATAATGTAAGACAACTATTCCTCGCTACTCGGCACAATTAAGCTGGCCTGCTAAGTAGCTTCTTCACACAAACATGGTGAAAAATCCATAACAGCGGTTTATTTTGACAGCCATGTTAAAGACTATATTCAGGCCGACATACTTTAGCCAACATATATTTATCCGTGTATATTTGGAAGAACTGTATTAATCAACAGGTGCTTTATGTTTATATTCACTTCGCCGTGCCCTGATAAAAGTTTGTATAAGTTTATAAAACATTTTGATTTCAATACAAATTCTTAACACTAGTTTTGTAAATAAACCTGTCATGCGATTTGCAGGCTTATTATATACCCTTAGGGCCGAGTAGTTAAAGAGGAACAGCAAACGTCGCTGAAGTATTACTACTTATTGTTTCAGTTTAATGGATTCATGAATATAAACTACAAGTCTAAATACTCAAATTAAAGGTTAGAAAAACAAATTGTATCGATTGAAGCATATATCAGAGGACTCGAAGACGGCGCTCCACTCTCCATCACTTTTGTCACTTGTATGATGTCAAACACTTGGTGGTGTGCACGGGCCTGATACTCATTCTGATGCTGTGGGTCCGGGTTTTGTACAATAAATATTGGCAGAACAGCTATTCATCCTTGCATACGTGCCAGTAGTAAATAAAAAAATATTACAGTATTTTATACTTATTCATTTTTAACCTCCAATGAAAAAGGGTATACGTTTGAGATCTGCCTGTTCATGTCATCAAAGCTCTCTAATGAATGGACGGTTTTGTTCTAATTTTCCATTAATATTTAACTAGTTTTTGGTCTCTGATCTACCTGCGTAAAACTTGTGTTATATAATATAAAAGCATTTATGTCCTTCAATCTGTGTTTCATTGTTCATACCATTTATCAAAATCGGCTCAGCAGTTCAGCCATTAACTTCTTAAAAAGTCTCAATCTGGGATAATAGGAGATAAACTACAACATATACAAGTGAAACCTGCTGATTAGCAAAGCCAGAAATAATATATCAGCAAAGACGAGAACTTTTTACTTTAGAAACAAGTCTATAAGATGTCTAACCCAATTATATCTCATTTCACGCTAGCGGCCGCGAAATAGAGGATATTGAAGATCAGGCAAGAAGGTAATAAGCAAAAAAATTGACTCTAAACCTAAAACATCGCACCTATATAATATTTCCGAATAAAATATTAATAAGTACATATTTAATAAGAGATACAAAATCGGCAGACACTTTGGCTCGCCTTCTGCACTGTAAAATGACCGCGACCTTTAAAAAGTACATATTTCCTCCGCCGTCAACAAAATAAATTATAATAATAAATTCCTACTGATAGTTTATTTCCAATCTAATTGTAAGATAAAATCATAAGGGCCTTGAACTTTATGATTAATTTTGTGTTCATATCCTGGATAGAAATACTAATTAGCTGGCAACACCAATGCATCCTCAATAAAACTAATTTGTAGGCACTTATTTCCTGCCATTAATAACATTAGAATTGAAACTATGCGACGGTTTTCATCGACTTTTGCTTAACTTTAGTTAACTCTTAAACCCAACACGATCGGCCAATATGATGCACGACGGTCTAACTTATTTTTCGTTGAGTTGTATGATATATGTTGGGCAAATTTAAATAAAGCGTGAACAGTGATAACAGGCATTATACTCTTTCTAGAATATCGTGACATATAAAAATGTTAATAAGATATTAATAGAGCTATTAACATATTTTAGGCTTAGGTAAACTAAGAAAGGAAATCCGTTTTAGATGACTGGTGGTAATTTTCATTCGCTGTGAGTTTTGTGACCTTTATTACAGGTTCTGCAAGTAATATAAATAATGTAACCCAATGCCTCTATCTTTATAGGGTAGGCTATTTTATTTGCCTCCCATGAAGTAATATATAGTTTATAGTGGTAGAGCCACGCTGAAGACATATTTGTCTACAGCATGAATGGGCCGGCTCGACCGGGGTAGAACCACTGTCTCACAGAAAACCAACGTAAAGTGACAGTTTACTGTCACGTTTCGTATGGTAAGTGAGATATCCGAAAGCCCAGATTCCCCCTTCCCTTCCCTAATCCCTATTTCTGTCTTTTAAGGCCGACAGCATACATGATACTTTCGGTATTGTGGATGTTCATGGACGGTTGGAGATCACTTAACATCAGGTGACCCACGGGCTCGTTTGTCAGACTATGCTATAAAAAAAAAAAAAAATTGTCAAGCCTATCACTTATTGTCCCAAATTCTTTATCCACAAGTTACACGAATTTACTTCTCGGGATTTTAAGACCGTAACACATTTATTGGCTGGGTAAGCTACCACTATACCGATGATGTGATCGGTTAATCCTCTTTACAGAATGAACTATTGCCCCTCTGCTGGTGGTAGGATATTCATATCCGCCATAGTTGCACACGCAAGTGTGTCGCGTTCCGGGGTCAGCCAGTGTACATCCGGTTTTTGTCGGGGGTGTAGAGTTGGGTTACGATGTTTCACCGTGTTGCGACCTTCTGAGTACTCTGACACGAGACCCCCGACCGCTTCTTAACCTCCTTGCCCCATGGCGTAGAAAAAGCACACAGTAGTCCGGCATGATTGTTTTGAGTAGCCAGGGATAGTTTCTCGCTACTCTAACTAGACGGCACTGCGCTTACCATCACGTGCAGTGTGGTCACATAGCCGTGCCAGAATAAAGAAACTCTGTATACCATGGTTTTATCTGACTAAAATTAAGAAAGCGATCGGCATTCGGCACACGCCAATTCTATAGACGTATCGGCCTCGCGATTCAAATGCGAAG
The DNA here is from genome assembly GCA_905220505.1 of Laothoe populi. Classification (NCBI taxonomy): domain Eukaryota; kingdom Metazoa; phylum Arthropoda; class Insecta; order Lepidoptera; family Sphingidae; genus Laothoe; species Laothoe populi. Next base: position 1,109,838 of record HG992155.1, on the reverse strand, counting down.
CCCAGATCGTATCACGGATCGGGTCAAGGCGTTTGATAAGTCCTTTGTCCGTCCGCAACTATTCGTCATGTTTTGACGGCTTTGTTCTCAAAGGCTACTAAGTCACTTAAGCTTGATGTTTTGTATCTTGTAAGAAATGATGTGTGACTAAAGATATAAGAAATTGAAATTGTTGCTCTTGAAATTCAAAAAGATCGACCATTTGCTCATATTTTTTCATTTGTTTTGATATGTTGTAAGGTGAAAATTAAGTAGAAAGATTCCGCTACATAAATACATAGATACAGGTCAAGCTAATATAAAGCGTATAAAATATATTTATAGTATCCGTGGCGAGGTCACCAAGGCACCAGTCATGAAATCTAAGGCTAAGGTTCAATTCCCGCTCCACGAACAAATTTGTATATTAAACTCAGGGTAATGAAACAAGAACAATCATTTTGACAATCCTAAGTACAAACATAACTTATAACTTAAGATTATTAACGCGAGTGTACACATTTACTACGACCAAATTACTTTGGTTGAAACTCTAATGAGCTCATTAGACTATCGTATTCACCCAGGAACAAATTAGTGTCATAAGAGTATTAGATGAACTAAAGCCTTGGTATTTGAATGCGATCTAGTTTGTCGAGGTTAATAATAAACTAATTATACAGCGCGTAAATTGTCGCCCCGCCATGACACATGCCATAGACTTGACGGCCTTTCGCATGCCTTAATGTCATTTCTTCCTCTTGATGTACTTACTAATAAGACTTTTGTAGTACATCAGAATAAATAACATGATTCATCAGATTGTTATCGAATGGTTGCTAAGCTGTAGTTGTTATAAATAATAATACTAGCCCTGTATTAAACACTGCCTCACTGCTGGGCATAGACTCCCTCTACTAATGAGAGAGGTTAGGCCTTGGTCCACCACGCTGGCCTAATGTGGGTTGGTAGACTTCACGTACCTAGAAGTTCAGTTGTAAAAGATGTAAAATTCTCAGGTATGCATGCTTGATCGACTCGCTGCTGTTGCTGTTTGTAGTTTTAAACATTTACTTTTTTAATATTAATTCTTTTTTTAATAACATTTTCTTTTATACGTTCCAAGCAAAGGTTCTATCTACGAACTTTATGCGTAGATACACTTTGTAAACAAGTTAAATCCATGTGGAACGAATGTTATCTTTGCTGATATATATGTTTGGCTATTTTACTAAGTTTTCTTACGTCTAGCCTTCTTTTTTGCAAACATATACCATAACCACTTATTTCTCCTGATAATTATTTCGGATAATTCTACAGAACATTGTTGAATATGTACACGACATTCACATTTGACTGCCTCGGTGGCGCAGTTGTAATTGCGCATGCATTTACGACTGCTATGCTGAGGTCTCGCGTTCGATCCCCGGGTCGGGTAAAGTGATGTTGGGTTTTTCTATCTAGAAATTCCCAGTATTAGCCCGGAGTCTGGAATAGTGCCCGGTATGGCGATAGGCTCGCCCCCTATCACATCATGGGACCGAAATTTGGCGAAAAGTGGGTGTACTAGTTACACCTCTGCCTACCCCTTCGGGGATTACAGGCGTGAGTGTATGTGTGTGTACGACATTCACACAACCTACTATACTCTTTATTCCGACCTACATAGAACAAAACAGGCATTCGATTGCGCGGGTGGGCTTATCTATTCAGCGCATGCGCAGTAACCCCGGTTAAGGACAGCTTTCTTCATTACATCAGTCTCCGTTTAGGGATTAGTGATATAACAAGGTTAAGCAACGGTTATGAATATGTCATGCCAATTTTTGGGTTAAGGTAATAAAGATTATCTAGCTGTGATACGCTCTCTTCTATTGTCTCCTATTGGTTCAATAAAAATGGGTGAATGTCATTACGTCTCCAACTCTTCAGTTAATATTGCCGGAAAGCCTTCGGAATAGATTCTTCCGCGCAATGAAGAGAAATATATTGTGTTATGAAGGACTTTTTCCAAAAATAATAATAGGGCGCAAATAAGTTAAGAAGTCACCTCATCAGTCAGCCCAAAAACGCTTTTAATGACAAAATTATTGTGATGAAGCATTGATAATGTCAAAGTGCTGAGCTCTTCGCCAATCTTTAAGTAGAGTATATTGACATATATTCTACCTAGAGATCGCTGGTTGAGTAAAATAAGTTTGGGTTATCGGACATCTACCATTCTCCCTTTTATTACAAAAGAAAAAAATCTTGGATTTCTGTGTTCACGACAGAGTATGTCGGATTTTTACTACCACAAACCTCATAATAATCCTTCTGCATTAAACAAGGGGTACCAATTATATCTCTGCCTACCGCTTTAGTCAAAAGTGAGCTTGTCTCATGGAGATTGATTATGTTTATAAATATAGCTGTTTAAAATATTGCTTCCAATTAAAAAATTATTAAGATCTTAAAGTTCCCACAGTTTTATATACGAGTATAATAACCCGAAGCAATTTTTTAAAATTAAATGCTAAGCAGTAAGGACGACATAGTAATTTATGTTATTCATAATGTGAAATTAATTTATCAACTTCTTAATAAAGTAATCCTACTAATATTATAAATGCAAATGTTTGGATGGATGTTCGTTACTCAATCACGCGACAACGGCTGGACGGATCTGGTTGAAATTTGGTACAGAGATAGATTATAGGCTGGAATAGCACATAGGCTACTTTTTATCCCGGAAAAATGTACATTTCCCGTGGGATAGTTGAGTTTTTCACAGAGCAAGGGCGACATGATTTTTTGACATGATATGACAATGACTTTTTATCCCGGAAAAATGCAGGCTTCCTTTGGGAAAGGGAAATATAGTTTTTTAATTCGAAAATTAATGAACTGTTATATAAATTATGTTCGAAATAAAGAAAAGTTCTATCTTTATCACAAAAATGATCGCATCATGGGAAGGTTAGAGGTAGCGCTAGCAAGCTAGACATTTGTTGCCTGACGCCACAGCCTAACCTTAAACCTCTTTGGGAGTACAGGCATGAGTATAGTCTATATACGTTTTTTTTAACCTGTCACGGCAAAGTGACCACACTGCACCTGATGGTAAGCGCAGTGCCGTTGAATTATAGTATCAAGTAGTGGGAGACACTCTATCCCCTGTTACTCAACACAATCCTGCCGTCCTGCTTCTCCACACTACGCTATGGGCAAGAAGGTGAAGAAGCGATCGAGGGTCTAGTGTCAGAGTACTCAGAAGGCCGCAAAACGGCCAAACATCGTACCCAACTCTAGACCCCCAACAAAAACCGGATGTATACTGGTTGATCCCAGAACGCGACACACTTGCGACCGTGTGTACGGTGGTCGCTATCCGGACGGATATGAATATCCTACCACTAGCAAAATATATCTTATATATGTAGGTACATCCACATTGTGAATGATGCAGACGTGAGTAACAGCCTGGAGCCGCTACAGCTGCGTAGGGATATTTCCTCGCTTAGCGTGTTCTACCGTCTGTATCATGGTGAATGCTCTGAAGAATTGTTTGATCTTATCCCATCCTCTCCCTTCCATACCAGAACCACGCGTACTGGATTGCGGAGCCACAGCTTTGTGGTGTCTACTACCCCGGCCCGAACTAAGAGGTTCGCAAACTCGTACTTTTGCCGCACCATCAAGCTGTGGAACAGTTTGCCAGCTACCGTGTTCCCTCCTTCCTATGATCCTGGGTCCTTTAGGCGTAGTGTGAAGAAGCTACACAGCAGGCCGGCATGATTGTATTGAGTAGCGAGTGATAATCTATCCCTCGCTACTTGATACTATAACTGGACGGCACTGCACTTACCATCAGGTGCAGTGTGGTCACTTTGCCTAGCCACGATAAAAAAAAAAAAAAAAGTACGTAATTAAAAAAATATTTTTAAATATATTGATTTAGCCTTAAAATAGACAACGAAGGCGTACATCGCACACTTACAAAAAATTAATAGGGAAATGAATGATAAATACATATTGATAGATTACGCGAGCTCTACCTCTAACCATCTAGACCACTGTTTCCCAAACTATGGGTCGCGTCCCAGTGGTTGGGCATGAAAATAAGATCATACTTCGACCGGACGGAATATAATTATTAAAACTATTTTTTTTTAACAGTCCATTCTTATTTTTTGCCTCTATTTATTCATAGACAACCAATAGGTGAGTCTCGAATTAGGAATTTTTGTTAGGTGGATCGCTGTTCAGTCAACTTTGGGAACCACAGATCTAGACTGTGAGTGTGTTAATGAAAGTGTCTTGAACGACAAATAGCAATTAAAAGCTGTTAACCATAAATCTATGCTGTTAACGAAGACGGAATGCAGAACAATCAAAACAAATGTCGGTAGACTAACAGATGACGTGATAATCAATCATGCGTCGCGTCGCAGGCATAGGTAATTATTTTTACAGGTTGCGGACGTTGTATAAGAAATAAATTGGTATAAATATTTGTGTATGTGACAGGTATATAAGTTTTAAAAAATCATAACCAAAAAAAAATTATCATAAATATTTCAATTGAACACTATTTCACATAGAGCCTATGATAAGAATCTTGTGTTATGGGTGTCAGGAACTGGGAAGTACTTTCAGTCCGTCATACCTAAGCCATAATTTCACAGCCAGATATTTTCCTCAGTACCCATTGCACCATGGAAGCTGCCAGTATATCGAAATCCTGTGTGTTTGTCTGACAACTGTAACATTTATTAAAATAAAATCCACATATATTATTATAAATTAACAGCCTCCGTGGTGCCACTGCACCACTAGCCCACTGGCTATGAAACGAGATGCCGTGGGTTCGATGTTAATGTGTCAGACAGATATTTTTTTCCGGTCTGGGTGTTGTGGTACCGTTATAGTCCCTCGTAGCTCTGTATACCCACGATACAGGTATGACCTAATGTAGGGTCATGACTATGTGTGTGACTGTTGAGTTGGGTGTATTTATATAAAGCATCGAATAAACGCCGCGCCGCGCTGTACTACAAACAAGCGTGACATGAATTTGTAAATAGCTAAACATGTTGCCAACAAATATCCATCAGGCGCTAACTGTGGGTAACCCAAGCATATAGAGTACATAATATTACCTATATTCCTTGAGTAATCATGAATCTATAGAATAATAAAATCCAACATCATAAATTAATACTGTGTAGACACGAATATCAATAACTAACCATAGTAGAGTAGAGGTATTTTTGGAGTCTCAAGTTCAATTCACTTGTACTCGCAAATAGTGACAAAAATAACAAAGTCTTAAATTATATTTTAAATAACACATTAGATTAATAACAAACATAGTATCAATATTATTTCATATCTATATTTTGTCTAACATACAAATTCAGAACCATTGGGTTGTAATTTTATAGTTATTTTTTGTTTGCAATTTGGAATAATTGTATGGCAACTCTCTTTCAAATGTCAGTGGGGAAGTAAATTGTCAAATTATAAAAATAATGCTCGTTTTATTTTAGGTGCTTTATTGTGAATAAAATAAATAAATTCAGTGCCGTTAAGGATAAATTAAAACTAATCCCCGATTAGTTATACAGATATACTACGTCATTTGCCCCTGATAGTGCAAAAAGGTAAAAATTCCGACATTGTTTTTGAGATGTTATCGATTTTTTCGCCAAGTTGGATACAATGAATTTTACCATTATTGTACTTTATTAAACCATTCCGAATGAAGTTCAACGCAATAATAGTTTGCAAATGTTTATATAACGCGTCTGTATGCACACCAATGGGTAATTACTAAAGTTAGAGAATGTTGGACCGCAATTTACTTGTCTACTGTTGTAGGTTGATAATAAAAAGTAAATAAACAAAAGTCATCCAATAATAATTATTGCATAGTTATATAAAATATTAAATCTGTAAGTGTCTATGTAAAAGAAAAACACAACCAAAAATAAACCAAGTCATAGTTAAAAATATAAAAGTATTTTGTTTGTTTTTCAGAAGGTTACACTATGTCTATGCCACACAGCAGCTCAAGTACTACCAGCTCCAGCACTAAACGCAAAGAAATATACAAGTGCGTACATTTTCTACTGTTTTCGTTAATGTCTGTTTATACTATCCTGGGCATACATTGTCCTGCCATAAACCGCCTCTGTGGACCGAATTTTCTATGAAAAAATAAGAAATTCCGTTTCCGACAACAGTGCCACCTATCAGATCTAAAACCATCCTATCTTTTGAGTTGGACCCACACATATACACAAAATTACATTGAAACTGGTTGAGTGGTTTCTAATTCTACCTATGTCAGGTAGAATCAATCTTTGTGTTTTATACATATAGATGTTGTGTCTATAGTATATGTCTGTTTATATTTTTTTAATATTACTAGTATTTTTCACAATTATGTACATATACACTCATGCCTGTAATCCCCGAAGGAGTAGGCAGAGGTGTAACCAGTACACCGACTTGTCGCCGAATTTATTACGGTCCCATAATGTGATACGGGGTAATGCTATCCTATCCTATGCATAATTATCGATTTATAACAATGCCTTGCCCTCATCAGATACCAAGCACCATGGCCACTATATTCAATGAACTGGTCCGTGAGACCAGACAAGAGGTTCAGACTGGCATTGGGCAGTTTTGTTGAAGAGTACAATAACAAGGTAAGAATTATTGGGGTAACAACTTTGATTTGCCACCAAATAAATGTTCATGATAAATAGGTGTGTTAATGAACTATAATAATCTATACTTATAATAAATCTGTAGAGAGGTCAATTCTGTATATGAAATATATTTCCAAAATAACTATCAGCGGGTGATTAGTGATCGATACTGACGCCAAAAATGCAATCAGTAAAATTTTTGTCTGTCTGTCTGTCTGTCTGTCTGTATGTTCGTTATAGAAACAAAAACCACTCGACGCATTTCAACAAAACTTGCCATCGCGCGTGAATACTGAATCATGCTATAAGGATTATTTTTGTGTAACCGTCGCGTCGGGTCGCCGCGGCTGTTGATGGGAGTAGACGTTCCGAGCATTCGACCTTATTGACAGGCAATATTGTTTACCAGCGCGACTTTTAGTCTTTAAATTAATTTAGTTTATTTCGTTTTCTTTTGTTGTTATTTCATAAAATAGGTATTAGTTATTTTGGTAGCGTGTTATATTCGTTCAAATTACAAATTATTAATAGTTTATAAGTAAGTAAAAGCGTAGGTACTTTTATTAATTATAGGTATAGGTATTATTAATAATAGTAGTTATAGGTATTTAGTTTTAAGTGCAGTAGGTTTTATTATTAGACTGACAGACAACGCACAGCCGAAACTACTGGCAGTAGAGAGCTGAAATTTGGCCTGTGTGTTTGTTGGGAGGAGTAGGCTACCACTAAGAGAGGATTATTGGAAATTCCCTCCCAACGGGGAGAAAAGGGGGATAAATTGTTTTTTTCCGGAAGTCATTATTCCACGCGGACGAAGTCGCGGGCAAAAGCTAGTAATAAATAATACTAGCCCTGTAATAAACATTGTCCTACTGCTGGGCACAGGCCTCCTCTACTAAAAAGAGGGGTAAGGCTTTAGTCCACCATGATGGCCTAATGCGGGTTGGTAGACTTCACATACCTTTGAAATACTTATGAGAATTCTCAGATATGCATGTTTCCTCACAATGTTTTCCTTCACTGTTAAAGCACTTGCTTTAACAATAGACAGTTACATGTGTATTAAATGTTAATTATCGCTTGATTATTAACATTTAATACACATGTAACTAGAGGTGTATGTCACTTGGAATTTGGAACATATGACTTTCGTCTTGACAGTCCATACTGCAACCAACTAGGCTGTTGCTGCTATTAATTTATATATATTACAATATAATATGTATAAATTTATTAAGTATTTAAAATTACCATGGCTTGGCTTATATTTAAAAAAAGTTAAAAATGGTACAATGCTGTGCAAGGATAAAAAAAATACAATAATCAAATAAATTTATAATTTTTTATATTATAGGTTCAGATAATATCACTGGATGAAGATACAAGCGAATTCAGTGCTAAGAGCACATTTGACCATCCGTACCCCACAACCAAGATCATGTGGATCCCTGACAGCAAAGGAGTCTACCCAGATCTATTAGCCACTAGCGGTAAGTAACACATAAAACCAATCAATGTCACAAATTATGCCCTCAGGATGGTTTCCAACTCTGAAGATCAAACCAGAAGTCAATGTAAAAAACGTAAAATATGAAAATATAGTTAAAATACCTTTTTGGCAGTTTTCTTTGATAAAATTCTCTCCACAGAGAAGACTGTTTATGGCAGGACAATGTCTGGCCGGGACCACTAGTCTATACTAATATTATAAAGAGGAAAGATTTGTATGTATGTTTGTGACGAATTGGCTCAAAAAGTACTGGACTGATTTTAAAAATTCTGTCACCATCTGAATGTTACATTATCACTGATTAATAAAGGCTATTTGAATTGAAAGAAAAAAATAAGGATACGAAGGTGTAATAGGTTAAGATGCCTCCATAGATTGTATACCTTATCTTCCAAAAATTACCTACACGCGGGCGGAGCCGCGAGCAACATCTAGTCATCATTAAATGAGGTGTAATATAATTCAAGATCTTCCTCCAACAGGTGACTACCTCCGCATTTGGCGTGCTGGTGAACCGTACACACTCTTCGAATGTGTTCTCAACAACAACAAAAACTCGGACTTCTGTGCCCCACTCACATCATTCGACTGGAACGAAGTGGACCCCAACCTGATCGGCACCAGTAGTATTGACACAACCTGCACCATATGGGGTCTGGAGACTGGACAGGTGTTGGGACGGGTCAACGAGGTGTCTGGACATGTGAAGACTCAGCTCATTGCTCATGACAAGGTAAGTAGGGCTTGCAATTACCGTAGATTTTATTTACCGGTAAAAAAATACCGTAATATTTTTTTTTACCGCTAAAACCGGTAATAGGTGCATTTTTTTGGTTTAAAATTGGAGTAGATAATATTATTTAGTAGCCTTAAAGTAAAAAGTAAGTAAACATAATATATATTTTAAATAAATCTAAATTCACAATTATAAAAAAGTCATACATTTGTATCATTAAGGGAGTAAAGGCAAACAAACAATCATATTTTGAAACATACATACATACATATACACTCACGCCTGTAATCCCCGAAGGGGTAGGCAGAGGTTTTTTTTACCGGTAAATTATTAGTCCCCAAAACAGGCGGTTTACCGGTAAAAATGAAAACCGGTATTGCATTCCCTAAAGGTAAGGTTTTGATTCCTTTTGATTATACACTGTGGATATCTGTTTGAGTCAACAATGGACCACTCTTTTATCCAATAGTTAAATATAGTTACAATAGTGCCGATAGGTGTTTGTTTTAACAAATACGATTTTATCGATAAAACGCCCAAAAGTATCGTTATGAGCGAGTCACAAGTCTTTTATTTAAAGCAGTGATTGACAAACGACCCAACCGGCTACCTCATGGTTAATGATCTCCACAGCTCATGAAAATCCAGAATACATAATTGCGTCCACAGCCTTAACGGAAAGAGGGGTGCTTCTCAGATATAAGCTGTAGAAGGTGTTGCTACCATTTTATGTCATTTTTTAACCGACTTCAAAAATGGAGGAGGTTCTCAAGTCGTCGGAATCTTTTTTTTGTGTATGTTCCCCGATTACTCGAAGTCGCCTGGAACGATTCGAGAAAATCTTTTTTGTTTTGTTTTGTTTAAAATGATATACTTCCCAGGTGGTCCCGTGGGCACCAAGTCAGGATCTCAGAAAAATCGAGGGCAACCCTAAAATTTTATAGGGACGCACAATGTGTGTTTTATTGAAGTCGGTGTACTTTTTGAGGCTATCATAATTGCTTTCTCTGCAATAGTCTGCCCTGCGTTCCGACACCCAAGTTCAGAGACCCAATAAAGATAGATAGCTGTAGATAATCCTGTCTACAGTGTGGGTAGGCAGTAGGTAGGTGGTGGTCGTGGAGAAACACGCATTTCCAGTGCTCTGTCTGAGGAGTCTATTCGTCAGACCGTGATTGACCCTGTACAAGGGCCGATTCCTGCGGAAGTTGCGGCTGCATGCAATTGCGTACCCCGCGACTTTCGACATAAAGGAGAGAGTGGAACATCGCAGGGTTTAGTCGGTAGGACGGTCTAGGCCGGTGAGTCCGACATACATCCTTGAAAGATTTAAAAAAGAAAAGAAGAAAAAAAATGTGGTGGTGGTACGATTATAATCTAGTGTCATATAAAGCCAGTGTATGTGACCGCTAAGTGTTACCCAGGAGGTGTACGACATCGCGTTCAGTCGCGCGGGGGGCGGCCGCGACATGTTCGCGTCGGTGGGCGCCGACGGGTCGGTGCGCATGTTCGACCTCAGGCATCTAGAACATTCCACCATCATATACGAGGTAACTATACTGATTGTATGTACCTAGTTATACAGTCAGTCAAAATATATCGCATAATGTTGTAGCATGTGCTAATATCGATGACAAGTTATTATCGATGTTTGGTATCGAATGATCGATAATCAAAAATTCGAGTGTTACACGTTATTTCACTTCGATTGGTTTTTACACTACTTGTACCTACTATAAACATTGCATTCTATATTTTTTATTTATTTTTAATCCGATCCGTAAAACTCTTAACTAGGCCATCGAGGCTCTGCAACTCTGTGTATATTCATTGTTAATTATAGATTTTTAACGGTTAATGAAAACATTGCGAGAAAATCTACATACCTCAGAAATCTCATAAGAATTTCAAAGGTACGGTGCAGTCTTCCAACCCACATTACCGTGGTGGACTAAGGCCTAACACCTCTCATTAGTAGGGCTTACTCTGCGTAATGCTGTGTGGCGTAATGCTGGTATACGCAAGGCACACGCTAGTCGTGTTCAGTAAAATATCGATATTGTTTATCGTATGCATAGATTTTTATTACACACGACTAGCGTATACCTTGTTAGGTACAAATATGTATTGATACCCTTCAAATAGCCACCACATAATAATACTAGCCCTGTATTAAACATTGTCCCACTGCTTGGCACGGGCCTCCTCTACTAATTTTTTTTTTTTATATCATAGTCCGACAAACGAGCCAGTGGGTCACCTGATGTTAAGTGATCTCCACCGCGCATGAACATCCACAATACCGAAAGTATCATGTATGTGCTGTCGGCCTTAAAGGACAGGAATAGGGATTAGGGAAGGGAAGGGGGTATCTGGGCCTCCGGATATCTCACTTACCATACGAAACGCGACAGTAAACTGTCACTTTACGTTGGTTTTCTGTGAGACAGTGGTACTACCCCGGTCGAGCCGGCCCATTCATGCTGTAGACAAATATGTCTACAGCGTGGCTCTACCACTTTTAAACTACCAACTAATGAGAAGGGTTAGGCCTTAATCCACCACGCTGGGCTTATTTCGGGTTGGTAGACTTTTTTTTGTGCCTCGATAGGCAAACGAGCATACGGGCTACCTGATGGTAAGTAGTCACCGCCGCCCATAGACTTCTGCAATACCAGGGCACAGCAAAGCCGCTGCCTACCGTTACTAGACTTCACACACCTTTGATATTCTTATGCAGCCACCACATATGACTATTTTGAATGGGACAGTGGTAGTATCCTGTATGATCTCACCAGGACCCTCAACACACGCCCCTGCTGCGGCTGGCGTGGAACAAGCAGGACCCGAACTACCTGGCCACGATCGCGATGGACGCGTGCGAGGTGATCATCCTGGACGTGCGCGTGCCCTGCACCCCCGTCGCCAGGCTCAACAACCACCGCGCCTGCGTCAACGGCATCGCCTGGGCGCCGCACAGGTATTACACACACACACACACTCACGTCTGTAGGCAGAGGAGACGTAACCATTATACCCACTTTTCGGCGAATTTCGGTCCATAATGTGATAGGGGGCGAGCCTATCGCCATACCGGGCACAATTCCAGACTCCAGGCTGAAACTGAGGATTTCTAAATAGAAAAACCACTTTACCCGACCCGGGGATCAAACCCGGGACCTCAGCACAGCAGTCGTAACGCATGCGCAATTACAACTGCGCCACCGAGGCAGACATATAACAAACACTGCTACAAATATTGTCTATTGAGTTCAGATTGTTTTTTTTTTTATCCTGGCACGGCAAAGTGACCACACTGCACCTGATGGTAAGCGTAGTGCCGTCCAATTAGAATATCGAGTAACGGGAGACAATCTATCCCTCGCTTCTCAACACAATCATGCCGGCCTGCTTCTTCACACTACGCCATGGGCAAGAAGGTGAAGAAGCGATAGAGAGTTTAGACTCTCTGACACTAGCAAAACGCCCAAACATCGTAACCCAACTCTAGACCCCCGACAAAAACCGGATATACACTGGCTGATCCCGGAACGCGACACACTTGCGTGTGCTACTATCGTGGTCGCTATCCGGGCGGATATGAATATCCTGCCACCAGCAGAATTTATATAGTTACCCATTTTCTGACTTCCAATATTTTGCTACTAGACATGTGGTTGATTTGTTAAAAGTAACAGGAAAGAAATGGCTATAAGGCGATTACTGTACTTACTTGCACCAAATTATTTACAATTATAATTCTGTCACCACATAGGAAGCCAATTCAAAAACCAAGCAACTAAATTTCTAAGATACATTTAACCGGTGACCTATTTTCTTGTTCTTCTAAAAAAATATTTGTGTTTCTTTAGTTCTTGCCACATCTGCACAGCAGGCGACGACCATCAGGCCCTGATATGGGACATCCAGCAGATGCCTCGCGCCATAGAGGACCCCATCCTAGCGTACACGGCGGCCGAGGGCGAAGTCAACCAGATACAGTGGGGCGCCACACAACCTGACTGGATCGCTATATGCTACAACAGGCACACTGAGATACTGCGTGTCTAGATTTGAGTATAAAATTGGGGGCTAAACCAGTTCGAGCTTAAGGGGCCAAAATGAGGGTGTAATTTCTAATTGCGGACACTGAGGGGGCCTAAATTGAAATCTAATTAAATCGGGTTAATTTTATAAAGTTTCGAAATTCTTGGTATCATTTGTTTAGCATGATTTTATAACACCAGCTAATATTCTTCACAATGCACAAAATAATGTGATAAATTGGGCAAGCGTCTTTTTTGAGTTTGTGTAGATTAAAACAAAAAATAACATTGAATTTTCCAAAAATTCTGTTATGGGTCCATAATATGCCACATTGAAAATCCCTATATAACATGGTCTGGTTTCTTGGCCCCTTGTCCTGAACCCTTACTTTGACCCCTCGCGTAGAAATAGAACTTGCATAATGTTACCAACTGGACTGCGATTATTAATATTTACATACATTTTACATTGAACATTCAGTTACGGATAAAGGAAATTTAAATTTATATGGACTAAAGCTATTAAAACCTATGCTGAAATATTCAGTAACATATTTGTTGGTACTAACCGCAAGTTCTTTTGTAAAATACCTTAAATATTGAATTCAGGATGACTAACTGCATCCTTTAAAGTCTTGTGCTCAATACAAGTCGTCTCACCAAGTATTGTTACTTAATAAATGTCTATAGCAACTCAGTTAAAGGCTGGGACAAATAATTTTGAATCTTATTGTAATAACTTGAACGTTTGTTTTTTCGTGAGTAGAATTTCGGTATTTACGCATCCACAACGGTATCAATGGAAGAAGACAACTAAGGTTAACATAAGTTATTAAAATAGGTTTGCATTGAAATTGCAATGCCGTCCTGTATCGATGAGCATCAGTCTTATGATATGTTGGAACTGTACAAATTCTTCTCTTTACAGGTTCCTAATTTCTAAAGTTTTTGTTTGTACGGAGTGTTGAAAAACTTGCAGGAGAAATCTTAGTTATTTTGTGTGTTATTTCTCTTTAACATCCCTCAAGTTAACATCCTTAAACTTAATACATTTGACCGAACTCTGTGTACAAAGCGGAACTATTTTATATGTTTACAAAAGACTGACGAAAAATTCCTTTGTTATTGGTTTTATTCTGGTTATGACGATATTTTGACGTTTTTGACGAAGCTATTTCAATTTCATTGTATAAAAAATTTATTCACTAGTCTGGTTTTAATTCCGGAGAGCAGTTTGACAGATGAGACTGCTGCTCTACATGTTGCCGAACATTGACGAGCAACTTTTGTTTAATACGTTGACTACGGCGCAACACACCTGTGTGTTTAACACATAGTTTATGCGATTGACACGCTAGGCGTGTGCTAATGTCTACACGCCAGGCGTATTATAAAAAAATATACACGGATGTGGCGTCTCATACGTTGCTACGCACTCAAGTGTTTCTTATTTTTATTATTTCGACACCAACAATGTATACCACGCTAACTTGAATTTTAGGTAAATTCGTTTGTTTATGCCAAGTGGCTAATTTATATGTAGGTAATATAAAAAATCGTGAAGAAATATACATTTATAACTTCATTATTTTTGTATTTTTTTTTTTATCCTGGCACGGCAAAGTGACCGCACTGCATCTGATGGTAAGCGCAGTGCGGTCCAATTAGAGTATCGAGTAGTGAGAGACGATCTATCCCCCGCTACTCAACACAATCATGCCGGCCTGCTTCTTCACACTACACCATGGGCAAGAAGGTGAAGAAGCGGTCGAGGGTCTATTGTCAGAGTGTCAGAAGGCCGCAAAATGGCCAAACATTGTACTCCAACTCTAGACCCCCGAGAAAAACCGGATGTACACTGGCTGATCCCGGAACGCGACACACTTGCGTGTGCCACTATGGCGGGTTTTACACCCTGTGTACGGTGGTCGCCATCCGGGCGGATATGAACATCCTACCACCAGCAGTATATTTCTTCACGTTTTTTTTAAAATTCGTGTTAGCGTAATATAATATGATGGTGTCGATTTATGATTTACAAAAGGTGCAAAATATTGACATAGATTGGTTATGGTTACACGAAGTAGGGGTGTCGGAGGGGCGGGGTTCCGCGATTTAATACGTCATTCGCCCCCGTACCAAGTATGTTGTTAGCGTAAATTGTTATACGCCCAGCGTGTGTCGTCGCAAGTGTTCGTTTTCACTACATTAATGGAAAACACGCTGCGTGTGTATCGAACCTTAGCTATAGATAATCTGTCTGCCGCGGCCGTGTGAATCTCACGCGGCGACCTCGGCGATACGAAACATGTTGAGCGTTCGTTGCGCCTCAATTGTTGCCTAGTGAATATAACGTGATTTTGTTGACTAATTCTTCAGACAAGAATTAAAATAAGGATAAAAGATGATTATGCATTTATAAATCCAATTTTTTCAATATAAAATTAAGATTTTGCAGAACAAAGGCGATTTTAAAAGATCTCACGAAAGATATACTTGAAATTCATTTTATTTGACCTCGACAAAATCGCCATTTGAACACATTGCAGAGCCAAAATCTCATTTTTTGGGATGAACTTTGCATGATTAGTTCTTTCGACAATGCTAGACGTAACTTGCTGCATTATACATGATATTCCCCAAATTATTTACTATTAAGGTAAAATATTTTATACAGCCTTAAAATTACCTTTATTCTGTAAAATCGTATCAAAGATTAACTTGCATTTCTATACTTCTTTGATCCTTTCCATAAATACTAGTCTGTCCTGTAGTCCATAGACACCTTAATGTGAAATCCTAAGTAGCGAGTGAATTTCCCTTAGTATATTTGTGCGGGTCTGAATACAGACATTGATGTTTATCACAATTTTTCGTAATTCATTGTCTAAAAAATATAGTTACTATATTCAATTTGAATATTTTTAACATACTTAGTAATTGTACACAAAACCTTGACCCCACAAAGATGTCAGTACTACTGACAAAAAAACCTTAGTATATAAGGACTAGATTATGTATTAAATTATACAAAAATAAATTTAAGATTTCCTTTATATTATGGAAAATAAATAATAAATCCAAATATGATAGTTTTACTTCCATTTAAAGTTTCATGATTATTAGCATATTTATTTTACAGACCCATGGAGGCACCTAAGCTATTACATCTTCTTATATCTGCTAGTAGTGGATTTATAAAGAATATTTTTCTTGGATAAAATATTTTCTATGTGTTAATCCAGCTAATAAACTACCAGTGTGCCAAATTTCATATGAATCTGTTCAACCGTTTTTGCGTGATTGAGTGACAAACATCCTAACATAGAAACCTTCACATTTATAATATTAGGATTTAATCACGTAATGATTATAAAACAAAGATAATTGTGAATTAGGGACGATAGATAGTCCATCTAGGACTCACCTGATTGAGCTTTCTTGATGGCCAAATGAGTGGCCAGTTGCTGGTTTTTTTTAAAGTAAAAAGACTTATTTTTAAAATAGAATGAGAGGAGAGAGAAAAAGAACACTGGTGGCTTGTCATTGTAAAATTACGATAATACAAAGAATATTGCTTTATTGTTAGATTAGGAAGATATATCACACATACATATATATAAAAGCTTAAAAATATATATAAATTAAAAGCATTTACTGATACTGCTCCCGTAAAACTTTTGTTGTAAAAATATATTGCTACTCTGTAGGCTATTTGTTGTTAAACTTATAACTATACAAAACATTGTTAATACATCACACAATCTTCAAACAGTAAAAAATACAACTGAATTACCAGCCTCCTTAAATTCGTTAGTAAAGGACATTGAAGCCCCACTTCAAAAAATAAGCTGTTTTTATTTTGTAATTTTATCAAGTGCCTTTACTACTCGTTGACAATAAAATTAATTGTTGTTTTCCATAGTCTATTTGTCTCTGTTTTCATCCAGATCGTTGTCCCAAAGCAAACTCCTCATAAATCTTCAACAAGGAAGCTGGTGTTCTTGGCTTAAAATCTTTCAGCACATGCTCAAAATGCTCCATAGTGACTGCTGGACAATCCAGATTCCTCTCCAAAGCCCTCAAAGCTGATTCATGACACAATGCATTTAGTTCAGCACCAGAAAACCCTTCAGTCCTAGTTGCAAGACTGTGGGAATTTACATCATCTGTACTCATTTTTTCCAATTGTAGTTCCAAAATCTGCAACCTTGTCTCAAAATCTGGCAAGGGAACATATATCAACCTGTCCAATCGACCTGGACGTAGTAACGCCCTGTCCATTCTGTCAGGCCTGTTTGTGGCAGCTAGGATGGTCACCGAGTTCAATGGTACCACACCATCTAACTCTGTCAAAAGTTGTGCTAGTACCCTTTCATGCACTCCTGCCTCCCCCGCCCCTCGCTCTCCTCCTATTGCGTCCATTTCATCAAAGAATATAACTGAAGGCGCAACTTGTCGGGCTTTAGTAAAGAGATCGCGCACTGCCCGCTCTGATTCGCCTACCCACTTCGAAAACAATTCTGGGCCTTTTATTGATAAAAAGTTAAGTCCACTTTCTGTTGCTAGTGCTTTAGCTATCATGGTTTTGGAGCAACCAGGTGGCCCATACATTAAAACTCCAGCTGGTGGCCGTATTCCTAAACGCTTAAAACTTTCGCCGTGTTTCAATGGCCATTCAACAGCCTGGCGCAATTTTAGCTTCAAGTCTTCTTGTCCCCCAATATCTGTCCACCTTACATTTGGTACTTCTATCAACAACTCTCGCATGGCACTTGGTCTGACAACAGTTAATGCAGCAATCAAATCTTCTTTTTCTATAGCTTCATGAGATCTCTTGATACACTTCATTGAGGCTTGAGTACATAAATTCACTATGTCAGCAGCTACATACCCATGTGCTAAATCAGATATTGCCTCAATATCCTTCTCAGATATTCTGTGGGGCAGGTTTTTGAGCAAAGTGTAAAGTAATTCTCTTCTTCTAACTCTGTCTGGCACAGGAAGTTCTATTTCTTTGTCAAGTCTTCCAAACCTTCTAAGCATTGGGTCTATAGCTTCTGGTTTCCTTGTAGTGGCTAGAACAAATACTCTTCTATTGTCCTCATGAAGTTGATCCAAGAAGGAAACAAAGGCTGAGGTGACTCTCCTTTCTTGTTCTGTGCTACCTGATGATCTTCTTGGACATATTGTCTCTATTTCATCAACTAAAATAATGCTAGGTTCATTCTCAATTGCTTTATCAAATAAACTTCTCATAGTTCTCTCAGTTTCACCAAAATATTTGCTAAATATTGCTGGGCCATTGACTTCCACATGAAAACAGTTGAAGTTCTCAATCAAATATTTGCAAAGAGCTGTCTTACCAATACCTGAATGTCCATAAATGAGTAAACCTCTTGTAGGCTGGAAGTTAGCTGCCAAACCATCTTTATTAAAAGATATTTGAATAAAAGACTGGACTTCCTCCAAAATGTCATCAACACCACCTAATATTATTTGTCTTTTCTTCATTTTCTGTGTTGCTTCTCTATCCATATTCCAAATTGTATTTTCTTCAAGCACAAACCATTTTGATTCATTATGATCTTTTGATTTCACGTTGATGACTTCAATTTCTAATTTCTTACCAAAGTAATAATAAATTAATCTACTGCCATTTGATACAAAATGGTTGTGAAAATGTTGTTTCAGTATGTCACATATGTCAGACTCAGTTTTATGGTTCAGAATTTTTATAGCAATTGAAGATGCTTCAGGTATATCCTCTTTTAAAACTGTAACTGTTATTTTCTTACCATCATTGCTCCATGATGTGGGAAGATCTAAAAAGAATAACACACAAAACTTTAAACTTTAAGGTTTTAAAACAGTCTTCAAAACAGAACTTTTTAATAATATTGAGCTCCTTATCTCTAGTTGTGCTTAACAGTAACAACCTAGTGTTTTATACATGGTCCTTGAGAAATGTTTGATTATTTACAATTTTAATTAAAAAAAAGTTGACGTCGTATTCCATCGCATTAAGCAAAAGAAAGTACCAATAACCGCAGATGAACTTACCAGCAGCACATAATATGACAGCAGCAGGTGATGACCCTTTAGATGGCCACATCCTCTTTACCATCGTTGGAACTCCGTCTCTACTCAGTTCTAATGCGCCTCCAATAACTGCCCCAATAAGCACCCCTGCTGATGGATGAACTAATACGGCATCTTTCGGGGCTCCGTTTGGAGGTGTCCCTGTTCTTTCTAACCATGTAAACAGCCTGCCATCTTCAATATAAGGACATTTCAATTGATCCTTGGAACAATTCAGCTCTGCATGAACATTTTTGTCGTTTGAGGTTATGCTGCAGCCACAGCGGTCACAGTCAACCCATAATGTCTTTTTTGCTTGTTTTGGTGGCATTTTGATACCATAACTGCTTAATTGGGCTTGCTTTTATTAAATGTACATTACTGTTGAATAAAATTGGATTAAGTTTATAAATAGGTTAGGCAATTGAGGTTATGATAATTTTGGATAAATAAAACGCAACTTTCAATATTCTTGTCCATTTTGGTCATTTCTTGTAGATTTGCAAGAGACTAATGCGTAATATTTATTCATAATATGAATAAATGTACTTAACAAACCTATAAATAACCTAAATTAAATAAAACATATAAATAAAAGTCTTAAAGAGCATTTATAATACTAGTTTCCACATTTATATCAACAAATAAAACGATAAATAAATTTGACATTTGATGACGAATCTGTCAAGTTGACTTGCGTTCCGTGAATCTTTTTTTTACAAATAAACAACGTAAAAATAAATATTTAAGTACGGATTTAAGTGTAATAATTACAAACAATAATACACTGCTGCGTTACAGCAGCTCGTTTAGAGTGATTATTGTAAATACATAATATAATAATAAACAGATTACAGAATGACTCTGGCAGAGTTTTTTAGTTGTTCCTTGTTAGCCTTTGGGGCTCCAGTGGCAATGTTCGCCATGACTGTAGCGAACGACCCGGTGCGCATCATCATCATGATCGCGGCAGCGTTTGGATGGTTATTATCATTCCTGCTGTCTTCGTTGGTGTGGTACGCTGTGGTGCCGCTCAGATCTTATCTGGCATTTGGAATGGTTTTTGCTATCATATTCCAAGTGAGTCACGACTAGAAATCATTAAATACTTAATAAAATATACAAAATATCCACTCATGAAATAAATATTAGTAGTATTATATTTGTATTTCTTTATAAAGTGTGTAAATTACCTGTTAAGGAATGTACGGCCATACTACATGAACAATTAAAAAAAAATGATTCCTCTCCTACCCCATTGGTGACCACCGGTAGTATATGGCAGGCCCTCCCCCTCTCCATTTAGTTTTCATGGAGTCATTCATAAATATTACACTGTTAGTTAAAAATTGCTAACTAGTGTTCATTTCCAGGAAGCCTTTCGCTATGGCATGTACATTCTCCTCAGGAAGACAGAAGCGGGACTGAAGGAAATATCTGAGAACCATGAGATTGGCAGCAACAAGCTGGAGATGGCCTATGTGTCAGGTCTTGGCTTTGGCACAATGAGTGGTGCCTTTGCCCTTGTTAATGTTTTAGCAGATTCTGTAAGTACTTTTTTATTTATTTTAACATTGTTATAATTTATTTAGCAATCAGGCAGGCAGGTTTATGTCATGTTGAAGTATTTTCAAAATTGGGAGCAATATAGGATTAATAATTGTGTCATCTTAATGGTTATAACATATTTAACCATTAAACCATATTAAACCATTTATTTTTCCACACACACAATACAGAAACGAAAAAATATATATTATATACAATTTATATAATTTCACAATTAGCTGCAACAAGCGCGGCGGAAGGGGCACCAGCATGAAGAATAAATATTAAGTGGTTGATTAAACTGATGTACCAAGCAAACAGGCATTGTCATAATAGAATGTTGGGCAATGAAAAAGATGGATGAGAGGATATTGCATACTACTAAGATGTGTATGTTAGGATGCATGTGTGAGGTCACAAAGTTAGATAGAATAAGGAATGAGTATGTAAGGGGAAGCTACTTTCAGTAGCACAAATTGTAGAAAAGATGAGGAGTGCTAGGTTAGCTTGGTATGGGCATGTGATGAAGAGGAATGAAAGGCATGTGACAAGACTTGTTGTCAATATGAATGTGGATGGACAAAAGAGTTGTGGGAGACCAAAAAAGATGTGAATGAGGACATGTGCATGAAAGGGGTGAATGCAGATTTGACGCATGATACGGCTGCGTGGAGGGTTCAAACTGTTTGTGCCGACCCCACTTAGTGTGGGATAAGGGCAGGTAGATTATGATGATGTGGTACTTTGAATAGTAATTATAATTCTTTGTGTATAATGCCATCAGGTCATGGATGATTCTTAAGAGGGTACTTAATTTATATATATACATATTCACTCACGCCTATAATCACTGAAGGGGTAAGCAGAGGTGTAACACCAGTTCACCCATTTTTTACCGAATTTACTACAGTCCCATTATGTGATAGGGGCAAGCCTTTCGCAGTCTTACTTAATTTATTTAACAATTTATGATTCCAGATAGGACCAGGCACACTCGGCTTGCGTGGCGGTACAGAATACTTCTTCGTGACAAGTGCTGCAATGACCCTCTGCATGATACTCCTCAACACATTTTGGAGTGTAATATTCTTCAGTGGATTCGATGATAAAAACTACAAGAAAGTTGCCTGGGTCGTGCTCTCACATTTTTTTGTCTCTACACTAAGTTTATTGAACAGAAAAGAATTATACGCAGTAACTATATTACCCTCGTACGTCGTTCTAGGAATAACTTCTTACATAGCCTTCAGGTCTGCCGGTGGGACCAGTAGAAGTCTTATCCAAAGTTTCACTCCTAGGTCTTAGATATGAAAGTGAATGAAAGAAATCATCAGCCTTATAGAAATTGTAAAGAAGAGTATACATTGAAGAAGTTATGATTTGTTATTATATGAGAAGTTTCTCAAAGATCAAATAGGTACTTTCTTCTCTCTTGGTTGATAATATTTATAGCATAGTGTCCTAACCCCCAAATATTTACAATTGTTTACCAATTGGCTGAAGTAAATAAATAAACACCCAACAGTCAAAAACATAGCCCCGACCCCACACTAAGATACGAGCCTTGTGTTGTGTATTTAAGGAATACTAAAATCTAGGTCATACGATTTTAACCAGTCATATAAGAGGTATTGTATATAGGCCGACCATTCGTCCTGTTCCTATGGAAAAGCCCTTAGTGTTTGCTCGTGAATACACACACATTTATAATGAGGAAGAGTAGAAATGATTTGGATTATATAATTTTACTAATTGCTTCAAAAATGATTGTAAATTAATCCATATAATTATCTTATCTAATGTAATTTTAACGGACTGTCATTTATATTATATCGACGGTTGGCGGGCTATTTGATTTAAATTACATTTTTGAAATCACAGGAGAGTGGTTTTAAGTTTTTTGCTTTTCGGAAAAAATCTCTTGCGTGAATTTGCTTTAGTAGGGTTACATAAAATGTGCATAAAAAATTGAAACTAGGCTCAAAAGATGCAGAAAACTCAATATCGCAATTTAATAACCCGCCAAATGTCGATATAATTCGACAAGGTATCGAATAATCTTTTTTATATTGCTTGTGTATGTTCATTCATTGTGCATTAATTTGGCGCCCTGAAATAAGTCACGAGTGAAGTTACGATTGTTTAAATTGTCTTTTTCATAACAAGGGTAGTGTGACATTTGTGGGTTGTAAAAAAATTACCTTAATTTAATTCTAGATATTTGCAATAGAGTTTGTATGAGTATAATAAACATTGTGTATGAGCTGTATTACTATTATGGTAAATTTTTCATTCAAATTACAGATGTCACCCTACCCTTATTAAGTGAAAAAGATTATAGGTACTTACATTCAATTAAGGGACTGACATCAACCAGGCCAAGTTTAATGGTGCGCTAAAGAGCCTCGTAAAATCAACATCTTGTCAAATCAAATCATTTATTTAGTGAATTAAACAACTAGGGGCACTTTTTACAGGTCAGAATTAAGTAAAACATCTACCGGTGCTTCGGAAATGCACTGGTCTGAGAAGAAGCACCAAGAAACTCAGCTGTAGGTCTTTTGTATTGTAAAAGTATAAAGAATGTTTAAAATTAAACTATATAAAAAGAAACGGTAATTAAAACTTTATTTATTTATGCAATAAGTGAGACATTCCTTAGTAAATGGACGGATTACATCATGTCATAAATGAAAAATAAACAAATGACTGACTAATGTTTTTGTTTTACAAATAAAATAATGATAATTCAACCTGCCTTTTTTATTTACAAAGAAACTACAGCAATGTTGATTTAGACTAGATTTACTAGTTATTATATTCATTTTATTATACTCAAAATAGATGAGTGATGACCTATATATTTTAGTCCTCATATGGGATGGTACAGAGTTGCAGGCGAGTCTTAATAGCTCAAATTTCATGACACTACCTAGACTACATATGAATGTTTGCAGGTCATCACAAAAATTGATGTAATTCTTAAAACAAAACTAGAGTAAATACAAACAGATACCAAATCTAATTTGTTACAGTTGTAAAAGTAAATACATAGTCTTTTTAATAAATTTACAATTTTGTACTAAATTAGATTATGTACCTTTTTACAAAAAAATATTAATTCTAGAACTGGATATGAATCGGCGAACACAGTTGGAAGCTAGTGGCATCTCATGCAACTAACATTTTATACTAGGATTATGTACATTTATGAAATGATGAAGCCTTATTGATCTCATGGCATACAAAGGCAGTAATGTCCTGCATTTAGTTAAGTTATTCACCATTAACTTGAACGGAACTCTTTACAAGACAACAGTGATCCTCCATAACAGGGAAATCATCATTGCTTAGACTTTGATAAATAATGATAAATGGTGCTATAATAATGTGGTTAATAAATAAATAAAGACTGACCAAAACTTTACAATGCTTAAATAACAATTTCCATAGGCACATGAGCAGACAGGCCACCTGATGGATAGTAGTCACTGCTGCCCATAGGCTTCTGCAATGCCAGGGCATAGCAAAGCCTCTGCCATACATTTCATTGCTGACAAACTTAAAACATGTATTAGACATGTGTCATTCCCTCAACTATCCATCTATGCTATAGCCTTAAAAAAAACTAAGCCTTGTGAGTCAAGTGGTATAGGATTAATTTAATAATGAATTGTGAAAACAACAAACTCAGTTGAGATAGTTATTTTAGAATTGACACTTAAGCCTTAAACATCACAATATTTTCATTCCGATGAGATTCCATCATCCTTGTGTCATGCACACATAATCAGGCAGTTCCCTTGGCCTCATCAGCAAGCTGAGTCAGTAAAGAGTCAACAGTCCACACATTATCAGCTGTGTCAAGTTCTTCTTCAGGTATATACTTGTTGAGGACTTCCAGAACCGCATCAATACCATCGGCAGATGTGATACCTTCACCTACCTCGGCCAGGGCATTTACTGTCTCCATATTCTTCCGTTCAGAACTATGGAATATCAAAATAGTTGTATAGATTATATTATATTATATAGTTTTTTTTGTTTTATTTAAGTAAAAAAGGCAAGTGACAGTTGGGTGTATTATTATGTTTAATAATAATACTAGCCCTGTATGCTGCTGGGTACAGGCCTCCTCTACTAATGAGAGGAGTTAGGCCATAGTCTACCACACTGACCTGGCCACCCACACCTTTGAAATTCGTAAGAAATTTCTCAGGTATGCAGGTTTCCTCACAATATAATACCAGCCCTGTATTAAACATTGTCCCACTGCTGGGCACGGGCCTCCTCTACTAACGAGAGGGGTTAGGCCTTCGTCCACCACGCTGGCCTAATGCAGGTTGGTAGACTTCACATATCTTTGAAATTCATATAAGAATTCTCAGGTATGCAGGTTTCCTCACAATATTTTCCTTCATTGTTAAAGCAAGTGATAATTAACAATGAATACACAAGTAACTTTAGAAAAGTTTATGCCATTATGGCTGGATTCGTTTGACTTTCATTTTGACAGTCTGTACCGCAACTAACTAGGCTACACCTATGTATTATTATTACTCAATTATTTTAATAAAATTATAACATACACTGGTGCAATGGATAGCTCCTTCTCAAGTATTTCTTGCAAGTCATCCACATCAGGTATTGTTGGGATGTCATCGCTGGAATCTGGTGACTTTTTTGGAAGAATATACTCCCTGCATACATACATACATGATAAATACGCTATTTGACTAATTTTCGAAAATGATTTAAAACTATTCTTTATTACATAATAATAAGAACTCCGCCATTGACGGTCCCAAGCCCGTATGAAAAAGGAGGAGGGTTGGTGTAGGAGATACCAAACCCACCGTAAAAAGTCAACGCCGAGTCTCGGGCGGCGGTAACTAGCCCGACTCAGCCGGCCTAACAAGCTTGCTTTTGCTGAAGGTAGTAAATGACCTTCGCAACCCGCAACTCCGTGGTCATGTTTCGCGGATCTGGGGGCATTGACTTCACCGTCCGTGTCATGAGGTAGACAGCCTCTATAAAAATTTACCCTAATCCTAAGGTGGGACACGCGCCGAAAGGATGTATGGCTTGGAGGAACCAAGTCACGAGCGCCAACCTCGACGGACCTGGCAACGTCGCTGTATTGAGCCTTCTCAAGGGAATAGGCGTCACCCCTTGAGTGACGACAGTATTCGTCCTAACTCGTGGGAACAGTATGACAGAAAATAATAAAAACCCTAACACAAAACAATTAGTACAACAAACTTTTCACAAAAGTATGTTTATAAAAAATCAGAACACCTTACCAACAGTAATTATTGATGATAACAGCCAAGAAGGTCACAGCCTGTCGGAAAGTCAAAATATGACACACACTCAAACGGATGATAATATTCCTAATATACAATGGCAATGTGATAAAATACCTTCAAATAGAAGTAAAAGAAAAGAAACAAGCCCGATACAAAGAAACAACAGCAAAAAAATAAAAAATAGCTTCACAATACCCACACAAAACCAATTTGATATCCTGGATACAGAGGACACAGAGAAAACGCAGAAGACTTTCATCCCCAAGCCTGAACCAATCTTTGTGACAGGCGTAATAGATATAAAAAGTTTTAAAGAAAACCTATATAAAATAGTCGACTACACGTCGCTAACACTGACCACACTACGATCTGGACATATAATTAAACTAATGCCAATTGACATACCCACTTATAAACAAATTAGAGAAAATTTTATTGCCAATAATATTTCCCATTATACCTACCAACTAAAGTGTGAAAGAGCATACCGAGTAGTTCTTAGAGGGTTACACTCAACTGAAGACATCTCTCAAATAAAAGAAGAATTAAAAGGACTAGGGCACGAAGTAAGACAGATAGTAAATGTACGTCATAGAATCACTAAAGAACCGTTACCAATTTTCTTCGTAGACTTAGAGCCAGAGAAAAACAACAAGGATATATTTATTGTCAAAAACCTAAACCACATGAAAGTGACATTCGAAGCTCCTTATAAGAAAAAAGAAATACTTCAATGCAAAAGATGCCAAAGATTTGGGCACTCTAAGAATCAATGTTTTAGGCCATTTAGGTGTGTTAAATGCGGAGTCGACCATTCGACTGTCACCTGCACCAAAACCAAAGACATTGAAGCTACCTGTGCTAATTGTCAAGATAAACACCCTGCCAGCTACAGGGGATGCATTAAGTACAAACAATATAAAGAACATATATTGAAATTAAACCCAAAAAAGACATCGAAACAAAATACACAACATATCGAAAGAACCAATGAAAATATACAACAACCCATAAGACATGAGACATACAGACAAACTAACCTGACATACGCCAATGCATTAAAAAGAGACAAACAAGAAAACCTCACTACATCTGACTTAAATCCTAGAAACAATAACCTAGATGACATCCTCGACAAAATGTTTGACAAACTCCAAAAGATGATCAGTAATATGATGGACAGCATGATGGATCGTATGATCCAACTAGTGAGCAACCTCGTAAGAAAATGACATTTAACCTTAGAATAATGACTTGGAACGCCAACGGGGTTACTGGACGAAGGCTGGAGCTGGAGACTTTTCTACACACTGAAAAAATTGACATTGCTTTGATATCAGAGACTCGATTCACGGATAAAAACTATTTTTC
Source organism: Laothoe populi (assembly GCA_905220505.1). Classification (NCBI taxonomy): domain Eukaryota; kingdom Metazoa; phylum Arthropoda; class Insecta; order Lepidoptera; family Sphingidae; genus Laothoe; species Laothoe populi. The sequence goes on along the minus strand of HG992155.1, from coordinate 1,082,557 downwards.
GATTAAAAATTATTCTATATATACAACTAATCACCCATCTGGTAATGCACACGGAGGAACTGCTGTATTAATAAAATCAAATATCAAGCACTATCCCCTAGAACTAAATGCTTCTGACAAAATCCAAGCCACACAAAACAAAATTTACGATGGATTTTCGGGTATTACAGTATCAGCAGTATACTGCCCACCAAGACATAACGTAACGAAAGAAGACTTCAAAAACTTTTTCTCTTCATTAGGACACCGATTTATAAGTGGCGGAGACTGGAACGCAAAACATGTATTTTGGGGCTCTAGAATTATTACGACCAGAGGTAGACAGTTGTACCAAGCTGTAGAAGATCTTAGCCTCGAGTGCTTGGCGTCTGGTGAACCCACCTATTGGCCAACTGATCACGGTAAAATACCAGATTTGCTAGATTTCTTTGTCTCTAAAAATATCCACAAACATAACACAAAAACAGAACCTATTAACGATCTGACTTCGGATCACACGCCTGTTATACTTAATGTTAGCAGCAACATTATGTTATCAGAAGTTCCTCAAAAAATGTACAATAAAAAAACCAATTGGATAGAATATCAAAATAGTATTACGGAGCAGGTAAAATTACAAACCTCACTAAAATGCCCTGAAGAAGTTGAACAGGCCATAGAAGGGCTGAACAAAATGATACACACCGCCGCAGCTAGATCAACACCTACACTCAAACCAAAGGCAGCTACTGAGCATGTATATCCAGCGAGCATAAGGAATGGAATCCACGAAAGACGACGACTTCGTCAAATATGGCACGGAACAAGGTACCCGAGAGACAAGACAGCATTTAATAAAATGTCACAAAAAATTAAAAGCCTGTGCTTGCACATAAAAAACGATAACTTGCAACATTATCTCAGCAAATTGGCTCCAACTAAAGCAACCAACTATTCTCTATGGAAGGCTACCAAAAAGCTGAAGCGTCCAAAAATTCAGGCAACACCCTTAAAAACCCCGTCTGGAAAATGGGCAAGATCTGATGCTGAGAAAGCTGATACATTTGCCAATCACCTACACAACGTGTTCCAACCACTTCCTAGCAAAAGTCACGACAACGACGAAGACATTGGTAAATTCCTCCTTTCACCTATGCAAATGTGCCCGCCACTGAAGAGTATTACACCTAAAGAATTATTAAAAGAAATCAGTAATCTCCAGGAAGGGAAATGTCCTGGGTATGATCAAATAGATGCCACCTTGCTGAAGCATGTGCCAAGGAAAGGGATAACACATATTGTTTCGATCTTTAACTCTTGCCTTAGACTATCATTATTTCCAAGTCAGTGGAAAATAGCCCAGGTAATAATGATACTGAAACCAGGAAAACCCTCTCATGAGGTCTCTTCTTATAGGCCTATAAGTCTCTTACCAATTCTGGGAAAGCTTCTGGAAAAGTTAATCCTCAACAGAATGCGGGAATACCTCGAATTAATAGTCCCAAAACATCAGTTTGGGTTCAGGGAAGGTCATGGAACCATTGAACAAGTGCATCGACTCGTGGACATAATTCATAAAGCGCTAGAAAAAAAACAGTACTGCTCTGCAGTCTTTCTAGACATCAGTCAAGCATTTGACAAAGTCTGGCATGATGGACTCCTCTTTAAAATAAAAACTTCGATACCTCACTCTTTTTTCCTCATACTAAAGTCATATCTTGAAAACAGATGTTACGAAGTCAAGCATAACACGGAGACTTCACGCATGTACCACATTAAATCTGGGGTGCCACAGGGTAGCATACTGGGACCGATACTTTACCTGATTTTCACTGCTGATCTACCGACTGCAGTTTATGATACCACTGCAACGTATGCTGACGACACTGCAATACTGTCAGTCCACGAAGATCTAACTGTAGCATCTGAAAACCTCCAAGCCCATCTTAATTTAATAGAGATATGGTTTGAGAAGTGGCGCATAAAGGCAAATAAAGATAAATCCAACCAAGTAACATTCACTCTGCGAAGAAAAACCTGCCCACCTATCAAGCTTTATAATGAGGAAATACCACAGAAAGATGATGCCAAATACCTAGGAATGCATCTTGATCGTCGACTTACCTGGAGAAAGCACATCTGGACTAAGAGGAAAGAGCTAGACTACAAACTTCGCGGCATGTATTGGCTTACTGGACGCAAGTCACAGCTAACAGACCTTAGTAAAATGGCTATCTACAAAACAATATTAAAACCCATATGGACATATGGCATACAACTCTGGGGTTCTTCCAGCCACAGCAATATAGAAATATTAGAAAGATATCAGAGCAAAACAATGAGAACTATGTTTAAAATACCACCTTATATAAGTAACAAATATGTGAATCTGGATCTCAAGCTACGAACAGTAAAACAAGAGATAGTGACATACAGTAAAAAGTACCAGAACAGACTAGAAAAACATAAAAACGAATTGGCGGCATGTTTGCAGGGTTCTGGCAGCCTACGGTTCTGTCGGCTAAAGAGAAATAGTATACCGGACTTAATTGACAGATTCAAAGACAAAGACTGAGAGAGGCATCATTGGATTGCCCTCTCTAGAAAACACATTTTACTGATGAATATCATCTGACATCATATTAGATTATTGTTTATCACAAACAGATTGCTAAGTAGCAGGATACAAAAAAAAAAAAAAAATAATTACATAATAAGCACACTATATGATATTTCCGGGAAATCTACTGTATTTTTAATAAAAATCAATGTTAAAGTTTAAATCTCCAAAACCGCGGCAAAAACGCTATTTCTGTAATGGCGCTGATCATATGACATGTGTGACGTCACATGCAAGTAAACAAGCTAATAATGATAAGCAAAGCTAAGTTTTATGATAATTGTTCTATCAACAATTATCATAAAACTGCTGCAAAAATAGATCAACAATAGAATTTATCACCCAGAAAACATAAAACGCGAAATAAGATCACTCGAAGAAACTATGTTTACTTGCGTGTGACGTCACCAGAGTTGCAATCAATCAAAGAGTGTTCATATCTCATATAAATTTTTTAAAAAATGTTCTTTATTTCGTTTAATTTGCAAAAAATATACATTATTTTGTTTAATATATTATAGTATATTAAAATTAAGTGAAATATGGTTTTTTAAGCTATTGTCTAACAGGATGGCCACAATTTGCAGTGTATTTTCAATGTTGTCAAATAGCCAATTAATGAAGCTATACATGAGAGTATTATATGATTTAATGATAAATGTATTTCTTGTTTTTTACTAGCCAAATTAGTAGTTACAGCTAACACTTTACATTTCACAGTACAAAACTCATACCACTTGGGATCACTTTTATATTACTATAACAACACAAATAAATATTTCATTTCTTATAGGGGCAGTAATTTTTTTCAACTTGTAAAGTGCAAATGGAATCATTCAATCGATTTTGATGACTTTTTTTATTTTATGATATGAATATATATAATATACATAGATTGAAAAATCACTTCATACGGTACTTACTTCGCCTCAATGTGCGTGCCTTCTGCCCAAACACCCACTTTTTTCGGTTCCATCATGGGTATATCATTAGGTACCTATACCAAGTGTATTATTCTTTGACCTGTAAAATTCTAAAACCAGATAAAAAATTCACCTATTTCACATGCCATTTCCATTTCACAAAATATTAAATAATACATTTAAAATTTTAAAATGGGTAACATGATAGTTGATTATTGATGGGATTGACGTTAAATGCAGTGTTGCCAGTAGGTTTTATACAACATAGATATAGTATATAAAACTGTAGATGAGGCATAGGCGTGCACCCGAAAGGGACAGGTGAACTCTATGGGGTTACCAACTAACATTAGTTTACCCAGTTCTTGAAATATTAGGCGTGCGTCTTTCAATATGATAAAATTAAAAAATTATGAGGTATAGACATAATATATAAAATAATACAAGCCCTGTATTAAACATTGTCCCACTGCTGGGCTTGGGCCTCCTCTACTAGTGAGAGGGGTTAGGCCTTTGTCGACCACGCTGGCCTAATACGGGTTGGTACGGGTATAGACAATAATAGTAATAACTCCTTGAAACAAAAACTCACAGTTACATAATATGCATAATAACTTTATTACCAATGAACAATTCAAAACAAGTAATTATTACTGTCCTTTAAATAAAATTAATTTTGTATATAGGTTTCTTCTAATATTGTCTTTTTTATCTACGTAAGATTTTCCAGCATAATGGGGCCTGACATTTATATAGCTTTGACAAATACTTTTGATGACCATTACGTAGTGGTTAACAAAAGAGAATGAAGAATCGCAAGGAACTGCTGCAAATAATAGACGACCAACACATTCCTGCGACCTGCATTCTTGTAGGAGAAGATTAGCGAGTCGTAGAGTTTATAGACTACCCACCCCATCTGCCAACACCAGATTTTCACAAAGGTTTGGCAAATTTATTAATTTAAGAGTGCATGTTTATAACAGTCTTGCCAAATAATCACAAGATATAAAAAATAACCCCAATACTGTTATATTTATTTATAGAGTTGAATGTTTTTTTTCGATAGTTATCCATAAATTTTAAATATAATAACAACATCGCGAGGGATAAAACGACAAAGAAAGCGAAAAGATTCACTAACTTATGACAATACTGAAGATGTATTAAATATTCCATGTTAAGTGTACTACTACGCATAATAAACACATATACATGTAAACTCACGCCTGTAATCTCCTAAGGGGTAGGCAGAGGTGTAACTAGTACATCCACATTTCGCCGAGCATATTACCGTCCCATGATGTGATAGTGGGTAGCCTATCGCCATACTGTGCATAATTCCAGACTCCGGGCTAATACTGAGTATTTCGTGATAGAAAAATCTAATATCACTTGGCTCGATCCGGGGATCGAACCCGAGACCTCAGACCAGCAGTCGTTTCACTTACGCAATCACAACTGTGGTACCGAGGCATAAGAAAATACATACTGATAATTATATAAAATTCATTCATTACATATACATATTTAAATAACATAATGTGTACCTGCACCCGATTTTATTTTCAATAGAAAAGTGCCAATACAATAACAATTTCAATATTTTATAACCTGTCGCACGTGAGTTGTCAAATTTGACAACTTATTTATGTCCATATTGACGTAAGCGTAAAACGCGGGAATGTCAAACTTGGAGGTAGTAACATGGTAAACAGTCCATAAAAATAGTTATAATGTGTGGAACTTCGTTCTCTAAACGGCATAAGAAAACTAAAGGGTATTCATAACTACATTGTATTGTGATGCCTGCAAAACCAACTTGGCATTACGCCTTTTAGGAAATTGCGATAATTGTGAAAATGCGAAATCGTGTGTTGAGCGACTTGTTGTTGGAATAATATAAAATTGTAACCATATTTTTTTTTAATAGTCTACTCGATTTCATATAGAAGAGACACGCTAACGAAAAAACAAACCTTTCTTTGTTCCTGCTCGGATTATGTATACAAAAAAGGGCCTTGAAATAACCACTTAGTGATGCGTCGTAATTTGAATTTCACCAACCGATATTTATTGTAAATTATTTTAAAAGTTTTATCAAAATAACATGCAGATATTTACTAAAACAATCATTGTATATGATTATAATGCTTATTTCAACTTTATTATGTAAAACTGTATTCAAAATAACCAAAAATTACGATTTATATAGTCTCGTTTTCGATATGGAAAAAGTACTTGAAAACCAATATATTTATTTATATTTATTGAATCAATCGATAAAACAATTATTAGAAGTTCAACTCACCTAATATAATATAAAATCCACACACAAAATCACAATAAATAATCACTTTCACAACACCAATGGCCGCCACAACAGAGCACAAATTACGCATCATTTTTTATTTTTTTAGTTGGTTTAGGCACTGGTTGCATACATCTTACGGCCTTACAAGGCTTTATAAATATGTCTGGTAATAGGTGGTGAAAAAATTCAAGCCAGAATAAACTTTATTTCCATAAAATCAATGTTTAAAATCGCTTGTCAATAAGGGTGACTTTAGCTTGTTTCGATGGAGCAGCGGCGCTCCATCGCCAGGAAAAAGGATAATGTAATTTTCTGATATTAATTAGTTCAACTGTTCACTTTTATTTTGTTAGTTAAACTGTATTATTTTTTTATTAAACTCTTGGGAAACGCTGAAACATTATCCATAAATAAGAGGTAATTAAATGTCGTAAACGCTGGTATCCCCATAATGTGTATTATGCAGTCACTTTTTGGCGGGAAGTCAAATAAGGCGGCAATATAAAATTTTCCAAGAGTTTTATTTTCATAATTATTAGTTAACAACGTGTAAATACTTTGTTTCATACTATTATTAAATAAATCCTTTCAACATGGGTCCTCCCAGTAATGGTGAGGACCCGGGAGACTTCAAGAGGAGGAAATATTCTCGTCTTACCACTGAGGAGGCTAAGGGCGGTAATCTTGATAAGTATAGTATTTTCATGAAACCAAACTATAAAAGACTTTTCCTGGAAAATAATAACACAGTTTATATAGTATATGTAGAGTCTACTGAGAATGAAAAAATAGGAAATAAAAACCCTATAACTTTAACAAATATGTTAAGTGACTATGTTAAGGACATTACTGGAGTACACAGAATCAATGCTCTTAAAATTGGTATATCTTTCAAGTCTGCAGCATCTGCAAATAATTTCTTAAAAATGGAAGATTTTCTGGAAAAATATAAATTAAAAGCATTTATTCCATCATATTTGACAGAAAAAATAGGCGTTTTAAGATTTGTTCCCAAGGAGTTGTCGAATGAAGAAATTTACAAAAATATTAGCAGCGATGCTGAAGTTATTTCTATCAAGAGGATGATGAGGAAGGTAGACGGAATATTAACACCTTTAGAAACAGTAATAGTTACATTCGCTTCAACATCTTTACCTGAGTATGCATATATTAAATTATTTAGATATCCAGTCAGCAAATACATACCACCACTACTTCAATGCTATAAATGTTTAAAGTTTAACCATTCAGCAAAAGTATGTAGAGGAGTGCAGAACTGCTCCTCATGTTCAGGTCAACATTCCTATAAGGAATGTCAGGTAGAAGAGATAGTTTGCATTAATTGCAGCGGGAATCACTTGGCAATATCGAGAGACTGTCCAGTTAAAAAGCAGAAGATTGAGGAAAAAAAGAATAGATACATGCAGAACTCATATGCCACTGTGGTGAGTACTCCACCTGCATTCCATGCTAAATCTTTTCCCACATTGCCCATTAAAAAAAATAATATTAATTCTAAAGGTACTACTGAACTAAATGTACAAGAAATAGTTAATAACGATGTTATTCTTAGAGCAATAGTGAAATCCCTTGTAATGCTTGGTAATAATTTAGAAAGTTCTCCTTTAACTACTAAGAAAATTAAAGAAATACTTTTATCAAATCTAACATAATGGATAATTTTTTACAAATATTACAATTTAATATACAGAGTTTGCAGAGCAAAAAAGCCTTATTACAAAATTTATTAAATGAAAAATCAGTCGACATTTGTTTACTTAATGAAACATGGTTAAAATCCAACTCTAGAATTCCCAATTTTCCATCATATAATTTTATTTACAAAATGTCAGAAAATCCTCATAATGGAGTAGGTATTTTAATTAAACATGGTTTAGAGTATAGAGTTATTGACACATTGTACCATGAGTCTGTTCAAAACATTTGTATCTCGGTCAAAACTGAAACTGGTTTTATATATTTGCTCTGTATATATTGTCCACCCACTAATCAATTTGACAATTCCAAACTCAAGAGACTTATTCATTCCCTACCGAGACCATGTGTTATAATGGGTGATTTCAATGCCCATCATATGGCTTTTGGTTCTAACCATGATAACATTAGAGGTAAATGTCTGTTTAATATTATTGATGATTATGATTTGTGCATGTTAAATAATGGTACCCCAACAACTGTTCCTTATCCAGGTAGACATGCTGCTGCTTTAGACTTGGCTCTTGTCAGTTCCTCTATTGCTCATCTTTGTAATTGGTCTGTTCATGACGATCCAATGGGTAGTTATCACCTTCCAACTCTCTTAGAGATCACTGTGACACCATCATTATACTGTGCCCCTTCTGTAAATGAAGAAAAATATATTTACTCTAGAGCAAATTGGCCTGAATACATCTCTTTAAGTGAAAATGGCTTTTCACATTTGGATTTTCATGACAGTTCACTATCATTATATAATCAATTTGTTTTAATATTAAAAACCTTAAGAGATAGAACTATTCCTAAAGTTAAAATAAAATCAATAAACTCAATTTCAAGAAAACCAGTCCCTTGGTGGAATCAGAAATGTGCTGATGCTGTAAATAACTCTAAAAATGCTTTAAAATATTATTTTTCTCAGTCTACAATAGAAAATTGGATAAAATATAAAAAGATGGATGCTATCAAGAAAAGGATATTAAAGGAGGAAAGCATTGATTCTTGGCGCCATTTATGTGGTAGTTTCAATAGATTAACACCTATTTCTCGCATATGGGGTTATGTTAGAAAATTTAAGAGGATAGGAAGCACTAATAGAAATCGAAATTTTATTGATGACTGGGTTCCCGAATTTTTAAATAACTTAGCGGACACAACTAAACACAATCAAGATAGGCTTACTTATTTATTTGATAAGGCGACAGAAAATGATATTAATGCATTTCTCAATAATTCCTTTAATTTAGACGAATTACATATTTCTTTGAGTACAAGAAGAGATACTACACCAGGCCTAGATGACATTCCATATATTTTAGTTAAAAAATTACATTTAAATGCACAAATCATTCTACTTAGTATTTATAATAAAATGTGGAAAGAACTGGTAATACCAGATTCCTGGAAAACTCAATGTGTCATTCCTATACTAAAACCTGATAAGCCAATAAATTGTCCATCTTCATATAGACCAATATCTTTGTCTTCATGTTTGGGAAAACTTTTTGAGAACATGTTAAAATTAAGATTGGATTATTTTATAGAGTCAAATAATGTAATTCCTCCTATACAGTTTGGTTTCAGAAAAGGTAAAAGTTGCTCTGAAAGCTTTGTATCATTAATATCAGATATAAAACTAGCTCGATTAAGTCACTCCAATATGATATGTGTTTTTCTGGATGTAAAAGGAGCGTTTGATAATGTTAACATAGAAGAACTCATTCAAGTTCTAAATGACACAGGTGTACCTGCCCATGTATTAAAGTGGCTATATCATTTCATGAGTGACAGAATTGTTTTTGTTAGATATAATAACAAACTACATGGACCTAAAAGTATAAATAAAGGTATAATGCAGGGGGCTACATTGTCCCCGCTATTATATAATTTATACACATCAGAAATAACAAAATATGTTGATACAACAAATATAAAGATCCTACAATTTGCAGATGACTTACTTTTGTACAGTATAAATCAAAATTTTGATGTTGCTCAAAATAACATAAACATTGCATTAAAACAGCTGTATAACTTCTACCATAATAAGCTTAAACTTGATATTAGCCCTTCAAAAAGTTCTGTTTTAATTTTTAGTAGAAAGTTAAACATTAATGATGTTAATATTTTTTACAATACAAATCAGATCCCATTAGTAAAGCAACATAGATTTCTGGGAGTCATTATTGATGATAAACTCAAATTTGATCAGCATATTAACTATATTTGTAAAAATGCATTCAAGGGTATTAATTTACTAAGATATTTAGCAGGCACTTTTTGGGGGTCTGACCCAAAAACAATGGCTATGTTGTACAAAAGTATAGTTAGAAGCCACTTTGATTATAGCAGCTTAGCATATATGAATGCTAACAGCACTCTTTTAAAGAAGTTGGATGTAATTCAAAATATTGGCTTGAGATTGATTTGTGGGGCTATGAAGTCTACACCTATTAATTCATTAGAAATAGAAACTTGTATATCTCCTCTTGCTTTGCGTAGATTACAGTTAGCTCAAAGATTTTATTTGAAAATTGTGTCCTTAAATAACAGTCTTCTTCATAATAAACTAGAAGTGAATCCACTGGCCATAGAATTAGTCTCATCCAATGTAATGTCTATTTCTTCACTTGTTCATGGGACAATACCTGAAATTCAAACAATTTATAACCATGTTAAAGAAAATTCTGTACATATTAAAAAATATAATAACTGGCCATTGTACACTAATCCATTCAGAGTTCTTGTTGATTCTTCTAGAGTAATCCTAAATGAAAATACTATACATAATAATACAGACTTTTTAGAATTTAAGAACAGCAAAAATACTTATTATTTCTTATATACAGATGGATCTAAGAGTGATAATTATTGTACAGCAGCATTTTATGATCCTCAATTAAATCATACAAAATGTATTAAGATTAATACCAATTGTAGCATATTTACAGCAGAAGTTTATGCAATTTACTCTTCATTACTCTATATTGATTTGTTAAATAACTCTCTAAAGGATATTTTAATAGTTTCCGACTCGAAAAGTGTATTGTACTCATTAAAAAACATTAATATTTCGTATAAGGCGAACTATTTACTGTTTGTAATTAAAAATAAGTTATTACAACTCGGAGATGAAAAACAACTAAATATTGAATTTCTGTGGGTTCCCTCACACAGTGGCATACGGGGAAATGAAATAGCGGATAGGGCTACCCATGCGGACCCTGACGACGATCACAATGAATTAATGAAAGTTCCTTTTACCGACTATTACAGTTCGTTTAAAACTAACAATAAACTTTTATGGAAACAGTACTGGGACTTTACACTGCAGACCAAAGGAAAATGGTACCGGCAAATACAAAAAGAAATACCAACGAGACCTTGGTACGACAAACTTAAATATATTGACAGGAAGTTTATTACCTGCATCTCACGAATGAGGTTGGGCCATTGTTTGACTCCAGCACATCTTCACAAACTGCGCATAGTAAATAATAATAAGTGTAAATATTGTAATCAAATTAACGCCGACTTGGACCATATTGTGCTTCGATGCCCTGCATTTGGAATTGACCGTTTAGTATTAGCTAACGACATTAGTGACAGTATATCTAATGAGAACAAAAATGAAAATGATGTTGAATATGAAGCTGTTGAAAGTATTGTAAAGGTTGGCTCTGGCGGAGGATTGAAACACAACGAAGTCTGGTTACATCCTATTATTTATTAGCATAAGCAATCCTTTATATAACAATGTTCCTTATATTAAGTACATACATCTCACCTTCCTGGCAAACAAAAAAAATAAAATGAATGAAATTTATTTTATTTTTACTTATAACAACATATAGGTCTAGATAACTACTTATACAGTTTATAAAAGTTTTTTTTTTTTTTTTTTATATGTATAATATGTTTATACTTCTTATCAATACATTAGGATACACAACATAATACAAAGTTTAATAAAAATATAGATACGATACAAAATTAATGTTATATTTGCTTACATGGTATTATATGAATATATCTACTTAATATTAATAGACAAACTTTTATTTTTTATACTGTAACAGGCTGAAAATACAATTTTGTCCTGTTTTTATGTATAACGTATGGTTTGTTATCTTTCAATATTTCTACATTTGGTGAGCATTCTCTGATTACTTTAAATGGACCTGAGTATATACTTTGGAACTTATTGCCGGATTCATTTCTAATTAAAATTAAGTCATTTGGCTTGTATGCTACAGGATTAATATTACGATCATACTTAGCTTTTCTTTTTATTTTACTGACAATTAAATTATCGCGTGCCTCTTTTTGTGACGTTTGTATTCTATACTTTAACTCTAATGGATAGTTATCGAAGTTATACAACGGGTCTACTTGACCTGATGTAAGATTCGATGGTAATACACATTTCTTGCCAAAAACTAATTCAAAAGGTGTAAATTTAGTTTCAGTATGTACAGATGTATTATATGAGAAACACCAAAAAGGAAGCCATGTGTTCCATGTCTCTGGGTGCTTTTCAGTATGTATTCGTAAAAAATTACCCAAATGTTTGTGAGAATTTTCCAAGGCGCCGATGCTCTGATGGTGATATGCTGTAGATTGTAACTGGTTAATATTTAAAAGTTTACAAACCTCTTTCATTGTAGATGATAGAAACTCTGTTCCTCGGTCTGTAGCAATTTCTCTCGGAATACCGTATCTGAGAATAAAATTATTAACAAAACTCCTAGCTACTTCACTCGTAGTTTTTGTTAACAATGGATAAGCTTCTATATACTTACTTAATTCACATTGTATAGTTAAAATGTACATATAATTATTGTAATCTTTTTCTAACGGACCTACTATATCTAAGTAAATTTTTTCAAATGCCGAATTGGCTGTTGTGGTAATCGTCATAGGTTCTTTAGTATGATGTGACGAATGTTTCTCTTTTTGACATTTATCGCATCGTTTTACAAATTCTGTAACATCAACTTCAAGACCTGACCAAAAATAATATTTTTTAATATTATTTAACATCCGTCTTATGCCCGCGTGGCCACTTGTGGGCAAAAGATGGAAATCATTTAGGATTACACGTTGGTCGTCTTTATTATTTATTCTCTCAACATCTCTTAAAATACAAAATCGTGGTCCGGACCATTTATCTATACTCCTTATCTCTTTTATCACTTTCTCTATAAAAATATTATTGTTATTATTTTTTATGAAATATATTTCCTCTATATTAATTCCTTCACAAAATAAATTCAGTTCTCTCACAAATTCGCCTGGCGATAATTGTGATCGAGAAGCTAAATTGATAAATATAGTATTTTTTGAAGGCACATAACATAAGCATTTACTTTCGTGCTTAATCTCCTTTAATTTACGATATCGTATTAAATCATTTGAGCTACTAAAACGTAATTCAGTAAGCTGCTTCGGTTTACTATATATTTCCACAACTTTTGGGTGATCAAGCCAATTGTTCTGAGAAATAATAGCATCCCGTGCTTGCCTAGCTTTTTGACCTCGTGTCATTACATTTACTACCCCTTGGTTCATTTCTTTTAACATTTCTGACGTTATCTTTATCCGAGAAAGAGCGTCAGCTACGACATTGTGTTTACCTTTAAGATATTCAATCGTAAAATCGTATTCTTCTAAAATAATTCTAAATTTCATTAATCGGCTAGACGGATCGCGCATACCAAATAAATAAATAAGTGGTTTGTGATCCGTATGAATCTTGAACTTACGGCCATATAAATAAGGGCGAAAATGTTTTACTGCCCAGACAACCGCTAGTAATTCTTTTTCAATGGTAGGATACCTTTTTTCCGCGTCATTAAGACTTCGACTAGCATATGCCACAGGTTTTCTATCGCCATTACATAAAACTGCGCCAATGGCATATCCGGATGCATCAGTTTGCAAAATAAATTGATTATTATTAGAAAAGTCCGGATACTGTAGTATGGGGTGTGAAATTAAGTTCTGTTTTAATAATTCAAAAGATTTTTGACACTTGTCATCCCATTTAAAAACTATATTTTTCCTACATAAATTATTTAACGGATGAGCTTTTGTTGCAAAATTCGGTATAAATTTCCTATAATAATTAACGAATGCTACAAATCGTTTAACATCCTCGACTTTTGTCGGAACAGGATAATTTTTAACAGCTTCTATTTTATGTGGATCAGGTATCACACCGTCTGGTGTCACAATATGACCTAAATATAATATTTCTTTTTGTAAGAAATTACATTTTTGCGGGTTTAACTTTAAATTGACTTTACGTAATCTTTCAAAAATATCTTGAAGATTTTTAACATGACTCGATAAATCACGGCTAAAACAGACTAAATCATCCTGGTATACCAAACATTTTTCATATGTTAACCCCGTCATTGCTAAAGTCATCATGCGTGAAAAAGAACTAGGACTAGTTTTTAGCCCCATAGGCATCCTAGTCATTTGATACTGACCTGAACAAAAGGCAGTATATTTGCGACAATTGGGATCTAAATTAACATTATAATATCCTTGATGAAGATCCAAATGCGAAAAATACATGCAACCGGAAAGTGAATCTAATATTTCCGTAATATTTGGAAGAGGAAATTTGTCATCATGTATACAATTATTTAGCTTTCTATAATCAATAACCAAGCGCCATTGTTTGATTCCATTAATATCGGATTTCTTTGGCACTAATAAGATGGGACTAGACCATTCGCTTTGACAAGGCTCAATAATCCCTTCCTTAATCATATTATCAATCTGATTTTTTATTTCATTTTTCAAAGAATGTGGCAACCTATACGGTTTTGAATATATTGGCTGAGTGTTTGGTTTCAACTCAATAACATGTTGGTAAATATTAGTGGTTGATAACTTATCTCCTTCCAAATAAAAAATGTCGGAATATTTAGCACATAAGTTTTCTATATTAATCTTTTCTTCTTTGTTTAAATGAGTCAAATTTAATTTTGAAAATAATTGTTTAACTCGTAATGCATTTTTCTCATTATGACCAAAATTACAAATATCATATTCTTTCGAACTATGTATATTAAGATTTATCTCAGATAAACTTAAATCTTTAGTCGTGGAGTTCAATACTCTAATTGGTATTTTACCACAAATTGGTTTGACTAATGCACTCGCAATAAAAACGCCTTCCTGAATTTCTTTCGAACATATTACGCTTTCCTCTGTTAAGTTAGTTTCAATGTAATGTATTGATTCTGACCTAGCGGGTAAGGATATTAAATAATCCATTGAATCTATTAACTTTAAAAATGTTTGTTTAGAATTATTATGCAATAATGATAAAGTTTTGTTGTTAAAATCGACAACTGATCTATACTTTCCTAAAAAGTCTTGTCCTAGAATTCCATGTGACTTACAAGGTAAGGTATCAAATACATAAAACTTATGATCAATGCTTTGCCCATCAATTGAGAAATGTAAATAAATGTATCCAATAGCTTGGACTTTGCCACCGATTCCATTTATGGTTATGTTTTCTTTATAGATTGGAACGTCGAAATTGAGAACATGTTTATGTTTTATCGCTGAGATGGATGCGCCTGTATCTATGAGCCAAGTAGAAACATAACTTTGATTATAAATTAACTCTACACAATAACCACTACCATTTGCCAAAATGCTATAATTTTTAGGGACGAAAAAACTCATTTTCGTATCCATTTTGTTGCATTGAGGAACTTGGTTGGGGATGTGAATCATTATCTAATACCCTAATGTGTCCTCTAAATGATGACGTATGACCTCTATATTTATTATGAAACGTATTACCTCGGTATTGTGGTCTATTTCTGGACGTCATCCCTCGTGGATTGTATTGCTGCGGCAACTGCTTGATGCCAGCAGGGGTGACGTTTGGCTGCGACCACCGACCAGGGCCTCGTCCGTACCCACGACCAGCATTATACGTACCTCTTCGGATGGTCTGGAACTGAGGCTGCCTGAAATTGTGTATTAGGTATTTTTTATTCTCACGTCTCATTGTCAATACATCATTAGTTGAGTTTGGTGATGACACATCTTCATCAATAGCGGCCTGAATTGCATCTTTCAGATTATCAAATTTCTGAGCTGAAATAACTGTACCGATCCTACGATTTCGTAATCCCTCACTAAATTGCCTAATGGCCTGTTTTTCGTTGACTGATTTTAACACATTATATTTTTCTGTGTTCCCTTCAGACTGCGAAATGGTAAGGTCAACAAACATTTCATTTAATGTTTTGCCGAATTTATCAATCGACAAATCATTTTGTTTTGAACCTAAGAGTTGCTTTTGCAATGCACTGGCAGACTTTTTTGGTAATAACATTTTTTTCATATCGTCTAAGAGATCTGAAATATTATTATATTTATTGGCCAATTTTAATTTGGCTGCTTTTGACAATCTCGTTTTGAGTACAAAAGAAATTAAACGCATTTGAGATTCATTATCGATGCCGGTACTGTAAAATTCTATACCATCAATTAATTGCTCTGTATTTTCCTGTTCATCAATCATGACTGGTAATAAGTTCAACGCTACTTTCATGTCAAACTTGTCCATTTTTGAACAATCTGAAGTTTCCGATTCACACATTTTAGAAATTTCTTTATATAACTTATTAAAATCTTCACAATATTTTACTATTAGTATATCTTCGTTACTATCAAAACTCTTTATTTTAGTTATATTATCTAAGTAACTATTATATTGTTGAACAATTACATTGGCCTCATTAAGCTTCTTTTTTAATATACTACCATGTCTTCGAGAAGGGCCAATTTTAATTAAGTATTTTCTTATTACTAATAAATCTTCACACAACTTTTTTAAATTTATTGCCATAAAGGACTATTCCATTTTAAAATATTATAATATAATAATGAAAATTAGCTCACCTGGGTTTTCAATTCAAATTCAAATCTGAAAGTACATATAAAAAAAATATGATGCATATAAATATTACACACATAAATATTTATATAACAAATAATGTAAAATATAATATATTAATAGGTATATCTATAGTGTCCATTATATCTCATTGTATGCCGATTTCCTCTTGATTTGTTGACACCACACTGCACTGGACTTGGGACGTCTGCTTCTCAAACTTTGCCGTTGCTGATCTTTAATTCCGGGTTGATCTGGCACCGTCGGAAAGATAGTCGCCTTCCTCCATTAGAATATTTGTAGTAGATATGTTGGCTCGTAGCTCCTCTATTGAGGCATTATTCGTGCCTCCAGCCGCGTTTTGGGCAATTATAACTTCTTCTTTGGACTGTTTTTGTCCCATTTTATATAGTGTTGTGCTTTAAACACGTCGTAATAACTGTTCGCAAAAAAATAAAATAGTTCCATGATGTATAATACCAATTGATGTTTTTAAATGTCGGTCCTTATACGGAACACTCGTGTCGGATGAGCGCGCGCATGGTGTCGCCTTTCGGCAGGGTCGCCATGTAAAGGTTGGCTCTGGCGGAGGATTGAAACACAACGAAGTCTGGTTACATCCTATTATTTATTAGCATAAGCAATCCTTTATATAACAATGTTCCTTATATTAAGTACATACATCTCAGTATACCCCGCCGATTAGAAGATTTATTGTCCGATACCAGAATGTATATAGCTTTATATAACTTTATAATCCATACTGTAGAGAAAATTTAATTTCAATTATAAAATGTATATAGATTTATAATTCATACTGTTGAGAACATTTTAATTTAATTTTTAGTCTTTGTTTTGTATTTATTTCTTTTTTGTTTAGTTTAGTTTTTGTTTTGTATTTATTTATGTATACGTCTGAAGGACTAGTATCCATGGACATGAATAAATAAAAAAAAAAAAAATATTATGCAGCCGACTTTTTGGCGGGAAGTCAAATAAGGCGGTCTGTTTAATTTTGTAAGAACATTTTATTTCATTGATTTAAATAGTAAATAGTTTAAAACACTTTACTTTTATCGAAAACACAAGTTTTCGTCATCATGAGCCCACACAGCGATGGGGAGGACCCATCAGATACCAAAAAAAGGAAATATGTAACTGCAAAGGGTCCTGGTGTATCATACAATCCAGAGAAATACAAAACCTTTATAAAAGAAAATTATAAACGATTATTTATTGAAAATGCAAGTAATGAATATATAGTTTACGTCGAGTCAAGTGAAAATGAAAAAATAGGTAACAAAAACCCAATAGTACTAACAAACATGCTCACTGATAGTGTCAAAGGTGTAGTTGGTGTGCACAGAATAAATGCACACAAAATCGGTATCACTTTTAAAAAAGCCGCTGCAGCCAATAACTTCATTAAAATGGAGGAATTTTTAAACAAAAATAAAATGAAAGCATTCATTCCTTCATATTTAACCGAAAGAATAGGAGTTATTAGGTTTGTTCCCACTGAATTGAGCAATGAGCAAATATATAAAAATATTATCTGCGATGTAGAGGCCATATCAGTAAAGAGATTCATGAGAAAAGTAGAAGGCAAACTTGTCCCGCTCAACACAGTAGCAGTTACCTTTGCATGCAGTGTCTTGCCGCAACATGTTTACATTAAGCTATTTCGGTATCAGGTGCATACATATATACCACCATTATTACAATGTTATAAATGTCTTAAATTTAATCATTCTGCCAAGGTGTGTAGAGGTGAACAAAAATGCTCTTCCTGCTCTGGTCAACATTCTTATAAAGAGTGTGAGGTAGAAGATATAGTATGTGTAAATTGCAATGGCAATCATTTAGCTATTTCAAGAGATTGTCCTATTAAGAAAAAGAAGATGGAAGAAAAAAGAAATAAATATATGAAACAGCCATATGCCACTGTGGTGAGTTCTCCACCGATTTTGAGTAATAAAAATTTTCCTTCATTGCCTCAACAATCTGTAAATAACAATGAATTTAATGCACAACAAATAGTCAACAATGATATAATTATTAATGCAATTGTAAAGTCTCTTATTACCTTAGGTAACAAAACAGATGGCCCATTAACAACTAAAAGAATTAAAGAAATATTTTTACATAACTTAATTTAATGGATAATTTTATAAACATTTTGCAATTTAATATACAAAGCTTACAGAGCAAAAAAGCATTGCTACAAAACTTATTACATGAAAAAAATGTAGATATATGTGTACTTAATGAAACTTGGCTAAAAACTGATTCTAGATTACCACATTTTCCAACATATAACTTTATATACAAAAATTCTGCAAATTCTCATAATGGTGTAGGTATTTTGGTGAAACACAATTTAAAATACAGTATATTTAATACAAGTTTTTATGAATCTATTCAAAACATATGCATTTTAATAGAAACTGAATCTGGACCTATTTCTATACTTTGTGTCTATTGTCCTCCCAATAATAGATTTGACTCGGCAAAGTTAAAAAATCTCTTGAATAACATACCAAGGCCAATCATAATTATGGGTGACTTTAATGCGCACCACATTGCTTTTGGATGCCAAAGTGACAATAATAGGGGAAAATGTCTATTTGATATTATAGATGAATATAATTTGTGTATAATGAATGATGGTGCACCAACTACTGTGCCATATCCTAATAGACAAGCTTCTGCTATAGATCTAGCTCTTGTCAGCTCTTCCATTGCTAGTTTATGTAACTGGTCTGTGCATGATGATCCTTTAGGTAGTTATCATCTTCCAACACTACTTGAAGTAAATGTTCAATCATCCTTGTATGTTGTAGATTCTGAAATCAAAGAAAAATATATTTATAATAAAGCAAAATGGGATGAATATTGCAGCCTATCTGAAACCTGTTTCTCCTCATTAGATTTTATTAAAGACAGTCCACTTATCTTATATGACAACTTTATTAATATATTAAATAATCTAAGAGACAAAACAATACCTAGACAAACAAAAAATAAACCTACATATATTATGAGAAAGCCAGTACCCTGGTGGAATGAAAGATGTAAAGATGCTGTACAGAAATCTAAAGATGCATTAAAACAATACTACTTGTTACCTATTATAGACAATTGGATTAATTATAAAAAGCTAGATGCCCTTAAAAAGAGAACTTTAAAGGAAGAAAGTAATAGTTCTTGGCGTAATTTATGTAGTAGCTTTAATAGATTAACACCTGTATCCAGAATATGGACTTATATTAAAAAGTTTAAAAGGATTGGAAGTAATCCTCATAACAAAAATTTTAATGATGAATGGGTACCAACGTTTTTAAACAATTTTACTGATGCTTCTCAAATAAAACAAGATAGGTTGGAATGTTTATTTAATAGTGCTATAGAGAGTGACAAGAATAGTTTTCTTAACAATAGTTTTAGCATAGATGAGTTGAACATTTCCTTAAAAAGTAGAAAAGATACTATACCAGGCTTGGATGACATACCTTACATGTTAATTAAAAAACTACATACAAATGCAAAAATCATATTACTCAATATTTTTAATAGATTATGGGAAGAATTAGTAATACCCATATCCTGGAAAACTCAATGTGTGATCCCAATATTAAAACCTAATAAACCTATTAATAATGCAACCTCATACAGACCAATTTCACTATCATCTTGTTTAGGAAAACTTTTTGAAAATATGTTGAAGATGCGTTTAGATTATTTTGCTGAGTCTAATAACTTAATCCCCCCCATACATGATATAAAAAATGCTAAACTAAGTCATTCTAACATGATCTGTGTCTTTTTGGATGTAAAGGGTGCTTTTGACAATGTAAGTATAGAAGAACTTATACAAGTGTTACATGATATTGATATACCGAGTAAAACTTTAAAATGGCTCTATAAATTTCTAAACAATAGGACAATGTATGTCAAGTACAACAATAAATTACACGGTCCTACATTTGTTAATAAAGGCACAATGCAAGGTGCCACATTATCACCACTTTTATACAGTTTATATACTTCTGAAATTCTAAATTATGTTGACAATAGTAATATAAATATCCTGCAATTTGCAGATGACTTGCTTTTTTATAGCATGGATCAAAATATACAAACAGTTACGACTAATTTAAATACTGCACTCAGTCATTTGTACAATTATTATAATAAGAAACTTAAATTAGATATAAGTCCAGAAAAAAGTTCAGTTTTAATTTTTAGCAAAGCAACCTCAATGAACATTAAAATTTGTTATAACAATATTCAAATTCCTGTAGTAGCACAGCACAAATTTCTAGGCGTAATTATTGATAATAAATTCAAATTTGGTGAGCATTTGAAACACATTACTAAGAATGCATTAAAAGGCATCAATGTCTTAAAACATCTGGCAGGAACATTCTGGGGTTCTGATCCCAAAACTATGAACATGTTATACAAAAGTATTGTCAGAAGCCACTTTGACTATAGTAATTTAGCTTACATGAATGCTAACAGCACCCTTCTTAAAAAGTTGGATGTAATCCAAAACATTGGACTAAGACTTATTTGTGGAGCTATGCGCTCTACACCAATAAATTCACTAGAAGTTGAAACTTGCATACCTCCACTAGCTTTACGTAGATTGCAATTAGCTGAGAGATTCTACCTGAAAGTGTTATCCTTGAATAATGGACCTTTACTGACCAAACTTTGTTTGTATCATAATATTTCTCAGGTAATTCCTGCAATTGTTATCTCAACTTCTTCACTTATCGACAGGACTTTACCTGAAATTCCAGCAATTTTCACACATGTGAAAAATAATTCTAAAAATATAAAAAAACATGACATATGGCCAATGTATACACATTCATATAAATGTCTTATTAGCCCTATAACTAATATTTTTGTAAATAATGTACATTGCAACAAGGATTTTTTAGAATTTAAGGACAAGAAAAAAGATTATTATTTTATTTATACTGATGGATATAAAACAAATGAATATGTAAAAGCAGCATACTTTGATGTACAAACTGGTCAAACTAAATGTATCAAAATAGACATTAATTCTAGCATCTTTACAGCAGAAACCTATGCTACTTACTGTGCTTTAGAATATGTAAATACTTCTGTACATAATGTAAATAATATTGTAATTGTATCTGATTCAATGAGCGTATTGTCTGCATTAGCACATGTAAATATATCTTTTAAACTAAATTATTTGATTTACAACATTAAGAGTTTGTTATTGAGGATGAGTCATTTTAATATAGAATTTGTGTGGGTCCCATCACATAGTGGTATTCATGGCAATGAAATAGTTGACTTTGCTACCCGCGAAGCCCACGATGAAGACCATTCAGAACGAGTAGAATTACCATTCACCGACTACTACAACACATTCAATGTTATTAATAGATCGTTATGGAAAGAATACTGGGATGTTACTGTAAAAACAAAAGGCAAGTGGTATGCAGAAATTCAGAAAAAGTTACCATCGAAGCCATGGTACGACAGCTATGATTATACCGAAAGAAAGTTTATTACCATGATGACACGCATGCGACTGGGACACTGTTTAACACCAGCTCACTTATATAGACTCCACATTAGCAGAAATAGCCAATGTTCATATTGTGCACAGGAGAATGCTGATTTGGATCATATCATTCTGAAATGTTCTGAATTCAAAATACAACGACTGATATTAGCAAGTGACATTTGTAATCAAAATGACAGTAGTGATAAAGAAAGTGTCCCCCGCCGTGTTCAAGATTTGTTGTCAAACCCTAAATATTATAAATCGATTTATAAGTTTATTTGTGAAACCGTAGAAAAAATTTAAAAAAAACTATATGTTCCCTTTTTTTGTATAGTGTTAAGTTTTGTTAAGAGTATATTTTGTTTATGTACATTGCAATAATTTTTTCCTTTTGTTTAGAATGCTGAATTTTGTATGTTAAGTAATGTTTATTTGAGTAGTATTTACAGTAATTTGATTTGTATTTCCTAATTTGAAGTATTATTATTTATATTGTATCCGGCTGAAGGACATGTATCCATGGCTATGAAAAAATTAAAAAAAAAAAAAAAAAAAAAAAAAAATATTATGCAGCCATATTTAATTTACCTAAAATTGGCATGGACAGCTAAAGATGTAAAAAGCGGCAAATGACATTTAAACAATTTCCGAATTTGACTAGGTAATACATGAAATTTTAAATTGGTTTTACATGAATTTATTTAACTTCTGCAGCAAGGAATGCCTAGAAGATGGTATACTGTCAATATTTTTCAATTATTTTTCAGAAACTTGATAAATAGTAACGTAAAATTGCTACTTACGAATAAAACATTATATTTTCATATTTTCGCTTACTTAGGCTTTTACAGCCAAGAACACTGCAATGTACCATATTCAACACGTTCTAAACACTTAAATACGACGCGAAATATATTTTTAAACACAATTTATAATTATATATTTCCACAATCACGGATATATTTCGGATATATATTTCGTTGACATTCAGACTATCTGGCCAACAAAAAAGGCCAAATCAAAAAGTTGTGAAACTCAGATAATGACAGCAAATAGTATGTCTATTCCTATTGCTCTTAGCTTTTTCGTAATAAGTGCATCCTGCTCTTTCTGGGAATTATAAAAGGAATGTCAGCCCTGTTATACAATTACCCCGCTTTGATAAAATATAAAAAAATATATATGCAAATGCAAACTAATGCACAATGTTTTATTCAATTCAAACGGATATATGATGTACTGACGTGTATTCATAGGAGACACACACAAACCTTAATTTTTATTACATGGATATTCTGACCATAATAGTTCTATAGTTTAGAAACCAGAAGATGAAAACAAAATGTATTATCAAACACATATTAAATGCTCACATTACATAGCACACCCATGGTTTATAATTTAATTATGAACAATTATTTACCTCAATTTCTTGAACAAACTTATAGCACGAGCAATTATCATGTGTTGCTAGAATAGAAAAAAAACTAACATAAACCATGGGTTTAATTTACCTGAGCATCCAACTTAGAATATCGCCAATTTTCATATCTGATAGCTAGATCTTGCTGGTGGTAGGATATTCATAACCTACCATCCGCATAGTAGCACACGCTAGTGTGTCGCGTTCCAGGGTTAGCCAGTGTACATCCGGTTTTTGTCGGGGGTCTAGAGTTGGGTTACGATGTTTGGCCGCGTTGCGGCCTTCTGAGTACTCTAGACCCTCGACTGCCTCTTCACCTCCTTGCCCCATAGCGTAGTGTGAAGAAGCAACACAGCAGGCCCGCATGACTGTGTTGAGTAGCGAGGGATAGATTGTTTCTCGGTACTTGATACTTGAATTGGACGGCACTGCGCTTTCCATCAGGTGCAGTGTGGTCACTTAGTCGTACCAGGATAAAAACAAAACAAATTAGGCAAAACTAAAACACAAATAATCGACTTATGAGAATTTATTTAGAAATACAATTGTATAAAATACAGATATATTTACAACAATCAATAGTCGTCTCTATGCCAGTAGAAACGGTATTGCATCCTGACATTTGTTTTATCACTATTAACGGACGAAGCGCAGTACTCGGGACTCGGAACTCGGGTATTCGACCCCGTCAAGTACATCAGACTACATACCCTGTGTGTAACAGAAGTTAAATAACAAAGTAATGTTACTATGGGGAGGTTACGAATGCTTTTAAAATAAAACAAACACAGATATGTATTAAGTTTAAATGTGATGTCAATTTAATTGTGACATTTATCCGAAATGGTTCTAAATTCAAAATTGTTTGACATGGTGTATATGAATAATTAAAATTAGATAAATACTCGTATCACATTATACAATACGCACATTAACTTGGCCGGCCTGAGCTATTCAATTTACGTCTTTTGTCTGATCTAGAATGTCACAAATACAAGGTATTATCATAATATGTTGTAATAACACTGAATGTTGATAATATTAATTAAATAAATATAATAACCCCCAACAGTCGCACACATAGTTCTGACCCCACACTAGGTAAAACCTGTATCGTGGGCATCAACAACTATGAATTTGCATTTATCTGATGTTTAAAGATCCTGGATAAGATGTAGAATTCTATTAGGTTCATAGTTTTTGGGGGAATATTAATGCATTACACATTTAAAATATATATACCATATAGTCTCCGTGCTTTGTCAGTCTGTATTATGTACATATTGCAACGAGCACCATGTGCTATATGGCGTCAATTTTGACAGCCGCATGTAATGGTAACCACACAATTTCTGACCAATAACAATCATAATATCTATACAAAATCGTTATTTTAAATTTTAAAAATAGAAAACATTTGTCCATCATATATAAGACAGCTGTCAAAAATGACATCTAACGTGACTTATGATACAAGACAACGAAACAATAACTAATAATAAATTTAATTAAAAAATAACGTGCATTAAACGTTTTGCGTTGAGAAACTTACAGCCCCAGTTAAAATTGCGTTTACAGAAAATATATAAAGGTACAACATATTTAAACTTATGGAAGACTAAAATTAATTAAACAACACAATATTGCTCTATGAAGTATTGACCCTATAAAAGACGCATTGTTTGACGCATAATTATCTATTCATAGACATAGATTTAAATAGAGATCGCAAGTGTATCCATTTGTGTTTCGGTATTTACAATATCTGAAGTTTGCTGTACAATCATACAGCCATACAGAGAGGAAGTATGAGATCTAGCGCAAGCTTAATCTGTGCCCATGGTAAGGTATTCAGCTCAACCATGAGTTCTTCTCCCGTATATTCGCTAGCGACATCGTTAAATATTTAATTACATATACAGCGCCCCTAGTGGTTACGCGAAAACTAAATTTGGTACTAAAATAACAAAATTATCCATACATAAAACGCTGTAACGTTTACCAATCGTTATTTTTTGACTAAGTCATGTTTGAGCTACGCATAACATTGCTCTATCCATATTTACCTATGTATGAAGTTAGTAAATTTTCCATAAGATCTGCTAGAGGCGTTGTACGGATTTGCTTACATACTCCTGTAAATACAGATGACATTAACAACCAGGGTCGCTGATTTAGTCTACATTCGATGCTCCTATATTGAAATAGCTCTCCGTACCATAAACCTTCTCTAGAATATTCCTCATACGTAAATAGCTCATGTGATATTATGTGTCACGGTTGGTTTCATATATATGTAAGTACTTGCGATGTCTACTCAGGTATATATACATAGGTCTATGTTTCACAGACACATATATAGAAACCGCGCTTTTTTTCTCTAGTATGTTAGTTATCTTATGGACTTTAAAGGTATACAAGACATTTCCCATATGTATGTAATGCATAAGGAAGGATTTTTTTTGGTTTTATTTAATTTGAATTTTAATTGTAGTGTTGTAATGTTTGACTTGTTACTTGGCTTATTTATTTTTTGTTTTATATTCAATAATTCGATAATTCAATAATTTATTTCATTCAGTTTTATTTTAAATTTTATTTATTATTTTATCACCTTAACAAATTAATTAATTTCATGTTTATAGATTTTTAAGTTTGCTTGTCGTTTGTGATGTACTTTGCATGATGTGGTCTCCTATAATTGAGGAAGCACAAGTCACAAATTGCAATAGTACAATGATTAAACATGTTAAGTGTATTCTTCGTTGGAGATCCTAATAAAATAAAATAAAATAAAATAAAATAAAATAAAATAAAATAAAATAAAATAAAATAAAATAAGAATCCACCAAAATGTTTTTATAAGCCTGGAAAAAAACGTTCTAAATGGCATTACTTTCTAGTCTCATCATCAAGTCACAATGGCTTACAACAATCGGGATGTATAAAAACAATTTTAAAATACATTGAAAGTGGATAGATAATAAAACGTATTTTCAAACGACCAATATTTTATTAATTCATAATCCAATCCTAATTAGATCAATTAAATACGAGAAGTGGTCAGTATTAATAAATCAAGAGCAAATTACACAGCTTAGTTAAAAGCACCGAACTAACTAGTGAATTTACAATACTTTACGGATATTACTCGGCAAACCTACACATTTTACCCTCTAGCTACAGTAGCGCCATCTAAATACACGTCCTTCCTCTGCAGTCCATACTTGTAGATAACTTGTTATTTTTTATGGCCTTTGCGGTGTTGACCATTGCCCTACTACAATTCTGACAGTGTCACATAGAGTAGAGTCCAAACTTGTCAATCACTATTTATATAAATTAATGTGACAAAAAACACGATTTCGATAGAGTGTGTGTATTATGGACAAGCTATAAAAAGTATTAAATAACTGGATTTTAGCAAATTTGTAATCTCAAATATTGATGGAATGATCGAACAAGTAAACATGTTCTGTCCGTACAGGCGTACAGGGTCTAAAATACTTGCACATAGTTTTTGGTCCTTCGCGCCAGACATAAGCCAAGTTTTTATACATACTCCCTTACCTATTAACGTGATTCTAAGTCGCGGACTATACATCGTTATATCAGATAGCGCTTTATAAATCGAAGATTGCGCATTTTTTTAACGCGGTTTTTTTCACAGATGATTTATCGATCTATCGATTTTTAATAACTACATCGTGTAGCTGTCTAGGACCTCACCCGAGCTGTCTTTATTACATTATGCGGAACAAAAATTTATACTTAACATAAACTTAAAATTGAGTGTTTATTATGTCATATTTAACTACAGTAAAATCTCAACTGTGAGAAAACGAATACTTAATTCGCCATCGATCATTACTGTGATGTATCCATGAGGTTCATTAAATATTTCTTGAGATCTATCTCGTGTATACAAAGCGATATTTCAAAACAAAATACACGATAATAGTTGGACGTATTTTATCAAAAACGTTCCAAATTCAAAGCTATAATCCGTTTTTTTCCATAGACTAATTTGACAGATGTAAGTGTCATGTGAGTAGGATTTAGCAACTTTGTAGAATATTAAACTGGCAATAAGTTGACTAATCAGTCCCACTGAACTAACATTTGCCGCTAGATCGCCTCGAGAAATTAGTTTCTTATTTTTTTTATAAGCCATTTACATGCAAATGTCACTATAGTTTTTTTAAACCAAATATATTGTAATATAATTTCATATAAAAACATTTAATAGAAACTTCAAGATTTAATAAGGAATAATCCATTAGTATGAAAAAAAGACACAATCAAAAATATATGTTTTTGAGTGTGAGTATCATATACACTAAATTGGCTATTACATGGATTTGAGATTTTGAAATAACATCGTTTTATTAATATTTTTAATCAAACACCGAAAGCATAATCAACACAATACTTTTTTACAATATACAAAAAGGGCGAATTATCACATGCATGGTGACGTGACATTACTACCAGGAGGGTTACTCTTGACACTAGATTCCAATTTAAAATTGGGATTGGGTTCGAAAACTGTACAATTGGCACTCTTGAACGCAACACCAGCGCACGATTTAACTGAATACGGCGGAATTTTTAGTATCTAAATGAAATAGAGTATTTACGATCCCTAATTCGTAAATATTCTATTTAATTTAGTTGAGTGAGTTAGAGTTCCAATATCTTCTAGATTGGAATTGAAACTGTATCGAATTCGAGATTGGAACTGATTTTAAGAGTAGGCCTACAGATCTTCTCGACACATCGATATTAATATCGATAGATTCTGAAAACATCGATACGATATATACATTTTAACACAAGCAGGTAATACGTAGTTTGGATCGTTTTGATAGTTTGGATCGTTTTTGGTAACGTGCGTCCAGAGTCACAGCGACACAGCGACATGGCGTCACGGCACATGGCCGTTAGAAGAGCATGTCGTTAGTGGAGAGTCGGTTGAGGTCTGTGGAGAGGAGGTCCGAGCTGCGGTCTGCGAGCAATGCGGACAGGCCGAGGATCTCGCTGGAGGACAACGCCGCGCCGTCCGCGCGCTCCAGCAGGGCCGACAGAGACGTACCCTGTGCCGCCGCCTCACCACCCACACCCCCGCCTACAGCGCCCATCTGCTGACACATGGACATGTTGTAACATGTACTTTGTAAAGTAACCTAGCTTTTTTTTTATCCTGGCACGGCAAAGTGACCGCACTGCACCTGATGGTAAGCGCAGTGCGGTCCAATTAGAGTATCGAGTAGCGAGAGATGATCTGTCCCCCTCTACTCAACACAATCATGCCGGACCTTGTCCATACCCCTATTCGATTCGATCGATACTTCCAGGGACATCCTGTATATTTTGGCATTAGTACAACCCGTACTTGAGCAATGACAAGGCTTGTCATAATTAATGTTAGTCAATTATCTTCATTGTGCGTTTGACATTGTTCTACAAAGTCGATACTTTTAGACCTTTTTCAACTTTGGTTTTAATTATCCTACCATTGGTCTTGTGATTACTGTCAATTTTATTTACATTAGATTCTTGATTTTTTACGAAGATTTATCAATAAGGAAAGATGTGGTAACAATATATTCATATGTATAGGTATAATAGAATATTTTTAATACTTTATTAATTTTAGCTGTTTTGACTTTTGGTGGAAAATGCTTTTTTCAGCCTAATTATTATAGTGGATTAAAAATCCTAATTTTGTGGACACCTTTGGCAGTACGACTTTAGCGTGTAAAAATTATACCGAAATTAAACTTTGGGAACCTCTCCCATATAGAACCCACTGATATATAGCTAGAGGTGTGTACAGAATGCTTACCTGAATATAATCAGTCTGTTGCACCAAGTTGGGCGACACACCGCCTTGCATCACCTGCCCCATGGG
This sequence comes from Laothoe populi, assembly GCA_905220505.1. NCBI lineage: Eukaryota > Metazoa > Arthropoda > Insecta > Lepidoptera > Sphingidae > Laothoe > Laothoe populi. The sequence goes on along the minus strand of HG992155.1, from coordinate 1,053,173 downwards.
TGATGTACAGGAGTGCATCGACTGCCCCATCGGGGAAGCCCCGCCATGCATCGACTGCCCCATGGGGGAAGCCCCACCGTGCATGGACTGCCCCATGGGGGAAGCCCCGCCGTGCATCGACTGCCCCATGGGGGAACCTCCGCCATGCATTTGCTGCCCCATCGGTGAGCCGACGTCGTGTATCGACTGTCCCATGGGGGAGACGACCCTGTGCATCGGCGACTGGGCCATGTTCGGGACCACCTGGTGACACCATATGCATTGTAATTTTCTGTATTGGGAGACACGGGTTGGATTCCCACACAATATGATTTTTTGTGATCACAAATTTCTGTTCAGAACTGGGTGTTGTGAGACCGAAAGTCTCAATAATAATCTATATTTTGCTGACGAACACTCCATAAAATGGCTAAAAACAAGACAAGGAAAAAATGCCAACTTGGAGAAGGGACTAAAATGTTTTTAAAATTATATCTTCTTGAAAATTTAAGATATTGGATGCTAGTTTTTGAAATGCGGCGTTGGTAACCCTACCTGCATGTTAGGGGAGAGTAGCTGGTGTGGTGACGCGGGCTGCATGTTGGGCGAGAGTGGCTGCAGGGTGTTGTGCAGCGGCGCCAGGGTGCTGGAGTACTGCCCACCCCACGACACCTCCTGGAACTGCTGCTGCTGGTGACTCGGTCCGGGGACTACCAGCCCACCTTGCATGCCCATCGCCCAGTTTTGCTAACACAAAATTGTGAACGATAGTTTCGTAGACATATTTAACCAGTCATGTATCATTAGCACACTCGTCGTTCTTACATGCGATTTTTTACTTTAAAGTTATGAAAATAAAATTGATTTTGGCTTGTACTTGCTCCCTACTTATTACCTTTTTCCGAACACCGGTATCTTTTTGATACATGCGAGGTTAAGTGAATTCTTTGCTTATATTTAGTGTGTTGACGCCAAAAAAAAATTACTGACCAATCACTTGCACAGAAATGTAGCAGAGAAAAAGCTTGCTTAAGCATGTTTTTGAGTACTTTGCAAATTGTTTTATTCTTTGTTTTTCATTAAATAATAACATATACGCTCACGCCTGTAATCCCTGAAGGTATAGTAGAGGAGGAGTAACTTCTCCATATAAACTTTGACTACACCAAACGTCTCACTCCTCCTTGCGCGAATAAAAACGGGTACAAAGGCTTCTCTTCGCGTTTTAATATATAGATAGATATCATTATTTGATTTATTTCATCTGTATATATAAAAGAAGAAACTGACTGACTGACTGATCGATCAACGCACAGCCTAAACGGCTGGGGTTAGAGACTTGAAATTTTGACAGTAGGTACCTTTTATCACGTAGGCATCCACTAAGGAAAGGTTTTTGGAAATACCACCCCTAAGGGGGTGAAATAGGGGATGAAATTTTGTATGAAAATCCGTCATTTTTGAAGTTAAATTCATGAAAATTAGTATTTGGCATTTTAGTTAAAAATAAAAAATATATGTTGCAGGATTTTTGGAAATTCCGCCCCTAAGGGGGTAAAATAGGGAATGAAAGTTTGTATGAAAATCCGTCATTTTTAAGTTAAACGCATGAATATTGATATTTTGTATTGTATACTTTTCCCCCAAACATGACCTCCACGCGGGCGGAGCCGCGAGCAACAGCTAGTACATAATAATTATTCTTTATTTGATAAAAAGTTGGTACATTATAGATGTTATAAATGATTCTGATCAAGCAACATTTGTCAGACTAATTGACATGCAAATATTTTTATATGGTTAATTAAGGGAATTCTGTATAATATAATAATTTGAAAGAATAAGATTAAATACATGCAGTCAATTTAATTCATCATAAGTTTTTACATGGTAATATTATTGTAGTCAATTTATAATAATAGTAAATGTTTATGAATGACAATATAAATTTATAATACATTGAATCATTTATAATATAAAAATTCGTTTGAGTTTTATAGTTAAACTCCTAAAAGCATGTAGGTATACCTAAAATAAACAAAGTATCTACTCACTTGGTCGGTGTATGAAGATGGGTACATGTGTAGAGGCGAAACGCTCATGTGATGTGGCGAACTTTTATCTAGAGTACAACAAAAACAACACATTCAAACTTATGTTAGAATTAAAAAAAACTGTAGCATTCACTTGCAGAGAGTTGGAATAATAAATCTATATGACCAATCAAAAATATTGGTTATCTTAAAAAAGGTTATTTTGAAGAAAAACTTCTTTATTGCGACTAAGAGAATGTCATCAAAATAGAAGCGTAACATCTATGTGAAAATGGAATACTTAGATATTCATGCATTAGTGTTGACTAGAAAAGTATATAATACTAGCCCTATAAACATTGTCCCATCATTCATGTCATCATCATCTATTAATCGAATATTGGCATAAAAACGTGAGAGAAAGCGAACGTGCGGCCAGAAGTTTCTAGAATTTTGATTGGTCTACGTCACAAACTTGCAACAGCGAAAAAAAATATGTATAAGCCGCATGGTTACTTTGTATCTGTCTACAAGTGGTCAATTTAGTGAGAATATTGCTCAATCCAGTTCTCTATGTATATGGGAGTCACTGCCAAGTGTTTAAAAATGGAACGGTTGAATATTCAAGCTAGTGTTTTTTATTTTTAACAGACTTCAAAAAAGGAGGAGGTTCTTAATTCATCGGAATCTTTTTTTATGATGTTCCCCGATTACTCAAAGACGTCTGGGCCGATTCGAGAAATCTTTTTTGTTTAAAAGGGTATACTTCCCAGGAGGTCCAACTGGCACCAAGTCAGGATCTGATGGGAACTCAGAAAAATCGAGGGCAACCTTCAAACTTTATCGGGACGCATACTTTGTTTTATTGAAGTCGCTGTACTTTTTATGAATTAAAAAACTTTTATTAATTTAATCGTAACGTCTGTCACGTCAAAGAGGGTTTAGTTCGTTCGTTAATTTGGGCTTGGAATTTTTAAACTGTATAATAAAAATGCACTCTCACCTCTCGGCTCGATTTTGATCGGTTTTTGTTCTTGCTGGTAACTCCCTGAAAAGGTCCAAAAATTAATATAGCACCATTTTATTAATTAAAACTAATAAAAAATAAAGCCATAGATATATTACTAGCAACATGCAGTGCAACTAAGAAGCAACATCAAACATTTTTATCGACCTTTACACAGAAAAAAATGCATAACATTTTTTATTCCGCCGAAATTTAATTAAATGTGTAGATTCTTTATTTATATAGGTCGATAAAGACATTTACATGATAACATGCGCTACAAAAAATTAGTAAAAATATATACGGTTAGAACATAAATAGAAAATAAATACACCAATAAAAAGAACCCGTGCATACTTCAACATAAATATGGCAACACAGAAAAAAAATTGTTTTCTAAATAAGAGTGGGAAAGAAAACCTCCATTCGATAACTATCGATACTAACAGATTATTATTAAACATTAGATATGTAAATTCGATAAAGCGAAACCGAAAAACAATAACTATCAAAAACCATGCAGCCTCTCAACAGAAAATAACGCTAATATGAATATGTGTGGAGTCCAAAATAAAACAACAAAATACACAACCATGCCACGACACGTATACTCGTACCTTTGTTTCTAGTTATTTAGGATTTGGCCAGTATCGAAGTGAAACAACTTTTTATTAGCATAATATTAATTGATAATCACTCAAGCTACACTGTCTCTGTATAAAAATGTAAAATTTTCACAAAAGCTTCATTACACGACAATTGTTGTCAAAAAATATGTCTAAACAATTTTTCTAGAATACAAAGTATAGTGTTGTACTCGACGCTTTATCGATGTTGATAAACGATTTTATCGATATCGATGGAGCGGCTGGCTTTAATACGGTTTTGTAAACAGCATTATAAATACCTCTAAAATTCTTACATTATTACTACAATGAGGATATGTAAGACATACGATGTTTCATCGAAAAGCATTGGGTAAGAATACTCATTATTGAAGTGGCATTTTTTTTATACAAAGGTATTAAACATTTTCATATAGAGTATTGTTCCTAATAAGTTTTTTTGGCTATGATATTTTTCCAAAATACCATTTTTTTTTCTCTTGTTTGTAATTATGGCTATTAACAAATTTAGAATACAATACAATGGTAAAAAGTGAGACCTTGTGCCAACTGTAAAATGAATCAAGTAACATAACTAGAGTGCAAAAAAACCATATCAGTATATACGTTTTCACTAAACATCCACCTCATTGCCGCTATATCAATTAATGTTATATATAATGACTGTTTTGTCCCTTTCTTTCCTACCTAAAATTGTTTTAGATTGAAAGAGACCACACTGATTATGTTGATAATTGATTTTTTTTTTAAAGGGATGATTTAAAGTGCCAACGATATAGAGCAATGCTATAGACACTTTGCCTCGGTAGGAACCAGTGACTTTACCTCGCTTTCTTTGGCATTTCATACGGGGAGCAAGTATTGTGTATTATTCCAATATTTTTTACCATTTAACATTGGCAAAGTACCCATGATTCTTCTGGTATTAATGACCACTAAGCATCAGGAGAACCACTTCCTATCTCTCTAGTTATAGTGACCCCGGGATAATCTATTTAGTTTGATTATAAACTATAATTTTGTTAACACATATCCATATTAGCCCTACACTAGGTGAGTTTGAACTGCAGATGTTATCATCATATATATGTCATCCATAGCGGGGCCTCAGCTCAAATAACCGTTTCGAGGGCGATTCAACAAAACATAAAATATTGTACAAATCAACGACACAAATAAATTATGAACAACAATAAAACTAGATATGCATCAGGATAAATTTCCCACCAATTTCATTGGACATGGTATTTGTACATTCATAGAATTTTTGGGCGAAATTATATCAATGCATTAATCAATTTCATTCATCTTATGAAAACCTTGTGATGATAAATTTTATATTGCTCTAAGAGACCTTAAGCCAAACGTAACCGAAACTGATCCAATCAGGTTTCATTTTCTAATTCACATAAATTTTCTACCTAACACACACATCAATAATTTATTTTAATATAATTTTGTGTTAGTAATTGATTTTGCACATATACCATAAATAAAGATCTAACTTATACATAAATACATAATATTGTTAGAACAATCATTTAAATATATTATGATTTTGTAAAAATGTGATTTAAACGAATTTGCACCTTAAATATGGATTAGTTGATATAAGTTACAATGAAAAAATAATTAATTATTATTTATACTTTCAATAACTTAACACTTGTTAAGAACAGGAAAAAATAATTTTGATTAAATAAAAAAAAGAATTTATTTGGTCTTGGTTACGACTGGTCGTAGATTATTTGAATCACATTTATACAAAATATCCCTAAAATGTATCCTTAAGCAAATTCATTTGGTGCCACCACCATGCCGCGCACTAGTAAGCAATATTCGATTAACACCTATCATATCCATAATCGATACTAACAATTTATCGATAAATTGTACAAAATAAATATACTACGTGTAACGGGAATAACGCACATCCTCAGACACCCCAATTTAAAAATATTATTACAATCATAATTTATGTATTGAAATTAGACTGCGATGAATATAAATATTGTTTTTATGAAATTAGTTGTACTAATTTTCAACATTAAGTTGGTAATTTTAATTATTTGATTTTTTAAAGTGTTCGTTTATTATTGCATGTAGAAAAGACTTTATCGCATCGAGTTATGTTTCAGTTTCGTTTGTCTTGAACGTTAAATTAAAGGGTGACTATTATTTACCTGAGTGTTAATTATTTTTGGAAAAAATTGTTGATATCGATTCAGTCGCTTATTCTGAACAGAGTCTTTCAGAGTGTGCCTTAATCATGTTACATGTTGTATAACTAGACATATTTATAATTAAATGTCTAGGAATAGGTTGATATTTATTTAGTACGTAACTATCGACATATTTTTATCGATAAATTAATTGTTCATTCAAATTATTAATATTACAAATTATAGTCCTAAAAATACATAAATAACATATGATGTAATATAACCATCACCATTCGAAGATAATGAAACCTATTTTGTCAGCATCTGAATATCGATAACGCTTTTAGATAATCGATTGAATCAAATCGATTATCTTTTGGAGTGGAATTCGATGCGAACAGAATAGAGCATGATAGTAAGTATGTGGATATAAGCACACTTACTGTCTTGTTCGTAAGAAGATTGCAATAGTGACGGTATGAGCGTCTTCCTTCTCTTAATGCCTATATAACCTGAATCTAAAAATGCAATTGGAAAATATTAGTCATTTCACAACAATATCGGGAATAGTAGTCTTTGTTGGTCATCAATCTGTAATGTTGCCAATTATAATACGTTTTTCCTTACCGGATTTTTACCAAAAAAAGTTTTTATTAATTAACATTAAAATTTAATTCTCTATTTGTTGAAAATGTGTGCATACAGTTTTCATTGAACTAGGTCTATAACATACACTTACGTCAGCTAAGAAAAACGAATTATAAATGTTATTAATCAATATGTTTTACTAAGCACTAGTTTGTCTCTTTGTTTCGTCTAATAATTTTAGAGCGAATGAGACAAAAAATTCCATCAAATTATTGTAAGAAGCTTTCTGCAGGGAAATCGAAAACTATTTACTCTCTAATGTGGTCTTCATTTTCATGGTCACTCTCATTATACTAACTAAGCATTCATTATAAATACTTATGATTACAAAACATTAACAAAATGGCAGTAACATAAACATAACTGAAAAAAAACATAAAATCAACAACAGTTGGACTAGATCTGAAACAAAGCGTATGAGCGACTAGACTTATGACTACGACCTTGCATTTGGCTTCTACATGTAACATTTTAAGAATATAGTTCCATCATGATTTTCCCATTAAACACTTAAATATATAGAAATTGAATTAGAAATGTATGAAGAATGGTTTTAGGATGATGATTGACAGTTTTGTCGGGGGTTTAGAGTTGGGGTACGTTGTTTGGCCGTTTGGCGGCCTTCTGAGTACTCTGACACTAGACCCTCGATCGCTTCTTCAACTCCTGGCTCATGGCGTAGTGTGAAGAAGCAAGCCGGCATGATTGTGTTGAGTAGCGGGGGATAGATTATATTTTGCTACTCGACACTAATCGGACGGCACTGCATTTCCCATCAGGTGCAGTGTTGTCACTTTGTCGTGCCAGGATAAAAAAAAGATTGTCATGTTTTGAAATATCGCGTCTAACGCTATTTCGTCGGCTACTTGTTGTAACGCGAAATTTTCAACTTCAAATACTCGTTTCGTAGTAATTGGTTATTGGGCTTGAAACTTGTTGCCGTCAACTGGTGAGTAGTAGCAGCTGGTCTCATCGAACTCAGAGGCCGTGGCGTGAGGAGCGACCGCCATGTACAGCGCGTAGTGTTCCGCCTCCGTCAGGTCCAGCTCATCCTGCAGCCGGCGGAATGACGACGCGTCCAGGGCTAGCACGCTCTCCGCCACCAGGATAGTGCCGTCCGTGGGCGGGGCGGGCCCGGACCGGCGCAGGGACGTCGCCGATGCAGACCTCGACTCCTCGCCGTCCCCGTGCAGGGATATGTGCGTCACACTGTCCGCGTAGCTCAGCCCAGTGCCCGACGCGTTGTCCTTCAAGGACGTGTGCGACACTGACGACTTGAATCTAGAGGGTCGTAGTCCAGACACGCTGCTGACGGACCGTCCGACCGGTTTGACCCGTTGCTGCTTCCCCCCTTCGGATTTGACGCTCGGGGCTGGGGATTTCTCTTTCCGACGGAACAGACGCGAGAAGAACGAACGCTTCTTGACCGGGGGTAGTGCTGGCTCGCTCTTGGCCACCGTGAGACGGTTCTCGTGTTTGAGGACCTCAGGATCACGCGTGACGGGGAGTTGCCGGCCTGGTTTAAGAACGCTGTTGACTGAAGTCTGACTGGTTTTTAACGGGTCGGTGGAAGTGGATTTACGCACGCGTTTGGGGGGTAGCGGTGGGGCGCTGTCGTCACTATCGCGTTTGAGAGGCGTGAACTCGATGATGGGTCCGCGGAAAGTGTGTACATTCACATCCTCGTAGGAAGTGGGTTCTGGTTCGGTGATGGGGACGGGGTTTTTGAACGCCAACTGCAAGCTCGTGTAGGTGCCGGCGTCGTTGAACTCTTCACCATCGGCATCCGGTTCCGGCTCGACGGCCATACTCTCCAGCCGTGTACGGTTTTCGGAATAAATCTCATCGAGCTCGGCGACCTGGTCGAGTAGATCGTTGAGGCTCTTCTCGTGCGTATCTTCGGTGGCGTCACTGGGGTCAACGTTACCATTGACGTCAGTGACGCCGTTTGCGTCATTGGTAGTGTTGAGTTCGAGGACGGCGGAGGCGTCTGACGCAGTGACGCTGTCCGTGGTGGAGCTGACGAGTTCCTTGTCGTTGTTGTTGTTGGTGTCGATGCGCTTGTCGCTGAGCAGCAAGCTGAGGAAGGAGAGGTCTGGGAGTGGTTTGCGCGTACCTTGGTATTCGGGGAGGTACTCGAAGGGCAGAGAGTTGCTCGTCAGCTTGTCGGAGACCCTCCTCAGCTGGAAGCGGACCTGGTTGAATATATAGACACACCGTTAGTGTATAATTTAATTCAAATACTGCATCATGGATGGCATGACATGCCGCCACATTATGTCCGTCTAAACTAAACTTTGACCAAGCTAATTTCGTTCATAATTCCACTAATTTTCTAAATGTCTGAACCTATTTAAAGTTATCAATTTTGTCCAGAATTCTTATATTACCGAGTGAAACGGTGCTTGGGTAGGTAGTAAGTGTAGAGGGTAGGATCCGATAGAGCAGGGTAGGGTACAACAGAGTAGAGCAGAGCAGGGTGGGGTAGAATAGGGTACTAAGTTGTATTTGGACAGTTACGTTTTTCATGTTCTTAAAACCAAATGATACAAGTGCTAGAATAGCCCCAAACTCACGTTCACGTTGTTGGAGATTTTCGGGTCCCTGTATGGCGGAGTCTCGAACGCTATCGCGTACTGTTTGTGCACTACTATGATGATGGCAGTCTCTTCCCACAGGACTCTGTTGTTTTCCTCCTGGTAGAACACTACCACTGTGTCTTCACGGGTCACCTGAAATTGAATTCAAGAGTTTTGGTAGATTTCTAATGACAGGGAGTGTCAATGCACGTAGTTCTGTTGTTTTAGTAGAAGTAATCCTAGGACCTTGGGTCATTTAGGTGTAGTGTGAAGTAGCTAAACAGCACGCCGGCATGTGTTGTGTAGCGAAGAATAGTCTCTTGCTACTTGATACTCTAACTGGACGGCACTGCGCTTACCATCAGGTGCAGTAAGGCCAATTTGCCGTGGCACAATAAAAAATAAAGTTAAACGGGTAGTGAGATTGCTTGTCCAAAAATCCCCGGTTCATGTCATATCGTCAAAATTTGTTTGGCCCTGGATCAAATCAAAACCAAGGTCTGCAGACTATGTTATAGTGCCATCTGCCTATCCCTTAAGCGAAACATGGGTTGCTTCACGTCTGTTTTCTGATGGTGGAACTCTGATCAAGTACCCATTCACGCTGCCCCGATAGGCTGACGAGCAAACGGGCCACCTGATGGTAAGTAGTCACCGTCGCCCATAGACTTCTGCAATGGCAGGGCACAGCAGGCTGCCTGCCGTTAAACCTATCTAGCATGGCTTTGCTCTACCAGAGCCAGGCTTTACCCACCTTCTCACACAGCAGTATGACCTGCGTGCCTCCACGCGCGGGGCCTGCGCAGTGGCTGGCGCGCATGATGAGGAGGTCGCTCATAGCCTTCTTGTCGTATATCACGTCAGACACCACCGGCGCCAGTGGCCGACGCATCCTGCCGCTAGAGTGAGGCAGGAACACTTGAAACGCCAGCCTCACGGCGTTCAGGTCGATGCTTTGGGGGTGGTTGCGGTGGCTGAAACCGGCTGCGAAGGACAATAGATGACATGATATATCTATTGAATCCATGAGACAGAAAAACTTATTATAGAAATAAGCAAAAGTTTGTTAATTCATAAAAAGTACACTGACTTCAATAAAAATCAAATTATGCGTCCCGATAAAATTTTAAGGTTGCCCTCGATATTTCTGAGATCCTATCATCAGATCCTGACTTGGTGCCAATGGGACCACCTGGGAAGTATGCTCTTTTAAACAAAAAAAGAATTTCTCGAATTGGTCTCGCAGTCTTCGAGTAATCGGTGACATACATAAAAAAAAAGATTCCGACGAATAATGGATTTACTCAAATCTTTTTTCTCCATTACCTACAGTGACAAAATTAAATACGATCACTGAGCCCCAAAATTAGCCAAGCTGTATGGTAGTTATCAATTTCATCTCATGTGTCTGTTTATTGCACAAACACATACCCATATAAATCTTAATGATATAATAAAATTCAGAAATGTTCATACCATAAACACTATCAAAGTTGAAGAGCATTCATTATATCTAGGTTTTAAGAATCATCAAATATTTTTCCTGTTAGCTATAACATAAATAAATGTTTCCACGTGCACACCTCGTGTTAAATAACTACTGAAAACGAATAATTGATGACGTTGCTATCTAACACATAACTACATAGTCTTTAAACTTTTTTTTATAGCATAGTTCAAAAAACGAGCTAGTGGGTCACCTGATGTTAGTGATCTCCACCGCCCATGAACATCCACAATACCGAAAGTGTCATGTATGGGCTGTCAGCCTTTAAGAACAGGAATGGCGATTAGGGAAGGGAAGGGGGTATCTGGGCCTCCGGATATCTCACTTACCACACGAAACGCGACAGTAAACTGTCACTTTACGTTGGTTTTCTGTGAGACAATGGTACTACCCCGGTCGAGCCGGCCCATTTATGCTGTAGACAAATATGTCTTCAGCGTGGCTCTACCGCTCTAAAACTGTTTAACTAAATTAAACTTTCTGTAATTGATTTCACTGGAAGTTAAATCTTTGTTAAATAGACACATCTGTCTATATAAAACTAGCTGTTGCTCGCGGCTCCGCCCGCGTGGAGGTCATGTTTGGGAGAAAAAGTATACAATACAAAATACCAATATTCATGCGTTTAACTTAAAAATGACGGATTTTCATACAAACTTCCATTCCCTATTTTACCCCCTTAGGGGTGGAATTTCCAAAAATCCTGAAATATATATTTTTTATTTTTGGCTAAAAGGCCAAATACTAATTTTCATAAACTTAACTTCAAAAATGACGGATTTTCATACAAACTTTCATCCCCTATTTTACCCCCTTAGGGGGGGTATTTCCAAAAACCCTTCCTTAGTGGATGCCTACGTGATAAAAGGTACCTACTGTCAAAATTTCAAGTCTCTAACCCCAGCCGTTTAGGCTGTGCGTTGATCGATCAGTCAGTCAGTCAGTCAGTTTCTTCTTTTATATATACAGATAACAGATAATAAAGTTTTTTCGGTGTTACTCATTTTGTATTGTGATTTAACGACATACTACTTAAACACTGATCGAAAACGTTTAGTCAAGACGGATTATATTCACCCCTTAAAATCCAATTCAATTAACTGTCGCAGGACCAACTCTTAATTTTATTAACGAAAGCGTGTAGAATTCTGTAGCAACACTAAAAAAGTTAAGTGCAGGGTTGCCAGATATCTTGATTTTCCAAGAGCTCAATTAATGTTTTAATCTATTACTATGACTGCCTCGGTGTCGCAGTAATTGCGTATGCGTTACGACTGCTGTGCTGAGGTCTCGAGTTCGATCCCGGGTCGGTTAAAGTGATATTGGGTTTTACTATCTAATCTAGACATTCTCAGTATCAGTCCGGAGTCTGGAATCTGTGCACGGTATGGCGATAGGCTCGCCCCCTATCACATCATGGGACCTCACACCTCTGCCTTTCCCTTTGGGGATTACATTCACGTATATGATAGTATATGATTAGTGATGTATGTGTGTATATTAGTATGAGGCAGACGCATTTGTCTAGAAAACAAAATAAAAATAAAAGGAGTTTACATTTTGTGTCTATGTGCACAGCAAGGTCAATCCTTAACACAGACGTGTCATTAGAGTGTGACTAATTGACGCCAAAACGAAAAGTTATACCGACCGCGACATCAGCGTTTTGAATTATAAACATAAAGGAAAACCGGATTATTGCATTTTAGTGTTTTGTTTCTTTGTATTATTTAACGGTAGCAGCATCGATAGCCTGGTTGGTTGCGGTACGGACTGTCAAGACGAAAGCCGTATGTTCGAAACCAGCCCAAATGGTATACACCTCTGACTTTTCTAAGGTTACGTGTATATTCATTGTTTATTATTGCTGGCTTTAACGGTGAAGGAAAACATCGTGAGGAAAACTGCATACCTGAGAATTCTTATAAGAATTTCGAAGGCATGTGAAGTCTATCAACCCGCATTAGGCCAGCGTGGTGTACTAAGGCCTCTCATTAGTAGAGGAAGCCCGTGCCCAACAGTGGGACAATGTTTAATATAGGGCTAGTTATTATTTATATATTTAACAGTAGACTTGTCCTGATTTCATGGTAAAAGAAAATTTTATCTGCAAAAGTTTTCCAAGAGGACTACAGTATGGGGTTCTTCAAGAAAGTAAATAGGTTTCTGAATGGTTGGCAACGCGCATGTGATGCTCCTGGTGTTGCAAGCGTCCATAGGCTACGGTAACCGCTTACCATCAGGCGGGCCGTAAGCTTGTTTGCCACCATCGTGGTATCAAAAAAACACTGCATCTTATGGTAAGCACAGCGTCGGCCAGTGTCAAGTAGCGAAATAAGCACCCATACAGTCACACACATAGCCTCGAACCCACACTAAGATACGAGTCATGTGTTGTCGGTATAAGGGACTACGAGATACTTTCGGTCTCACAACTCCCAGACCACGGACACAAATATCTGTGTCACACAAACATTTGTCCCGGTGTGGGAATCGAACCCACGGCCTCTCGTTTCGCAGCCGGGTAGTCGCCTGCGCCACGGAGGTTGTCAACGAAAGCCAACGGTCTTAGTACTCGACACAATCATGCCTGCTGATTTCCTTCACACGTTTAGAGGACCTATCACATTCTCGGAAATACCCTAAGCTAATTACAGTTATTAGCGTATTTACTATTATTAGAAATACCGAAGGTATAACTGAGGTATTTAGGAGACTAGTTGGGGGTAGTTAATAATGACAACCAAAGTGGGAGTAGTAAATGTTTAATATAAAACAGAGTGCCTTCCGCGCTCCGGGGTTCAGTTGGTTCAGTTCAGTTTAGTTGAGTGGAAGACGAGACGATAGCCAGTATATTCGTGGTTCGGTGTAGTAACTGTAAATGGTAATTATAATGGTAATCAGTTCAATGGCGTTGTTCAGTTTAAAAGGGTTATGCTGGTAGATTAATTATAAAGAGAAGCCTTAAAGTGAATCCTGACATGCGTGTGTATTGATAATAAGCACTGAGATGTGTAACAGTGTCGTGTAAATCAATCAATAAATTATAAATATTGTATTTGTGCCTTTTAAATATCCATTTTGCATAGATTTGTTGATGTTGCTAACACAGTGCATACATTTTTTTCCCGCACTTATCACCATGGGGGCGAGGCAACATGTTTATTCAAGTCTAGGGATTTACGACGACTGGTAGGTCAAACCAGCTTGGGGATAATCACAGTTTAAAAATCATACAATATGTCAACGAAGTTTCACCAAAATTGTACATTAAAACGAAGCCAAGTTCAAAAACATGGATAGAATACACATCAAACTAATATTTTCATAATTACTAACACGAAGCGTATTTTTTAAATTATTTTTGAAATGTTAATACAATACATATAATTATAATTATGTTCCATTCTAACATCAAACAGATTAACAGACTGATATAAAAAAAGACTGATATCTAGACTGTATTATAAAAATAATCAATGAGGAAAACGTCACAATTACTTCTTTATAAGGAAAACTATAGTTTTATTTTTATCTGCCGATACGAAACAATTGAATAAAAATATAACACACGGATATTGGGCAAAATGTCAAAACAGAAATAGTAAATTTTATTTATCTTTCCTCAAAATTGGTAATGATCAGGTTTTATACGGATGTCGTATTTTACTGTTATGTCGAAGAATTTTTAATCGCGGTGCATTTAAATTTAAATCCGGTTCTATGACGATTTTTGTCACCAAATGTTATGTCGGCTTGAAAGACATTTCAGTACAATTACTACGTTTTTAAGACTTATCTACAAGCAGCTATAGCTTAGTAGTGGGGAATACTGCGCGGCGAAAGTTGTAGGTTCAAAAACAGCCCCAAACGGCGGGCACTTTCAAAAGTATGTATTCATAAATTCTCCATAATAGTTTCAAAAGTATATTCACTACTACATACTAACAATCCTGACTGCCTCGGTGGCGCAATTGTAATATCGCATGCGTTATTACTGCTGTGCTGTGTTAGAAGCATAATAGATCTAAATAAAAAGTTAAATATCGTTTCACGAAGTAAGCGTGAAGTTAAAGTGAAAGTCACCAACTGGCTTCAACAACTTGATTACCAAAAAACCGAAGACCTTCTTACTTATCTAACATAAATCCCACGAATTTACTAACACACATTCACACAGAAAGAAACACACACACACACAAACAGACACACACACACTAACACACACACACACACACACACACACACACACACTCACACACACACACACACACACACACACAATACCAAATGTTTATGTAATTTACGTGTCAATAAACAATTTTTATTATTTTTTTAATTTTTAAACACGCAGTATCAACCCGGTGTCTAGAATTGAGCCCGGTATGGCGATATTCTCGCCCCCTATCACATAACGGTACCGTAATACCGTAGGAATACCCGTTCCCCGAATACTACTTTGAGCAGTAGTATTCGGGGATTACAGGCGTTAGTGTATATGTATGTATACTACCCACGCATATTCGTCAAATGTAGTATATCAGGTCCAACAGCTAGAACGATTTGGCTAATTTTCGTAATGGTTCGAATCAGGATTTTAGAGCAAAAATGGAAAATTCAGAAAATATCTTACTATAAAACTCGTAAAATTTTATTCTATATAGCTTTGTATAAAGATGAATTTGTTTTGAATTCAGCAATACTTCAGTTCGTCACATTATAATTTCAGTGTATTGAGTTTTAATTGAGGAGTCTGAGTGCATTCCTTTGACTTTTTTTTATCTAGGCACGGCAAAGTGACCTGCACTGCACCTGATGCAATGCAGTGCCGTCCGATTAGTATCGAGTAGCAAAATATAATCTATCCCCCATGAGCACACACTACGCCACGAGCAAGGAGTTAAAGACGCGATCGAGGGTCTAGTGTCAGAGTACTCAGAAGGCTGCGAAATGGCCAAACAATGTACCACAATTCTAGACACCCGACAACAACCGGATGTACACTAGCTGATCCCGGAACGCTACACTTGCGTGTGCCAATATGGCGGGTTTTAAACCCGGTGTACGGTGGTCGCTATCCGGGCGGAAATGGATATCCTACCACCAGCATGCCATAGCTTCTACGAAATCTTAAAAAAATAATTATCGTATTTTTTTTTCGGGTACGGCAAAGTGACCACTCTGCAGCTGATGGTAAGCGCAGTGCCTTCCAGATAGAGTATCAAGTAGCGAGAGACAGTCTATCCTTCGATAATCACGATGATATGATCATATGACCTATACATAGGTTTATTGTTACAAACTAGTGTTACGTGTTCGTGCGAGGCAAGTCGTGGCCAGCGGTTGAACAGCACAGAAATAACTGCGACCGTTCCCGAATTATCCATAACAGCCGGGCGGTGCGTGCGCGTCCAATACAGATATTTCATAAGTTTCGCCGCGGTTTACTTCAATTTAGTTACTAACATTTACTCGCATTTTTAGAGCCCAGATTGCGTTCATGCCACTGTAAAAAACATCAATCTTACTACTATTATAAATGCGAATGTTGGATGGATGAATGTTTGTTACTCAATCACGTCAGAACGGCTGGACGAATCTGGTTGAAATTTGGCACAGAGATAGATTATAGTCTGGAATAGCACATAGGCTGTTTTTATTCCGGAAAATGCACGGTTCCTATGGGATAGCATGATATAGAAAATGTAATAGCTTAAGAAGTCTCCATGTATTTTATAGTTTTTCTTTCAACGATAACTACCACGCGGGCAAAGCCGCGAGCGACATCTAGTCTTACATATATACACTCACGCCTGTAATCCCCGAAGGGTTATGCAGAGGTGTAACCAGTACACCCACTTTTCGCCGAATTTCGGTCCCATAATGTGATAAGGGGCGAGCCTATCGCCATACTGGGCACAGGTACCAGATTCTGGGCTGATACTGAGAATTTCTAGATAGAAAAACCCAGTATCACTTTACCCGACCCAGGGATCGCACCCGAGACCTCAGCACAGCAGTTGTAACGCATGCGTAATTACAACTACGCCACCGTGGCAGTCTAGTCTAATTTCAATCTTTTTTTTTCTACAGTTCGGAATGCAGTTTCGCTAGTGAAGAACGGGCTAGAAACTCTAGCGTTGCTCTTTTCGGACACCGGTTAATAATATTCTATTATAAATATATTGCATTGGTCATACGATTTCAATTTGATTAAATTAGATTAGAGCAGCTCAATTTATGTTAATAAGTAGCCTTATTGTAATATTGTGAAATTAAACTTATTACAAGACCTATTGCCAGCCAATTGCCATTATTTTGACAGCCTCCGTGGCGTAGTTGGCGAGTAGCCGGCTGTGAAACGAGAGGCCGTGGGTACGATTCCCACACCGAGACAAATGTTTGTGTGACAGACAGATATTAGTGTCCGGGGTCTGGGTGTTGTGAGACCGTGCATCTCTCGTAGTCCCTGATACCCACCGCCCATGACACAAAACTCGTATCTTAGTGTGGGGTCGGGGCTATGTGTGTGATTGTTGGGTGTTATTTATTATTATTTATTTATTGCCGTTCATGACCCACCCTCGTGAGAGTGATGAAAATCTCAGTTAGGTACTTGAAGCAGTTGGCCGTTAAGTACTTTATGTAGGAGAGGTAAATCCTATAAAAAGTGCAGTTTTTTTTTTAATTTTCCGGGCACATTTTAAAGTAATGTCGGACTGAAGTGTGTCGCTTAATCATATTAAATGCAGTTGGCATTTATTTTTTATTTATATAGACTTACGAAAAAGTAAAGTAATAATGCAATAAGTAATATAGAAGTTTCGTGTCTCCGACAACGTAATATGTATCAGTAGGAATAGCTTAAAAATATTTCAATTCATATCAAGTCCTAAAGCCGTAATGCTCCAATTAATAGCAGGGATCTCATACATACTGAATTCATATTATAAACTAGCTGTTGTTCGCGGCTCCGCCCGCGTGGAGGTCATGTTTGGGAGAAAAAGTATACAATACAAAATACCAATATTCATGCGTTTAACTTAAAAATGACGGATTTTCATACAAACTTCCATTCCCTATTTTACCCCCTTAGGGGTGGAATTTCCAAAAATCCTGAAACATATATTTTTTATTTTTAACTAAAATGCCAAATACTAATTTTCGTGAATTTAACTTCAAAAATGACGGATTTTCATACAAACTTTCGTCCCCTATTTTACCCCCTTAGGGGTGGTATTTCCAAAAACGCTTCCTTAGTGGATGCCTACGTGATAAAAGTTACCTACTGTCAAAATTTCAAGTCTCTAACCCCAGCCGTTTAGGCTGTGCGTTGATCGATCAGTCAGTCAGTTTCTTCTTTTATATATACAGATTATACTTTGACAGCCCCCGTGGCGCAGTTGGCGAGTAGCTGACTGAATCGAGAGGCCGTGGGTTCGAATCCGACACCGGGACAAATGTTCGTGTGACAGACAGATAATTGTGTCCGGGGTCTGGGTGTTGTGAGCCCGTGCGTCTCTCGAAGTCCCTGATACCCACAACACAAGACGTATCTTATTGTGGTGTCGAGACTATGTGTGTGACTGTTATTATATTATTATTACTAGATGTTGCTCGCGGCTCCGCCCGCGTGGAGGTTGTTTTTGGAAGGAAAGGTATACAATCCATGGAGGCCTCTTAAGCTATTACACCTTTCTATATTTTGCTATCCCGTATGAAGCGTGCCTTTTTCGGGGATAAAAAGTGGCTTATGTCATTTTCTGATCCCTAAACTACCACTATGCAAAAAATCATGTCGATCCCTTGCTCTGTGGAAAACTAAACCATCCCACGGGAAGTGTACGTTTTTTCGGGATAAAAAGTAGCCTATGTGCTATTCCAGACTATAATCTATCTCTATGCCAAATTTCAACCAGATCCGTCCAGCCGTTGTAGCGTGATTGAGTAACAAACATCCATCCATCCAAACTTTCGCATTTATAATATTATTAGTAGGATGTAGGATTCCTTTAAATATAGCCTTCTACGACACCTGACACTTGAGACAATGACTAGAGTTACAGTTAATCTTTTTTTTGTTCTTTTTTTGTCGCCGGGGAATCATTTTATTACTGTCTTTGTAAAAGCTCACACGACTTAATTGACAGAAAGCTAAACTGGTCAGTCAGAATATATCACGCCATCTAATTTTGAGTCATCTCCATGACTAATACGATTTGGTAACAGTCGAGACACGAGTTTTTAATTAGTTTACCTTTAACGCATAAATATGGCCTCGCTTCACATTTCAATAAACAGCACATAAATATCAGCAATGTATTTTGACGGCCTCCGTGGCGCAGCGGATGAGTAGCCGGTTGTGAAACAGGAGGCCGTGGGTTCGATTCCCGAACCGAGACCTTAGTCCACAGCGCTGGCCTAATGCGAGTTGGTATGTATGTATGTATGTATGCCACTACACATACAAAAAAATCCTATGGATGATTAACACAGATGCAGGTTTATTCAGATTTCATCTTTAAGCAAACTATCTACAATCTGTATATATAAAAGAAGAAACTGACTGACTGATTGATCAACGCACAGCCTAAACGGCTGGGGTTAGAGACTTGAAATTTTGACAGTAGGTACCTTTTATCACGTAGGCATCCACTAAGGAAGGGTTTTTGGAAATACCACCCCTAAGGGGGTAAAATAGGGGATAATAGTTTGTATGAAAATCCGTCATTTCTGAAGTTAAACGCATGAAAATTGGTATTTGGTCTTTCAGTTAAAAATAAAAAATATATGTTTCAGGATTTTTGGAAATTCCACCCCTAACGGGGTAAAATAGGGGAGGAAAGTGTGTATGAAAATCCGACATTTTTAAATTAAACGCATGTATATTGGTATTTTGTATTGTATACTTTTTCTCTCAAACATGACCTCCACGCGGGCGGAGCCGCGAGCAACAGCTAGTCTGTATATATAAAAGAAGAAACTGACTGACCGATCGATCAACGCATAGCCTAAACGGCTGGGGTTAGAGACTTGAAATTTTGACAGTAGGTAGGGTAGGGCGGGGCTAGTAGAGCAATTTTTCACTTCAGCGGTTATAGCTCCTCAATGATAAGTCTTAATGGTTTGTTATGCATACTGATGAATTACTAATTTATCCCTTTGCAAAAGTGTCCATAATAATTTATTTTTAACGAGTCGAATTTAAGAGCTACAGTTGTTTAAATGCACAAAGTCAAGTATGCTCAATGTACCCCATAGGTGGGGTAAGTTGAGCAAGGGTATGGGGCAAATTGAGCACTCAAAAAGTCTAGCCAAGCCATGGGTCAATATTAACTAGACATGAAATAAAATTTGTATTTGACAATCACCTTTTTATTTATAATCTTTTAGTGACAAAACAACTAAACTAAAAGTAATTTTCTTTAAATAATAAACTAAAAATAGAATCAACAAAACTTCAACGTATCTTAAGCTTAACTTTAGGATTAGATACAGTCTTTCCGTTGAAAATCAGACTTGAATATTGATGTAATTATCAATATACCTTATAAAAGAAAATATTAATAAGCTCTTAGTAACTTAATCGTCGTTGTCACTGTTGCAATTGACACAAACGAAAGTAAGACCAGCAACTTTTTTTTTTATTGTTGTCGCGGGGAAATCGTTTTATTACTGCCGCCCGCTCCGGAGGGAAGCGGATTAAGAATAAAACGATCCCCCTCGCCCGGATGATGGCTATCCGTGCTGCCGCTGGGCCGAGTCCCTAACCCCTATGTACACCCCACCCGACACTACCAGCTAAAACCCCGCGGTGGCCTTCTTCGGCGCTTGCGGAGTGATCCCGGGGTATTCTAAGGAGTGCTAGAATGGCAGCCGGAATCGCCCCTGCGCGGTGCCTTGTACGGGCCCATCTCCACGGGAGGCTAAGGAGCCCCCGCGCACCGAGCAACGACAGCGAACGAGGCCTTACCACCCGCGCTGCCGTCCATGTCGGGGTCGCACGATGCCCCGAATTTAGGAGTGCATCGATACGCCCCAATTAGTCGCCTCGTACGACAGGCAGGAGTTACCGTGGTGAAATTCTCAACACGCCCCCATTCCACAGGGCGGGAGACGCCGGTCAGTCGTCCACCCGGCGCCTCCTACGTCTTCTCTGGCGGCGGCAGGGATCATATCGTTCCCGATCCCTCTCAGCACTCTCCTTCTGCGAGATGACGTTCTCGCAGAAGTGGGCCACCGCACGCCAGGACCTCCGGCTGGCGACCATGGACGACACCACGGCCGGCAGCGAGAGGTCTCCTCCGACGACTGCTCTGAGAGCGCTGCGCTCTTCGTCCCAGGCTGGGCACTCCTCCAACGTATGTTGGGCCGTGTCCTCGCGGCAGTTGCCACAGTTGTGGCACACGGCGGACACCTCCTTTCCGATACGACACAGGAACGAACCGAAACACCCATGGTCCGTTAATACCTGTGTCAGTCGGAACGTAGGCGCCCCGTGGCGCCTGTCTAGCCATCTCTTTAGGACAGGACGCACTGCTGCGACAGTCCTCAAGCCCGCAGTCGGGCTCTCCAGCCTGGTATGTCACTCCTCCACGGCGATTCTGCGAAACCGGGCCGCAATCTCCCTCGGGGCCAGTCTCTCCTGATGGCGGCTGGACGCCTCCTCCCGCCAGAGGAACGCTGACGAGAGGAGTTTGGCGTCCAACTCCCAAGGGAGTGTGCCGGCCAATGCGCAGGCCGCCTCGTGGGAGACCGTGTGGTAGCCCCTGAAAGTAAGACCAGCACCTGGCGCACATTTTGTATGTGCCCATTCCCTGCAAACTTCACATTGCATCCACGTTTCTCCTGGTAAACTTTCAGAATAGCATTCGCAACATATCAGACAGGAATAATCATCATCGTTGCTTTCCTCGCTTGACTGGAGTGCTCTTTTAGAAACACTCTTCTTTCTTTTTTATCAATGTTCTTCCTTGGCCTTTTAACTTTTTTAGTGGTTTTATTTTCTTTCTCTTGCATTCTTTTCGAGAGTGTCTGTTAGAACAGCAGCTTTTCTCTTTCTTCTGTTAATTTTGGGAGCTTAAAAACATATATAACTTTTGTTTCAAGTCATGGGGTTAGTTGAGCAACAATAGCTCAACTAGCCCCAATTCGAAATTTCAAAACAAAAGTGAGGATATGAAAAAACGGTTAGAATTATACCCAGAACCTTTATACATATCAAAAGTACAATAAATTTATGGAAGTTTAACATTTACCTGATTGAAAACGGATAACATTTGACTATGACAGACGAAATATTCTCGTTTACAATTATTTTACTTTTTGGTCACAAAATAAACAATGCGGTCGTGTACTTCATTGGATCGAAGAGTCTCCACTGGCGGTCGCGCAATAAGTTCCACTCCCGCGACCCTTTCTTTTCGCTATTTAATGCATCCGCGTGCGGTAAATAGTTTTAGAGATATTTCGATTGCCCAACTTGCCCCTATGCTCTACTAGCCCCGCCCTACCCTACCTTTTATCACGTAGGCATCCACTAAGGAAGCGTTTTTGGAAATACCACCCCTAAGGGGGTAAAATAGGGGATAATAGTTTGTATGAAAATCCGTCATTTCTGAAGTTAACGCATGAAAATTGGTATTTGGTCTTTTAGTTAAAAATAAAAAATATATGTTTCAGGATTTTTGGAAATTCCACCCCTAACGGGGTAAAATAGGGGAAGAAAGTTTGTATGAAAATCCGTCATTTTTGAAGTTAAACGCATGAAAATTGGTATTTTGTAAGGTATACTTTTTTCCGAAACATTACCTCCACGCGGGCGGAGCCGTGAGCATCAGCTATAATATTATAACGGGAAAGATTTTATTGTTTGTAAAATTGTTTGTATTGGATAAACAACCACTTAACCGGTTAAAAATTCTTTCACCTATAGAAAGCTACATTATTCCTCCGAACAACATAACATCAGCTATATTTTATTATAAAAAAAATGAAATCCCTTCGAAAATAGCTATAATGTTAATAGTTGACAGCCTCCGTGGCGCAGTTGGCGAGTAGCTGGCTATGAAACGAGAGTCCCTGGGTTCGATTCCGACACCGAGACGAATGGTTGTGTGACACGACAGATATTTGTGTCCGAGGTCTGGGTGTTGTGCGTGCGTCTCTCGTTCCTGATACTCGACACAAGCCTCGTATCTTAGTGTGGGGTCGGGGCTTTGTGTGTGACTGTCGGTGTTATTTATTAATTTTATTTAATGTGTGGTTTCAAAATAACAACACGTAAAGAAAAGTCGGAGTATACAATTTGGGCCGGTTTCAACCCAGGACTTACGCTTCGGCCATACCACTCCCCGCTAAGCTACTGCTACACTTAATTGAGGAAAATACAACACGACGCCAAACGATCATACCGGCATGGAATTCGAGCCGAGAAAGTGGAACCGAATCGTTTTCCTCGTTCATTAGTAATTGAAACTTGTAACGTGTTGTCAAATTAACGACGTACCAGGTAAGCGTATTAAGAACTTTAGCCAAAGACCCCGGACATTTAAGTAGAACATAATATTTTATTTATTAGGGAACACCAACAAAAAATACTCATCTAATTGCAATTGTAATTACAGCCTTACAGGTAATCACAACATGCTCCTTAGAAATAGCAATATAAAATACTGTGAATAAACTAAATAAACAAAAAAAGTACATATTTATTTCAAATTTATCAGAATGTTGTCATAAATATTTTTATTTATATTTAACCCAGAAAGATAAAAACAAAATTCACGGCTCCATACAATGCATCATGTCTCATTTATTTCACGGTCGTGAGTCAAATACATATACAGTGTATATTATACACTCACGCCTGTAATCCCCGAAGGGCAGAGTAGACGTTTAACTAGTACACCCACATTTCGCCAAGATTTTCACCGTCCCATGATGTGATAGGGGGTGAACCTATCGCCATACCGGCCAACACCAGACTCCGGGCTGATACTGAGTATTTCTAAATAGATAAACCCTATCACTTTACCCTGGGGGTCGGTACCGCATACCCAATTACAACTACGCAACCGAGGTAGTGAAAAACATGTATATAATATAAGCAAAAGTTTTTAATTCATAAAAAGTACACCGACTTCAATAAAAAACAAATTATGCGTCCCTATAAAATTTGAGGGTTTCCATTTTTATGAGATCCCATCACCAGATCCTGACTTGGTGCCAATGGGAACACCTGGGAAGTACACCCTTTTAAACAAAAAAAGGAATTTCTCGAATCGGTCCAGGCGTCTTCGAGTAATCGGTGAACATACATAAAAAAAAGATTACGACGAATTCAGAGCCTACTCCTTTCTGAAGTTGGTTAAAAATGGACGTGCTCGTCTGTTTAGCGTCTCGATACGTTTATTGTGATTGTAAACCTTGAAGTAGTCGATGAATCAACCCCAGTTACTTGCACAATTGGGTCATGATACGATAGCCTGGTGGAATTGTTTATTTATTGAGAATGCGTACAACCAATTGCACTGACAATATAAAATTTTTTTTTTTTATTTATTTTTAAGGGTACATTTATTTTAGTAAATACTACTCACAAATACATGAAAATAAGTCATAAAGATGCAGTACGTGCTTACGCAAATAATATATTAATTATACTAAAATATATAATAAAAAAAACTACTAAACTTCGGTTTCGGTTTCGGCCGAAACTGTAACAGGTACCGAAGATTTGTTTTCGGATTCGGTAGAAATTCCTGTTTCGGTCGGACACTACTTAATATATAAAAACTATGTGTCATTGTATTCGTATAGGACTAGGTACCCTAATTTCCGAAACCACCCAACCGATTTCAATAAAATTATGTTATTGTGTTTGGTTGGTACTAGCTTGAAAGATATGATAGTTTTGGACACGACAGGTGGCGGTGTTACCTAGATCAATATATATTTTCCATTTTTTTCATATAAAAATCATTATCACGGTTTTTTTTTTCATATAAAAATCACTATCACGGGTTTATAAAGATATTTTATTTAAAGCAAATTAACGAAAATAAATGATTTAGTGTGTACAAAATTAAGAAAAGTATAAGCATTTTATTATCTTACTAAACAAAGAGCGAACTTTTTTTAAATTATTCCCTTACAATGGAAAGGCAAAGGGTTCAAGCCCATACAGCCTCGTCAATCATAGTATAGATTACATGGAATATAGAGAGCGTACTATTCTGCCAGGATTAGTAAGCACTTAAAAACTCTCTCGTTACACAGCTGGCTATGCACCCTTTGAGCCACGGAGTTTGTCCGAAAGAATTATTAACTTGCTTTCTGGATTAGATCACACTTATTTATTTATTTAAATATATGCAATTGTGAACTTACAGCTAAGACAAAACAGTCACAATGTTACACTATACTAAGAACAATTTAGAATTACAATTTACTTAAATGAAATATGACATGTTTATATAAACATCTGATGGGATCAACATGTATATCGGCAATTTGAACCTCATTTAGAAAGGAGTTTATTACTCTGACAGCTCTCGCCGTAGATAGATTGTTAGCCTATCGTGTGCGCAAGTTTAACCTATATTTTGAGTATAGTATCGAATGCGGTTAAATAATTTAAGCCACGAATAGCATGGGTTGTTATCCTGATTGTAAATGGGTCAAACGCGCTAGTTCCGTAATGGCAACACGCCAGATGCACACCAAAACCAATTCTTTCGACATTATGGCAAGATTTTTGTATTTTTAACCGCTTCAAAAAAGGAGGAGGTTCTCGATTTGTCGGAATGGTTTTTTTATGTATTTTCCCCGATTACTCGAAGACGCCTGGACCGATTTTACAAATTCTTTCTTTGTTTAAAAGGGTATACTTCCCAATGGTGGTCCCATTGGCACCAAGTCAGGATCTGATTATAGGATCTCAGAAAAATCGAGGGCAACCCTCAAATTTTATAGTGCCGCTGCCTGCCGTTTTGTATTGTTTAACCTTTCGTCTCAAAAGGATACTGGTGTTCGGAAAAAGGTAAAAAGTAGCGAGTAAATACAAGCCAAAAATCAGTTTTATTTCCATAATATTATAGTTAGAAATTGCATGGCAAGTGTTGCCAGTATTTGTCCGCTAGCCGGCATGCGAATGATACATGATTAGTTAAGACTTACTTTTGAACGGGTCTACTCTCATCTCCTCCCTGGTCTGCAACGCCTTGCCGATGTCTCGCCTCTTCACGCACTGGATGCCGAGGTTGCGGAACTGGTACTCATTGTTCTCCTCAGTGATCTCGGTACGGACGGAGAACACGCCGCGGTCGCAGTGGTCGCGACCCACCAGGTTGTGGGGGTGCGGCCTGGCGGTTGAATCATATTTTTGAATTTATACTTCTTTAGGCGCGTTATGAAAAAATGATGACAGTGAAATTTTAAGATGCACGCGCACACCGTGACACAAAAGCAACACTCTGAAGTTGCCCCAAGTACCAGGCTGGCATGAAATGTAAGGAGATTTGATACCGTTTCATTTCTAGTGACTTCTAGGTAATAAAAATGCAAGGTTTGTTTGTTCCTAGATATTTATTGGGTACGTCATCCTACGTCACTGTCATTATTCACTTTAAGTACCAGGCTGGCATGAAATGTAAGGAGATTTGATACCGTTTCATTTCTAGTGACTTAAATCCATAGATATAGTATATCTTAAATCAAAACCGAGGTGTCATTTGTCCACTTCTGACATTATAATAAGTACCTCGTTATTGTTATAAATATGATTATAAAACGTTTTTCTATGTTTTTGAATAATTGTTTTTAGATTTTAACCAAATTGTGTTTACTTTTGCTGTTTAGAATATTCGATTTTATATTTATATTATTCTTCATCGTTAATTAAAATAATTTATATACAAACCTAGTCAATTTGACGAATTTATAAGTATAACTTCTCACGCGCGTACATAACTACACGCACCCATCTTTTATCCTGGCATGGCAAAGTGACCACACTACACCTGATGGTAAGTGCAGTGCCGTCCAGTTAAAGTATCAAGTAGCGAGAGATAATCTATCCCTCGCTACTCAACACAATCATGCCGGCTTCATATCTTGATAGACAGTCACACTTGACGGACAAGAGGTCGCGGATTCGATCCAAAGACGCAATGTGTGCTCGACAAATATTTGTTTGGGGTCTGCAGGGTTACTCTTGACACTTGATTCCAATTTAAAATTGGGATTGGGTTAGAAAACTGTGCTATTGGCACTCTTGAATGCAACACTAGCGCACGATTTAACTATATACCGCGGAATTATTTGTATCTAAATGAAATAGAGTATTTACGATGGCTAGTAAATAAATATTCTATTTAATTTAGTTGAGTGAGTTAGAGTTCCAATATTTTCTAGATTGGAAATGAAATTGTATCGAGTTCGAGATTGGAGTTGATTTCAAGAGTAGGCCAGGCCTACTGTTTTGAGACCGAAAGTCTATAGTTGTGTATAGTATGG
Organism: Laothoe populi; assembly: GCA_905220505.1. Taxonomy (NCBI): domain Eukaryota; kingdom Metazoa; phylum Arthropoda; class Insecta; order Lepidoptera; family Sphingidae; genus Laothoe; species Laothoe populi. The sequence continues at coordinate 1,026,115 of HG992155.1, read as the reverse complement.
GGCCAGGACTATGCGTGTGACTGTTTGGTGTTTTATTTATATTGCAAATACAATCTAGGTCATAGATTCAAGTATAATGAAATCATTATTACAAGTATTTTTTGTGTTATTTTAGTAAATAATGTTTATTAATATTTATAATCCTTTTTTTCCTTTATTTTTATTATATTTATAGGACGGCTTACAATATAATCCCAGGGTGCTCAATCTCTACATTTACTAAAAATCTCGGCCAACCGTGGGTATACATTGCACTGTGCCTGCCCTTTCGGACTCACAGGTGAGAGCTTATGTTATGTTATTTTAATACGTTATGTTTGTGTCAGTATTTCCTTAATTTTTTTTTCGCGGGGAAAAGCGATTTATCACTATCGCCCCGCCGACGGTTATGTTGGGCTCGCCGGCCTTACGACCCAGCGTTAAGCCGTCCGGGAAAGATGTTAACATCCGGACGACCGCTGAGCCGAGTCCCTAACAAATGTCCTACACCGGCAATACCAACTATAAACCCCGCGGTGGCCCTCTTCGGCGCATAAGAGACGGTCCCGGGCACACGGGGCGAGAAGCGCCCCATTTTCGACCGGAACCGCCCCTGTGCGGTGCCGCCTTGCGCCCCGTCTACAAGTGGGGGGGGGGCTCAGAAGCCCCCGCGCACCGAAGGACGCCCTCGGCGTCCACGGCAGCGACGAGGCCAACCACCCGCGCAGCCGTTCATCCCGGGGAGTATTTCCTTACCTGTAAGGGTCATCTTTGGTGACGCATGACACTACAATGGACAAGGTGCCAGTGTATCCGAATATCTTGATGGCGGGGAACGTCCGCTCCTCGGGCGTACTCGACGCGCCGGGAATCGAACCTGCCGATCTGCCCTCGCATTCATAGCGAAATCTGCGTAACAAAACGTATGTGTTAAAATCAATCCATTTTCAATATAAGAACTAGTTGATGTTGTAGCATTATGATTGTGGAGTACCGAGCACAAACAATAGATTAGTTGACATATTTTTTAATTATTTTAATCAATACGTTTACCTAAAACCTATTATCAAAAAAACATTATGACTCCTCAAAAATAAGTAATTTAGAATCCATTCCAATCGCATGGAAGGTATGGTTATTAAATGACAGAAAAAAGATGCCCGATATAGGTCGTGACGTCACCTCCCAGAATGGCCACTACGTTGCAGTCGTGCGAGAGAGATAGTGCGATGTTCCAACTACACAACAACTACGCAACATTTTTGAATAAATTCTGATTCGCACTTCGTACAAGGTTGCATATCAAATAACGCACATAATAAAACATAGGAAGCTACTCTAATCGATCCCGCTCGGAGGCATAGACGCCGAAGCGATGGCAGAAGTCGCCCCGGTTCTTCTGTTTAGGTTACGTGGGGATTCATGAATGGTCCTTTCTTGATGAGCTATTACAGCATAGCACTGGAGGGGTTCCGGCGTGTTTCTTTTGGAGGTCCCAGAATTCTTCCGTAGTGCAGTTACAACCATGGGGTTTTAAGTCGGTAAAAATCTGGCATCCTTCGTCTTCACGACGGGAATCACAAGAGGATTTTCCCAATGAAAAAAAGGAAACCACACTAATATTATTCCAACTACTTTGTTATATTTAAAGGATGTTACAGGAAGATCGAGATCGAGAGAGCGAGAGATCGCACGTAGGCCGTCAGTGACATAACTATAGATAGAAGATTGATTTCTGCTGCTTAGTTGATTGTTACGATGTATTTATTTCTAGAACATTATTTAACTACCCATAAGGAAAATGACTTGGCGTGTTTACATGCATAATAAAATAAACAAGTTAATACGTGGTATATTAGTAATGAAATCATCACAACTATGGCTTCACACAACAGCGTACTGTCCAATGACTATTTTGACCAGGGAAATACACAAACTCATTCCTGTCTCAATTGGGGCAAACAGGCGCAGAGCATATCTCTAAGTACTGTAATACATATTTTAAGATATATACCATCACGGACTTTTTTGTAGATCTAAAAAGAGGAATTACTCAACATGTATTGTTTTATTATATCAAGGTATTAGGCAGAGTTTTCGATGACTTTTTCCGACTTCCAAGTATCGTTATATTTCAACCAGTTTACACAATACCTTGACAAATTATGTACCTAAACCTTCCTCATGAATCACTCTATTTGAAAACCACATGAAAATCCGTTCAGTCCTCCTTCCTCGTCCGATTTTTATTATTTACCGCCTTATACAAAGAGCGAATAAATTAGAGATTATCCGGATTCACATTCACACATACACACACACAGTTATACACAAACTATACTTATACACATGCCCTATTTCAGAGTATAATCGGCTCGTGGTGAAAAAAATTTACATCTATTTGATTGTGTTGAGTAGTGAGGTATAGACTGTCTCTCGCTACTTGATACTCTATCTGGACGGCACTGCGCTTACCATCAGGTGCAGTGGGGTCACTTAGCCACGCCAGAATAAAAAAAAACTACTAGATGTTCACCTACTAGGTACTATGGTACTAGGTTCGGAGTTCGGGCTGTCACAAATTGAGTTGCCTTGGATTGGTGTTCGATAACGGTTAGTCATGGTGCACTGGTTGTTCAGAACACGATAATATGTGAAATTTATTAAGAATACTGAAAATTATAGGCGACAGAATGGACTCTGTACTGCTAGACAGGTGTTTTGCACACATATAATTATAAACCTCCTTGTTTCAAATCCAATCCATGTAAAGGTTGTCTGGAAGAGTTTTTTTTTTATTTTTTATGGCGCGGCAAAGTTACCATAGTTAAGGCCGCCGTTTGTACATTCTATTTTAAGTTTATTGCAATGTACTGTTAATATTTATTATTCTGGTTCAAAATAAAGCTAAAATAAATAAACCTGTCAAGTAGAGGAGTGACAGAGCTATATCTTTAGCAAGAATATGTATAATAATATCGATATCGCAATTTTTATCCTCAAAATGTTCATTATGCATATGGGCCTTTGTAAGGATTTTTATTTTTCTTCCAATGTGTACCAACAAAAGATCAACAGTTGTTTAAAAGCACAACATTTGTCTTGTTCATTCGAGTCAAAAACAATTCGCGGCGAATGTGACGCGTTATTTGGAGTAAGGTAAACAGTGGCAGATGCGTCACCACACGGTAAAAATACAAGGTTGAATAAACTATATGAACAATTTAACGGCGTGATGCGTATTGGCTAAAAAACGGTTGACGACAAGAGAATTATATACTTCATACTACCTAATTCGTTTGAAATTTCTGCCTTAAGTAGAGTAGTTTTGTTTTTTATAATAGATTTTAGTCTAAAAATATCAAAAATTAAGACCAATTTGCTGATTTGTGATTATTTAATATTTTCAAGAAACAAATATGTGAAAATAAAGCATTTTGTCACGTGACATGAAACACCCATCAGTCATGAATGACGTCACCGGTCGAAACATATATGAAAACACTGAACCAAACTTCTATCAGTTTTGCAGATGCTGACGTCACATGAGGGGCCATGACAGTTGGTAGCGTTTTGGTGGGAAAATAAAGTTGCTTTATAAAAATGCAAATTAAATCATGAAAACATATGTTTTATGTTTATTAATGATAATATTTTAATAATATAAACCATGAAGAATAATATAAAACGGTTTCCCAAAAACAGTCAACTAGCCTATTCAGTACTTGTTTAAAGCAGGCCGGCATGATTGTGTTGAGTAGCGGGGGATAGATTGTCTCTCGCTACTCGATACTCATTGGACGGCACTACGATTACCATCAGGTGCAGTGAGGTCACTTTGCCGTGCTTGGATAAAAAAAAAGATGGTGATACCTGAGCGCTTTGCTGGCTGGCTGCTGCACGACGCGCACGTACGGCACCTGCACCTGCTGAGCCTGCGAGTGCGCCATGGCCTCGTCTACGGACGGCACGCCCACGCCGAACGACGGATCAGCGAGCGATATGGCTTCAACTGCACACAAAATATATCACTATTACTCTCGGATGTTGACAGCATAAAAAGCGAAAATGGGGTTCAGTGTCAAGCGATTCTCTTTCTCTTTCTAATGTCATTTTTTTAGTGCCTTGATAGGTAGACGAACAGACGGGCCACCTGATGGTAGGTAGTCACCGCCGCCCATAGACTTGCAATGCAAGGGCACAGCACAGCCGCTGCCTACCGTTTTTCTAAGAACGATCAATACCCGGACCGACGCCAACGAAAAATGACACACAGACACATCACACACATCACATTTAGCATGTGATGTTCTATCGCACCCATGTCTATTGACGTACAGATTAAAAAAGTCAGTGTAGAATAAAATACGCTTATTAGTAGCAAAGTTTATGCTTAAAGTGAAGGCTAATAAAATCGTATTTTTAAGTGGACTGACCAGGACTAAATAAGTCATCATATTTTGATGTCTTGACCCGCTAGATATTATAAATACACCCAACACTCATCCTCATAGTTCTGACCACTAGGCTAAACCTGTATCGAACGAAACTTCTCAAAGATCTGGACCAAAAGCGCTGCCTACGTAAAAGTCGCCCAAAGCCTTCTTATAGCTACACTTTTAATGATGCTGGTCAGCTTTTCTGCCCACAATGTCACCGGATTTTCAAAACCAAATTTTGCTTCGTTAGTCATCTAAGAGCTCACGCAAGAAGAGAAATCTAGTCCTGGATCGCTGTCAACTGATACGGTGAAGAGAACTATATTGAGAATTTTGAAGACATGTGGAGTCTGCCAAACCGAATTAAGCCAGCACGTAGTGGAGGTGCACAGCAAAGAGACAATGTATAATACAGGGCTAGTATTATTGTATTTATAATAATATTAATAAAGTCCCTGTTTATTGTAAATATCGAGTCTTGGAAAAATACTACGTGTAGATTGATAAGTTACAGACAGGGCGGGGTGAAGGTTTGCTATAAAAGAGATCGCCTTGGCGTTCCAGTCACCAGTTGGTCCTAGTTCAAAGAGTTCGTTCACAGTTCAGTCGGACGCGATTGGTCTATATGCAGTGTTTGTAGTTAGTCTTTCTACTTATTAATTTAGTCTTTAATAGAATAGTTTAACAGATTAATACATACAATTTGGGATGGATGATGTCGAATCAGTTAGTACATTGATCTTTTATCTTCCATTGCATATTTATCGCAAATCCATACAATAAAAATATCACATGAACTTCGAACGCAAAAGTGTTCCCAAGAATTTCCCAAAGTTGATTCTGAAAATCAACGTGTTGTCTATTCTAATTTGATAACTGTTTTAAAATGCTTGGCCTTTAAGGTCAGCATCGCATAATTGGTCTAGCATTATGGGAGGTTGGGTAGCGATCTCTTACGCTGTGGTATATTATTATGGTATAGAAATAATTGAGCTCGACCATAATAAGGATTCCAAAAAACTAGACAGATTGCTTGTTTATTTTGCTTTTTGCGTAACGAGCAAGATTACATTTACACTGATAAATACATCTTTGATCATTTGCCAATTTTGATATTATTTACTCTGTAGACCCTGTGTGTCTTCACATTTTTTGGTTATTGTCTGGTGGAATGGCACCTGATGTTTGTACACGATTGGATAACGACTACTATAAACATGGTCAAAACCTGCCATAGTATCTTGTTCCACGATCATCTAAAGATACGTTCTAATTACATTATACAACTAACTAGACTAAAATATCCATAAAAATATCTTATTTGAATTTAGATATTTCAAGGGTCTTGTTGTTGCATGCGATTCAATTTTAGTTAAAATTGAATTAATTTTAATGAAGTTTACATTTGCTCTGATATTAGAAAATTTAATTCGGGTGTAATTTTAATTAATTAATTGAATAAATAAAAGATAATGAATATTGTTGAAATTAATGAAATCGACATTCATGAAAGAACTTTCAGTAACTGAGAGCATGTCTATCTAAAATAGGTTTGGTCTGTCACTTTTGACATTTCAGACTTTAGTTATTTCACAATACGAAGAGTAGTTTAACAGGCATAAACTTAATTTTAATGATTTATTACTCTAATTTAAAAAGTACTGTGGCCACTAAATTGGCCCCTGTTCATAGTTAACATTTAATCCAGTCTTTACTATATTTATCATCAGATTGGGGGCAACGCATGTTATATAAAAAAAATACTTACAAACATCACTAATATTCAAATTTGATGGTTGATCACTGTCATTCTGCTCCGTGGTACTTAGGATTACGGCGGCGTCTGCAAGCAAAATTATTATAAGAAACATGTCTTATTGGAACACCATGGCGGATCCAACGTGTCAACAAAACATATGCAGCACTACGATAGCTATAAGACAAGGTTTTTTTTAGAGCCTCGATAGGCAGACGAGCAGACGGGCCACCTGATGGTAAGTAGTCACCGCCGCCCATAGATTTCTGCAATGCCAGGGCACAGCAAATCCGCTGCCTACCGTTTTTGATTGATTACGCGACGAAGCATACGTTATGTTGGTATAGTTAGTTTACCGGCCAGACGTTCCAATGAAATAGCAGGTTTACGTAACACTTCCAGCGTTACTGGTGCCTTAACCATTACACTTACAGCGAAGATAGAAAGGAAAGAAGATAAGCATCTACCACCGTGCTAAGTTTGTGCATTTGATACAATCTATTTAGTAAGCAGATTTAGAAGAGAAAATAATCCGGAACCCATTCAGAAGCGGCAGTTCGTTGTTCGAAATGTTTATGCATCAGTGAGTTTTATAAGACTGTATAAAGTTTAGGGTACGATGGAATTGACATAGCATTGTTGGGCAAATTTCCGAAATAAAAAAGAAAAACAAAAGAGAAACTAAAGCTTTATAATGCATGTAGATATATCGATATTATTATTTGGTTTTTATTTACTTCCTCAAAAAAGTAGAGATTTTCGTCATATACGGCGATAAGTTTTTATTTTTATTACATAATTTTCAAATAGGGTAACTTAACATACTCTTCTTATAAAAAAACAATATTGTGAGCCAGTTTTGAACATAGCAACGCTAGAATTTCTTGCTTATTTTTCTCTAGCGAAACTGGATACCAAATTGGCGGTAGAGTAAAAAGAATGTAAATGATGTAAAATATAAAAGATTCGATAAACTTTATGGTTTTTATTTTCAGAAAATTACGACAATGGAGAATGTGTGAATCATTTTCAATATACATATTATAGGTATATATGTGCTAATTTGTCATAATACCAAAACGGACAATTAAACTATTTTAAATTATTCACGCAACCTGGTGCCGATTAAGTTTAGTCAAAACATTATAATTTGACGTGTGAGATAAAGAGTTGTAATCATCGAGATCAAGATAAATTTTACATATTTTATTACGTGTTTTATTTTCTTTTTGAATTACAACATTTGTGTATAGGGTGCATAAAAACCCAAACGCAAAATAGTTATAGTTAAAAGGTTGCTAAATGGCAACCCTATAACAATTGGACTTAAACTACCTAAAAGTATCTTCTAAAGATATTTTTTTTTTCTGGCATGGCAAAGTGATCGCACTGCACTACGCCGTGGGCAAGAAGATGAAGAAGTTGTCGAAGGTCTACTGTCAGAGAACTCAGAAGGCCGCAAAATAGCCAAACATTGTACCCCAACTTTAGACCCCCGACAAAAACAGTCTGTACACTGGATGATCCCGGAACGCGACACACTTGCGTGTGCCACTATGGCGGGTTTTACACCCTGTGTACGGATATGAATATCCTACCACCAGAAATTTGGGGAAATTCTAGCTTCAATAGAGAACTAATAGACGATAATTACCCAACTTTTTCATGAGCCCATCCGGTAACCTCAAAAACTGATTGCAATGAATGCGAATGCGACTTTCACCGTTATGACGGACTGTTGGCGGTTGTTATGATCGGCCGCACTCCGCACGCATTTACGTAACCAAGTAACATTATAGGTCACAGCTCATTAGAGCTACCCGGCATCCGACCCGCACCGCCTCGCCTCGTGCGGTTACTATTCTTTATATGGACCTATATGGACTCCGTAGCGGCACCGGATCGAGTTGAACCGCACGAGGCGAGCCGGTGCGGGTCGGATGCCGGGTGGCTCTAATGACCTTATATCGACGGTTGGCGGGATATATGATTTAAGCGACATTTTTATTTATTTATATTGGTACACCAACAGCATAACATATAATATTTTAATGTGTGAGTTTTGTGACATGTTGTAAATATTTAAATATGTAGGCATATTACAGGCGTACACAGCATTGTCCATATTGTGGTAAACAACTGCAATGTAACTTAACTTTGGTATTAATATTAAAGTTTACTCAAATTTAATACCAATAAAGAACAAAAAATTTAAAAACAATTAATACAATGAAAATAAACAATTAATAAACATTACCTTAAGACTAATAATTAAAGTTTAAACAGGAACTAGAGCACTACATATAAAAAACTTTTTGAAAAGTTACAGGGGAGGTTTAAAGTTTTTTGATTTTCGGAAAAAAATGATTGAATGATTTTATGTATGTATGTATGTTGTAACATCAACGTGATGTACTAAAATATAAAATTATAATCAAAAATAAATAAATAAATAACTTCAATACACAAACAACAATCGCGCAATCGTATTTCTTAGTAGATAATGCACTGCGTATGACGTAGACGCCTAGCGGGATATGAACCGTGAGAGGGGGGCCGGGCGCCCGCGCCGGCTGTTCGCACATCACATTTCACAGCTGGCCAGACCGGTAAAAACTTGTTCGCGAGAGGTCGTGTATCGCTCGCTAGTCGCTTAGGTATTGCTGCGTGTCTATTGTCTAATAACTATCCTATTACAAGCTTCGAGGTGTTTCCTGATTGCCGCAGAGGCCTATTTAATGAGTATATTACTTATAGTAATCCCATACTGGGTAAGTTGTGCATACAAGTAATATTATTGTGAACGTAGGGTACTAGTGATATACCTAAATTATCTTACTGGTTAGCATTAGATCTGTTATAATTTAAATTTGCAATAAGTGTTGTATTCCTAGTTTTATAATATTTGTATTAGTTGTAGTTTTGCTTACTGCTGTTTTAAGTACGCTTAAATATGTCTTTTTAGTATTAGTTGCCATCAGTTACCTACTTTGTAACCGTATCTGATCTTTTGAAATAACTGCCACTTCGCTCCAGTAAAATTTAGAATGCCTACGTATTGCTAGCTCCCTTTGTGTTACCTACTTGATAGCTGCTTCTACTTTTAGTGCTTAGCCTTTACTCATGCTTTACTCGGTTCAACTCTTCCGTACGGCTCAACTATGAGGATCAGTTTTGTCGTATTTAGATATTAATATTATAAATCTTCTGGTTTATGCAGGAACTACGTACAGAGTAATTATTAAGTTGTTTGGTGTTCGAGTTGCTGTGCATAAAGGTGTTTGAAGACCCTCGAGCTACCCGGAGTGGAGAGAAGTTTCTTCGGCTACTTCATCAGCAGAAGAGGCTCAACACAGGGGAGTGATGCAATAAGGGTGTTGTTTTATTAGAGCCAAACCTACCTACGACCCTGTTTTATTGTTTCGCTATTTTAATTTCTAAAATAAAATATTTAATTAAAAATCTTAATCCTGATTTTGTTCCGATTCCTTTATTTCCTTCAAATTAAAAAGGAAACGTGACAAATGGCGCCCACTCTTACTATTTAAAGGTTTGGTTCATTCTACAGCACTTGCTTTCTTTATTTTCTGGTGTCGGTTGTGTGCATGTGAGTGTAAATCGATTTAGTTAAAAAAAAAAATACAAATTGTGTTAATAGTTAAATCAATATCTCTATTCTATATAGACTGCCAAGTTTACATATTAACTTAAGCAATATATATAAATAAAAACATATACCATTAAAGCAATTATAAATTTAATTAACACAGTTTTTATCAATATTATTAAGTGTACATATTATACATCGTATTAAACAAAGTTGATTATTGTAACAGTACGGCAGTAACTGTTGTGGCTAGTCGTATTTCTTTGCGCCGTATTGTATAATTTTTGCACAACATACCTAGAAACTTAGAGAACAAAATGTCTTATCCTATAAAGTTCCTTCACCTACAAAAGCTAGAATTGCAGTATGAAGTTACTATAAGAGGGGAGTTACCGGCCAGTACAGTTTTAGAACTAAGACGTCAAGTATGTAAGCTTACTCAAATTTTTGCATCGAATGATATTGCTGAGTCTTGCTTAGAATTTGTTGACGATATTAAAGGGATATCGGAATCTATAAATAAAGTTAAGGCCAACCTCGATATTTTACAGTCAGCATTCGATGAGAATTTATACGAGCGTACACGAGCTTTCTTAAACCATCTTTATCATAGATTACGTAGAGTAGAACAACCCCACTCCACTGATCAAACAAATCAATTAAAATTATTAAATAAATCTTTTGAACAACTTTACGCTCAATTTTTGAAAATAAAGACCTCAGATGTAAGTGTTGCAGACTCTGAAAATAATTCTAATGATGTTGATAAGACTACAAATGCTATGAACATATCTGTACATTGCGATCGAACTCTATCCTCTGAAATTTCAAAGATTAAATTTGACGGTAAAACTTGCGTAAGATCTTTTATTCAGAAAATTGAGGAATTTCGTTTGGCAAAAAATATTTCTAAAGATAAGTTGATGACCTTTGCATACGAAATATTTATAGGCGACGCTCTTCATTGGTTTCGAGCAGTTAAAAACGATATTGAGTCTTGGGATAATTTAATAGTTCGGCTCCGCGGAGATTTCGATGTATTTGACTACGATTATCGTATGATAACTGAAATACGCGACCGTACTCAGGGAGAATCAGAAAACATAGTTGTGTTTTTATCTATTATGAAGGGTATGTTTTCTCGACTTAGTGTTCCCATGAATGAAACTGAACAACTTGAAATTTTATTGCATAATATTCGACCATGTTATGCCAACGTCCTGGCTAATTGTCCAAATATATCTTCGATCGACCAACTACAAAGTATTTGTCGAAATTATGAACAGGTCAAAGCACGTTCTGAAAATTTCAAAGAACCTATGCCGTCATCCTCCAAAACTCTTGCTCCAGAGTTTGCTTACAATAAGGGATCGGCAAAGTATTCTACAAAACCTTTTAATCCAAATTTTAAGTCCCCCTATAATAACAATTATTCAAATAGCTCTAATGTAAACAAGGTTTTCACTATCTCCCAATCTAAATTTTGCTATCGTTGTCGCGTAGACACTCATAATATGAGGGAATGCCCTGCTGAACGTATCATAGTTTGTTTCAAATGCGGTAAAGAGGGTGTACGTTCCACAGAATGCCCCAATTGCAGTACAAAGAAACCGATTCCCTCTGAACCAAAAAACGACTAAGTGAAAATTGTAGTACACCAACCATAAATTTCTTTGATAACTCGGATTGGGAAAATTGGTTGGTAACAATAAAAAACTTTTTTTCGTCTTATAACATTGCTTCAATTTTCACTTCTAAGCCGAGTAATGATCCACGTCCTTACATAAATATTAAAATTATTAATTCTAGCAACCTTAGCCTATATGGGTTACTAGATTCGGGTTCCGTGGTTAGTATTCTAGGTAGAAACTCCTACAAAATACTCATGAAATTGGGGTTTACCTTGTTTGAGGATCTAAAGATATCTGTTAACGCTGCAGGGGGACAAAATTTGAAATCTTTGGGCTATATGCTACTGCCTGTTGAATTTGAAAATCAAACTCATACGGTTGAAATGCACGTTATTCCGGAAGTCGATTCTATCTTAATTCTAGGAGTTGATTTTTGGAATAAATTTAAAATACTACCTAAGTATCTCTGTAATATAAATTACCTATGTAATAATGACCCCAGTTTATTCAATATATCGTTTGACCAAGAAAGCTTTCTCCAAAGTTATGAAAATCTACGTCATTCTGAGAAGCCGGTTGCTAACAATGTCATAGAAAAATATAAGGCAATTTCTCTTGAAGAAAAAGGTTTAGGCAGAACTGATGTCATTACACATAGTATTGATACGGGTGTCACGGAACCAATCCGACAACGGTACTATCGCATGTCTCCGGAAAAGCAAAGAATTATTACGGAACAGGTTGATGAAATGTTACGCCTAGATGTCATTGAGTCATGCGAGAGTCCATGGTCATCACCAGTATTAGTAGTGGGTAAAAAGGATGGCAAGCCCCGATTTTGTCTTGATAGCAGAAAATTAAATTCTGTGACAAGAAAAGATGCATATTGTCTTCCTTATGTGTCCGAAATATTGGATAATTTAAGAGATGCGAGATATCTGTCTAGTATAGATTTATCAAAGGCCTTTTGGCAAATTCCCATTAAAAGAGAGGACAGAGAGAAAACAGCATTTTATGTCCCAGGTCGCGGGACATTTCAATTCAAAGTAACTGCATTTGGTCTATCAAATGCCCCTGCTACTCAGCAACGTCTGGTAGACAAATTATTTGGCCCTGAATTTGAGCTTAAGGTTTTTGCTTACTTAGATGACATTGTTGTTATAAGCAAAACTTTTGAGGAACACGTGTCTTTACTTCTCCGTGTCTTTGAGAAATTACAAAAGAGTAATTTAACAGTGAACCTAAGCAAATGTCAGTTTTTTCGCAGTAAACTCCGATACCTTGGATATATTGTTGATGCGCATGGCCTCCGAACAGACCCGGAAAAGGTGGAAGCTATACTAAACTATCCTACTCCTAAGAGTCGTAAAGAGGTGAAGCGTTTTTTGGGTACCACTTCATGGTATAGAAGGTTTATCCCTCAATTCAGTACTATTGCAGGTCCCTTGAATAAGTTAACATCGACTAAAAAGAATTCTCCACCTTTTCAGTGGTCAGACGAGGCCGAGAAAGCTTTTGTACAACTGAAGTCCTTACTAGTTAATGCACCTGTCCTTATTTGCCCGGATTTTGACAATTCTTTTGAGGTGCATACGGATGCCAGTAATTTTGGTGTGGGTGGTATGTTGTCGCAAACTATTAACGGTGTTGAACATCCAGTTGCCTATATGAGCAGATCGCTTACAGGGCCGGAAAGAAATTACAGTGTCACAGAGCGGGAAACCCTTGCAGTCCTAGTAGCCCTTGAACACTGGCGATGCTATTTAGAAAATGGAAAACCATTTACAGTTTATACTGACCATGCGGCAATTAAGTGGTTTTTATCGCTCACAAACCCCACCGGTAGACTCGCTAGATGGGGAGTTCGCTTATCTGCCTTTAACTTCGACATTAAGCACCGTCGTGGAAAAGAAAACGTTATTCCTGACTTTCTTTCCAGGTTGCCTTCCCTCGCTGCAATCTCAAATTCCTCTCCTGCAGCGGTTACTCAAGACTCTTGGTACCTGAATATTTTTCAAGGTGTCCAGGAGTCACCCTCTAAGTACCCTAATTATCGCGTCGAAAATGGTCGCTTATACCGTCTTATGAAAAGTGGTAATATTCTTACTTCTGAATTTGACTGGAAGCTAGTAATTCCCGAAGAGGAACGTCCTGATATTTTAAAATTAAATCATGCCGAACCGGCATCGGGTCATTTCGGTATATTTAAAACTAACAAAAGATTATCACTACGCTATTACTGGCCCAAAATGTATGCCGACGTAGTTCAGTTTGTGTCTAACTGTGACACATGTCTTGCTTATAAACTCCCTACACATGGAACTTTAGGAGTAATGGGCAGACCAAAGGAATGCAGCCGTCCGTTCCAAATGCTTTCTGTGGATTTAATTGGCCCTTTACCACCTTCGAGAAAACAGCACTGTTATATTTTCGTGGTGACATGTTGCTTCTCGAAATACTGCCTTATGTTCCCTCTGCGTAGGGCCACCGCCGACAGTGTTACAGGATGCTTGGAGAATGACGTCTTCTTGGTACATGGTGTTCCCCAAACAATTATTCTTGATAACGGTGTTCAATTTACTAGTCGTGAAATGGATAATCTTTTTAGAAAATACTCGGTACCTAATATCCATTTCACGCCAAAGTATACTCCTCAAATAAATACCGTAGAAAGGTATAACAAGACCATAATTACTGCGATTGCTGTATTTGTTAATGATGATCACCGCTCATGGGATGTTAACCTGCGAAAAATCCAATTCGCTATGAACTCCTCAGTTAACGAGACTACCGGCTACACTCCGTCATTTTTAATACATGGAAGAGAGTTAGTTACAGACGGGTCCCATTACATTAATAATGATACCCCAAATGAGGTAATTTTTCTTCCACGTGATGCATATGCCGAAAACTTGGGTCATCTGGCAAAGATCTTTGATAAAGTCCAACTCGCACTCTGGCAATCCCACCTTAAAAATTCGCAACGTTATAACTTAAGACGTAAGCACGCGGAGTTTGAAGTTGGAGATGTTGTTTGGAAGCGTTGTTATTTTCAAAGTGACAAGGATGCGCATTTCACTAAAAAACTAGCTCCAAAGTATTTGAAATGTGTGGTTAAACATAAAAGATCTCCGTTGGTGTACGTTCTCGAAGATATATCTGGACATGACATAGGTGCGTGGCATATTAAAGATCTCAAACTTGTTAAAACATGTAACACATAATTACTTATTACCCATAATTTTAATAGCATTAGTTTTTTTTTACGGATTTTATATTAGTTAAAATCCTTTTCTACGAAGAGGGGTACTGTAACATCAACGTGATGTACTAAAATATAAAATTATAATCAAAAATAAATAAATAAATAACTTCAATACACAAACAACAATCGCGCAATCGTATTTCTTAGTAGATAATGCACTGCGTATGACGTAGACGCCTAGCGGGATATGAACCGTGAGAGGGGGGCCGGGCGCCCGCGCCGGCTGTTCGCACATCACATTTCACAGCTGGCCAGACCGGTAAAAACTTGTTCGCGAGAGGTCGTGTATCGCTCGCTAGTCGCTTAGGTATTGCTGCGTGTCTATTGTCTAATAACTATCCTATTACAAGCTTCGAGGTGTTTCCTGATTGCCGCAGAGGCCTATTTAATGAGTATATTACTTATAGTAATCCCATACTGGGTAAGTTGTGCATACAAGTAATATTATTGTGAACGTAGGGTACTAGTGATATACCTAAATTATCTTACTGGTTAGCATTAGATCTGTTATAATTTAAATTTGCAATAAGTGTTGTATTCCTAGTTTTATAATATTTGTATTAGTTGTAGTTTTGCTTACTGCTGTTTTAAGTACGCTTAAATATGTCTTTTTAGTATTAGTTGCCATCAGTTACCTACTTTGTAACCGTATCTGATCTTTTGAAATAACTGCCACTTCGCTCCAGTAAAATTTAGAATGCCTACGTATTGCTAGCTCCCTTTGTGTTACCTACTTGATAGCTGCTTCTACTTTTAGTGCTTAGCCTTTACTCATGCTTTACTCGGTTCAACTCTTCCGTACGGCTCAACTATGAGGATCAGTTTTGTCGTATTTAGATATTAATATTATAAATCTTCTGGTTTATGCAGGAACTACGTACAGAGTAATTATTAAGTTGTTTGGTGTTCGAGTTGCTGTGCATAAAGGTGTTTGAAGACCCTCGAGCTACCCGGAGTGGAGAGAAGTTTCTTCGGCTACTTCATCAGCAGAAGAGGCTCAACACAGGGGAGTGATGCAATAAGGGTGTTGTTTTATTAGAGCCAAACCTACCTACGACCCTGTTTTATTGTTTCGCTATTTTAATTTCTAAAATAAAATATTTAATTAAAAATCTTAATCCTGATTTTGTTCCGATTCCTTTATTTCCTTCAAATTAAAAAGGAAACGTGACAATGTATGGAAAAAAATCGTTAAAAAAACTATTCCGTCAATTTTAGTAGAATTAATTAAGTAAAATTACTTGTGTAAGCATGTACTGCATCTTTATGGGAAAATGTTAAGCATAAGCATTTTATTCTATAATAAATGGGATTTGAAAAATCATGAGCCCTGTTTTACCAGTTGATCTGTGTGCCCAAAATGTTCACAAAAAATTTAAAGTAGGCTCATTGAATGCAAAAAAAGTATTAATTCTGAATATATAACTCAATATCAATTATTAAAAAAAAAAGTTACGCTGCATACAAATAACCCGCCATCCGTCGATATCATATTACGGAGTATAATACCCCTTCCACAGGATAAGTCACTAGATCTTAGCATTGATTAGCACGGCCAGGGTAAAATGTATAATTTTAAATGATTATTTATGATACATATACACTCACACCTGTAATCCCCGAAGGGGTAGGCAGAGGTGTAACCAGTGCACCCTCTTTACGCCGAATTTATTTCGATCCCATAATGTGTAGGGGGGCGAGCCTATCACCATACCGGGCACAAATTCCAGACTCCGGGCTAATACTGAGAATTTCTGGATAGAAAATCACAATATCACTTTACCCGAGCCGGGGTTCGAACCCGAGACCTCAGCACAGCAGTCGTAACCGACATTTGCAAATACCACCGGACGGACATTTGCCGCAGTACGCATGCCGCGCGAGGCGGCCTCGGTCTGTAAGTTTTCTAATCCGAGGCTGCCTCGCGCGGCAAGGCCGAGCCACCTTGAGCATCGACGCTCAGTTTAACTTGAAGTCGAATAGTTTGCCCGAGACCACCAAGAGGCCGCACATTCGGAAAGCTGTCGCTACCACTGCCTTTTTAATAATACTAAGGCTTGCAAAAAAAAGTAAACAGAAAACTAAACGTTTTTGGGTTGAACTCTCATACAAAAAT
Source organism: Laothoe populi (assembly GCA_905220505.1). Lineage (NCBI taxonomy): Eukaryota > Metazoa > Arthropoda > Insecta > Lepidoptera > Sphingidae > Laothoe > Laothoe populi. The sequence goes on along the minus strand of HG992155.1, from coordinate 1,009,322 downwards.
AGATTACAGGCTGGGAAATGATTGTTTGAAGACGAAGAAAAAAATTTCACTCGAATGAGTAAAATCGAATTTGACAATGTGTATCTGTATATATAAAAGAAGAAACTGACTGACTGACTGACTGATTGATCGATCAACGCACAGCCTAAACGGTTGGGGTTAGAGACTTGAAATTTTGACAGTAGGTACCTTTTATGACGTAGGCATCCACTAAGGAAGGGTTTTTAAAAATACCACCCCTAAGGGGGTAAAATAGGGGATGATAGTTTGTATGAAAATCCGTCATTTTTGAAGTTAAGTTTATGAAAATTAGTATTTGGCCTTTTAGTCAAAAATAAAAAATATATATTTCAGGATTTTTGGAAATTCCATCCCAAAGGGGGTAAAATAGGGGAAGAAAGTTTGTATGAAAATCTGTCATTTTGCAGTTAAACGCATGAAATTTGGTACTTGGCCTTACAGTTAAAAATTAAAAACACATATTTCATGTATTTTGAAAATTCCACCCCTAAGGGGGTTAAATAGGGTAAGAAAGTTTGTATGAAAATTCTTCATTTTTGAAGTTAAATGCATGAAAATTGGTATTTTGTAGTGTATACTTTTTGTCTCAAACATGACCTCCACGCGGGCGGAGCCGCGAGCAACAGCTAGTTCTCTCATAAACGCCAAAATAAGCAAGGACACAAATTTTCGAGAAGCAATATCCGCTAGGGAAAGATTATTAGTGACGTTGAGATGTTTGGCGAGGCAAAACACTACCGTCTTGAGTGAGCGCGGCAAACGTACTGAGGCACCTTTGAGCATCGAAAAAAACCGACAACACTCGGCTCGGGCCGCGGCACGCTCGGGGTAGGCAGCGCGTGCGTTTGCCTCGGGCGAGGCACGTCTTGACCGACCGAGGATTTGCCTCGCGAGGCAGCCTCGCTCAATCAGTATGCGGCTATTTATCATTAAAAAATTAAACACACATAGTCACCACAGTAGGTTCCTGTAACGTGGGTATCAAGAACTACGAGTGACTACGGTCCCACTACACCCAGACCCGAAATAAATATCTGTCACACACTTGTCTCGGTGCGGGAATGTCAAAAATGATACATGCTTTTTGCTATTGATGGTATGTTATAACCACAGCGCGAATAGCCCAGCTCGACCGGGGAAGTACCAGAATCTGGGAAGATAACTGACGAGAAGTGACAGTTTGCTGTTGCTTTCGCATGAAATAATGGAGATTTCCAGACATTATTCCTATATGTATGTATTTTAATTTTTATTTATTACACCTACTTCGTTAATCTCTGCACAACTGTCATCTGAGAGTAAGTATGGTTCTACCACATTAACCAAAAGATATAACCCATTCGATAAATTGATTACTAATAAACGTATTTTAGTGCCTCGATAGGCAGAAGAGCAGACGGGCCACCTGATGGTAAGTAGTCACCGCCGCCCATAGACTTCTGCAATACCAGGGCAGCCGCCAAAGCAAAGCCGCTGCCTACCGTTAAAACGTTAGAGGTTGTTACCAACTGAACAAGCCCTGGCCAGCAACTATTCCTGAACTATTTATTATCGTGAAATTAATAAACCACATCTGCCTCTCATCAAATTATATACGGGCGTTAATTAATAACAGCTACAAATCATATCGGATACTCTTAATATTAACGTTAAAGATCTTATAAAAATAGCTTTTGCACGCAGATTTATTTATCGATCCAATAAAAAGTTATTCCCACTTTCAGTTCATCCCAAATATTCTAACATATCCAATTATTTTATTCTTAAAAAGTTAGCACTATTGGAATTTGCCAAATCGTTCCAGCCGTTATTCTCAAACAATGCGTCACAGCATTAAATATTATTTATATAAATGACATAATTGCTTACAAACCATAGTTCAAGAATCAATTGACCGAAAAAGCAAAGATTAATTGATTTAAACAATATATAAAATGTTATCATTTCGCATAGGCATTTAATACTTAATAAAGACACTGTAGAATAAATAATGACCTCTTAGCCTGTAGAAGTGATTTCCAGGCCACACATTATATGGCAATTGTGTATTTAACAAATGAAATTTTTATTTGTATTGGCGCAGTTGTAATTTCTAATGCGTTACGACTGCTGTGCTGAGGTCTCGAGTTCGATCTCTAGGTCGGGTAAAGTGATATTGGGTTTTCTATCTAGAAATTCCCCAGCCTGGATTCTGGAATATGTGCCCGGTATGGCGATAGGCTTGCCCCCTATCACATTATGGGACCGAAATTCGGCGAAAAGTGGGTGTACTGGTTACACTTCTGCCTACCCCTTCGGGGATCACAGGCGTGAGTGTATATGTATTTATAACATTATGTTGATGTGTTTCATAAGGTTTAGCCAATGTTCTTAATTGAAGCGCCGAAAATGTAGTTTGCCTACACAGTTACAAACCATCTACATTCTATAAATATAATATTTATATTAAATACTATATAATGTAATTTATATAATGTTGTTATACGGAATTGTATATTTTCAAGGCCCAAAGAAAAGTTCGGGAAGGCACGTGTCTAATAATCTATCAAGTTTTATCTTTTTTGATGTGGTCATTAATGAACACTGATTCATTTATTAAACTTTTATGTAGTAATAATTTAATCGTATGTAATATTATCTATGCAAATACCAGTTAAGTTTGACAGCCTCCGTGGCGCAGCGGGCTAGTAGCCGGCTGTGAAACGAGAAGCCGTGGGTTCGATTCCTGCACCGCGACAAATGTTTGTGTGACAGACAGATATTTGTTTGGGGTCGTTTAGTTTCTGACACTGTTTGTGACATTAACATGTTACCTTTTGTTTCTAGTTCTATCCATTTCAGGACTTAGTTTTGTTTGTTTAGCTTATTGACTAATATGTTAAAATTAAAACCGAGACAAATGTTTGTGTGACAGACAGATCTTTGTCCTGTGTGTTGTGAGACCGTAGTCCCTCGTAATTCTTGATGCCCACGATACAGGTTTAATCTAGTGCGCGGGTCAGAACTATATGTATGGCTGATGGGTGTATTTATTATTAAAGTGCAAAATTCGTTCGTAAAGCACCACTTTAAAACGGTTGGACAAATATATTAAATGTTTGTAATAGTTTTTAAGGCAAGAACAATTAGAAACATTTAATAAAAAATTGGGAATATTCGCCAAATTTTAAAGTATATTTTGTCTACAGGACTTCTATATCGACTGTTGATATTTGTAATCACGTTAGAATCCAAAGTTCCCTCAATGCCTCCGTATTGTAACAACTGTTTAGCAATGGGACATAGAGATATTAGCTATTATATTAGCAGATATAATTCATCAAGGAGCCATACGGCACGCAAAATTTTACATTTTTAGACCCCCTCCCTTCGTCACGCTATGTCATATTTTCTGTGACCAAGCTCTATGTTTATTACGTCACAAATTATAGACCGGACACGATAACGAAATACAAAACAAGTGAATATAAAAAACAAAAATAAGTTATTGAGCCATTATGATGAAAATATATACGTAGAAATATTTATATATTTACAAATATGAAACGTATGAGTTTCTATCGTAACAAAAAATTGCAAAATTGTTTGATAGCTGCGACCTTCGCATCTCTTTGGACCCTCCGACACCCCTTGTCACATATTGTCACACTAATGGCCAATTTCAATATGCAATCTCAATCTGCATTGTCACATCGAACCAGAAAATAAACCAATCAAACTATGTCATTTGTAGGCGTGGCATTCAAACTTAAACCTTATTGGTTCATTTTTCGGAACGATCTGAGGTGAGGTGAGGATCTGAGACCCCCTCAAAATAAGTGCGGACGTATTTTATGAACGACCTCTCAAAATGTAACATGACTCGTAAATGTCCAATAAAATAAAAAAAAATACCAATACGTGACCCAAATAAAATTGGCTAAATATAACAGTATGTACGAGTGATGTACAAAATACTGGCATCGAGAGCTGTCGGGGTCAATCACCTCTACACTTGCTCCGCGAGTGAAAGTGGTAGCGATGCTGTTGATTGTGCTAGTTTAGACCGGGGAATCCCCAGCGTCGAAAATACAATAGGAAACGGTATAACAGAATTCGGCATTGATACATCAGGACGATGTCCTTGCGGCGTAATTGAATTTCTGGGTTCCGTTGCTAGTTAATGCAGATTTTTATGCTAGTTTATATTTTATAGGTATAATGGGCATATAACTATAATTATCAACCAAATATATTTAGAAAACTCGGTCCATATAGAAGGCGGTTAATGTCAGGACAACGTCTGCGCGGGACCATTACTATTATATATAATTATAGATCAAGGTAACCTATTTGGCTACAGTTTTATAATAAAGACTTTTAAAAACCTTAAACACTAAATAGAATAAAATCACTAAATAAAGAGCCAATTAAGGAAATTGAATGCAGAACCAGCTTTACCCCCTCAACTACAATGGAAAATTATTATGTATCTTGTGATTGTGTTTACTCATTGATAAGGTACCTAACGTGAAATTCTCCGAAGAACGAAAGTTCTTGACGTAGGCAAAGGTTGAAGGGGTAGGCAGGACACTTAGCGAGAATGAACGATAATTGGTGGATAAAGGCGGCAACCAAGTGGCGGTCTAGTGAAGAAGCGAAAACTCGAGGCACACTACCAGCCCATGACGTAGGTAGAAAGTCCTGGACGCTAATGGACAACGATCGCAAGAAATGGCGTGCAATGAGGGAGGCCTATACTCAGCAGCATAAAATCTAGGTATTTTAATATTTATCAACATAAATAACTATCAAAAACTATTCATTAATACCACAAACGTTTTCAATAGAAGAGTACTTCATCGGTTTCCTATTTTTCTATTAGTAAACATGGCGCGACGCAAATTAGTCTTGTTACAAACTCATGTATGGTGCTAAGGTATTTACATTGTGGAGTATAATAAACAACGCTATGTAAGTGCACATTTACATTCGCGGCTCGTGGACTACGCACAGACATGCACGCTTGTTTGCACAGTGTTAGCTCGCGTTCCAGTACTCATCAATTTGCAAGCTTTTTCAATTTGTATAATGACATAATAATCTCCTGTTAAAATAATAACATAATTTTAAACACCATTGCTATGTGAGCTATTTGGAATACAATTATTTAAATATAAATTAATAAATAACACACACACTCGGTGCTGCCTCAGTGCCGCAGTTGTAATTGCTCATGCTCATGCGTTAGGAATGCTGTGCTAAGGTCTCGGGTTCGAACCCCGGCTCGGGTAAAGTAATATTGTGATTTTCTATCCAGAAATTCTCAGTATTAGCCCGGAGTCTGGAAATTGTGCCCGGTATGGTGGTATGCTCGCCCCCTATCCCATTATGGGACCGAAATAAATTCGGCGAAAAGTGGGTGTACTGGTTACACCTCTGCCTTTCCCTTCGGGGATTACAGGCGTGAGTGTATATATATATGTTTGTAACACACAACATACAAACATAGTTCTGACTCTATAGTGAAATTAAGTTTTGTCACATTTGTCAGAATAGGACCCACGGTCTTTCATCTCACGGCCAATTTTCCCGAACCCGGTCTACTATGTAACACAATTCCGATCGATCCATTAATTATGAATAATTAATTCCATATTCGTTATTGTATTTGTAATGTTACTGCGTTCCACAGACACATCATTTCATAGTCATAGCATCCACTCATCGTATGACCGTCCGACGACGAGTGAGTGAGATGGCAGTAGTCTGCCAGGCCAGCAACTCGCAAGGTGTACGCAAACCTTTATCGTTTGCAGTTGAACATTGGCCAGTGAAACGGAGACTCGATTCTGCAGAACATAGTTTTGCATATTATAATTTCGTATCCGGGATTGTTATAATGTTGTAGTGATCAAAGCAAGAATTCTGAATAGTCGAATTTTAGATCATTCAAACGGTATATGAAAATAGTATGCAGGAAACTAAAATATTTTAAATAAATATTTGCGGAGAATCAATGGAACTCTATTTAAAACAAAATCTAATTAGTACCATTATGTGCATTAGGGAATTATGTTTATTTGTCTAACTAACATCCACAGTTACTTTTATAGGTAGGCAGAAGAAATTAAGAGTATTTATTATACTGTTAGGATTATATCGCCATTACTCTACTATAGGCTGCTAAATTCATTGAAACCTACGCCTGTTTAAAAAAAAATATTAAATTCCGTACTAAGCAAAATAGTAACAATTGGTATGTATTCAAAAACTAGCGTAGAAAAAAAATAGAGTAGCCGTACACGAATGACTTGGACAGTTTTCTCTATCATTTTGGCACGGTAATGTGACTACACTGCACCTAATGGTAAGCGCAGTGCCGTCCAGTTAGATTATCAAATAGTGAGTCAACTATCCCTCGTTACTTGAAACAATTATACCGGCCTGCTGGGTATAACCTTCGAACTACAGCTAAAGGACACAGGATCATAGGAAAAAGAGAACACGGTAGCTGGCAAAACCACAGCTTGATGGTGCGGCAGAGATACAATTTTGCGATCTTTGTTCGGGCTGGGGTAGTAGACACCACGATACTGTGGCTCCGCAAACAAGTACGTGTGGTTCTGGTGTGGAAATTATTGATTTATACCAGTACATCCCTACTGGAAGTACTGAAATACAAACTTAACTGACAACAGTCTGCAAGAGACCTTCGCTAGTGGTAGGATATTACCGTACACAAGGTGTGAAACCCGCCATAGCGGCACACGAAGTGTTCGCGTTCCGGGATCAGCCAGTTTACATCCGGTTTTTGTTGGGGGTCTAGAGTTAGTGTACGATGTTTGGCCGTGTTGCGGCCTTCAGAGTACTCTGACACTAGACCCTCGATCGCTTCTTCACCTTCTTGCCCATGGCGTAGTGTAAAGAAGCAGGCAGTTATGATTGAGTTGAGAAGCGGGGAATAGATGTGTCTCTCGGTACTTGATACTCTAATTGGACTGAACTGCAGTGTGGTCACTAGACATGCCAAGATAAATAAGACCTAAGTGGAGGGTAGGCTACTAGTAAAGTTGGTTAAAATAATTTAAAAAATCTTAACAGTTTCACTGCGGCGCTTGCTCATGCTTTGTAACAACGCTATGTGGGTATTCCGTAATTGTGTAACGAACGCGGAGGCCTATATATATTTAAAATAACGTCAAACAAAAAAATATTTAAAATGACATCGAAATGATTAAAATAATAAAGTGATACATTAAATAAATCTATAAAAATGCCTCCTTTCTCTTTCCGTCGTTATAAACCACTCACCATAACGATTCCATGGCACTGGCGATAAGTGCCTTGACTTGTAAGGATTTGTATGGCACCACGATCCACTATAGTGCCCGCATGAAGAAAGATACATTGTTTATTCGTGATTATATGTATTTTAATCCAATATAATTATAACAAAAATATGTTATAATTTAATCCAACTTAAAGTCCGGACAGGTGAAGTCCTGGACTTAAATTGGTGTTATAGGAAATATATCATACTTTTAAAATAAGAATTCAGAGTCCACTTTAAACACTAAGTTCACTTTTATTTTTAATTATTTTATACAACTTTATTCGACAATGTCTTTCTTATAACTGATCTTTTCGCGGAACGCCTTGAACTGATATAGCATTGTTCAGAACGGGTGGGATGAGAAAAACATGATAAGGCCGGGTTTTCAAACGGTCATAATATTACGCAGCGAGATAAAAGGACTAATAAAGTTTTGTTTAATTAATTATATACTAGAATTGTTTAATCTTATGCCATCCTCTTCCTTCCACACCAGAACCACGCGTACTGGCTTGCGGAGCCACATTCACAAATTTATAGAAGAGCCTGGGCTAGGTCCTTCCTACCTACTTTTTAGATAAACGACTGAAAAATATTCTATTAGATTCTGGTTTTAGGAACACATTTTCAAAATGAACGCTCTCACCGCATACAACAATAGAAATATTAATTCATGTTAATACTTTTATTATTATATTTTTTAATACATTTCAATTTTCACTTATTCACTTAGTTTTTTGCAATGCATGAACAGTTGAATAAAAACGAGTAATTTATATATTTTATTTTTATGAAACGAATGCTGAGCTGTGACCGGTCAACCGAATCGGGCTGTGATGACTCTTTTTATAGTTTAACACCGCACGTGTTTTATTACTCATTAAGGCAGGATTTTAACAACAAACCCTGTACACCTGCCAACTCTTATTTATTTATTTTATTTAATTTATACAATATGTAGGTGACACATTAAATGAACGATAATAGCTGCAGTAGTGTAAAACTGTGTTACAGCTATTAACGCCCCCCCTCCGGGCTTTGAAAGTACATAAAAAAAAAACAAAGTACAAACACTTGAAAGCAAAAATAAAATAAAACTAATAACAATATAAAAGGAAACTTAATTAAAATGTTAAAGTATATGTGTGAGTATGAGTGTGAGTGTGTGTGCGCGCGCGTGTGTGTGTGTGTGTGCGTGTGTGTGTGTGTGTACGTGAGTGTGAGTGTGTGGGTGTGTGTGTGTGTGTGTGTGTGTGTGTGTGTGTGCGTTATGTATGGGAGCTAATTCAAGGATTTTTAAAACTTAACTTTAAGAAATTCTTCTGTTTCTTCATAAGACAATGTGAGTAGCCACTCAATTACTTTTTCTTTACATTTTTTAGTCCGTAGGGGATATATATCGTGTTCTCTGTTTAATTTGTTGTATAACTTCGGAGCTAAGAAATAGTATTGACGGCCGGCAGAAGCAGCTGTGTATCTAAGAGTTTCACATACTCTGCCTGCTCTACGTTTGTTTTCTATAATGTTATGGTCGAAGATAATCTCAGTATGTTTACGAATGATTACTCTCAGTACAAACAACTTACGAACTGTTAGAAGCTTGCACTGGGAATAAAGACTATTGGTAGGGAATCTAATGGGTTTGTGCATCATAATTTTAATAATACATCTTTGGGCTCTCTCCAGGCGTAATACATTAGTTTTGCATGCACCACCCCAGGACGTGATGCAGTACTCCAAGATAGACTGAACTAACGCGAAATATACCATTTTCAGTGTACTGAAGTCAGCACTGTCTCTTAGCCTTTTAAATACAAACATTAATTTTCTAGTACGAGCTGTAAGATTATCAATTTGTACGTTCCAGGATAGCTTATAATCGATAATGATTCCCAGATACTTTATGTTATCAACTCGAGTCAGGGTGTTGCAGTTACACAAATTGTTTGACCACAAACCGCATGTGTGGGCTTTAATAGAGAAAGATATTGAGGGCTGAGAAATGGAACTAGGAGAAAATGTAATGAATTTTGATTTATTTATATTTAAAGTTAACAAATTAGCATTTAATCTACGAATTACTGCAGTCAAAGCGATTTCAGCACTCCTACAGACGTTTTGCCAGGTGTCCCCTTGTACCAAGAGAACGGTATCGTCCGCATACGCAATTATTTTGCAGTGTTCTAGTTTGAGCAAGCAAATTTCATTAATGTAGAGGAGAAACAGAGTGGGCCCAAGCACACTACCCTGTGGCACGCCGTAACTAGGACATGCATCATTACTAATTATATTATCAATAACAACTCTCTGTGTACGATTACTGAGATAACTACTAAACATGTTCAGTACAGTACCACGAACTCCAATGTTTTCAAGTTTCTGTAATAATATAGGAATGGAGACAGTGTCAAATGCTTTAGTTAGGTCAAGGAAAATGCCAACAGTTTTCAATTTGCTATTTATATTTTGAGTTATTGTATCTGTTGCATTTAAAACGGCGTCTTCAGTGGATTTCCCAGTACGGAAGCCGTATTGGTTATTAGCTAAGATGTCATTTTTGGTAATATATTCTAAAAGTCGTTTGTTTAAAATTTTTTCAAATATTTTAGAAAGGGTCGATAGAACAGATATTGGCCTATAGTTATTGACACTGTCTCTATTCCCACTTTTGTATATAGGGTGTACAAGTGCTTTTTTAAAAACTGTAGGGAACAGTCCAGTAGAAATGCAAAGATTGAGGATATGTTTTATAACAGGTATTAGGACATGTTACGCGGATTTGATTATGGGTGCCGATATATTATCCCATCCCAAGGCGCAGTTATCTTTAAGGCCACTTATTATATTGCCAATCTCAATATCATCAGTTTCTAGTAGAACCATAGAGTTGACTTGCGTTCGATGTTTGAACAGAGTACCAGGATCAGACAGTGAATAATTTTGTCCAGTGTCTGTGATTATTTTAATAGCAAGACTATGTCCAATCTCAGCGAAAGATTTGTTAACCATATTAATGGAGGAAATTGGGTCATTACTTAGTGTTAATAGTTCTGTTGGTATAGATTTGTATTTATTTAAATTTGCTATTCCTTTAATAATATTCCATGTTGCTTTTGGATTATTTCTGGCCCCCTGTAGTTCATTTTTTTCGTAATTATGTTTGATCTTTTTTAATAAGTTATTGCAGAAATTTCTATAGCGTGTGTAGATAATTTTGGGAATAGGGTTTAAAGGGTCTTTTTTAGCAAGCCGGTATAATTTATCCCTGTGTCTAATGCAACGCAATAGGCCCGGAGTGATCCAAGGCTTTAGAATTTTCTTTCTTGGAGACGTATGAATAGTTGTAGACTGAGAATCTATCACACGTGATAAAATATCTACGAATAACTCGGACGCCTTATCTGCATTTTGAGCGTCCAAAACAGCAGAAAAATCTGTCACATTCAAAATATTTGTTACATCAAAAACATTAATTTTTCTTTTTGGTTTTATATTTCTATGAATTGGATCTATACTCGTGCATGAAAGGAGAATCGGGGCATGATCTGTTATCAAAGAGTTTAGGATAAATGTAGCAGCTTTCTGGTTAGTTTTAAGTATGACATGGTCAAGGCAATTCTCATTTCGCGTAGGAAAAACATGAGCTGGAAGCATAGCGTGCGAACTCGTCATATTTAAGTATTTGTCGGCACTCGGTTCCTCCTTGTTGTGTGGGAAAATGTTAATGTTAATATCACCTATAATTGCCAGATTTTTATATGAACATAAAGATTTTAAAATTGTGTCAAGGGAGAATACGAAGTTATCAATATTTCTGAAGGAGGGTGACCGATATATGCATACAATAGCAAGTGCTGTTTTGTGTCTAAAAACTAAGCAATTAGCATCCATTATATCCGGTTCTTCAATTGTATGTTCAATACTAATGGCAACATATATAACCACACCTTCATTCTGGTTACTGAAATGTGATTTATAAGAGATATAACCCGCAAGCGTAGGTATGTTACCGACCTTACTTAACCAGCACTCCGTTAAAATTATAATGTCTGGAGAGTGATCAATTCTTTGTAAGAGTATCATAAGATTGTCAAAGTTGGAATTTATGCTTCTAATGTTAACGTGGAGTATATTCCATGACGATGCGGTCTTAAAAATCTTATTACCACACTCTTCAGGTGAACATACATATGAATCGGACACTGATAACATATCAAGCTCATTTCCTACTACACTAACGTCATTCATTGTTGGACAATAGTATAAATAACAGGGGTACAAAGACGATCCCTAAGAGGGCCCTTATATATCCAATTACCTCGTGTATAATTAACATTGTTAAAAACAATAATGAGGCTGTTACTATATGAACCTGGTTCTGTTTTGGGTGTGTGATGATGTTTTTGTATAAGTGTGGTGTAATGTCTATAAATGTGTAGAAAAGTATGTGTGTGATAGGATGTGTTAGGAATAATCTTTTTTAAAAACAGCATAAAGTAAAAAATAATAACATGGATGTTTAGAACGCGTAAAATACGGAACATAGTTGAACAAAACCAAACCATAATATACATAACACGGAGAACTGACAAAACACAGTCTGATAGTCACTTATTCGCAAGCTTTTGGAAATCCGATTCCTGGTTGACATGGAGTAATGTAGTACCTTCTCTTTCACGTAGGAATATTTTACCATTTTTCACCCAGCAGTATTGGTATCCATTACTTTTAGCGAAATCTCTAGCCAAGTAAAATAATCTTTTCATCTTCGGGGATAAATTTTCTGAAATGAAAACAGGGATTTGCGAACCACTAGTATGTAAATATTCTGTGGTCAATTTATTATTTTCTCTGCAATATTTCTTATATGATCCGAGAATTTTCTCTTTTAAAAGATTTGTTGTCAGCTCCACGATGATTGTCTTGTTTTTAGGGTCTTTAGTTCCAATACGAAAGACGTCCTTTACCTCATGGGGTTGAATGGACACGTTAATAACCGCACCTGTTTTTATAACGACATTCAAAAGATCTTCTTTGGATTCAGTTCGACACATCGGAATATTTCTAATTTCTAGGCATGTTGATCTTGTTATTCTTTCCAACTTTTCCAATCGATCTTCCAACGTATTTATATATAATATGTTGTTTTTACGCTCTGTTTCAAGTTGTTCAATTTGAGTTTTTAAAGTATCATAACTCTCTGACAGGAAATCAACAGATAGTTGGATGTTAGAATTTTGCTTTTTAATGTCCTCAACAGTTTTGTGGATTTTTTCCATTTTGTTGTCTTGCTGATTCTTAAAATCAAGGAACATAGATTTCATTTCATTCATAAACTTGGATAACAACTGGTTATCTGGATTAGTTTTTAACTCGGAGCATTTACGTTTTGAGCGAGTGGTCATATTAGCTAGGTCACTCTCTGAACCGGTTGACTTTTCCGCAGCAATCAAGATTTGTTCTGAAGAACGATGCTGAATCGGGGAGATATGCGATGGTTGTGGTGGTGAGCGTCTTAATGGCATATTTCTTATTAATATAACACACAATTTAAGCTGCTACCAGGAGATACGAAATTTATAAGAGGTGTGTTGCGACCACAACTCAATTGCGCACTGAGGGGTCAAATTATTTTTGCCGCTATCGATGAATAGGAGCAATTTACCTTTCCGTCTAGGTTAGTTAGATCCCCGTGCAAGGAAGTGAAGTAGATTGCGCCTACTTTTTTCCACCAATATAACTTCTATTGATTTAGATGAGATAGCAGGACTCTTACTATTGGCGGATATATTTGTAGGCGTGAAATCCAGTTTATTATAGTAAAACACTCACTGAGCTGTTTTGCATGTGAGACGGTGTGTTTAGTCGTGTGGTGGTGTTTGTCGATCCTCTTCACAAACAAAGTGCGCGAAGATGCTTCTTGTTTTTTATGCACTCCTATTTTATAGATTTAATTAATTTAGACGAAATAAGCAAATTAAACACATAAATAAAGTTAAATAAAAACTGCTTGCTACTTTTAACACGTCTGAACTGCTCAGAGATCCGAGGGGAAGGGGCCCTAGCCTACCTATAATACCTATTATTAGTAATAGGTGTCTAAGAAGTCCGAAGAAATGTTTGATTGTTTTAGCTATACCTATATTTGTTTCAACTGACTACGATAAAAAGACAATTGGGAGACGCTAACTAATTTAGTCATGTTGCTTGCCGAAAGTAACTAAATTCGATTATCGCAATACATCTTGCTGTCAATCTCATCAATAATAAGATGAATACGATGTTTAAAATGTGTGTTTACACTAATCTTTTTGTATCAATTCAAATGGTAGTATTTAAAACAGTTTGTTATCGAGTGTACTGCTTAGAGTAAGCGAGATAAGACCATGCTACAAACATGCGCGAGTGAGCGACGCAGTTATACACCGCTGTCATAAACTTCAAATGTGGGGATAGCCGTTAAATCTATTAGTGCTGTTCGATTCAGTTGTGAAACTCGATAATCGAAGCAATCGAATAAGATCGTTATTTCCTTAACTTAATGTTTGCGTCCTATTTATAAGCTTTATGATTACTTTTTAATTTGATTTCGTTAAAAATGTATGCTTAAAATATCTTAGTCTCAAAATATACTGACTTTCTGTACTTACATACGAAAATTTTTCAAATATTTTTTATGGCGCTACTATTAACTTAGTTTAAAGAAACCTTTCTTCGTTGGTACCAAATATTTGATTGTATCTTGCAAATACGAAATACGTTTATCGATTAAAATGTTTCCATTAATCGGTAAGTTTTTGATTGACGTTCATTGTTGAAGAGATACATCCCTATCCCCCTCCGCACCCCTTGCTTGCCACCAATTAGACCGAAAAATGGGTTCTGCGCAGCTACTTGCAGCCAACTTCAGAGGGACAAAGATTCGTTGTGCTTACTATACTATAAAAAGTGTAGAAATATAATCGAGAAAGTACAATGAATTTGAAGCGTGTAAAAATAAAAAGCTGACTCATAATGTTTAATATGTGTTATTTATAAACACTAATGATAAATTATTGACTACTATAAATATGGCTATGATATCTTTACAAGAAAATAATGTTAGTTATATAAATAATATGAAAATAAGATGTCACTTATTATGTCAGTCGACAATAAACACAGTAATATAAAAACAAAAACTTGTACTCGTATTGTACTCATTTCCATCATCGCGATAATAATAAAATGTATTATAGTTTCTTGCTCAAAAACGGCGACGTTCTCAACTCAAATAAAAGAAACTTTTTAACCGACTTCCAAAAAAGGAGGATGTTCCCCGGGTATGTTCCACAATTACGCCTGGACCGATTCGAAAAATTATTTTTTTGTTTATAAGGATATACTTCCCAGGTGGTCCCATTAGCACTAAGTCAGGATCTAATGATGGGATCTCAGAAAAATCGAGTGCCACCCTCAAATTTTATAGGGACGGATATTGTATTTTTTTATTGAAATTTGTGTCCTTTTTGGGGTTATCATAATAAATGCTCAAAAGCTACTTTAACAGAAGCAGCAACTACGTGCGCTACGTGCAGTGAATGTTCTCGTGGATAATGTTATGTCTGAGAAAGAAAAACCTATAAACTACGTTATTTTAGTGAAATATTCTGTGTAGTTTAAGAAGTTGTTGTTGTGTAAAGATTGCCATTTAGTAACGAAATAAGAAGATATAAGACTATTAATTTGCGCTTTTTGTTGTTGTTACACGAATTGTTGTACTATGGTGAAGCGACGGTGGGGTCCAGCTGAAAATCAGTGTCTTCAACAGCGTATACTGAACTGGTACCCCTTCCACCGCACATATTGCTGGGAATCGTGTGGTTAGTAAATTTGACACGTATTTTTTTTATATTTGTGTGTTGGATAAATAAATAAATGGTTTATTTGGTAACTCGTATTTATCTTTTCTTAAACTTGAGATGATTCGTCGAGTATTGATTGATGATAATCGGTAACGGTGATCAGTTATGATAAGGTGACGCACTTATCCGTTTGCCAACAGTACTCTCGGTAGAGAGTATTTATTATATTCCATGTGCACCTATATTAACGCTGCTTTATTCCTAATACTACATACTAGAGATGTAATGGATTTGAAATTTCGGATCTGGATGTGGATACGGATATGTAAATAATATTATATCGGTTTCCGATACGGTTACGGATATGAAATTATTCCGGATTATCCGTTAGGTTCGGTTATGGATATTAGGTTTTGAAGAAATTGTAAAAGTAAAAAACAAATAGCTTAATTTTTAGTTTATCATATAGTACTATTTTATGTGAGTAAATGTAATCCCACAAGAGTAGATGAGTGACAGGCTATGTCTAAACAATAGAAATAAATATAATAAATGCATTGAGATACGCGCGCGGCTCGTGAGTCGGTTCGCCCGGGCAAAAACAAAAACCAGTCATAACATGTCTCAATTAGAAAATCCGAAGTTATTTGAAACTTTTATATCAGATTAGGTTACGGTTACGGATAGAATTTTATTTCGGATATCCGATAGTTTCGGTTACGGTTACGGAGCTCCATAACATCCCTACTACATACTACCTACTTAGTAAAAATAATTACATTACCATTTTCTTCATTGAATGTGATATTACTGGCAGCTGATTATACATTTATTTCTTGGAATCTGTATGTTTGAAATTACGCTATTTGCACAACCTTTCCCTAGCAAAAACCACATTACCAAGACGAGTATTAATATATAGTGTCAAATATATAGGAAGTTAAAAGTTGAGGATTTATGTAAATCTAAACATTCATAAAAAATGGACCATTTATTTAAGGTTCTCATTAACTATTCTAATCATAAGAATTGATAATATTTGTGCTGATTCTCTCGATTCGTTAATTTTAGGTTATCTTCTTATTCTTATTTATAATTTATTATTTGTGTTCCTAATACATAATAAAATATTTTTATTGGCCATTTCCACAGTTTAAAAGCTGGTTTACAGTCGATGATGGCAAAGTCTGTCGGAACCTTAGCATGATAACTTATACAAATATTTTCTATAGATAAACATGATACTATTTCATAAATTAATAAACACGTGGTAGGTAACTAAAATAAATATAATCAATGTAATTATTTATGATGTCCAATTTCACCACTGTTAATATTATATTATATTGTTAGGGTAGAACCTGTTTAAAAATATCTGAGGGTCTCTAAGAAATAAGTACGGGTAGATTCATAAATTATAGACTGAGCGGGGTGAAGTTTGTAAGAGCCGTTTTGCTAACAATATATTATTATACATACATATATGTATGTATAATATGAAATTTGTATACCCTTACGCCTGAAATTCTCGAAGGGGTAGGCAGAGGTGTAACCGGTACACCCACTTTTCGCCGAATTTTGGTTCCATAATGTGATTGGGAGCGAGCTTATCGACATACCGGATTTCAGACTCCGGGCTAATACTGAGTATTTCTAGATAGAAAAACCCGTAGATAGAAAAATATCACTATACCCGACCCGGGGATCGAACCCGATAATAAACCGAATAGTACAGCAGTCTTAACACATGCGCAATTACAACTGCGCCACCGAGGCAATCAGGCATATCTGTATATATAAAAGACTAGCTGTTGCTCGCGGCTCCGCCCGCGTGGAGGTCATGTTTGGGAGAAAAAGTATACAATACAAAATACCAATAGTCATGTGTTTAACTTAAAAATGACGGATTTTCATACAAACTTTCATTCCTTATTTTACCCCCTTAGGGGCGGAATTTCCAAAAATCCTGTAACATATATTTTTTATTTTTAACTAAAATGCCAAATACTAATTTTCATGAATTTATCTTCAAAAATGACGGACTTTCATACAAACTCTCATCCCCTATTTGACCCCCTTAAGGGTGGTATTTCCAAAAACCCTTCCTTAGTGGATGCCTACGTGATAAAAGGTAAATTTCAAGTCTCTAACCCCAGCCGTTTAGGCTGTGCGTTGATCGATCAGTCAGTCAGTCAGTCAGTTTCTTCTTTTTAACCGACTTCAAAAAAAGGAGGAGGTTCTCAATTCGACTGTATGTTGCTTTTTTTTTTTTTTTTTTTTTTTTATGTTTGTTACCTCGTTTCTCTGTACTGTGTGAACCGATTTCGACCATTCTTTCTTTGATTGAAAGCTGGTGCTTGTCATTTGGTCCCATAAAAATATGGTGAAGATCTGATGAATATCTTCGGAGCTGGAGAGGGTAACTCCTTAAAATTAAGTAGTATTCCAGTGGTTCTTTTTGCATTACGTTCATTATAAAAGTTAAGTTTCAGTGAGAGAGGGTAAAAGGGGTGGGGGTGAGGGAGGGGGGTGATAAAATTAAAATACACGTAAATTCTAATATCTTCAGCAGCTTTTAACCGATTTTATATAATTTACCACTAAAAAGCAAAAAATAAATTATTTCTTTTTAAATAAAAATTAAACCGCCTTCAAAAAAACCCAGACACAACTAAAAAGCAAAAAATAATTGGTTACATTTAAATCAATTAGTTATATGCAATTTAAATCAATTATTTGGAGTCGGTGCCAGCCAAAACATGGAAAAAACAGAATAATCAGGCATACAAAAAAATATAAAATAGATCCAGACTTGGTTTTTATAAATCTAAAAGTAAAGAAAACAACACCGGCACCGACTCCAAAAATAATTGATTTAAATTGCATATAACTAATTGATTTAAATGTAACCAATTATTTTTTGCTTTTTAGTTGTGTCTGGGTTTTTTTGAAGGCGGTTTAATTTTTATTTATATATATACAGAAGAAACTAACTGACTGACTGACTGATCGATCAACGCACAGCCTAAACGGCTGGGGTTAGAGGCTTGAAATTTTGACAGTAGGTACCTTTTATCACGTAGGCATCCACTAAGGAAGGGTTTTTGGAAATGCTACCCCTAAGGGGGTAAAATAGGGAATGAAATTTTGTATGAAAATCCGTCATTTTTAAGTTAAACGCATGAATATTGGTATTTTGTATTGTATACTTTTTCTCCCAAACATGACCTCCACGCGGGCGGAGCCGCGAGCAACAACTAGTATTATTATATTTTGCTTAGTTAAAGAATAAAGGTGTCTTTGTTATATGCAGTTTGTTTTTTTTTATCCTGGCCCGGCAAACTGACCACACTGCACCTGATGGTAAGCGCAGTGCCGTCCAATTAGTGTAGCGAGTAGCGAGAGACTACCCGGCTACTCAACATAATCATGCCGGCCTGCTTCTTCACACTACGCCATGGGCAAGAAGATGAGGAAACGGTCGAGCGTCTAGTGTCAGAGTACTCAGAAAGCCGCAAAACGGCTAAACATTGTACCTCAACTCTAGACCTCCGACAAAAACCGGATGTACACGGGCTGATCCCGGAACGCGACACACTTGCGTGTGCCAATATGGTTTTACACCCTGTGTACGGTGGTCGCTATCCGGTCGGACATGAATATCCTACCACCAGCAAAAAAGCGGCTATAAAGAATATACAGTAAACACAAGTAGATACAAGTTACTTAGTTCTCAAAGGTGAGCGTGGGTCAAGTGATAAAGTAATAACGTAAACACGTTTTAAAGACCGCTCACACACACGCATATTTGCACACAACGCCCATGCACATTTCGCAATCTTATTACCGTAGAGGAAAACAGTTTTTGTGTTAAAATCGCCTAGACCTACAATGACTTTTATACTGATATATATTATCAACTGATATATAACCTATTTTGCAAGAAGAGATTATTGGCAACATTGGACACCCGTGTCTTTATAAAAAAAAAATTGATTAATAAGAAACGGGATAAAGGAATGAACGCAGGCGACGCGGGGATTGTTTCTTTGTGATTATCTATCAATAAACATCTTCATGTAGGGCACAGTATTCATCCATTAATAGAGACGTATGCCTCCGTCTAGTTTGCGATCATAATGTAGAGGCAACATGCAAATAAATTTATTATTTTTTAAGGAAACACACATCGAACAAATGATTTGTTTGAACTGTGTATCAACTTTCATCATCTATTTTTCATAAACAATTTTATTTTCACGATAACCCGTAGAAAATTCATAAATTACATTATTAACCACGGTAGCTTTCTAATATAGTGTGTACACTTCACACATTAGATACGAGCTATACCAATATCTCTCTCGCACCGGTCCATAACTGCACACCTTTGCAACGCATTTTCCTCATTGATAACAAAATTTGCTTGGACTAATTTCGGATGCATATGGATATTAAGCTTCTCTATAGAATACTAGCTTATTGGTAGCTTCTTGTGAATAACTGAGTATATTATTTTATACAAAATAAATAGAATAACAGACTGCCTCGGTGGCGCAGTTGTAATTGCGCATGCGTTACGACTGCGCTAGGGTTAGATCCCGGGTCGGGTAAAGTGCTATTGGTTTTTCTATCTAGAAGTTATCAGTATCAGAATTTGTGCCCGGTATGGCGATAGGCTCACCCCCGTATATGTATGTATGTAAATAGAATAACACACAACTGAATTAAACGAATAAAAAACACTATTGTTCGTTACATTGAGTATTTACTAACAAGAACATTATTCTGATTACGTTTGCAAAATTATTTTTTGATGTTATTCCACTACAGTTTTCATGCCAATTATAAGCATTGTTAATGCAATTATGCAGGCATATATCCAAGTTTTCATGTTCCATAAGATAATCAGATCTTTACTTATGACATCTGGCAATTCATTATCTGGCAACATTATATTTAACATCTTTATGTTTTTTTTTATTCTGTCGCGGCAAAGTGACCACACTGCACCTGATGGTAAGCGCAGTGCCGTCCAGACAGAGTATCAACTAGCAAGAGACAGTCTATCCCTCGCTACTCCACACAATCATGCCGGCCTGCTAAAACATATACTTGCAAATAAATATTTCTTTCTTTCTTAATGATAATAACATTGTGTGTGTAAGACATTGTGTGTGTGTGTGAAGGTTTTTCAATATTTTCAAAAAATATATTTTAAGAAATTGCTACAGATCATAGTAAACCAATCTGCAATTGACTTGAACTTACCATATTCTATATTTATCTTAACATGACGCGATTAGACCCCAATTGACTCTTTTATCTTTTACTTAATTAATTACTGTGCTTTCCAGCGATAATTGCTTTAAAACTAAAAATCACTAGCTTTGAATAGCTTATTCTTATCATCAGTAAAATAACCAATATATTTTATTATAATTAAATTTAAAGTTTATTCCGCAACTAGATCATTACCGGCGCTTTTACTTGTCAATTTTGATTATTGAAGTGATAACTTTTGAAGTGAAAATTTCTTTAGGCACGTTGTGCACTTAGGATGGGGAAAAAGCACTGAACTCGCGTGATCATCACGCTCAGATTATTTTACGTTTGACATAAGCACGCCAATAAAGTTCTATAATTATTGACAAACAATCATAAACAAAAAAGTTACTACTTCATGGACGCTATTTTAAAAAGAACACAGTAAGTCCCTATGACTGCCTACTTTTAATAGTATTTTTAATTTCCAAAAAGAATGTACAAATGTTAGATAAAATAACCATATATGGGATTCTTGAGAAATTTTTGAAAGCAATTAAATCATTTTTTTATAGCATAGTCCGACAAATGAGCCAGTGGGTCACCTGATGTTAAGTGATCTCCACCGCCCATGAACATCCAAAATACCGAAAGTATCACGTATGCGCTGTCGGCCTTAAAGGACAGGAATAGGAATTAGGGAAGGGAAGGGAAGGGGGAATCTGGGCCTCTGGATATCTCACTTACCATACGAAACGCGACAGTAAACTGTCACTTTACGTTGGTTTTCTGTGAGACAGTGGTACTACCCCGGTCGAGCCGGCCCATTCATGCTGTAGACAAATATGTCTACAGCATGGCTCTACCACTATTAAGTATTAAAAGTTATGACACTAGGCTGATACGATGCACCGTGAGGGCCTTTTAAGTATTACAATGGACAATTGACATATTCCGTGGCGCAGCGGGCGATTAGCCGCCTGTGAAATGAAATGCCGTGAGTTGGATTCCCGCACTAAGACATAAGTTTGTGAGACAACCGCTATTTGTTTCGGGTCTGGGTGTTGTTGGATTAATTATTGATACCCGCGATGCAGGTGGGTGTAAGAACCTAGTTTGTGACTGTGTATTTATTTATTTAATTACCAAAGTGCGTCGAGTGTTAACGTTGTTTTTTTATTAATTTAAGAAAATTTATCTCTATGTGCGTTTCAGAAAAGCCCAATACTCCGGTTTGAGAAGCACCAAGAAACCCAGCCGTAGGTCGTCATAGCCGTATTACATTATTATCCCTATCGGTCTCTACTTACACCAACATTATGGTGTAATCAAAGTTGAAACACTTCATATAACCTTTGAAATTATTATTATTTTAAATTGAGACGAAAGTCGAGGCTTCGAAACCTACCTAGATCCAGTCCAGTCCACCGCCAGCAAAGGCATGCCAGCCTTTAAATATTAAAACGTAGCTACATAAAATGTATTTCTCTAGCTGTTGACCCATATTAAAACTATAATAAATACGCTATACAAAGACAAAAACCCGTTTTACAAGTATCGAAGTTTTATTACTAGTGCATAGCAACCAGATTCTGACGAACAGCATGAAACCTTATAAGGGATCGAGTATCAGTATTGTAAAGGATTCGCATGTTGGGAAAACCCGAACAGATTTTGAACTCTTTAACACGATTTCCAGCGACATTGCATATTCCCACAGTCCAAAACGAATATTAATACGTAATTTTTTATTATTCTGGCACAGGAACGTGAAAACACTGCACCTGAGACAATCTAACCACTGTACTGATAGTACTATAGTTAAGGTAAGCAGCGGCTTTACTGTGCCCTGGCATTGCAGAAGTCTATGGACGGCGGAGACTACTTACCATCAGGTGGCCCGTCTGCTCGTCTGCCTATTGTAGGATTGCCAACCCCGAAATTCAAATACCAGGATTTTTAGTTTTTGAAGTTAGAAAAACCAGGACAATTCAATTTAAAAACAGGACGCATCCTTTGCGAGCCGAAACGCACAAGGATTGCAAAAGTGGTGTGCTAATTTTAAAATACAGAATCTTATCAGGGCGCTTTAAAAACCTAGGACGCTGCTTAAAAACTCTCCAAAAACTCTCTAAAAACCAGGACATGTCCTGGGAAAACAAGACGGTTGGCAACTCTAGCCTATTGAGGCACTAAAAAAAGTACTAGAAGACCGAATAAGCACATTTAAATAATTTCCGAGAGCGTTATTTCCAATTAGAACAAATCCACTATTTATTGCTAAGTTGACAATCAGTTCCTGTACTCAATCTTTAGGCAATTAAATTTGTCTTAATTTTCAATTCAAAAATTGTAATTTTGCCTGAATTTCGATACGTTCATCCGTTACGGAACGCTTTGAGACAATAATAAGCTTAGCAAACGGTGCGTGTACTGGATGAATTACAGCATATCTTAACGATACTCTATTAAAAGCATATCACTAAGGAAAATTATTCCTGCTGGACCAACGAGTTAGACTACCCAGATTGACCACAAGGAAGAAATATTTTTAGACTTTCGCGATTTTTATACATATTATAAAATTAGAGAACGGGTCTTTATCGCGCAATATTAAAACTTCGGGAAATAACTTTGTATTTTTACTATTAAAAATTGCATGAAAATAATTTTATAATATGCACAAGGAAGAAAACGTGCTGACGTAAAAATAAGAGAAAACTATGTGCGCGCCTGAAGTTAATCCCAAAACTACGATTATACGTATTATTATTGTACGTCGATTGTACAACCGCGGTGGGTCAATTGCCGCAATTGAATAACAAGGCAGAGTCGCCACAATGTGTCCTATAATACTAGGTCCTTTTTATGGTAGGGTTGTCCCCTACAGGTGTGTATTATAGAAACGATCACTGCCGTTAATTAACACCTACACAACCAAAGGAATCGTCGTATGTGTGTGTGGGTCGGAGTATGCAGAAGTAAATTAGACACCACTCCAATCTGCTGGAAGGGGTAGTTGTAAAGTAACAGTACAAGGATACATATCTGATACCGTGACGTCACGGTACTATGAATCGCCTGAACTGTACCGTTGTGCGAGGGAGATAGCGATATGTTCCCAATACGCCATCGTTTTCGCTCATGCCTGTGGGTATTTGCTCATACCAATATTTAAAATAAATATTGTGACCTCATTTTTCAAGCAATTTGGATTCTGTTTTCGCAAAAGAGTTTCTTTTGCGTATTATATTCGATTGCGTAGAGAATAATATACAAAATTAAACACAGGAAACTACCCTATTCCCATCGAATGCAATATATTCACCGCCTTCAAACCAAATCATTTATTCTATAAACAGAATCATTAAATATCACTATTACATGTCAATAAGCCTTGACTTGAAATAAAAAATATTCTTTATACAGAATCATTAAATATCACTATTACATGTGAATAAGCCTTGACTAAAAATAAAAAAAGAGTACGACCAATTATAAAATAACAATAAATATCTTATGAAGATTTTCGAATGTCATTGGTCTTCCCATTGCAATGTTGTGGAGCCTTAAACATACGGCGTCGGTAATCTTGACGTGGAAACCCATATGACATTGAAACAGTAATTTTAATGTGCGTATTTTTTGTTCGACGTATGCCAGTTTCACTTCCTTTATTTCAAGGACGCAAAAAGCCATCGCGGGTATTTGAATGGGTGTTTCATATACATTGCATTACATGCTTGATCACAGTTAAATCGGTAAGGTTGTTAACGGCCAGGTTCGATGACCGGTTGGAGATACATTTATGATTTTAATACGTTCCTACTGTGCACACACCGGTGTACATTTTTGTAATCTGTATATATAAAAGAAGAAACTGACTGACTGATCGATCAACGCACAGCCTAAACGGCTGGGACTTAAAATTTTGACAGTATGTACCTTTTATCACGTAGGCATCCACTAAGGAAAGGTTTTTGGAAATACCACCCCTAAAGGGGTAAAATAGGGGATGATAGTTTGTATTAAAATCCGTCATTTCTGAAGTTAAACGCATGAAAATTGGTATTTGGCCTTTTAGTTAAAAATAAAAAATATATATTTCAGAATTTTTGGAATTCCACCCCTAACGGGGTAAAATAGGGGAAGAAAGTTTGTATGAAACTCCGACATTTTTGAAGTTAAAGGCATAAAAATTGGTATTTGGCCTTTCAGTTAAAAAATAAAAATATATATTTCAGAATTTTTGGAAATTCCACCCCTAAGGGGAGTAAAATAGGGGATGAAAGTTTATATGAACTCTTTTATCGGGTGTTTATCAATAATCTTACTATCCATACTAATACTATAAATGCGAAAGTAACTCTGTTTGTTTGTTTGTTACCTCTTCACGACTAAACGGCTGAACGGATTGTAATGAAATTAGGTAAGGGAATAGATTATATCTTGGAGAAGGACATAGGCTATATTTTTTCTCAAAGAACAACCTTGAAAGGGGTCAAATAGGAGGTCAAAATTTGTATGGGAAATCCATAATTCCTCGTCTTAGGGGTCTGTAAATTCATATTTAGGCTTTTGGTAGGAAATAAAGAAATTCGTGTTTCAAATTTTTACACGAAATTAAATAGTGAGAGAGTAAGAGAGTGAGAGTGACGTTAGAGTGAGAGTGAGAGTGACGTTAGAGTGACGTTAGAGTGAGAGTGAGAGCGAGAGTTAGGAGAGTCAATCCGTCAGTTCGTCAGTCCGTCAGACCATCAGTCCGTCAGTCCGTCCCTCCGATTCTTTGTTTGTTACCTTTTCACGACTAAACGGCTGACCGGATTGTGATGAAATTTGGCAAGGAGATAGAGTATATCCTGTAGAAGGACATAGGCTATCTTTTTTCTCAAAACACAACTTTGAAAGGGGTCAAATAAGAATTCAATATTTGTATGGGAAATCTCTCATTCCTCAAGTTAGGTATCTGAAAATTCATATTAAGGCTTTTGGTAGGAAATAGAGAAATACGTGTTTCAACGTTTTTGAAAAATCATCCCTGAAAGGGGCAAAGTGAGATTAAACTTATGAGGTATTCTTTAGATGCAATCTCAAGATTCAGGCACAACAACTGAGAGGCTGGACAATCGCTACAGGTGCCTCAGGGCAGAGGACAACTCCTTGGATTGTATACTTCTGCTCCCGAAAATAAGCTCCACGCGGGCGGAGCCGCGAGCAACAGCTAGTAATATTATAAATGCGAATGTTTGGTTGGATGGATGTTTGTTACTCAATCACGCTAAAACGGCTCGAAGGATCTGGTTGAAATTTGGCACAGAGATAGATTATAGTCTGGAATAGGACATAGGCTATCTAGACATAGGCTATAATCCCTAAAAATGTACGGTTCCCGTGGGATAGTTTTGTTTTTATTTTAGCCAGAGCAAGGGATCCACATGATTTTTTGCAGTGTTAGTTGAGAGGCTACTTTTTATACCAGAAAATGCAATGCAAATGCATAGCATAATACAGGAAGATGTAAGAGCTTACGAGGTCTCCATGGATTTTATATCTTTTCTTCCAAAAATAACTACCACGCGGGCGTAGCCGCGGGCAAAAGCTAGTTTTATATAGGTTTGTTTTACATTACATGTTGTGTTACATTTAAAGACTATAAAACATAGGTAATTGTGATAACGACGTGTAAACGACCGCCTCGGTGGCGCAGTTGTAATTGCGCATGCGTTACGATTGCTGTGCTGAGGTCTCGGGTTCGAATCCCTGGTCGAGTAAAGTGATAATGGGTTTTTCTAATTAGAAATATTCAGTATCGGCCTGGAGTCTGGAATTGAGCCTAGTATTTAGATAGACTCGCCCCCTATCACATTATGGGACCGTTATAAATTGATGCTAAGTTGATCATTGCGCACTTAATTTGCATAGTCTACTATGATCTGCGATCAAATACCTCAGCATCAGCCGCTCATAGTTCACGTTATAGTATTATAAACATAATCTATGATCTACAGCTAATGGTGCCTTGGCATTGAATGCTCATGGCCTATGCGACAATTTGCACGTGAACTTAGTCTGCAATAATCTACAATCTACGCCTTAGCACTGATTGCTCAAAGCCTGTGCCACAAGTCAATTCCCAACATAGTCTGCCTTGATCTACAACCATCTATGCTCCGGCATCGTTTGCTCAAAGCCCATGTTACATGAGCTTGGTCTACTATGATCTAGAGTCTGTGCCTTAGCAATTATTGCTCAAATCCCATGCCAGAAATTAGCCCCGACACAGTCTACTTTGATCTATAATCATGGTCCAGCATTGATTGCTTATAGCCCAAGTATCAAAATATTTTACAATGATGCATAGTCTGCTTTGATTTGTGATCATTTACATTTTGGTGCCGTTTGTTCATGCCCCATAAAGATACAATAATAACATATATGCACCGAAGTACCGAACGATCAAAGCCTATGTATGCTCTTATCTAATCATACATTTTTATAGATCTTATTTTAATTTTTTTAGAGTTTTAGTAAATGGTGTTGACTTAAAATATTGTTTTTTGTTGTAGATATTATCATGTCTCTGTCGAATATTAGCGTGAGTCTGAGTGATGAAGATCAAAGGCAATTCAAAGATTTCTATGTTTATTTTATCCTGGCACGGCAAAGTGACCACACCGCACCTGTTAGTAAGCACAGTGCCGTCCAATTAGAGTAGCGAGAGACAATTTATCCCTCGCTTCTCAACACAATTATGCCGGCCTGCTTACTTCACACTGCGCCATGGGCAAGAAGGTGAAGAAGCGGTCGAGGGTCTAGGCCCGTCTAGACCCTAGGGTCAGACTACTCAGAAGGCCGCAAAACGGCCAAACATCGTACACCAACTCTAGACCCCCGACAAAAACCGGATGTACACTGGCTGATACCGGAACGGACACACTTGCGTGTCCCCCTATGGCGGGTTTTAAGTTTAAATATTTGTCACCCTCCGTGGTGCAGTTGGCGAGTAGCCGGATGTGAAACGAGAGGCCGTGGGTTCGATTCCCACACCGGGACTAATGTTTCTTCGATAGACAGATATTTGTGTCCGGGGTCTGGGTGTTGTGAGACCGAAAGTCTCTCGTAGTCCCTGATAACCACAACACAAGACTCGTATCTTATTGTGGGGTCGGGGCTTTGTGTGTGACTGTTGGGTGTTATTTATTTATTTAATTAGTTTTAGCCTAAAATTTTGTACGTTAATAAAAAATCCTTTCTTTTATTAAAATCAGTGTTTATTTGTCATTGTCTGTTTATATTATTGCAGTCGGTTATGTAAATCTAACCAATTATTTTTTGCCTTTTAGTTTCTGGATTTTTTTTAAAGGCGGTTTTATTTTTATAGAGAGAGAGAGAAGCAAATATATATAGAATAGGTGGTCCAAGATGGGGAGGCCTTCCATACGTGCATCTCGTATAGGAAACCGTCCTTTCTCAAGCACTCCTAACTAATAACGAGTTGTACCTTTCATCATCAACTCACCTGAATAACTCAAAGGACCATAAATACTATACGATCCTACAATATTTAAAGAATTATCCACTAACTCCTTATATCAGGAGTGAGATTTTCCATCATCAGCTTAGCAACATGAGATGATGAGTACCAGACGCAAGTACTTAAATAGTTTTAGAAAATATATAAAACACATTATGCGTCTCTATAAATTTTGAGGGTTGCCCTCGATTTTTCTGGGATCCCATCATCAGATCCTGACTTGGTGCCAATGGGACCACCCGAGAAGTAAATCAAATCAAATCATTTATTTGTAAATGTAGGTAAATGTACAATAGGTGTTATGTTTAAGGCTAGTTCTCTACATTTTACTTAAAAAGTATACAAAATATTTTCTAATTAAACCATATTCTACGTTACATACCTTACTTTCCTAACATTTATTACATTAAATAAATTTCATTAAATGCATTATATTGTATATATGTATTAGGACTGGAAGAATTCTTCAATTGAATAAAAGCATCTACCGATGAGGAAATCTTTGAGTTTATTTTTGTATAAATTTACATTTGCTATATCTTTAATATCTGGACTAAGTTTGTTATAAATGGTTGGTCCCATTCGGTAAATACTCTTCTGCAGAAGCGCTGTGTTGCTCCTTCCTATAGCTAAAGTATTAGCCTCCCTTATTCGTAGTCTTGTATCAGCTGGAGGTCTCATTTCAAATAAATGGGTGTGGGTTTTAACGAACACAGCAACCTCATAAATATATAAGGATGGAAATGTGAGAAGTTTCAGTGATTTAAAGTAGGGTTCACAGCTTTCTCTAGGAGGTAAGTTACATATTGCACGTATACATTTCTTTTGGCTGACAAATACATCATTTTTATCTGTTGAGTTACCCCAGAAGATTATCCCATATCTTAAGATTGACTCCACGTAACCATGGTAAGCTGTAAGTACCGCACCACAACTAACGACTTTAGATAATTTATATAAAGCATAGGCAAAACCATTAATGTTTTTACATACGGCTTGAATTTGTTGTTTCCATTTCAATTTACTATCAATTATTAAGCCTAGAAATTTTGTTTCATTTGTTTCATTTATTGATACCCCATTATAGTTTATGTTTAATTGTTGATGTAATTGTCTCTGACTAAATTGCATAAATTGAGTTTTCTTTAAATTGATACATAAATTGTTTTGTTCTAACCATTTGATCGATAGTTTCAAAGTATTATTTATTTCATCTTCATAATTACAAGTTTTATCAGATTACAGAGTATACCCTTTTAAACAAAAAATAATTTTTCGAATCGGTCCCGGGGTCTTCAAGTAATCGGGGAACATACATAAAAAAGATTCCGACGAATTGGTAACCTCCTCCTTTTTTGAATGAATGAATCACTGAACAATAGGGTGTTTGACTGGTGTAACCAAAATATATAAAACTGCACTAAGAGAAAGGATAGTGAGCAAACATATTTATTAAATACATTTTTTTATTTTAAATGTATTGTAAACATTTTATTTTCGTCATTAAAATTTAGAATTTTTAATCTGTATCACTCGGGGCCTAAAACGTAGCAATACCGGCCGCCATTATTCGTGACGACATCGCACATAAACATTGCATCCTACGACAAATAAAATTGTAAGGAAGAACATATTTTTCGATGTGTAAACGTGTGGAAACATGTTAATTTCGTCTTCAAGTCTTCTATAAGAATGGAAGAAGGCATTACAAGGGCTGATAGTCGAAATCTGCCACTTCTTTCTTAAAACTTTTGATTTTGGCACGTGGATGAACAATTTATCGGCATTTAGTGTCGAGTTTTTACACAAAGGTATTGAACAATATTTATATGCTGGCTCATTCATTTTTGCGGAAAAACTAACAGATAAATGCAAATAATTTGTTATGTTGTTAGGTGTCACGAATGTTTGTGTATGTGCGATGACGTCATATAGAGATAATGTCACGTGACAACGCGTTTTAGCGCGAAATTATATGTGCAAAAATATAATCACAGATTTTATATAAATTGAGTATATTTCAATAATAAAAATATTACGGGGGCTTTAAGTGAAGAGTCCTCTATCGATGGCCATCAATTTTCAAAAATTGTCAAATACCCTATTTACAGAATGTGACCATGTCTAAAAATAATTCTGATGTCAAATCAAATTGTTGACAGATTAGTACATTTTTCCTCAAAGTTTCAGAAACCTAAATAGATTTGACAGCGATATTAGATTTACAGGGCCGTTAGTTGATCAGCCCTTCAGAAACTGGGCGTGTTAAAGTGTACTACTGACTACCTAAATCTAGATATCCGATCTTCGGATGTCCATTAAGTGTCAATTGTATCACGCAGTTAAAATCATTACTATATCCCGTTTCAACACGCAAAATGTGTTTTTCATTGGATTTATTTACTTTATAGTTATTTATCAGATGGTAGATTTGCAGAGGTTATTGCCACGTGACCTAATTTATTGCAAATAATACATTTTAATATTTTCTTACTACGTTCGACACGATATGGTTTGTTACAATTGTAGCAAATCACAGAATTATTAGCTTCTGCTCTTATTTTTGAATCCCTATTATTTATTTATTTATTTTAAATGAGGTCCACCAACAGCACTACGTATTAATATATTACAGTGAACAATAAAAAAAGGCACAGTGTCAGATACGTGTGCTAGACACAGGTGTACACAGCATTCACCACATAACATGACAACATAACAAAAAAAAGTAAATTAATAGTGGAAAATATAACTATTACTATAGTACTATATACTATAACTATAAGCAATAGTTCGTCTTCTGTCGGTAAGTATAGATTCTGATTTTTCTAACATCTTCGACTGTTGTCTAATAGACTGGAATTACTCTAGTACTTGTTAAGGTTCATAACATTTAAAGCTTTAACACCTATCCGCAATGATCTGTCCTCGATACCATATAACAAGCAATCGACTCCTCGTTTGCCCGATATTTTACACCTATTGATTAAATTAATTTTCCGTAATAATATAATTCTAATGAATCGTTAAACTTGACGCGTTTAGCCAACATTTCAGTCAACAATTCCGCATAGTCATCACTACTAGGAAAATACTCGAACAGTTAGTTTTCCACTCAGGCCATGAGAAAGACATAGTGGGCACAGCCTGGTAACGGGCAGTTTAGGCAAGACATAATGTATTATTTGATCATCGCCCCACTTATATAGCTTTGCACATTCCTCAACTTTGCTACGTCATGTATGAATAGTCTGTCTGACCTTTGATCATTGAATCAAACTCTGGAATAACATTACTAAGTATTGGAAATTAAAATAAAGTATCGTTATTATTATCATTCGAATGACATGCCTGTTTCCGTCGTGAAGATCCTTCTCTGATCTGTCCTTACTATGCCCTTATGCCCTCGTTCTTTGCGCCGATCGCTTTGTCAACTCCGGCTTCGGCTTCGGCTTCTGGTCCGGCTCTCGGGAGAATGTCGGTGACGGCGGCGGTTACGACGTTCTCGGCGGTGGCTATGATGTCGTCGGTGACTGCTCACTGGTATTGTCACTTCGTCGCTCATGAGCTCCTCGGATTTGGCGTTCTCTTCGAATGTGATCTATCTACGGTCTTATTCCGAGCAGATGAGCCGTATTGTTCATTTTCTCAAAAAAAAAATCTTTCTCAATAACGGTGAGGAGAAAAATATTTAGTGGACCTTGATCATCCCACTTCTGAGTTGAAGGATCAGGATCTTATATATATTAGGGGTATGCGAATATCGTTCGATTCGAATCATTATTCGAAATTTTACGAATTCGTAAAATGACGAAATATTCTAAAAACTACGAATAATTCGAAAAAGGAGAATGCCCAAATCAGTCCCATTTTAAATAAAGTGCCATGCGGCTCTTTAAAGGATTATTTGTGGCTCTCGATAAATGCAACCGAGTTCCCTATTAATTTTTGCGCTATTATATTAAAAAAATATACTATCGTTACGTATGTGTTTCAAAATGTCTTTTAAATTAATGATAACAAACATGAAAGACTAAGTGCAACGTTGTAATTTTTAATATTTAAATTAAATATACATATTTTGTACTTTTATTTATATGTTTCCAATAAATATAAAATCTGTAAAAAAAATACAAATTTTGCATACTTACCTTTTAAAAACGTTTTTAAATTGCGGCTCTCGAAAAATTTCAAATTTTCAATAATGGCCCTACTATCAAGGAGCTTGGCCACACCTGATATAATACTAGCGGGCCCGGCAGACGTCGTCCTGCCCGTAAAAGCAGAGCCACACCGACTGCAGCGCCATCTGCCGGGCTGATTTGTGAATCTTAACCATCCAGGGCGCCACCCAAGCGTATACAAAAAAAATCATTCATATCGGTCCAGCCGTTTAGGAGGAGTTCAGTGACATACACACGTACAGTAGAATTATATATATATATTTTTTTTTACCTAAATAGGCTTGCGTTTGACCACTAAAAAGAAAAAGATATATATATATAAAGATAATCACAGTTCACAATAATCATATAATATACATAGCTATATATGTACTTTTCTTGGTAAAAATTTAAATCAGACACATTACAGGACGTCATATGAATAATACATGCGCTATCAGAAACAGAAATGAAATGAAATGAAATGAAATGAAATGAAATGAAATCGTTTATTGATCAAGTAGGCAATTACATAGCTCTTATGACAAGTCAGAACATTAAAAAAAGTAGAGAAATTTTAAGAAAAGCATATCAGCTTATGTATACATAACATACATAGCATCATCAATACACTAGCAATTAATTATTCATATGGTATTTAACATTATTATTATTTATTTATTATTAATTATTTTTTATTTTTATATTATGAATTAATATTATTCAAGGTAATACCGGTCAAATATATATATATATTTAAATGGGTTTGATATGGACCATGGGTATTTCCGAGACGTCGCTTGTTTTAAAAGCTACCACCGGATCCAAACGCGACCCCGCCTGAGAAGACCCGGCGAAACAAACTCAGCGGGCTTACATTACCGCTGGATACTACGCGGCGCGACCCAGTCCTGAGAGAATCCAGCAAATCAATCTCAGCGGGCTTGTTTTTGGTCCGGTTCATTATTTCTAGTAGATGACCTGTCACAAATTACATTGCCAATTTATTATTTTATTTTATACGCGATCGGTCGTCATAGTTTATTATTTTTTAAGTGTATATAACAACATGTCATTTATTAATATTTTATGAATATAGTTTTTATTTTATTTTGTTATACTATTTGTATACACTAACATGGTGTAAGCTACAGGGCGCCAGGTCGCAGTGTGCAGGAAGAAACCGAATGCCAGACATCCCTATCCTCTAGATATTGTTGAACATTATAATAGCCCCTGTCCATAAGATGACGTTTAATATGAGTCTTAAACATTTTATTGGGCAAATCAATTACGTTATTGGGGATTTTGTTATAAAATTTAACACAGTTACCCATAAAAGACTTTTTAGATCTTACTACTCTAAACGAGGGTACTGTAAGTTTGTTTCTGTTTCTTGTATTAATGTTGTGAATATCACTATTTTTATAGAAATTGCTTATATTTTTACGAACGTACATGATATTTTGATAGATGTATTCAGACGGCACAGTTAATATATTACTATCCTTGAATACTGA
This sequence comes from Laothoe populi, assembly GCA_905220505.1. Taxonomy (NCBI): domain Eukaryota; kingdom Metazoa; phylum Arthropoda; class Insecta; order Lepidoptera; family Sphingidae; genus Laothoe; species Laothoe populi. The sequence goes on along the minus strand of HG992155.1, from coordinate 975,660 downwards.
TCGTAAAGAATCCCGACTACGTAGGTCGTATATAGCTCGGACTGCTCTTTTTTGTAAAATAAATATAGTATTTATATCAGCAGCTGATCCCCACAATAGAATGCCGTAAGACATAATACTGTGGAAGTATGCGAAATATACCAACCTAGCCGTTGAAACATCTGTTAGACGTTTTATTTTCCGGACTGCAAAAGCTGCAGCACTTAATTTAACGGATAACCTTTCTATTTGAGGACCCCATTGCAATTTACTATCTAGAGTTATTCCTAAAAATACAGTTGAAGAGACTGAATCTAGTAAATCTCCGTTTAATTTAATACACGAATTTATATTTGGTACATTAGGTAATGCAAACCGAATGCATTTTGTTTTTCCTGCATTTAGTAAGAGATTGTTAGCAGAAAACCAACTTGATATTAATTTTAAAACATTATTGGGCGTAACTAGGTCTTTATCCTTACGATTTACTTTAAATATTAAAGATGTGTCGTCAGCGAATAAGACAATGTTTGAAATCCTCTCTACCATATAAGGAAGGTCATTTATATATACTAAAAACAAAAATGGGCCCAGAATGGAACCCTGTGGAACTCCTATTTTTACTGTAGATCCTATTGATGTGACGCCATCTATAGAAACTTTTTGTTCCCGACCCGATAAATAGGACATTACAAGATCCAGAGATGAACCAGAAATTCCATAATATTTGAGTTTTACAATGAGGGTTCGGTGGTCGACGCAGTCAAAAGCTTTAGAAAGATCACAGAAAACTCCAAGAGCATCCTGAGACCCCTCCCAGGCCTCCAACACAGTTTTTATTAAAATTGAACCAGCGTCTTGAGTAGACCGACCCTTTGTAAACCCAAACTGGTTAGGATGCAATATCATATTCCTATTAAAATGAACTAGCATTTGGTTGAGCATGATTTTTTCGAAGACCTTACTAAGAGTTGGTAATATAGATATAGGTCTGTAATTAACCGCGTCATGTGCACAACCTTTCTTAAAAATGGGTATAATTTTACTAATTTTCATTAGATCAGGAAAAATACCATTAATTATACAAAGGTTAAATATATCTGCTAAAATAGGAGCAATATTTACAATGACCGCTTCAATAGCTTTAATGGATAGCCCCCATAAATCTTCAGTACCTTTTGTTTTTAGAGACTTAAAAACTTTAACTATTTCATAATATGTTACCCTTTCAAAGTAAAAATTGGGCATATTTCCCTTAACATTTTCTTTTAACAATGATTCTGCTAAAGTCGCCGATGACTGCAGGGATTTAGTGGTCTCTACAGGTATATTAGTAAAATACTGCTCGAGATAATTGGCTACATTAAGTTTATCTGAAACCAGTTCGTCATTTAAAAGTAAAGCTATAGAGTCATTTATTCTAATTTTACCAGTTTCAGTATTAATAATGTTCCAAGTCGTTTTTATTTTATTATTAGACTGTCTTAATTTCTCACTAAGATGTGCGGCTTTAGCTTGGAGACATACTTTTTTAAATATTTTTGAATAATTTTTGACGTATTTGGAAAAATTGACATCAGGTGTATAGGACCTTTTGTCGTACAAGTCATATAAAATATCTCTACTACGTCGTATGCCTTTAGTAGCCCACGCGTTAAAATTAGTTTTAGGGTTTAGTTTAAGCGATTTTATTTTACAAGTTTTGTTAAATTCATTGCAAATGTTACTGAACAATATATTGTACAAGTCGTTAGGCCTAGAAGAATTTGGGGTATAAGAATATAATATAGACTTCAAATTATTACTAAAATTATCTAGATTCTTTTTTGTCAATTGCCTGCATGTAATTGATTTGTTTTTACTGCATGAATTATTTTTTATTTTGACCAACTGACATTTGTGATCTGACCGAACACCTGTTGTTACGCATTTATTTGTTATATTAAAATTGGTTATAATATTATCAATGCATGTTGCCGATGCATATGTTACCCTAGTTGGCTCAAAAAACAAACATTTTAAATTAAATGAGCCAAACAACGATATAAATTTACTTTTATCAAAGGAATCAACCAGAATGTTAACATTAAAGTCTCCACACACTAATATCTTTTTATTGTCATTAAATTTTTTAAGGATATCCTCCATTATTGTCATAAATCTTAATAAGTTAGATGACGGAGGCCTATATACGCATAAAAGAATGTATAATTCGGTCTCTGCACATGCGACCTCACAAACCCGCTCAACAGAAAGGTGAGAGATATCCCTTCTTTCCTTAAATTTAACATTATCTCTAACTAATATTAGGGCTCCCCCACCCTCTGCCGACGCTCTATTGAACGAGCTGGCGACCCTGAAGCCATTCACATTGAAGCTCATATGGTGCGCCTTCAGCCAGGTTTCTGTAAAACATAAGATGTCAATTTTATATGTGTCTATAAAAAGTTCTATTTCTAAAATTTTGCCAGAGAAGCGGTTTATATTCTGATGACATAAAACTAAATTATTGTCATTCTTCTCTGTTGTCACCCTTAAATGTTTAAATTATTATTCACCACATTTATTTTAGTAACATTACTAATAGCGGTGGTCCCTGAAAACTTTGTCATATTACTTATGACTGTGTTTGTATAATAGGCTACTGATGTAGCAGTTAAATTTAAAGCTTTTTTAGAAAGATACAATGTACCTCTTGTCAACTTGCCTTTACCAATAAATATATTGGTGTCAAAAAAAGAAAATTTGTCACTATTATGACTTATTAAAAATTGTATATGCCTGTTCAGCATATAAATATTATTATTAACACTATCAGACACATTGTCCAGATATGGGAAGGCACACAATATGATCCTACCACAATTTAGATTCAGCATTGCTTTAAAACAGTCTGTAATCTCTTTTTTATTTAAACTTTGACTATTTCCTACTAGAAGTGTCAAACACGAATCAGTATTATATTTTTTATGTATTAAATTTTCTACTATTTGTTTAAAACTCAATCCTGGCATACAATAATTTACCAAAGAGTGACTTAGTCTATTTTTGAGCAAAGTACTAATGCCTTTGCCTATGTTGTCTGAGTACATTATAAGGTTACAATTATTAACATTTGCATTAACACTTGAAACAATAGGGGTTTGTTTTATTTGCAAAATTGGAGGTATTCTTGCACTGTGTACAGGCATAGTTTTATTAGATGACAAAACATTTGACTCGGACAATGATTTAAATTGATTTGATTTGTTCGCTGGTATTAACTTATCACTGACTATATCATGAAGATTACCTTCATATTCTATTGTTAATTGTTTTAAATCATTCTGTGAAGAAACATATTTATTATAAGTAACACTTAAAGATTCCTCCAAAGTTTTAATTTCAGTGAGCAAGCGCTCAGTATCAATTTCATAAATATTTTTACTATCTTCTAGCTTTATTTCATAGTTTTCAAGTTTAGCTATTAAGGCCCTACGTTGTTTCCTTAGTGCCAAATTAGATTTATTATATGCTTTATTTAATTTTACCAATTTAATTTTTTTAATAATTTTATTAAATTTAATGTATTTTTTGATTTTATTGTTACTCAACATACGGATATTTGATTGCTGGGTTATTATTTGTATATTAGGATCTGAACTGGAGTTAACTAATTCGTTATATAAACTTTGGTTAGACAAAGTCTGGGAATGTATTTTTTCATTTTCTAATTCTATAAGTTTTTCATTTGAAACACTTAATTCTTGCTTTAGATCTCTAATTTCATTCAAGGATTCCTCATATAATGAGCTACAGTGTACAAACGATTCTGTCACCGCTTGGAGTTTGTCACGTTCATCAAGAATGATCAAATAATCCTGATGCAATGATGCAAGTTCCCGCTTGAGGGATGAGTTTTTACTTATTATGTTCTTCACCTCCTCCTCACTCTCCTCTCGCTCTTGAAGAAGCTGTTGGCATTGGTCTTTTTGTGCTTTGAGCTCTTTCAGCACCTTGCTCAACTTAAGTTCAGCTTCCTGAGCAGCAACCTTGCGGGTCTGCATGTTTCTTCACAATGACAGGGGGTAGATATAAATTCAAACTTAGTACCAGTGACTTGATTTGTGTATGTTAATACTCGGTGTATTACTGTAAAGTATATGTAGTTTCGTGTTTAGGTGTCTTTAATACTGTCTGGGGCAAATGAAGTTCGACTTGAGTTTTGCTTCCACTTATTGTCAAGCAAAACAAGTTATGAACGTTGCCTGTGTGTGATGGACGTTTTTCACAATAGTGAAACAATGTTAAGTATAATGTGGTGTTAAGTTATTTATCAAAAAAAATCACTGATACTCGCCGTAAGTTAACTTGACTTGAAGATAATTTGAAAACCAAATTTGAACTCCTGCTTTGTGACAGTTGACAATCGTTTAAACTTTTACGAAACAATGAGTATGTTTTGCTCGAAATATTTTTGAATAAAGCACTACTATTTTATCGACATGATATCAAAATTTAACCAGCAGCGATAGCCTAGTTGGTTGCGGTATGGACTGCCAACACGAAAGTCGTATGTTCGAAACCCAAATGCCATACACCTCTGACTTTTCTAAAGTTATGTGTATATTAAATATTATTTATCGCTTGCTTTAACGGTGAAAGAAAACCTCGTGAGGAAACCTGCATACCTGAGAATTGTTATAAGAATTTCGATGGTATGTGAAGTCTACCAACTCGCATTAGGCCAGCGAGGTGGACTAAGGCCTAACCCCTCTCAATAGCACAGGAGGCCCGTACCCAGCAGTGGGACAACAATTTTATATCAGAAACAGAGTATTTTTTGCTCGAAATATTTTTGCATAGAACACTACTATTTTATCGACACAATATCAAAATTTATAGGGCACTAGAAATTAAAAACAAACCTACACTCAGCCAATGTAGGCAATACGGATGAGAAATATATCTTTTTCGGGCAGGTTTTAACTTTCCTTTTTACAAGTTTTAAACTAGTTAGATGTAGCTATAGTTAATAATGTTTATTTGGTAAATATTATTTATTTTGTATAGTTCTCATCTGTCATACAACAAAACAACCAAATCAGTATGCCAGACCGCATGTATGTGAAGATGACGATTGTGTTCTATAAAAAAATGTGTTTTTGTCGGGGGTCTAGAGTTGAGGCACAATGTGTGGACGTTTCGCGGCCTTCTGAGTACTGTGACACTAGACCCTCAACCGTTTCTTCACCAAGGTGGCCCATGGCGTAGAGTGAGGAAGCAGGCCGGCATGATTGTGTTGAGTAGCGAGGGATAGATCGTCTCTCGCTACTCGATACTCAAATTGGACGGCACTGCGCTTACCATCAGGTGCAGTGTGGTCACTATGCCACTATTAAACAACCAATAAGTGTTATTTACTCAAATAAAAAGAGGGAAACCCTCTCTCTCGCCATACATTAAAATGCTTATATCTCCTTTATTTTGAAATCATTTGCTATTATTTTTGATCAGATGCTCTATTTATGACCAGCTTTATTTTTCCGGCAATATAAATAATTAATCCGGTTACCGGTATACCATTACTGGCAGAATAACGTGAAAAAGGCACTATTTTAAAATCCCCAAGTTTTATCGTAATGCGCGCAATGCCATTGTTTTATTGCATATGTATTTCTTTTTATAACACGGTTTTATAATAATAACACTCAACAGATACAGATAGCCCCGACCCGCTGGTAAGATACGATATATTGTGTCGCGGGTATCGGGAACTGCTAGACTTTCGGTCTCAAAACACTTTATACGAATATTTGCGGATCACAGAACATTTTTCTCGACGCGGGGACCAAACCAGCGGCCTCTAGTTTCACAGTCCGCTCACTGCTCTATAGAAACTTACATATGTTATATGCCAGGGGTAGCCAAGCTCAATGATAGTCGAGGTATTTTTTAAAAATTTTGCGCGAGCCTCAATTAAATACGTATTTAATTCTTAACTTGGACGGAATTTTACAACGTTGCACTTCTTTCATATTTGTTGTCAGTAATTAAAAAGACATTTTGAATCACGTACGGAAAGATAATATTTTTTAAAAATATAATAGCACAAAAATGAAAAGGGAACTGGGGTACATTTATCGGGAGCCACAAATAATCCTTCAAAGAGTCGCAGGTTGGCCGCCCCTGTTATATGTTATAATAATTCTGGCCAGCAAATAGTCAAAATATTAAATCGCTAAAGGTTTTAGAGTTATTACATCATTTCGATTTAAAACAGTTACATAATGCAGCAATCGAGACAGACAAACTGCAACTACCAAAATAATTATATCAACTTTTCTTATCAAAATTTGACCGTCCCATTCAAACATTTTAAATCAGAAATAATTATCAAAGATATGATTTTAAATACATATTATAGATAAGTTTAACGAGTAATAAAAACTGCTACAATTCACATTGGTCTATGTATGGCTGAAGGCGCTCATTGAAATTGAACTGGCTTGGCTGGTGGTAGGATATTCGTAGCCGCCCGGATAGCGACCACCGCACACAGGGTGTAAAACCCGCCATACACATAGTGGCACACGCAAGTGTGTCGCGTCTGGGATGGCGTGTCTGGGATCAATATTCTTTGTATTTTCGTAATTTTCCATTGTCTCCCTCCATTTAACATTTCAAGCCACAAACTCTCATTTTTGACATCACATTCTATTTTTAAATCCCTCACTATTTATTAATAAAAACACAGCTGTTCGGATCAAGAGGGCTTAATCAGCCGAGTGCCTCGACATCTTTTTTTACTATGGTGGCAAACAAGCTTACGACCCGCCTGATGGTAAGCGGTTACCCTAGCCTGCACTACCGTAGACGGCACTGCGCTTACCGTCAGGTGCAGTGTGTGGTTAAAAAGAAATGAAGACTGGCAATACCACAAACTAAATAAAATTCCGAGCTATCGTAGAGTCAATATCTCTGAAGTCATCTACAGATCCCGAACTGCAGATTTATAGTATCGTAAACATACTATAACTATATTCTACCACAAAGTTTATACACAGGAAGTTAATGGTTGCTGATTATCAACTCGAGATGAGTGTCCACTTGATAATATGTGTTCCGATAAGGGAATAAGAGAGTAAATAAAGTGAATGAAATATTTACTATTAGTTTTAGCTGGCAGGTTTGCATGCGTGATTATGTTTATCGGACCGTATCACACCCCTCATTTTTTACGGACCCTTTTTAATTTGTCTATGTATAAGTAAGGTTGTCTAGCAGAGATCGCTTTTTGCGATAAGACCGCATATTGCAACTCAATCTAGTTTTAATCTTGTTGTAATTTTTTATGATGGTGTGCAATCAAGAGTTATATATCTATCTAAAAAATGCCTATTTAGCTGTGCCCAAATGTGGCATATAAGCTTGCCAACAAAAATAATGTAATTTTAATTATGTAGATTAAGTACCTAGCTTGTTACATATTAATTTTAGGAAATTTTTATTATTTATAGAATTATAACTGAAATTTAAATTATTAAAATATAATTTAAATGGCAGCTAATATAATATACATTATTATCTCAGAGACTGCATGATATTATATTTTATCAATTCACATTTTGTGACTTTAACTTTACTTTGTGGTTATAATGTTTGCATTCTGACAATTTCAGTGAATACATAGTCTAAACAAATAAATAAAATTTTTGTGAATTGTTTTTTCGTTAGTAAGTATAAATTTAAAAACTATACATTTGGGAATAACTCAAATCATGAGAATCCTAAAACTTAAAAGGTTCAACAATTGTTTATTTTTTGGTTTACTAGTTTTCCTTATACAATAAAATGTATTGTTAATTTAGCTTAACAGGTGACTGACAAGTAGTCTCAAGTATCAGAGTGTGTAACATACAAATAGGTACACACAGACACACATACCAGTACACAGTAATATACACAGTACCAGTGCAACCAGTACACCCACTTTTCGCCGAATTTCAGTCCCATAATGTGATAGGGAGGGAGCCTATCGCCATACCGGGCACAGATTCCAGACCCCGGGCTAATACTGAGGAATTTCTAGGTAAAAAAAAAACAATACCACTTTACCCGACCCGGGGATCGTACACGAGACCTCAGCACAGCAGTGGTAACGCATGCGCAATTACAACTGCGCCACCAAGGCAATCAAATAGGTACAACGTAAACATATAACCTTTTGTTACTCAAATTTATTTTATATACTACAAGAGTGAATAGCATGAAACATTGAATGATATCTCTGCCTGGTTGATTTATTCCTAACCTACATGTTCATTTGTTTTTGTGTATAAAAATCTGTTGCTATAATATAATGAATTATGGTGAAAATTAAATGTTTTTGTTTAATGAACCTTTAATTAAAAAATTCATTCATCATATTCATCAAGCATTTTCAATAAATTAGTGACATTCAAGAAATATGCTTTTAAAAATGTTTAACAACAAATTGATGTGTGTACATTATCAATATTCAGTTATTGAAATATTGTGACAAAAGATATTGAAATTATAAAATATGTATGTATCTATTATTTTTTTAATAAGTGACTAAAAATTGTGATATAAAGAAATTGGCACTCACATGGACCCAAACAGTAATAAACATTTCCAATACACAGTTCACACATATTAAAACAAAAAATGCATACAATTTGTTAGCAGCACAGAAATTCCGAAACACATATGGGTTGTAATGTATGTGAAACCCAACAGGAAACTATTCTTGCTGCTCATTTTCATGCAAAAGCTATGTCCCCCACTAACAATACAGTTAACTCACTTCAAATAGAATTAGTCATATATTAAATTGTAATTTTTTATTACCAACACACAATGCAAGATTGTACTACCTGTTCCAGAAATATTAACAAATATCTAGCCACTTTTAATTTACGTCTATTATATTTGGTATAATTAACAAAAAAAACTGCTTTTATACATTGGTTTGTGTTTTTGTAAAAGACTCAATTAGTGTTTACTCATAGCATCAGCAGTCTGGCTTTAGTGCAGCAGTTGTAATTGTGTACACTGTCCTGAAGTCTCCGGTTCGATCTCCGGGTCGGGTAAAAGTGATGTTGGGTTTTTCTATCATGAAAAACAGTATCAACCCAGAATCCGGAATTGTGCCCCTTATGGTGATAGGCTTGGCCCCTATCACATCTTGGAATGGTAATAAGATCGGCGAAATGTGGGTGTAGCGATTATACATCTACCTACCTCTACGGGGATTACAGACGTGAGTGTGTATGTATGTATTAGAATATAGAAAAACATAAAAAGTTATCTCCAAAAAAAATTAAATGGTCAAAGGAAATTGTTATTAATTGCATTTCAGATAAACAATGAAAATAGTGCCAATGATCTTAGTGTTATTGTGTAGTACTGTCACTAATTGTCTATAAACATACATGCATTTTACAATAACAACCTCAATAAAGCAGTCCATAACTTTGTTATCTGATAATAATAAAGTGTGTAAGATGTAACTAAACAATTTTAATTGGATGACACATCACTTCTGTTAGTATAAAAAACTTGTTAATAGAATTAGTAGTTTAAACACAATTTACTTTAAAAGCCCATATCAATTGCTTTTTTTTTTTTTTTTTTTTTATCCTGGCACGGCAAAGTGACCGCACTGTACCTGATGGTAAGCGCAGTGCGGTCCAAATAGAGTACTGAGTAGCGAGAGACGATCTATCCCCGGCCTGCTTCTTCACACCACGCCATGGGCAAGAAGGTGAAGAAGGGGTCGAGGGTCTAGTGTCAGAGTACTAAGAAGGCCGTAAAATGGCCATTGTACCCCAACCCCAGACCCCCGACAAAAACCGGATGTACACTGGCTGATCCCGGAACGCGACACACTTGCGTGTGCCACTATGGCGGGTTTTTCGCCCTGTGTACGGTGGTCGCTATCCGGGCGGATATGAATATCCTACCACCAGCTATTATGGATGTTTCTGAATTATTTGATGTTTTAGTTAAACAAAAACATATCTAACCACCATACGAATGGAGGTTCATTTTAGTAAAAGTATAGCTCTAAACAAAAACTAAGAAATTATCAAAACTGTTGAAAATGGGGTATGTAAGTTCACTTCAGTATGAGCAACTATTTGAGATGGCGAATATTGCCCTAGTTAGGTATAATATTTCAAACATCTGGATTTTCATATTAAAATTCCTGATTGGCAAAATAATATAAAAGTTCGTTTTTTTATGTAAAATAAAGTCAAAAGTTTTTTGTAGTTGAAAGTATATATTTCTTGTATTTATTTCTAAAGATTGATGTATTTACATAACTTAATACTTTTACCTAATATTAAAATTTTTATGGAGGTAGGATCACCCCCCATCACATTATGGGACCATAACAAATTCTGCTAAAGTGGGTGTACTGGTTACACCTCTGCCTATCCCTTCAGGGATTGTTGGCGTGAGTGTATATGTATTAAAATTGTATTTGGTGAATGAAATCCTATAGCACAAGAAAACAAGAGTGAATTTTATGTAAATAAAAAATGTTTAGCACAAATACTTTGATATAAATATTAGGGATATGTATTATAATATTGTAGAGGTAAAATTTGTTAATATGAATAGTAAACTCTGGAACTACTAATAATGTTTTGATGATTCTTTCCAAAGAGCATTTTAATACTAAACTGAAAATTCTTTCAGTAATGATGGAGTGGGGAGAATTTTGTTTTTACAGGTTAGTTAGGTTAGTTTAGAGGGCACCATATTCTATTAATTGTGTCCTCACATAGCCTATAACCAGCAGAAAAACAAGACACTTTCAACAACACCTTATTTGTCAAATTATGATAAGTTGTTTAGAAGTTATATGGGGACAGATGAACATACATACACATACCGGTCAAAAACATAACCCTGCCTTTTGCTTCACCATAGTAGGGTAAAACACATAACAGTTATTTACATAGTCCTGGAGCCACACTAGGTCAAACCTGAATTCCTGGTATGGTAAGTGACTACTAGGATAATAGGAACAATTTTTTTCTTGAAACCTGTGTTATTTTCCATAACAATAAAATAGAGTTCTGAATATAAATTCAACTTTCATGTAGGCAGAGCCACAATTTCAATCCATTATCGTAATAAATAGATTAAAAGCAATGAAAATCATTGTTGATACGCAATATATTTTATGATAACATTAAATTTAAATGTCATGAATTCAATGTCACTATAACTTTAATGGAATCACTATTATACATTTTTGTAGTTAATTATTATATCTAAAAAGTACACCGACTTCAATGAAAAACAAATTATGCGCCTCTGTAAAATTTTAAGGTTTCCCTCAATTCATCAGATCCTGACTTGGTGCCAATGGGACCACCTGGGAAGTATACCTTTTTAAACAAAAAAAGAATTTCTCGAATCGGTCCAGGCGTCTTCGAGTAATCGGGTAACATACATAAAAAAAAGATTCCGACGAATTGTTAACCTTCTCCTTTTTTTGAAGTCGGTTAAAAATAAACAAACAATTTATTATCTTTTTCGGAAAAGGAGTTATGAAGTTTGATAATTAAGCCATTGATATAGCAATATCAATGAAGATATATTATATTAATTTGTGTAAATTCTTGTTCCAAAGTGATAAAGAGAACAAGTGAATAAATTATTATTATAAACAGAGCAAACAATAAACATTAATTATCATTATGAATACTGGATCTTGTGTACTATAACTTCTAAATTATAGTCTCAAGACCTGGGTCCATTATGACATCTATGTAAAATGTTCACTAATATGTTAATAAAGCTATTTTTATTTATTATAATTTTCTCTTTGGAAAGGTAAAGGATAAAGTCATGCAGCGTCATCTGTATATATAAAAGAAGAAACTGACCGACTAACATATCAATGCATAGCCTAAACAACTGGGATTAGAGACTTGAAATTTTGCCAGTAAATACCTTTTATGACGTAGGCATCCACTAAGAAAGGGTTTTTAGAAATACCGCCCCTAAGAGGGTAAAATTATATATTTTCCTCAAACATGACCTCCAAGCGGGCAGAGCCTCGAGCAATAGCCAGTCTACAATAATAAACAATAGTAGAGTAAAATGAAACAAGTTTTACCTACACCATATTCAAAAGAACACACACCTTTTTACATAAGATGAAATACCAATGTATTCTATTTATGTATTCAATTATTTACATTGCACATATGCATATTCAAATGTTTCCTGCTAATGTAAATAAAAAACCTATATAATGACAATGATTAATAATAATTAATATTATGCTGTTGCATGCACTGTGACATGATTTTTGTTTTTATTATTGGTATAATAAAGTGGCTATAGGAGCGCTGGCATTCTGCCAATAGATGTTAGGCATTGAGAATTAAGTCTGAATGAGCCATAGATGTAAATATGGGTTATTTGTTATAGTTTTATAACACAGTATTTTACTTTGTTGTATTGGGCTGCATACTTTATAAATTATATATATTTTGTTGTTGGCACCAGATACTCAGAACTTAAATTTGAATATACTCATCCAAGATAAGTACCTTAATATGTAAAATGTAAATAAAGTTGATGAACTCATCATTTGTCATAAAAAGTATGAAATAAATGAAGGCCATTTTTCCTTATTACCTGCTCTGAACAGAATTTAGTATGTATAATACACTAGTAATCAAAGAACAGAGTTAATCAAAAGTGAATGAATAAATCAACATTGTAGCAATAACCAAACGCAAATTTTAAGCATAAACCAGTACGAAGTATGTACAGAGAGCGTGCGGGCAGCATCTACGGGATATTTATAGACCGCCACTCAACCACCGACTACCGACTACAGACATGGCGCACGCAGCAGGAAGCTTTATTTATATAAAGTGTTCTTCTACTGCAGTCTTTTAACAGAGCGACTCGGTTATCATTCTACAAACTGTACACTACAAACGGAATATTATTACGTGCATGTGCTAGGCGGTGTCAATTTGTCAAATGGTCATAACATGCAATTCACACACAGTTTACCTCCGCCGACGTCCATCGCACTTTATTACGAATACGTCTCGCCGTGAGACGCGGACACCTCACAGTGGTTCCTCCACGCACGACAATATCAAAATACACATTTATTACTTCATAGCTAACTGGGTTTGAACACTTTGTAGTTTCAACAGGTGTCCGTGGTGAACTTCGTACGCACTAAACCTCACTTTAAAACTTAGCTCGGACGGTTAATTTGCAAACACACACGATCTACGTCACAAACCGTATATTAAAAACGTACCTCCAGCGTAAATGATCCTATTATAATAACTGTCTCTTCGCTCTCGAGTCTCGCTCGTCCGAGGAACTAGTTATCAAGGCCTTCTCGAGCGCTGCGTTCTGTTCCGCGAAACTACACAGGTTATGTACGTCGCGAACTGTCACTGTTTATTGCACGTAAAAAACACAACACGATCGACTTTCTCGCTTTTAAACTTGGATACAATTATTTCGTATGGATTACAATGAAATAAAGTTGCACTAACACCGAGTGAATGTTCAAAAATACTAATGATAAAACATAGCTGTGTGCATGAACACCCGACGTCACACAAGCAACGACTGACTCGCGATTGGTGACTACCGATCACGTGTGTATTCGCCGAGTGCCCGACACGGCGCATGCGCGCAGTGAATTCAAAACTTTTTCCGTAAGTGCGAGCGAGTTATTGATATACGTCCGATCTGTTCGCACATTGTGATGAATTTCCCGCCATTTAATATTATACTCGAACAATATGCATACCTATATCTTATTATTTTAAAAACACAAAAAAACATTTTATGGTTACCTACTCAAGTGACTGATAAATTAGATTATAAATAATTTTATAAACTGCATCTGTAGATTTATAAGGGACTATTTGAAAAATGTAAAAGTTTGTCTTCATATTTCAGAGTGTACAGTGGTATAGGTCACAGATAATAATAATTAACCTGGAACGGTAGAGATGATAAACACGGTAAAATAGAGCTGTACTGTAGCTTAATTTACGAGTACATCAATAAAAATATACATTTTTCTGAATGGACTAGATTACGCAAAGGTTTGGTACCTATTGTTGTGACTTGTGAGTCACCGGGGTTATAAAAGGTTTACGCCGCGCCACGGGGTCGGGAACACTAGAACGTGCGTGGGTGTTGCTTTCGGGTTCAGACTGAATATTTCAGCGGATTCGTATGAGTCATCGCCTTACGCACTGTGTAGATAACATTGAGCTATAACTGAATAATAGATAGTAAGATCTATGTAGTAGGTACTATCTACGGGATATTTGTCATTTTTGGGAAAACAAATGAGTTAGGAACCCGCATACTTCTCGAACATCCGGATCACTGGGAAACCAAACAACTGACAGTTCATAGCGGTACCTCTCATAGACATAGTAAATGGACTGAGTGCTCTCTATCCAGCTATTAAGTGAATACGAGTGGAAAAATGTGAAAGAGATAAGGCGAATGTGCGGCCAGCAGTTGTCATTTTCTAGAATTTTTATTGGTCTCCGTCAAAGACTTGCAGGAGCGAAAAGAAATAAGTATTGGCCGCACAGTCGCCTTGTCTCTTTTAACTAAGTGCTAAATTTTGTGATGATATTGCTCAATCCATTCTCTATGTCTATGGTACCACTATAGTACCAAGTATAGCAAGTAGATTAGGTTAATTTATTGTATTGTGTTTTGCTGGTAGTAGGATATTCATATCCACCCGTATAGCGATCACCGTACACAGGGTGTAAAACCCGCAATGGTGGCACACGCAAGTGTGTCGCGTTCCGGGGTCAGCCAGTGTACATCCGGTTTTTGTCGGGGGTCTAGAGTTGTTGTACGATGTTTAGCTGTTATGCGACCTTCTGATTACTCTATTATACACAAATTATCTATTAATTTTAATTTATGATCTATTAGATTATTTGGACACTAGACACTCGACCGCTTCTTCACCTTCTTGCCTGGTGTAGTGTGAAGAAGCACGTAGGCATGACTGTGTTGACTGTGTTGAGTGGCGGGGGATAGATTGTCTCTCGCTACTCGAGACTCTAATTGGACGGCACTGCACTTACCATCAGGTGCAGTGTGGTCACTTTGCCGTGCCAGCATAAAAAATCAACAATAATGTTGTACAGTATAGATAGGATGCCCATAGCTCTACCACTTAGCGCTCTACCATTCTACACATAACTAATAAACCCTAAAATTTTATAGGGACGCATAATGTGTTTTCTATTGAAGTCGGTGTACTTTTTGAGGCTATCGTAATTCATAAATTTGGTTAGTAAATAAATATTTTAATTATCGAATACAATGTACGCGTAATAAGTCAAAAGTTTTGAGGGTTTGATTTGAGGGTTGCCCTCAAATTTTCTGAGATCCCATCATCAGACCCTGACTTGGTGCCAATGGGATCACCTGGGAAGTATACCCATTTAAACAAAGAATGATTTTCTCGAATCGGTCCAGGCGTCTTCCAGTAAACGGAGAACATATATAAAAAAAGATTCCGACGAATTGAGAACCTCCTCCTTTTTTGAAGTCATATAGGGACGCATAATGTGTTTTCTATTGAAGTCGGTGTACTTTTTGAGGCTATCGTAATCCATAAATTTGGTTAGTAAATAAATATTTTAATTAACGAATACAATCTACAATATACGCGTAAATATATAGAAAAAAGCATGAATGATAAATGATAATGAGTGAGTGAGTCACAGAGTCACTTGTCAGTGTGGAACCGGCGCGTCGCGGTTGCCGCCATCGCTTGTTGCGTGTGGCGCCTGAGGGAGGACTTCGATAAATAAATTCACCCATTACTATACAACCCCTAACGTTACATAATTTACCACATAATAAAAACTACTGTAAAGTATTTTGGTTACTTCGTGCTTTTTTTAGCTTTACACTATATGAAAATGGGGATTTTCTTTTAATAACATTCTAGAGTTAGGGTACGATGATTGGCCGTGTTGCGGCCTTCTGAGTACTCTGACACTAGACACTCGGCCGCTTCTTCACCTTCTTGCCCATGGCGTAGTGCGAAGAAGCAGGTCGGCATGATTGTGTTGAGTAGCGAGGGATAGATTGTCTCTCGCTACTCGATACTCTAATAGGACCACACTGCGCTTACCGTTGTTGCAGTGTGGTCATTTTGCCGTGCCAGAATAAAAAAAACAGGACAGTAGGATTTTGTTTATGATTAAATTATTGGTAGTTCCCGATGATTTAATTGTTCTTTTTATTTTATTAATAAAGACCCAATACAATCAAATGTCAAATAAAATATACAGAGTTAATAAGTTCAATCTAGATTGCACTCCAAAATCTGTGTCCAAACCATGAGTATAAAAGATATGTATCTCGCTACTTGATACGTTAATTGGACGACATTGCGCTTACCGTCAGGTGCAGTGTGATCACTTTGCCGTGCCAGGATAAAAATGTACATGTGAAAAATACACTTTAAATAATACAATTAAACTGCCTACCTTATAAACAATAAAAGTTATGGAAACTTCAAAATTAGTACAACATTTTCCTTATACATTTTATAAACTTTGTCGAGCTATCAATGACGTCAATGTGTTCTGAATGTTTTTTTGCCAAATACTATACAACCATCTCATTCTAGTAACAGGATTATAGTATGAGGTATTGTTAACACAAACTCGGAGGACAAAAATTACGCATCCTGAGCTCGTATTAGACGTAATCAATGACATTCACGAGTGTCAACTTTTGAATATTTAATTTGTATTTATTTAATTCTATATTTTATTTTAAATGTATATTTTTTAGGTTAGTTTCAATGTCTGTTTATAACATAAGTTAAATAGATTTTTGGAAGCGATTTTTATACACAGAAAAAAAATCGTAATAATGTATATAATCGTTAATCTTCTAACTTTTGAGAATTTATATATCGCTTCATTTGAATTTATAAAACCAGCGAGATAAATGATTTTTGTATTCTAAGAAGCCAATTATACCCAAATAAAAAATCGCCTTAATGACAAGACTTACGAGGGTTTGTTTTGGTTAAACTGGCAATGATTATTTATTAAATCCTTACCGATAGCTTTAAATCTACCGAAGAGTGGATAGAACTGACGAATCGGAGGTCGTGAATTAGATCCAGTCCCTAAGGACCTCTGACTTAGTTAAGTGTGTTTGAAATGATTGCCTACTTTTAACGGAGAAGGAGACTTTTATGAGAAATCCTGTATACTTGAGAGCTCCGCAAAAAATTCTATGGAAGAATGGGTCTAGCAATTCGGTCTCATTAGTAGAGAAGGTATATGATGAAGGGTTGAGTGTTTTATTTAGTACAAATCTGATACCACTTTATATGGACTGTATTAGTATTTGAACACAACTAATAAAATAAATTGTGTGTTCAATCGGTCTTTAGTTAAGTGTGTTTAAGGGTAGGTGACCATACTTTTAGCGTTCGTTATTGGAATTTATTTTATATAAAACGGATTAATGAGACAAGCATTTTAATCTAGGGAACTTATGTGCGTTGATTTTGAAAACGTCAACACAACAGAGAATGGCAGACACCAGGGGCGTAGCTACCGCCGTTACAGTCGTATCAATGATACGGGGCTCCCGGGCTACAGAGGCCCTAAAAGTGTGAAAGCAAAAACTATTATCCACAATCTCACATAAACTCTTTACCCTTCATTTGAGCCCCCCATCTAACAAATCTTGATCCCGCCTAAGGCAAGCTACGCCACTGGCAAACACCAGTTCGACCTTACTGGTTTAATTGCTTAATATGGCCACAAATAAAATACGACACAAACGACAATAAACGTTCAATGCTTAATCATCAAGGAAATATGGGTGAAACATATGATAAAAGTAGAAAGTTTGATAGTCTATAAAGAAGTTAACAAGCAGCGATAGCCCAAATGGCATACACCTCTGACTTTTCTAAAAGTTACGTGTATATTAATTATCGCTTGATTTAACGGTGAAGGAAAACATCGTGGAAACCTGCATACCTGAGAATTCTCTTAAGAATTTCGAGTCTACCTACCAGTCTTTAGGCCAACGTGGTGGACTAAGGCCTGGCACCTCTCAATTGTACAAGAGGCGCGTGCCCAGCAGTGGGACAAGGTTTAATACAAGTATTATTATTATATAAATAAGTTTTATAGACCGATCCTATTTTATTGCTACTAGCTTGTTACCTGAGCGCAACTCGCGTAGTATGGAGGGTGCGAAGCGCGGGCGACGTGTTGTCGCGGTCCTTAGTCGCGGTGCTGGCGCCACACCCGCCGGCGGTACCGACGTCGCACCGGCGCCGCGTCGCCCCGGCATGTCCCGACGCCGCACGCCCGTCGCCTTGGAGGCGCTCGCCCGCGCGGCACCTGCCAACGAAGGCTCCCCTATCGCCTCCCTGTAATACCCTGCTTTCAATCAACCCAAATTACACAAATACAATTGCGCATAGTATCGCGCGTGTTCACATTTTCAAGGTTACTTTAACTGTTGTGTTATTGTTGATATGTAATAATGAAGCCACATGGTGCAATTCCATGTGGTAGGTGATGCTGGCTTATCAGACTTAGAACAAGTTTACATTTGTCCGTAGATTCGCATGCATGTTTTGAATCATGGGTACTGTAGGAGACTGAAACCTCATAGAAGCATTTTGTTTGTCCCGATTTTTCCGGGCAATTTCCAATTTTTGAGAGTTTTTCCCAAATGTGTGTCATTGCTGGGTGCGTATATTATAGGATTTGTCATTTTTCCCTAAAAACTTTTTCAGACATTAGGAATTATTAGGAACACTTAAAATAGGAATCGTCAATTTGTTCCATGCGTCCAAAAGTGATACGCTATAAGGGTTGCCAAACCACAGACATAGCTTTGGCCTTTTGACTTATAAGGGTTTTCCCGGAGATGAACGCAAAGTGGCGGTAACAGAGAAACCGAGCTCCGTAAATTTCATTAAAAATGAATTACTTATTTATTTTAATGTGAACTTTTGTATTGTAATTATACTATTCATAAAAATTATTACAGTGTGCTAAGAGCACAAAAACTTATGTTTTCAAACATTATAATATAATAAATAATAAAAACTTTTTATTGCAAATTCTTTTTTATACTCGTCAGCGAGGTATATATTTAATTTTTCTAAAAAAAGTTGGCATTCCTATTATCGCCTACCATAAGACAGAATTTATATATTTATTTATATAATGAAGAATACTTTATTAAAGAAATTACTAGATTTTGTGATTGAAGTGTACCCATTCTTAGTATATTGTAACATGATCCCTTAGAGTATGATCCACATAATGACGCGTATAACCAAAACTATTTATGAAACTTTTTTGACAAAAAGTTTTACCTACGAAGTACGATGTGGTATAGGAGCATTAAATTTAGTAAAACAAATTATGCGTCACTATAAAATTTGAGGGTTTCCCTTGATTTTTCTGAGATTCCAACTTCAGGTCCTGATTTGGTGCCAATGGGACCACCTGGGAAGTATACCCTTTGAAACAAAAAAAAAAATTCTCGAATCGGTCCAGGCGTCTTCGAGTAATCGGGTAACATACATAAAAAAAAAGATTCCGACGAATTGTTAACCTCCTCCTTTTTTGAAGTCGGTTAAATATAAATATGTAATGATTGATTACGAAGTATAAAAGGAAATATATCACGTCGGCGCGGCGGAAGCGTCCGCGTCGTGTTTGGAATTTACATAGGGAGTTCTGGTGGTAAGATATCCATATCCGCCCGGATATCGACTACCGTATACAGGGTGTAAAACCCGCCATAGTGGCATACGCAAGTGTTTTGCGTCCCGGGATCAGCCAGTGTACACCCGGTTTTTGTGCGCAGTCTAGAGTTCGGTACGATGTTTGGCCGTTATCCGACCCTCGACCGCTTCTTCACCTTCTTGCCCATGGCGTAGTGTGAGGAACCAGGCCAGTGTGATTATGATTGAGTAGTGGATAGATTGTCTCTCGCTCCTCGATTCTCTAATTGGACGGCACTGCGCTTACCATCAGGTGCAGTATGGTCACTTTACCGTGCCAGGACAAAAAACGATAAATAACTAAGTAAAACTGAAAAAACTACATTGTGG
Organism: Laothoe populi; assembly: GCA_905220505.1. Classification (NCBI taxonomy): domain Eukaryota; kingdom Metazoa; phylum Arthropoda; class Insecta; order Lepidoptera; family Sphingidae; genus Laothoe; species Laothoe populi. The sequence continues at coordinate 955,505 of HG992155.1, read as the reverse complement.
GACGGGAATGAGCTCGACAGACTAGGTTTAGGTTCGTTTGGTCACTCTAACCTTTTCTTCATAGGTATAGGCATCAGATTATTATTAAAAGATATGACAGTGTGCTAACTGTGTGCCTGTGAAACTCGGTTGAGTGTAGAAAACGTTTTGTTCTTATCAAACCATTGTTAACATGCGGGCTTAGCATTCGTAACACATCTATATATCTATGATTTTTACCACTTTAAAGTCAGGTATTCACGGTGCATTTTTGCTATTTATAACTATCAAGCAAATTTTCCGTGAGTAGCTTCATTTTGATGAGACGCCCAGCTTTTCTCTTACAAACACTTTCGATTGTGGTATATAATAGGGGTAGCAGGGATAAAATATGTATGTAAATGTTTTAATAACTGGGTCTTTTTTGTTAAATTATCTGAATTATTCGAAAAAATATTGGTCCTACAAAATGTATGGTTTGATCAAAGAGTCCCCTCCTTCCAACATGTATCGATAACAAGGTCATCAAAAATGATAACTACTCAGCTGATTTTTTTCTGGTTCTTAGTTCATATTTATATGATTGCCACATATTGCCATTACAGCCACATTGTCCTACAAATTGAGTGGTACATTATCCCGGAAATTTTGCTTGATAGTAATAAATAGCAAAAATGGACCATGGATCCCTGACTATTAGCACAGAGGATGATTCTATGAAGTTAAGCGATAGGATCAACAGATTTTTTTGGCTTTTTGGTAAATTTGTGTCATATTTTCCCTACAAATGTAATGAGAAGTAATTATTGTTTCCGTTCCACGGGATAGCGACTTACTTATTTAACGCGGACGGTGTCGCAAGCAAAAGCTAGTGAGTGCCATATAATTCGTCAACTTTAGGAAATACACCTGGTTCATTAAAACTCGTTCACGAAGTATAGTAAAATGTTTGAATAAAAATACAAAAACCCCGACCTAGGATTTTACGCAAGGCTGGAAAACCCAAAATATTTTGGTGGTGATCTTTACTTGATGTTAGATTATATTTTATAACAATAAAATATAATGTAAACAATAAAATATACTACATTATATTTTATTGTTGTAAAATATAATCTGACTGATTGTAGTTTTTATTTGACCCACCTTCGATACCTTATAACATTTAAGATATTTTTCAGAGATAATAATTATAATAATAATAGTTATGGGACCCTAGTCCCTAAGGGAGCAAATGATCGTTGATAAAAATCCAGTGACATCTTTCCACCCTTTAGCCGCTCAAATGATGTTGCGCCCTTGTCGCTTTTTCTAGCGCTGTATTATACACTGTCCCACTGCTGGGCATGGGCCTCCTCTACAAATGAAAGGGGTTAGGCCTTAGTCCACCACGTTGCACTGCAGTTGGCAGACTCCACATACCTCCAAGATTCTTATTAAGAATTATCAGGCATGCATGTTTCCTCACGATGTTTTCCTTCACCGTATATCAAGCGATAATTAACAATGAATACACCCATAACTTCGAAAAGTCAGAGGTGTATGCCATTTAGACTCTTGTCTCGGCAGTCCGCACCACTTCCAACTAGACTATTGAGAGATAATAGACTGTTTTTTCTTTTTAATTTATAAACGCAGCGGAGTTTTTTGGTCCTATATATTTTTTATGGTGTATTTTATGGTTATTTATATGCAAAATCGTAAATCGCAAAATCTGCGTGGTAATTTTTTACTGTGTTTAATGATATGTATTATAACTGAGTTGAGTAGGAATGAGTAATTAAATACATAAATCCAGAGAAGTAACTAATTAAGCTTACATAGTGTTAATAACATCGTTTTCCTTATATAACTTTCTAATTGTTAAACTAGTTGACGCACCGACTTCCCGTGCGAAGACAATTCAATGTTTATAAGTCATCTTAAGTATAAATGATATACTACGAATATTGTTCATGATACTTCTTAATACAAGAATTTAATATAATATGCCCACCATATATTATATTATATACGTTTGTATAAACTAAAGACGAAAAAAACAATTCCCGTCATTTTCTCTACTTACTATCCAAAAACCTAATCATAGGCTAGTTGACTGTTTGGGAAACCGTTTTATTTTATTCTTCAAGGTCTATATTATTAAAATTTTATCATTAATAAACGTAAAACATAAGTTTTCAAGATTTAATTTGCATTTTTATAAACCAACTTTATTCCCACCAAAACGCTACCAACTGTCATGGCCTCTCGTGTGACGTGACCATCCGCAAAACTAATAGAAGTTTGGCTCAGCGTTTAGTAGATGTTTCGAACTGTGACGTCATGCATGACTGATTTGTGTTTCATGTCACGTGACAAAATGCTTGAAATTGTTAAATAATATATACTAAATCATATATAAAAATAATTAAGAAATTGGTTAAATTTGCGATATTTTTAAAGTAAAATCTGTATATATAAAAGAAGAAACTGACTGACTGACTGACTGACTGATCGATCAACGCACAGCCTAAACGGCTGGGGTTAGAGACTTGAAATTTTGACAGTAGGTACCTTTTATCACGTAGGCATCCACTAAGGAAGGGTTTTTGGAAATACCACCCTAAGGGGGTAAAATAGGGGATGAAAGTTTGTATGAAAATCCGTCATTTTTAAGTTAAACGATTGAATATTGGTATTTTGTATTGTATACTTTTTCTCCCAAACATGACCTCCACGCGGGCGGAGCCGCGAGCAACAGCTAGTCTATCATAAAAAACAAAATTCTATCAGGTTTTCACTTACTGTCAACTACCCTATTCAGATGATATAATCGATAAATATTTGTATATTAATAAATATATGATAATAAATAAATGACTCGTACAAGCGTTCTCCAAAAATCTGTTTATTTATTAATGAAGACCTGGGTAATATTCATTCAATACTTTCCAAGACGCATTAAAGACATACAGATATTTGTTACTGCAACTGAGACTGCCTCGGTGGCGCAGTTGTAATTGCGTAAGCCAGGGCTTCCCAAACTGTGCGTCGCGAAGCCCTGGGGCGTCGCAGCATTGCCCCAGGGGCGTCGTGTGTCGATGCGACCGAGTCGAGTGAGCGCCGTCGAGCGCATGCCGAATTCTGACGTCACGAGTCGCGAGCTTTCTCTATCCTCCCCCCCGCCCCGTGTTTATGTCGTTGGATAAAGAACAAGTAAAATAGACATAGAGAAAGAAATGAGAGTGACAATTTCCAAACTGAAGCTACGTGTTGAGAAGATATGCTCAGAAAAGAAAGCACATCCTTCTCATTAGCAGCCAGCTTACAAGCCAAAGTTAAATAAATTTATATCTCTTAATTTTTTTTTAGTTTTGTTCTTATGTTCTAATAAAAATCTGTCCAAATAGTTCCTGACGAGGACGAGGGGGGGGGGGGGGTGGGGGGCGTTGTCAATAATGACAAACTCTCAAGGGCGCGGTCGCAGTACAAATAAGTTTGGGAAACCCTGGTTATAACTGCTGTGCTGAGGTCTCGGGTTCGATCCCCGGATCTGGTAAAGTGATATTCGGTTTTTTATCACGAAATGCTCAGTGTCAGCCTGGAATCTGGAATTGTGCCCGGTATGGCGATGTGCTCGCTCCCTATCACATTGTGGGATCGTAATAAGCTCGGCGAAATGTGGGTGCACTGGTTACAACTCTGGCTACCCCTGTACGTAGATTTATATATTTTACTTAACTTATTATTACTCTGAATAATATTGACAGTAATAATAAACTTAAAATAAATTATTTATAAAGAAATTGCCAGTGTATTGATGATGTATGTTATGTAAACAAACAAACATAAGTTTGCTCTTTTTAATGTACTGACTTGTCATAAGAGCTATTTACCTCATATTTGCCTACATGCTCAATAAACAATAAATTTAATTTCATTTACAAAGAACACTATTCTACAGCTAAGTAAGATTGCGATTTCATATTTTCCCGCCAAAGCTATATTGCGATGTTAGTTGTTGTTGTATTTAATATTAAGTAATAATTGAAACTCAAACCTTGCTTGCTCCACGACGAAGAACATCGAAACGGTTGTTATAGTTATTAATAACAATAATTCACAAACACCTTTCTATTGTCTAAAACCAAAAAGTTTATTCGTCATAAAGATGATAACGCAGTGTATCGCGCGAAAACAACATCAAAACTGAGGTTCGCTACAGCTTACATTTATATATAAGTACTATAATATACCTACAATCAAAGAGGTCGTGTTTTTAAAAAACTGGAATTTGAACTTATTCAATTCTGTCATATATTCGAATAAAATTCGAAACAAATTTAAATTTATATCATCAAACCAAAAACACTGAAACATTTTATTGTATTTTAAAAGAATTATTATTGTAAAATGCCGGAAAATCTGACGAAAATGCCTCGTAGTGTGTCTCCTGTCGCCCGCTCTGGCGCCGGGGATATTTCGGAGAGAGAACTGTCCAGGGAGAGATACACTCTGCAGACCACACCTCCAGCGTAAGTTTCTGAATTTGTTCAACAAAAATTTTATCAGTAGGTACAAGAAATGAAAAACTAGCGTTCTTAATTCTGTTAGCTATTATTTGATAAACAACATTTTTAAAATAGAGTTCTTTGTGAGATGAAAAATATTGCACCGTTTTTCTTCCAATAACGGAATACCGGAAGAGATTGAATTGGATTAGATAAATACCTTGAATTAAATGCCTGAATATTAATAATCTGCTAAAATGTTAAAAAGAGTAGACTTACAACTCACTCTTAAACTCAAACTTGTACATTGAATTACTAGTAAATGTTATTGAATATTTCGTTTCTTACTTGCTTAAAAAGGAAAGGCCTAACTTAATATTTTACCACAAATTGGTCGTAGCGCATAATGGGAATATTTAAAAAAATGCCTAGCAGAAGTGAGATAGCAAAAACACACGACCTCAACATATATGTGTTTCCACTATTCAGAGATGTATTGTTTATCGATACACTTTTAGAACGCAAAACAAAAGTTAAAGTTGATTTAAAACGGTATATTTTCTTATGTACCTGGATGAATGGATACATTACTTAATATATACATGAATCTGGTATTTTTTTAATATAATGCCCCAGCAAGGCTGTTACTTGTCGTTGGTTTTCCATAAAACCGTGGTAATACTACGATGGAACCAGCTGCAACGAAGCTCAACCAATCATTAAACAAATGTATATTAAATAAGATATTATGAAGTTTGATGTCCATTTAAAGAATACAAACAGAAAGTGAAGTTTAGCTTCACTTTCTCATTATTGTTGCTAGTATTTTTTCGACCACTTGGTGGGACTTAAAGCGAGTTTAATTTAATAGAAAGTAAGACCTAAAGGAAAGTAATAATCTAATATGTTATTTAAAGGATATCAATTTCCTAAATTACGCAGGTGTAGTGAACAGTTAAGAGAGCTGATTTCTGTCTTGTGTGGGACATTGAATTTTAGACTTGAAAAGTTTGAAATCCTTATTAATTCAACTTTCATTCGATAATAATTTTGCATTAGGTTAACTGGGTTTTAATGGCATTTACTGCATGAATTTGTTACCATCTCCGCAACCATACACATAATATAATGTTTTCATGATATAATCACTGTGGTTCGGTTACGATCCGAAAGAATTATAATAAATTGTTTTATTTCTCGTGCGCGGGGCCGCGTGCAAAAATTCTTGAATCGATTAGATTACTCGAAAACATCAATGCAGTTCTGCTCATCGGAATCTCCGATATCGTCGCGTCCAAATATTTTAGATATAGTCATGATTTATTTAAATACATGACTACTCAAAATCACCTAGCCTATCCTAGGTTATCTAGGATGGGGTGCCTTAAACTGTAACAATTCCAGCTTTGAAACACTTGAAAATAATGTAGTTTAACGTTTTTTTTATTTTACTGTAGTTTACAAAAATAATGTTAATTAGGTATCGCTTGTTTTAACGGTGAAGAAAAAATCGTGAGAAAACCTGGGAATTCCTATACGAATTACAAAAGGTATGTGAATTCTATTGACGGAATAATGTTTAATACAGGGCTGTGGTATTGTTAGTTTCTCGTACCATAATCTCGGAAGTTTTTTTATACTGTCACGGCAAAGTTACCACAGCGCAGTGCCGTCAAATTAGAGTATGGTACTACTCTAATTTGACGGCACTACGAGAGACAATCTATCCCCCGCTACTCAACACAACACGGCCTACTTCTTCACACTACGCCATGGGCAAGGAGATGAAGAAGCGGTCGAAGGTCTAGTGTCAGAGTACTCATAACGGCCAAACGTGCGAAGTTTGCGACTCTAGACCCCCGACAAAAATCGAATGCGTGCACACACTTGCGTGTGCCACTATGGCGGGTTTTACACCCTGTGTCCGGTGGTTGCTATCCGGGCGGATACGAATATCCTACCACCAGGCAAAGGTATAGAGTCCCGGACTTTGGGAAGTCTAGTCGTACTACACATATACACCCAATTAGTATAGAAACTCGCATTGATCCGATTTATGAATACATCCAATAGTCACTAGGAAATCCTGTGCCACTAGACATGAAACAAATATTTGTGGGTCACACTAACAATTGTCTCGATGTAGGAATCGTACTCGTGTCCTCTTGTTTCACAGGGTACTTACCCGCGACGCCATGAACGCTATTTACTGTCTAATAAACACACATGAATATTCAAAACATAAAAACTTATAACAATAATAATAGTTATTTATATAAAATTGCATAGTATTGGTTATCAGGCGCTCTGTTTTCACGGAAACATACATGGGTCAGTGAAGTGTGCAGTTTAAAAGGAAACTCGTATTCTCACGGATCAATTACACCATGATTCATATGCGTTGTAATACAACATTAGTTTAAGCGCGCGGTCTGTTGTGTACTCCGTCATACATTGGCGTCTTGGCGATCGTTTGTCTGTAGCGGCGAGGTACCTACTGCGGCGGCGAGTGACCTTTGGTTATACTATTCGTGACTAGATGGACATTCGCGGACGAACGTGTCCTTGTTAGCAGCTAATAACTTCATCTGCACTATATTACTGGAGTTTAATGTAGAGTTGCCAGCCTTGCATTTCAAACACTAGGATTTGAAGATGGACAAACCAGGACAATTCAGTATGAAAACAGGACGTGTCTTTATTTTAAAACAGCTCGAGCATTACGAACACTCGCGAACCGTGGGGCCGCCCCTAATGTAAGGATTGCAATAGTGGCGCGCGTCGAATCTTATCTGAGCCCTATAAAAACCCAGGACGCTTCTTAAAAACTATCCAGGACACCCCAGGACACTCTAAAAACCAGGTCATGTCCTGGGAAAACAGGACGGCTGGCATCTCTAGTGTAATGGCATTAAAAATTAAAATTTATAAATTCCTATGTTTCTTGATCGGGCAAAGGTTGTTTTTGAGATTGACAGCCTCCGTGGCGCAATAGGTGAGTAGCCGACTGTGAAACTAGACAAGGGTTCGGTTTCCGCAATGACTATGGTAACGACTGCGCGTAATGGTATAGTAGAACCGTACTCCCTTGTAGTTCATGATGCCAACGATACAGGATTTACCTAGTGTACGGTCACAATTTTGTATGTATTTATTAATTCGAAAAAGGAACATGAATTCCCTGTGGTTATATATGCTCAAATGATAGACTCTCCTATGACATCGAATGAAAATAAACCAACAAACCGATGCACTAGTTGCTCCTCTGACTACCCCTTTAAGTATATACGCCTGAGCTTATATTATGTCTCTTGAATAAGCAATCTATAGTAACGATTTTCACGCACACATACACAACTAACGCGTATTAAAGCGCATGAGTCCCACACGCAAGTCCAGCTGAATGGATTTGTTTTATTCAACAAAATCTTTAGACGACGCGGTATCTAAAGTGTACATAACCGAAGCGAATGACATAACCACAAATGTATGCATTTAATTTTTACGTCGGGGAAAAACAATTTGTATTTTAATGAAACAAGAATTTTGAAGATGTTGCTGCGCTTGACGTTATAGTGTTAGGTCGTAGCAGCATAACATAGAGCTGATTGAACGTTTACCAGAGTCATCTTAACTATTTTTACTAATGACTATTATAGCAGTTGCATAGTCCTTGCCTTTTGTCCTTGTCTCTATGAAAAATAAATTATTACTTTTTAAATAAAAATAAAACCGCCTTCAAAAAAAACCAGACATAACTAAAAAGCAAAAAATTATTGGTTACATTTACATCAATTAATTATATACAATTTAAATCAATTATTTTTGGAGTCGGTGCCGGTGTTGTTTTCTTCACTTTTAGATTCATATAAACCAAGAATGGATCTAGTTTATATTTTTTTGTATGCCTGGTTATTCTGTTTTTTCCATGCTTTGGCTGGCACCGACTCCATATATTCCGGGTACTTAGAGAGGTGAAGTTTTGGACTTTTTTAGAGGTCACGGGCCTTGAAAATGACCTTATTCCAATACTATAGCATCATTTCGAGAGGTGAAGTTTTGGACTTTTTTAGAGGTCACGGGCCTTGAAAATGATCTTATGCCAATACTATAACATCACGCGTGGGGCACTCCATTTTGAGAGGGCATTGCACGCGACTACCTAAGTCTAATGGATAAATTAAAATGTATTTTCATCATATTATGTTTAACACAGAAATTTACGTAGGACAGACTCCCCGACTTGTAGTTGGAAGATCTTAAACGCCTTACGAGATTTTATTCTATAATTTAGTTTTTCTTATCTGGATTAAGCAGAGGTCAATAACCCGGTAAGGTAATTAATGACAATCAATAAGTCCTATTAAATAACAAAATACTGAAACAAAAATGTATATACACAGACAATATTAAACATGACCAATTAAGAAAACCATTAGTGAACGATTTATTTCGTTTTATAATCGTAATACATGCTGTGAAGTTATTATTATACAATTATTTTATAAAATATTTATGTTATTATATTTTCTAATGTTCATTGTAGACTCCGTCAGTAATCCTTCATTAAATTAAAAAATCAGAACGGGCATGAATATTTTTCACAGCGAATTATTATATTGGTAATTTGAATACAATTATAGATTTGGATATTACCAATTATATTATTAAGTGTTTTATTAGTCTTGAAAGTATTTTAATTTTTATTCATTAACATAGGCATGTATAGAATTATATTTTTTTCATAAAGCGAATGAATGGCATTCCGCGTGGGGCGCATTCAATTGAATCACAAGATACTTTGCATTAAGTACAATGTCATTACTCATTTTACATCTTTAAGTTCGATATCTTATTTTTATAGTACACTAGATGTTGCCCGCGGCTCCGCCCGCGTGGAGGTTATTTTTGAAAGAAAAGTTATACAATCGATGGAGGCATCTTAAGCTATTACACCTTTCTGTATTTTGTCATCCAACGGGAACTGTACATTTTTCCGGGATAAAAAGTAGCCTATGTGCTATTCCAGACTGTAATCTAGGTCTGTGCCAAATTTCAACCAGATCCGTCCAGCCGTTGTAGCGTGATTGAGCAACAAACGCCCATCCAAACATTCGCATTTATAATATTAGTAGGATTAGTGGGATAGTAGGAAATAGGATTAAAACAACCAGCAATTGTGTATCAATCAGCAAACTATGCATCGCCAGGACCGCCACTGAATTGAGAATCCTATTGTAAGTTTACACGGTTCGATAGATTTTTATTGAGTTAACTGATCAATAAAAATGTGTTTCGCAGACGGATGCAACCAGTCCACCCAAAGAAACAGCTGTTCTCAGTGCCTGTGAACAAGTTTACGGCGAAGACATGCCGCCCGAGTCCACACCTGGCCAGGATTAGGAGCTGTCTAGAGGAGATCAGGGGCAGGAACACGACGCAGCCTGCCAAGATAGGACCCAAGGCAGTTTCACTGGAGGACTTGACGCCTACGAAGAGGAGCAAAACGGAGAGGTATATATCCATCCGATGATCCTGGGTCCTTTAGGCGTAGTGTGTAGTAGCTACACAGCAGGCCGGCATGATTGTGTTGAATAGCGAGGGATAGACTGTCTCTTGCTACTTGATACTCTATCTGGACGGCACTGCGCTTACCATCAGGTGCAGTGTGGTCACTATGTCGCGCCAGAATAAAAAAAAATGAAAAGGTATTTTTTAACAAAAACTGACATGAATGAGAAGATAACGGCTTGATGGTAAAGGAGTAATTGTCGCGCGTTGCCCATACAACCCCAACCAAAGCCTTGTGTTATAAACGAGGCCAAGCAAATGTTCTGTATCTTTCAAATCAAACAACATGTATAGCAATATTTATTTATTTATTCCTTATATTTTCATAATTATACAATGTCCCTCCATCTTTACAATCACAAGACACCCAGCACCTAATGCCATATCATTTTCCTTTTCGGAAAGCCAAAGAGCACAGCCATACAGCCTACAGTTTGATGACACTAACGAAATATCCTGTTTTCATAGAATTCTATTTTTAATGATTAAATCTATATAAATAAAACACAGAAATTGTTTCTACCTATGTCCGTTATAGACTTTGCAACCATTCTACCGATTTCAATGAAATTTGGTGTAGGTATTTGTGTGGTTGGGTCCAACTTAAAAGATAGGATAGTTTTAGAGCCGATAGGTGGCGCTGTAGTCAAGATCTAAATTTCTTAGATTTTCAACGAAAATTCGGTCCACAGAGAAGGCGGTTTATGGCAGGACAACGTCTGCCCGGGACCACTGGTATAAAATACACATGCTATGGATTATGAAACCTTACACAAGCTACATATATTAATAATATACGACGCATACACACGAAACCACTTTGTCAAAGCTTGTATTCTGGTATTAGATCTGAGAATCATCTCGGAATTAATTCTCGCCTGGGCTATCACGATCTAACTCTGCGTTGGTATTTCTGACATTGTTCATTTGGTTTGTAGGTCTGACAAAAATCTACCAGTGGTAAGATCACCTCCACACGGTGTGGCGGAGGAGCAGGCCGCAGCCAGGGTCGGCAGGTTCATGCTGGTGGCAGTGTGGAGACGGCGCCGGGACGAGGTCAGGTGTCTGCGCAAAACTCTCGAAACTCAGGTGCGTATAGTTCAAATTGTATTTCAGACTGTTTATTAAATAAATGGGTCACTAGGTGGCGCTTTAACATCTCACAATTTTATGATTTAATGGTATATTAAAATCTATCGGTTCTTCAGAGATGCTATACGATTCTAGTGATCTGAAAAGAAGCAAGGTAATAGTAATATTGTGTCGAGAAGCGAGGAGTAGTTGTCTCTCGCTACTTGATACTCTACCTGGACGGCACTGCGCTCCATCAGGCGCAGTGTGGTCACCTTGCCGTACCAGGATTAAAAGATGATAGAGATAATAGTATTTCGAATGACTTGTCTACAGCACGAATGGGCCATCTCTACTGGAGCCGTAACATATAGCGGCTACCTGATGCATTTCACACGATAAGAAGGATTTCCTTAGGGGTTCATATGACCTCCCCCTTATCCAATATGCCCTGTTTAGGATTGGCCAGTGATTGGCGATCCTAGGGTGTACACCAGTCTACACACTAGCTCCTTTTTCGGGCTCTGTTATAAATAATGCCTTCTGTTTACTTCTGTACTTAAATCATTGACAAAACTTGCCTCTAAGTTCAGTAAACTTGACAGAATATAGAACCTAAGCGTTTTAGAGGAAATCATTAAAATAACCATCTCCTACTCCTTATTTATATTTGACCCTCAGGTGTCATGCTCGGAGCGTCTGCGCATTCAGGTTTGCGCGCTGAAGTCTCTTTTGGACTCTGATAATGCGAAGGTCCGGCTAGCGATGCGAGAGCTAGAGAGACTGAAGCAGTTGCTGCGAGATAAGGACATTGAAAAGGCCATACTGGAACGGGTATGTTTCTGATGGGATGCTTCTCCCATACAAGAGTCGGTTAACGTCGGTGTATTTAGATTTGAAGGATATTAAAGCTTTTTTTGTCTCTGTGTGGGAATCGAACCCACGGCCTGACGTTTCACAGCTGGCAACTCGCCAACTGCGTGACGGAGGCTGTCATATACCAAATTATAAAACAGATGGAAAAAATCCAAAACGCATTAATAAAATTAATTGTGTTCAGGAGAAGCGCGCACTGGAAGATGATGTATGCGCCGCAGAGGATCGAGCTTCGGAAATGAGTATCGGTAGGTAAATTTACTTGTTTCCTTATACCTCACCATTCTTATGGGCATAGCTAATGCATGAGTGGGAATTGTCCTCCCTAGAGATCTCATTCCCTCTACAAATCGCAGCCTCTAGTACTACTAGAAGACTTTCTACTATACGTGGTTAAAGAAGTACCACAGCAGGCAGGCATGATTGTGTAGAGTAGCGGGGATACATTGTCTCTCGCTATTTGATACTCTAACTGGATGGCACTGCACTTACCATCAGGTGCAGTGTGGTCACTTTGCCGTGCCAGAAAAAAAAGTACCATTTATTCGAAAAAAGCTGTAATGGAGAAGACTACATGTTATTAATCGTTTTGTCTTTTTGGTCAGTTATGTCTTATGCCCATGAACACGGATAATATCCGAAGGATTTTGTGCTTTGCCTATCTTAAATCAAAGTTTATCAAAAGTCGAAAACTGTTTGCAATGCGGGCTTATCTTATCAATATTCGGCGTACGTCTACGTCAGGTTGGCGTAACGCGCGTAACGAGTTGGAGAACGTCCGCGCGTCAGCCGCGCGCTCCGAGAATGCGCTAACGCACGACCGCGCCGCGCTAGTCGAGGCACGCGCGCAGAGAGACCACGCCTACCACCGGGTACCACTCAATATACTATTTACTAAGTTTTTTCATAGCAGAGGCCGGTCAACGAGCACTTGGTGATGAATTGATCTTCACGGTCCATAAACAGCAATACCAGAAGAATTAAGGTTGTCGGCTTTAAAGGAAAGAAATGGATGTTGGAAAAGGATTAAAGTTTTCACAAATCTCACTCCCCATTGATTTGCTGTGAGACAGTCGTAATTCTTCGATTTTTTTATGTGTGTTCCCCGATTACTCGAAAACGTCTGGACCGATTCGAGAATTTTTTTTTTGCTTAAAGGTTATACTTCCCAGGTGGTCATTAGCACCAAGTCAGGATCTAATGATGGGATCGCAGAAAAATCAAAGGCAACCCTCAAATTTTATAGGGATGCACAATTTGTTTCTTTTGAGGTCGGTGTATTTTTTATGAATTTAACGGTAGGCAGCGGCTTTTCTGTGCCCTGTCATTGCAGAAGTCTATGGGCGGCGGTGACTACTTAACATCAAAGGTGGCATCAGGTGGCCCGTCTGCTCGTCTGCCTATCCAGGCAGTAAAAAAAAACTTTTTTATAATTTATCCTTATTAACTACTGTACAGTATTGCTATCTCATATGATCCCCCAGCTGTCGATGATGGAGGAAGAGGTCCGTCAGCAGGAGGAGGCGCTGTCTGCAGCGGCGCGTGACGTCACCACGCTGCGGCGAGAAGCGGACGAGCACCGGCGCGCGCTCCATGCCACGAGTCTCATGCTGCACACCGAGAAGGAGTAAGTCACCTTTTTTTTATCCTGGCCAGATAGAGTATCAAGTAGCGAGAGACAATCTATCCGTCGCTACTCAACACAATCGTGCCGGCCTACTGTGTAGCTTTACACTACGCCATGGGGCAACGAGGGAAGAAGCGGTTGAGATTCTAGTGTCAGAGTGCTCAGAAGGCCGCATGACGGACAAATATTGTAACCCAACTCTATACCCCGACAAAAATCACACTGTCACACACTGTGTACACTGTGTGATCCCGGAACCCGACACACTTGCGTGTGCCACTATGCACGTAACACCCTGTGTGCAGTAGTCGCTATCCGGGCGGATCTGAATATTCTACCTCCAGCAATATCTAAAGTGATGACTAAATAAAGTTTATTTTCCTTCTCGTGTGTGGTGTGGTGTAGAGGTCGGTCGCGTTTGTCTCGCGAATGCTCGTCGCTGCAGACGCAGGTGTCAGCACGCGTGGCGGAACGGGATGCGCTGCAGACCCTCGGGGACCAGCTCCGGGCCGAGGTTGCGGGGCTCCGGGCACAGCTCACGCTCACCAGGGAGCAGCTCGACTGGTGGCCGAGGCCCCTCACCAGGTACCCAATACTTGTATATTAAACCAATACTGCACCGCTGAACTGACTACGGACAGTAGTGTAGTAGCCGGTGTTTTGTACATTATTCTATATGCAACCGAATATAATACGCGAAAGAAACTCTTTTGCGATTAATTCATAAAAAAATAGGACACCGACTTCAATAAAAAACAAATCATGCGTCCCTATAAAGGGTTGCCCTCGATTTTTTGAGATCCCAGCATCAGATCCTGAATTGGTGCCAATAGGACCACCTGGGATGTATACCCTTAACAAAAAAAATATGTCTCGAATCGGTCTAATCGGTAATAAAAAAAAGATTCCGACGAATTGAGAACCTCCTCCTTGAAGACGGTTAAAACATGAGGTCACAATACTTATTTTAAATATTGGTATGAGCAAATACTCACAAGAGCGAAAATGATTGCGTTTTGGGAACATATTGCTATCTCCCTTGCACAGTAATGGGGATTCTGAGAATCGTGACGTCACGGGATATATCATGCATCCTTTTACTGTCATTTGACAACTACCCCTCCTAGCAGATAGGAATGGCATCTAATTTACTTATTTTTGCTCGGATTCATAAATTTTTTCGATAATAGTTTTAGGTAATGTAAATTGTTGATTAAATTAATTAAAAAAATCGAGTCAACTACCCTATAGACACCGTGCATACTGGGTTGGAAAGGTGAGCCCGGATAAACTTAGAGAAGGTAAATTCAATTCTCTATGAGAAGAAAAAAACATTAAAGGATTCTTTTGTTTTGAATCTAATGGTTTTAGACTCGACTGTTACATGTTACTGTGTTACGAACGCTATGCTGAGGCCTCAGATTCGATTGCCAGGTCGGGTAAAGGGATATTGGGGTTTTCTATTTAGAAATACTCGGTATCAGCCCGGAGTCTGGAATTGTGCCCGGTATGGCGATTGGCTCGCCCCCTATCACATATGGGACCGCAATAAATTCGGCGAAAAGTAGGGTGTACTGGTTACACCTTCGGTAATGACAGGCGTGAGTGTATATGTATGCATATGTCTAATAGCTTTTTAATTAGAATTATCATCATTGTTATGAACGATAATAAATTTTGCTAATCGTAGATACATTAGTTGTACCTCTATCCCACTTAATCCTGGCATGGCAAAGTGGCCACACTGCACCTGATGGTTAGCGCAGTGCCGTCCAGTTAGAGTATCGAGTAGCGAGAGATAATCAATCCCCCGCTACTCAACATAATCATGCCGGCCTGCACACTATCATGCCGGGCGGTCTTTGAGGTTATCAGCGTGAGCTCATATTAGATGTTCCTTCAGGATGCTGGGCATGGCGAGATCCTGGCTCCGACATCCCATATCGATGCCGGAAGCCATCTTGTGGACGTTGATTCCGGCCCGGCGAGGATGTTGACAATAGAACCACTGGGACAAACATTAATACAAGACTTGACCATCGTGATCATTTTATTAGCGTAGATGTGTTTCTGAAAATGAGGCTTATATTGTAACATTAGTAATATAAAAGGGGTGAATAGAACTCAAAAGGATAAATGAATTATAATTGGACCCTGTTAAAAGAAAATATTCAACTGACGTTTTCATACTTTTTACTAAATGCAGTTTAAAGTTTGACAGCTAATTTTAAAATAGTACTATTCAGTAACTAATTGAAAATTAGTTGGCTAATAAAACATGACAAGTTTTTTCAGGTAAATGTTGTCAAACTGCCTGAATCTTTTGTGTACGTATGAAACTTGATTAGGAGATTATGGCTATGTATTTAACTCGATTTCATAAAAAATATGGTTGGATCTTTTCTGCTTAACAGGCTCTAATTGTCTTATATAAATGGAGAGTCGCTTAGACTATTTGAAGGCGTTTTATGAGAGTTATTCAAATCAGAACGGACTTATGGATTAATACATGTTCTTAAAGATAAATAGCTATCAGTGCTATTTATCTTATGTCTAAAGTTAAGATTTTGGTTTCTTTTCACCCGTTAAGTTTAATATCAAAACAAACAAATGAATTTACGACTTTTGGTAGGTAGGTATATTTGGTAAGTATGTTTGCTTTATATTATGATATATCTTGTTGCTATGTATTTGTGTGATTAAGTTTTAGGTTTTTTAAGGAATTGTTATTAACATAATTGTTTCTATTTATACTGTTATATTTAATATTAGCAATAAACTTTATTTGTAAAAGCGTGTTTCATTTGAAGGCGATAACACCTACGTGGTATTTAATCTACCTGAGGACGCTTGTAATTCGATTATGTATATTTTGCGTGTCCGTATGAACTGAGGAGCCACTCCTGATTTTTAAAGGAGTCTCATACCATTATTTAGTAGCAAATCAGGTGATATTGTAGGCGAAATTCTGGAATTTGTAGTAAAATATATCAAAAGTTATAGCAATGTAAAAGTGGCTCCTCAAACTAAATGTTTAGATTGAGGAGCCACCTTGTATCTCGAAAAGTAGTAGACGTACATTTATGAAATTTTTGTATGATTTAGCAGTCATTGTGTATAGTATTTACTAAAAATATGGGTCCAGTACAATTACAATAGGCAATGGTATGGCTCCGCAATTGCTAAATATATAAGAACATGAGTTTCTGTAAAAGTGATCGGTCAATCGGCATATTTGACTTAATGATAATTTAGTAGTAAGTGTGTTCTAATTTGTAGCATAGGAATTAAATATAAAAACTGAGCGAATTTGGAAAATCAACGTATTTTATTTGGCTCCTCAATCCAGACGTTTTGCAAATAAATAATTGACTGTACGTACCTCAGATCACAACGGATTCGTAAGCTAGATACACCAATATTTAGTAGAAATTTCGTGTCCGTATGGACTGAGGAGCCACTCCTGATTTTTAAAGGAGTTTCATACCATTATTTAGTAGCAAATCAGGTGATTTTGTAGGCGAAATTCTGGAATTTGTAGTAAAATATATCAAAAGTTATAGCAATGTAAAAGTGGCTCCTCAAACTAAATGTTTAGACTGAGGAGCCACCTTGTATCTCGAAAAGTAGTAGACGTACATTTATGAAATTTTTGTATGATTTAGTAGTCATTGTGTATAGTATTTACTAAAAATATGGGTCCAGTACAATTACAATAGGCAATGGTATGGCTCCGCAATTGCTAAATATATAAGAAAATGAGTTTCTGTAAAAGTGATCGGTCAATCGGCATATTTGACTTAATGATAATTTAGTAGTAAGTGTGTTCTAATTTGTAGCATAGGAATTAAATATAAACACTGAGCGAATTTGGAAAATCAACGTATTTTATTTGGCTCCTCAATCCAGACGTTTTGCAAATAAATAATTGACTGTACCTAACTCAGATCACAACGGATTCGTAAGCTAGATACACCAATATTTAGTAGAAATTTCTACTAAATAAGTACATACATTTCAGCGCTCTACATATTCGGAAACGGAGACAGTAAATACTTTCGTAATTTTTTGTAAAATTCACCATTAAGGGTGTCCATGTTACCTATGAGTTAAACCAGGATAACTAGTAGTTGAATATTATTTTTGAAAAGAATAAGACCGACAACATGAAAAAAGTATATAATGTGTATTTTTTATGTTTTAATTAAGTAGTTAATTTCGGCGTAATTTAAAGAATGAATGAGTATTGGTTGGTCGGTGCTGGTATTGGTTGAAAACGGGGATTTGTTGTAGGAGAACTAGGACACCTGAGTTTTGTTGACTTTAAACCAAACGCAATTTCTGATACCCCATGTTAAAATGAGATCCAAGGTCATGTTGAGCTCAATGACAAGATCCTCGCATCTACTCTCAGTATCCAACCGGCAACCAGGAGACTTGCAGCAATAACGCTCATGAACCGCAAATGCACAGAGCCTTGTGGTACTCCAGCATTTACTGACATGAGCTACGAAGCGTGTCCATCAACGAGGACACGTATACTTCGCTCATGGAGAAACCTGGAAATCCACTTGCGCATGTTGTCGGGCAGACCGTATTCTCGCTTAGCTTGGAGAGAAGGCCACGATGCCAGACCCTATGAAACGCCTTGGGTATGTCGAGACTCACAGCCAGAGCCTTGCCATGCCTGTCAATCGCCTCGCCTCAGTGATGTAATACAAACGCTTCACATGGATTTTAAAACTGCTTTCATTTTGTGTACTAAAAGAATAAATTTATATAAGAGTTCCCGAAGGTGTTGTTCATAAAAATAATTATGTCTGTAAATTAAATAAAGCCTTATATGGGTTAAAACAGCTAGATATTGGTTCGAGATATTTGAGCAGTCTCTTATAGAAAGAAAAGGGGTTTCAAAACTTATTAGTGGATCGGTATGTATATGTTTTAGATAATATTGATATTGGTAAAAATATTTATGTGCTGCTATATGTAGATGATTTGGTTTTAGTATGTTTTATTTTAATATATTCATAAAATGAATTCATTTAAAAGTTATCTTATGAGTACAATGCATGATTTAAATGAAATAAATTTATTTATTAGTATTAAAATAACTAGATATTATGATAAAATCACATTAGACCAAAGTGTTTACATTAACACAATATTGGATAATGTAGTATGTCCAATTGCAACCCTATAAGTACTCCCTTAGAAAATAAACTTGATTATGAAGCTTCAAATATAAATAGTGAGTATAATGCTTCTTGTCGCAATCTTATTGGGTGTTTAATGTACGTAATGTTATGTACTCGACCAGATTTGAGTACATGTATTAATATATTGACCATCTGGTCATCGTTTATTGTGGGCTAACACAGATTTGCGATGGACCAACAATCAGTGGGCTCATGTTCTGTTTTCGAATGAGTCTCGATTCGGATTTCATCTCGATTCAAAGAGAGTGCGTGTTTGGTGAGTTCCTAGTCGCCAGAGTTGACTCCAGAATCCTCAGGTAGTTCATCCTTATCAAGGCGGAACAATAATGGTTTGGGCCGGAATTCGCCTAGGTGGAAGAACAGATCTCGTTTGGATACGAGGCAATTTAAATGCGGAGAAATACCGTGACGAGATTGTGCAATCTATGGTCATCCCTCATCGACAGCAACTCGGCCAAACTTTCATGTTCATGCATAATAATGCACGTGCCCACACAGCAAGACTGGTGATGAGTGTGTTTTTTTTTGGTTCCAGCACTATGTTAGTTGTAATAAATTTTTATTTTGTCACTAACAAGCCCTTTATTAAATTGCAAAATTAAAATGAATATAAAATTACGATTCTATTGATGTATAACATCTAAGACAAAAAAAAATTGAATTTAAAATAAACACTATTTTTCCCTTGTTTTGTAGATGCAAAAATTTATCTAGTGGTAATTGTACTGGTCACATAGTCTTGATGATTAAGTCAATAGAACATAGAAGAGTGTATTATTTAAAAATGTCTATATTCCTTTATTTATTATACATATTTTGTCGTGCTAGACCACAGACGTAGCCTTTCCTTGTTACATTCCCATACTTGAAATACAAGTGATAGTAATTCACATCTCTTATTTTATTTCTCTCGTATAACCTGATTTCCTATAAAACATTTAATAACAACAGGAGTAAAAATAAATCGAAAGTTCATGTCACGGCTGGTCGATGAATCATTCATGATCGGCCATACTACAGCATTATGCTCTACGTTCGCAACATTCAAAAAAGAAAAGGTCGATCGCAGCTGTCACTTTAGTCTGCCTAATTCAAAATCAGAGTATAGTTGAATTTATCAACCTCTTTCATTCAACGTCGTTGATTCAACAACAAACGCGAACAAAACGGGCGCACAGTTAAACTAGTTGAATTTATCAACCTGTTTCATTCAACGTCGTTGAATCAACAACAGACGCTAAAAAATGGGAAATTAACGTATAGATCTGTGAACGTTTCTACAAACCAGTTAAAAACGTCAACTGGTCTTTCAACTAGTTGACCGTTTATAGGAAACGGTTTCATTTCGTTAACGCAAAAAAAATATACTTAATAAATTCAATACTACAAATCCAACAAATAATACTACAGTACTTCATATATTTTTTTAAACTAATATTCAACTACTAGTTATCCTGGTTTAACTCATAGGTAACATGGTCACCCTTAATGGTGAATTTTACAAAAAATTACGAAAGTATTTACTGTCTCCGTTTCCGAATATGTAGAGCGCTGAAATGTATGTACTTATTTAGTAAAAATTTCTACTAAATATTGGTGTAACTAGCTTAGGAATCCGTTGTGATCTGAGGTACGTACAGTCGATTATTTATTTGCAAAACGTCTGGATTGAGGAGCCAAATAAAATACGTTGATTTTCCAAATTCGCTCAGTGTTTATATTTAATTCCTATGCTACAAATTAGAACACACTTACTACTAAATTATCATTAAGTCAAATATGCCGATTGACCGATCACTTTTACAGAAACTCATTTTCTTATATATTTAGCAATTGCGGAGCCATACCATTGCCTATTGTAATTGTACTGGACCCATATTTTTAGTAAATACTATACACAATGACTACTAAATCATACAAAAATTTCATAAATGTACGTCTACTACTTTTCGAGATACAAGGTGGCTCCTCAGTCTAAACATTTAGTTTGAGGAGCCACTTTTACATTGCTATAACTTTTGATATATTTTACTACAAATTCCAGAATTTCGCCTACAAAATCACCTGATTTGCTACTAAATAATGGTATGAAACTCCTTTAAAAATCAGGAGTGGCTCCTCAGTTCATACGGACACGAAATTTCTACTAAATAAGTACATACATTTCAGCGCTCTACATATTCGGAATCCGAGAGAAAAAATAATTTTTGATATTCTTCGTGAATCTGCCATTAAGGGTGACAATGTTACAAATAAGTGAAACCAGGATAACTAGTTGAAAATTATTTAAAAAAAATAAAAGAATACTGTAGTATTGTTTGTTGGATTTGTAGTATTGAATTTATTAAGTATCTTTTTTTGCGTTAACTGAAATCGTTTCCTATAAACGGTCAACTAGTTGAAAGACCAGTTGACGTTTTTAACTGGTTTGCAGAAACGTTCACAGATCTATACGTTAATTTCCCGTTTTTTAGCATCTGTCGTTGATTCAACAACGTTGAATGAAAGAGGTTGATAAATTCAACTATACTGATTTTTAATTAGGTAGACTTAAGTGACAGCTGCGATCGACCTTTTCTTTTTTTAATGTTGCAAACGTAGAGCATAATGCTGTAGTATGGCCGATTATGAAGGATTCATCGACCTGCCGTGACATGAACTTTCGATTTTTTTTCCTCCTGGTGTTATTAAATGTTTTATAGGAAATCAGGTTATAGGAGAGAAATAAAATAAGAGATGTGAATTACTATCACTTTTGAACTACTATTCACGTCTGTTGTCTATCACGACAAAATATGTATAATAAATAAATAAAGGAATATAGACATTTTTAAATAATACACTCTTCTATATTCTATTGAAGTCATCAAGACTATGTGACCAGTACAATTACAACTAGATTAATTTTTGAATATACACTGCTCAACAAGGGAAAAATAGTGTTTATTTTAAATTCAATATTTTTAGTGTTTATTTTAAATTCAATATTTTTTGTGTTAGATGTTATACATCAATAGATGCGTAATTTAATATTCATTTTAATTTTGCAATTCAATAAAGGGCTTGTTAGTGACAAAATAAAAATTTATTACAAAAAACTAACATAGTGCTCGAACCAAAAAAACAAGTTTATCTAAATAAAAAAAACTAAAGCATAAGTAAAAAAATATTAAAAAGAATATTCCTAGCAAATTTTTAATAATCTGTAGGACCTTCTAAGGCATCAGCGACGGCTCTACATCGGTGTGGCATACTGAGAATGAGGTTATCAACTGTCGCCTATGGAATAAGGCTCCATACTCTGGAAAGGAGTGAAAAAAGTTCTTCTTCCGTGTTCAAATTTTGTATTACATCACAGAGGCGAGGCGATTGACAGACATGGCGAGGCTCTGGCTGTGAGTCTCGACATAGCCAAGGCATTTGATAGGGTCTGGCATCGTGGCCTTCTCTCCAAGCTAAGCGAATACGGTCTGCGCGACATCATGCGCAAGTGGATTTCCAGGTTTCTCCATGAGCGAAGTATACGTGTCCTCGTTGATAGACACGCTTCGTAGCTCATGTCAGTAAATGCTGGAGTACCACAAGGCTCTGTGCTTTTGCGGTTCATGGGCGTTATTCTCGTGGTTATCGGATGGATACTGAGAATAGACGCGAGGATCTTGTCATTGAGCTCAACATGACCTTGGATCTCATTTCAACATGGGGTATCAGAAACCGCGTTGAGTTTAATGTCAACAAAACTCAGGTGTGCTAGTTCTCCTGCAACAAATCCCCGTTTTCAACCATTACCAGCACCGACCAACCAATACTCATTCATTCTTTAACTTATGCCGAAATTAACTACTTAATTAAAACATAAAACATACACATTAAATACTATTTTCATGTTGTCGGTCTTATTCTTTTCAAAAATAATATTCAACTACTAGTTATCCTGGTTTTACTCATAGGTAACATGATCACCCTTAATGGTGAATTTTACAAAAAATTACGAAAGTATTAACTGTCTCCCTTCCCGAATATGTAGAGCGCTGAAATGTATGTACTTATTTAGTAGAAATTTCTACTAAATATTGGTGTATCTAGCTTACGAATCCGTTGTGATCTGAGGTACGTACAGTCAATTATTTATTTGCAAAACGTCTGGATTGAGGAGCCAAATAAAATACGTTGATTTTCCAAATTCGCTCAGTTTTTATATTTAATTCCTATGCTACAAATTAGAACACACTTACTACTAAATTATCATTAAGTCAAATATGCCGATTGACCGATCACTTTTACAGAAACTCATGTTCTTATATATTTAGCAATTGCGGAGCCATACCATTGCCTATTGTAATTGTACTGGACCCATAATTTTAGTAAATACTATACACAATGACTACTAAATCATACAAAAATTTCATAAATGTACGTCTACTACTTTTCGAGATACAAGGTGGCTCCTCAATCTAAACATTTAGTTTGAGGAGCCACTTTTACATTGCTATAACTTTTGATATATTTTACTACAAATTCCAGAATTTCGCCTACAATATCACCTGATTTGCTACTAAATAATGGTATGAGACTCTTTAAAAATCAGGAGTGGCTCCTCAGTTCATACGGACACGTTTGGTAGCGATCGCATCAACAGATTATTTTTAACCGACTTCAAAAAAGGAGGAGGTTAACAATTCGTCGGGATCTTTTTTTTAATGTATGTTACCCGATTACTCGGAGACGCCTGGACCGATTCGAGTAATTTTTTGTTTAAAAGGGTATACTTCCCAGGTGGTCCCATTGGCACCAAGTCAGGATCTGATGATGGGATCTCAGAAAAATCAAGGAAAAACAAATTTTATAGTGACGCATAATTTGTTTTTTATTGAAGTTGGTTTACTTTTTAGAATTAAAAAACTTTTACTTATTACTTTATTAGTGCTACCTGTACGAAGCCCGGGTGACAAATAATTGCCAGTGCCATTCTAGTATAAATACTCTCGACTAAATTCATGTCTACTCACAATTACATATAAGCAAGCTGAGCGATCCCCTTTTCTCTTCTCTCCTCTCACCTCTCCTTTCCTCTCCTCTGCTCACCTCTCTATACTCTCTACATTCTTTGCCGCCGCTCCTCTCCACCATTCATTGTCTTATAGTTCGCATTATGTGTCAAAGAAACAAACTTTGAAATTGTTTGAAATAATTTAGAAAAAAGGTTTGTAAACTCTACGAACCTCCAATCAGCCAGTGTGATGCATTAAGGCCATTAAGGCTAATCTAAAAAAAATTAATAATTAATTGTTTCATATACTTAATTTATATTTATATATAAACAAAAACAAAATAAATACGATAAGATTGTATGACCACGCGTATTATCTCCTAATTATTTATCGAAACGCAAATAAGGTCAATATGCAATATCAAAGAGACATTTAATAATATCTGTTAAACCACCACCATAATCAGCCTCGACCCTCATTGCCTCTTCCCCTCGACCTTCTGTTAAAAATATGCGTACCATGAATGCTAATAAACGATCACATGGGTCACCTGGTGATAAAGTTATGACCGATGATATTCACTATTAAACAAAGCGAACCCATCCAAAAGTCGCACACAGTCCTGATTCAATGTTAAGTTAACATGTATCATGGGTAATGGGACCTATGAAGGACTTTCAGTCGCAGAACAAAGACCCAAAGCAAATATCGATGATCCCCACGTAAACTATCGAAATTGAAAAAAATACATTTTCGTTTTATTTCACTAAGAGAGATAGAGATTTATTATTCTATATAATAATATTGTACCAATTTTTATACAGTTGAACAGAATTGATAGTGCATAAAGTAAACGTACTAAAACATTGAAAGTGGCAACTTCGATGTTATTAATAAAAAAAATAATGATAGTTTACGTGGGGACCGTCGATATCTAAATCATCGTAGCTTACCGAACTTTGAGGATAGAAATGAGGATAGGAAGAAACGGTTACCGTACCATATTTTGATCAGTATCCGTGGAAGCACTGTTGATATTTAAACAATGAATTGTTTGATCTTATCCCATCAACTCCCTTCCATACCAGAACCACGCGTACTGGATTGCAGAGCCACAGCTTCGTGGTATCTACTACCCCGGCCCGAACCAAGAGGTTCGCAAACTCGTATTTTTGCCGCACCATCAAGCTGTGGAACAGTTTGCTAGCTACCGTGTTCCATCCTTCCTATGATCCTAGGTCCTTTAGACGTAGTGTGAAGAAGCTACACAGCAGGCCGGCATGATTGTGTTGAGTAGCGAGGGATAGATTGTCTCTCGTTACTTGATACTATAACTGGACGGCAGTCGGCACTGCACTTACCATCAGGTGCAGTGTGGTCACTTTGCCGTGCCAGGATAAAAAAATCGATGAGCATAGCTCAATTTCGTAGATTGGCTGATTTTATACTACTGTTCACAAGTCCCAGCTTTAGAATCGGGTATAGAGCAAACTTTGCCAGCAAACCCTGTCACTACGCTTGGGTTCCTCGGTTAAGTAGTGACTTAAGTATTTATTATAATATACTTACATTTAATCCTCTTTAAAACAGTAGCTATATACCCTGGCAGTTATTAGAATGTCCTACCTTGTTTTCGAAGTGAAATCTGTTATGCAAGGCAAATCTTTTTACCATGCTAGTAACGGATGATATAGCGCATAAAACCATTTTTATAGAATGTGAAAAATGCGTCAAAGAAAGAAGATAAAATTTGATGAAAATTCGCTATTGGGGCATAGTTTTTTCCTCCTCGACAGAGGTCACATACTTTATCTCAAGTAATCGGCACAGACGTATACTACTCAAAAACGTTTATCATATTATGATGCATGCTATATTTTATGATGAACATTGTAAGATTCAGACTAGTGACAAGGCGAGCCCCGGAGTATAACGTTGTCTACTATTGTATTGCAAATTTTAGTGATGTTTTTGTTTGTTATAGTGCTATTAAAAGTGTTTCATTAAACGTAAACTATTTCGTATTATGAAATCTTATATGATGTTCTGAGTTAAAAGCCTAACAAAACTCTACGCGGGATTGACTGAACTTTAAAAATGATTTAATAGATAGGTTACATTTTTGAATTTGTTTTGTAAAATTTTTCAAAACATAGATACGAATTTAGGGTAATGTATAGAAAACCAAGTGTGCGTTCTGATGAGATGTCGAGTTATAATAATTCTTCAAAATCGTATCAGGTGCAAATTCCTGGGAGTATCTCAGGTAAGTTATCATACCAAATATATGTATATAGAGCTCCGATTCTTTTGCTACAAGCGCACTTTCAAAAATATTGATCAAGGTCATTTTATTTATAATTTTGAAATTATTTTCTTGAATTATATTTGTCATGGGATTTAATACTTTGTTCGTTTTGAAATATTTTTTAAAACTTTTATCTTTGCTTTTACGTATATTCTGCTATAATGAACTTAGCTGCTAACTGTAAGTTTTCCGAATAAATGTAAATAAAAAATACTCTTCAAATTTCAAATATAAAATCCTTCTACTTATTTGATATTGCATTGCACAGCTGAAACTTTACGTATACAGAAACTGTACAACCTATGACCTTCAAATCGAATGATACCGTGAAGTAGATAATGAAAAGTTATTAGAAATATTTGTTTATAAGAAAATATTGGGCGATATAGTTATACATATATATCAGCCTATTGCCGTTCACTGTTGGCAGTACGCCTTCCCTAGTGAAAGTCAACTATCCCGGTCTTGACTCTTGGGTAGCTCGCATCCATCCGCTACCTGCCACCTTCTTGAAGTTGTTGGTCCGTCGTGCAGTAGGGCGTCCCACAATACGTTTGCCTAAACGCAGTCTCCACCCCAGCTCATGTCTGCTCCACCCTCCATCTGTCCGTCTGCAGACGTGACCAGCCACTTCCACTTCAAGGTGCTAATTTTGCAAACTTAGCGCCTTTGGTTCTCTGAAGAATGGCTTCATAGATAGTCATACGTGTAAAATGTATCCCAAATCAAGTTTGTTAATTTTTGTGCCAAGTATGTGGTAGATTGTGTGATATTATCCGATAGGCGACGACCGACGACTATCAGATTCGACTTTTGACCGAATTAGTTTATGGACATGCGCCTAGGTTAGAGTGGGGGCCGGGTGGTCCGTGACCATCCCAGATTGTAGGGTCATCAACGCGGAATTCTAGGGCGGGCACTTAGAAAACTTTGTATAATATAATTTTAAAAATAATCATCCTAATCAGTAGCCTTTTCCATCACACTGCTCATAGTACCCCCTTTTCTATATCATTCGCCTCAGTTCTGTGCTAATGGCATCCAAAATCTCCCGGTGTTAACTTTATCATCATTCCACGTCACTGCTGGACGATTGACATTTCTCTTACCCTGGCTGGGCCATCATTCCGTTATTACTTTACTCCTTGGCGTCCATTCTCCTGACCATGTATCCTACTCAACTCTATTTTAGGCAATCGCCATCCTGACATCTCGAACCTTTGTTCATCGACGGATTTTCTGACTCCAAACTCATCTCGGCTCTCCTTTTCCTTGATTAATAAATTTGGACATCGGCATTTTATAAGCATAACGATGCTATGCTGGTGGTATGACATTCATATCCGCCGATAGCGACCACCGTACACAGAGTGTAAAACCCGCCATAGTGCCACACGCAAGTGTGTCGCGTTCCGGGATCAGCCAGTGTACATCCGGTTTTTGTCGGGGGTATTGAGTTGGGGTACGCTGTTTGACTGCTGAAGTGGCAATGGGCCGGTCACATTTGTCGTAGAACCGATGACCGCTGGGGTAGTAAGGTTCTTGAGTGGAGACCGCGTACAGGTAAACGGAGCGTGGGACGCCCTCCTGCTAGATGGAGCGACGATCTGCGCAAGGCTGCAGGTAGACATTGGATGCATAGAACCGAAGATCGGGTTCAATGGCGAATCTTGGGGGAGGCCTATGTCCAGCAGTGGACTGCTATAGGCTGATGATGATGATGACGCTGTTTGACCGTTCTGCGGCCTTCTGAATACTCTGACACTAGACCCTCGACTCCTTCTTCACCTTCTTGCCCATGGCGTAGTATGAGGAAGCAGGCCGGCATGACAGTGTTGAGTAGCGGGGGATAAATTGTCTCTCGCTACTCGATACTCTAATTGGACGGCACTGCGGCGCTTACCATCAAGTGCAGTGTGGTCACTTTGCCGTGACAGGATAAAAAAAAATAACACTAAAATACATATTCATTTTAATATAACTTTGTATTATAATGGTCAATCGAGGACTGTCTGCTGTCGTCAGATATTCAACCGTTAGTAGATGAAGATGAGGCCATGGCGCAGTCGCAGACGCAGCTTTCGCGAATGCCGTACGTGCGCGTCGAGCGGCAACCAGTCAGCAATGCGCTCAGGTAACAAACAAATTGAAATGACCTCTAAATAATGACACCCAACAACCATACACATAGTTTGAATCCCAGACTAGGTAAAATCTTTATAGTGAGCATCAAGAACTACGAGGGACTACGGTCCCACAACACCCAGACCCGATCTCTCTCTCACATAAACATTTGTGTCTCGGTGCGGGAATCAAATCATTGGGGCTCTTGTTCTACAGTCGCTACTTGCCCGCTGCGCCACGGAGGCTATCATCAAATTAACATAGTGAACATAATTCTGACCCCACTCGGACCTTGCCGATTCGTAACACACCTGAAACAAATTAGTAGGTCACACAAACATTAGGTGCAAGGAACAAATCCACAGCTTCTAGATTCGGCTATTCAAATGGTCAGATCGAAAAACTTGTGTACCAAGAGTTTTAATAGCAAAGGCCAAATAAATAATTGATATCTGATGGTAAATGATCTTCTTACATGTACTCACCATACCAGACTAATCACCGAGAGTAATGGAGATTGGGATAGCAAGGAGAATTCTGAATCTGTAACGAATTTCTGAAATCTTACTCACCGTATGAAACGCACAAGCAAGCGGTGGCTTCAAGCCGATCCATTCACATTGTAGACAAAACGGTACGGTAACCGCTTACCATCAGGCGGGCCGTAAGCTTGTTTGCCACCAATGTGGTATAAAAAAAAAGACAATACTCTCGTTACCACCTAATGTTCTGTAAGAATTATTTACAGAACATTAGAAAGAATGACACTCAGAATTTTTACATTTTTTTATGTTTTAATGCCAGACACACACCAGGAAAGAAACAATTTTCTCTGTGCAGATTTCGATATCGCTCCGAGACATGCTCAGCTGCAATTCCGGGCGCGTCGAGCACTCACTGGAACCGGACATATCCCTCCATTAAGATATTCGGCTGCAATGGACCTATACACATTTTGGTGTCATGCGTCACAAAAGACAAGCCTTACAGGTAAGATATAAAAAAACTGACTCAATAACAACTCATACCAATATCTACGGACGTTTACTTTTTTGGTGGTAGGATATTCATATCCGCCCGAATAGTAACCACCGTATACAGGGTGTATAACCCGCCATAGTAGCACACGCAAGTGTGTCGCGTTCCGGGATCAGCCAGTGTACATCCGGTTTTTGTCGGGAGTCTGGAGTTGGAGTACAATTTTGGCCAATTTATAAATTGAAAATGATCGGCATACATGGCGACCTTTTACGATGGCTTGAGTCATACTTGAGAGATAGAAGTCAGGCAGTTTCCATCAAAGGATTCTGTTCTACTTTTGTTCCCGTTACTTCCGGTGTTCCACAGGGCTCTCACTTAGGGCCTTTACTATTCAACGTCTATATTAACGATGTGACAACTTACTTTAGGAATAGTAATATATTACTTTACGCAGACGATTTAAAAATCAGATCAGATCGATAAATTCACCTCAGGATTGTAGCTTACTTCAAACAGATCTCAATAATTTTTGTCATTATTGCGAAAAATATCGCCTCGTATTAAATATCGATAAGTGTAACATCATCACGTTGACAAGGAAAAGAAAGCCATTGTACTTTGAATACACATTGAAAAATAAAGTTTTAAAAAGAGTGTCCATAGTTAGAGACTTAGGTGTATTTTTGGACCAAAAGTTAACCTTTTATCATCATTTTCAACAAATGACTTCCAAGGCGTACAGGATGCTTGGCTTTATTTTGAGAATGGGAAAAGAATTTAGGCAGTGTTCTAGTCTTGTTCTTCTTTTCAACTCATTTGTGCGGTCTGTTCTGGAATATGCATCAATAGTTTGGAACCCACAGTACAAAATATACATCAACAGCATTGAAAGTATACAAAATAGGTTTTTAAAGCATCTTCGTTATAGGTTTGGTGACTCGGAAATAGCAAGATTAAATGTGTCTTCTTTGGTTGACCGTCGGCGTGAGAGAGATCAGATGTTTCTTTATAAGATTTTGAATAACAGAGTAGACAATATATTTTTGTTAAATCATATACAGTTAAAATGTCCTCGGTTAAATTTACGTAATAAATCACTATTTCATGTACCTGCTTGTAAGTCAAATTATTGCAGCAACACATTTTTGTATCGTGTTTGTCATATATATAATAAAGAATATTGTACAATAGATATTTTCAACGAAAAACTGAATTCATATAAAACGAAACTTAGGAAACTTATGAACACGAAATTAACGTAGTATATTAATTTACATATATTCATTTACTCTGTCTTACTGTAACTATATAATAGCTATATTTTAGTGGAAACTTTGTTGATATATGTATTTTCAACTATGTTACCTACTTTATAAGAATTTTAAATATTGTATGTTTCCCATAGAAATAAATAAATAAATAAATAAATTTTCCCGCTTTTGAGTACTCTGACACTAGACTCTCGACCGCTACTTCACCTAGTACTCATGCCGGCCTGCTTCTTCACTAAGCCCATGGCGTAGTGTGAAGAAACAGGCCGGCATGAGTGTTGAGGCCGGTTTCTGTAGGGGTCTAGAGTTACCCCGGGATGACGGCAGCGCGGGTGGTTGGCCTCGTTGCTGCCGTGGACGCCGAGGGCGTCCTTCGGTGCGCGGGGGTTTCTGACAAGGAGACGGGCCGCAAGGCGGCTCCGCGCAGAGGCGGTTCCGGTCGAAAATGGGGCGTTTCTCGCCCCGTGTGCCCGGGACCGTCTCTTATGCGCCGAAGAGGGCCACCGCGGGGTTTTTAGTTGGTATTGCCGGTGTTGGAAATTTGTTAGGGACTCGGCCCAGCGGTCGTTCGGATGTCAACATCTCTCCCGGACGGCTTAACGCTGGGTCGTATGGCCCAACATAACCGTCCCGCCACCCCCCCGGCGGGGCGGTAGTGATAAATGCTTTTCCCCGCGAAAACAAAAAAACAAAAGGGGTCTAGAGTTGGGGTACGGTGTTTGGCCGTGTTACGGCCTTCTTAATACTCTGCCACTAGACCCTCGACCGCTTCTTCACCTTCTTGCCCCATTGGGTAGTGTGAAGAAGCTACAGGCCGGCATGATTGTGTTGAGTAGCGGGGGATAGATCGTCTCTCGCTACTCAGTATTCTATTTGGACCGCACTGCGCTTACCATCAGGTGCATTGCGGTCACTTTGCCGTGCCAGGATAAAAAGAAAAAAACTTAACATAGACCCATTAAGCCCAATACGCATTAAGCACCCAGGTCTATATTTATATAGTGAAATCTGAAATCAGGCACAAGATGAAGGCACAAACTGACCTCTCGTTATTTCCATTGCCACCTCATAGAATACCGTTTACCGAACCGTTTAGTATTTAAACTTTTCCTGTTGGATAAACAGTAACATTGTTATAAAATTTATATCTATCTATGATTGATTTTCTGTTTGTAACGGCTAGATACATTTTGTACCCTTAGAAAATAGAGTAGTATTATAATCTTTCTCAAATTCCCACCCTTATTCACGAACAACGATGTGCGTAGATTAATGAATGTGGAATGACCGTGTCTTAGGTATGGACATTCGCGGTGATCTTAATCCAATGAGCCAAATCGATATCGAGGACATAATATGCGCCACTTCAGGCAGGGTCGGAATCCTGAACAGGGTACGGCTGGTTTTCACTCCAGGTCAACTCTATCGCTTATACAAAGTACAAGTGGCACCGGGATGATTACTGCTCGCACCTCTGGATCGGTTCTGCTCAATACCTACTCAATGCTTTGGATGGGTTGCAGCGGCGGGCCATCCGCATTGTGAGTGATGCATCATGCTGAGGTGACTAACAGCCAAGAGCCGCTACAGATCCGAAGGGCTGTTTCCCCGATTAGCGTGTTATACTGTCTGTATCATGGCAAATGCTCCGAAGAATTGTTCAATCTTATCCTATCTTTCCCTTTCACACCAGAAACAGGCGTATTGGCTTGCGAAGCCACAGCTTCGTGGTGTCTACAACCCGGCCCGAACCAAGAGATTTGCAAATACATATTTTTGCCGCACCATCACACTGTGGAATAGTTTGCCAGCTACCGTGTTCCATACTTCCTATGATCCTTTATGCGTAGTGTTAAGAAGCTACTCAGCAGACTGGCATGATTCTGTCAAGTAGCGAGCTATAGTTGTGCCTCGCTACTTGATACTCTAACTGGAAGGCACTGCGTTTACCATCAGGTGGAGTGTGGCCACTTTGCCGTGCCAGGTTTATAATAAAAAAAGGGTTTTCATTTACAGGCCACATCCGCACAAGTTAATGTGGCGGGGCAATGGCGACCGCGGCGTGTTCTCCGTCCGTACTGAGATCACCGAGAAGAACAATGAGTACATATTCCGGGACCTTCGCATGCAGTGCGTCACGCGTCGAGGCATCGCCGAGTCGTTGCGGACCAGGGAGAAATTTCGCGTCGACCCTTTTAAAAGTAAATACGTCTTAAAATGCGTGAATCCCATATTTTTAGCAATATAAACACTGAAGCTTATATTGCATAAAAATATTGATTCTATTTAATGATATGTGTTATTTAGGTATCTACACTGTTACATGTCGAGACAGAAGATCATACGCGATTACACTGTATTTCTTTACACAAAGTTTTTAGTGGCAAAATTCTTCTTAACTGCGTAGACGATCAAAGGTGCTATAATTTTATTTGAGTATCGACAGCCTCCGCAGCACAATATAAGTAGTCGCTTTTAAAACAAGAAGTCGAAGCCTTCAATTGGACCCTATTAAGTAGAAAAGATCCAACTGACGTTTTCATACTTTTGAGTAAATGCAGTTTTAAGTTTGAATTTATTTTAATTTCTATTTTTGAATTTAAAAATAGTACTATACAGTAACCAAACTATTTGAAAGTTAGTTGGGTAATAAAATATGATAAGTTTTTTATGTAAATTACATCAAACTGCCTAGATCTTTTGTACACATATGAAACTTGATATGGATATTAAGGTTTTGTATTTATCTCGATTTCATAAAAATGCTGGTTGGATCTTTTCTGCTTAACACGGTCGAATTCCCAACAGACAAAAGTTTGTTTGACTGTTTATCATGAGATCGAAGGTCGCTCGTAGTTCTTGATACAAGATAACTAATAATCGAATATTTATTTAAGGTAAAAGTCTCCTTACTTTTTACCACTGATATCAATATGAAATATTCTCGTGTTTGACACAGCCGGCTTCGCTCATCGAAACAACCTTCGACCCCACGACATGAAAGCGGTGAGGCTTGCGTTTCAAGTGTTCCTGCTGCGGCCTGACGGCAAAATACACCGCGCGCTGTTACCGGTGGTGTCTGACGTGATATATGACAAGAAGGCCATTAGCGACCTGACTATCAAGCATGCCAGTCATGCTACGGGCCCTGCGTGTGGAGGCACGCCACTTATACTCCTATGTGAAAAGGTCAGTGAAGGCGTCTTTAGTAGGAGTGGGCGTTGAATCAACAAACCCTTTTTTAAACTGTTTTTCTATTGTTAACGAGTCAACCGTTTTCTCTTTGCCACAAAACTAGTTGAATTTATTAACCTGTTTCATTCAACGTCGTTTTCATTAACGTATGCATCTTTGGACGTTTCTGCAAACCAGTTAAAAACGTCAACTGGTTTTTCAACTAGTTGACCGCTTATAGGAAACGGTTTCATTTCGTTAACGCAAAACCGTCAATGACCACCTGATGGTAAGCGCAATGCCGTCCAGATAGAGTATCAAGTAGCGAGAGACAGTCAATCCCCCGCTACTCAACACAATCATGCCGGCCTGCTGTTTAGCTTCTTCACATTACGCCTAAAGGACCCAGGATCATAGGAAGGAGGGAACACGGTAGCTGGCAAACTGTTCCACAGCTTGATGGTGCGGCAAAAATACGAATTTGCGAACCTCTATTTACACATATGGCAACATTCAACTAAAGAAACACATACCCATATTTAAAATTTTTAGTTAGGTACGTATTATTGCAGGTGACCAGCGGAGACGTCCACGTCGTGTTCTTTGGGAAGGACCACGACCGCGTCCCATGGCACGTGACAGTGACCCAAATTACTGTGCACAAAACTACCGCGATCTTATTTAAAACACCGCCGTACAGGAACCCAAATATATCTGAGCCTGTTACGGTAAGTATTTGTTGATCTCGCCGGTACTAAATAATCAAACTTATAATAGCCATGCTGGTGGTAGGATATTCATATCCGCCCGGATAGCGACCACCGTACACAGGGTGTAAAACCCGCCATAGTGGCACACGCAAGTGTGTCGCGTTCCGGGATCAGCCAGTGTATATCCGGTTTTTGTCGGGGGTCTAGCATTGGGGTACGATGTTTGGCCGTTATGCGGCCTTCTGAGTAGTCTGACAATAAACCCCAAAACGCTTCTTCACCTTCTTGCCCAAGGCGTAGACTATTTTTAGTTTAATGACAATAAATGGTATTTTGTACCTAATTTTGAATCACATGCCAAAACACTTCAAGGTAGTGTCGTCATTTCATGTCAACATTAAGCATTTAGAACAAAGATAAGTGACGTCATTCGTTCTGATTCCTCTGATTAGTGTTTCAATTAACATGGCGGGTTGATGGTTTTTTTTAAACAAAATTTAATCAATCTCGCTTACAGTGAATACGTTTTTTTAGATTATTTTAATCATTCAATATTATTATTTCAGTTAATTTTGTAACTGTCGTCATGTCAATTAATCTTTTCATAAATCATGTTCACATCTGTCATTAGTGCTTGTTTCAACGCGTCGTCGAGACTAGCTGACTTGCAACATCATTTAGCTGTAATTTCTGTAACCAGGTCCAATACCAGCTGAGGAGGCTTTCAGACAACGTGTTGAGCGACCCCCGAACCTTCGAGTACTTCCCCGACAAACAAGGTACTATACACAATCGTCGTGGTGAGTAACTGGTGTAGTTGGTGTACTAGCACGGAGCATTAACTCCGAATAATGAATGAATGAATGCTCTATGTCTCAGGTGGACCCGTCAAGGTGTTTTTCTTTTAAAATCGTTTAAAATTACAAAACCGTATCGCACTGTTTTGATGTCTGTTCGAAAAGTTAGAAACGATAATGAGGAACCTGCATAAGCTCAAGCCTATTCCCCTAAGCATTTAAGGAAAGGGGCAACTAGTAGATCCACACTTCACCGACCTTATTTCTGTCCTTTGATCAGAGATGGCGAACCGATTTCCACATCGGACACAAATTCAAGGCAATTCAAATGTGATTTTTCAATCAATAACTTAAACGCAAATTGTGTTAGCCTATGCAAGGATGAACCCAGGTTCTCACCGATTTCTCAACCGGTGTTTGTGGCCACTAGAGTAGTTTCTTTTTTATTCTGGCACCGCAAAGTGAACACACTGCACCTGCTCGTAAGCACAGTGCTGTCCAGTTAGAGTGTCAAGTAGCGAAAAACAATCTATCCCTCGCTACTTAACCTAATCCGCACTACGCCGCATAGGGCAAGGTGAAGAAGTGATCGAGGGTCTAGTGTCAGAGTACTCAGAAGGCAACACGGCCCCAACTCTAGACCCCCGACAGAAACCGGATGTACACTGGTTGATCCCGGAACGCGACACACTTGCATGTGCAACTATGGCGGGTTTTACACCCTGTGTACGGTGGTCGCTATCCGGGCGGATATGAACATCCTGCCTCCAGGAAAGATGAGGCGACGGTCATTGAGACTTACGACATAATTACTAATGACTAATGTTTTTCAACAGCAATATCGAGTCCTGGTTTGGACTACATGGACAGAAAGATAAAGAAGCCGCTCCTGCCTTCATTGTTCACATTTGATTACACACAAGGAAGTAAGTATGTTTTATATCAATATACCCAGTCCTAATTTCCATAAATATGAAGTGATGTTAGATAAACATTAAAAAAATATAGAGGCTGACTGGTTGAACAAAAGACATTCTCAGAGACATAATAATTCACGGACTCATGTAACATATAAAAAAATAAAATCATCATCAAAGATGGGGTACGCAAGTGCGCAAGTGCGCGGCGGGGGCTGGGCGGTAACCGCATACGTGCGGCTCGTTTGTAAATTGTTATTAGGCGCAAAGCGCGTGTCCACACTTATTGTTTTTAGTAGATAATTAGGTCAAATATTAAGCACCTATTTTTTACATATTTAATACGACAATCGAGTACCGACTACCGAGTACCCTGTATCAGTATGTCCATTGTCTTATCAGTCACCCGGTATAACCTTAAAAAAAGTGATTGTTTTTATTTTTCCTGTGAATATTTAAATAAAGAAAGGTAGACTTCACATACCTTCGAAATTCTTATGAGAATTCTCAGGTATGAAGGTTTCCTCACGATGTTTTCCTTCACTGTTAAAGCAAGCGATAATAATTAATTATGAATATACACGTAACTTTAGAAAAGTCAGAGATGTCATTTGGACTGGTTTCGAACATACAACTTTCGTCTTGACAGTTCGTACCACAACCATCTAGGCTATCGCTGCTCTTAATAATATTCAAATAAATATGATTTTCCATAAGAGCGATGTGTATTTCAAATTTAGTTATTTCGAATACTGCCTTTTTTATTTATTCATAGGCATGAATACATGTCCTTCAGACAGATACTTTGTAATCGAAAACTGTTAGGTACTTCGGCAATATTGCCAGGAATCAATTTTATGTGTTTTGCATAATATATAATTTCGTATTGTACATGATCATTTAAAAATACTAATATAACCTTTTACTTACCGTATTATTTTTCATATAAAATGAATATTGGAATTGGTTGTTATAAATTACTAGCTGTTGCTCGCGGCTCCACCCTCGTGGAGGTTATTTTCGGGCGCAGAAGTATACAATCCAATGTCTAGCCTATATTAATCAGTGATAATGCAGCATTCAAATGGTGAAAGAATTTTTAAAATCGGTCCAGTACTTTTTGAGTCAATTCGTGACAAACATACATACAAATCTTTCCTCTTTATAATATTAGTATAGATTGCATACTACGTATGTCGCCGCGCCTCAGTGGATGGCGTCGCAAAACAACCGGAGCTTGCACTCTGACCTTGACCTATCTATCTATGCCCAGAGACTGTTAGCCGCTTGCTTTGACATTTTTCAGATAAAAATATAGATTTTTGTGATTTTAGGGAATTTTAGTAGGTATGATATAAAAGTCTATATGTGAGAAGATATTAGTATAATTAATATAAAAACGTCTTTCCTACAACCATCTATACGAAAATATACGTAAATGTTTTTCATTCGGCATAACGAACAATAACATTGGGAAAACAGTTTAAGCAAACTATAGGAATGGTCAAATAATAATTATCCACAGATTATTAAAAACTGATGTTAGAATTTTGGTAGACTTTACCTGCAAACATTTTCATGAAGGACTCAGGTATGTAGGTAAACCTTAGAGTATGTTAAATGCTCTAAAATGTAAACGCATGATGTCTTTCTTAATTAGGTATAAAAGAATCGAACCTAACTTCCGTTACGAAAGTTCGGATTTTTGGGGTAGCCACCAAACCAAGCCACCCACAGCTAGTTAGTTATGTACAAGACATATATAAAATGAATAAATATGCTAAAATGAAAGTATTCAATTGTGCTACATGAAATTTGCCTTGTTCAAAATCCTTAATCAACCCCAAAGTATTCATTCACAGTCATTTTCCCTTCCAGATAAAACCCGCCCGCCTTCAAATGCCGCACAAGTAAGTAACATTATCATCTAGTGTCACATTAAAAAATCGTTTTCTGGCGAAGCCAAAATATCGTGTTGTTTTGTGCCATTTAGTGCCGCCGTTACTTGAAGTTTTCAAAGAACAAAATGATAAAACATTCAGTAACAGTGTTAGGATGTACCCAGATTCTACTGACTACTGTATCAAAAATGAAATAGAAGATGTTAGAATACAGTGGGTTTTACTAAAAAACATATACATACATTAAACTGAGTTTATATCAATTAGTTATTATGGCAGGGTTAGTAAGGGTATAGTATACTAACTTGATGATTTATATAGTTAATCTTCGGGATAAAATGTTAATTTTATTCAAATGACGATATCAGTTTTCAAGGGCTTTTACAACACTACTTCGAGAGGCGTTGCAACTCTTGACGGTTGCCGCAATTATGCCAGCCTGATACTAAAAATATATTAACGCATAAATCACTCACAACTTGATTTATTATAGGACAATTGGATAACAAATATGCAAGATAATCTGGTGGTGCCGGGTCCGAGCCACCAGCACACTTTCCAGGAGCAGAACCTTCCGCCTATGCAACCTACCACCGTGCAGCCTCACACCTGGAGAATGCAATCTTCTTCGTTCTACCATCATCTGCTGTCTCCTAGTACACAAGTGAGGATAGTTTTTAGTTAAAATTGGTCTACACGCGGTGGAAAATTGATGCAAATACCTACATAAACTAAAGCAACAAACAGTATGCACACCTGATTTAATAGTCAGTTTAAAAGAAAATGTCAGTAGCCACTACAGTAAAAACTCTTTAAGTCGAACTTCAAGGAAGACGCCAAAAAATCCGAGTTATAGAATGTTCTACTTCTGAAATTTCGACTTGACGAATTCAGTAATGAAATATTCGGGGTTAAGATTCATTCTCAGAAATTTTGAGTAGGGTGTGCTATAAATAAAAATTTAAGTTGCAGATAAACATTTACCTCGGTAGTTCGCAAGTTAAAAGTTACGTAGCATTATGTACTACATGTAAAAATAAACATAATTTCAATACATACTTAAAATAATTTTTAGAGTGGTAGAGCCACGCTGTAGACACATTTGTCTACAGCATGAATGGGCCGGCTCGACCGGGGTAGTACCACTGTCTCACAGAAAACCAACGTAAAGTGACAGTTCACTGTCGCGTTTAGTATGGTAAGTGAGATATCCGGAGGCCCAGATTCCCCCTTCCCTTCCCTAATCCCTATTCCTGTCCTTCAAGGCCGACAGCGCATACGTGATACTTTCGGTATTGTGGATGTTCATGGGCGGTGGAGATCACTTAACATCAGGTGACCCACTGGCTCGTTTGTCGGACTATGATATAAAAAATACATATTAAAACAATCAGTTAGTGGCAGATTCTTGAAGTTGGTAGCTTATTTTTCTTTGAGCTATAGAGGTAAAGATCGAGTTAAGGTTGTAAAATCAAACATTGCTATGTTCGAGATACAAAGGTCCAATTTAATTTTTCCAGTTATGGAGGTAAAATATGTACCGAAATGACTTGTAGGGACTCACTGATTATTTTGACATTTAGAGTATCATCATTTTGACATTTGGGGCTTGAAGCGAAGAGATTTTTTTTTCGAGTTTTTGAGGTTTTCGACTTATCGTGGTTCGACTTAAAGAGGTCCTTCTATACTACTAAGGCCAACCCATATCCACTAATTGTTGGGTTCATCAGACCTTCGGGCTGGCCGACTTCATAAAGTTCTTCGCTCTCCTCTTGAATACGCATGTAAGCTAGGTTCTTCGTTCTGTCTAGTTTAATGAAAATACCATGCAATCTTTCACACTGACCAATTTAATGTCATTAGATGTACCCGGATGCTTCAGCGACGATGACTTCAATGCAAGATTATGCATCATCCATGGACTCGTCGCGTGATGTTACTATGGCTTCGTCGAAGCATGGTGTTGTGTCAGATAGGGCCCTTTCTATGCAAAATGTTGCGTCAGACAGGGCCCTTTCTATGCAAAATGTTGGGTCAGCCATGGCTTTGTCGACGCATGGTGTTGCATCAGACAGGGCCCTTTCTATGCAAAATGTTGCGTCAGCTATAACCTCGTCGTTACTCGATGAGGGCACCGCGATGGGGCAAGTGGTACATTGTGGTGGGACCCCCAACGGAGTACTGAATAACGATTATGCCCAGGTGAGGATTTTGGTGTCAATTATTTAATATACTTAGGTTACGCCTATATCCCCGAAGGAACAAATAACTGGTGAACCCACAGTTTGTCTCAGTAATTCTAGTCACCATGCCAGCCTCAAATCTCAAACAACTGCCGTGCTTTCAGTTTGGAACTCTTACAAACATAATGACTGATACATAAAATAATCAAACCGATTTCATAAAGTTAGAGAATTTTCATTTTTTTTAATGTAGTCTTAAAAATACAAAGGTTAAAAATTTGCTAAAGTTCTTGTTTAAAAATAACAAATATGATACTGAATCTGGTAACAATAATGATCCTTTCTCAGATACAATCTCACCAGCAGGGGAAAAAAAAATTTCACTTTCGGCAGAAGTACAACCTAAATATTCTTGAAAAAATTAAAAGACTATATTTTATGAATTATGAATATGTGTCATGGCCATGGCACTTTATTTAAAAGATGGGACTGATTTGGGCACTCTCCTTTTACGAACTATTCGAAAAAATACGAATTTTTCGAATTATTCGATTCGAACGATATTCGCACATCCCTATAATAGTAGTGAAGCAAGTTATACCGTGTGGTGATGTGCAGGAGGCGGTCCCGACGGTCGCGGCGGACGCAGCTGTGACGTCATCAGCAGAGCAGCTGGCGATGGAACTGCTCGTGAAGTACGAGATGACGCCCAAGGAGCTGTTCGAGATGCTCTCCAACATGATCTCGTCAGACCTCAGCCGTCTCTCCGTCAACGACTCCTAACACCCGCCGGCCGCCACCTCCGCGACGTGTCAACGATATTCACACCTGTATTATTGATGTATTCCAGATACCAGTACCTAATTATAAATGGATTGTAATTATTTTTACAATATATTGTTAATAAATTCTCATATTGTGTATTATTTATGTATGAGTCATTATTTTATTTTATTTATTCTCAGCAGGCTGGCATGATTGTGTCAATTAGCTAGATACAGATTGTTTCTCGCTACCTGGTACTCTCACTGGTCGGCACTACGCTTACCATACATACATACATGGATACATTTCGGCGAGTGTGCCTTGGAACTGTACAATTTAATTCCCCAACCCCTTTCCATCATCGGACGACAAGAGACTCGGCGAAGCGTCATCGATACATGGTTGATATTCCACCAGTGCGCACGAAGCGTTTTGCTAGTACATTTATCATGCGCACCGCTAGAGAGTGGAACTCTTTGCCGGAGTCTATATTTCCCGAAAATTATAACTTGGGTATCTTCAAGTCAAGAGTGAATAGGTATCTTCTAGGCAAGCGTGCTCCACCGTAGACCACATCATCACTTTCCATCAGGCGAGATAGTGGTCAAACGCAAGCCTATTTCGATTAAAAAAAAAAAAAAAAGGCAAGCGTGCTCCACCGTAGACCACATCATCACTTACCATCAGGCAAGTTAATGGTCAAGCGCAAGCCTATTTATAGTAAAAAAAACCATCAGTGTGGTACTTTGCCGTGCTGGGATAACAAAAAACTTGACTAATAGCAATCATCATTCATATTTCATAAAGTTGCAAAAAATTATAGAAGATTATACTTACTTTCCTATACAGTAATGCTGTTTAAAAGATATCTATAAAATTAATGTTATCGCCAACCGTGGACTGTTCAAGTATTTACAAAACAGTGAGATAAACAAACACTTTAATTGAAGTAATCGACAGTTTGGAAAAAACTAATTAATTCTTAAAAATATGTCAAAGCATTAGGGCACGGGTTATCAAATGTTATTGTGCCTACTCTGATCTCAACAGCCGCGTCAATATCATCGACGTCACGTGTTGAGCCATACATATCATAAGAATATACACATAAGTACACGTCTTACCCCACACTATCTCAAAACAAACCGTATAGTGTATCGTGGGATTCAGGAACTACGAGGGACCACGCTCCCACAACACCCAGACCCGAATCAAACATCAGGTGTTTGCTTGGTAGGGATCCGTTCCGGGATCAACCAGTATTCATCCGGTTCTAGAGGCGGTCCGGCGGTCTAGAGTTGGTACGAGGGTACGATGTTTGGTCGTTTTACGGCCTTCTGAGTAATCTAACACTAGACACTCGACCGCTTCGTCACCTTTTTGCCCATAGCATGTGAAGGAGTAGGCCGGCATGATTGTGTTGAGTAGCGGAGAATAGTCTCGCTACTCCAATTGGACGGCACCGCGCTTACCATCAGGTACAGTGTGGACACTGCCGTGCCAGGATAAAAAAAAACTGTCATGCAAATATTTGTCTCTAAGTATGTGGGAATCGAACCAACTGCCTCCCGTTTCAAAACCAGCTACTCGTCAGCTAAGCCACGTAGGCTGTCAATTGTCTTAACCGTAGTCAAGTTATAATAATAATACTAGCCCTGTATTAAACGTTGTCCCGCTGCTCGGCACGGGCCTCCTCTACAAATGAAAGGGGTTCGGCCCTTTTTTTTTTTTT
This sequence comes from Laothoe populi, assembly GCA_905220505.1. NCBI lineage: Eukaryota > Metazoa > Arthropoda > Insecta > Lepidoptera > Sphingidae > Laothoe > Laothoe populi. The sequence continues at coordinate 912,815 of HG992155.1, read as the reverse complement.
TTTTTTTTTTGTTGTCGCGGGGAAAGCGTTTTATTACTACCGCCCGCTTCGGGGGGAAGCGGAATAAGAATAAAACGGTTATGCTGGACTAGCCGGTCTTACGACCCAGCATCCCCCTCGCCCGGATGATGGCTATCCGGGCAGCCGCTGGGCCGAGTCCCTACCCCCTATGTACACCCCACCCGACACTACCAGCTAAAACCCCGCGGCGGCCTTCATCGGCACTTACGGAGCGATCCCGGGGTATTCTAAGGAGTGCTAGAATTGCTGCCGGAACCACCCCTGCGCGGTGCTGCGTAGCAGCCCATCTCCATGGGAGGGCTTAGGAGCCCCCGCGCACCGAACAACGACAGCTAACGAGGCCTTACCACCCGCGCTGCCGTCCATCTCGGGGTCGCACGATGCACCGAAATTGGAATGCATCGATATGGGCTAATAGCCCCCCGCTGCGCGCCCGCGACCCCCGATGGCCCCAATTAGTCGCCTCGTACGACAGGCAGGGGTTACCGTGGTGAAATTCTCAAACGCCCCCATTCCACAGGGCGGAGGGTTGGCCCTAAGTGTAAACGACGCGCGTCGCCATGCATTGTAGTTGAAAAATAGGACGTGACGCGACGTTTCGACTCGGCGCCAGTTTGAGTTGACTCTTACAGCTACTCTTCTAGACAACTGTTCTGTACGTCCTGTGACAGGGCTTAACAAAATTAGAGCTAGCTAGTCACATATGCTCACATTGGCGAAAAAAACTTATTCCAAAAGTGCAAGGTCGCCGTCGAAGGATACTTCTTGGAGGAAAGAAAGAAAGAAAGAAAATCATTTATTTGGCCATAATCACCAGACCAGGTGGCAATAAACGATGAGTACATAAAACAAATTAAAAAAAAAACTTTAAGGGCTACATAAAAAAATTAAAAAGTCTCCCGGCATACTTATGCGCCCCAGCCACCCGTGTCCGGAGCATGACCAAAAAGGCCACAGGCTCAGCGTCCGCCAGGTGGGAGGGCCCACCTGACACAGATTTTCAGCAAAGGCCAAGGAGTGTCACACGGATGCCAGCATAAATAATACAAAATATTAATATATATTAAAAAATAAAATAACAATAATGAAAATAATACATGGCTACATAGTTATAGTTAGTACGTAAGTAAGTGTGAAGTATGTGATAAATAGCAGTAAAGCCGCGCTGCATCGGCGGGGCAAGCACGGGGTGCGGCGGCGCGGACGCAACCGAGTCCACCGCCATCGACACTGCTATTGATTCCCCACGGCCACATTCGGAGCGACGATCCCGGTCGCAACACCCGCGTCCCGCATGGCTCCGGAGGACATCATCATCATCATTAAGTTATGACACAATATTGAATGGTTCGAATTCGAGATGTACGTTTCGACCGGTCTGTACCAGTCGAAGCAGTTCGAGCGATAACCTTCGAGAAATGTTCGAATGGTAATTTTTAGAATAGCTCAAATAGAATATTTTGATTTCGATTTCTATTTTTAAAATAATTTATTTATGAACAATACATTTGACATTATATTCGTACCATCAAGACCTTCGAGAAACACCGGACTCGACATTTCCATAATAGCTTAACTTTACATTCACTCGAAAAAAGTTCGAATTTGAATTATTTTTCGTATACGAAGTTGATTCGAGTGCGTGTGAATTTTCTCCCTGAGTTCTAACATCTCATCTTGGTAATAAGCAACTTTAAAAAAGTTATTTACCAAAAATAAATTGACTTCACTTGACACTTGATGTTTTGACAGTCATTATGTAAACAATAAAACAAAAATGAATGAATATCTGCGGCAGATTTTCATCTATCCAAAGTCCAAATCCAAATAGCAAGTAGCAATTTTTTATTAACTAGCGTTTTCCCATTCTATGTTTAAGTAATTTCTAAATAACTATGATTTGAGCGGTTAGATTTTTAGCTTTTACCCGCGGACCCCGCCCCCCCCCCCCCCCCCCCCATGTAAAAGTTATAGCTACGTCACTGTATACACGTAACTTTAGAAAAGTGTGAGGTGTATGCCATTTGATCTGGTTTCGAAGTCATGTTAGGCATATTGTTAAAGACTTTTCGTAGTTATGCGTTGCCGATATTAAAAAAAAAATAGAGATTGGGAGGAGGATATTTTCCATTCATGCCAGGTCATTCATAGAACTCTGTCATTCACATAGATTTCCTAAGACATTAAGAAAATACTTGTACAAAATAAGTACACAAACACATGTCTTATTCATTTATTTTTACAACAAATTCAATCTGATAATTAAATATTTACCGACATTATAAACTTTGGACCTCTAGCTACCTACAACCTAAACTACATTCAACAGGTCAAAACACCGGGTTCATTTCAGAATACCAAACATCTTACAGGTAACAATACATCTTATTCTCTTTCCATCACGCTGAACAAAAACCAATGTAACTATTATGAAATGGGTTTTAACCGACTTCAAAAAAAGGTGGTTAGGTTTAATTAGTTAGGTATTAAAATAGTTTATCGTAATTAGTAATTAAAATCAGTGTTTATTTATGATTGGCTGTTTAGATTTTTGCAGTCAGTTTAGTTCCTGGGTTTTTTTGAAGGCGGTTTTATTTATTTAAAAAGTAATTGACAATGATATTTTTTTAGCTCGTTGCCATAAAGTGAAATAAATAAACACACCCAACAGTCACACACATTGTTCTGACCCCACACTGGGTCAAACTTGTATCAAGAACTGCATAGGACTTATCCCACAGCACGCAGACCCGGAACAAATATTTGATCACATAAAAATTTGCCTCGGTGCGGGGTCGAACTGTGGCCTCTCGTTTCCTAGCCGGCTACTGACCCATTGCGCCTCTGCGTATAGAGATTTCAAGGAAGCTATTCTGTTGCATCGAATTTAATTTTCATCATAACACCACATGACATTATGACATTACTGAATTGAATTGAAACAATGTTACATGTACTTTAATAATTTGAAAATAAAGATTAATAAAAAAACATTAATGAAATAACTAAATTGAGTAACTTAGAGGGTGTCAAACAAATTAACGATTTTAGAATACGAAACGTCGTTTGACAGAAAGTAACTTAATTTTAGTGATTATAAGTCTACTTTAGAGAATTTTGGAACAACCATAGACATAGAGAATGAACTGTGAGAGAAATGAATGAATGAATAGAAATGAAATGTGAGAGAGATAAAGTGAACGTGCGGCCAGCAGTTGTCTGTTCCTAGAGTTTTGATTGGTCTACGTCACAGATTTGCTGGAGCGAAAAGAAATAAGTATTGGCCACATAACCGCATTTTCTCTTTCTACAAAGTGGTCAATTATGTGAGGATAATGCTTCCATTTTCTATGTCTATGGGAACAACACATTGGCACCATTGTTAGGTATATATTGATGTTATAAAACATGAATTATTAAAAAATGAAATAAAGTTGTTTAGTATGATGTAAAGAAGTTACCTGTAAGAAGTCATTAGTATTTTAAAATTAACTTTGCTTACATAAATACATCAATAAGTCACAGGATATTATCACAATATCAAAATAAATATAAATAAATTCGGCCCAGCGGCTGCCCAGATAGCCATCTTCCGGGCGAGGGGGATGCTGGGTCGTAAGACCGGCTAGTCCAGCATAACCGTTTTATTCTTATTCCGCTTCCCCCCGGAGCGGGCGGTAGTAATAAAACGCTTTCCCCGCGACAACAAAAAAAAAGTTAGGCCAACATTTAAAATAAATCAAGTATGAGTATCATCTTAAGTAGGCCTGCTACAGAATCCCTAATACTACATATATCATCATACACACACTATACAAAAACATAGATATTAAAACTTATAAAAAAATACTAAAGTTGTATTACAGAAAAACACTGGAATTATTAAATATTTTTGTGATATTATTACAGGGGTGTATTAAGTCCAACGTTCTAGGTCCGTTATCCCCCATATACTAAAAACAGTTTAAAGTCCAGCTATATTGCGACGGAATAAAAACATATCATAGGTCACCGAAATAGAATGTTTAATATGTATATATGTTTTTTATTTTCCCCTCTTAAAATTAATAGAAGACCAGCAAATGCTGAAAGCTTCAATTTCGTCGACAATAAGGTGCTAATGGTGTTTAATTTAGGGCCTTGTCAATATTTTAATATTTACTTATTCATAAAGACATGAACATGATTTTGTTAAAAAAGGTTTAATACGGATATATGGAATATTGCAGGATTAACGGCATACATACGGGGCATTTAACAGACTATAAAATAAAGTTTTAATTTCTTAGTAACTATGAGACTGGCTAAGAAATAAAAGTATCATCTATCGAATATTTTTCATATAAATAAAAAGTACCGACTTCAATGAAAAACAAATTATGCGTCTCTATAAAATTTGAAGGTTTCCCTCGATTTTTCTGAGATCCCATCGTCAGATCCTGACTTGGTGCCAATGGGACCACCTGAGAAGTATACCCTTTTAAAGAAAAAAAGAATTTCTCAATTCGGTCCAGGCGTCTTCGAGTAATCCTCCTTTTTTTGAAGTCGGTTAACAAAGTTTCACTTACTGGGGACCTTATACGAATTCAATTCGCTTAAACCGCAATGTCAACCTTTTTTGTCAACGAACATAATTCACATAAATGATTCATCTTCATAAATAAATATTCAATTAATAAAATATAATTATCCAACTAATAACAATAAACATATTCATTTACATGTTTTAATCAAAGCTAACGACAGTTTCTACATCTGTGTCAAATGTAAAGTGTGCTGCTACTTATTATTATACTTCAATAACAATTTTGTTCTTTATAATCTACATCAGATCTTAATAGAAAATTTACAACAAGTTTAGATTAAAACCATCCATTGTGCGCACACAATGGAATAACGTGTAAACAATAAGTACAGCTTAATGTTGGGTCGATTTATTATTTAAACACGCCATGACTCGACGCTTCCAAACTCGACCACATTATACTTAGTTTAGTGTTCAAACGTTTTTATTGTCACGTGTTATACAATTCCGACATGATGGACGTCTTTGGCAGGATACCAGTTATGTTTTATATAAATTAGCACTTTCCTCGACTTTTTTTAGGTCAGATACGAAATCAGACACTCTACAGACAGACAGACGACTCCCCACTTTGTTCTATAATAGTTAATGAGATCAGAATTATAATTTTAATTATAATACAACACAAAATCAATACTTGTTTAAAAATTCTCGAGTAATTCAAGTATATAAAGAAAGTTTTGAAAGTGGTAGAGCCACGCTGTAGGCATATTTGTCTACAGCATGAATGGGCCGGCTCGACCGGGGTAGTACCACTGTCTCACAGAAAACCAACGTAAAGTGACAGTTTACTGTCGCGTTTCGTATGGTAAGTGAGATATCCGGAGGCCCAGATTCCCCCTTCCCTTCCCTAATCCCTTTTCCTGTCCTTTAAGGCCGACAGCGCATACATGACACTTTCGGTGTTGTGGATGTTCATGGGCGGTGGAGATCACTTAACATCAGGTGACCCACTGGCTCGTTTGTCGGACTATACTATAAAAAAAAAAAAAAAAAAAAAATATAAGTATATATATACTAATCCTCATACATCGTTAGTATACTGTATTCATAAAATATAATATGTGATAATAAATTGTTTCCCACCTATCCGTATCTAAATCCGTACCTGGCCGAGTGCAGATGTTAACATTGACTTAGTAATGACTAGTAACAACATGAAAAACTAATGTATATTACTTTAACGAGCAATTTGTATGATGAGATTCAAAATGTTTATTTTTATTTTATTTCTGGACTAGTATAAATTTAATATGTTTTACAGATAAATAGAGCTACTAGACGCTACACAGAACACTTACCAAGCTTACTGAAGATCTGTCACTTGAAACGCCTCCATTGATTTATTAGTGTCCAATTTTCACAACCTGGGGCCGTTCAAGTATTTGGTAATTCTACTTGTCTATGCTCAGAAGCGGAAAGGATGTTTATGTGAGGCTTTGTTAAAATTATACCAATGCTTAAGTAAGTATAGGGAGGAGGGGTAAGAACCTTCCTTACTTTTGCTGACAAGGGGGAGGAGGAGGTTAAAATAATTAAAATTCTGCGTATGTACTTGAACTACCCCTATGTCAGGCATTTTTGGCTTCCGTCCTGCTCGTATGGTTATATTTTCTTAAAGTATTTCCTTACACTTTAAGTGTTGTCTCTTTGGATCAGTTATATAATATGTCTTCCTATGCTAAAATTATAATTCACAGTCAACAAATCAACACTGGTTCAGCGCAAGATGGATCGAGTGGCAGTGAAGAAACTGCGTCTCTAATAAACAGGGCCGGCGCTAGGGGCGTGCGCGGGAGGTCGACCGCCCGTGGAGATATACCTAGCAGCGGCCAGTTCAATATAAAAGTCTCAAATTTCCTTTAATCTGGTCACGATATTACTAAAGGGATTCAAACATGTCTTGGTGCGGACATCGAATTCGCGGCCTCACAGTTTATAGCCTATCAACTTAGAAAGCTATCTATCGGTAATAATTGAAACCGAACCTTATAGAACCATACTAATAGGTCTGATATTAGTATAACGAAAATAAATTATAAAGAGTGGAGTCGAGGCACCGTAAAGTTTCTGTTATACTAATATCAGCTTTATGACAAAATATATAAGATTAATTTTCAATTGTTGTCGAGTCTCTTCACTGCTATCCTGCCCATATGCGCTGATTAATAACTATTCTCACCAAGCTATGCCTAACTTTAATTGAATTCTAACGCTCAACACATCAAAACGGTGTGAAGATAGCATATTGTTACGTTGCCGAAAACAAATGCTTTGATAAGTTGCAGGCGTTAAGGGTCAACTAAAGTTATGCATACTTCGGTGATCACGGGCATAAGTCACCTTTTAACAGAGATTGACAGTGAAAATAATGAAAACTTCACTTTATATACATATTCAAACATATATCATACCCGAAGAAGGGTTATTTACAAATAAATAATTTACTATAATAATATTGCACATTTCCCTGGACGTAGTATAACTTAGCCAATTTAGACCATTTAACCTTTTGAAACCTACATTTCAAATGGATGTGTTGTGACACTTCCACCTACTTTTGGTTAATATTTATTATTATTTCGACCTGTCATCAGGAACTTATTAAGACAAATCGATACTCCGGGTTGAAAGTCACCTCTTGCGGTACACTTGCGGTCAGTACACTGACACTGACACTGACACTGACACTGACACGTCACTTTATACTTAATAATTAAGACTCACTTCAGCCTCTACAACCAATAACCTTAACGCTCTTGGCTAACTACGGACCGGCTAATATACTGCGCTCGCTCCCTGCTAGTGACAGCGAAGGTAAATAGTACTCGAGGGCTATGACTTTATGCCCCATCGCACAGACCCAAAGGTCAAAAATTCGGGGAGGGATTCGGTTAAATCATCCCGAATCCCTCCCCGCCTTCATTGATGGCCCACAACAGCGCATGTACTAGATGTTCGTAGGAGTCGTAGTCGGGTAGGCAGAGCTGGTTGAAGCAAGTATGTGCGGTGGGCAGGGCGCCGAACGATGGCGCTGGCGTGATCTGGAAGCGAGGGTTGAGCTCCTGGAATACACAGGATTTTAGCTCGATTAAGGATATGTTTTCATTCGACTTGTTTTTGTACTTAAACTAGTGCATAGTGGTAGAGCCACGCTGTAGACATATTTGTCTGCAGCATGAATGGGCCGGCTCGACCGGCGTAGTACCACTGTCTCACAGAAAACCAACGTAAAGTGATAGTTTACTGTCGCGTTTCGTATGGTAAGTGAGATATCCGGAGGCCGAGATTCCCCCTTCCCTTCCCTAATCCCTATTCCTGTCCTTTAAGGCCGACAGCGCATACATGACACTTTCGGTATTGTGGATGTTCATGGGCGGTGGAGATCACTTAACATCAGGTGACCCACATGCTCGTTTGCCGGACTATGCAATTAAAAAAAATTAAACTGCCAATCTGTAGTTTATTTATGTTCCAAATAAAGTTTCTTCCTAAACATTCCCAAACATAAATATTCATTGGTTTTGGATACTTGTTGAGTTAACACTCCTTCTCCTAATGTCACTCGCACTCTTAGTCTCTTATCCTCACTCTCTTTCTTACTCTCTTATTCACTCGCACTCTCTTACTATTAATATCTTACTCTCAGTCTCTTACCCTCACTCTATCACTATCACTCTCTTACTCAATCACTTTCTCGCTCTCTTACTCTCAATCTCTTACTCAATCACTTTCTCGCTCTCTTACTCTCAATCTCTTAATCAACTCTCTTACTACTAACCTCTTAAACTCATTCTCTTACCCTCACTCTATCACTATCACTCTCTTATTCTCTTACTCTTAATCTCTTACTCCACTCTCTTACTACTAACCTCTTTAACTCATTATCTTACCCTCACTTTATTACTATCACTTTTTCGCTCTCTCTCTCTCTCTAAATCTCTTACTCCACCCTCTTACTCTTAATCTCTTACTCTCATTCTCTTACCCTCATTCTTTTTTTTATACTGGCACGGCAAAGTGACCGCACTGCACCTGATGGTAAGCGCACAGCCGTCCAATTAGAGTATCAAGTAGCGAGAAACGATGTATCCCTCGCTACTCAACACAATCATGCCGGCCTGCTTCTTCACACTACGCCATGGGCAAGAAGGTGAAGAAGCGGTCGAGGGTCTCAAGAGTACTCAGAAGGCCGCAAAATGGCCAAACATCGTAACCCCAATTCTACACCCCGACAAAAACCGGCTGCACACTGGCTGATCCCGGAACGCGACACACTTGCGTGTGACACTATGGCGGGTTTAACACCCTGTGTACGGTGGTCGCTATCTGGGCGGATAAAAATATCACACAGCACACTCTATTGCTATCACTCTCTTACTCTCTCTCTCTCTCTCAAACTCTCTTACTCTCAATCTATTACTCCACTCTCTTACTACAAATTTCTTACTCTCATTCTCTTACTCTTACTCTATTACTATCACTCTCTCACTCTCACTTTCTTACTCTCACTCTCTGACTCTTAATCTATTACTCTTACTCTCACTTTTTATGCCTCATACTCCATCATCTCATCTTAATCTGATTTAAATGAAAAAGTCTGGAATAATAATATTGTTTGGTTCATCAGTTATACCTGGAATCCCCCGGGCGGCAGCTGCGAGCAGCCGGTGGTGAACTGCAGCAGACGTGCACGCTCGTCGGGCGTGAAGCTGGCGAGCGCCGCCCAGAACCAGCCCAGCACGCGCTCCCACTCGCGCCCCGCGCCCGCCACCAGCGCGTGCGCGCGCCAGTCCGACACGCGCGCCTCGCCGCTGCCACACACCAGCAGCTGCACCACACACACACACATACACACATCACAGATTGATGCCCGCCACCTCTAGGTACTGGCAGCTTGCTGCAGTGGCAGGTGACAGTACACACACATACCTCGAGCTCGTTCTCGTCGAAGATGGCGAGCAGGTTGTCGGGCACGAGGAGCGTGAGTCCTCGCAGGAAGGCGTCGGTCTCACGCCGACAGCGCGCCGCCAGCCTCCACTGCGCCAGCGCGTCCAGGTACTGCAGCTTGGTGCTGTTCCGTACCTGCAGGCAAGCAGTCAATCGATATCTTAGAAGCTCTCTGCTCACAGAACATACGTCTATTGGTATAATTGACAAACATGGTCCAAAAAAACATTTGTTTCGGATCATGTTGTTATGGAACCGTAATTTTTTTGTCCTGTCACAGCTAAAAAACCACACTGTCAATGCACTTAACAGTAATTCCAGTGACGTCCAGGAAGTGTCAAGTAGCGAGCGACAACTATACTTTGCTACTCGACACAATCATGCCGGCCTGCTGAGGAGCTTCTTCACATTCTAGGACCCAGGATTATACACGTGGGCCGGCGAACTGTTCCACAGCTGGATGGTGGACCAATGATACTAATTTGCGAACCTCTTGGTTCAGACCAAGGTAGTAGACACCATGAAGCTGCTCCGCAAGCCAATACGCGTTGATCTGGTGTGGAAGGGAGAGGATGCGATAACAGTAAACGATTCTTTAGAGCATTCTTCATGATACAGACAGACCACGCTAAGCGAGGAATTATACTTTTTTTGTCGCAGGGAAAGCGTTTTGTTACTGTCAGCCGTATTCGGCTCAGATCAGTCAGCTCAGATAAAACGATCAGTTATGCTGGCCTAGCCGGTCTGACGACCTAGCACCCCCTTGCCGATGATGGCTATCCGAGAGCCGCTGAGCAGAGTCCCTACCCCCCCATGTACACTGTACACCCCACCCGACAATACATAGCTAAAACAATACGGTGCCTTCTCGGCACTAACAGAACGATCTCGGGGTATCCTGCGATAAACTAGAATTGCTAGAACCAACCCTGCGCGTTGCCGCCTAGCTGCCCGTCTCAATGACGGAGACAATCTCTGCTGACGGTGGCTGGACGTCTTCTTCCACTAAAATAAGACGAGAGGAGTTCGACGTCCAACTCCCAAGGAAGGGAGTCACGGTAGTCCCTTACTATTTGCTGCGCCATGAGACGCTGCGGTGTGCGCCTTTAAAGCACACCTGCCGCCTGCCACCTGCACCAATATCGGCATCAAGTCCTTGAGATGGCCACTAAAATCTCCACCGGCTGTTCAGAATCAATGCCAATACTTCATTTTGCAGCCGATGGGAATCCGCACTTCCTCTATATTGAGATGAGCCTTAAAAGGTCCAATCGTACCCAGTGTTTCACAGGAGAGGGCCCAAGACTGGCCCTGTGAACACCGCAGGCCATCGCTGCCACCCGTCGGCGCCCGGAAACACTATGTACCAGTTGGGATGGTACGGTGGCATCACGTGGTTCTGTAGTTATTCGTGAATCCAGGCCCAGGGCAAGGTGTTAAACCATGGCTACATTACACTCGGTCAAATAACACACTTCAAAGAGAATGCTATACTATAAGAGAACATTAATTTTTCTGGCACGTAATATCTTCACTGAAACACTGCACCTGCTGGTAAGCGTAGTGCCGTCCAATTAGAGAGAAACAATATATCCCAATATAATATACACTCAAATAAAATATACTCAAACTATCATGCCGGTCTTTTTTTGTCCCGGGGAAAGCATTTTATTTCTGCCCCCGCTCCGGGGAGAACCACAATGAGAATAAAACGGTTATGCTGGACTAGCCGGACTTACAACCCAGCACCCCTTCGCTCGGACGATGTCTGTCCGGGCAGTCGCTGGGCCGAGTCCCTACATAGGGGATGTACACCACACCCGACACTACCAGCTAAAACCCCGCGGTGGCCTTCTTCGGCGCTAACGGAGCGATCACGGGGTATTCTAAGGAGTGCTAGAATTGCTGCCGGAACCACCCCTGCATGTTGCCTTGTAGCGGCCAATTTCCATGGGGGGCTTAGGAACTCCCACGCAGTGAATAACGACAGCGAACGAGGCCTTAGCACCCGCGTTGCTGTCCATCTCGGGGTTGCACGATGCTCCAAAATTGGGAGTGCATCGATGCGGGCTGTGAGCCCCTGTCACACAGCCCGTATCGATGCACTCCCAATTTTGGTTGTCCACCAGGCGCCTACTACCTCTTCTCTGGCGGCAGGAGCGATCATATCGTTCCCGATCCCTCTCGGCACTCTCCTTCTGCGAGATGACGCTCTCGCAGAAGTGGGTCACCGTACGTCAGGACTTCCGGCTGGCGACCATGGATGACACCACGGCCGGCAGCGAGAGGTCTCCTTCGACGACTGCTCTGAGAGCGCTGCGCTCTTCGTCCCAGGCTGAGCACTCCTCCAACGTATGTTGGGCCGTGTCCTCGCGGCAGATGCCACAGTGGTGGCACACGGCGGACACCTCCTTTCCGATCCGACACAGGAACGAACCGAAAGCACCGTCAGCACCTGCTTCAGCTGGAACGCTGGCGCACTGTCCACTGTCCGTTTCAAGTTAAAAGTGACATCACACTCACCCTAATAGTAGAGCCATTGGGCACCAGGTCGTGTGTCTCCACCAGCCTTCCGTGGGAGTCGTACACGTCTTCAGCGAAGTACAGCTCCAGCTCAGTCTCGGTCGCGTCCAGGTCCGTTTCAAGTTAAAAGTCACATCACACTCACCCTAATAGTAGAGCCATTGGGCACCAGGTCGTGTGTCTCCACCAGCCTTCCGTGGGAGTCGTACACGTCTTCAGCGAAGTACAGCTCCAGCTCAGTCTCGGTCGCGTCCAGGTCCGTTTCAAGTTAAAAGTCACATCACACTCACCCTAATAGTAGAGCCATTGGGCACCAGGTCGTGTGTCTCCACCAGCCTTCCGTGGGAGTCGTACACGTCTTCAGCGAAGTACAGCTCCAGCTCAGTCTCGGTCGCGTCCAGGTCCGTTTCAAGTTAAAAGTCACATCACACTCACCCTAATAGTAGAGCCATTGGGCACCAGGTCGTGTGTCTCCACCAGCCTTCCGTGGGAGTCGTACACGTCTTCAGCGAAGTACAGCTCCAGCTCAGTCTCGGTCGCGTCCAGGTCCGTTTCAAGTTAAAAGTCACATCACACTCACCCTAATAGTAGAGCCATTGGGCACCAGGTCGTGTGTCTCCACCAGCCTTCCGTGGGAGTCGTACACGTCTTCAGCGAAGTACAGCTCCAGCTCAGTCTCGGTCGCGTCCAGGTCCGTTTCAAGTTAAAAGTCACATCACACTCACCCTAATAGTAGAGCCATTGGGCACCAGGTCGTGTGTCTCCACCAGCCTTCCGTGGGAGTCGTACACGTCTTCAGCGAAGTACAGCTCCAGCTCAGTTTCGGTCGCGTCCAGGTCCGTTTCGAGCACGTATTTAATTTTGGACAGGTATAGCTCAGGGTCGTCTTGTTCGAAGTACTATAGATAAGCAGATTTGTTAGTTAAATTAAATATACAAAAAAAGAATTTCTCGAATTGGTCCAGGCGTCTTCGAGTAATCGGGGACCTTACAAAAGGGGAAAAGATTCCGGGGAATTGAGAACTTCCTCCGTTTTTTTTAAAATACGAATTTAAATATCTTTACTATAATACATCTAAACAGAATATAGCGCACTCTCGGTCTGTCATAAAGTAATAATATATTTTCATTCTTTATATTATTTTTTCATTAATGTTTGTGAAGGGTCGGCAACACGCTTGTGATGCTCCTGGTGTTGCAAGCGTCCATAGACTACGCCCTACGGTAACCGCTAACCTGCTAAAGGCGGGCCGTAAGCTTGTTTGCCACCATCGAGATATAAAAAGAAAATTGTCAAAGCAACTTTGAGATCTCGCATCAAATGTTGCTACGGCTGCTATAAATACTGATTAGTATTGATAAATGGTGTTGATAAAAAGCGGTAATTATAATGACCTTGTAGTGTACTCGTAGTCCGATGATCATGGCCCTGAAGGAGCGCGTGAGGCGGGCGCGGACCAGCTGCCGGTGCGGACCGCCCAGGGCACTCTCGTACAGGCACTTGCCGACCAGCTTGCCCGCCAGCTCGAAGTGTTTCAACTGCCACACAGGACACACGGTACATTCAACAACAAAAATATATACAGGCTGTTTCAAAAAGGCGGTACAAATAAAAACTCATCTGAAGATGTTCATTTATTTTAATGATAAATGCGAAATAACTTTATATTTCTATTCTATATATTGTCAATTTATTTACTAAATAAATGTCTGCTTAAGAACGTTCATTTTACGAACATATTTTCGGGATTCCTAAGGGGCCGTTCAAGTATTACGTAAGCACTATGAGGGGGCGGGGGGTCTTTGCTTTTGTTATTTTAGATGACATGGGGGGTAGGGGAGTCTAGATGATGATTAAGTCATCGGTAGTTATTTACTTTTTTACACGAATGGCAACCCTCACATTGTAAATAATTGTAATAAATATGCTTACGTAATACTTGAACGGCCCCTAATACTTAATATTTTATCTAGTTTTTTCCACTCTATTTTCTTTACTATAGGTTATGACTCCATGGCACTGACATATCTATGTTCGACAAAAATTTCTAAATTCAATAAACAGAAAAAAATGCTGATAGTTCTATAATATGCTTACCTTAAGATGAGGTGGTCTGTCGGGATTTGGATGAACCAGCCCTGTTGCTGAGTCATGAAAAGGCACAAATAAACCAAACTTGGCGTCGAATAATTGTCCACACAGCAGCGAGAACCATTCACGGCGCACTCCGCCCCAATCCACCCCTGGAACGTTCATTATTCAAATCAAATCATTTATTTCGTAAATTAGGCCACAAGGGGCACTTTTTACATGTGATAATACACAGTCAGGTCATAAGTATTGTCACACAGTAAAAACTTTTATTTTAGAATGCTGGCCACAAAAAAGTTTATTGAATTCGAATTTCAAATTGTTCATGAAAATAAAAATGTATACTTTTTAGAATATTACTCATTTTTAAATATGGAGTGGACGCTTAAAGAAGACCGTGTTGCAGTAATTGCGTTGCATCGTTGTGGATACGCGCCAATTCAAATTTTTGATATACTGAAAAATTTGAGTATAACCAAAAGATTCGTTTATCGTACCATCAAACGATACAATGAAGACTCTAGTGTAGATGACAGGTCAAGAAGTGGTCGCCCTCGGTCTGTTAGGGCTCCAGCAGTGATAAAAGCTGTGAAGGCGCGAATTCAAAGAAATCCCAAACGTAAGCAGAAACTGTTGGCCCTTCAGATGGGGTTAAGCAGAACCACGGTGAAAAGGGTGTTAAATGAAGACTTAGGGCTTCGAGCATATCGAAGAAAAACAGGACATCGTTTGAATGCTCGTCTAATGGACCTGAGACTGAAGAGATGCCGCGCTTTGTTGAAGCGGTACGCGGGAAAAAAATATCGTGAAAATCTTTTTTCAGATGAAAAAATTTTTACCGTAGAAGAGAGCTACAACAAACAAAATGATAAGGTGTACGCACACAGTAGTGAAGAAGCGAGCAACCGTATTCCGCGTGTCCAACGAGGTCATTTTCCATCCTCGCTCATGGTATGGTTGGGAGTTTCTTATTGGGGCTTAACAGAGGTACATTTTTGTGAAAAAGGTGTAAAAACGAATGCAGTTGTGTATCAAAATACAGTCGTGACGAACCTTGTGGAACCTGTTTTTCATACCATGTTCAATAACAGGCACTGGGTATTCCAACAAGATTCGGCGCCAGCTCATAGAGCGAAGAGCACACAAGACTGGCTGGCGGCGCGTGAAATCGACTTCATCCGGCACGAAGACTGGCCCTCCTCCAGTCCAGATTTGAATCCGTTACATTACAAGATATGGCAACACTTGGAGGAAAAGGCGTGCTCAAAGCCTCATCCCAATTTGGAGTCACTCAAGACATCCTTGATTAAGGCAGCCGCCGATATTGACATGGACCTCGTTCGTGCTGCGATAGACAACTGGCCGCGCAGATTGAAGGCCTGTATTCAAAATCACGGAGGTCATTTTGAATAAACTTTAGTGTCATAAGAATCTATGTTTTGTTAACTTCATTTAGGTATATAAATGGTTACATAATGAATAAACTTGTTTCAATTATTTTATATTAAACATGTGACAGAATTTATGACCTGACTAGGTAATGTAATGCCCACTGGTCTGAGAAGAAGCACCAAGAAACTCAGCCCTAATTATTGATTTTTAAATCAGTACAACTCTAGGTCTTTGTTAAATATTAATAGTAGTTAGTAGAAAACATGGTATTTTGCCTAACCACCTTGAGTCGACAAGTCAAACTGATCAAAGACAATGACATCCGTTGGCACGGAAATTAGATTTGACAAGTTTATGTGTATTTGAAGGCAGAGATAACGATCTGAATAAATAAATACACCCAGCACTTACGCACATTGTTCTGGGCCCACGTTAGGTCAAACCTGTATCGTGGGTACCAATAACGAGAGACTACGGTCACACAACACCTACATTCCAAACAAACATCTATCTGTCACACAAACATTTGCCTCTATGCTGGAATCATACCCCTCCTGTCACACAACCGGCTTCTCAGCGGCAACACGGAGACTGACAAAAAACTGAGGGTTTAGAAGTTAATTTGTGAATAGAGGCGCTGGATGATAGTTTATATTGTAACGTTTGTGAGACAACGTGTTGGCAAAGAAATACGCAACGAGACTGTCAATTTATTAACTTTTACAACTACCCGGCACACCTTATAATATATCCTACCACCGCAGCTGGTGGCAGGATATTCATGTCCGCCCGGATAGCGACCACACAGGGTGTAAAACCCGCCATAGTGGCACACGTAAGTGTGTAGTTGGGGTACGATGTTTGGTCGTTTCGCGGCCTTCTGAGTACTTTGACACTAGACCCTCGACCGCTTCTTCACCTTCTTGCCCATGGCGTAGTGTGAAGAAACAGGCCGGCATGATTTTGTTGAGTAGTGGGGGGTAGATTGTCTCTCGCTACTCGATACTTGCACTTACCATCAGGCGCGGTGTGGTCACTTTGCCGTGCCAGGATAAAAAAAACCGTGTGTGAACAGGTGATACATAGTTCGTACCCTGCTCTCCCTGGAAGGAGACGTCGAAGTTTCGGCACCAGTGCGCCAGCGTGAAGTGCTTGGTGGCTCGCAGCGAGGAGCGCACGAGCTGGTCGCGAGTGACGCGCACGCACACCTTGTCCCGCGGGGCGCGGGCGTGGGCAGCGCGCAGCTCGCTGTAGAAGAACTCCTGTTTGTTCTGTAATGGAAGAAACACTGCATGTCAGACAATCTAATCCCATTACCGACATCATACCGTTCGTAAATTGCCATCGTATCCTATTTATATCCTATTTTAGAAAAATAAGGTAATACAGGTATATTTTGGTACTAGGAAATAGCAGGAAGTAACGACTCAATGTCACAATCTTGAATAATCTAGTAACTAAATAAAGTAACAAAATAAAGACTTTCAATCAATTTGTAGCATTAAAGGTAACAGCTACTAAGGTATGAGCTTATATAAGGATTAGAAAATTATTAAAACGACACAAACCTTAAACGAGTCTTCTCCACCACAATTAGCGATGAGTAGTTGAGTGAACGTGGCTGCTATGAGGTCCCTCTCTGCCGATACCAGTTCTAATGATGGTTGAACTCCATCCTCTAGAGAAAACTCCCCACCAGGACCCGAGTCTGGTGGCGTCGGCTTTAAAATTAACTGAATGAGATAAATTGCACCTGTTATAATCTTCGTCGATAAATATTTTATACTTTTCATAAATGTAGATATTTTATAATCTACAGGGTGTTACAGTAAGATGGTACAATATTTAAACCACATATAGGAAATAGTAGTTTAGAGTTTGATTGTCTATATTAGTCCTAAAAACTATTAAAATATTAGTGCTACCTTATACAATCCATTATAGTATTATAGTATAAATAGACACTAAGTCTATAGAACAGTGGAATCGTATACATTTCGATACATTTTAATTATTTTAAATGCTGTAGAACATCATAAGGTTCCACTAGTTGAAGTACCCTCACCTTAGTGGAAGGGCAGAGTCTAAAGGAGGTGATCCTCTTGGGTATGAACTTGAGGATGTAGTCTTTGATGGTGAACTGCTTGGGACTGATGCAGCAGAGCACGCGGCGCGGCTTGCCGGGGGACAGCAGCCGCGCCTCGTAGCAGATGTTGTGGCGCTTCGACGATATGTTGCGTTGTACTGTCGCCGTGTCACTGGCTGCGAGTCATATTCACGATTTTTTTATTTATTTATTCCTTATTCAACAGACACGCAGCCATAACATTATATACCCAATTCAAACTGGCGGGACTATTAAATAAATTAAAGGATTTGCAATGAAACCACACCACCAAACCACTTATTCAAGCTTGCGATAAATATTTATTAAGTAATGCAGTAATATTTAATATTGCCTTTTAATCGCGCTTTCTAATCTATAAATTATAATCTAGGACCAAGTAAAGATCAGCTACATAATCAAACATTAAATAGTTATTTTACACAAGTACAAATAATCCAAGACTATGAAATTAAAATCAGCAAACTAAACAGAGTAATAAATAAACGCCTTACCCGTCAACACGATGCATTCAAACTGTCCGTTGTGCAACAACACTCCGTCGTAGTAGACAGCTGCGTCGTAGATCCCGGGCTTGGGGAAGCACATCGTCAGCGACACCCGCTGGTTGACGGCGTCATACTCGAACTGGGCTGAGGAAGACAACTCCTCGTCCACGTCCTGGCCGGCGGGGCTGATGCGGATCGAGAACTCCTGCACACCGGACTGACTTCATCGGTTAGGATGATACGAGGAAATAAGTAACATGAATTGAACTGCTAGAGATAATAGCGTTGACAGGATTTTTATTATTAATTTTATCAACAAGTTCCATTTACTAAAACCTATTAATCATCGAAAAAAATGTGTAAATCCGAACAAAAATAAGTAAATTAGACGCCATTCAAATCAGTCGCCAATTTAACAGTAAAAGGATGCATGATATGAGCTGTGACGTCACTTATCATTAGGAATGGATGTTGAATCAACAAACCGTTTTTTTTAAACTGTTAACGAGTCAACCATTTTCTCTTTACCGCAAAACTAGTTGAATTTAACAACCTGTTTTATTCAACATCGTTGAATCAACGACAGATGCTAACGAAACGGGACATTAACGTATAGATCTGTGGACGTTGCTGCAAACCAGTTAAAAACGTCAACTGGTTTTTTTAACCATTTGACCGTTTACATATCGTTAACGCAAAACCGTCAACGACCCACCTCTATCTCTCATAAAGATATTTTCGAACCAAGTCGCATTTTTCTGTTTCCATTCCTTAGGTACGCAGCCTAGGCCATAAGACATACATCAAAGTAATGTTAGTAAAGAATTGTAGTTTTTTGTAAATCCTAGATAGAGAGAGAGAGAGGAAAGGGAGAAGGAGGGAGAGAGGAAGAGGTGAAGAGGCAGAGGAAGAGAGGTAGTCACAGAGAGGGGGAGAGGAAGAGAGGGATGACGATTTTGGCGTGACGAAAATACACAAACGGATTAAATAGAAATCTACATATAACATCAACATTTTCAAAATAACAGACCCTTTTTTTAATATAAACTGCATCCGCGCGAAGCTGGGCCGGGTCTGCTGTCTCTTGCTGGCCATACTATGCATGTAGTGTATACTCACTGTGGTGGGTGTGGGTGCGGTGTGCGTGGTCGGCAGCGGCGCGGGGTTGTCGTACTGGTCGCGCGGGTGCACGTGCAGCCGGCGCGCGTGTCCCGCCGCCCACACGAGCGCGTGGTGCGCACGAGACACGCGCGACCGCCGCGCCTCCACGCGCCCCGCAGTGAACCACTTGCGGAACGGACTGCCGCCCACCGCCGCGCCCTCTGACACACCAACACACAACACCACACTTTTTTTTCTTTAGTGCCTCGATAGGCAGACGAGCAGACGGGCCACCTGATGGTAAGTAGTCACCGCCGCCCATAGACTTCTGCAATGCCAGGGCACAGCAAAGCTGCTGCCTACCGTTGTACTTCACTTGTACAGCCTCGAAACGGGATGCCGTGGGTTCGATCGAAACACACCACCACCCACTACTCACTACACAGCGGGCGAACTAGCTGTGAACCACGCACCGAGACAAATGGACAGACAGTGTGGCAGACAGTTGTTGGGTCTTTGGTAAATTTAAACGAAGTATTGAAAAACAAAATTGAATCGGATTTTACTAATGAGCTCTTCACATCATCCTTTTTGTATAATCAGTTTGTATACCACTTTTGTGTGACATCCTGTAGATTAGTATTTCA
The DNA here is from genome assembly GCA_905220505.1 of Laothoe populi. Classification (NCBI taxonomy): domain Eukaryota; kingdom Metazoa; phylum Arthropoda; class Insecta; order Lepidoptera; family Sphingidae; genus Laothoe; species Laothoe populi. The sequence continues at coordinate 892,891 of HG992155.1, read as the reverse complement.
TCTACAGGTTAGTTGTCAAAAAGATCATAATTAATTTTAAATATTTACTTAATTTTATTATTGTGTTATGTTTAATACATAATAATGTGAACGGAAAGGCGAGTTTTTTGAACTCGTATGGAAGAGTAGTTACTGATTTATTAAGGACTTTAAATAAATACACCGAACAGTCACATACACAGTTCTGACCCCACACTAGCTCAAACCTGCATCGTGGGTATCAGTTACGAGGGACTACGCTCCCACAATACCCAGACCCGAACAAAAATCTGTCTGTCACACACACATTTGTCTTCGTAAATCGAACCCACGGCCTCCCGTTTCACAGCTGGTTTGCCCGCAGCGTCGCGGAGGCTGTCATATTTATAATATTAATGATGGTATATAAATATGAACACAAATCATATGAATGCCTTACCAATTAGTATGGATATGAGGTAGACTCCCGACGTCCTGACGGTGAATTTGACTCTGGCGGTATTGGCTTGCGCCGGGTCTCCTGAGCCCAGCTCTATTACTGCCGTCACCTGAACAATATATCTTTGTAAATTTAAATATATAGCACACACTTTTTGTTGTTGTTTTTAACACCACTTCGTTTTTTTCCGCTAACACCTGTGTCAGACTTATCCATTCATTATCAAACATCCTGTATATATCGCGGAAGCTAGCAAATTGTACGAATGTAGCGTAAAATGTGCTGAGTTCTTGGGTCTTGGTCTTAGTTTGATTTCAAGTGACTGTTCAAAGTGATATTGAGTTTAGTACAACGATATACTCAGTATCAGCCTGGAGTCTCGGTGCTCGGTACGGCAATAGGTTCACCCTGTAGGCTGTATAACATAACGGGACGGCATATGGCTACCTTTAGTATGAGACTCACCTTCCTAGTGCCATTAGTGATGGTGACAGTGAGTTCATCCGTATCACACACAGGATAGGGCTGTCCGTTCCTCTGGAAGCAGTACACGGTGAAGCACATCGTCTCACCGACCGCTTGCGGCTCCTGCCAGCCCCACTCCACCTGGTCAATACAGATCTATGTACCAGGAACCATGCCGTAATTTTATTTCGTACTACCGCTAGAGAATTAGACAGTAAAAAATATTAATATAAATAACGGTAATTTACGGTAGGCAGCGGCTCTGCTGTGCCCTGGCATTGCAGAAGTCTATGGGCGGCGGTGACTACTTACCATCAGGTGGCCCGACTGCTCGTCTACCTATCCAGGCACTAAAAAAAACACCCAACAGTCACCACATAGCCCCGATCCCACACTAAGATACGAGTCTTGTGTTGTGGGTATCAGGGACCTAGAGAGACGCACGGTCTCAACACCCAGACCCCGGACACAAATATCTGTCTGTAACACAAATATTTGTGCCGGTGTGGGAATCGAACCCACGGCCTCTCGTTTTACAGCCACTCGCCAACTGCGCCACGGACGCTAATATGTATAAGGAACCATGCCGTTATGTTATTTCATACTGACCTTGGAGAATTAGACAGTAAAAAGTATTACTATGGATATGAATTCAGTTTCCAAGATAATGAATGTTAAAAGACGATTGTGCACATTGTGTATTGTAATTTGATTGTATGTTGTTTGTTTTTAAGTTATATATATTTTTTGTGTGCATAATAAAGAGTTTTGTATTGTCCTAAAAGGTCAACCTCTTCAAAACCATTACGTTCAAGCCACTCCTATATGCAAATAACTAAAGGAAACTCGTTGACGTCAGTTTATCTTTGAAATATTATGATTTTTTTATTATTTCCCACCGGATTGCGTCTAAGTCGGACAGTCTGTTAAGACTTATGATGGAAATGTAGTAAAAAAAAACTGTTCCTTGCAGAGGAACACTGCGAACTATCCTTCTTAATATGATTTCAATACTAATGCCACACAAAAAAAATCATTGCTTATTAGCGCTCGCTTGTTTATGAAGATAATGAAAAAGGAAAACGTAAGGAAAGAAGGTATGAAGTCTACCAACCCGAATTAAGTCAGGCACTTAGATAAACACCAACCCCTCTTAAAGACCCCCGTGAAATCAGTGGAATAGGATATAATACAGAGCTGACATTCACTGTTTAGTAAACCCACCTTACAACTAGGCGGGTGCAGATACTTCCCGGTGACGTACTGCAGCAGGGAGTGCTTGGCCTCAGGAGCCAGCGACGGCTGAGTCATGGCCGCCAGGGTCACCAGCCCGCACACTGACACCGACACCACTAGCATACCCCCTGCAGACAACCTTCACATTATAGTTAATACATAAGCAAAGAAAGAACCTTTGGCGTTGTAAAGATTGAACTGGATATATCTTTTTTATTCTGAGACAGCAAAGTGACCACCCTGCACCTGATGGTAAACGCAGTGCCGTCTAGTTAGAGTATCAAGTAGCAATCAATCTATCGTTACTCAACACAATCATTCCGGCTTGCCGTGTAGCTTCTTCACACAACGCCTACAGGTTGCCTATTAAGAGGCCAGGTTTCCTTGATCTCCTAAAGTGTTCTTTAAGTAGAAACAGTTTTGTACGTCATTAATGCGCTGATTCAACGGGGTTACTACTATTTTTTTTAATGCTGACACGGCAAAGTGACCGCACTCCATCTAATAGTAAGCGCAGCTCCTTCCAATTAGAGTATCAAGTAGCGAGAGACAATCTATCCCTCGCTACTCAATACAATCATGTCGGCCTGCTGTGTAGCTTATCTCATAGAAAAGCGACGCGTCTGAACATGCTGTTACATTTTTATATGTGTAATTTCCCATCCTCTTCTTATTCTATGATTAAATGAAGATCACTTTCCAACATGTGACCCACATGCTTGGTTGTCAGCCTTTAAAACTTATTGCTCAACGCGCACACACTCACTGCAGTTGCTTGGTGCCAATACTTTGGTCCATATTTATAATTTTACAGCGGTATTTTCAACAGCCAAATGGCCATTTAACCATATGGCCACATTCAGCGATTGCTCATTAAGAAAAATTTAAGAATTTTTGTCAGATATTCTAACATGTAACCTACCCCATGTCCAAGCGTCCTGATGCTTGCTATTCTTCACCACGGCGCTCCACAGATCAGCTTTCAATGTCTGAAGCGCCTCTTTACCCGTCGGTAAACTCTGCCTTGCAGCCGACCATGCCCCGAAGTCCTTCGACTCCAGTACATGACGCGCTGTCGTGTCCTCCAGCCAATAAACATCTTCAAGGGAAGATACGTCGAGGCTCAGGAGTCTGGAACAAAGGTATGGGATACACACGTGTATTACAATGGTATTTGTGAGGACGGATCACTATTTTGTTATTGACTATGTAATATTGTTATAACTTGTGCGTTTAAAATTATAGAGCTACGAGTTTCTGATCTAGAAAAAAGTGTGTATGTAATAATTGGTAAAAAGCAAAATGGTTTCTAAGATTCACACCAATACATTGAAATAAAACCTAAAACACTAAAATAGACCGGAGTTCATCGCTGGTTTTTTAGTCCCTACGTCTCGAAAACTTTTTAGCTTGCATGTTCATGAGGTTGACTGACGGATAAACCTCGAAACGATGCGTAGAGTAGTTTTATTTAAATTGCAAAAAAAAACACGTAAAATTTATCAGTTTGTCTCGCAAAATATTTTTCATTACTGAGTTAAATTAATAAACCACATTATGACTATCATTTAAGTGAAGTTCTGCCACTCACTCTTCATTTTCTTACAATAAGACCAAGAAGCCGAGTTACTATATACAAGGCTAAAATAACCTCTTCAAGTACGACATAAGAATCCCAATAAAATGAATTACAGCCTACGATACGCCGCAGACCTCGTCAAAGACACAATTATGCTGTATTACAACATTAAAGCGCGCTCTTGCTTCCAATTACTGATTGTACTCCTCTTCAGCCTTACGTCAAAGGCATTTATCAAAATCACAGGCTTAGTCCTAAATAGATGAAGCAAATCGTCAATGAAGTAATAATAATAAAAATAGACTGTCTCTCGCTACTTGATACTCTAACTGGACGGCACCGCGCTTACCATTAGGTGCAGTGAAGTCACTTTGCCGTACCAGAGCAAAAAAAAGAAGTTTTAACAGTGCTTAAAAACTCCTAATTTACAAGGAAGAAAAAATTTTGTGTAAATATTTTTTTTTTGTGCCTTGATAGGCAGACGAGCAGACGGGCCACCTGATGGTAAGTAGTCACCGCCGCCCATAGACTTCTGCAATGCCAGGGCACAGCAAAGCCGCTGCCTACCGTTGAAGGACTACTCTTTTTAAGCCTCGTTTAAAGAAGGACATGTCATAGCGCTCAGGGAACACCGCAGCAGGGAGTTCATTCCAGAGGTTGCACGTACGTGGTAAAAATGAACGCTGGAAACGAACCGTGCTAGATGGAATCGTTTCCAGGTGGTATGGATGAACTCTGTTGCGGTGTCGGGTGGTGCGATGATAAAATGGAGATGTAGGCACCATTTTAAACAGTTCCTCGGAGCACTCCCCGTGAAACAAACGATAGAACAAGCAGAGAGACCCGAAGTCTCTCCGCAGCCCCAACGGTTCCAGGCTATCCGTGATATCAGGATCCCCGACAATTCGAACGGCCCGCCTCTGTAAGGAGTCAAGTGGGTCTAGCAAGTATTTCGGGGCTCCTGCCCAGAGATGAGAACAGTATTCCACGTGGGGCCGGACTTGCGCTTTATAAAGCGCCAATCTATGGCCCGACGTGAAATACCGCCTCGCTCTGTTCAGGATCCCCAATTTTTTGCTAGCCAATTTGGCTTTGTCCTCCACTTGACTCCTAAACTGGACCAAGCTCGATATATTGACGCAGAGGATCCCAATACCCTCGGAAACCCGGGGAGTGACTCCTTGGAACTGTGGCGCCATGACAAATGGGTCCTTCTTTGCGGTGAACGCGCAAACTTGTGTCTTCGTGGGGTTGAAGTGAACTAGGTTCCTTTCACCCCATTCAGAGGCCCGCCCTAGAGAGCTCTCGATTTCCGACACAAGTTCTAACCGTCTTTCTTCCAAAGTGCTCAGTGCTCAGTAAATGCAGTAAAGTCCATGGCACAGTGGTTAAGTTGCCAGTTGTGAAACAAAAGGCTGTAGGTTATGTTCCCGCACCGAAACAAATGTTTGTGAGATCCACACACATTTGTTTCGAGATTGGGTGTTATAAGAGCGAAGGTGTTTCGTTGTTGACATGACACGAGGCTTGCTACTTAGTGTAGAGTCAGGACTAAGGCGTACATAAATGTGTGTTATTTATTTATTGTTATTTATACACACCTGTGTCATCTAACTAAGAATTACATCTGTAGTCCAGACTTAGAATACTCCCTAATTTGCCTAATTTTGTTGACGTCATAGCTACGAAGAAAATAGTCGACGGATACATTTATAAGTTTGCATTTTAGAATGGGGTTTTTTAGAAGCTGGTGGTGAACAGAGAAAAATAAATGAAATTAACAGTGATGTATGACAAATATGATGAACCCACATCCTGTTAATATCTGGTAATCTGTAGCTCAACCATAAGTATATGCCAAAAAGTTACGATACGTAAACGAAGTCGCTCGGTGTATTTGATTGAATATATTTAACTCATCGAAAACATACTTATCTATAGTCGATGGTTGGCATTATTTGATTTTTTTCTATGCATCATATTTTATTTCCTGATAGGGGGTGCAGGTACACCCCTTGCACACCTCCTTGCACCCAGCTGCCGGCGCCCATGGTGTTGTAGCATTTAAAACTTTCGTTCTTATAGTATCAAATTTAGTTTCTTACGTATCGGCAACCGACTTCAAAAAAGGAGGAGGTTCTCAATTCGTCGGAATCTTTTTTTATGTATGTTCCCCGATTACTCGAAGACGCCTGGACTGATTCGAGAAATTATTTTTTTGTTTATAACGGTATTCTTCCCAGGTGGTACCATTGGCACCAAGTCGGGATCTGATGATGGAATCTCAGAAAAATCGAAGGCAAACCTCAAATTTTATAGGGACGCATAATTTGTTTTTTATTGAAGTCGGTGTACTTTTTATGAATTGAAAAACTTTTGACATATAAATATTTTACGTTGTCGCTAGCGAATATATGTGAGAGAACTCATGGTTGATCCATGGTTGTGTGAGAGCAAGCGACTAATGAACTGTTTCCAACATTACCCATTAGATAAGAATAATATTAGTAAGCCACCCCACGCGCACCATATCTCCGGAGCTTTGCTATTTTTGCATCATGATACATAATTTTGCACTAAACTGCTATGTTCCGGGTGCTAGCTGCAGTTAAACCGTCTCAAATAGCATCATTAAGGATAGTTGCGGATATTACGTTGGTCTTTAACGTAAATAGCAGTTTTCAGAGTTATTCATAGCAGTTTTTTTTATTAATACCAACAGTCAGACATACATACACATAGTCTTGATCCCACACTACGAGACTTGTACCGTGGGTATCATACTAATATTATAAATGCGAATGTTTGGATGGATGGATGGATGGATGGATTTTTGTTACTCAAACACGCTACAATGGCTGGAAGGATCTGGTTAAAATTTGGCACACAAATAGATTTATAGTCGGGAACATAGCACATAGGCTATTTTAATCCTGGAAAAATGCACGCTTCCTACGGGATAGCAAAATATAAAAAGGTGTAATAGGTGAAGACGCCTCCATAGACTGTATACCTTTTCTTCCAAAAATAACCTCCACGCGGGCTAAGTCACGGGCAACATCTAGTATATTATACAGGTAAATTTTATGTACCGACTACTGAGCGTTGAGAACTACTATGGAGAGAACTCTAGAGAAACGCATACCATACATTCTCAATAACCTGCAGATATTAGAAATGAACCAAAGTATAGTAAGTTAGTGAAAATATTAAAATAATACTTATTGGATAAAATTTAATACGTATACTAATAGTATGTAATATCAATTAGTCTATACTTACCTAATAAGACTCGTTAAGTTTCTACAGTCAACTGCGCGAGCAGTTTTATAACAAAATTAACTTGTAAGAATATAATTGGTTGGTTAGTAAATAAATTATAAAAAAAGGAGTTTGGCGTGGAATGGACGTGGAAAATGGTGAGTACACCCTCCCAAACGTAGACCCTCAGACACCCAAATTGAAACAATAAATTTACCATCTTAATATAGTTCCCTCGTGCGAAACTCCACCAATAGAAAGTGAAATCATAGCATTGAAAAGCAACATTCCCATGTTTCCCTAACAACCGTATTTAGACTATTACGATCTTTAAAAAAGTTATACAATTCAGTCTACCATTCTCAAGTGTCGCGCTTACCAAAGAACAGCATTTAATTTTAATACTCAAGGACTTGATCAGGCTAGGTCAATTTTATTGATATGGACATTGTTTTCATTTACAATTTATAACACGGTATTTACCTCATAACATGTACTATACGAACTACATGTATTTTGGACATTGAAAATATTTTCTCGTCCTGATGAATGTGGCATAATGGGTTTGTTTAATTGCAATTATAGTAGTAGCTGGTAAACATGCGAACGAGTCCGCTTATTGTAAATAATCTCTACTGCCCATGAACACTCACAACATCACAGAATCAAGAGTACATTGCCGACTTTAAAGGGAATTAATGTAGATTGGGGAAGGAAGTTTTGAACCTCCAGAACTTTTGAAAAGTATGTCTTTAAGCTCCACAAACCAAAGCACTTCAAATTAGTGGTATTATAAATCCAAATTAAAGAAGCATTCACAGATAAATAAAGAGCCTCAGCCGCCTTTCCACACAAAAGCTGAGCTCCAAGAATAGCCAGAATTAATCAAATGAAAAGCTTTCATCCACAACAATGGCTAGCCGCACACAGGTGCTTTTGTAACGCCATTATGAAGAGCTGCATGAGGCTGGTCGAAAATAATCCACTTGACGTCGTTAGTGCAGAGGTCGGGTGAAGCGCTTTCGACCTAGATACACAATAGGAGGTAATAAGCATTGAGCCTGGAACTCTCGCTTCAATTACTCATAAACAAATTACAAGACACATTATAGTTTCTGAATTTGATGAGAACGGGCGCACACTCAATTTCAAACCTTCGCTAGCGTGGTATTCCTAATACAGAAACAATATTAATATTATGTATTCAAACTAAGTCTCACGATGTTCGTTCACGCTAACTTCCGAAAGCGCCCAACCAATTTCAATGAAATTTTGTGAATCATGAAATTCATATGACGTAATTTATGGATGGCCGCTTAGTAGAGGCCCGTATCCAACAGTATTATTATTATTTTCAATATATAATCGGAAAACAGAATTACTTTATGCCTGAGGCAAATCAAAAAAGTAATTTGAGCAAAAGGTGCTCGAAAACACTTGATATCTCTAGTTACCGATGTTAAGTGAACTGTATAAAAAATTCAATATCCAAAGAAATGAAAACGGAAGGGAGCGCGCGAGGAGGGACATTGAGCACTGAATAAAAAATCGCGTGGGCCCGTTAGAGAATATTGGGCCAGATTGTACTTTTCGCATTAATATTAAATGCGATGATTTCATCCAGTTCATCGTTTTAAAATTTAAGTTAATTGTTGCCCGCTCTGCGAACCTTTGGAGCGTTATCGAAGTAACAATAAATAAGTAGTTGATATAGACAGTTTTACGAAACACTACCGAACCTTTATCTGTAAATAGTAGAAACTTGAAAAACACGATTCGAGATTAGAAGAAAATCACTTTGACAGCCTCCGTGGCGTGGGAGAAATGTTTGTGTGACAGACAGATATTTGTGTCCGGGGACTGGGTGTTGTAAGACCGAAAGTCTCTCGTAGTCCTTGATACCCACAACACAAAACGTATCTTAGTGTGGGGTCGGGGCTATGTGTGTGACTGTTGGGTGTTATTTATTTATTACTTAATATGAATCCTTACTTTGTGTATACGTGTTGCAAGCGGTGCGTCGCCAGCCACTGTCGCAGCACGAGGCGCTGCTGCAGCACCTGGGCGGCCCGGCGCAGCCGCCGCTCTTCCGCCGCCGGGAGCTCCGGCAAGCGGTCCAGCTGATCCGGCGACCCGCACCCGGACAGCGTCGATATACCTGCGAGCAATATTATCAAATTAAGCTTATTCCAAGAAAATATCTTTGGAGAATATATTTATAGCGGCTAAAATACTGCGCAAAAGGTAACTGATCCCATAGGACAAATGTAAAAAAATCATCACTGCATTGCCGGGCTTTTAGGTAAATGTTGTAGGCCCCCGCATAATCCTCCTGATTATCTAAATCATAACAAGTGGCATCTTATCGATGTCCCTGATATTATCTGTATTCTAATACAGTAGACAGAATTGGCTGCAGCATGACTCTAGCACTTGTGATTTTTGTTCTGATTCTAATGTTTGTGGTATTGGTGACATATATATCAATAATTACCCCAAATATTTAATGGTTTTGAATGCAGACTCCACCATTCATCGATTTTAAAATTGTCAATGACAGTGGTTTAGACTATAAGTCCACCAATCCACGGCGAGATAACTCAATACAAAACAACTTGACTATGAACATTTCACACAGGTCTATCGTCATGTAACGGGACAGTGAAGATAACCCGCCGAAGGTCTGGCCGTTTTATTTTACGAGCATTGTTGCGTCGCCCACAGCTGGTTGTAACTGCGAGACAGAGTTCTGATTGCTGACATCAAGGTTTAACGACATAGTGACATGTTACGAACTACACACAGTTTAACACCTTATAGAGTGATACTGTCCAAGAAAAAGTACTTTTATAGCCGATGAAAGCAAAGAAGCAAGTTAAACACCTGATGGAAAATAAGGGTAATAGTAATAACCTGTAATTATTAATTACTAATTATTAATTACCTAACGGTAATAGGAATAAGAATCAGCAAACGGAACGTTTTTAGGCCTGCGTTTATCTCAGTGACATAAAAAAACGCACTAGCAAAGCTAACATATCAGCTTACAACCTGACAACCAGTCCAGCCGATCAATTAATACCATAGACAGCCTTGTTTCAGTACAATTCAGTTCTACTACTTTTATTCAAGCGAACTATAGTTTCTGCTTCAATGATTACTACAATAAGTTATTAATAAGCAAAAATTATGGAGGAAGGTTACTCTAAGCACTTTACAAAACACGAAGATTATTCATTATATACGTGCTTATTAGATTACTAGTTTATTAAAGCTACCTGAAGAGGTGGTAGGAAGGATACCGGACAATATAGATAATCCATTAACATTAACTCCACCATCAGACTAATAAAATGATAAACCCAATTAATAGTGATTATAAAATGCCCTACGAGAAGACATTACGCCTATTGATTGCTGGTCTGCAGCAGGGTCATGGCCAGCGTAACCACGCAACGAAGCGACAACAAAACATATTCTTTGTATTAATGCTATATACCATTACGGATAATTATCACCCAAGGCCTTCGTAAGTTATGCCCTCAATCGTGCGCTTTCATGTAGCGACATGCCATAATGTAACACGTGACAATATTATTGAAAAAGACTGCTTGCAACAAATGCCCACTGATAAAGAGAGGCATGCATCAGAGGAAGACAAGTGGAAGATTAAAACATATGGGAATGATGATATGATCGGAATCAAATATTTGTTTCTGGTCTGGGTGTTATAGGTAAGCCTAGCGTAGTTCTCGATACCAATGATACAGACCTTAGTATGGAGGCAGGACTATGTGTGTGACTGTTGTGTGATTATGAGTTCTTGGCTGAGTTTCTTGGTGCTTCTTCTCAGACCAGTGGCATTTACGAACCACAAGTAGACTTTAACATTATTATGACATGTAAAAAGTGCCCCTAGTGGCCTAATTTATGCAATAAATGATTTGATTTGATGAAATTTAAAAAACATATGTACTGGAAACGACTGGTCGGGATGAATAAAAGAAGACGTACTACACCGACCATAATGAAATTGGGCCTAGGAGAGAGTATTTCTTTATTGATTACAGGTATGCAGTGTCATGGCCGGCGTAACCACGCAACCGACCGACAACAAATCCTTCTCTTTGTATCTTTACCATTAATTTTGCCTCCAAGGTCTTCATATATATTAAAAATGTACGAGGTCATAGTGTCATAAAACACGCAACTCTGTATTATAAATATAATGAAACGGTCAAGTGACCTGATCCCATAGTAGGATATTCTGGAAGAGATATTATAGACGGCACTGCGCATACCATGGGATGCAGTGTGGTCACTTTGCCGTGCCAGAAATCTGTCGTGTTAGAAAAATATGAAGGAAAAGTTCAATAGGTTTTACCGCGTTGTAGACAATATAACGAGACGGTCCAACATTAATAGTACAGTCTCCGAGAATGCAAAGAAGTAGGATATTTTCAGTAAAATTTTGAGATTTATTTTGTATTCGACTTTACCGCATATGAACACACGATGACGCCTGAAAATGTCGTAAAAAAAGTTTCAACGGTGTTACTCATTATCAATTTGTGCTAGAGCTACAAGCAGTTACTAAAGTTTACAACGTTCATAATGTTTATTAATATGCAAGAGTTTTATAATACGGGATGTTGGAAAAGGGGAGAACTAATAAAAATACCATATATAGAGTTGATGGTTAATAAAATATCGATAAAGTTGAAAAACCTGTAAATCGCATCTTATTTGAGTAATTGTAATTTGATTTTTTTATGAAATCATTCGTTTTATGATCTCTGAAGCCAATGACAAATGCTCACGAACTATTTTTACAGTGCCAAAGTATATATAGTGTTTAGATAATTGGTTGCCAGTCTATAGAGTTTTAAAAGTAACAATTGAATTTTAAGACAGTGCTACAAATATGCCAATAAAAAAAACCAATTCCAATTTTAGTTTTCTAACATTACTAATATAAGTTTCTAAACACAGACTCTATACATGGTGCTTTCATTAGTACCTTCTTTTTCCAACAACTGGTATATTGAACTATTGAAGTGCTTGTCATTTATTTACATCATTTAATCTATGTCTATATATTAGGTGCAAGAAATCGCCTCCTCTCGTCCCTCGCTTTTTTTTCCTGAAAGTTAGCAAGCCACACACGATCCTGGTGGTCGAGTAGTCCCGATTCTTCACTTGCCTTGTACTACAATAATGAAGTCCTGTGTGCACAAGCTTCCTTTATTGATGAGCGGACATAGCATTTTCTTCTACTACTATGGCTTGCTACAGTTAATATACTTCACCGTTATCAGTGGCGGATCTACTTAAGGGATTTTTGGGCTGCAGTCTAGGGCCCTGTGGATAAAAAAGGCCCCAGACTCCATTGAAAACAATAGACGATACCTATTGTGAAAAAAAATGTCTAAATAAGAAAACGATCAAACGATGTTCTGATTTAATAAATACTAGCTGTTGCCCGCGGCTTCGCCCACGTGGTAATTATTTTTGAAAGAAAACGTATAAAATCCATGGAGTTATCTTAAGCTATTACATCTTTCTATCTCTATTTTGCCATCCCATAGGAACCGTTGAATTTTTCCGGGAAAAATAGCTTATATCACTATATAATAAATGTTGCCAGGTTAAACTTTTAGCCACAGCAGTGCAAAATTAAACGCAAGTTGTTTTTTTATTATTCATTTTTAACTAATGTTGCCCGCGGCTCCGCCCGCGTGTATGTCTTGGAGCATTTTAACATTTATATTTTGCTATCCCATAGGAAGCGTGCATTTTTTCGAGTTAAAAGTGGTCTTTGTCTTTTTCTGATCCCTAAACTACCACTTGCAATAAATCATGTCGATCCCTTGCTATGCGAAAAACAAAAAACTATCCCGCGGGAACCGTACATTTTTCCAGGATAAAAAGTACCTTATGTCATTCTCTGACCCCTGAACTACCACTATGCAAAAATCATGTCGATCCCTTGCTCTGTGAAAAACTAAAAACTATACCGCGTGAACGTATCTTAAAAAAATAATTTCTATTATTTAAAAAAAATCTTTTATACAAACCTTGTCCTGGCAATAACGAACCAAAATAAAAAGAATTATCCAATTTGTTGCAGTCGTTCGGAAGTTATGCGCGTACATACATTTCGCCGATTCATTTTTATTTATATAGATTTACTAAGCTAATCTAAATCCTAATTTAAACCTCTTAAATTATTTCAAACCAAGCCTTGAAGTATAACTTTCAAAGAAAATTTTTCTTTACAAAATTATATTTCATTTAACAATAAAACTTCTGCGTTGTAGAAAATTTAGTTTCAAGTAAGATTAAACAATCTTCGTGTCGTAATAGCTGTGCATTGCAGATTCCCAGGCGGATTGTATAATACGGCAGCCTTAGTACGAGTATTGCAATAACAAAGTCATGGCGAAAATTAATCTGATATAAGATTTAAAAAAGTTTATTAAACAACTATTGCTCGCATCTTCGTCCGCGTGGTAGTTATTTTTGAAAGAAAAGCTATTAAACCCATGGAGACATCTTAAGCTATCCCATGGGAACCGTGCATATCTCAGGATAAAAAGTAGCCTATGTCAATCTCAGACCCCTCAACTAAAAGTATGCAAAAAATCATGTCGATCCCTTGCTCTGTGTAAAACAAAACCGAAACTATCCCACGGTAGCCGTACATTTTTCCGGGTTTTTTATACCGGAATAGCCTATATGCTATTCCAGACTATAATCTATCTCTGTGCCAAATTTCAACCAGATCCATCGAGCCGTTGTGGCGTGATTGAGTAACAAACATCCATCCAGTAAGATAGTAGTATAGACGAATATTCGTCTCAATAAAATAAAATCGTCGATGACAAGATAATAGGGTAGTTTCCTGTGTTTAATTTTGTACATTATTCTCTACGCAATATAATATAATACGCAAAAGACACTCTTTGCGAAAACAGAATCCAAATTGCTTGAAAAATGAGGTCAAATTATTTATTTTAAATACTGGTATGAGCAAATACTCACAGGCATAAGCGAAAACGATGGCGTATTGGGAACATATCGCTATCTCCCTCGCACAACGGTGCAGTACAGGCGATTCATAGTACCGTGACGTCACAGTATCAGATATGCATCCTTGTACTGTTATTTGACAACTACCCCTTCCAGCAGATTTGAGTGGTGTCTAATTTACTTATTTTTATTCGGATTCATAATATTCTTTCGATAATAGGTTTTAGGTAATGTAACTTGTTGATTAAATTAATAAAAAAATCGAGTCTACTACCCTATTGTACAGAAAATTGTTAATATCGTGATAAATTGTTTCTTTCTATAGGATTTCAGTCTCCTGCGGTACGATAAAAAATAGGCAATCATGGGGATTACTGACAGAAGTGAAAACTTAAAACTTTGGTATTACTGTGTTCTTTTTGAAACAGCGTCCATTAAGTAGGAACTTTTTTGTTTGTTATTGCTTATCAATAACTAGCTGTTGCTCGCGGCTCCGCCCGCGTGGAGGTCATGTTTTGGAGAAAAAGTATACAATACAAAATACCAATATTAATGCGTTTAACTTAAAAATGACGGATTTTCATACAAACTTTCGTTCCCTATTTTACCCCCTTAGGGGCGGAATTTCCAAAAATCCTGAAACATATATTTTTTATTTTAAACTAAAATGCCAAATACAAATTTTCATGAATTTAACTTCAAAAATGACGGATTTTCATACAAACTTTCATCCCCTATTTTACCCCCTTAGGGGTGGTATTTCCAAAAACCCTTCCTTAGTGGATGCCTACGTGATAAAAGGTACCTACTGTCAAAATTTCAAGTCTCTAACCCCAGCCGTTTAGGCTGTGCGTTGATCGATCAGTCAGTCAGTCAGTCAGTCAGTCAGTCAGATTACAAAGCTTTACAGGCGTGCTTATTTTAAAAGTAAAATAATCTGAGCGACGTGAGGTCACGCGAGTTCTGTGCTTTTTCCCCATCCCAATAGTGCCCAACTTGCCCAAATAATTTTCACTTCAAAAAATAAACGAAAAGACACAAATGAAAAGCTGCAGGCAGAAATTAGTATACTAATAAACTAGAAGCCGCTGGTTCAATCTCCGTACCATTACCATACATTTATTTCATTTCTAGACTTTTGTCAGGTCGAGGTGTTATGTTACCGAAAGCCTTTAGTAATTCCTGACAGCTATTTCCTTCCTATTTGAATATTTCACACTTTCGTAACAATCCAACGATAAACAACAAATCCGAGCGGACCCATATTTCTCCACAAGGTAGCACGGTGGCACTGTGGCATGCTACACGCGACGCTTAACATTTTAGCCTAGCATATAGGTCACCTAGCCACTGCAGATCGCTATCACACGCGATTACCCCAAAACAGGTCAGTTCGCGTGAAATACATTGTGCTTTATTTGACCTAGTTGAATATTTAGTTCAACAATCAAGTTCTTAAGGTTTTCGTAGGTCGCCGTCGTAGAATGAGGCATGTACTTGTGGAAACTGAACAAGAAAATTAATTCATAAACAGTACACCGACTTCACCATGCGTCCCTAAATATGAGGGTTGCCCTCGATTTTTCTGAGATCCCATCATTAGATCCTGACTTGGTGCCAATGGGACCACCTGGGAAGTAGGTATACCCTTTTAAACAAAAAAAAGAATTTCTCGAATCGGTCCAGTCGTGTTCGAGTAATCGGGGAAAATACATTAAAAAAAAGATTCCGACGAATTGAGAACCTTCTTCCTTTTTTGAAGTCGGTTAATAATACAAATATGATCGTTAATTTAATTATCTAAAAATAACTCAAAATAGCGTGTAACCGAAGATATCTACAGCTTATTCAAACCACGCCAACCAATACACTCACGCCTGTAATCCCCGAAGGGTTAGGCAGAGGTGTAACCAGTGCACCCACTTTTCGCCGAATTTCGGTCCCATAATGTGATAGGGGGCGAGCCTATCGCCACACCGGGCACCATTCCAGACTCCGGGTTAATACTGAGTATTTCTAGGTAGAAAAACCCAATATCACTTTACTCGACCCGGGGATCGAACCCGAGACCTCAGCACAGCAATCGTAACGCATGCGCAATTACAACTGCGCCACCGAGGCAGTCCGAACAACGTGTGACAAAATAAAATATTACAGTCTGCGAAGTCTTATTTTTTAAAATACCCGCGACCGCGTGGTTTACTGTATTAACAATATAACATTATTTTACTATAAAACAATAATATTAAAAAATATCTCTCAGTAAATATTATAAAACAAAGTACCCGTTTGTGTTTCTAAACGCGATAAACTTAAAACTACTGAACAGATTTTTATCAATAGACTGAGTGATTCATAAGAAAGGTTTAGGCATTTAGTTCATGAAACGTTTTATTTATTTATTTATTTAAGATGCATAACAAACTACAATCAAACAGGTTCACAACATTAGAATTAAGTAATCTAGGACTAGATCGTAATCCAAAACATTACTTTTGAGTAAATTAGCCGAAATTAGCTACCGAAAGTACCGCATAAGTTTTGTATGTTTATGTATATATAATCTATATTTAAAAAACAACCTTTTGCCCGCGGCTCCGCCCGCGTGGAAGTTGTTTTCGAGAGAAAAGACATACAATCCATGGAGGCATATTATGCTATTACATCCCTCTAGCATCTGCCTAGTAGCCGGATGCCGGGCGGACACTATGCGGTGACGCGAGGATTCGGATTCGGAGGAGGAGGTTCGCGAATTTGTATCTTAGCCGCACCATCAAGTCGTGGAAAAGTTTACCAGCGCACGTGTTCCCAGTTTATTAAGCGTACTATGAAGAAGCTTCTGACTGACTGAAATTTGAGAGTGGTAGAGCCACGCTGTAGACATGGAAGTGGTAGAGCCACGCTGTAGACATGGAAGTGGTAGAGCCACGCTGTAGACATATTTGTCTACAGCATGAATGGGCCGGCTCGACCGGGGTAGTACCACTGTCTCACAGAAAACCAACGTAAAGTGACAATTTACTGTCACGTTTCGTATGGTAAGTGAGACAACCGGAAGCCCAGATTCCCCCTTCCCTTCCCTAATCCCTATTTCTGTCCTTTAAGGCCGACAACGCATACATGATACTTTCGGTATTGTGGATGTTCATGGGCGGTGGAGATCACTTAACATCAGGTGACCCACTCGCTCGTTTGTCGGACTATACTATAAAAAAAAAAAAAGAAATGATTGTGTCACTTTGCGAGGGATATTTGTCCTCGCTACTTGATTGTCTACTTGGACAGTACTGTGCTTACTATCGGATGCAATGTGGTCACTTTGACGTGCCAGGATAAAAAAATCGTTTTAGTTGTACTCGTATATAGTGAAATTATATTAAATAAACATTAAATATTACGCAAGCACCTTAATAATAATAAAAATAATGTAGTCATGTATACGTACACTATGTACATATTCATCGACCCACAGCTGGGCACGCGTGGCGTCCTCTATCGAAAACAACAATTCACATCAAGCGAGTGTTCTAAAATCTAATTTTGGCCTGCAACCGAGATCTAAATGTACATACATATACACTCACGCCTGTAATCCGCGAAGGGGTAGGCAAAGGTGTATCCAGTACACCCACTTTTCGCCGAAGTTATTACTGTCTAATAATGTGATAGGGGGCGAGCCTATCGCCATACCTGGCACAATTCCAGACTCCGGTCTGATACTGAGTATTTCTAAATAGAAAAACCCAATATCACTTTACCCGACCCGGGGATCGAACCCGAGACCTCAGCACAGCAGTGGTAACGCATGCCCAATTACAACTGCGCCACCGAGGCAGTCTAATATTAGTCAGGCAGATCTAAATGTATTAAATGATTTTATTAACTCACGGAGAATCTTGACATGTCGATTTAGATTTTTTGTTATCCAGGCACCTCTAAGTGACCACACTGCACCCGATGGTATTATGATATTAAGATTACATTAAGATAGTATGCATACATACGTAAGCACTCACACCTGTAACCTCCGAAGCGGCGGGTAGAGGTGTAATCAGTACACCCACATTTCGGCGAGTTTATTACCGTCACATAAAGTGATGGGGGCGAATCTATCGCCACACCGGGTACTATTCCAGACGCGCCGGGCTGATACTGAGTATAAAGATGAAAAATCTAATATCATTTTACCCGACCGTGGTATCGAACCCGCGACTTCACGCACAGAAGTCATACCGCGTATGCAGATACAACTGAGCTATCGAGACAATCTTATCTTACACTAATTATAGCTTTTTTTCGAACAAATCTTCGGGCGTGATTCTTTAAATTGATATAACTTTTTTATTTATGAACCGATTCGAATAAAAAATACCCTTATTTTTAATTGAAACTTACCACAATACAATAGTGAAAACCACAACCAAATCGGTTCAGCCGTTTGTGAGATTAGCGTGAACAAAGGCACCGACCAACAGACAAAAATTCTAAATATCATTGATTTGAGTTCTATTGCGTTAATAAAGACCCCCAGCCATAGTTTTCTCATATATCTTCCATGTACAGACAGCGATCAGTTACAAATATAATATTATATGTATAGATAAAAAAAATGATTAATGGATATTGTTTACTTTATAATATTTGCAGGATTGGAAATTAAACAAACATAATTTGAGTAAATATTTAGAAATTTTGTGACAACAAAGTCAACGTTACTGGCTTTAACTCCATTCAATTATTTAAAAAAGTTAACGATATTCCGAAGTACCTAACCACAATTCCCAAGTGCCAACACAATCATTCAGAACCACATTGGAAAGTAATTAACGGATGATTCTCATTCCTCGAGTTGACACAATAGGAATCATTACCAACTGCCTTAGAGTATTTAACACTGGAGACGCCATTGAGCGCTTACCCCGTATGACAAATGTAAGAGCACGGTGCTCATACACGTTCTATAAAACGAGTTGCGCTTCGTGATCCGCCACTAAAAAAGTGACATCACGTGCGAATGGAGCTCCCTGAAAACGCGAGCCTGTAGCGGTATTAACATGTAAAAATAGATCTGACACATCAAACTTACAAAAATACAAAATTATTTTTCACCTGGACATATTTTTTTAAAGTAATATTATCATTAAAAGCAACAAATATATAATCTCTAAAAATTATCATCGGGTAATAAATGTTGCCATGTTAAACTTTTAGCCACAGTAGTGCAAAATTTATTTGCATTCAATATCTTAAACGCAAGTTGTTTTTTTAATATTCATTTTTAACTAATGTTGCCCGCGGCTCCGCCCGCGTGTAGGTCTTGGAGCATTTTAACCTTCTATATTTTGCTATCCCATAAGAAGCGTGCATTTTTTCGAGTTAAAAGTGGTCTTTGTCATTTTCTGATCCCTAAACTGCCACTATGCAAAAAATCATGTCGATCCTTTGCTCTGTGAAAAACTATCCCATGGGAACTGTACATTTCTCCGGGATAAAAAGTAGCCCATGTGCTTTTCCAGACTATAATCTATCTCTGTGCCAAATTTTCAGTAGATCCGTCCAGCCGTTGTAGCGTGATTGGATATCAAACAACCATGCATCCATCCAAACATACGCATTTATAATATTAGTAGGATTACTTTATTTATGCTTCTTAATTTATAATTTAAAAATATTAGGAGAGTTGACATATCGACTAAGTTTACAATTTCATAAACTTTATGCCAGTGTAGCATTTTGGGTGGTTTATGTGGTAACACTGTCGTTTATGCAAGACTCAAATAGTGTTGTAGATAACTTTATAAAGGTTATCGATAAAATTACTAATCCATCTGGACTGTCTTCTAAACACATACTTTTAATGTAAATAGTTCTAACACACTAGGAATGACAAAATATGACAAAACCAGAATAAAGTTTTTGTCAAAAAAAGTGATCCTAAAATTGTATCCGGTATATTTAAAAAATATTTAGGTATGAATTTTGGCGCCATTCATTTATTACGTAAGATGATGTAGGGCGGAAGTCGATCATGTCTTATTTTTTCTTACAAGGGGTGGGAGGGAGTCTTAATAGTTCTTACGTAAGATCACACAAATGCGCAAAGTTAGGATTATACTTTGAAAAAACGCGGGCCATGCCTATAATTTTAAAAACAAGCAACTTAGATTTTTTAAATTTTTTTTGTTAACCGGTATGACTTGCCTTTTCACCCGGTTCCGGCTTGACGTCGACTTTTGGGACACCCTGTATTCATGTCGAGATCTCAAGCCCTTTTTAAATGCTCTTCATAATAGATAGCCGTTAGCCGGCTACCACACCAAAACAGGCGATAATCGCTCTCAATGACATACAATAATTTCATTCACAGCATTTGCTAATCGCATTCGTTACCAGTAACACTGTATTTCTTGGCTCCGCTTATTTAATTTGAAATTTTATGGAATAACAGAACACTCCATTTTCTTACAAACTATATACCATTGGAAAGGTCGTGTTGTGTACTTTCCGGTGGTATATTTGCTGAGGTATAATCGGAATACCTCAAAACGAGTGAGTAATCAACATTTTAAAATAATTTGCAACGGCCGTCATTGTTGTGTTGCATGTGCTGACATACCTGAAAAACGCTACTCTACAATTAGTGTTGACCAAAAAAAATGGAAGTGTCACGGATGATGTGCAAAGCAACCAAAAACTGATAACAGTAATACACCTTTACGTCCCATTGACTCACCCGGGAAGTCGAGGAACAATAATGACTCGCTACCTTTTAATGACAATATTACGCATCGAAAAAAGCCACTGTTGATACTAGCGCAATTAGTGGAAGTTCCGGCTTAAACTCTTCCGCGTCAGTTATTACAAAGAAAGACGCTAGGGAAATAATAAGAGAAGAATTCAATGTCATGAAATTGGCTTTAGCACAGGAGCTTAACCAAACACTTAAGCAGATGGTGAGAACCGAATTTCAATCTCGAAAATCAATTCATAAAACAGGAAATAACTGCTTTGGATAATAATGTTTGTTTCTGAATGAAAATTATGAAACCACCAAATCCGCCATCGCCAAATACCAAGACACACTGGGAGAGCTAAAGAAATAGAACGTTCAGTTAACATATACGTTACAGGATCTGCAAATCAGGCTTCAGGTTGCTGAGCAGCATAACCGTTCTAACAATCTTGAGATAGAGTGTGTCCCCGAGCACAAACAGTAAAACTTGCTATCTATAATTACTCAGCTGTCTAAGGTATCCTGCAACTTGAAAGAATCCGACATTCATCATTGCACTCGTGTGGTAAAAAGTAACAGAGACGACAAGAGACCTCGCTCAATCATTGTTAAATTGGCTACCTCTAGGCTTCGGGATACATTTTAGCGAAAACAATAAATTTTAATAAGGCAAATCCAAACGACAAGCTCAGTACTGCTCACATAGGCATTGGATGTAATAAATCGCCACTTTACATTGTTGAGCACCTTTCACATAAAAACAAATTACACGCAGCGGCTCGCCAGATCGTCAAAGAAAAAGAGTACAAATTCGTGTAGATTAAGCAAGGCCGTGTTTTCATTAGGAAAACAGAAGAAGACGAGTTTACTTATATAAGAAACCAAGAGACCAGAACCGACCTAAAACAATTCTCTGCCATATCCATACTAGCTGTTGCTCGCGGCTCCGTCCCCGTGGAGTTTAGTTTCGGGAGCAGAAGTATCAATGCAAGGAGTTGTCTTCTGCACTGAGACACCTATAGCGATCGTCCTGAATCTCAGGTGTTGTGACTGTCTAGATGGCTAGACAGGCACAACTCCTAACTTAAACTTCTAGCACTCCTTATAATACCCCGGGATCACTCCGTAAGTGTCGAAGAAGGCCACCGCGGGGTTTTAGCTGGTAGTGTCCGGTTGGGTGTACATAAGTAGTAGGGACTCGGCCCAGCCGCAGCCCGGATAGCCATCATCCGGGCGAGGGGGTGCTGGGTCGTAAGACCGGCTAGTCCAGCATAACCGTTTTATTCTCATTCCGCTTCCCCCCGAAGCGGACGGCAGTAATAAAATGCTTTCCCCGCGACAAAAAAAAAGTGTTGTGCCTGAACATTGAGATTACATTTAAAGAATACCTCATAAGTTAACTCCTCACTTCGCCCTTTAAGGGATGATTTGGTAAAAACGTTGAAACACGTATTTCTTTATTTTTTACCTAAAGCCTAAATATGAATTTTCAGATCCCTAAGTTGAAGTATTACGGATTGCCCATACAAACTTTTAACCTCTATTTCACCCCTTTCAAGATATTTTTTGAGACAAAAGATACCCTATGTCCTTTCCTATGATATAATCTATCCCTCTACTGAATTTCATTAGGATTTGTTCACCCGTTTAGTCATGAAAAGGTAAGAAACAGACATACAAACAACAATATTAATTTTCTGCGGAGATATTTTAAAACTGTAATATCTCCTAAGATATTCATTGACATCAAATGACGTAAAGGGCAACTTTGTTAAAAATTAAATACTTGTGATGAATAAAATATTTATTTGGATAAGGATTAATACCATGTTTATAAAAACCCCTTTCCAAATAATACATTGTTTCAGAACAAATTCGATAACCATTAAAAAGGTTATAGTGAGCCAACCGAAATAGATAGACATATGCTATTGCGGTCTTTTTTTAGAACTTTTTAACCCCTCCAGTCAGGAAGGATATTAAAAAAAAAAGCAAAAAAAAACAAGCTTTTATTTCCATAGCATTAAAGTTAAAAATTGCATGCAAGAACGGCGAGTGTTGCTAGTGTTACGCGCCGCCGGCGTGTCTATACGTCATGACAGTTTAAGAGGAACAATTTCGTCGTACATGATTGTTATGTAACTTTAACCGTTAACGCAGCGTACGCAACGGAAGCTCTCAAAAGGAATCAATTTTCCCCGTTTTTGCAATATTTTTCATTGCTGCTCCGCTCCTATTGGTGATAGCGTGATGTTATATACCCTATAGCGCTCCTCGATAAATGGGCTATCCAAAACTAAAAGATTTTTTAAATTCGAACCAGTAGTTCCTGAGATTAGCCCGTTCAAATAAACAAACAAACTCTTCAGCTTTATATAATAGTATAGATTAAATAAATTAAAGGCGTATTATTTAAAAAAAAATCTAAAAAATAAAGTTTTTATTTTTGCTTATTTGGCTCGTATTTTTCTCAGTACTCATTACCTTTATTATCTTTACAGTATTTCGATTAAATTAGAAATATTAATTTACACTATTTTTAACTATACCTCTCTACTTCCGTCCCTTTTCACGAAATCACACCCAGAGATTACAAGAAAGCGATAGAAAAGATGATAGACATAAAAAAATATCTTAAAACATTTAATAAATTATAATTGTTTTATTTTATCTATCGATAGATAAGGACAACGCTATCTATACCTCGTGTCGACATTGCTACGCTCTACTGTTTTTACACAGTTGTCAATATATGACACTGTAAATATATTTCACAACAAGATAAATTTGTAACTGTGTGCATAAATTTGCCAGTGTTGTATGAAATGGTGTCGTGTGCGTGCGTAGCGACGTGATTACATTTTGCATTTGTGTGCACATGTTTATTTGTAGTTGTACGAAGCCCCCCACCGACATTGCTGAATTTTTTGTTCAAGATTCGAGCGTAATGCCGTCTCCTTTTGGTTGCCTACTCTAAGCCAACTGCCCACGTTCCCTCGAATTGATAACAAAATTAATTAACATTCAATTTATGTGAGCAAATTTTACCCTACAAAAGTAATTTAAACCGACGAAAAAAGAGAACATTACCAGCTCGATGCGTATATGTTTTGTTTTTTTTTTGTATTGTCGCCTGCACGTGTTTTTTACAGAGTAATTTGAATTTGGCGGTTCGTTTAATCTGCATGTTTGAGAATTTTGTTCACTCAAATATACTCAAGAAGGGGGAGCCACGTTGTACTCAGTATAAATAACCCGGCTTGACCGGGGCAATACCGCGGTCTCTTTGGTACAAATATCATGATTTGTGGTACATGAGGTGCAAACTTAATGACACTATTACATGATTAAGACGCTGATAAGACCTAATGGAAATTACGATGTGTCTTCTTCTTGTTGCTCAAGTATATAATAAAGATTAACATATTTTTTTGACTGTCATGAACTGGATCAATTTTCCTGAAGTATGTCTTAATGAAGCGTATTTAGCTGTCCCTTGTCTGAGTGATTTGAAAACAACCGCGCTTAATTCGAGCTGATGCTACGATGATAGGAACAGGTAGATTTAAGATTTGATGTAATTTTCACAATTTTTATTTTATTTATTTTACTTTAAATGTTATGCACTAAGTTTAGGCTGTAAATTACTTGTTGTTATTTATTTTATTTTCTACTGTATGGATGGATGTATACATAATATTATGTCATAGATAAAAACGTAATGTAACTCAAAATTTGGTATCCCAAGAAACAGGCTTTGACTAGTTTGGGAGCCTTTTTATATCTTGATTAGTAATATGTTTTATTTTGTATTATTTACGACTGTATTTCTGATGTATGTCTGATGTTCAAATAAACTTTCATTTCATTTCGTTTCAATTAGTCCAAATAAGTCAGTAAAAATGTTAATTTAGATATATGACATTATATGAAAAATAATGAGTCACTCCTGTTGTAAACATACTGGTACTCATGTCAAGAATGTGTTATTTTAAAAAATCACAAACGCGAATATTCACCCGAAGTAATATTTCTAAAAATATCCGCGTAAAGACCGTGTCACTTTCTCATAAAACCGACAAAGTACGAGTAAAGCTAAAGTTAAACGGAGCTTTGGTGCACGTGAAATGGCGCCAAAATTTTCGTAATAACATAAAAACTAAATTTATCAGTGCACATTTAACTTTACAATAACTGTAGTGACAATGGGTGCGTAGTGGGATCATCACAGTATCTCCCTCACACGACGGCACTGTAATGACGATGCTGAGAGGTGACGTCACGGCTCATATCTTGTATCCTTTTACTGTAATTTTTCAAGCATATTTGAATGGCGTCTAATTTACTTATTTCTGTTTGGATTCATAAAATTCTTTCGATAATATGGTTTAGGTAATGTAAGTTGTTGATTGAATTGAATTGTTAAAATAATAAAAAAAACGTGTCATCGTAACTTATCGCTTATCTATTTAATTAAAATCAAGCCTCAGTGTCTTCAAGACGTATATATTGGTTTCATTTAACTAACTCATCATGCGAATCCAAAATTTTACACTATTATAAAGTTACAAGATCTTCATATTTTGTAATCCCGACCTTCGATCAACCGACATATCCTAGTTGAGGATCATCAGGTCTGTATTCTGGGTAAAATGTTGAGTATATTTGTTATTCATCTTTAGACGTTTTATAATAATTTGTAGTTTCAGTCTCTGATATCAAAGCCCCCAACCACATGTATCGATTTCAATAGAATTATTTGAATTGAAAGCTGGTATACTAATGATCTTACAATACAAATAGCAATAGCAAATTGTCACTGCATGTTTGTTCTTGTATGACAGTCATGCCACCAAGTCAAGCCGGCTCATAATGTAGACTTTTTTTACTGCCTGGATAGTCAGACGAGGAGACGGGCCACCTGATGGTAAATAAACACCGCCGCCCATAGACTTCTACAAAGTCAGGGCACAGCAAAGACGCTGCTTACCGTAAGACTAAAAACACAAACACAAACAAAAAGTCTAAACTATCTTCCGCGTGGCTTTACCACATTCAAGTAATTTGTACATCTTTAGCGTCTTCATTAAAGTCATAAAACGTAATAGCAATTACGTGAGCCGAATTTAGGTCAGAGACTACAGTAAAGCGAATCTATAATACCCCGAAATGCCATTTGAGTAAAAAAATCCGAGATCAAATTTTTATTCAGCGAATTCATTTTTATAACCTCTTTTTATTTAAACGTCTGTGGTTCGGCGTGGGGCGATGAAACAAAAAACTTAAGGGTTTCGATTCAAGTACACGTATTTCTATATCTATATATATTTATATTCTTATCTCTCACCCGCATACAGAAATGTAATCCATTGTGTATGTTCATTCATTCATGTCTGAATTGTTGTGCTATGAAGCGACGGTGGGGTCCAGCTGAAAATCAGTTCTGTTTTTCAGCAGTGTGTACTGAGCTGGTGCCCCTTCCACTGCACATGTCGCAGCAAATCGTGAAATTATGTAAATTATATATACTATATATTTTCGTTTCTGTATTGTGTGTGTGGAAAAATAAATAGGTTAATTCAAATATTTAAGATAATGTTAGTATTTGAGATCTTCATATACCTCAGAACTATACAATGCGTTATAGAATAAGTAGCCGTCGAATAAGTAGGCTAATTGAGTAGCATAGGTATCTTCAAGTCAAGAGTGAATAGGTATCTTCTAGGCAAGCATGCTCCACCGTAGACCACATCATCACTTACCATCAGGCGAGATAGTGGTCAAACGCAAGCCTATTTCGATTAAAAAAAAAGCATTGCGTTATTAGAAATTAGAATTGCCAAAAAAACAAAGAAAACATTTCAGGGTGCATTTTTGGTAAACATACAGGTGGATCACCTGTGGATATGTATATAATCACCACCTTCCTTTTTTTTTGTGTTTTTTGTCAACTTTTTAGGTGAGAAATAAGGGTTGGAAGGTGTGAGGTCGAGGGGCTGTGACACTATAAATACATGTTATCTGACCACTCACATTTGCAGGCTCAGCTTTGTAAAAAGGTCTTAGATAATCGAGTATGTACACACAATTACCGTCCTCGATTTAGTTTCGGCGTGGCCCCACTGTTTGACTGTGGGTTAGGTTTGAAATGAACTTTTTTTTCATTGGGGTATCTACTGTTTAATATGTCTTGATTCTTTTCTTTCAACCATATATTATAACTATAATGTAATATAGCATTGTAGTGATGCTTGAGCGTTGATTATAACTTATCAATTATTG
This sequence comes from Laothoe populi, assembly GCA_905220505.1. NCBI lineage: Eukaryota > Metazoa > Arthropoda > Insecta > Lepidoptera > Sphingidae > Laothoe > Laothoe populi. The sequence continues at coordinate 865,885 of HG992155.1, read as the reverse complement.
TATTTTTTTTGTTTCTTTTTACTTTTAGGCAGCATGTCCTCTTTATTGATATATGAAGTGTTCGCTTTTTTATGTTGTGCACTTAGTTTATTTATGTAGTGAATAAACTAAGTGTATTTTGTATTGCAGTTTTAAAAAATAAGACTGTAATGTAAAAGTGTTTAATAAAAAACTATTGTTCCGAAGATTGAAAACTGTATTTTCATCTACACTATTATATTATAAAGAGGTATTGGAGTTATCCCTACTAATACTTCTTCTTTCCCTAATAAATAGCTATGCTGCAGAAATATATACCTAGTCTATAAAATATTTATATACCTAGTCTATATTTTATTATAACAACTTTTTATAACAGAAAATACTTTCATGGTAGCGATGGATCGATCAAAAGCTTCTACACAAAGTTGGTTGCATATTGAGACTACGAGACGCTTTTTAGTATAAGTAGTTGGATATTCCCTTTGAATAACCGTTGAAGGTGTCTGAAAATGTAGGGTAGGTAAACCAGTTATAGATACGGCCAGTTAACATCAATAGCCAATACTAAGCTGTAGGTAAACTAAATAGGTCGAGCTCTTTGTAATTGATCCTGACATTTGATATGTGCCTTTAAATAAATCACCACAATTCTTAAACTACAGTACCATTTTTTACTTAGCGATTATTTAACTTTTCTATTTGCAAGGGTTACACCCGTATTGTGAGATCACCTCATAGGCTGACTTCTTTAAGACGATCAGGCACCAAAATTGGCTTAACCAACGTTATTAGCAGAGGCGAATCACTATTCCCATAATGAATAAAAACTACAGCCAGCTTACAGACTCCAAATTACTTTCAATCAAGAGTAATCAAGCACCACTATCAACCCTCTCACCAGCTACTCGTACCCAACGACAGAAGCGAGTGCATCAATACACGGGCTCCGCTGACTTGTTGCTGAAGTAGGCCGCGCTCGGGCCGGTGACCGACCCCGCCGTTACAGGTGAATTGTAGCCCCAATGGGGACGCTGAGCCATGGTTTTAAATGTATCGATTTAAATAAAATGTAATATCCAACAGGAGCATGTTAGGCAAAATTAGAACATAATCAGAAACTAAACCATCAGAACACAGACTAATGTAATGGACGTCAATATAAAATAATTGAAATGGAAATGGGCAGGACATAGAGTAAGAGGGAGAGAGAAATGGATTAAAACTGTACTACACTGGTTAATAGCAAAAGAAAAACAAGATGGGATGATCATTCAAAAAGCAGGGAAGCGAGAGATATATGCTTCTTCACACTACGCCATGGGCAAGAAGGTGAAGAAGCGTTCGAGAGTTTAGTTTCAAAGTACTCACTCACTAACTCTACACTTCCGACAAAAACCCGGATGTACACTGAACCGAACCCGGAACGCGACACACTTGCGTGTGCCACTATGGCGGGTTTTACATCCTGTGTACGGTAGTCGCAATCCGGGCAGATATGAATATCCTAACATCAGCAAAAATATGTTCTGTAAGATATTCGTAAATCATATCGCCCTAATTGGTTAGTCCAATCGCGTATAATACACTATATTTCCGTCACATACGAATGGAAGAACACAATAAACAAACTAATATTTAACTCACAATAGCCAAACATGCACTAGCGCTAACATACATAGTGTTTTGATAAATAATACCCCGTGTACATAAAACAAAATGTCATACCGCAGGGGTGGTTATGCAAGAGAAACTCATAACCGTTGTGTTTGATTTGTGGCGACTTTTGTTTCAAACTATTGTTGCGCAACGAAGCGATAGTTCAATTATACAAACAAATGTATAGTTCAACTCATTTGTGACCCAATTTATGATTGGGCTTTTAAATATGTGGTTTAATATGTGGTGGCGGCCATACATGTGTATTAATGCAAATATCACGCATACATAGGAATCTAACTATATAATAACTAGATTTTTATATCAAACGCGCTAAGCATTAGAAAAGATAATAATATGGTAGTTAAGTTTTCTTAAATTTTCAAATTTTCCGCGCTTTTTTCTTTTTTTTCTTTCTTAAGAACCTTCTTCGAAAATAACACAATAAAAATAAGCGAAAAAAAAATAAGCGAAATCGGTCCAGCCCTTCACGCGTGATGCCCTGGCCAAGGGAAATAGGGATTCATTTTTATAGGTAGATAGGCACTTTGACGTAAGACAGAAAAACTGTTTACCAAACCAGCAAATGGAATATACTTAAAGTCACGCATAAACTAAACTCAATCAGAATTGAAGTCGTGAAATACGAACACATGTCAAAAGTACCTTATGGAACCAAGAGAAAAACAATTATGGAAATGCCTGCAAACATATGTATAACTGAGTATTTTGATGTTCATAGCACTAGGATCATAAAAGTCTTTATAATTATAATTGTTATAAACAGCGGTAGTCCAGTTGGGAATGTTAAGGACTGGCGAGTCGTGGGTTCGAAACCAGCCCAAATGACATACGACTCTTACTTTTCTAAACTTACGTGTGTATTCATTGTTAATTATCGTTAGTTGGTCTATTTCCAAATATAGACATTGATTATACCTACTATATTACATATAGTTCGGGATTATGAACATTGTCTAGTAAAATCAGCGAACCGTGGCTTTGGCAAAGATATTAAGTAACTTTGATATAGACACATTAATGTATGAAACAAAGCAATATTACGTAAAGAGCCTTCTAACTTCTTATCGTTCCGAAGCTTATCTGTCATCGGGACGATTAAGCGCGCCCATTAGCAGATTCTACCGACTTCAGACTTCAAGGGCGAAATATTTTGTATATGCCATTAAAAATAAATTACCGTTGATTGACGATAAAATGGTGAACTAAAAAACGGTATGGAATTTGGCTAAATTGCTGTTTTTCAGATACTTCCGAACAAGTAAGTATCTACCATGCCTTGAGATCCTAAAAATACTAACTCCTCTCTATATATCGACAGAAGGCAACTAAAGAAACTCAGGTTGATGGTAGAGCATTTGCACCTGTTTTGATACTCGTGTATATGAAATATTTATGTTACATTGAATGATGAAATGGAATGAATCTAAATAATGTATAGCATTTCATGGATTCAATGAATATTTGATTTGATTTTGAAATAGAATATTATAAAGAAACTTCTACCAAAGAAGCCAACTATAACTTCGTGCCTTAGCTGCACTACTATAAGGGCAGCGTGATGAACTAAAAGCCTAACCTTTCTTCTCGTCAGTTGAGGGGGTTCATAACTAACAGTGGGACAGTCTATTGAAAGCAAATATTGTTGTTATTCTTATTGTAAGAATTAATTACATAAATAAACAGTGTAAACACGTTCGCCAACATGTTGTGTGACAAAATGTCGCATACGTTGCGAGTTGGCGCGCTGCCAACGCTCCATTGCAGATGTGAAATCAGTTGTGCAGTCCGCTGGGCTGGCAAGCAACGAATCAACGAATTACTGACTATCACGTTATTTATTACCATAACAGAGGTCTACAAAGGAGCAAATAGGTATATGGTATCATCAATAGGTCTAAAGGTACCAGTTAAATTATGAGCGCGTGGCAGATCTTGTAGGAAAGGAAAAGGGTTGACGAAGAGGATATTTAGGCCTCCAGAACTCTTATTTTGTCAGACATGTATTATTTTACTCCGACTCTGTAAGCACTGTTGGGTCGCAGGTTGAAGTACAGTGAAGTTATTGATATTATTGGCCATTATGAGTTACAAATCTTATTCATGTTAGACGCTTTGCGATGCGTGGATTCTGTATATTTTGCACCAAACAAAACTGACCAAGTTTTCTTGTTTTCTTGTTCTTCTTGAGTTAATTTCAACAGCAGTAATGGACAATAGTGTGGTTCGACGCTTAGATGTCGAAGGCTGGGGGTGTTTCCGACCTTGTTCTGGCGAACGCTCGCTTTTAAATTACTACCAAGTGCAGCTCACGCCAACTTGAATGCCAGTTGCCGCAAGATAGACGTCGAGGCGGGATATTTTAATTATTATGAATTATAATTTCCAGGGGAATAGTGTTGCTTGTATTTGGATCTACATAGTGTCAAGTGCAAGATTGGCAAATCAGAGGTAAGGGTATTGCCGCCTCCGCTCCAATGGCTCTCGAGATGACTCGCTTGTAAATTACTAACAATGTTAATGTTATACAAGAAAGTTTCAAATAGGCTCCTTATCCTCCATCCAATGTTATTATGGTATTCACCCATTGTGAGAATTATGATACCCTTAACAAAAATTTAATCTTACCTTGGATATCAGAGTTCAAAGATATACCTATTCCAAAGAATTATATTGATTGTTTGTTTATTTTTACTGTACCATCTGTATGTATATTGTGGACCATCTCTGTGTTTGTATAAATAAAAAAAAACATTCATCCAGAATAAACCCGGGTTTGGATCCGTTAGCTTGCCGCTGCTTCGGCATAGTATCAGGCCCTTGACGGCGGAACCAATGTAAAGAACATTTGATATAAGTTGTAGACGCTGTAAACAACACTTTCTTTTTCACTTTCTCGTTACTTGGACTTAACTTACACAAAATTAAAGTAGTTCTTGTAGTGGAGATTAAATACGCTTTGATGCGAGGGCTGCAAACAAAAGTTAGTTCAAAATAACTACCAAATCTAAGCACAAGTGGAACAACAGACGCTACATTCTATGTAATCTATTTTAATTGTATAGAATATGCTTTGAGAATAAAATGTTAATATATCACAATGTTACTCGCTATAGCTCACAACTTGAGCTGCTCTAAAGGGTTGGTGAAGTGCACTCGGTAATTAGAAGTACCCGTTGTTTTCTACTTCATTTTTTAGATAAAAAGGAGGGTAAAAAGCTATTCATTCTACTTATTGAAGAGAATTTATATGCGGTTGCCTCATTAGTATAGTCTAGCGTACATAGACTGAGTAACCGGTGAAATCCTGAGTTCAAATCCCCGGTATGGAAATTACAATCTGTGTGCGAGTTTTCGATTCCACAAACCATACATAAATTGCTCGGAATCGGAATTTGTGCCTGATGTGGTGATAGGGTCACTGTTTGTCACCTATAACATCATGGGACGAAAATAAGCGAACTTTAGGTGTACTAGTACACCTCTGCCTACGTCTTTGGGGATACATGTTATGTTTATCGATGTGGCTGAGAGGGGTTGAGCAAAATAAAAAGGACGCCGACGCTAGTTTCTCGGTTTTCAGAGTTATACAGGTTGTGAACAATTAGATATACCTTAGTGTCCTAGGTATGGATATCCGCTGCGATCTTAATCCAAGGAGTCACATCGAGGGCGTAATATCCGCCACTTCACGCAGGGTCGGAATCCTGAACAGGGTGCGGCGGTTTTTCACGCCTGGTCAGCTCTACCGCTTATATAAAGCGCAGGTGCGGCCGGGAATGGAATACTGCTCGCACCTCTGGGACGGTTCCGCAAGGTACCTTCTCGATGCCTTGGATGGGTTGCAGCGGCGGGCCCGAACCAAGAGGTTCGCAAATTCGTATTTTTGCCACACCATCAAGCTGTGGAACAGTTTGCCAGCTACCGTGTTCCCTCCCTCCTATGATCCTGGGTCCTTTAGGCGTAACGTGAAGAAGCTAAACAGCAGGCTGGCATGATTGTGTTGAGTGGCGCGGGATAGACTGTCTCTCGCTACTTGATACTCTATCTGGACAGCACTGCGCTTACCATCAGGTGCAGTGTGGTCACTTTGCCGCGCTAGACTAAAAAAAAAAAAGTTATTCAATTTTCAAGCAATTTTGGTTCTGTTTTCGCAAAAGGGTTTCTTTTGTGTATTATATTCGGTTGCATATCGAATAATGTACAAAAGTAAACACTGGAAACTACCCTATTCACCAGAAAACCTCATCGTGACCCATTAACACCCCATTTGTCCCTTTTCCACAATAATTATTAGTTTTATTCTACAATAGCCATTTTATAACTTATCAATTATTTTAAAAGCATTAAGCCAACAAACTTTACCACACATTAACAACCATATTTCCAGTTAACGCCATGTTCTATTCACCACGTTTTACGGGTCATCAATCATTTGATAAAGGTTTATGCTAATGGCTACAAAACCTTTGGGGCAGGGGTCGATCTGTAAAGGTCAGATCATAATGTAAATATAGATGGTGTGATTGGGAGGAAGTGGCAAGTTTAATAAAGGTCAAAGCCAGAAAAAGCTATTCTAATTTTATTAATTTAAATAAATTATTACTTTTTAAATAAAAATTAAACCGCCTTCAAAAAAACCCAGACACAACTAAAAAGCAAAAAATAATTGGTTACATTTAAATCAATTAGTTATATGCAATTTAAATCAATTATTTTTGGAGTCGGTGCCGGTGTTGTTTTCTTTACTTTTAGATTTATAAAAACCAAGTCTGGATCTATTTTATATTTTTTTGTATGCCTGATTATTCTGTTTTTTCCATGTTTTGGCTGGCACCGACTCCAAATAATTGATTTAAATTGCATATAACTAATTGATTTAAATGTAACCAATTATTTTTTGCTTTTTAGTTGTGTCTGGGTTTTTTTTGAAGGCGGTTTAATTTTTATTTAAAAAGTAATAATTTATTTTTTGCTTTTTAGTGGTAAATTATATAAAATCGGTTAAAAGCTGCTGAAGATATTAGAATTTACGTGTATTTTAATTTTATCACCCCCCTCCCTCACCCCCACCCCTTTTACCCTCTTTCACTGAAACTTAACTTTTATAATGAACGTAATGCAAAAAGAACCACTGGAATACTACTTAATTTTAAGGAGTTACCCTCTCCAGCTCCGAAGATATTCATCAGATCTTCACCATATTTTTATGGGACCAAATGACAAGCACCAGCTTTCAATCAAAGAAAGAATGGTCGAAATCGGTTCACACAGTACAGAGAAACGAGGTAACAAACATAAAAAAAAAAACAACATACAGTCGAATTGAGAACCTCCTCCTTTTTTTGAAGTCGGTTAATTATAAAACGGACTGATCACTCGCTAGAAGCCAAGCATCACGTCTGTCTATAATCAGGGGCACACTACCCAGAACATTGTATCACGAAGCATTACATGGTATTGCATAGCAATCGTCACTCCGGGACATTAAATTTTAAATATGCCAATTAATTTCGCAGGTTTCGCTGTAGTACCTATTCAAATGGTTTTCTCATCAAAGACAACCTTTGACTTTGACGTAGTATTAATAAAGTATTAGTAAAGTGGGTTGGTTGGTGGGTGGTACTGGTTACACCTCTGCCTACCCCTTCGGGGATTACAGGCGTGAGTGTATATGTATGAATGTATTAATCTGTATATATAAAAGAAGAAACTGATCGATCAACGCACAGCCTGAACGGCTAGGGTTAGAGACTTGAAATTTTGACAGTAGTTACCTTTTATGACGTAGGCATCCACTAAGGAAGGGTTTTTGGAAATACGGGTGGTATTTCCTAAGGGGGTGAAACAAGGGATGAAAGTTTGTATGAAATCCGTAATTTTTAAAGTTAAATTCATGAAAATTAGTATTTGGCAATTTAGTTAAAAATAAAAAATATATGTTTCAGGATTTTTGGAAATTCCGCCCCTAAAGGAGTAAAATAGGGATGGAAGTTTGTATGAAAATTCGTAATTTTTGAAGTTAAACGCATGAAAATTGGTACTTTGTATTGTATACTTTTTCTCCCAAACACAACTTCCACGCGGGCGGAGCCGCGAGCAACAGCTAGTACAGTATATGTATCTTTATTATTGAAGTATTGCTGTTTCATTTCCTATATTTCGAGGCCATAATATGTTCGTCTCCCAATTCCCTATTCATTACCCCACGATCTGCAAAGCATTTCCAATTCCTCTGACATTATTGTACTTAAGTGTCGAATACTGAGCATGAGTTAACCCACTCGTTTTTTTTTCCTCCTACATTTTCAATACCTCCCTATCATTCTATTCATTTTGTTATGGCATAATAATAACTACTAATTCATGGTTACTCGCTGTACAGTTTCACTGCTCTGTGGTAAATGCTTTGTCGATCCTGGCTTACAAGGATTACGGTAGCGGGTGTGGACGGGGCAATCGTAACTATCTTAACAAATGATTATAGAATTTCGCTGTTTACATACATACATATACACTCACGCCTATAATCCCCGAAGGGGTAGGCAGAGGTGTAACCAGTACACCCACTTTTCGCCGAATTTCGGTCCCATAATGTGATAGGGGGCGAGCCTATCGCCATACCGGGCACAGGTTCCAGACTCCGGGCTAATACTGAGAATTTCTAGATAGAAAAACCCAATATCATTTTACCCGACCCGGGGATCGAACCCGAGACCTCAGCACAGCGGTTGTAACGCATGCGCAATTACAACTGCGCCACCAAGGCAGGTTTCGCTGTTTGTATACATAATATAATGGAATTAGGGAACGGGTCTTAATCGCGTAATATGTGAAGATATAAATACTAAATACTATATATATACTAAAATGTATACAAATAACGAAAGTCCCAAAAAACATTGATATTTAGATGATACTGGTCTAATAAATCTCATGTAAAAACTGTTTCGTTATTTTTTTTTCGTGGCACGGCAAAGGGACCACACTGCACCTGATGATAAGCGCAGTACCGCCGAATTAGGGTATGGAGTAGCGAAAGACAATCTATCCCCCGCTACTCAACACAATCATGCTGGCCTACTCCTTCAGACTACGCCATGGGCAAGGTGAAGAAGCGGTCGAAGGTCTAGTGACAGAGTACTTAGAAGGCCGCAAAACGGCCAAACATCGCACCCCAACTCTAGAACCCCAACAAAAACCGAATGTACACTGGCTGCTCCCGGAACGCGACACACTTGCGTGTGCCACTATGGCGGCTATACTATATTGATATTAATTTGCGTTATTTACAACAAACTTAGCGATAGAGAATTTAGCCCATGAAACAACTTCTGAGAACACTATAGGCTATAGCAACCACCGTACACGGGGTGAAAAACCCGCCATAGTGGCACACGCAAGTGTGTCGCGTTCCGGGATCAGCCAGTGTACATCCGGTTTTTTGGGGGTCTAGAGTTGGGGTACAATGTTTGGCCATTTTGCGGCCTTCTGAGTACCCTGATAATAGACCCTCGACCGCTTCTTCACCTTCTTGCCCATGGCGTAGTGTGAAGGAGCAGGCCGGCATGATTGTGTTGAGTAGCGGGGGATAGATCGTCTCTCGCTACTCGATACTCTAATTGGACCGTACTGCGCTTACCATCAGGTGAAGTGCGGTCACTTTGCCGTGCTAGGATAAAAAAAAAAAAAAAAAAAAAAAAAAAAAAAAAAAAAAAAGGCTAGGCAAAGTGGAGAATTATTTAAAAAAATATATGAAATGGTAATTTGATGAAACAAATATAGCTCCAGACTTGTTCTTTGTTGAAAAAGGTAAATACACATGAATGACATCGCCAGAGACAACATTCATGAAACGAAATTAATTATAAAGATATGCATCATGTATGAACGTACGGTCGCGGGTCATAACTCATCCGGCGACTAAGCAACACACACAGGAGGCGCCAAAATACTAATTGTATTTCATTTATGTTTTTTAAACATTTTGAGGGAATATATTTTTTTTATACCACGGTGGTGGCAAAAAAGCTTACGGCCGGCCTGATGGTAAGCGGTTACCGTAGCTTATGGACGCTTGCAACACCAGGAGCATCACATGCGCGTTGCCAACCATTCAAAAACCTATCTACTCCCTTTTTGAAGAACCCCATACTGTAGTCCCCTTCGTAAATCACGGCAGGGAGCTGTATTACAAAAATGACATTTATATTTAGATTGGTGTCCCTGTAACGACGACGGTGCGGTGCGGTGACGGTTGCGGACGGCCCAAAAAGGATTAGCCCCACGTCACTGAAATCATGAGATCCAACGTTCATTTTTAACCCCTGACGGAAAATAAAGGGCGTTGGTAAGTTTAAAGTATTCATCTGCCTGTGGCACCTTGATTCGGGTGGACCGATTTCAATGTGATTTTTCAATTTAAAAGCTAGTGTAATTGAGACAGTTTGTGAGTTATTTTTTAAAAAATCTCTTAATCTATGTCCTATGGGATATTACAGATCTTCAAAGATTGACACATAATAATTTATGGCAATTTTTGTGTGTTTTAACTGAGGCGTTCGTGCCGACCGCCTGTAGGAGTAAGGTTTTAGCAGATTTACATGAGGCCCATATAGACATAGTTAAAACTAAAGCTTTTGCTAGGAGCTAATTTTGGTGTAATATAGTTTCGTAAAATTTTATCTGTTACTAGGTAATATATTTCTTTTTACGAGAGTCCATCTGAGAGGTACCATTGCGTTACTATTTCAACCACCATCCAGTGTGTAAAAGCTGTTAAGTACCCGTCTAAGGATATTAGACGAAATTACTGGGCAATGAGACTACATATTATTGTCTCAAGGCCACCAGGCATTGCAGTGCTATGCAGTGCTATGCAGTGCCTTGATGTTTATGAAAACCGGTGTGATGCATGCATGCCATGATTCAGGAGATTAAAAAAATACCCTAACATCATATTCGAAGAAATAAATAAGGCTAAACTATACGGTAATACTACCTCCAGACTTTCAGCCTCTCAGAGTTGAGAGACTTAAGCCGAACCACTTGAGACTCGATAAGGACGGAGATCTGAGAATACGAGTGGGTTCACAACGAGACAAGTGGTAAATGCAGACTGATACTTCTTTAGATGAGTGGAGCTTTTGGTCAGTTGGAACGTATAATAAAATTGCTTGTATCGTTTTTATGTGAAACTGTTTCCATATTCCAAACTTCTAAATTTCAATGAAAAATCGAGATTTTGAAATATATACTTGAATTGCTTGGGGTTGCAAGTAGCGGAGATCGGCTCACCCTTATCACTTCTTGGGATGGAAACCTCGGCAAACTGTAGGTACACTAGTTGCTGCTTGGGTTAGCGTTTCTTAAATATTTGAGCATGAATAAAAAAACATGCTGTTGTTAATTGTTACGTTTCGCAACAGTATTTTTTAATATATCGTTACATAGCGTAATCAAAGTGGTCAGATGTTTTCATGAATTAAGTAATGAAGTTTTGTGATAGATAAAAATGTATTTTTCGTTGGAATATTCTTTTTAATATCTCGTACGTTTCCTGATGAAAGTGATCTGAGGTTTTTTGAATTATGTACTCAGGTTTTATGTTAAATTGTGCAATTCGATTTAAGTTGATTAAAATTCACATCGATTAATATGGTTAGTTATTGAGTTAAATGTTTGTTTACACTTGATCTATTGAAATGGTGTAATATGAATTATTGTGATATTTTAAATTAAAAGAGCTTCGTAATAAAATTGAAATATGTAAATGCATTGTATACGTAATTCTTATCTGTGTAGCACATCTTTTTTCTTTGTTCCAATCATTGCTAACCGTGATGATAAACTATGACTACGATACTAACCTGAGAACTGCGACACCCCTGACAGCATCGAAAGCCCTGAATGTCGGCTGTGTGATGGATGGATCATCCCTATAGTATATATCTCCGAGTCCTCGAATTGCCACATTTTCGAAAATGCACTCCGAATGGAAACTGTTACTAGATGAATTTACTTCTTTACCATTGTCACAGGCAAACTATGTCGGATTCTCATTTACTAACGAATGGAGTCAAATTTTGTGTTATTTTTTATTTTATCACAAAAAACGATCATGTTAAACTAGTCAGTGTACACGTGCACGCGTCACGACTGCTGTAGCCCGACTGCCGCTCCCGCCTTCACCTTTGTGTTTGTTTGGGGGTGGGGCCGCCCCCACCCCCAAATTTGGGTGGGTCGTCGGGGCGGGCGGCTACGTCATACTCACTTTAACGGCAGGCAGCCTGCTGTGCCCTGGCATTGCAGAAGTCTATGGGCGGCGGTGACTACTTACCATCAGGTGGCCCGTCTGCTCGTCGGCCAATCGGGGCACTAAAAAAAATACTCGCCCTGAGGAACTCATCCTTTAGATATTGATATTATATTCCTTACATATATATACCCTTATCATTCATTAGGATTATTTTCTGACAGTAGCATTGTATAATGCCTGTTAGATTTGCCATTTTTTATATAAAAGAAAAAAATTATAGTTGGATAAGGTTTTAGATCAGAGTGCTATAAAAGTTAGCCACCAACTAAACCAAGTTCCTTAATGAGACACATGGATGGTATTAAGTAGTAAGAACTATGACCAGGAATGTAATCTTTCACTTAATACCTACATGTGATTTTCTATTCAAAATTGGATATTACAGCCGTATATATGTATATAGCTGTATATATGGACAAAACAGTAACATTTAACTCCTATTTAAGATGTATATAGATATATATAGCATATTTAGAAGTATATACATTAATAAAATTAACAAAACATTCCAGGCTTTATCATAAGAAAACATCATCATATGATAAAAAAAAATATATATAGTCAGAAAATATACAGCTGCCTTCCTTGTTTGTATACTTCTTATTGTGTAATTGGCAGTAATTATTCAATATTACCTATCCATTAATGCTAGTTATAAAGTTTAGATAATTGTGTCTCTAAAACATGAATAAAATGGACATATTTAAAGTACCTATGTAAAGATAATTATAAATACATATCTGGCAATAAGAAAATATCAGTTGAAACCTGATTCTTAAATAGCTTATAAATATATAAATTACTAGCTGACCCGGCAAACGTTGTTTTGCCATATAAATAATTTCCTAGTAATTTCTATTGTAGACAAAAAATAGCTTACTTATTGTAAGTATGTATGTATGTTAGAATGTGTATATTGTATTTATGTAAGAATGTGGTATATGCGTGAAATAAGCATGGAGCGCTGTGAACGATGAGGGAATATAAAAATAACAAAAGGCAAACATTATTTTTAAGTTATTATAATTTATTCCTTAAAATTTTATATCATTAATTAAACAATTACGACAGTAACACTATTAAACAATATCAATCTCTTAATGCTATAGCGTGAACAATATTTTTTGTTAGTCCATCTTTAGCTAACACAAACAAACTGGATGGTTTACCCACTCGAGAGCATGCCATTGTCCGTGTGAAAAACATGGTGTTCTTAAATCTAATCCACAAACAGACATCGTTTGACCTTGGGATTTGTTGATAGTCATTGCAAATGCCAATCTAATCGGAAACTGAATACGTTTGAATTGAATTGGCACATCTGTAGGTATAATAGGAGAGGAAAAATGATTTGATTACTAAAATGGCTATTAAAAAATAAGGGTTGATCGTAGAAGGGTGAAAATTTAGGATTGTATGTATTTTTGTATGTTGTATCATAAAAAAATAGAAATTAAAAATTTTGTCTAAAAAATAAAAAAATTAATTTAGGGGTGGACTACCCCTAACATTTAGGGGGATGAAAAATAGATGTTGGCCGATTCTCATAGATACCGGATAAGCACAAAAAATTTCATCAAAATCGGTCAAGCCGTTTCGGAGGAGTATGGCAACGAAAACTGTGACACGAGAATTTTAAATATTAGAAGATTAGAAGATAAAATATTTATTATTTTTAATATAATGTAATTATACATAATATCCAGTAAATAAAAGTAAATTGTTAATTCAAAATAAAAACTAAAACGATAAAGGATTTTCACTAATAAGAATAGAAACCTAAGTAGTTAATTATAGGATAAGGTAATTATTGTGTTTTGTATTGTATTGTATTGTATTGTATTGTATTGTATTGTATTGTATTGTACTGTTAATTAATTCTTTTTTCCTACTCATTAATCGCAGCGTAAGTATATTATATCAAAGAATGGGATAACAATATTTACATTACCAATGAGTGACAAAGACAGCAATTTGTATTGCTAAATATCACAAACAGCTGTCGCTGGAACACGATTCAGGAAATCCATCAATAACTCTACACTAGGCCAAAAATTACAAATTGTTCAATAAAAACTTAAAACAACACTTACCATATTCTTTAAACAGTTTCTTGTATTCACCGAGTTCATTTTGGTCCAGCCACTCGTCGACATTGGCACTCTCATCTTCAAATATCTGCGCCACATCTTCTCTTACTAAATAAAGTAAAGAACATATGATGAACGTCGTGCTCACGTAGTACACTCTTTTAGACATGTTTAACAATGTTACTCATAATGAAAAATTCGGCACTATGATTCAAAATAAATAGAAACAAGGACGGGCACAGTTTGTTTTGGTAATTTGACAGCTTTGAGTTTTCTTTGACAATGACACTTTGCCTTAAATGACGGATTGATTTGACAGTATAGAAATGTATTGTGTTCCAAAATGCATTATGATATTCTGAGAAGTTTAGCATAACTTTTAAACCAGCGACTGATATTTAAAAAAGATAGTTTTGTAAATAAATACGCCTAACAAGCACTGGAACAACGATTTGTAGTGTTTTGACTAAGCAGTAAAAATAATTATTTAAATCCCATCCCATACCAGAACCCTGGCCTTAACCAAGAGGTTCATAAATTCGTATCTTTGCCTCACCACGCGTTCCCTCTTTTTTATAATCCTGGGTCCTTTAAGCGTAGTTTGAAGAAATTACTCAGTAGACCGACATGATTGGTGTCGAGTAGCGAAGGATGGCTGTCTCTCACCCCTATTCTACCCGGACTGCCCTCCGCTTACAATCAGGTGTGGTGACCACACTGCACCTTTGTCGTGACTGAAAAGACTATTTCTATTGGAATTTAAATTACTTTCCTTCCTTGTTTAAATATGACTTATTCTTACGTAAATCCTTGTGTCTGCCACTTCATCAGAGCTTAGTACGCTCCCGAGTACATCTTACCTTCAGTTCGGTTGTTTCGTAGGAACATAAAGTAGAGAGTTCATAGACGCAGATCTTTGAGGATCGACTTAATTTATCGATGTGCATAGGTGTTAATCAGTTAACATCAGGACCAGGCACTTATGTAAGTATTTCTTAACCAACTCTTTTTTTTTTACACCCAACATTCACACACAGGTCTAATCCCAGACTAGATCAAACCTGCGTCGTGGAAGAACTACGAGGAACTACAGTTCCACAACACCCAGACCCGAACCAAATGTCTGTCCGTCACAGATCCATTTGTTTTCGGTGCGGGAATCGAACCCACGGCCTCTCGTTTCACAGCCGGCTACTCGCCCACTGCGCCACGGAGGCCGTCAAACATTGCCCATACAGTATCATAAATAAAACACAACCTTAATTTGTAAGACGATTTAATCATAAATTGATATTTTTTCATTATATCACAAGAAGTGCTCAACAGTCTATCATTTAAGCTAGGTGTAAGATCACAAGTTACCGAAGTGGAATCTTAAAATTAAATAATTGCGAGAATCCTTAGGAACAAATTGTCTCCGCACTTCGTCATCAAATACACTGGTTTTTATTAAATGCTAGTAGAAATGCAGTCATTTTCACAATTCCGGTTGAAAATTGCACAGAAATTATACTGGGACACGACTCCCATTCATCGTTATAATAATATGTACTTTTAATAACACCAAATTGCATTTGATAGTTTATATATTCTTAATACTTCATAAATCACGGCAGTTGTTGATGACGAAACGCGAAGATTGATTTGTGCGCGTTTACTTCTTAATCTTGAGTTTGTCGGCGAGCGAGCATGACAGACCCGTGCCGTCGGGTTCTACGTTCAATTCCTCGACTTTACTGTCGTTTATGACCATGGAGAATCGTTTTGAACGAAAGCCGCCGAGTGGTGGCAGGTTGGTGCCCAAGTCCAGCGCCTTGATGAACGTGCCATTCGGATCAGCTAACATACGGATCTGGAAAAAATATTGATCATTATTTTTAAGCGCATCGGATATTGTTATTATGAAGCTGCATTTAAGCTAGAATACACTACGGAGTCTAATAAAACTCATCTATTTATTATTATTGATATACGAGCTGCACCCGGCATGCATTGCAATGCCGCGTAAACTAAAATTTTATTAATTGCGATCGCTTGAACGGTATTTCAGTTGATGTTTTGCAGCGCCATCGAACGAGTTCTTTTTACTTTTTAGGCCATGAACCATCGCGGGCGTATGATGAACAACTCATCAAAGTTTCATCATAATCGGATGAATAGTTTAAGAGTCCATAGAGTACAAACATACATACATTGATTTTTATTTATATAGATAATACTATTAAGTGAAATTTTATTATTTATATTACGGTGACGCTAATGATATTTAATTCTTGAAATACTCAAACTGAGTGAATAGCTTAGCATAATATGTTGTAACCGTAGTAATGGTTGATGCCGTAGGTCTCTTGAGGAGACGTATATCAGCAGTGGAAGACAATAAACCGAATTGAGTTAATGAAAAAAAATACAAATAAAATATATCGTATTATTTATTCGATTGAATCCGCTATCCGTGTAATTTCACTATCAAACAAGGTTGAAGGTCAGGTAACAAGTACGTATTGATTTCATAATGACCGCGGTCCGTAGAATGTCGGCCAGTTGTTTAAATTAATAATGACTTTAACGGCTTTAGGTTCGAGTACCGTGTCAATTGGCTCAGATTGGAATCTTTGATGGGACCGTTAAAAAGGCATTAATAATCTCTAGCAATTGCTAAGTACTTACAAGAGCTTAGAGAACGTAATAGTATTATACCCTTGAGAGAATGTAGCTAAAATGGTCTACAAGTTACCAAGGCCCCGCAAGCCAGTACGCGTGGTTCTGGTGTGGAAGGGAGAGGATGGGATAAGATCAAACATTCTTCAGAGCATTCGCCATGATACAGACGGTAGAACACGCTAACAGCAGAAATATCCCCTCGCAGCTATAGCGGCTCCAGGCTGTTACTCACGTCTGCATCATGCACAATGCGGATCGCCCACCGCTGCAACCCATCCAAGGCATCTAGTAGGTATTTAGCGGAACCGTCCCAGAGATGCGAGCAGTATTCCATTCCCGGCCGCACCTGCGCTTTATATAAGCGATAGAGCTGACCGGTAGTGAAAAGCCGCCGCACCCTGTTCAGGATTCCGACCCTGCGTGAAGTGGCGGATATTACGCCCTCGATGTGAGTCCTTGGATTAAGATCACAGCAGATATCCATGCCTCGGATACTAAGGTCATTCCACATCGAGAGTGGAACACCCTGAAGAATGAGGATGGGAGAAAACGGGGACTTCTTGCACAAGAACACCTGGATTTTTTGGCATTAAACTCAACCTGATGTTGCATAGTAATATTTAATACTGGCTTTTGTTTTGGGATTCACCCATGTGACTTCTTTTGGAATAAATAACGAACACCCACAGTATCAGAGGGAGCAAGGGTGTGTTGGGCTCCTTTAAGGGAAGGTGAAGGGGATTGAGGTTATCATCCGAAAATAGAAACAAATCTCATTCATATTTTTTTTCTTTTAAATTGCAGTCAAACTTGGTTGAAATAGGCTACAATTTAAAAATGTTATATTTACTTACTAAATCTATATCATATATTTCCTATTGGAGGAAGTTTTTTAAGACAACAATCACTATTTGCATGCAAAAAACAACTGCGCAAACAGTAATATTGGCACAGGGTATAGTTTGAGATATGATAATTGATAAAAATCTCACAGTCAACTGACAATGTTTGAATAAATGATTTGAAAGCAAATTAGAATAAACACAAACTATACCATTTTTTTTTTCATATACCAAAAAACTCTAATAAACAGTGATGGTATATTGTGAAATATCCTTCATCAGTTTCCTTATTTTTGTTATTAATAATAACCAGGGTGGACTGGTTAATGGGCTGGACACTTTTGATTTTGAAAAAAAAAACATGAAATATGTTTTTTTTTTATGAAATGTAAAGGAAATGCTATTGACATTAAATATAACATGCACACCATGATCCTTTATTACATAAGACAAGAACATGTGATATTGGGGGTTTTCTATTTAGAAAATACTCCGTATCAGTCCAGAGTCTGGAATTGTGGCCGGTATGGTGATATGTTCGCACCCTATCTCATTATAAGACTGTAATAATTTGGTGAACTGAGTGTACTGGTTACACCTCTGCCTACACCATCGGGGATGTTTTAGTTATACTTGTACTATATCTTGCACTATCATACAAAAGGGTTGATACTAAAGCTACTCCATAGACAGTTATTCGAGTTGGTAAAACATCTGCCTATGCCGTCAGGGATTACAGGTGTGAGTGTATATGTACAAGAACATGTTTCCTAAAAACATTAAAGTACAGCTAACATATAGTCAGGATGCAAAACAGCTTATCTGCAACAATGAAGTGTAGGTTTCAAAAGTAAATGGGAAATTAAAGTGAAGGACTACACAAGGCAAACATTGTAGGTAGTATAATTACACTCATAATCAATTATTGAACAGGAAAACATAATAATGTACGAAGGTCAGTCAAATAACACTTTAAATGTAAAATCTTGTGAATTTCAAAGTCTTGAAAACCTAAATCAAAATTAGCTATAGCCAATCTAACATAGCCCTTATCATTAAATGCATCTCTGCCTACACCTTTGTGTGTACAAGTATGATGGTATATGGTGTTTCAATAAGTAAATAATATGTTTTAAAAATAGTAAGTTTTATTATAATCAGTATGTTTTGTTGTTAGTAATTGATATTGCAAAATAGCAAACCAAAACACTAACTATTACAGATGTATCATAAGTTTTATCAAAGAATGCCATGTTTTATTGTCCAATAACCAATAATCATTATATTAAAATAGCTAAATTTCAAGTATATGCATTAAGATAAAATAAATGTAATTATTAACTAGTTAAAGAACAAAATATTAACAAATGTATCAGTTTTTATTTTGTAATAATGTGTTCAATGTGAAAACACAACTAATTCAACAAGCAAAAGAACAATTATAGAAATAACACATATACTATATACAGTGTAAAAGCCTTGAACCAGCTATTACAGATAAACCCAAAAGATTAAATTTTATACATTTCACTTCACTATATTATTGCACATGTATGTAGCTTCTAAAATTATTCCAAGTCACAATAACTTTCCGTCAAACATACCAAATCAAGGTGAAGGTAAAAATGTCTATATTTATAAATACGCAATGTGTAAGACTAACCTTTCCTTTGGTGTTGTGCTGGGCTCCCCAGGCTGCCATCACGTACGGGTCGTTTACAGACACGCATACTATTTCCGCGACGCCCTCGGACTTCAGCTTATCAGCGTTCTGCACATAGCCCGGCAAATGGGTCTTCGAACACCCCGGCGTAAATGCTCCAGGCACCGCGAAAAGTACCACTTTCTTCCCCGCGGTCAATTCGCAAATATTCACCTTATTCGCCGGCGAATCTTCGAACAAATCTGCCACTGGCAAGTTATCTCCAACCTACGAAGTCGTAGAGTTAATAAAACACCGGCAGTTATGTAATTTAAACAAATAATGGGAGTTTTTTTACCTTTATGGGCGCCATTGCTAATTGCGTGGAGTGCAGCGCTCGAGCGGACGTTTGCTTAGTGAATGCAGTTATGCCGCGAATAATCGAAGGCCTCGTGAGAAACATTTGTACGTGGTTATGTATTTTTTATTATTTAATTGCCTTATTGATCCTTCACTTGTCAGTTGATAGTGGTTTCATAGTGAATGTTGCCAAATAAAGGTTATTAAAATGTGGCCTTTTTAACATAATACTACCCTACTTTTTAGCCTTTTTAAAGATATTTATTATTTTACTCGTAGATAAATCACTTCCATAAGTTAATTTTATATTGATTATCAATGCTCCACTCACATGCAGAAAGTACCGTACAGTAGTTTCCTGTGTTTAATTTTGTACACTATTCTATACGCAACCGAATATAATACGTTAAATAAACTCTTTTGCGAAAACAGAATGAAAATTGCTTGAAAAATTAGGTCACAATATTTATTTTAAATATTGGTATGAGCAAATACTCTCAGGCATGCGCGAAAATGGTTGCGTATTGGGAAAATATTGCTATCTCTCTCGCACAACGGCACAGTAATGGGGATTCTGAGAACCGTGACGTCACGGTATGCACCGTGACGTCACGGTCATCATGCATCCTTTTACTGTCATTTGACAATTACTCCTTCCAGCAGATTTGAATGGCGTCTAATTTACTTATTTTTGTTCGGGTTCGTACATTTCTTTCGATAATAGGTTTTAGGTAATGTAAATAGTTGATAAAATAAAAAAAATCGAGGCAACTACCCTATTCTGTGTATATCACTACACACACGTCTATTATACTCATAGATATAGTATATAGAACCATAGATGAGGCACAGGCGTGCACCCGAAAGGGACAGATGAACTCTATGGGGTTACCAACTAACTGTGCGACAAGGGGCAGGCTGAATTGTTTGAATTTAGTTCATCAAAATATACAAGGTCTGCCCGGCAAAGATTTAGAAATAAGCTTATTTTTGGAAAAATATAATGTTCATGTTTTCTGTGTAACTGAACATTGGCTTAAAAATTATGAACTGACATATCTTAATAATGAAAAATTTGTAGTACAAAGTGCGTTTGTAAGAGATACTGCTATCCGTGGTGGTTCTTTGATTATTGTCTCTACCATTCTGAAATCAAGACCTAGACAAGACATAGTAAATCTCTCTATCGAGCGCACTGTTGAGTTGTCTTGTGTCGAGCTTGAGCGATATATTGTAATTTGCGTTTACCGGCCCCCACTTAGTGATTTGAATTTATTTGAATCAGTTATAGAAGATGTACTTACTAAAATTTGTGTTACTAAAAAGAATATAATTGTTTGTGGTGATTTTAACATTAATATCCTAGAGGGAAACTCAGCTAGTATTAGATTGCTGAATTTATTTAAATCATTTGACTTAAAGTATATATTTAACACACCAACTAGGATAACATCACATTCATCAACTTGCCTTGATAATATATTCTCCAACCAGTGGCGGCGTAAGGGGGGGGCGGTCCGCCCCGGGTACCAAGCACCAAGGGGTGCCATCGTGGCGATAACTCACTCGAGCAGCTCAGTAGCCGTTTGCACATCTCATGCCCAAACAGGACGGCACGGGCGGCCAGGAGAAATGACTCAACATGCTGGACTAAGATTGCCATAAGAGCTGCAGAGAGCTTTTTTAGAACGTCTTAATAGATTCCACGGAGACCTAGATCATAGTTACAAGGCAATGAATGACATTCTCATATCATTTGGTTTTGTTCAGCCTTAAGTTCTGCTCACGCGAACTTCGTGGTACATTTCCAATTCTGACAAAATTTATGATGAATTTTCTGCTCTGGAAATTATTTTGGAAGTTTTACGACTGAGGCTCCACTTGGAAGCTGCTAGAATTTATTTTCAAGAAGCAGTCCAATGGACCGTGAACGTGGTGATGAATGGGAGCGACAAATAACAGAGCGCATACAACATGTGATGGACTTTGCTGTGAAACAAATATATCATAATATGTCGGCACAGAAAAGAGGATATGGGCCGGAGAACATCGACGACGCGCGGTGGATCAAAAATCGGCCTTTGAAGACTTAGGAATCCGATGTTTTAAATGTGATGATTTTTTAAAAAAAACTTCCGCATCATTTTCCGTAATTTTAAGTATACCAGAAATCATGAATAATAAGTACTATAACCGTATGCGAGGATATTACGGAAAACCGTGTGATTCCCGAGATATCTTGATTTTATATATCCGCTTCATACATTTTTTTAGTTTGAATGTTTATTAGAAGTAAGAAAGAAAGAAAGAAAAGATTTTTTATTGTTGGAACGTAAATAAGAACTAACACATATATCGAGGGGTAAACTCAGAAACGTCTGAACAGATTTAGATAAAATTAGGTACAAGTATAGACCATGTCGTGGAGTTACTTATAGGCTACTTGTATCCCTTATTGTACTTGCTGGTCGTATCGGTCAACCGATCCATCGGCACCCGGACTTTGAGGACGAGTGAGTGGATCTACACCTGCGCAACTGTTTATCCACTATAATATATTCCCGCGCGGATGACCCAGGATACGTTTCATGGATTACGAGCTTTGCAAGCCCTGCGGCGATTGAGAACTGGTGGTGGGGTCGAGGTCTTGGTGGATCATCGGCCTTAGTCAGGTCTCAGCACGTAGGCGATCAGTAGAGAGTGGTCGCTCCTGGACTCGACTGAGGCGGGAGGACAGGTTCGGCAGCACGACTGACGACAAAGCAGCCCTGTTTAGGGTCGCTCTGCTTTCCCCAATCCGGGGAGGGGCCTAGAAAAGGTGGCCTAAAAATAGTCCGTCTCCTCATCAAATCGGATGGCAAACCGCAGTCATTCGACCACCTACCCTTCGCAGTCGAAAGAAACATAAAAATCAAAGATTAAAGAAGAACTTAGTAGTACGAGCATGGAATGTGCGAACTCTCTTGGATGACGACTCTAACTTGTGTCCCGAGAGAAAAACTGCAATTGTGGCAAGAGAGCTGGCACGATACAAAGTCGATATTGCTGCCATAAGTGAGACACATCTTAGCGGCTGCGGTGAACTTTGTGAACAGTTAGGGGGTTACACATGCTATTGGTCTGGAAAAGCGGCAGAGGAGCGTGCAGCTAGTGGTGTTGGCTTTGCAGTACGTAACACACTTACAACACGTCTTTTAAAACTCCCAAAGTGTATAAATGACCGTCTGATGACTTTACGTCTGCCTATTAATGATACTAAATATGTCCTGATGTATCTGATTAGTATCTACGCGCCCACATTAACAGCTAATGATAAAGCAAAGGCTAAATTCTATCGTGATCTACGCCACATTATTGCGAGAATTCCATCACAAGACAAGATCATTTTACTAGAAGACTTTAATGCTCACGTTGGTACTGATCACGAGGCATGGCGTGGTGTCATCGGTCGGCATGGAGTTGGGATCTGTAATTCCAATGGCCTGGAGCTTCTAACTCTGTGCGCGGAGTATGATTTATGCCTGACTAACACCTTCTTTCGCTTACCAGAGAAGTATAAGACATCGTGGATGCATCCTAGATCCAAAAATTGGCATCTCTTGGATTACGTAATTGTGCGTAAAAAAGACCTGGGCGATGTATTAATAACAAGAGCCATGTCAGGAGCAGACTGCTGGTCAGACCATCGCTTGATTCGGTCAAAAATGCGTTTGCAATGGAAGCTGCAGCGACGTGATGCTCATAAGAACACTGTGAAAGCAAATGTCACCTCACTCGTTCACTCTGGGGAACTCAGAAAGTGATTATACTTTGCATCTAAGGTACTGGACACTGCTAAAGACACTAATGAAGCGTGGCTAATATACGCGGAACACCTTCGTGATAGCGTTTTGCACTCAATACCAAAGCCAAAACGGAAAAATCAAGACTGGTTTGATAACTCAGATGAGGAAATCCGGTCGCTTCTTGAGATTTATAGACGTGAGCTAAGATCTCCAAAAAGTCCTTCCATTCGGATCGGACACATTCAGCAGGAGCTAAAACTCAAGCTGCGTCAGCTTAAAAATAATTGGTGGCTGGATATGGCAAATGACCTCCAACATTTTGCTGATACTAACCAAACAGGAAAATTCTTTGAGGGCCTTCAGGCAATTTTTGGCCCAAGGACGAGAAAAACGGCACCGTTATACTCTCGAGACAGGATGTGCAAACTGACAGACCATCAGCAAGTACTAGATAGGTGGGCTGAGCATTTCAATGAGGTCTTGAATCCCGACTCGCAGTCGACTGATATAATATATGTGCAAAATCTTGAGTGCCGGCCTGTCGAAGAAGATCTTGCTGATCCACCAACCTTTGACGAGTTTATATCTGCCGTCAAAAGACTCAAGAATGCCAAAACACCAGGCGCTGACTATATACCATCGGAGGTTTACAAATATGGTGGCTCATGTGTACAAAAAAGACTATTCGACCTTATTCTCAGAGTATGGGATACAGAACTGGTACCTCAAGACTGGAGAGATGCCACCATTTGCAAGCTATACAAAGGCAAAGGTGAACTTTCTGACTGTAGTTCCTACAGAGGCATTTCCCTCCTCTCTTCAGCTAGGAAGGTACTGGCGCACATTATAAATCAGCGCTTAACAAGACTTGCTGAGCAAATACTTCCAGAGTCGCAGTGCGGTTTTAGATCATGCAGAGGAACGGTTGACGGCATTTTCGTAGTCAAGCAGATCCAGGAGAAAATCCTTGAACAAAACCGTCCTTTGTATTTGTGCTTTGTCGATCTGGAAAAGGCCTTTGACCGCGTACCACGCTCTGCTCTGTGGTTGGTACTGAAAAGGGCTGGTTGTCCCGAGAAATTCGTCAACATGGTACGCCAGTTTTACGACGGTATGACGGCCCGTGTTCAACATGAAAACGATTTCTCGGATCGATTTCCCGTAACCAGCGGTGTAAAGCAAGGCTGTGTAATGGCACCTAGTCTCTTTGCCCTATACTTCTCCGTTGTGTTGAATGACGCGTTCAAGAATTGTGTCGGACAGATTCAGCTCAATGTCCGCACTGATAAAAGTGTTTTCAACATCTCGCGTTTTAGAGCAAAACATAAAATATCTAAAGTTACCATCATGGATGTGCTTTATGCCGATGACGTGTGCCTAATGGCTGACTGTCTAGAAACCCTTCAAGTTTATATGGACTCCCTCCAAGACGCCTGTTGCAGATTTGGCTTGGTGATTAGCGTCAAAAAGACTCAAATTCTAAAACAACCACCTAGAAAATATGACGCTGACAGCACCACTATAAAGTTGCATTCTGAACCACTAGATGAGGTACCTAATTTCAAATATCTCGGAAGCCAAATTTGCAACGACAATAGTCTGGCATCCGAAATTCCCGCAAGGATTGCCAAAGCGGCTGCTATCTTTGGTAAGCTTCACCAGCGTGTGTGGAATTCTCACGATCTGAGATTACAAACGAAGATATGTGTTTACAAAGCTTTAGTTTTGCCGATCCTTACCTATGCAGCGGAAACTTGGTGTCTCTATAGAGGAAATATAAGAAGGCTTGACAGTTTTCATCTACGGTGTCTGCGCTCCATTCTTCGTGTTAAATGGCAGGATCGTATAACTAATGCGGAAGTACTGCGGCGGACTGGAATGATGGGCATGGAGGCTACTTTGATGAAAATCCAACTTAGATGGTGTGGACATGTGCATAATCATAATCATAATCATAATCATAATCATAATCAATTTATTGGTAAAGCACATTTACACGTCTGTTTTTTTTAATACATTTCAAATTAAATATAAATATTAAGACTTAAATAAATTAAAATAATTAGATCTAACGGATCAGCCAGTAGATCTACTGGCTGACTCGCTTGATCTCTAATACAATATACAGTCATATACATCATTTAATAATTATCATTTCTATCTATGTCAATCAAAATACATTATGGAATGTGTGAATTAATAAAATCATCTACATCATAGAATGTCTTCTCGATGAGCCACGTCTTTAATTTAGATTTAAATATTAAATTGCTAGGTGCTTCCAAAATATGAATTGGGAGTCGGTTGTATATGGTAGGCCCCAGCACATGTGTAAGCTTGTCTGATTTAACAAGTCTATGGGTTATTATGGCAAGTTTGCCAGCACCACGAGTATTGTGGTGACGAGCATGACAGTCTC
Source organism: Laothoe populi (assembly GCA_905220505.1). Taxonomy (NCBI): domain Eukaryota; kingdom Metazoa; phylum Arthropoda; class Insecta; order Lepidoptera; family Sphingidae; genus Laothoe; species Laothoe populi. The sequence continues at coordinate 840,106 of HG992155.1, read as the reverse complement.
CACGTGTTTTAAATAAATTCAAATTATACCTTACGTACATTGCGACCTGTAGTATTACCACTGAAGGTAGCGTGAGTATCTGTAGAGACCTAAAGTACGGTTTCGCCGATGTGTCCCATGATATTCCTGCGATCGTCCTCACAGCACGTTTCTGCATCCGGAAGGCGCGTTTTCTGTCCGCAGCACGCCCCCATAACTCGGATCCGTACTGGAGAAGCGAGTGCACAGTTGCAAAATAACAAGTACGAACAACATCAGATGAAACCACCCTGGACAACCTACGCAGAGCATAACAAGCACTGCCTAGCTTTCCACAAAGTTTGTCGATATGCGTACCCCAGGTCAGGCACCGATCAATGTGAAATCCCAGGAAAACAATTGATTGGACTTGCGCTAATGATGTTGAGTCGAGCGATACCGACAGGCTCCTGACTCGGTGACCTGACATCGAAAAATGAATGAAATGTGTTTTCTTGAGGTTTAGGACAAGTCCATTCCACTTGAACCACCGCGCCACCTGATTGGCGGCCTCACCCAACCGTTGCTCGAGCTGATCAAGAGATGAGGCACAAACAACAACTGCAACGTCATCCGCATACATGAACACCTCCCCCGCTATAACGTGCTCAGGCAGATCGTTAAGTAAGAGTGAGAATAGGATGTTAGATACTGACGACCCCTGTGCCACACCCATGGCTGTCCCAAGAGGATCGGATCTGGTCTCACCTCCATCCCCGACAACCATCTGAAACCTGTCTTTTAGGAGGTCAGTTAGTAAAGCATGGGCCTCACCCCCGACTCCGTAGTGTCGAAGCTTAGCCGAGATAACATTGTGATCTGCGACATCGAATGCTTTCGATAAATCGCAGCAAAGGACTGCGACTTGCCATCTCTGTTCACAAGCCTCTACCACCCGACGAATGACCTCGCGCGTAAGCGACGTAGTGGAGCGGCTGGCCCGGTAAGCGAACTGGCGCTCTGACAGTGCACCGGTTGACGCTAAGTATGCTGTAATTCGAGAGCTTATACCGTTCTCGAAGATCTTAGCAATGGCTGGTATTATTGACACAGGGCGATAGCCATCAATGTCTTCACGCCTACCCTTGCCCTTAAACAAGGGTGATATCTTACTCACTTTAAGGGTATTGGGATAAGTCCCTGCTTTAAGGCAACGGTTAAATAAGGAGGACAAACAAAAGGCCAGTGGTGCTGCGGCGGTATTTATCAACTGCATGGATATATCATAGATATCTTTAGTAGGTTTACGCGGAATTCGCGATGTTATAATCCTAAATACCTCATAAGGGGTAAACCTAGTCAGCCTCAAAGAGCGATCTGCCTGAAAGTCCATGGCTGCAAGAGCTCCTTCAACATGTGCCAGGTGAGCGCGCGGCGCGCCGCATGCGGTGGCCGCGCTCGCGAACATCATGTTCATGGTATCGGTCGCCGCCTTTCGAGACTCAAATTTCTGACCTGAGGAGTCTCTAACAACATCTGTAAAACTTGCCGTGGTACGGATGTTGGCATTTCGTTCGGCGTTGACGACACGCCATATTGCTTTGTGTGAGTTCGAGCTATTATATATAATTTTCTTGTAATAAAGAAGTTTTTGCGCACTGACAGTCTGTTCGTATTGAGTCGTAAATTTATCTATATATGCTTTTAGTTGTGCGTCTGGATACGTTTGTTGTAGTTGTATAGTCTCGAATAAAATGTTCTTTAAATCTATCAGATCCCTTGACACCCATGAATGATTTTTAATATTTACCTTTTTAAAGGGAAAGCAAATATTAATATTATTTATAATAATATTTATTATAGACCTCGCCAATGCGTCCACAGACTGAGCATTCTTGACTAGTATTTTGTCCCAATCGACACTCATAATTGCTGCCTTGAATGTCATACGGTTAGCATGCGAATACTGCCTCGCAACCCGAGTACGCGGCGGCCGCGGCAGCACGGTACGAGTGCACTTGAGCTCGGCTCTCACGGCGTAATGGTCGCTGCACCGGGTGACGACCGGTACCGCCACCACTGATCCGCGCGGCATATTGCTGTACACATGATCTATGCTCGTAGACGTCAGGCTAGTCACGCGTGTCGCAAAACTAACTTCATTAACCATATTATGCACAGACAATATATCACTTAATCGTTTTCTGTTGGGGCAAAGGTCATCCAACCAATCAATATTAATATCCCCAACAATCACGATATTCTTGCCACTTTGGGTGGCATAATCGAGAAGAGGTTCTAAGTGAGTTAGAAATTCCGCAGAAGTAACTAACGGTGTTCTGTAAATGCAAACAATTATTATATTAAAATCTATCAACTCAACAGCTGACACTTCACAATACCTCTCTGTGGACATTTCTGTAATTTTAACACATTCAATGGCTTTAAAACTATTTTTAACAAATATGCAGGAGCCCCCACGCAACATGTTAGTTCTACAATAACTAGATACGAGAGTATATCCAGTTAAACTTATACATTTTAACTTAGATTCTCGTAGATGATGCTCAGTTAACGCCAAGACATCACATTTTAATTCGTCGTGAGTAAGTACCTCTATTTGTTGCGTCTTTTTATCGAGTGAACTTATATTTTGTTGGCATATCACAATAGTCGAAAATAATGTACATTGGGCGGAAGTATCACAGTTAGAAGATGATCCATGGTGCCAAGGTGCGTATCTTCTGTGCCCGATGGAGTTATGTGCTGGTTTCTGTGCGCTCGCCACCCCGCTGTGCACGGGGACGAGCGGGAAACCAATCCGAGAAACGCACCCTGGAAGGCCAGGCTGTTGGTGTTGTCACCTCGTCGTACACACATTCAGGCATACCAATCACAAATGAAGCATGCAGTGCGGATCGAATGTTTCGTTTCTCAACAGTATACTGAGCTTCAACAATTTTGTTAAGAAAATTCCGTATTTGTTCTACAGTAGTATCTGACCTGAATGACCATGCTTGGATGAACTTCATTCTGTCTGCCGCTTGTATCTCGTGACTAGTAGTACCCGTACCTACCGTGACGGATCGTTTTATCTTTTTAATTTTATTTTTATTATTATTGTATCGACCGACTACTGTGCAACGCATGGACGACGCAGATTACCTAAAATCGTGTTGTACTCAGAACTCGCCCATGGCAAACGTCAGCAAGGAGGACAATACTTGCGATACAAAGATGTCCTTAAACGTCACTTTACATCTTGTGACATACAAGTTGAGCGATGGGAAGATTTGGCTCTTCATAGACAAGGCTGGCGCAATAAAATCAATAAAGCAGTCGAAAATTTTGAAGAGAAACGTCTCAAAGATCTGGACCGAAAGCGCTGCCTACGTAAGAGTCGCCCAAAGCCTGCTTATAGCTACACTTTTAATGATGCTGGTCAGCTTTTCTGCGTACTATGTAACCGGATTTTCAAAACCAAATTTGGCTTCGCTAGTCATCTAAGAGACAACAACAAGAGAAAACTAGTCCTGGGTCGCTGTCACCGGATACGGTGAAGAGGACTATATATACTTGTATCCCGGGTATTTGCTTCCGTGGGAAATAGTTTGACTGTTCCATCTAATAGGTATTTCAATTAAATGGCGCTGGAATCGTACAGATGGTGCAATGGAGCGATATAGTGATTTATTCTTTTGTACCGGGGCGGGGACGACTTTTCATGTGGGTGGAGCCGTTAGCAACACTTATTGTTAAGATAATTTTCGATGATTTTTTTAAAGAATTGTAATTCCCGTGATTCTGAGTATACCAAATAATCATTACTAAAACCACCTGCAAGGATATTACGGGAAACGGTTCTCGAAATATATTAATTTGATATACTTGCTACATTTCTTTTGTAACAAAATTATAACTCTTTAATTTTCAAGCCAAATTATTTCATGTGACTTATTCGAGCATAGTAGTAATATATAGAAGCCGTTCCAACCATAAAACATTACAATTTAAACATCGGAATCCTATGTCTTCGAAAGCCGATTTTCAATGCACTGTGTGACGCAATCTTTTCGTAAATTTTTCAAGAATCTCAATGTTTCCTAAATGAACTCATGAACCAAATTGAAGAAAAGTGTCGCCCGGATTCTAGGCCCGTCAAATCCTAGATTTGCGTTGAATTATTTATTGAATGTTGTTGAATTCAGAAAATTGCAAAAATCTATTTTGTAAGCTAATTTCCAGCTTTACGCTGCTATAACTCGATACATGTGAGACTTACAAAAAAAATTGTAACGACATATTAAAAATGTGTAAAATTTCATTTTCTTCAATTTTGTATTGAACGTTTTTAACCGTGGGATCTACCGTTGAGGTGTTATATTGAAAAACCTAGTTTTTTGCAACTTTTTCCAAGATGGCCGCCCAACCGACCACTCGTCAAAGTTACAAACTTGGATTTTTCATCAGAGTCACGAGCGTAGCCAGGTTTGTGTATCGGAGGAGTTTAGACCTCCGACAATCCAACACCCGGCTTACGCCCCCGTGACCACCTACAAAAGTTGCTGGTTAGTGGTAACTAACCAGCAACTTTTGTAGGTGGTGTAAAAAGGTCTTTATCCCTACTGACTGGACTATATTTAGTATTTATTGTTTTATTTTGAGGGTGCTTAATAGCAAACCGCCCCGGGTGCCAACCTATGCTACGCCGCCACTGTCTCCAACTGTGATTCAACTAGCCACATGATTCTCAGTAATTTAACTTCTGATCATTGTGGGCAATTTGCAGCTTTTAAAAATAGTGAAGAAATACAGTATGCGAAAATAACTTGCAGGCCTATTACAGACATGGGAATGAACATTTTTAGGAACAGTATTGTTAGCAGACTAAATCCCTCATTGTTAAAAGCCAAAGATCCTAATAAAAATTATAAGAGTGTATTTAATATAATTAAAAATGAATTTCATAATACATTTAAAAAGAAAAAATTTAATGTTATAGGTACCAAGTTTAATGAATGGGCGACTCCAGGAATTTATAAAAGTCGAGCTACTCTGTATGAGTTGTATGGAATGAAAAAATATAAATTTGATAGCGAATTCCTACAATACGTTAGAGACTACTCTAAGATATTTAAAAAAGCATGTAATCAAGCAAAAGCAAATTTTATAAGCAGGAAAATTAAAAACTCGTGTAAAGTGGAAGTTGCTCAAGCATTTAATGATTTTTTCGCGAACATACCTGTAGCTACTACTTGCTCCTTAAATTCTTCACCTAGTCTTGCTGTATCTTTGCTGCGTGAGAGCGTGTCGCAGTGTAAATTATTATTTAAATTCGAGCGCATAGCTCCCGCTGAAGTAATCAGTATTGTAAAAACTTTAAATCCAAAAAATACGGGTGATTTGTGGGACATTTCTGTAAATTTTCTAAAAAAGATAATAGATCTAGTAGCTTCCTACCTTACGGTACTTTTTAATAAGTGTATAGATACTGGTATCTTTCCAGATCTAATGAAATATAGTAAAATTATACCTTTATATAAATCAGGTTCGAAAAAAGACCACGGTAATTTCCGGCCCATCTCAATACTACCGACCTTTAGTAAGATTTTTGAGAAACTTATACTGAAGCAGTTGATTAACCACTTCAAGGCTAACAACCTCTTGCACGCTAATCAGTTTGGTTTCTCAAAAGGTCGTTCGACTGCAGACGCGGGAGTTGCACTCATTCAACACATATTTGATGCGTGGGAGAGGTCGCAGAACGCCATTGGAGTTTTTTGTGATCTTTCGAAGGCATTTGATTGTGTGCACCATGACACGCTCTTACGGAAACTTCGTCATTACGGCATACACAACATTGCTCTTGACGTTGTTTCTTCGTACCTGCACCAAAGAGTTCAGTGCGTAGATCTGAATGGAGTGAAGTCCGAGGATCTTCCTGTACGACTGGGAGTGCCACAAGGTTCTATACTGGATCCGTTCTTGTTTCTAGTGTATATTAATGATTTACCTTTTTATTTAAAAAACATGTGCAATACAGTGCTATTCGCTGATGACACTTCACTCGTTTTCAGAGTGGATAGGAATAGAGATAATTTTGACGAAATTCATAGTACACTTTCACAAGTAACTCAGTGGTTTACGGCAAACAATCTTGTACTTAATGCCAAGAAAACTAAATGTGTAAAATTTGTAATGCCAAATGTCACAAATTTAGGACCTAATATAGTTATGAACAATGAGGTTTTAGAAACTGTTGATTCTACCGTGTTCCTAGGCATCACATTGGATAAGAAACTCCAGTGGGGCACGCATATTTCGTGCTTAGCTGGGAAACTTAGCTCTGCAGTGTATGCCATTAGGAAAGTTAGACAATTGACTGATGTAGAAACTGCTCGTCTTGTTTACTTTAGTTACTTTCACAGTCTTATGTCTTATGGTATTTTGTTGTGGGGTAAGGCTGCTGATATTGAGAGCATTTTTATATTACAAAAACGAGCAGTTCGTTCAATTTATCAGTTGAGTACAAGAGATATCTTTAATGATATAGGTATTTTAACTGTTGCGTCCCAATATATTTATGCAAATGTAATATACATCAAGAAAAATATTTATTTATTTATTTATTTATTTAAACTTCTTATACAAAAATTTGTATAAAGGCGGACATAATGCCTGAGGCATTCTCTACCTGTCAACCTTTGGGTTGTGCAGAGAATAGAGAAGTAGGTGTAATAAATATATATATATACACACAAATTACATACATATATAAATACATATAAACATATACACACTATGAATACATACATGCATACCATAAAAAAAAATATATATATATATATATACACATATATATATGTTCTGTCAAGGAAACCGCATACTAATGGGATGATTCAGCTAAACTATTTAAAAGTAATTGACGAACTCTCGTTTTAAACGCCAAACGGTTCGTGGATGTCCTAATTTCAAGGGGGAGTGCATTCCAGAGAAGAATAGATTGTATAGTAAAAGAAGAGTGGATAAAATCGGAACTATGAGGCGGACACTTAAGTAAAAGGTTATTAGAAGAGCGAAGGTTTCTGTCATGGTTGCTGCCTAAGTACTGAAAGTGAAAAGATAAATAAGAAGGTGGAGTAGGAGATGTAAGTATAGAAAAAAGTGTGGTAAGAGCACGTAAAGATCGACGTTGACGGATAGGTAACCATTTCAGTTGATTACGAAAAGAAGAGACGTGGTCATATTTTCTAAGGTTATAAATGAATCGAATGCAGTTATTTAGAAGACGGTCAAGTTTATTGAGTTGATCTGCATTCAGGTCAAAATAGCACACATCACCATAGTCGATTATAGGAAGGATCAAGGACTGCACCAGCATTGTCTTAGTAGTAATCGGGAGAAAGTTCCTTAAACGATACAGTGCGCGCAGAGTACTGGTAACTCTCTGGCAAACAGATGTTGTCTGAACCCGCCAGTTCATAGTGCGATCAATGTGCAACCCTAGGTTCTTTATACTGGGACACCACGCGATGATTGAGTTATTATATATCATAGGTGGAACCGTCGTGATGTCTAGCCTACTCATGATCCTAGAGCTGCCTACAATAATGGCCTGACATTTAGCAGGGTTGACAGTTAGGCCGAAACTATCAGACCATCTTTGTATGTGTGCCAGGTCTTCATTAACTAAGTTAACTGCCGTAGCCACACAATTAACAGTCGCCTGAGTATACAATTGTAAGTCATCGGCATACAGGTGATACGCACATTGAAGATTTTGGGTTATGAGATTAATGAAGATAGAAAATAATAAAGGAGAGAGTATACCGCCTTGTGGGACACCAGCATCGAGATTGCACCAACTAGAGAATGTATCATCGAAACGCACCGATTGCTGACGCCCACGAAGATAAGTCGAGAACCATTCCAAAATTGTTTAAAAAGAAAAGTGATATACATACTCTAAATACTAGATACAAGCATAAACTGTGTATGCCGTATTTTTGCTTGCAAAAAGTACATGCTTCTTTTATGGGGCTTAGTATTCGTTTCTATAATAATATTCCTGAGCCCGTGCAAAAATTGCCCATCGACCAATTCAAAGTCGAACTAAAAAACTTTTTAGTTAAAAGGGCTTATTACAATATAACGGAATATTTAAATGATAAACAACCATGGCCGCTCAGCTAAACACAACAACACACTGATAGGTACTTATTTTATAATATACATATTACTCATTTTATATAATGTATTTCGGTTTGATGTATATTGTTTTCACAGGACGCCGGAGTCGTAATAGTCTTGGCTTCTTGTTTTTTTTTAAAGCTATTTTCTTGTGAATTTGTATCTCTATCATTCTTTGACGCGATTAAGGTATGTCATGCTCGCTTAAGGGTCTGTGCTTGCGGCGGCGTTATGTGCCGGGTCGGTCACTTCCCTGTGTCATGGTTGAGGAGGCCGATGGCTGGAACATGCGTCATACTCGTGAACGAGTGCTGCTTGTGTGGACTGGTCTACCTGGATTGCCCATTGATTGTTAGTTAGAGAAAATAAATAACAGGTTGTATAGCCTCATTTACGACTCTGCCTTGTATTAACATGTACCGTACCGTTTTTTTTTTGTTTCATGTGAATGTGACTTGTTTAAGGATGTATGTATTTTATATGTAAATTATTTTATAATGTAAATTGTAATGACAAATTACAAAAGACCTACGGCTGAGTTTCTTGGTGCTTCTTCTCAGACCAGTGGGCATTTCCGAAGCACCAGTAGACCTTAACATTATTATGACATGTAAAAAGTGCCCATAGTGGCCTAATTTACAAAATAAATGATTTGATTTTGATTTGATTTGATAACATTAGTTTACCCAGTTCTTGAAATCTTAGGCGTGCGTCTTTCAATATGATAAAATTAAAAAATTATGAGGTATTGACATAATATATAAAATAATACTAGCCCTGTATTAAATATTGTCCCACTGCTGGGCACGGGCCTCCTCTATTAGTGAGAGGGGTTAGGCCTTTGTCGACCACGCTGGCATAATACGGGTTGTTACGGGTATAGACAATAATAGTAATAACTTCTTGAAACAAAAACTCAGTTACATAATATGCATAATAACTTTATTAACAATTAACTATTCAAAACAAGTAATTATTACTGTCCTTTAAATAAAATAAATTTTGTATATAGGTTTATTCAAATACATATTGTCTTTTTTATCTACGTAAGATTTTCCAACATAGTGGGGCCTGATATTTAAAAAGCTTTGTCAAATACTTTTGATGAGCATTACGTAGTGGTTAACAAGAGAGAATGAAGAATCGCGAGGAACTCCTGCAAATAATAGACTACCAACACATTCCTGCATTTTAGGAGAAGATTAGTCAGTGGCAGAGTTTATAGACTACAAATTTATAAGAGTGCATGTTTATAACAGTCTTGCCTAATAATGACAAGATATAAAAAAGAACCCCAATACTGTTATATTTATTTATTCAGTTGAATGTTTTTCTCGATAGTTATCCATAAATTTTAAATATAATAACAACATTGCGAGGGATAAAACGACAAAGAAAGCAAAAAGATTCACTAACTTATGACATAACTGAAGATGTATTGAATATTCCCTGTTAAGTGTACTACTACGCATAATATACATATATACTCACGCCTGTAATCTAAGGGGTAGGCAGAGGTGTAACTAATACATCCCCATTTCGCCGAGCATATTACCGTCCAATGATGTGATAGGGGACTAGCCTATCGCCATACTGTGCACAATTCCAGCCTCCGGGTTAATACTGAGCATTTCGTGATAGAAAAATCCAATATCACTTGACTCGACCAGCAGTCATTTCACGTACGCAATTACAACTGCGGTACCGAGGCATAAGAAAATACATATTGGTATTTACATAAAATTCATTCATTACATATACATATTTAAATAACATAATGTGTACCTGTACCCGATTTTATTTTCAATAGAAAAGTTCCAACACAATAACAATTTCAATATTTTATAATGTAATTTTCTGATATTAATTAGTTCAACTGTTCATATCACTGTTCACTTTTATTTTGTTAGTTAAACTGTATTATTTTTTTATTAAACTCTTAGGAAACGCTGAGACATTATGCATAAATAAGAGGTAATTAAATGTCGTAAACGTTGGTATCCCCATAATGTGTATTATGCAGCCATGTTAAATTTACCTAAAATTGTCATGCACAGGTAAACATCTAAACAGCAGCAAATGACATTTAAACAATTTCCGAATTTGACTAGGTAATACATGAAATTTAAAATTGGTTTTATATAGATTTATTTTACTTCTGCAGTAAGGAATGCCTAGAAAATGGTATACCATCAATATTTTATAATTATTTTTAAGAAACATGATAAATAGTAACGTAAAATTGCTACTTACGAATAAAACATAACATTTTCATATTTTCGCTTATTTAGGCTTTTACAGCCAAGAACACTGCAATGTACCATATTCAACACGTTTTAAACACTTAAATACGACGCGAAATGTATTACACACAATTAATTAACACAATTAATAATGATATATTTCCACAATCACGGATAATATATTTCGTTGACATTCAGACTATCTGGCCAGAACTAAAGGCCCAACCAAAAAGTTGTGAAACTCAGATAGTGACAGCAAATAATATGCCTATTCCTATTGCTCTTAGCTTTTTCATAATAAGTGCATCCTGCTCTTTCTGGGAATTAAAAAATGAATGTCAGCCCTGTGATTATACTGGACAGGATATCTAATACAAAATGACAGCTATTTTGTTGACTTATTTGAAGCGCCCCCCTCGAGTGCATTTGAAACTAAATTTGACATATAATAGGGATGTAGATTTTTTTTAAAATATCGTATTTCCGATATTTTTAAATATATCAATATCGGAGTTTGATATATCGAAAAAAAATATCGATATTTCGGTATATCGATATTTTATTCAAAATTTTGACTCGTCAAAGGGTCTGGTACTGACGCCATACATCCTTTCTTCGTGAATCGGTGCGCCAATGAATCTATTAGATTCAAAGATCTTGGAATCATATTTGACGACACCTTAAAACGTGATATTTTTTAGTTTTTTTAACTTATTATAATATATAATCCACTATATTTATTATAAAAACTTAAGTGAATACTATACTAAGCAAGTAAATTAAATAAGGAAAGAGGAAACACATATTATAGTGTAAGAAAGTACCGTAGATTAAGTTGACGATGATGTAGTAGTCTCAATAATTTACGAGTATAAATATTGATCTCCGATATCTATATTTCAATATCGATATATCGTCCAAAAAAATATTAATAATAAATATCGATATTTCCAAATCATAATATCATATATATATGGCTGTTTTATTGTTTCGAGTGCGTCTGTTTTGTCAATGGCTTTTAACTGATTATTGCGTTGAAGACCTGAATTTGAAGAATTATTTGTGTGTGGTTTTTGTTAATAAACCATGAGAGTTTGTGTTTATTGTATAACCCGTTACCAAACGGGAAGTGGAGTAACATTTCACAAGTTAGTAAACTTGCATCATGTTTTAGCTATGTATATTGAAACTCGTAATTTTAAAGATGAAATTATAATTTGTAAGCAAAAAATAACTCTAATAAGACATATTTTTATGTTAATTTGTTTGTAATATCAAATTTATATATAAATTATATCAAGGTAGGGTTGCCCAAGTTTCATATCGACAATACATATCGATATATTTTTTTTAGTTTGGATCTATTATTTGTTTGGATATATTACTAGTATTTATGCTTTCATGCTGTGCCGTCAAAAACATAAAATCATGAATTAGGATTGATCATATATTTTGATATATTATTTGTATAAGTACAACATAAAGAAACTGCGAGGAGCTCTAGATCGGTAAACCTACATGTTTTTATACTCCAGGATTCTGTCTAAGGAATAGGAAATATTCATTTCAAATCATAAAATTTCTATTATAGGTTTCCAACTGACTCGGTGATACAAAAACGATGGCTGAGAAACATGAATGTTGAAAATTTGTTTCCAAACATAAATAGCTATTTATGTTCTAAACATTTTATGGAAGATTGTTTTATTAGACATGTTTCACGAACCCAGTTAAAAAAAGGGCAGTGTGCCCACAATATTTTCCGGTGGGTTTAATATTATATTAAGCGTTTTAAACATAATATAGTAGATTAAAATATGTTTTGCTAAGGCGATGTTTTTATTATTTTTAAGATTTGTAAACCATCGACTGTTGTGTATCATTGTCGATACATCATCATTCGTGTCTCAACTCTATCGTTAGTTCCACGGACGCTCACTACTGCTATCAGCGCCAATATGGCGAAAATCAAATAGGCACACTTTCGCGGATCAAATATCCTGTCCATATAATATACGTCAGTGATTATAGTGCATATAATCCACTAGGATGATATATCGACAATGATACACAACAGTCGATGGTTTACAAATCTTAAAAATAATAAAAACATCGCCTTAGCAAAACATATTTTAATCTACTATATTATGTTTAAAACGCTTAATATAATATTAAACCCACCAGCAAATATTATGGGCACACTGCCCTTTTTTTAACCGGGTCCGTGAAACATGTCTAATAAAACAATTTTCCATAAAATGTTTAGAACATAAATAGCTATATATGTTTGGAAACAAATTTTCAACATTCATGTTTCTCAGCCATAGTTTTTGTATCACCGAGTCAGTTGGAAACCTATAATAGAAATTTTATAATGTAATTTTATGATTTGAAATGAATATTTCCTATTCCTTAGACAGAATATATCGATATGTATTGTCGAAATTAAACTTGGGCTAACCTACCTAGATATAATTTATATATAAATTTGCTATTACAAAACAAATTAACATAAAAATATGTCTTATTAGAGTTATTTTTTGCTTACAAATTATAATTTCATCTTTGAAATGACTAGTTACAATATACACAGCTAAAACATGATGCAAGTTAACTAACTTGTGAAATGTTACTCCACTTCCCGTTTGGTAACGGGTCATACAAAAAACACAAACTCTCATGGTTTATTAACAAAAACCACACACAAATAATTCTTCAAATTCAGGTTTTCAACGCAATAATCAGTTAAAAGCCATTGTCAAGACAGACGCACTCGAAACAATAAAACGGCCATATATATATATATGTTAGGAATGTTGATAAAATATCGATATTTATTACTAATATTTTTTGGACGATATATCGATATTTTGATATTGAAATATAGATATCGGAGATAGATATTTATACTCGTAAATTATTGAAACTACTACATCATCGTACGGTACATCTACGGTACTTTAGTTACACTATAATATGTGTTTCTTCTTTCCCTATTTAATTTACTTGCTTAGTATAGTATTCACTTAAATTTTTATAATAAATATAGTGGATTATAAACTGTGTAGCTAAATAATTTTGTAGCTCATTACCATTATGATTGTCTTTACACACTTTATATTAGCTACAATTGTATCTAAGTAGACTAAGTATATATGTAACGGAATCTTTCAACGTAATGTTCACCACCTTCAAGACATCCGATTTACTTGAATATTTACACACGTATCAAGGACCTATGACCTATGGGTTCACCAAGATAATAAAAAATATAAGGTATCATTTTAGATCATATTTTTTAATGGGGTCTTAATTAACAATCGAATATTTTATTATAACTAGGTTTGATGCTGTTTTGGGACTATACATTATATTTAAAAAATAGCACGCTTTAATAGCTAGCCGAACTAAAAAGTAGAAAATAATATTAAGTTCATGGCAAAAAATTATAATTAAAAAAAAACTAAAAAATATCACGTTTTAAGGTGTCGTCAAATATGATTCCAAGATCTTTGAATCTAATAAATTCATTGGCGCCCCGATTCACGAAGAAAGGATGTATGGCGTCAGGACCAGACCCTTAGACGAGTCAAAATTTTTAATAAAAATATCGATATTTTTTTCGGATATATCAAACTCCGATATTGATATATTTAAAAATATCGATATTTCGGAAATCCGATATTTTAAAAAATATCAACATCCCTATTATATGTCAAATTTAGTTTCAAATACACTCGAGAGGGGCGCTTCAAATAAGTCAAGGAAATAGCTGTCATTTTGTATTAGATATCCTGTCCATATAATATACGTCAGTGACTATAATCATCGATGCTCATGCGTTTTTTAAGTTTATTTAACGGCCTTGGAAACAGGTCCTTTAGGCCAATGCTCATGCTTAGTATTTCGATGTGACCATTCGTCGGGATCATCTGCAATTTGGCAGCATTTGACAGTAAAAAAAATTCTGCAAATTGACAGAACTCTACACAGAAAATCTCTACGAATTATATATATTCATCTGATCTAACGTTTAATTTGGTCCAAAATCTTCATTGTACGATTCAAATGAAAAATAATTATAATGTGAACACTATACTGATTCTATTGAATTAGAAGTTAGGTAGGAATTTAGAGTTTTCTTTGGTTTCCTTAGAAGTGTAATGCAGAATCTTTAATTTTGTGCTGGTCACACTGTTATACGTTCTCAATCTTAAATCTGGCATTTTGATCGAGTTGTTTCGTGATTATTTGGTTTATTGGGTCGTTTCCACGTTTTTAGATATGAAGAAACACAATTTATAGTGATGATATTGGAGCATTGAGTAAAATTCGCGAACTGTCCTCTTATCACTATGGATCCGCCGTCAATGGACACAGTTTACCAGGCGATCGCAGCTTTGTTCGATAACCCCAACGCAAGTGATAAAGAAAAGGCTTCGTTATGGTTGGCAGACGTGCAGAAATCTGTAAGCAAACTTCATTATTACACCTTATTTGGCTTTGGAGAAGTTACAAAGTAAAACCTTTTATGCAATTATATTACACATAACCTATGTGTTACTTTCAGATCCATTCGTGGAAGATCGCCGATCACCTGTTACAAGAGAAAAAAGACATGCATTCGTGCTACTTTGCGGCTCAGACAATGAGGGCAAAAGTGCAGCACAACCTGTCAGAACTACCGTCAGAAGCGCTGGTGTCACTGCGGGACTCTCTCGTCGCACATCTAGAGCAAACATCTCCGGATACTAGCTCGTCTATATTGACACAGCTGTGCCTCGCGCTGGCTGACCTCGCCTTACAAATGCAGTCATGGCAGAATTGCGTTAATGATCTTATAAAGTCATTTTCCAATAAAAATGACTTTGCATTATTAGAAATTTTGACAGTGCTTCCACAAGAGATCGATTCGTCAAGTCTGAAGCTAGGTGAAAATCGTAGAGAAGATGTTAAAGCAGAGCTACGGGCGAATGCTCATATGGTTACGTTATTCCTTAAAGAAAGTATGACTAGCTCTCAAAACAGTCATGTTGCTTTGAAAGTGATTAAATGCATGACGTCATGGTTGCAAGTGAAATCTATTAATATTCAAGAGGTTCCACAGAATGCAGTGATTGGTTTCTGCTTGCAAGTGCTGAGAGATCACAACTCAATAAACACACTACATGATGCAGCATCAGACTGTATATGTGCCCTATTACACTGTCTAGAAGAAAATAATAACAATGAAAATATAGAAAGACTGTTATTTGATAGTATTTCAGCGTTAGAAGAAAGTTATCATATGGCTGTGGCACATGAGGAGGATCAGAAAGCTACGAATTATGCAAGAGTGTTCACAGAAATGGCCGAAACGTTTTTAGAGAAGATAATAGCTTGTACAGCAAGTGGGAACACGCACTTTGCTATGAGGTCATTAGAGTTGGCTTTGGTGTGTGTCGGACATCATGATTATGAGGTAAAGATCATTTTATGATATTACGTTCTAGCGGCATGCTGCAAATGTTTATTTGTGTCCTCATTTATTTATAACTTTATTTAATAGTAAGATATTTCATTCCAATAATACATAAGGATTCCACTTATTTGGAATTATTAATGATTATGAGTTCATTCATTATGATTAGTTTCTCATTTTGGTGTAACATTTACATATTAATACTGATTGTATACACTCACTTCTGCTTCATATTATTATACCTACTTTTGTAAATATTTAGTATAACTAAATGCAGGATGCAAGCATTATCAGTTGTAAACAACTTCCTGTCAGATTAATAGATAAATATTTGAGTCTCAATTCCTGATGAATTGTTTTGAAAGAATTTTAAATGTGATTAACAAATCCAAGTTTGATTCTACAATTTCCTATCCTATAGGAACCAAGCATATATCTAGGATAAAAAGTAGCCTATGTCATTCTCTGACTACTAAACTATTACAATGCAAAAATCATGGCAATCCCCTGCTCTGTAAAAAACAAAAATAATGCTTTCCTCGCGCGCCATACATATTTCCAGAATAAAAGTCACCTGTGTGCTATTCTGATCTGTTCAGCCATTCTGTCATGATTGAGTTACAAATATCCATCCATCCAAACATTCACATTTATCATATCAGTAAGATTAGTGTTGGATATTTAAGGAAATATAACAGTATTTTGTGTTACGAGTTAACATTACCCTGGCCATAGAGAACATAAATACTTTCTTTTCATATTTGGTAACAATAATTTCACTTCACTATGACTATAGAGAGACATTTTTAAAAGAATTGTAGTTTGTGTAACAAAATTTATTCATTTGCATATTAATACTTTCATAACAGGATCTATGCTAACTATACTTTGTATCATGGATGTTCAAACAATTTGATATATAAGTGAAAATTTTCAAAAGTATTAACACTTAATATCAATTTAAGTTTGAGATAGTTTAAAATTATTGGATTGTTTATAATAATAGTAATTAAAATGAAATGCAGCATCCATTACATGACAACTACCTGCCACACATGAGTAAATAAGTAAATTCACATTAAAATTAAAACCATTGTTGATCTAGTGTGATGAATGAACCATTGTTGATGGCATAGTGTGAAGAAGCCACACAGCAGGCATTGTATTGAATAGCGTGGCATAGATTGTTTCTCGCTACTTGATACTCTAACTGGACAACACTGCGCTTACCATCAGATGCAGTCACTGGGAAAAAAATTGCGATATCGTTAAAGTTATTGTTACACTTAACTTTCGTGACTAAATTTAAGAAAATAAAGTCAAGTTTAACAATTGTTGAAATATCAATAACGTAAATGTAAGTAGGGAAACAGTTTTGAACAATAGTGTCTAATTGAACTATTATACATGTATAAACAAACAATTCCATGAATACTAATATTTATATAATGTGCACTAATATAATATAAAAATATTCATTCCCTTTTCAACAGGTTGCAGAAATAACATTCAACTTGTGGTATAGACTATCAGAAGAAGTGTATCAGAGAGACTACCAGCCGTTGTCAGATGCCTTTATTCCTCATGTGGAGAGGTTGATAGAAGCCCTAGCAAGGCACTGTCAGTGTGAACCTGACCATACACAACTGCCTGATGAAACAGATGAATTTTATGTAAGTTCTTAATTTTCTTAATGTGATATTCAAATTATTTCCGTTTTTTTTTTTTATTCTGGCGCGATCTGACTACTCAACACAATCATGCCGGCCTGCTGTTAAGCTTCTTCACGTTACGCCTAAAGGACCCAGGATCATAGTAGGGAGGGAACACGGTAGCTGGCAAACTGTTCCACAGCTTGATGGTGCGGCAAAAATACGAATTTGCGAACCTCTTGGTTCGGGCCGGGGTAGTAGACACCACGAAGCTGTGGCTCCGCAAGCCAGTACGCGTGGTTCTGGTATGGAAGGGAGAGGATGGGATAAGATCAAACAATTCTTCAGAGCATTCGCCATGATACAGACAGTAGAACACGCTAAGCGAGGAAATATCCCTACGCAACTGTAGCGGCTCCAGGCTGTTACTCACGTCTGCATCATTCACAATGCGGATGGCCCGCCGCTGCAACCCATCCAAGGCATCGAGAAGGTACCTTGCGGAACCGTCCCAGAGGTGCGAGCAGTATTCCATTCCCGGCCGCACCTGCGCTTTATATAAGCGGTAGAGCTGACTAGGCGTGAAAAACCACCGCACCCTGTTCAGGATTCCGACCCTGCGTGAAGGGGCGGATATTACGCCCTCGATGTGACTCCTTGGATTAAGATCGCAGTGGATATCCATACCTAGGACACTAAGGTCATTCCGCATTGCGAGTGGAACACCCTGAAGAACGGGGATGGGAGAAAACGGAGACTTCTTGCATTAGAACGCGCACACCTGGGTTTTCTTGGCATTAAACTCAACCCGATTCCTGGTACCCCATGATGAGATGAGATCCAAGATCTGGTTAAGCTCAACGACAAGATCCTCGCGTCTCCTCTCAGTATCCGCCCGGCAACCAGGAGGCTTGCTGCTATAACGCCCATGAACCGTGCTGTTGTCTGCATAGCAATGAATGTTGTCGCTTGGCACAACATATCATTGATATGCAGAAGAAACAAGATGGGCGAAATCACAGATCCTTGTGGTACTCCGGCATTTACTGACATAAGCTGCGAAGCGTGTCCATCAACGAGGACACGCATTCTACGCTCATGCAGAAAGCCGGAAATCCACTTGCACAGGTTGTCGGGCAGACCGTATGCCGGGAGCTTGGAGAGAAGGCCACGATGCCAGACCCTATCAAACGCCTTGGCTGTGTCGAGACTCACAGCCAGAGCCTCGCCATGCTTGTCAATCGCCTCCCCCCAGTGATGTAATACGAACGCTAGAAGATCACCCGTTGATCGGTTATGACGGAACCTGTATTGGCGGTCATTGATCAACGAGTGATCCTCTAGGTAGCGAACTAAATGGCTGTTTATCAGCCGCTCCATGACTTTACACATCACTGAGGTTATGGCGATTGGGCGATAATTGTTATGGTCTGACCGATCACCCTTTTTGGGGATTGGCTGCACATTAGCCTCCCTCCAAGATTCAGGCACAATACCTGAGAGGTAGGACGATCGGTATAGGCGCGTCAGTACAGTGTGTTTAGTTTTTCTTGAAACATAATGGTGTCTTAATGTTTACGAAAATATCACTCATTGAAATAAAAAAAACGAATTTTTAACATGGTGTGTGACCACAAAGGCTGTAAAGTAAAATAAAATTAGTATTATTTCAACAATATGTAGACTGTCATTTGCATTACAGGAATTCCGCATGAAAGTGATGGGCCTTATCAAGGATGTGGTGTTCATCATAGGTTCCAGCTCGGTGTTCCGGCAGATGTTTGCCGCGCTGCAGGCAGACATATCCTGGGAGCAAACAGAAGCTGCTCTGTTCGTCATGCAGTCTGTCGCTAAAAATATACTGCCGTGAGTGACTGTTGGACTACTAAACTGTACTTTCGAATACAAGGAGAATATGTTAAAAGCGATGTGAAAATTTTTATGTGAACTTAAGTATCAATACACTTCGAAAATGAGTTCAGAGATCAATAATAATCATTTTT
This sequence comes from Laothoe populi, assembly GCA_905220505.1. NCBI lineage: Eukaryota > Metazoa > Arthropoda > Insecta > Lepidoptera > Sphingidae > Laothoe > Laothoe populi. The sequence goes on along the minus strand of HG992155.1, from coordinate 820,599 downwards.
ATCGCAACTGTTTTGCTTGGTGTTTTTTCTATAAATACAATATCTAAATCTATAAGTATAAGTATAAATTAAATGATGAAGTTTCGCAGTTGTTCGCGCCCCGTACAAAACGGCTGGACTAATTTAAATGAAAATAGACCCAGACCATAACCTGGGTTTTATCTTAGGTAAGGGTTCGAGTCTCGCGCAGGGGAGATTATTTTCGTCGAGGGTAATGTGTAATTGAATGTGATTCTGTGTGCCATACTGCGATTCGTCAATTAATTTGCCTAAAGAAACTCCTGGGTCCTTAAGGCGTAGTGTAAAGAAGTTACACAGCAGGCTGGCATGATTATGTGGAGTAGCGAGGTAGGGCTATCTCTTGCTGCTTGATACTCGTAACTGAAGGATGCTTATCATCAGGTGCAGTGTGGTCACTGCCCTGCTAGGTTTAAAAAAAAACAAATCAGTAATATTAACTACTTACTTAAGTGTTCAAGATCTTTTCATATCTATATATTGAGTTTGAGTGAAGGTAATCTGACTATATCAATAAAATGGACCAATCATGCTCCTCATGACATTTCGCCTTTCAAGTTTTTTTCTTATATCTTTATTGATATAATTCTACTGTATGTGTGTATGTCACTGAACTCCTCCTAAACGGCTGTACCGATTTGAATGAATTTTTTTATATGCGTTTGGGTGGCGCCCTGGATGATTTACATACATACATACATACATATACACTCACGCCCGTATCCCATGGGGGTAGGCAGAGACTATTGAGTGCCACAAGCTACGATCCTGACACACTTCTTTCGCCTCTTCCACATTCATACATCTTCTCATACATTTACGACGGTTGGAGGTACTTCTGATTTGCCCTTTTAGGAGAAGATCGTTTATCTGATTCGTAAACGTTCTCCTTGGGCGCCCTCTACCCACTCTTCCAGGCACATTCGCACGATAAATAGCTTTCGTAAATCGCCTTTCATCCATCCTCTCCATGTGGCCAAACCATCTCAGCATACCTCTTTCTATCTTAGTCACCACATCATTCTTCAACTCACAACGATCTCTTATCACACTATTCCTCATGCGATCAGCAAGGGTGACTCCACACATACTCCGTAAGGAACGCATCTCCACCGCATTAACTCCACTTTCATGCTTCTTCTGCCACACCCACACCCATTTGATGATTTACATTCACAAATAAAACCGGCAGATGGCGCTGCAGTCGGTGTGGCGCTGCTTTTACGGGCAGGACGACGTCTGCACGGTCCGCTATTTAAAAGTAAAATTGTCATTTTTGTCCACAGAGATGAATACGAATATGTTCCCAAGGTGGTGGAAGCCATCTTGTCAATGCCACCCGGTGCTCACGTCGGAGTACGCGAGACTTGCATACTACTCCTGGGAGAGTTGTGTGAATGGGTGGAACGACATTCAGAGTGTCTCGAGCCTGCTCTACAGTTCCTCGTCACGGCACTGCATGACAAACGGCTGGCCAATGCTGCTGCCACAGCTCTACTGGTATGGATTTAATCATATAGATTAGATTACATTATAGAGACCGTCAGTGCCCTTATCGCGCAGATTATAGTACTAGATTAAAGCATTTTAATATGGACTCACTCTTAGATAGACGCAAAATTAGTGATCTCTTGACGCTTCACAAAATACTCCATGGTGGTTTAAGTACCCCTGAGTCCCTAAGTCAAATAAATGTTGCCGTTCCTCGTAGAACGCCTAGATACCCTTCAACAATGCTATTCAAGCCGGTTAATAGCAGAACCAATTTAGGGAAACATGCCCCCATCAACAGAATGACTCAAACTTATAACGACATATTGACAAGTTCCAAGGGCGTTATTGACATTTTTCACAATAAAGACATAAAAACATTCAAAAAACATGTATTCAATTTCAACTTCAATTTAATTTAAATATTTACGATTTTAATTTTGTATTATTTAGAATTTTTTGCTTTATTTAATTAAATTAAATAATTTGTGCATATAAAGACTGACATTATTGAATTAATTAGTAATAAGTGATTAGTTATAGTATTAATGTTAAATGTATGTATACTTTTTTTCTTTCGTGTAATCTGATTTGTTTTTTCCAATTCTAGCTCTGAAACTTTTAATTGCTGTATACACCTGTAAAGGCATTTCACATTGTATAATTTCTTAACTACCTATATAAATATTATTGTATTGTGTTGTGACATGTCGTTGGTGTAACAAATAAATAAATAAAATAAATATAGATGAGATGTTATCCGATCAAGTGTTATGTGGTGACTGTTAGCTAATTTGGTCATGTCATGGATCAGCTTAAATATAATTTTGGAATTAGTTGGGGCTCTTTTGCCTGTACTTAGTCTGTTGAAAGTTGGGTCATTTTGTTTCAGCTTAATTATAATATACACCCAATAATCCTGATCCTACATTATGTTAAACCTGTATCAAGAATAAGGTGTCAGGAACTATGAGGGACAACAATAACTAGACCCATAACAAATTTTTATCAATCACACGATCAATTATTCAGAGTGATATTTATATAAAACCATTAGAACAGCTTTGTTCTTCACTTTGTGTTGACAGGATTACTGAAGGCCTAATATACGCTCTTATCTTGTTTCTTTGTTGAAAGATCTGTAACACACTCACGGTTCCTCTTGAATTCTGAGTGTTTACGATGACTACCTTGCATTGTATGTTGTGTTAAAAAGATCTTTAGTTTATTGCAGTGTAGGTCAAGCAGTGCTTGCTTGACCTACGTATTCCTGAACCCATACTATATCAAAACTATATCATGGGTGTTAAGAACTATGAGGGACACAGGGAACACATCTATTTGTCTTAGGCCCGTATTACAGAACGATAGTCAGTCGTGAATCTAGTTTTAAATCTATACTTGAATATTTCTTTTATTATAGAGCGATACTTAAAACTAAATTCATTAATCAGTACTCAGTTTCTTATTTTTGAACGATACTTGATACGAGATCGTTACCCAAGTATCGATTTGATCTCAGTTAACGTAAATATGGTCAATAGCAGTCTTGAGCATAGATTAACGTAACTGACATGTTCGTCAAGGACAATAATTCAGAATAAGGATTATTATACTATTATTACTATTCTTTATTTATTATTATTATTTTTTACTTAGTACTAAAATTATTGTTTTTACATTTTTAATACATCAGTGATTATTTTATCTTTCAATAAATTCTCTGAATTAAAAAATAATTAAGGTAACATCAGTAACAATTTTATTTCTCAATATATTCTCCGAATTAAAAAAGCCTTAGTGTGGGGATTGATGACAGCCGGCTACTCTTGGTTATAACTATGTTGTTATACATATTTACGCCGATTCGATTATTTTTGCCGCATAAATTTTTTATTTAATAGTGTAACCAGTATTAAATAAAAAAGTTTTTATTTTGTTTTTTTTATTTTGTATAATATATGTACGACACTGGGTATTGAAAACCAGCGCTGCAGTATGGGGTAGCCTGTACTGCAGCTTGAAGCTGAATAGGGACTCCCATTGTTGGTGCGATTATTATTGTAATATTTTTCTTTTTTTATATACCTAGTCAGGTCATAAATTCTGTCACATGTTTAATATAAAATAATTGAAACAAGTTTATTCATTATGTAACCATTTATATATCAAAATGAACTTAACAAAACATAGATTCTTATGACACTAAAGTTTATTCAAAATGACCTCCGTGATTTTGAATACAGGCCTTCAATCTGCGCGGCCAGTTGTCTATCGCAGCACGAACGAGGTCCATGTCAATATCGGCGGCTGCCTTAATCAAGGATGTCTTGAGTGACTCCAAATTGGGATGAGGCTTTGAGCACGCCTTTTCCTCCAAGTGTTGCCATATCTTGTAATCTAACGGATTCAAATCTGGACTGGAGGAGGGCCAGTCTTCGTGCCGGATGAAGTCGATTTCACGCGCCGCCAGCCAGTCTTGTGTGCTCTTCGCTCTATGAGCTGGCCCCGAATCTTGTATGAATACCCAGTGCCTGTTATTGAACATGGTATGAGAAACAGGTTCCGCAAGGTTCGTCAGGACTGTATTTTGATACACAACTGCATTCGTTTTTACACCTTTCTCACAAAAATGTACCTCTGTTAAGCCCCAATAAGAAACTCCCAACCATACCATGAGCGAGGATGGAAAATGACCTCGTTGGACACGCGGAATACGGTTGCTCGCTTCTTCACTACTGTGTGCGTACACCTTATCATTTTGTTTGTTGTAGCTCTCTTCTACGGTAAAATTTTTTTCATCTGAAAAAAGAATTTTCCGATATTTTTTTCCCGCGTACCGCTTCAACAAAGCGCGGCATCTCTTCAGTCTCAGGCCCATTAGACGAGCATTCAAACGATGTCCTGTTTTTCTTCGATATGCCCGAAGCCCTAAGTCTTCATTTAACACCCTTTTCACCGTGGTTCTGCTTAACCCCATCTGAAGGGCCAACAGTTTCTGCTTACGTTTGGGATTTCTTTGAATTTGCGCCTTCACAGCTTTTATCGCTGCTGGAGTCCTAACAGACCGAGGGCGACCACTTCTTGACCTGTCATCTACACTAGAGTCTTCATTGTATCGTTTGATGGTACGATAAACGAATCTTTTGGTTATATTCAAATTTTTCAGTATGTCAAAAATTTGAATTGGCGCGTAACCGCAACGATGCAACGCAATTACTGCAACACGGTCTTCTTTAAGCGTCCACTCCATATTTAAAAATGAGTAAAATTCTAAAAAGTATACATTTTTATTTTCATGAATAATTTGAAATTCGAATTCAATAAACTTTTTTGTGGCCAGCATTCTAAAATAAAAGTTTTTACTGTGTGACAATACTTATGACCTGACTGTGTATATTAATTCTTTATTACGTACCAACAATAAAAAATCTTTTCTTTCTTTCATTCTTTGTTTGTTGTAGAACATCTGCCGGTCATGCCGCGTGCAGGCGTCCGGCCACGTGCCCCGCCTGCTGCAGGCTGCCCAGCTGTGCGACGAGCTGGACCTGCCACTGCCGACCTCCTCCTCCATCATGAGGGCGCTCGCCTCTGCTATCGGGAAGCTGCCACCTGACCAGGTAACGTATGAAGTACAACTCATCAAGGATAATCAGCAGTGAGGACTGAATAGTGTTAAAAAGGCAGTCCAAATAAAATGTTTGCCATCAACTTGGCACACATCATTTTTTACATTGTCAACAAAATTATGCTGGTCTTTAGTAACTAGAAGTAAAATGTTATACTTATAAGCAGTATCACTATTAAGGTATAATAAAATAAAGGAGGCATGGGCCTCCTCTACTAAAGAGGGGTTAGGCCTTAGTCCACCACGCTGGCCTAATGCGGGTTGGTAGACTTCACATACCTTCGAAATTCTTATAAGAATTCTCAGGTTTCCTCACGTTGTTTTCCTTCACCGTTAAAGCAAGCGATAATTAACATTTAATACACACATAACTTTAGAAAAGTCAGAGGTGTGTGCCTCTTGGGTTTCGAACATACGACTTTCGTGTTGGCAGTCCGTACCGCAACCAACTAGACTATCGCTGCTATGTTGTTTAATATGTATTTCTTGGAAATTATTGTATGTCAAGTGAATGTGTTAGTTATTAAGTCATATTTGTTTAATATAGTAATATGTAGAAATTTGATAGTGTATTTTATTGGTTTTGAGTGCCTGGATAGACAGACGAGCAGACGGACCACCTGATGGTAAGTAGTCACCGCCGCCCATAGACTTCTGCAATACCAGGGCACAGCACAGCCGCTGCCTACCGTTAATGTCTGGTAGTTACCGTGTATGTTTTTATCAATGGTTTTTAATCGACATATTTTTTATTTAAGGTCATGTTTGTTTGTAGATGAGTGCAGCGATGTGCTCGGCGGTGGGTGCGCAGCTGTCTGGTCTGCGTGCGGCGCTGTCTGCGTGCGAGGGCGGGGGCGGAGTCCGGGGCTCCCGCGCGGACCCCGGCGTCTGGCTCGACCGCACCGCCGCGCTCTTCAGGGACGTGGACGCGCCCGCACCACACGACCCTGACCAACACCCCTGTCTGCAGGCCTTCGCTGACGCCTGGCCGCTCTTCGAGGAAGTTATAGACAAGTACGCTACAATCCACACTTCACATCTACAACATATTTTATATCATAGTGTTAGGAAAAACGACTAAACACACATTACACTGAACACAACTGCACCACGGCAAAGTTATCTATACATTATGTATTCTGTCTTCCTACAAACGCGAGGAACGCGAGGAATTATAATACACTAGCGGGCACTACGGGTGGCAGACTTCGTCCTGCCCGTTAAAGCAGCGCCACACCGACTGCAGCGCCATCTGCCGGGCTGATTTGTGAATCTAAACCATCCAGGAAACGCAAACGCATACAAAAAAAAATATGCAAATCGGTCCAGCTGTTTAGGAGGAGTTCAGTGACATACACACCACATACAGTAGAATTATATACCTGTGCCCAAGAAAATGGCGCACCTGCTTCCCTGGATGCAAGGGCATAATATTAATATGCTAACGAAAAAATAATTTTTGAAAAAACCATATCTGTTTCGGAGTTATAACAGTTTAAAGTTTCAATTATTATCTCAACTATTCCGCATAAAACCAGTTAGAATGGTTAAAGTAAGTCATTTTAAGGTTCACATATTTTTTAATTTCGTCATAGATTAAATCGTTAATGAAAAAATCCATGATTTTTTTTTTACCTGCAACGAAATTTTAATAGACTTCCCTTTAAATTATGTCAGGTCATGAACTTTCAGCTGTATACTTTATCCTTCAAGATGCATTCCCGTTATACTATAATGTATATAAGCAGCTGCGCCATTTTCTTGGACACCCGGTATATAATATATGTAATCTATATTGTGGTGTTTTTGGTGATAATAATCTACTACACTACACTGCTGGTGGCAGGATATTCATATCCGCCAGGATAGCGACCACCGTACACAGGGTGTAAAACCCGCCATAGTGGCACACGCAAGTGTGTCGTGTCCTGGGGTCAACCAGTGTATATCCGGTTTTTGTTGGGAGTCTAGAGATTGAAATGAAATGAATGTCATCACTTTGCTGTCCCAGGATAAAAAAAACTTGGTACCGTCCATTGTTTTGCTATTTTGACGGTTAGAGATGTTTGTGTTGACCTTACTCATTGAGTGGGGACAATGGAAATCACAGAATATAAGGGACCCCAATCACCATTTGTTAAGATATTCAAGAATGATTATTGAGCATTTAGCATTCAATATTCAGTGCTCTAATAGTCGAGTAAATTAGAGGTCGTAATGTCGAAATGATGTTTTACTGACATTACCTACAAACTAAAGTAATAAGTGAATGTAATGTGCGTCTTAGTATAAAGTTGTTCTTATGTTATTGTAATGAAAAGCGTGTTATATTAAAACTGTGACCATGGGGTTTCTTGCCTTCTCCTTAGTAGCTTAATGAACTATGAAGAGTGAGAGTAAGTGAATATGTGTCATTTACATCGAAACAAGCTCCTCTTCACTCTGACATGAGTCATATAGTACCAAAGTCGGCAAAGTAGGCCTGACTTAATTTTTGACAATTTAAAAAAAACTCATAACTTTGATTAAGTCGAAAGACAATTTTGTTGAATATTTTATTTTATCTGAGGAGATATTTCGTTCAATCAATGACAATCAAAGTGACAAAAAATTAAGTTTAACAGTGCAAAATGTTATTCAATTTTCAAGATTGCCGAGTTTGAAACCAAGTTAAGATGGCCGCCTTTGTTACTATACTCCTGATAAGTTTGCCATTGACTTCACGAGAAATAAGATTGTTGACTTGACAGACGTTTTTAAATTATATAATTATAAAACATTGCAATAGTCAGTGCAGATTTGAATTTCCTATATTGCCATATATTTTTTTTATTTTCGTTCAACTATCTACTTTGCCGACTTTGGTTCTATGCGACTCGTTTTCTATTAGGTTCCATGGCATGTTTTGTTTGTTCATTAATGAAGGTAATGTGTTGTGTCAGATGTGGCAGCGACAACCGCGTGACGGAGCGCGTGTGCCGCGCGTTACGTTTCTGCGTGCGCTGCGTGCGTACGGGCGCGTGTGCGCTCATACAGCGAGTGGCGCACGCACTGCAGGCGCTGTACTCGCGGCACAGACCGAGCGCGGTGCTGTACGTCACCGGCGTACTGTTGGATGAACTAGCTCCTCGACCTGACGCCGTGCCACACCTGGTGGCCCTGCTGCAGGCCCTCATGCCGCAAGCCTTCCACCTCTTGCAGCAGGAGCACGGGCTGCGCGACAACCCCGACACCGTCGACGATCTGTTCCGACTCTGCATCAGGTCATCATACATCATATACACCTAACTACTATATTTACACTGCTCTACAAGGCATGTAATCTTTAACATTCACATATATTATTAGTTTAAATTTATTGGTAACACCAATTTATACTACATATGCTGAATTTAAATTGTCTATTTTACATCGCAGGCATTTAAAGATTTTTTTTAAGTAAACATATTTAACACATATTTTTTTCTTTAAATACATGTAATTTAAAATAAATTTATATGAATCAGTGTAGTGTAAGTTGCTGGTATCAGTTTAAGCCCGTTTAGCTGGCAATTTCTCTATTTATTGAATCCCAATATATATTTAATACATTGTCTGTGAAGCTCATTTGGCGAATTTCCAAGTTTGCATTATATAATGCTGAACTATAGTGACTATAGCACAACAGTCAACAGTCAACAGTCAATGTGTTAAGGGCACTTTACTATCAAATAATTAATATGTTACTATTTTTATGTGCTTTTTTATCTTAATTGCAGCCTAAACATATTTAGAAATCACTAAACAGACAAATATGAAAAGTATTTTATACTTTAACTGAAGGTGAAAAATACAAGAAATTCCAACAATTCAATTATATATCAGTTTATTTTATTGCAGGACTTTTGTCATTATCTTGTATACAATTCTCTCGCCAGGAGTAAATGCCTTTGCCCAGCAGTGGGATAATAATTCTAGATTATTAGTATAATTATATGTCGGGGGTCTAGAGTTGGTGTACGATGTTTAGCCGTTTCGCGGCCTTCTGAGTACTCTGATAAAAGACCATCGACCGCTTCTTCACCTTCTTGTCCATGGCGTAGTGTGAAGAAGCAGACCGGATGATTGTGTTGAGTAGCGGGGAATAGATTGTCTCTCGCTACTAGTACTCTAATTGGACGGCTCTGCGCTTACCATCAGGTGCAATGTGGTCCCTTAGCCAGGATAAAAAAAAATGTGACTGAAATCAATGTCCTCATTATAGATTCCTCCAACGTGTCCCGCTGGAGTTCCTGTCATGTGGTGCGATGACTGCTGTGATACAGTGCGCTATCTTGGCCACCAGTCTGGACCACAGAGAAGCCAACTCCTCAGTGATGAGGTTCCTGTATGACTTCGTGAGGATTGCCAACACGACCAGACCTGATAAACAACAGATTAAAGGTATTGTTAGAGTTGGTCCCATTTATTAAAAGTATAAAAGGTGTTTTAGAAAATTGCTACGGGTAGGTTGATAATTAAAAACTGAGTGGGGATAAAGGTTTTTTTTACTACTTTTTTTTACTTTTTCGGCGTCGGGACGTGACGACCCCATCGCCCGCTGGTGGAATAATCTTGTGACAGAGATTATTCCACCAGTGCAATCAGTCAACCCAACTAGTGGTAGTGCCATGCTGCGCACCTTCGAGTAGCAGCCGAATGGGCCGGCACGCCCGGGGAAGAACCACTCTCTCACAGAAAACCGGCGTCAAGTGGCACCTATGCTGTCGCGTTTCGTTTGGTCTGTGAGAGTCCCGGAGGCCCACTCTCCCTATCCTTCCCCTACACCACTATGACAGTGCGAAATCTGGTTCGACTACCCCAGGAGGGTACCACCGGCGTACATCGCGGTGGAGAATCCCTCTCTGGGCGTCCACGCTCAGGTCGTACATCACCTGTGCGTGGATGTCCAGGCTGCCCTCCGTATTCTGGGGGGGGGCAATTTTGCGCTCTACACACCTGTTCGGGGCAAACGGAGCAGGCAACATAAGGCGACCCCTTCCACTCTTGCTGTGGACTTTTGCAACATAAGGGGGCTGAATTCCAACTTGAACGCCGTCCACTTCCATCTTGAGACGGCGAAACCGGCCTTGCTCTTCCTGACCGAGACGCAGATTTCTTCTCCGGCTGACACGTCTTTCCTCTCCTACCCGGGGTACAAACTGGAACATTCCTTTGTACCGCGGGCTGGGGTGTGCGTGTACATTAGAGAGGATATCTGCTCTCGTCGCCTCGGCAGCCTTGAAGGGCGGGACCTATCCAACCTCTGGCTACGCATAGACTGCGACGACCATCCGCGAATCTACGCGTGCCTGTATAGGTCCCATAGCGGTAATGCTGAAACTGACCGACTCGTTGAGCACATGCAAATGGCTACAGATTCTGTGCTGCAGCAGATCCCATCCGCAGAGATCGTGATTCTCGGCGACTTTAACGCCCACCACGCCGAATGGCTAAGATCACGCACCACCGATCATGCGGGGAGATCTGTCCATGATTTCGCATTAGCATATGATCTGACACAACTGGTCACCTCACCAACGCGAATCCCAGATGTGGAGGATCATACACCTTCCCTGTTGGACCTTCTGCTGACCTCTCATCCGGATGGCTACCTGGTTTCCGTCGAACCTCCTCTTGGTTCATCGGACCACTGTCTTATCCGGAGCACAGTGCCAGTTACGCGTTCGACACGGCCTCGCTTTGCGGGCTGCCGCCGCGTATGGCACTATAGGTCAGCGGATTGGGACGGGATGCGGTCATTCTTTGCGTCCTACCCATGGGGGCAGATTTGCTTCTCGCCGGATGATCCTGACGTCGTTGCTGACTCTGTCACCGATGTGGTGCTTCAGGGTATGGAACTTTTTATTCCGTTCTCTGCAGTGCCCATCGGGGGCAAGTCCCAGCCTTGGTTTGGTCGTTCCTGCAAGACGGCTTCACGCCGAAAGCGGGAATGCTACCAAGCCTGGGCTGTCGCATCGGCGTCTAGTGATGTAAATACCAGCGCATTTAAAAAGGAGTATAACTCTGCCTCTAGGTCCTTCAAAAGTGTTATTGCTAAAGCGAAGTCGGAGCACATTGGCAGAATTGGCGAGAGACTGGCGCGTCTCCCGTCAGGAACACTTGCGTTTTGGTCACTCGCCAAGGCTGCCTTAGGGAATTTCTGTAAGCCGTCTTTTCCACCCCTGCACACGGAGGATGACTCGTTGGCCCATACTGCGAAGGTGAAAGCCGATCTTCTGGGCTCTCTCTTCGCGTCCAATTCGACTCTGGATGACCAAGGAAATTCACCACCGACAATCCCGCGGTGCGACAGTACGATGCTTGAAGTTAAGTTCAGGCAAAGTGCAGTTCGCAAAGCACTTCTTTCCTTGGACATTCATAAGTCGAATGGGCCCGATGGCATCCCTCCGATCGTGTTGCAGGCATGTGCTCCGGAGTTGGCACCGGTTCTAACGCGTCTTTTCCGGCACTCCTATGCATTAGGCGTAGTCCCGAAATCCTGGAAGGCTGCTTTAGTTTACCCGATCCCTAAAAAAGGGAACCGCTCGGATCCGTCCAATTACAGGCCTATAGCCATCACCTCCTTGTTCTCCAAGATAATGGAGTCCATTATCAACTGCCAGCTCCTGCGGTACCTAGAGGAGCATCGGCTGATTAGCGACCGCCAGTACGGCTTTCGTCGGGGTCGCTCAGCCGGTGATCTTCTAGTTTACCTGACACATAGATGGGCAGCAGCAGTTGAGACCAAGGGGGAGGCGCTTGCAGCCAGTCTGGACATAGCGAAGGCCTTTGATCGGGTATGGCACAAAGCGCTTCTTTCGAAGCTACCTTCTTATGGGCTTCCCGAGAAATTATGCAATTGGATCACCAGCTTTTTGGCAGATCGGAGCATCAAGGTCGTCGTCGACGGTGCATGCTCTGATCCTAAATTTGTCAATGCTGGTGTTCCACAAGGCTGTGTACTGTCTCCTACTCTGTTTCTTCTGCATATCAATGACATGTTGCAAATCAGCAACATTCATTGCTATGCGGATGATAGCACTGTAGATGTAATGTACACTGGCCGTGCTAATATTTCTCGGGAATACGTCGACGAGAGCCGGAACAAACTTGTGTCTGAAGTCGAGTTTTTGCTAGCCAAAATCTCGGACTGGGGTCGACTAAACTTAGTCCAATTCAACCCCAAAAAGACACAAGTCTGCGCGTTAACCGCTAAAAAGTCACCATTTGTCGTAACACCTCATTTTGAGAACACTCCCTTGTCTGCCACAGCCAGTATCGGAATACTTGGCGTCGACATTTCGAGCAACGTCCAGTTCCGCGGTCAATTGGAAGGTAAGGCCAAATTGGCCTCAAAGAAGCTTGGTGTGCTCAGCAAGGCGAGACGGTACTTCACGTCGGGTCAACGCCTAAATCTCTATAAGGCGCAAATTCGGCCCCACATGGAGTACTGTTCTCATCTCTGGGCGGGAGCACCCCAATACCAGCTACTTCCATTTGACCGCATTCAACGTAGGGCGGCTCGGGTTATCGACGATCAAACTCTTTCCGATCGGCTTGATCCATTGGCTCTGCGTAGAGATGTTGGATCACTCTGCATCTTCTACCGCATTTATCACGCGGAGTGTTCCGAGGAGTTGTTTGGATTGATCCCCGCGGCTAGATTTCACCATCGGACATCGCGCACAAACCAGAAATTCCATCCACACCACCTCGATGTCCAACGTTCCACAACAGCGCGATTTTTAAGGCATTTTCTGCCTCGCACAACCACTCTGTGGAACCAGTTATCGCCGGGGGTCTTTCCGAACCGTTACGACTTGGGAACCTTCAAGAAGAGAGCATATTCTTTCCTGAAAGGCCGGCAACGCATTTGCAAGCCCTCTGGTGTTGCAGATGTTCATGGGCGGCGGTGATCACTTTCCATCAGGTGAGCCTCCTGCCCGTTTGCCTCCTTTTAACAAAAAAAAAAAAAAAAAAAAAAAGAGATTGTCTCAGGGTTCACAAGTCAGTCAGTTTGGTTCACATCTGTCTATATTGTGGTCAGTCTGCGATCCGTATCAACTTGTAGTTAAATATCTGTTGTCATATTGTCCGTACTCACTTGAGATTTATTAGAAAGCTGTATTTAGGATATCCTCACATGGGGTTGATAACATTAAGCACTAAGTAAACACTAAGTAAAGTACTTATATTTCCAACTCCTCCCTATATTTCTATTTGATTAATTTCGCTGCGGGATAAAAGACAGTTATGAAGCATTCCCAGAGACTCGCCGAGTTTCATTACTCGGTGTCGAAAAAATGCGTGCCATTGTTGATCCTGGCTAAACAGGAGTTACAATGGCGGCCGGCGGGTGTGTGGGCGGGATAGTCTCTATCATACCCACCTTACATTACCTGTTTGTGTTTATTAAATATATAATTATTTCGCTGAAAATGGAAAACTTTTACAAATTACATTGTCAATTTACTGCAGTATACGGATGTAGGCATTAAACACAGTAGTTATAATGGTGATGTGAGATATTGCGATAAGCACCACCTGTTTTAATCAAGATTTTCATCTCTCTCCCGACGGTCATGTGCGGCAATAAGGCTTGTAATAAATTTAATTTCACAATATTACAATAAGCCAACTTAATTAACATACATTGAGCTGCTCTAATCTAATTTAATCAAACTCGAATCGTATATTTATTGTATGACCAAATATTGTTGGGATGCCTCGGTGGCGCAGTAGTAATTGCGCATGCGTTATGACTACTGTGCTGAGCTCTCGGGTTCGATCCCTGGACCGGGTAAAGTGATATTAGGGTATTCTATCTAGAAATTCTCAGTAGGCTTGCCCCCTATCACATTATGGGACCGAAATTCGGCGAAAAGTGGGTGTACTGGTTACACCTCTGCCTACCGCTTCGGAAATAACAGTCGTGAGTGTATATGTATGAGTGTATGAATGTACCAAATATTGTTAACTGGTGTTCAATAAATTATTACTTTTTAAATAAAAATTAAACCATCTTCAAAAAAACCCAGACACAACTAAAAACCAAATAATAATTGGTTACATTTACATAAATTAATTACATACAATTTAAATCAATTATTTATTGCTTTTTATTTTATTTTATTTGGATGGCTCACAGCTATCAATAACAGAGAAATATATAACGAAACGAATACAATAAATAAGCCAATTACGAGCCACCGCAGATAGTTTATAAAGTTACTTATAATTATTGTCTTTATATACTAAAAATAATTTAACAAAAGTTTACTAAGATTACACACTTAAACTAAGGTTATTTAAAAATAATAAAAAAGAATGCTGATGTAATATATCGCCCAGTATTTAGCAAGGAGATAAAAACACAAAATAATAATTATTAATTAAGCAGCTAGTCGCCATGAACCTCAACAAAATTCTTAGTTAAAGCATTTTTCGCAAATGCTATGCTATTACAGAAAATATCTATATCTATGTTATGAGGTAGAATGTTGAAAGCTTTAGCAGATCGTAGCATGAAGCTATTGGCTCTGTAATTTGTTCGTGCAAGCGGAATGGACAATAGATTTTTTCGTCGTGAATGCCTAAATGGAACATTCAAATTCATTTTAGTCAGAAGCAGTGGACAATCGATCAAAGACTGAGCGATTTTCATTAATAACGAGATATCGGCAATGTTTCTGCGAACCGACAGTGGCAATAGATGGAACCTCACACACCGTTTCTCATACTCAACCTTAGGAATTTTAAATTTAAAACCTAAATATCTTGTAAATTTCTTTTGTATCCTTTCAATTCTATTCGAGTAAATGTTGTAGGAGGGGTTCCAAACTTGACTTGCGTACTCAAGATGACTCCTAACATAGGCGCAGTACAGGATTTTTATAGTCTTCATCTGTTTGAATGAATCTGCGCAACGAAGAATAAAACCAAGAGCACGTGTTGTCTTCCCGATTACCTGATCAATGTGACGGCCAAATGTTAACTGACTGTCCACGATAACACCCAAATCACGCGTGAAAGAAGTTCTAGATATTGGTACACTCATGAAGCGATAATCATAGCAAAACAGAACCTTTTTACACGTGAAACTCAACACCAGACACTTGGACACGTTCAGTTCTAACTTGTTAAGGCCACAATACTTGTCTAACCTTAATAGATCCTCCTGTAAAAGAGTTGCGTCGGAAATATTGTTAACAACTCGATATATCTTCATATCGTCGGCAAACATCAGGCAATTAGAAATTAGAAAACACCTGCCGATGTCATTAACAAGTAAAACAAATAGGAGGGGACCAAGAAGTGACCCTTGCGGAACACCCGAAGGTATGTCTATCCAAGAGGATGTTGAATCATTTAAGACCACTGCTTGAGTCCGATTCTTAACATACGATGCAAACCATCTAAACAAATCACCTCGAATGCCCAGACGCGACAGCTTCCTTAGAAGTGTATCGTGATCAATTCTATCGAACGCTTTACTGTAGTCCGTGTAGACAGTGTCAACTTGATGTCCGCTTTCCATACTGCCGGTGACAAAATCAGTAAAGACAAGAAGGTTCGACACAGTGGATCTGCTTTTCAGAAAGCCGTGCTGATTTGGATAAAAGCTTGGCTGTAAACAATTGTAAAGTTGGTTGTATACAGTTCGTTCAAATATTTTGGCCAACAGACAAAGCTTCGAAACAGGTCTATAGTTTGCAACATCATCTTTGGAACCTTTTTTGTGAATAGGAGTGATGAAAGCCGATTTCCAAAGATTAGGCATAACACCTTCGCGTATAGAGCGTGTGAATAGAATGGAAACCGGTACTGCTAGCTCACCTGCACATTGTGATATAAAGGAGGCTGGCAGTTTATCTGGGCCAGCAGATTTATTAAAGTCCAAAGATTTCAGCAGTCCACAAACCTGATCCGTATTAATTTCAATAGAAGCGATATCACTCATGGCGTCATCAGCGGAAACATCATTAGTCGAAGGAACTCCAGGGTCTGAGAAAGTTGAACGAAAATAGTTCGAGAACAGCTCACATATTCCTGGACCATTATTAGCAGTGTTCCCAGCGTAGGACATAGAAGATGGAAAGTTGTTACATAAACGCTTACTTTTAACGTACGTCCAGAAGGCTTTAGGGTCATCGGTAATATTCCGTTCGATCGTATTGATGTATTCGTTGTAACACTGGTGCTCCATTTCCTTAGCCCTGTCACGTAATAGGAAAAACGAATTGCGGTCTGAAATGTTACGGTACACTTTATATTTGGATAAAAATTTAAATTTTTCTTTAATTACTTTGATGAGAGGTGTGCTGAACCATTTCGGATATTTGTGGCCGTAAGAGACCCGACAGGGTACATAATTATCCTTTAATTTATTTATTATTGTATAAAATGTATTCAGTGCATCCTCAACACTGCCAAAATTCAAGATTGAATTCCACTGGACGCTTGATAATTCAGAACGAATTTTTTCATAGTCCCCTTTGCTATATTGGAAAACTGTACGTTTATTTTTTGTTGTGTCTGGGTTTTTTTGAAGACGGTTTTATTTTTATTTAAAAAGTAATAATTTATTTTTTGCTTTTTAGTGGTATAAATATAAAATAGGTACGTTGGATAGAGTACCAAAAGAAAACACCACTGAAAAAGTCACAGATAAGCAAAATTCGCAGTTTCGTATATTCGGACAACATATATTTTCAAGTTATTTTGGTTTTAAAACCAAACTACTCAACCGATTTTGGTAAAAATTCTATGGGACCAATCTGGAAGCATATTCTCTGTAATAAAAGAAGAATTTTACAAATCGGTCAATAAATGACGGAGTTCTGTGGTAACAAACATAAAAAAAAATACACATCGAATTGAGAACCTCCTCATTTTTTTTAGGTCGGTTAGAAAGGGCAATGCTAGAGTTTCTAGCCCATTCTTCTCTAGCGAAACTGCATTCCAAACTGGCGGTAGAGTAAAAAGATCTAAATAATGTGTAGCATTTTATGGAGTCAATAAATATTTGATGTGTGTTTGTTTGTCGCAGGCCTGGTGGACGAGCTGCTGTCGACATACGGTCAGCAGTTGACGTACGCCCTGATGGAGGCGAGCGTGGTGCACCTGCACGCGTACATGCTGGGCGAGGTGGGCGAGGTGGTGCTGGAGCTGGTGCGGTGGCAGACGGGGGGACCGGACCTGCTGCTCGCCGCTCTACACAGGCTGCCCACGCATCGGGCACATGCTACTGAACAACAGCGGTGGCAGTTCCATCAGTATGCACTCAGGTACAACACTCTATACCCTACCTGCTGATGGTAGGTTTTTTTTTCTTTTTTTATAGTCTAGCGCGTTAAAGTTAAAAATAGCATGGAAGAACGGCGAGTGTTGCTATACTAGGGCCATTATAATAGGTCACATTTGACACTTCATCAAAATTCAACAACGTAACCTTGTAATGAGGGCACACAATATTATTTATTTTTTCAAAATTAGAACTGCTCAATTGCTTAACTTTTTTCAGTTAAAAATACATATTTATTGTAATAACGACAAAAGAAGGCAAATGTACGATTTAATTTGATAATTAAACCGTCATAAATATAATAAACAATTTTTGTTCTAAAACACTGAACGTCGTTACAAGGTTACGTCGGTGAACCCTTTTTGTTTTTAAACATTAGGGATGTTACCCAAAAATTAAAAGATTTATCGGTCGATAAGTTGAATTGAATGCAATGATTATTTGTGAAGGAATGTTTAACCATAAATTAATAACCACATTGTGATTTAATAATACATATTATATATTTAATAAACTAAGGAAATACAAAATAATCAAATAGTAACAAAATCATTTATGCAAAATTTTTAGGTTTTGAACTCCATTGGCTTTAGATATAAAAAATCTGACAAGCGGAAAATCCTGTTGGAACGTTACGATATTATTTTGAAGAGAGTAACATTCTTACGTCAAGTAAATAAAATAACAGATTGGGACAATGTCATGTTTATTGACAAAACATGGTTGAATGCGAACCATACGGTTTCCCACACATGGACTGATGATACAGCGGCCTCCTCCTCAATAGTTCCATCAGGAAAATTAGCCCGCCTTATTATATGTCACGCGGGCTCAGCCTCCCAAGGATTTATTCCAGATTGCCTCCTGGCATTTGCTTTTAAAATCACAAGCGATTACCATGAGGAAATGAACTTTGAGATTTTTAAAGAGTGGTTTAAAAAGTTGCTAGTTAGCTTAGAAAACCCATCGATAATTATAATGGACAATGCTCCGTATCATTCTATACAATTTGATAAACCACCAACTCAAGCTAATAAAAAGCAAGAAATTTTCTCGTGGCTGGAGAGAAATGGTGTGCAAGCCCAACTTTAAAGTTGAGTTATTGAATCTAGTCAAAGCAACTAAGCCGTCCAAGCCTCGTTATGTACTAGATGAATTAGCCCTAGAACATGGACACGAAGTTATTCGATTGCCTCCCTACCACTGTCAGTATAACGCTATCGAGCTTATTTGGGCACAAATAAAGGGTCATGCAGCGCGTAATAATACTAAGCCACCCTTCAGTACAGCAAAAATGCTAGCTCTGCTACAAAATGCGTGTGCAGAAGTCACAACAGAAGACTGGAGAAAAGTCGGCGAAAAAACAAAAAACATAATTCTACATGATTTTGAACGAGACGTGAAAATAGACAATATTATTGAAAATGAATTAATAATATCTCTGAGCGCGGACAGCAGTGATGATGGTAACAGTAGTTGAAACTCTAATATTTCAACAGAATAAATGCATTTTTTTTTGTTTAAGTATGTTCTTGTTTTATTTTCTTTCCTAAATTTACGATAGAAAATAATGAGACAGGGATTTGACTGACGATTATTTGATTTTCAATGGAACTTAATTAAAATAACAGTACCTATAAGTAATTTTTCACAATAACTGTATTCAATTCATATATGTTTGAAGTCGTTATCGATTCAAATAATCTAATCGATGTTTCTAAGCAGGTCATATCACTATTTAGCTAGAACTGACAGATGTCAAAAGTGACCTATTAAAATGGCCCTAGTATAGTGTCGACGCGCCGCCGGCGTGTCTATCCGTATAAACCAACGCTACCAACTGTCGCGGCCTCTCATGTGACGTCACCATCCGCAAAACTAATAGACGTTTGGCTCAGCGTTTTAGCATGTTTCATGTCACGTCACAAAATGCTTTATTTTTGCATATTTGTTTCTTGAAAATTTTAAATAATCACATATAAATTACCAAATAGGCTTAATATTCGATATTTTTAGACTAAAATCTATTATAAGAAACAACATTCTATCAGGTTTTCACTTTACAATTAAGAATTTTGAATTTGCCACAAAATAATTTCAATGTACATATCACACAAGTACATACCAACAATACATGCAGTAAAATACTTTTTTTATTTCAGAGCTGAAAAATGTAAAGAAATGACGAGACTACTCCGAGACTTCGCCAAATTGTACCGATAGAATCAACGGACGGTGTTTTAAATTACAATAGAATATTTCCTCTTAAGACGTCAAGACTGAAAGACGAAGGTTTTCATAGAGTTGAAATCACTTATCAACATTACTATTGTTATACGAACAAAATCTGCTGAACAATTATAAATAAACATCTCTGCAGCAAAGTAACACTGTTAAACCGAAAGCGATGCTATGTAAGTTAATAGCATACACATATCTCCTCATTTTTTGACTGGCTAGCTGCGAGATGGCAACTCATTAATGGCATCTGGAGTGATGTCAAACTGAAGGCTTACTTAATACGTTACAAGCAATGCAACGCCATAATTTCACTATAAATGTGGGAAGACCCCTTGTACAGAAATTTTAGTAAGCCTTTGGCAGAAGAATGAAGATTGGAGAGAAATTACTAACCATTTTTTGTGTGACTTAATCTCGGACAGAAAATACATTGGACATAACTACAATCAATACCGATATTTACTACAAAAAATTAACTATTTGTGTACATAAATTATGTATGGGAAAAATGATAAGTACAGAAAGGTGCAGGGAGAGCTGAAAAGCAATACGAATGTAAAGCTATGTTACCATTCAAATGCTATCATATTCAACATTTTATTTTTTTGGTGGCAATACAGTGCTTATGTCCAGAAAGAAAATGTCTACCTGGACAATAACTTAACGCCCCCAGATTTAAAATTAAGCCATATACTCTGGATGACTGGATTGAGCTATGTGTGGATCCTCACAGTATCCATTGTGCCATCCAGGTTTACAGATACGTATCAGGTAACCCTCCCAGCCACTTGACACATACCTTTCAAATCTGAAGGTTTGCGACCAGCGCTGTCGCAAAACTATAGCATTGAAAAATATAGCATCGCACAGCGTTGGGTAGGGATATAACTTTATAAGCATAAAGTTTGCGTCATGTTTAAAAGCATGCTTTTTACGGAATACTCAAACAAGATGACTAGCAGGTTCGCATTTTGCCACACTTTCCTCAATCCGACCATTTTAAAAACATGTACTAAATCATTCTGAACCTATTTTAATTAATGAATCAATAAAAATGTTTTAATATATTTCTGTATGTTGGTCAGATTGTATTTTCAAGAATAAATTCAAAATGTTTAAAAATTAGGAACAACGTCTCATATAAAAGCAACTATTGTAATTTATATCTAATTTGAAGTGATTTTTAATAGAACTTGCAAACAAATTAAAGGAAAATTATTGAATATATCATGAATTTTTATATTACATAATAATTGTTTTATTTGGGTTGCATTTGAATTCTCCTTATCCTCATCTGCACATGTACTTTAAAATGTGCACAAAATAATTAATAATTACAATTGAAAATTTATTTGATTGCAAGTTCTGTTGAAAAATGCGACAGATGTATCTTATCGATTTTATTTCAATATCCGATGGTTTCCACCATTTTGAGGGACAATATAAAATTGGGCGCCATTTTGTTTTATTCACATACATAAAAACTTGATATAGTTTATTATAGGCTATGGGTAAGTATTCAATGTAGATAGACGAAAAATATATTCAAATATGAATAACTCTGGCGGCTGATTTTACGTTATTTCATAATGGTTTATCTATTAAGTATGGCGCGTAGGTAAGTATGAAGCTCGATCGAGAATATATTTTGTTATATTGAGCTCAGTTTTATTTAACATGTGATATGCATTGAATTGTAAATATTTATTATAAATGTTTACTTACATGATTTGTTTTTCATTTACACATTGAAATAAGTGCTATATTATTTAATTTTTTAAATGTTATAATTTCTAAAATATGCCTAATAGGCATATAAATAAGTAAAACTACATAATATTGATAATAATTTATAGTATTTATACATTTCTAAACCTCTGAATTCTGCGCATTATGTGAATTCTGTAATATTTTACGAATTTTAATATTATGAGGAAGTTTAGCTATCTATTTTGTGTTTTCTTTCACTGTAATTCAAGATACTTTATCACAAATCCTTATTAATATTTTTTCATTATTCAAATTCTCTTTCTAGTATAATCTTTATTTATTCATTTAATTATTTCCTCTGTATCTTAAATTGATCACTATTATCATGGTGTTTTATCATATATTATTTTGTATTCAACATTTCTTCTTAGTATTCTTAGGACTGGAGAGAGTCACGAAGCTGACCCTCCGAGGTGCTTTAGGACTTGGAGCTGCATTAGTTGACGCAGGTTGCTTGACATCAGTCACCTTGGCTTGACGTAGGAACGGACTATCAGTTTTCACATGTGAACTTTTAGGACTGCTTAATGGTGACATTTTAATCTTATTTCTGGTAGTTTCATTTTTAAGTGACTCAGTCTTGGGTGGGTCTACATTTTCAGGTTTATTTTTAGGTGATTGAGATTTCGACCCTTCAGTCTCATCATATACCAGTTTGATATCTTCACTGTCCTCTATAACAGTTATTTCCGTGTCCATTGGTTCAGTTTCCTGTGGTTTTATCATTTCGTTGCTGCTGTTGTCCGACCACGACGGCATCGCTACCTCTTCCAAAACGTCAATTTTGACTGGTGTTTTAATTTTCCGTTGTTTTTGTTGTTTTTTCGGAGATTTTTCTGAGGGCGCTTTAAATTTGATGAAGTTTTGCATTGTGGCTGTTTTTGGTTCGTCTGGTTTTTGTTTTGCTTGCTCAGGTGATTGTTGTTCTGTCTGTACTTCCATTGGTTCTGATATGAAACAAACAATATTGTTAGTATAAAAAAAATCATGGTAGGTAGGATATATATTTTTTATTTAATTATATTCCATCTGGGCATATCATGCTTGCTGAAGTGCCTGTACTTGCCACGGCTTCATGAGCCAGTCATATTGTGGTAACTTCCCTGTTAAATGGTCAGCTGATACATGTGTCATACTAATGAACATTATCTTATTATACTGATTTTAATGATATGGTGGTATAGGTTAGGCTACTTTTTATTGCGGAGGATGGATATAATTTCACGACACAAAGTATCACCTTGTAGCAAGGTCACATTCAAATGCTTGTGTTAAAACAAACGGAATCATATTACACTATTCAATCGTAAACTTAGTTGAAACTAGAACATTACCAGGATGTTGTACTTCCACTTCATCAGGCAACACTTCGCCCAGCTCTCCTTTGCCGAAGGTGATGATGGAGCAGAATCCATCTGTGCTTGAAGCCACCAGTGTACGTCCATCAGGAGACCACGTCAGATCTGTCAGTCTGTGCAAGAAAACTTGTTATTTAGTCTGAGAAATATACATAAGACATTTAATTATAATATTTAATTATTTTCCATAGTCATTAGGTACACTGAATTTACACAGTTAGTTTGCAGATAGTAATTTTCTTTTGTGAAATCTCACCCCTTCACTAGTTTAGTTGTAAATAATAATGGCAGACAAAATTTTTTATAAGTTTTTAATTATGTTTCGATAAAAGAGGTTCTTGTTTGTATTATTTTTGGCTGCATAGAATAATTGGAAACAACCCCATTATTCAAGATATATTTTTTATCCTGGCACGGCAAAGTGACCACACTGCACCTGAAGTAAACGCAGTGGCCGTCCAATTAGGGTATCAAGTAGCGAGAGACGATCTATCTCTCGCTACTCAACACAATCATGCCGGCCCGTAGCTTCTTCACACTACGCCATGGGGCAACAAGGTGAAGGTGGTCGAGGGTCTAGTGTCAGAGTACTCAGAAGGATGCAAAACGGCCAAACATTGTACCCCAACTCTAGACCCCCAACAAAAACCGAATGTACACTGGCTGATCCTGGAACGCGACACACTTGCGTGTGCCAATATGGCGGGTTTTACACCCTGAGCTATAAGGTGGATATGAATTCTAAAGGAACTATTTACGCATATTATGTGAATTTCGTTACCTTGTATAATGTATGTTAGAGATGAGCGCTATAGGTGTTTTCTGCTGCGTGTCATAGACCAGCACCGAGCGCTTGGTCCCCACGGCGAGCAGCATGCGGCTCTGCAGCGGGAACGCGGGCGCAGGACCCAGGGCCCGCACCGAGAACCGACGAGGACACCAACGCGTTACTAGCGCTGCCTCACCACATGGCAGGATGCAGGCCGGACTAACGTTTAAACAAACATTGGAAATCACAAAAGGAATAATGGCATGACAGCCAACAAAACCTGAAAGTAACTTCCAAATTTTTTATAACTAAAATAAATTGGGTTATTGATTGTTAATTAGACAGCCTCCATGGCGCAGTTGGTTGTGATACCAGAGGCCGTGGGTTCGATTCCCACACAGAGACAAATGTTTGTGTGACAGACAGATATTTGTGTCCGGGGTCTGGGTGTTGAGACCGAAAGCATCCCGTAGTCCCTGATACCCACGACACGAGACTCGTATCTTAGTGTGGGGTCAGGGCTATGTGTGTGACTGTTGTGTGTTATTTATTTATTTCTCCCATCTATAAATTTGGATGCACTACATATAACCAACCATAAAGGATCCTGAATAGTTGTCAAGTCAGAGTGAATAACAATAAGTTATGACAATTAAATAACTGCAATATATTAGTCAAATTTTACCCAATGAATATCAAGATTGAAGTCAGAACAATCTCAACCATTGCAGTTATTATTTAATAAAATAATACAAAAATACTCACACTTTCAATGAATATCTTGTGTAAATATAAACAGCATTGATCGGCTTCAAGTCTAACTTTCCCTGTTCTGGCTCCACCATCCCTGCAGGAACAGCTATGAGCAACCCGTCTGGACTGAACTGCAGCCTTCTATAGAATGTCTGCAGGGTGTCGTCATGGTAGAGATGGACTTTTACACCATGGAGAGGATGGTCTTTTGGGAACGGCAAGCATACCTTACTGCTGCGTGATACTACTTTTTTTGTGTTGATATCAAATGTGCGGAATATCCTGTAAAAAATCAAAGTGGACATTTTAATTCAATAATTATAGGATTACAATAAACTTCAGAATAGAGCTGGGAGTGTCATAAGTATTTAGTAATACAACAATATTTGAATAAATTAATTTGTCTAAAAATAAATATCAGTCCACGAATCATCTTGATAATAAAAAAATACAATAATAACATAATATATTCAGAAAGTTGTTAACTAAGTTACTGTATGCAGGATACACACATTATCAGCTGCAGGACAACTACTGGTTTGATTAATAAATAAAAACATTGCTGTTTTCATTGATATTGCTTGATTGATTTTCTTCAATGATTAATCAGCATTTTTTTTGGTATAATATCTTACATAATTAAACATTTTTACACATGTGCATGATATAAATGCTGTGGCATATGGAATATTTATATGAACCTCCAAGAATTACTTATGCTAAAACCTAGTCTAGAAACCCTGTAAAAAGATGTTATATGTTATGCAGACCTAATAAATGTTGGCCAAATAAACTTACTGATATTAAAATATGACCCAAAATTATCCTTACCTATCAGTACTTGCGGAGGCTATATACTGCCCCTTAGGGTCCCATGACACACCCTGTACAAATCCTTTATGATCAGACAGGATGCAGCTGTACCTGCCCCTAGCGACATCCCACATCAGGAGTTTGTTGTCCACTGATCCTGAGACTAAGTGCTTGCAGTCCACACTCCAGGCCAGGTCTAGGACATCTTCCATGTGACCTCTGAGTGTCTGTTAGAAGGATGAATTCATTGTAGTTACAATGTTATTATAAATAATAGCAATTATAATTTTTTTATTTTTAATACTTATGTAATGTTTCACAATGAGCTCCACATATTCTAGGAACAATATTTACAGTTCTATACCAGATTAATAATAAACAGCACCTAATAATATGTCGTAAGATACCAGCTGGTGTCCATTCACTTTTTTTAGTGGTGGTAGGATATTTATATCTACCCAAATTTTAGACAGTATGTAAAACCTGCCATAGACAGCCAGTTTACATCAGGTTTTTGTCAGGAGTCTACAGTTGGGGTGCAATGTTTGGCCGTGTTGCAGACTTCTGAGTACTCTAACACTCAGACCCTCGACTGCTTCTTCACCTCCTTGGCCCATGGTATAGTGTGAAGAAGCTTCATGGCATGATTTTGTTGAGTAGCGAGGGATAGATTAATTGCTTGCTACTTAATACTCTAACTGGACGGCACTGCACTTACCATTAGGTGCAGTGAGGTCACGCTTCCATACCAGGTTAAAAAATCATATAAAGCCTTTTGAGTTTAAAGATGCTGTCTTGCATTATATTAGAATCTACTTTACATACCTTGTGTATGATCCATGTTTCTTTATATTGCTCCTCAATCTGTTCTGGGGCAGGGGCCACCTCTTCAGTCTTCTGTTTCCATATGAATATGATGGACTCGTCGTCACCTGACGCCAAGTACTGTCCATTCGGAGACCATCGCACCACATTCACAGCTTTCTGATGTCGTGCAAGATCCGCTGCTACTTCTAAGTTCACTGATCCAGATTCATTTGTTGAAATGTACCAAATCTTTAAACAAAAAATGTAATAATACACATCTACAGTAAATTACTTTCATGGTAATTAAAAGGGCAGTCATCACAACAGTATTTTGTTTCATTAAAGTCACAAATTAAACAGTCGTAATTTTTAGGGTTAAATTTTAAAGTGATAACATATAAAACTCTCGATTTCACATGTTATATTGTTTTAAATCCTTCTTAATATATTTTTATTATAAATATAAAACATTTTAATTTGTGTATGGTTAAAAACATAGCTTCATACCAAAACATGAGAATCAGTTCCTCCAGTTGCGAGACGGAGAGGCCCATTAGTTTCCACTTTGGGCTGAAAATCAACACTTAGCACAGGATCCCTGTTATGCCACGATATTTCAGGAATAGCAAATTTCATTTTAAATTAATAATTTATCTTCAAGTAGTAAGCTAAGATATTGTACAGGTGTCAATTTTGTTTGGCGCCAAAATTCTGACCTTTTTCCCTTGTAATAGAAAGGCAACGGATTCCAGTCCATACAGCCTCGTCAATCTTTTTGTTTCCTATTATGATGTCTAATTTTTTTTTCGTCCAAGGACAGTCTATAGTCTTTTGACCATACTGCCTAAGCTAACGTAAAGTCGTTTATTAGATTAAATTCAGGTATATAAAAGTAAAACCAAATATCGGAACGACATGGACATTTAAATTTACGGCAAATTTTACTGCCAAATATCTAATGTAATAACTAAACAAACAAATGTTGATGCCATTCGATTCGATTTAATTCGCGCTCATTGGCAAATCAAATAGCGCGCGCTTCTGCGACTTCCTATTTACACACTTTCTTCCACTTTAAGCAACGGCGATAAAATATATATCGTAATAATCACACTGTCCACAATAATCTGTTAAAACCAATGACAAAGAACCAAAGAAACATGTTATATTTTCTACACCATGTCAAAATAATATGCAGAAGCCGGCAAGCAAATGAACTTTAATCATTCCTCCTTCCTATGAAAATTATATATTTTTACTTTGAGAGGATTACTTATTATAAATATGATAATTGTACGAAAATTCTTTTCAAACTAAAGAAAATCTAAATTATTCAGTTTCATTATTTCTATAGTGTAACAACTTCTATAGTGTAACTTTTAATCTATAAAGACTGGCAACATAAGAAATAACTGCCAAGTGCCAATATCGAAACAATTATCTTTTTTCTCTTTCTTTTTTGACGTTTGTTGATACCGTGCTGAACGAACGTAAAAATGGTTGGTGTTTTTATTATATTTATCCAAATAAATCGTAAAGTGTATTCATTGAAATCGTGAAAAACCTTGTGAATATGACGAGTAATATGTTTAAGTGTCCAGTGTTGGAGTTATTTCAACGATGTACCTTGTGAATTTCAGGTGAACGTACCCAAACAGCGCAGGACCTACTGCAAAAAATGCAAATGCCACAAAGTACACAAAGTGTCTCAGTACAAAAAGTCTAAGGAAAGGCATGCCGCCCAGGGTAGGAGACGTTATGACCGTAAACAGCAAGGTTACGGTGGTCAGTCCAAGCCCATCTTCAAAAAGAAGGTAAGCACATAACCTCTACACCGGGTTATCAAAAATTATCGGTTACACTGTATGCCTCATTTCTAGCTCTGCATACAACATTCAATACGAAATATATTGCGCCTTTATTGTATTGCAATTAAACAACAGTATATCTTTAACAAAACCATAGGTAGACTGTTATTTTCAACTAACATTGATTCCTAATTACTATAAAACTATTAGGATATTAAGTTGTCTATTCTATTCACTACATTTATCAGTTAATACAAGAAATATGGCGCAGTATTCTTCTATAAAAATAAATAAGAGGATATAGTAGTATAATATACCGGTGAATAATGTTTTGTAAAACAACTAACTGGTTGTTTTGGTAAACATGTGGTAGTTTTAAAGCCAAAAGTATGTTCCTCATACTGGTTATGCTGAATAATTAGATTTTGTGTAATTAGCCAATAATAATAAATAACACCCAACAGTCACACGCATAGCCCCAATTCCACATTAAGATAAGAGTCTTGTCGTGGGTAACAGGGACTACGAGAGACTTTCGGCCTCACGACACCCAGACCCCACAAAAATAACTATGTCACACAAACACTTGATAAAAAATTAAATTTGAAATAAATTTATCGAAACTCCATTGTGTAATAGGTAAATTAAAATCTGATTATCCTAGTAACTTGATAAAATATATTTTCGTAGGCGAAAACCACAAAGAAAATTGTGCTGCGTCTGGAATGTGCCGACTGCAAAGTGAGGTCACAGGTAGCACTCAAGAGGTGCAAGCACTTTGAGCTGGGAGGTGACAAGAAGAGGAAGGGACAGATGATCCAGTTCTAGGCTGGCTAATAAATAAGATCAACACATAATTTGTTGTTTTATTTTAATAATAACTTTTATATATTAAATTGACTACCTAACTTAAATATTGGGTGCCTCATGTGAATACTTGCACTGATAGTGGTCAATAACATAACATAATAATTTAAAAATAAAAGTAAATTTAAATAACTACACATTTTACATATTTCATTTTACAAAATAGTAACGAAATTAATCTTATATTAGACTCGCTGTTGCTCGCGGCTCCGCCCCCGCGGAGGTTATTTTCGGGAGCAGAAGTATCAATGCAAGGAGTTGTCTTCTGCACTGACACCTAAAGCGATCGTCGTGGTAGTGTCTGGTTGGGTGTACATAAGTAGTAGGAACTCGGCCCAGACGCAGCCCGGATAGCCATAATCCGGGCGAGGTGCTGGGTCGTAAGACCGGCTAGTACAGCATAACCGTTTTACTCTCATTCCGCTTCCCCCCGAAGCGGACGGCAATAATAAATTAATGCTTTCCCCACGACAAAAAAAAAGTGTTGTGCCTGAAGCTTGAGATTACATTTAAAGAATACCTCATAAGTTAACTCCTCACTTCGCCCTTTAAGGGGTGATTTGATAAAAACGTTGAAACACGTATTTCTTAATTTTTTACCAAAAGCCTAAATATGAATTTTCAGATCCCTAAGTTGAAGTATTACGGATTGCCTATATAAACTTTTAACCTCTATTTCACCCCTTTCAAGATAATTTTTTGAGACAAAAGATACCCTTTGTCCTTCCCTAGGATATAATCTATCCCTCTACTGAACTTCATTAGGATTCGTTCACCCGTTTAGTCATGAAAAGGTAAGAAACAGACATACAAACAACAATATTAATTTTGCTGCGGAGATATTTTAAAACTGTTATACCTCCTAAGATATTCATTGAAATCAAATGACGTAAAGGGCAACTTTATTCAAAATTAAATACATACTTGTGATGAATAAAGTATTTATTTGGATAAGGATTAATACCATGTTTATAAAAACCCCATTTCCAAATAATGCATTGTTTCAGAACAAATTCGATAACCATAATAAGGTTATAGTGAGCCAATCGAAATATATAGACATATGCTATCGCGGACTTTTTTTTAGAACTTTTTAAGAGGAATAATTTCGTCGTACATGATTGTCATGTAACTTTAACAGTTAACGCAGCGTACGCAACGGAAGCTCTCAAAAGGAATCAATTTTCCCCGCTTTTGCAACATTTTTCATTGCTGCTCCGCTCCTATTGGTCATAGCGTGATGTTATATAGCCTATAGCGCTCCTCGATAAATGGGCTATCCAACAGTAAAAGATTTTTTCAATTCGAACCAGTAGTTTCTGAGATTAGCCCGTTCAAATAAACAATAAAAACAAAGCAAACAAACAAACAAACTCTTCAGCTTTATATAATAGTATAGATATGGCCTTCCTAAAAGGCATCCTTTTTTAAAAACATTGTTTATTATTTTGTGAACTGGCAGATAAGCTTGAAAATGCCATTTATTAAATAAAATTTATGAGGAATTATGGAAGTTGTGGTATACTCCTAAAATAACACCTTTGGGAAATATATAGAGATTAGATTATCTCATTCACATCTGACTCCTGACATACAGGTTTTCTACCTAGTTTAGGAGTCAGGCTTCAATATTCTTGTGAAAATGATTTAATTATTGGCATAATTAATATTTATGCCAATAGAGATTTATTATTATTCTGCGTACCTATACATTTAAATTGTTCATTAGTATAATTTTAGGCTGGTTAGAAGTTTCCAAAGATATATCACTTGTTATTAACATAAAAGTTAAATAAATGGAAATTAACTGAAGTGATTGAGCTGCAAATTTTATAAATTAAATTAAATATTTGCTTCAATAATTTTGATAAAAAATTCAATATAAAATCACCAAGAACCACTACATAAAAACTATTTGCTCATTATAGATTCAAACACATTAGGATCCAGGCCTTCTAATGAAACCTTTAGTTTCACAGCTTGTAAGGGCACTCCAACTTGCACCATTTTAACAAATCTGTCATACTCTGGCCTCATTTCTGATTTAGGGTCATTGTTTTCTTCTGTTGGCTCTATTGACTCTTCTGTGTGATCTTGAGGTGTATTCTCTTGAACTTCAGCTGTTTGAGTTTTATTATCTGTAGAGTCAGGAGCTTTTGGTATATCTAACTCTGGTATTGATGATAGCTGAAAGTTAATATATTTTATTTCTTAGCTAATTAGTATGTAGATATAACATTGAGTATGGCTATTGTTTGTGATATGATTAACATAATGGGACAACCCACACTAAATTTAATAGAAATCAATTGCTCCTTCCAACAGATCCCTAGATTTGCATCTGATATGCAGCATGAAGAAAACATGCCCAATATGTAAACTAGTGATTTAATGAAAGCCTAGCCGTGTAAATACTTATACTGCAGTATTTTCCTCAAATAGATAACATATCTGATGTGTGCCACCAGACCTAAAATATTTAAAAAATAAGCTGCAAGCTTCTTATATATATACATTGGGCCTGTGTATTTCAATTATATATTTTTTTTTTATTTAGCCATGGCAAAGTAACCCCATTCTGCAGGTTATTAAGATTACCTGTTGAATTTTAGTTAACTAAGTTGCATTAGATACATATTTTTAGAATTGTTTTTGCACATGGAAATAAAACTGTTATGGATTTCATAGTATATTGTGTTTTTTTACCAATGTTTCAAAGGCTTTACAGCCCTATGGTCATTGGCAAAGTAAAATAAACAGTGATAAAATCCATAAAAATTGTTATTACCTTAGATTCCAATAACACCATAGCAGCATTGACTTTTTCCAATTTGTGTTCAAACTGCATCAGTTTCTGTTCACAAGTGCTCATGAAATTGTTCAGGAATTGAACATTTGTTACCAAGAAATGGTTGACAAAGGCGAGTGTCCTCTTTTGCTGTAAAGGTGCAATCTGAAAACCAAGTCAGATATATTTTTATGGTATCTAAATTATGGGTTAAGTAGGATGTTTATTAATCTAATATTAAAATCATATTATTTTGTTGTAAAATAAATTATGGATAACATTTTGCCTATTATTAATATATCAAAATATTCTGTGGTAACTAAAACAGAATGCGTTCATAAATTATAACTTTTTATATTAGTTCACTCTAGTCAGGTATATGAATATTCTTGTTTTCTAAACATTTACCTAAATGGAACACATACAATACCTTTGACATATCTAAAGTAGATAATTCATGGTTAATTTCAGTTGCTTGCATTGTTTGTTTTGGAAATAGGTATTTGTGATTATCAAATTAATCAGGATATTAGACAAATCCACAATTTAGACAGCCTAATATAGAAATACTCTTCGTACCATTTAAAACAGCTATGATAATAATTTGCTAAGTTTATAGACAAAATTATTACAAACACAAGATTTTTTGTAACTTTTGCTTTGACAGTAGCAAAGAGTATTATACTACATACGGAAATAGAGGTACTACTCGCATGTTTTTTTTGCCAACCAAGTTCTATGATTAGTTCAACTTGCAGATAGTAGATGGCAGCATTTTTCTACATTTGGTACTATACTATACATATTGCAGTACAAAAGATACATACATACATACATATACACTCACGCCTGTAATCCCCGAAGGGGTAGGCAGAGGTGTAACCAGTACACCCACTTTTCGCCGAATTTCGGTCCCATAATGTGATAGGGGGCGAGCCTATCGCCACACCGGGCACCATTCCAGACTCCGGGTTAATACTGAGTATTTCTAGGTAGAAAAACCCAACATCACTTTACCCGACCCGGGGATCGAACCCGAGACCTCAGCACAGCAATCGTAACGCATGCGCAATTACAACTACGCCACCGAGGCAGTACAAAAGATTTGAAAAAGAATAGGACATTGAATCAGAATTAAAGACCAATAATTAAGTAAACATCAATTTATTATACATTAACGTATCACAAATATGATCATAAGTAAATAAAAGAAGAATGCACAACAGACAAAAAGAAAAAGCTAATATCATTGTAGAATTTAAAATACCATTATAGTAAATACCTCAGTTGTATATTATCTCGTGAAAAAACAAATACATGATAGCTTTTATAGTAGCACTGTTAAAAAATAGTAAAAATCAGTAATTTTAATGCCCTGATGATGGTACTTTAAAAATAATTTTAGTGAACATATTGGTATATTTACATCGGTACTATGTAAGCACTTATTTCTTATATAACTACAATTAAATAACAATAAAAGGAATTGTCAAATATTACAAGAGTTAAAAATTTATAGTATTCATACATCAGATTCGGTTGCATGTATCAGTAGGTCCTAAGTAATTTGTTTCGAATGCCTTTTATTAAGTGAGGTACGTCATACAACGGAATTATAATTCGGCTTTTAATACATATCATGTCACGACGCCATTCTTTTCACTTCCGCATATGTAGCCTTAATTTAATTAACCAATTCTGTTATGGCACTGAAATTTATAGGAGCTTGGTCACATATTGTACTGACTATTACAAACTCTGCATCAATTAAATGTTCAACTACAGTTTTATTAATATTGTAAGCTCTATCTTATTTTATCCATTAGAAAAATAATATGCTAAAGGCTGATCAAAATTACCTTGTATCATAAACACCAGAGCATGATTGGAAAAAGAACATTATTAATTTGAAATAAATTTGTAATTATGTAATTCATATTTGTATGGATCATAAGAAACTTGTGGCGTTATCAACATTTCGTCAAACATGAGACTACACAATTGATCAGTCTTTTCTTTTTCAAGAAGTGTCTTTTTAAACTTTTTGAAAATTATAGGGTTTATCCCAGGAGTTGTTATAATTTGGCTCAATAATCGTACCCTAGTTCTTGATAACGGCAAAGTAAAATATTTGCATAGAAGTCTATAATATTTTGGACTCTTTTTATACAAGGACAAAGAAAAAACTTATCATCCACAAGAGCCAAATATAGAAAATACACAAATGAAATTTATTCAAAAAGCTATTTTTCTATCTTAGCTTTCCTTTAGTAGAAGACATTATTACGAAAATGATTAAGATTAAATGTACATTTTCAAGCTTGCCTTTGTCAAATAAGTCTTAGTTTAACTAACAGTAAATTAAATCAAATTTGGTAATTACGCGACTGCACTAAACATTTCGTGGAAGAGCCGTAGCCGAGGCGTCAAAGAGCCGCGTGGACTCGCGAGCCGCGGTTTGCCGACCACTGCTCTAAAGAGAATCGTCTTCCCTTTACATTATTTTTCGTCTGTAATTGCACGTGAGAAAAGAACAGCACCGCTTTTGACATATTCTTTGTAATTTTATGGTAATTCTAAATTATTTGACAACTTTTCAGCACTGAGTAGTGTTTAAACAATTTCTCTCTTTTGCGCAACCAACATAATTATGACATTATTTTTTCATATATTAATCCTATTTGCGTTTTGTAGACTGGTCCCACCTGGGTATATGTTGAAGACTATAATTATGTAAACATAATTAGAATATTTGTAAATTGTATGGTGACAAAGTAAAAGTGTTAAGTAAGGAGGGATAAATTATCTCTCGCTACTTGATACTCTAATTGGACGGCACTGCCTTTACCATCATACACAGTGTGGTAACTATGATGTGCCAGAATAAAAAAAAAATAGTAGAATAGTAGCCGGTTGTGAAACGAGGTCGCGGGTTTGATCTCCGCACTGAGATAACTAATTATGCGATCCACACAATTTTGTTCAGGTCAGGGTGTTCTATAATCATAGATAATTGAATGCTGAAAGACAATAATTGTTTATAAAAGAAAGTTCTACATAGGATGTAGGCGAAATAAATCTAAAAATCTTTTTCCACATTAAATGAATAGGAAAATATTAAATTTGATGATGGAGCTTTTAAAATCAATATTAAGAGCTCAAATTTTGATATAATTTTGTTTATAGCATAAGTAACTAGAATATCTCATACATTTGAAAACAAGATAGTTTTATTTTGAATCAGCGTAGTATTTATACTTCAGTATATAAACACTGATTTGGATGAATCTTTTTTATATCACAAAATTTATTTTTTTATATTTGGTGAAGATCTGATAAAGGTCTTTAGAGATAGAAAAAGGAATTCCTTAATACTAAAAGGATAGATTTTTCGGTGCGGTCTCGTATAAATTTAGTTAAGTCTAATATAATGGTGCACATATAGCGATATTAAATTAAATGAAGAGTAGTATAGAGGATTTTCAAATATTATGCACCAAGAAAAAAATATATAATTATAATCTATGAAACAAAATGAATAACAAAATTCCAGTTAATAAGAGACATTAAATTAAAAACAGACTAACTTTTAGGCGATAGCAAAATCGCAACGTCTATTAGTTTAATATTGTGGTTAATACAGACTTTTTTACTTAAGGGAATAACTCGCCAATAACAGCAATGCATTAATTATGCTGTTATCGCAAAAATTATAAGGATGGTTTGCATAGAGCTTAAATTTCTTTGTAATATTCTTAAATGTATTTAACAAATTCATTTGGATGTACAACATGTCAACAAATTATATTATCTTTGTTGCGAAGTTAGATTTAAATTTGCTTAAATAAAAACTTATACCTAAATTAACAGCACCTGGGTCCACTGACGTTGTTGGAAGCACACTGTTTAGGAGCTAAGGTTGGTCCTAGAATAGAATTAATACATATATATTAATTAAATATTATGGAAAATGGAATATAGACAAAATAATTATTTAACAAAGATAGTGTATTGATTATCATTAGTCATGCCTAAACCTAAAATTTCTTGGTTATTGTTCTAGTTTTAATTTAATATTATGTTATGAACGCTTAATCTGAGTTTGCTTCAGAGTCATTAACCAGGTCAGTTGCTTTCCTTTAAGATGGTTGAGGAGGTTGATGGCTGTTGAAGTCTGATGCGTCATATACAAAGACTAATTAAATAAACATGAGTAGCAAAAAATACTACTGAAGTTGGTATAACATTGAATATAAATACCTAAATTAGAAGTGTCTGGATGTGATGGTGAACCAGGCATATTGTGACTAGGTTGATGAGTTGTATGTTGCCCTGGAAGGATATTAAAACATGTATTCTACTAAATGCTAAAAAAAACTTGTGTTATAAATCCAGATGTACATATTGTTGAACTCTGATGTCCAAAATAAGATTTAACTAATATTATTGTGTACTTGTTCTTTCGTGTTTGAAAGTAACCACACCAATATTATGTACATAGTTATTATTAAGGGTCTGTTTATATGTATGTATGTATGTATTATTGCTCTAAGTAAATAACAACTATCATATATTTTCTTCAATCCATATTTAAATCAAAATCAAATTAAAAGTAATTATTAATTATATCAATTACATAAAATTATTTTATCTCTATATAATTATTTTTACAAAATGTGCTATTTGTTTTCTTAATAAATATTGCACAATATTTGTTTTATTGTATTCATTATTAAAATATGACAGCAAAAATGCTTACCAATATTTAATGTTGGCACATCATTTTTTGTTAACCTTCTACTGGCCAATTTGTAACATTTAAAAAAATGTCTGTAACATAATCCATATATTTTTTAATTGTACTTTCATTATGAATGCTTTTCCTTTTATAAAATTTTTCATTTTGCCATCCCTCATATTTGTAACTGATAGGTCTCAGCAATGAATGGAGTGTACCTGAAATAGCATAAAGTAAATTTTATTTTGATATTTCGAAAGATATATTATATAATAATTTGTCACTCACTTCTATACTTAAAAAAATTAATATGTGCCTAAACACAATGTTTTTAAATTTAGTTTAATTACTTTTTAGATTTTATCTTATGATTTAAAATGGAATATTTTAATATATCATTTGATACAAATCTATATAAAAATAAACTGATATATAAAGTGAGCGATCTTTAGATACCACTATAATAGGTATTATACCGCAGAGTTCTGAATGAAAATAATGAAGGCCAAGTTACTATAGCGCCGATAGCGGTCACCAAACTTTAACAAAATTTTTATGTTTACTTACCGTCAATAACACATCCAAAGTAGCATTTTTAGACTTCTTCTTATGTTCTATTTTAACCAAGCCCAGTGAATCCAAATAGCATCCTCCTTCCATCCACCAATATTTCTTTATGAAAGCAGAGTGATGCGATAGAGAAATCCAATCCAAAAGTGAATCCGAGGGTGTAATATATATAAAGCAGAGTTATAGAGTCCGTGAAAAGCCAAATCGTTAAAATAATAAAAATCCGAGGAAATTTCAACAAAACAAACCACCAGCAATTATACTCGTGTTTTGTACTCTTAGATTAGCAATATTACTTGTAGTACCACATGTACGCACTGCCATCCGCACTGGCTTGAGAGATAACTTCTTTTTTTTTTTTTTAATTGTCGTTCTGTCCCTTTCTGTCATCATTCACATTTCAGTGCTCCGCCATTTCGCACGTATTTTTATTTCTGTTCCATATTATTTTTTAAAATATAGTAAAACGTCCGTATTATTTGAACTATTATTACAAGTGTATAGAAAATTGTGAAGTGAAGAAGTGAAAGTGAAGAAATTAAATCGGATGTTAAGGCGCCCCCGACAATAACATCGGACTTCTTCTTCACCATCATCATCGGAGTCAACAGTACTGGATTAAAAGAGCTCGGTTCGGCTTCATCCCGACCAAGATTATATATATGCACGGGCCCTCGTTGGCCGCGCCGATATGCATTCAAGGTTAGAGAAACTACCCACAAGTGTTTGTTAAAAAATTATATTGCGGATATCCATTAGGGTTATCACTTTATTTATTAGACAAACAATAAATTGTTATATGCACGCGGGCCCTCATTGCCCGCTCCGATATGCATTCAAGGTTAGAGAAACTACCCACAAGTGTTTGTTAAAAAATAATATTGCGGGTATCCATTGGGGTTATCACTTTATTTATTAGACAAACAATAATTTGTTATATGCACGCGGGCCCTCATTGCCCGCGCCGATATGCATTCAAGGTTAGAGAAACTACCCACAAGTGTTTGTTAAAAAATAATATTGCGGGTATCCATTGGGGTTATCACTTTATTTATTAGACAAACAATAATTTGTTATATGCACGCGGGCCCTCATTGCCCGCGCCGATATGCATTCAAGGTTAGAGAAACTACCCACAAGTGTTTGTTAAAAAATAATATTGCGGATATCCATTGGGGTTATCACTTTATTTATTATACAAACAATAATTTGTGATGCGGGCAATCGTTTGGGTTGTCACTTCACAATATTAAAGATATTTATTATAAACGAGTGTACCAGATTAGGAACAATGATTTTTTGTGTTGCGGGCAATCGTTGGGATTGTCACTTCACAACATATATAGCAATTAATTTGCGAGTATAGCAATGCGGGTATCTTTTGGGGATATCACTTTGCGCTACTCTTATAATGCTATAATCCTATATAATGGTACATACGTAAAAAATGGAATTATGATATTGCAGACGTGCTAATTCAGACAAACTGTACCCTTGCCGTCAGCCAAGCACCTGTCGTCAACTAGCAGCTAAATTACGAGCTTCTACGAAATACCAACATATATTGCTATTCGGCTTCAGCATATACTTCCGGGTTAATTAAGGAAATTACCTTACAAATGAGTTCTGAATTAACAAGAAATACACAACTGGTACATTTACTAATGAATAGTAGTAAGTTACGCTGTTGTCACAGGATCACTTGGATGTCTCCAGTACTAAGAATCCCTAACATGCAGAAACTTTGTGCTCTTTAACCTCAAGAGAGAGCTAAAAGATCAGGTTCAAGCTATTAAAGTTGATAAAATGCTCTTGAATTAAGTTTTACTCTCTTAAAGGAGCAAGAGCAATATCTAAATCTGAAGTGGATATGAGGATATTATCAACGAAAAACCTACAAAAATGATTCCAAAAATCACAGACATATTTAAACTGGTAAGTTCCTTCCCTAAGTCAATCTAGGCAGAAGGTGAATCAGAGGACCACGGATCCTGCCTACCGGAATCAACACGAGACCGGTTCATCACGTCCAGTGCCATGTCTCGCAGCCTCCGCGCCGCCCCGCCGCCCCGCAGCCACACCACCCCGCCGCCGCGCCACGCACCGCTAGCCAGGGTAAAATATGCAGGCAGATTATTTTACTTTAGTATTTAATGATCTCTTGTAATACACGATAAAAACATGTTATCGTGGATTGAGGGTTACAAGATCCCATCTTCACGACAGGTGACACAATCCTTGCACCTTGTGAAAACATTTATACCTCTTCTGAAAATGAATTTAAAAAATCTATTTAAAATCTTGTAACGATAAAAACTATAATATAATAGTTGTCTGTAAAAATCTGTTTCTTTCCTCTATTGGTATGGTGCCAACGCCGAATGGAAGATCAAGACTTGTATTCAATAATTGAATACATTTATAAACACAAATAACGTTAAAGCTCGAAGATTTTGCCTACGAGCTTAAAACGTATTTCCAAGGACTGTTTTATGAGTATGAGTGTTTTTTAATACGCTTAAACGTTTATACTAAAAAGTTTCTTAACTTTTAATTTGCCAAAAAACTATATAAATTAAATGTTACCTTTTGGCTTAAACAGGGCATCCTTTATTTTTGAAAAAAAAATGGTATAAGCTGTAATCAGTTTGCTAAAGTCTTGTGAATCCTTATCAACGGTATATGTCGATGATGCTTTTTACTTATTTCAGACTCATCTAAGTCATGTTTAAATAATTTATCTGATACAATTCGACTTTCAGAATCCTTAGGTTTCATCGCAAACCGAACACCGGTTATAAATTTCTAGAATTTATGATTAATATGGAGACATATATGAATTAATAAATTAAAGCTGAAGTTAACTAATTCCGCAATGTAAGTAGTTGTAAAGTTGGGAAAGTCGCTAGCTCAGCAGGCTTACTTACCTCTGCTTGTCCAGCCGTGTAGTATGGCTGGCTTTGCACTAAAGAACCGGAGCGATCCAAGTACTTGAACTTATTAAACAATGTTAATTATG
Organism: Laothoe populi; assembly: GCA_905220505.1. NCBI lineage: Eukaryota > Metazoa > Arthropoda > Insecta > Lepidoptera > Sphingidae > Laothoe > Laothoe populi. The sequence goes on along the minus strand of HG992155.1, from coordinate 780,836 downwards.
ACAAGTATATGAGCGTATCCTCATAGGTTGTACCCGATCTCAAATGGTGGGCTAACGCAACTAATATTCTACTTCTATAATTAAACTCAAAGGTTTTAAATTTCAATAAATAAATATATAATTATGCCTCAACTATGGGATGGGTTTGCTGCCAGTGGCGAGGAATGAGCAAGTGGCCTATGGACGGACGATGAACGTCTGCGTCATATATTTAATTAGAAATTCTGGTTGCCTTTTTTGGCTTACAGATTTTTGCTAATACTTGTCACAAGTAACAAGTACTAGTTCACAGCCTCCGTGGCGCATTAGGCGAAAAGCCGGCTGTGAAACGAAAGGCCGTGGGTTCGATTCCCACGCCGGGACAAATATTTGTGTGTTAGACAGATATTTGTGTCCGGTGTCTGGGTGTTGTGAGACCGTGCGTCTCTCGTAGTCCCTGATACCTACAACACAAGACTCGTATCTTAGTGTGGGGTCGGGGCTATGTGTATGACTGTTGGGTGTTATTTATTATTTATTACTACAGATGTACACCACAGCTATGTCACATACAGATCATTAGATATTTCGGGGTTCCTAGTAGGATTGACAAGAAATGTAGCAAGTAAATTTCCTGTCACAGAAACCCCGACCCATATGTCATTGACGCATTTACGGTTTCATGGTCTGTTTTTTACTTTTATAGCTTTTCACCTTTTGATGTAATTTTCAAAGGGTTAAGAAAAATTATTAATGACAATACTCAAGGGATCATAGTAGTACCATTATGGCTTACACAACCATGGTACCCATTATTTATGAGTCTCTTAATATCCGATCCTATTTTCTATCAGCCTTCTAAGAGTCTGATTATCTCTTATTCCAGCAATCGAGACACACATCAGAAAATTACTCTGGTTGCTGGATTATTATCAGGAAATCCTTCCTAAAAAGAAATGTTCCTCTATCTTCGATACCTGTAAGCTTCACTTACTGACAGTTTACTGAAACAGTATACTGGTCTTAAAATATGGTTTTTATTCCGCAGGAGTAATAATTTCGAATTGTATGAAGCTTTTGTGTTATAACCTTTTAACTCAACTGTATAAGTCAGGCGCTCAGTACGACACCTTATATAGATGTCGATCAGCCTTGTTATTAATTCTTAGCATAGGTAACGATAAATGTATAACGTGTTTTTTAAAAGGCATCTTCAGACTTCGTCCTACGTTGCACAAATACAGTTATACTTGAGATACATATAACGTATTAAACTCTTGTTTTCCCAATGAAAGTCGAAACATAGAAAAAATGTTTAAGAATTAAGTTACTTTGTTGGCCCTGTCAACAACTCACAGGGTTCAAACATGTTCCAGGGTAAACGTTAATAACATAGAACTATTTTTCATCGAAATTAGTACCATAATTTCCGATGTTACAAAGACGTCCCTTTGGGTTGCTATCTAGAGTTAACAAAATCAATAATAATATTGTTATAAGTTTAAAAAAAAAAAAAAAAAAACAAGCCCTATAGGTCAATCACACCACCGTCTAGGCCGGTGTATAAAATCCATTTTAGCTGATTGTGGTATTGATGTGTCTATGTTCACTGCACATAGTACTAGGCACGTTTCTACGTCTAAAGCACATACTTTCAGAGTAAACATGGTAAAAAAAAAAAAAATAATAAAAAAAAAAATATATATATATATAAGAAACAGTTGGCTGGACTAATTATAAAACATATGAAAATTCAATAGAATTATAATATATGTATTACTGATTATCAGGGTGATTCATTTGCTAGATGCATTTTGCATAATGATTAGTTATATAATTAATAACCATGCAATAGAAAGTTTTGATTTATTTCCATACCATTGTTGAAAGGGGATATTTTTACTAGATAGATTCTCCCAACATCTACAAGTAATATTGCTAATCTAAGAGTACAAAACACGAGTATAATTAGTGATTAAACGAACTTACCTTAAGTGAAGTTCTATCATAATTATACGAGGGTTTTGTACGAATTAGATTAGCAACCCACCCTCCCCAGATTCCTTACACCCTTAGTAAAAATATCAACGTGTCAGAGTTCCTGCAGCTCTAAACTAAATGATGACAGAAAGGGACAGAACGACAATTAAAAAAAAAAAAAAAAGAAGTTATCTCTCAAGCCAGTGCGGATGGCAGTGCGTACATGTGGTACTACAAGTAATATTGCTAATCTAATTCGTACAAAACCCTCGTATAATTATGATAGAACTTCACTTAAGGTAAGTTAGTTTAATCACTAATTAGAAACTTTATAAGTGGAAAAGGAAACGTCAAACGAATTTAAATGACTTAAAATTGCCACTTATTACGGCAATATTCTACCGCAAAGTGCCACAAATATAATTTCGTCTGTAGTCATAATTTAATTAAAAAATTTAATATTTAATTAAATTATGAATGAAATTAATAAACGAATGATATATTTTATAAAAAGAGCTTATTACTTTTTGTAAAAGAATGCGATATTAGAAAAAAAATATGAGAAAATAAATATTTAGTAGTAAACACCGTGGTTTGGGCTTTAGTAGCTTAGTACTAAAACTAATAGTTATAAAATATAAATAGGCTTTACTAAAATTAGAAAATCAACTTCAAAATTAAAACAATATCACTAATTTACTATTAGGTCAAATTATATACATATATGATATTTTATTAGTTCAAATATATTAAAATAATTGTAATCCATTGATTTCAAAGCAGAAATATTTTTAAAATATTGTTAATGCAACGAAAAAATATATATTTTTTCTACTATTATTAAAATTTTCAGATTTAAGTAGCAATTATAGATACATTCGTTGAAAAAAAATTGGTACTCGGAGTGACGTCAAAATAAGAGAGTTTTACGCAGATGGTTTTCAAAACTAATAATTAAATATTTTGTTTTATTTAGCCAATAGTTTATCTTGTATGAATATTTGCTTAAAAATATACAAATAAATTATGTTTTGGATCTCTTTAAAAATTGGCTCTCCGATGATTTTAGATTATTGTTTACAGAGTCATCTAAAATTTGCAGAAAGAAAACTTCTGACAGCTTAATGTGACCATAGACGAAATTCCTTTTTATTCTAAGTGACACCCCCCCTGGACAGTAGGCAGGTACCTTTTTTTTTTTAATAATATTTTTTCATGGCCATGGATACATGTCCTTCAGCCGGATACATTGTAATAATTGTATTTCACACGAATCAAATCACTGTAAATAGTTCAATAGTCTTCAGTATACAATTTTCACTCTTACTCTCACTTCAATCAAGCCATTTATTTATTCCTTTATCAAAAGAATTTATCATGAATTCTCCGGCCGAAGCCACGTCTCTTATTCCCGCCATTCTCCATTCCTTTCCCATAGGTTTCTTATGTTGTTCAAATAATGTCTTCAGTATAAAATCTTCACTCTTCAATAACTTGGCTTTAATTAAGCCATTTACTTATTCATTGTCGTCACATTTCACTGATTTTAAACTCGGTTTACATTTATAAACGACGGAAAGCGCGGGAACGTCTTTTCTCACCTAGACGTTCCCGCGCTCTCATCGCAGGTACCTATTATTAGTTTTATTTTTATTCATTCATGAGGAACCGGCTAAGGTCAAAGACCATGCTGCCAAGTCATAAGTAATAATTACTTATGACTTGGTAGCTTAATTATTATTAGTATTTTTAGTGTCGCCAGTAGGGGATACCACAAAGACCCTTAAATACTATTGAAAACTATATAATGCTTACTAACTTCCCGCTACCTTTGAAGAGTGACGTCTATGTCAATTATTATATTCACGTAAGGTTAGGCAGTATACTCGAAAAACGCTATCCTTTGGGCAAAAAAAAGTAAATTGTCAAACTGTTGTCTGATCGTATACTTTTGTGTAATTTTACCAAAAGAGTGTATTTTACCTTGAAGAATTTTGTATTTAATACGTAATATTGTCAATATTGTGGAATCCTTCCTCCACAAAGACTATATGCAGAATATAGAAAAGGGACTAGAAAAATAGTGCATTATACATTGACTTATACATATAGATCGCTGGCATTATAATAAGGTTTTTGTAGACGACGCTCTTTTCACGAAATCTTCATAATTCAACTTCTTAAATAAACAGTAGAAGCTCAAAATGGCAGGTGAAGTGGTTGTGGACGCGTTACCATATATTGATCAAGGATATGATGACCCAGGAGTCAGAGAAGCTGTAAGAATTTTTTTGTAACCTCTAAATTGTAACCTGTTTTGTGTTTATTAAATAAATAAATTAGTTTCGAGAATTATTATTGTTTTGAGTTTTCATTGTGTAAATAAACGGACAGCCTTTTATCATTAAAAATTACGATGAATAAATAATTTTCTGTGGTAAATGTTTTCTTTTATATATTTTATGTATTTATCATTCATAATGATTAATATTAGTTTCCAAAAAATATTGTAATCACTTCAGCTTCCATGAACACTTATTATTATAATATTATACATAGCAAGTATATACTAAGACAAAAACATAATTCAATTATTATATCCCAAAATGGATATGTTACATTGTAGGCCCTTGCCATGGTAGAGGAAGAATGTAGGCGCTACAGACCCACAAAGAACTACTTAGAAAATGCAGGGCCTGAGCCCAGCACTGCGTTTGAAACGTCAGCACTGCAGAGGGAGATGGAAAGAGTCCAACAACGGTTGCCTATGGAACCATTGTCTATGAAAAGGTGAGAGTAATGAATGATAATAATGTTTTTTCTTATAAAAGAACCTATGCAGTAGCACATACTGTGTAAATGAATGTAAGTGCATGCATTTACAGCTTTTGGCACTGTTTTTAAGTAATACACAAAGGACTCATAATATTGTTACTATACTATGAGTATATAGTATACTATACTATAATACCTTTGGTACATATGGTGTCTAAATTGTTGTGCTATGATGAAGCACGGTGGGGTCCAGCTGAAAATCAGTGCTGTTTTTCAGCAGCATGTACTGAGCTGGTGCCCTTTCCACCGCACATGTTGCAGCAAATCGCCAAATTATGTAATTAGATATTATATAATTTTTTTTTGTTTCTGTTGTGTGTGTGGAAAAATAAATGGTTTAAATGGTACAAGGTTATCTTAATGCGGGATAAGGGTATTGTATCTGGCTTTTAATTGTATTTATTTACAGCACTATTCCCTAAATAGAAATGTGGTGTACCACCTTAATATAGTTAAATTTGATAATATTGTTGTAAATAATCATTTTGTTAGGTTTAGAGGAACATAAGCTTTCTAATGCTTTAAACGACTGTTATATATATGTAAAGAAAATTTGAACTGTTGCAGGGCATCTGGCCAATGTGAAACATCGAAATTATTTGTCGCAATAATGAGCATAAAAGAATAGCTAGAAAGGAAATAAATAAAGCACCATTAAAAATATATTATTCAGATTTTTTTAAGAAAAAGATGACCTAATCCCACTCCACTCCATACTTTTAATCAATAACTTCTGTCATTCACACATTTCATCTCATTCATATAGTGCGGTGACACATAACAGTCGGTCTTGCCGCATTAGATGTTTCACACTAACAATACACATGTCTATTTTTCCAGATACGAATTGCCACCTCCTCCAGCAGGTAGACTTGGCGAGCCCACAGCTTGGTCGGAATCAGTTGACAACTCACATGCCCAGCTCTCTCACCAGGCCATCCGTGTACTCAACTTAGAACTTCAATTACAGTACGGCTCTGAAGCATGGAGATCGTACTTACATACCTTACAATCTTTGGTTTCTAGGTCACAGAATATTCACAGTCAGTTGAGGTGAGAAGGATTTACCATATTATTATTGCTAGATAAAACATAACCTATCAAAACTGCTTAATTATACATACTGTACATTGCTACTGTGCTGTAAAATCCAAGTCCAAATCCAAAGGGATAGAACAACTTAAATTATTAAATCAAACAAATAAAGCCCATAAAAAAATTTGCCCATCCTAACTTTACAAATTTCATTCTCTATGTTAAATAGAATATAGCAACAATTCTCAAGGTCTGACTCGTATTTTGGTTAGACATTATATCATCATACATCCTACAGGAAACAAATAGCATCAGTGAACTGGGAACGCAAACGGTCCCAAACAGCAAGCGGTGCGCGGTTGAGGGCGCTGCGAAGACGCTGGGCTCAGCTTGTGTCTGATAACTACAGGCTTGAACGTGCTGTCATGCAGCTTGAAATACAATTACAAAAGGTAAGACATATAGTTCAACAAGGCAGGAAAAAACTTGTAAAAAGCTTAGCTCGTAACATCACTGGATCTGGGTTTGTTCCTGGGTCATTTGAAGAAGCAATAAATCAGGCCAGTATAATTGTGTCGAATGGAAAGTTTTAAGCGATACATAGATGAAATCTTAACACTCTTTTTGTGTTTTGGAGCTATGCATTATCATTGTCGGCTTACCATCAGGTGGGCCTTAAGCTTGTTGGCCACGATCATGGTATAAAATAATACAGCATGGGATGGGCCATATGCTCTCATCTCAATTAGTTAGTAGGGGCAGCATTCAAACTGTTAATGCTATCTTATAACTACTACTGTACAAATAAACATAATATTATTATTTTTAGGCTAAAGGTGAAGTTCCCACTGACCCAGGAGATGCAGAAGATATGGAGGCTGTTAAAATGTTGCCTGACAAACTCAATTCTGAGACTGAGAAGGAGGTGCAGAAAAAGATTGAAGATATGTTTGCTGATTAAATGTAAATTATTATTAAGATAATTTAATGTGTAAATGTTCTAGAAATAACAAATCTAAGATAATAAACTTTTTATATTCATACAAATAAAAAACCTTTACGAATATTAAATTACAGACATGCTATGTGTTCTAAAACATCACTAACGATTATTCAAGGTACTTTAGGCTAACGATCATAAATGTAAGTAGTGGCAAGTGAATACGGATAAAAAAATGAATATGCGTTTTTTCTAAGGTTTTTGAAACTTTGTAAACTACAGCATGCTGCCTGTGGCGTATAAGTTTTCTTGACTGCCAGGATTGCACCGAATAGTCGACAATTGAGATTCGCATATGAGTGCCAACTATCAAAAATCGTTAATTTAGGAGACCGGCTAATCTAATTTAATCATGGAGACATTGGAATCTGAATTGGAATTTTTGGTATCTAGTCTATCATCGTGTCCAGTATAATCTCTTCCCTACCTACGTTTCATATAAATATTATCCTGGCTAAATTTAACACTGTTCTAGATCGCTTTGTATGTTATGTAGAAACATAGAATTTAATTATATTTTCAAGGTATTACTGATTCTTGTTTCGATAATAGGTAACTACAGAAAATAATGGTATCAGCAAAAATAAAAAATATATTTTTGAACGCAACATATTACCACTAAACTGAATGCAAAACGCAATTTTCAATGACGGCAATTTTGCACTTTGCAGTCGATTGTCATTTGTCGTCAGCTGTCAAATTCAATTTTTATTTGAAAATGGCGGACGATGCTTCAAGTAGTAGTGGTTTCACCGGTAATGTAGCTGATAATTCAATAAATCAAGATGAGTTGATTATGAAACAACAACGAGAGATAGAGAAAGAGGTAAGCCTTGTGATATAATAATTTATCACATTTAATTAATTAAAATATAAGTTCAAAATGATATAAAAAAACAACAATGTTTGTTTGTTTTTTTAGATTTCAGAATCTATACCGTTGGTTGGTGACCTAGAACAGTTGGCATCGTTAGAAAAAGAATACAATGAGGATCCCATATATCTGTTAAAAGTAAAAGATCTCTCGTCCAAGTACAAATACGTGAGACGAACCCGACCCGATGGGAATTGTTTTTTCCGCGCCTTTTCCTATGCTTATTTAGAGCATCTTTTAACTAATAAACAAGAATATGATAAATTCTACGAGATAGCAAAGAATTCTAAGGATATTTTGGTTGCACTAGGCTTTTCACAATTTACCGTGGAAGATTTCTATGAGACGGTAAGTTATGCAGAACATTTTGAGGTTATATTCTTTTGTTACAAATGACAATTAAATATTCATTTGATTTAAGTTACGTCGTAAAATTAGACCCAAATTTTCTCTTGATAAAATTTTTTTATATAAAATAAAAATTTTATAATACTTGATTTCATTTTATTTTGAAGCACTTAATCTTGTAAATTCCAAGACATAATTTCTAGTGCTAAATATTTAATACTCAATTGTTTAGTTCATGGAAGTGGTTCAGAGAGTAGGAGAGCAAGCAGGAGGCTCTCCCGACACCCTGGAATCAGTACGGACAGACTTGCATGACAAGTTCAATAAACAAGGATACTCTGACTACATTGTGGTGTACCTGCGCCTCATTACGTCTGGACAACTGCAGACTGACCAAGACTTCTACCAGAACTTCATTGAAGGTCCTCGTACTGTCACAGATTTTTGCAGACAGGTAAATAGTTTGTGATATTAAAAGCAGAATGTGTGATGGCATCACAAGGAATTATTGTCTGTATTGAGCAGTTCTTACATATAATATAATACTAGCTCTGTATTAATACATGGACTGCAGTGCCAAAAATCATGGCCAATCCACCTATGCAGCTCACATCGCGAATGTATGAAAAACATGCAGCGCGTGTGGTGCCCGCATACGTGTTGCAAATTTAAAAACACACTAGGCCCGAGCGGCAGGGAATGTGTTAAACATTGTCCCACTGCTGGGCATGGGCCTCCTCTACTAATGAGAGGGGTTAGACCTTCGTCCACCACACTGGCCTGATGCGGAATTGGTAGACTTCACATACCTTTCAAAACTCTTAGAGAATTCACAGGTATGCAGGTTTCCTGAAAATGTTTTCCTTCACCGTAACTTTAGAAAAGGCATTTGGGTTTCGAACATACAACTTTGTCTTGTTTTGTTTCATTTGTTGTTAATTTTTGCAACATTTTTTATAAATTTTTATTATGATTGTACTTTTTCAATGATTATTTCATCAAGGTGTAAAACAACAAATTATAGATGAAAATTGTTTGTTATAGGAAGTGGAGCCAATGTATAAAGAGTCTGACCACATTCATATCATAGCTCTGAGTAATGCTCTGAAGGTAGGAGTCAGAGTGAAGTACATGGATCGTGGTGAGGGCAGTCAGGTAACATTATTTGTTTTTTTATGGATATTGTAAATCTTTTTCGATATCAGTATATTTTAATTTCTCTCATATTCACAAACATCATTGTGGTCATGTAAGGAGGTGTTTGCCATAAACTTAGGTTATTCAGGCTATTTAATTATAATAAATATGATTGAAAAGTGAAAATTAATCAAATATAATCAGTGAGTCCCTACAAGCCATTTCAGTACATTTTTCCCTCTATAACTTGAAAAAATAATTGGTCTTTGTATCTCTAAGTTAACAATAATTGATTTTACAACCTTTACAACTCTATTATTCGAAACTTATTACCTCTACAAGTTACAATGTACATAATTTTTTAGGTATACTATAAATAGGATTACTAATATTATGAAATGATAAAGGAATTTATGTTTAATGTTGTTTCACCTTACTAACTTAAAATAAGTAAGAATGAATCTTACCTCCACAAATAGAATATTTCCTTACAAAATCTGCCAAGCTGGAATTCTTCATATGTTAAACTTTTAACTAGAGTTTTTTGCATCCCCCTGAAGTTCGACATACAGATGTTCTATTGTATCTGTATATATAAAAGAAGAAACTGACTGACTGATCGATCAACGCACAGCCAAAACGGCTGGGGTTAGAGACTTGAAATTTTGACAGTAGGTACCTTTTATGACGTAGGCATCCACTAAGGAAGGGTTTTTGGAAATACCACCCCTAAGGGGGTAAAATAGGGGATGATAGTTTGTATGAAAATCCGTCATTTCTGAAGTTAAGTTTATGAAAATTAGTATTTGGCCTTTTTGTCAAAAATAAAAAATATATATTTCAGTATTTTTGGAAATTCCACCCCTAAGGGGGTTAAATAGGGTAAGAAAGTTTGTATGAAAATCCTTAGTTTTTTAAGTTAAATGCATGAAAAATTGTGTTTTGTAGTGTATACTTTTTGTCTCAAACATGACCTCCACGCGGGCGGAGCCGCGAGCAACAGCTAGTATTGAATAACAGACTTAAGCTATGTGACAGACAGTATATTTTGGATTTATAATACTTAGTTTATTTCATGGATTGCATGAATTCCCATGTAATTGTTGTTAAGTAATTAATGTCTTTCAATAAATGCAGATTTGCTCCGTTATTCAATACTCAATAGTTTTATGCCAATTTTTATATATATAATTCTACTGTAGGTGTGTATGTCACTGAACTCCTCCTAAACGGCTGGACCGATTTGATGTTTTTTTTGTATGCGTTTGGGTGGCGCCCTGGGTGGTTTAGACTCACAAATCAGCCCGGCAGATGGCGCTGCAGTCGGTGTGGCGCTGCTTTTACGGGCAGGACGACGTCTGCCGGGACCGCTAGTTCTATATAAAAATGACTGGAAAAGTTCTTAAAAGTATGTTTGTTTTGTGCAGGTGATAGCGCATGACTTTCCAGAGGGCTCCTCTCCTCTTGTGCACCTTCTGTATCGACCTGGACACTACGATATATTGTATGCGTGATAGCTCCACACTTCTTTTACAGTAATAAAGTTATCTTATGTGTTATGCGCGTTTTATTTATTGACCTAATATTTAAACAAATTAAACGCTTTATCATGTTTGAGCTACTGGCTTGGTAGCAGCAATGTTTGTTATTACACAATATAAGTAACTTACACTATAATGGCTTTAATATATGCACAATGTTATATGAAATGCATTGACAATGAACAAATTTTCCAACTGTGGTAAAAAGAATGTATGAAACTGTTGGGACCTTATAACATAAAAAAATAAAGTGAAACGAGACAATGGGTTCAATACCTGCATAGAGACAAATGTGACAGAAATATTTGGTTCAGGCTAGTAACAATCGATAGTTTGAAATTACCATCGATAGTTTTGATGAAACTGTTACAGAGACAGTTCAAGAAGCAAAATCCGGAAAATATAATGAAATGGATAAGCGGTCTCAGTCATGTGATATATTTCGTTTTCTCACAGTAAGTCAAGAATCGTCGACCAATATTCCCACCCCTAAAACGGGTAAGGTGCAATTATAATTTAACTGGACGGCACTGCACTTACCATCAGGTGCAGTGTGGTCACTTTGCCGTGCCAGGATAAAAAAAAAACTGAGAATCTATTATTATTTTTGCAAAAAGTAAATGTGTTTATAAAGAATTAAGAAAAGCAGAGTAGAAATTTTGTTATATACTAGCTACTTCTGTACCTTCTTAACAATAATTTTCAGCGGCAGGGACTATAACTTCTCTAAAAAGAAATAGCTGAAACCTAAAATTTTGTTATTATTATTGTTACAAACCAAAACATTGTTCGATAGATTTTTTATTTAGGTCTATACGATTTGATTTTACTTGAATCATAAAGTAAAATCAAATCGTATAGATTTTTTACGTAATTAACTAGAGGAAGAATTTGTTCAGCTTTTAATCGTTGAGTACTTACTTTCTAGTAGTTTATTATTATCATTAATAAAATAAATAATTTAAAAATCGAAAACCCGACTGCAAAAAACACAATTTTAAAGTAATGCATTAAAAAGACCGGAACAAGTTTGAGAATAGAAAATAAATTTAAATTAAACATTTAACTTATATATGTTTTTGTAATCCCCTTTTAATTTTCTTTATTTTGATACCCTACTCGATACGTTCGGTAATTTTTTTTTATTATCCTACTATTTCGCGCCAAAAATCCCAAATTTGGTTCTTTTTTTTCAAACACTTACCTAAGAACACTTGGGTTTTTAAGACGAATATAACGATATCTTAACTGTCAAAATCCATCCAGCCGTTTTGAAGATACGAGGTAATAAAGAAATTTACAAACATACATGCCATATACGCGCGAAAAACACCTTGGTAGTTGGGTAAAAATTCAAGTAAGAAAGTATCTGGTAGTTCCTGATACCCATGATACAGGTTTGGCATAGCATGGGGTCAGGACTATGTGTGTGACTGTTGGGTGTATAAAGACACAAAGACAAACAAGTACTTAAAACAAACCAATATTTTCCACTCTTCCATTCATAAGGTTAGTTAGTTTATCTGTGAAATCATTTTTTTAGAATGTTTCTTTCTTACCGCCCTTTGTGTTTATCAATAAAAGGGATTAAATGATATAACTGTTTACAGTTACACATGTAGTTATATATTTCAGGTAAACATTGTGAAAAAGTATGTCAGGAAAATTTTAAACCGTAAAGCCATGCACACTTATGAATTAAAATTAACACAGGAATGCAGTCTATAAAAATTATACAATTAAAACAAATAAAATTATATCTTAAAAGTTATCTGCAGAAATAAACCCCGTCAGGTTCCCGCCTTGGCTTCATTCCTGCGAAAAATGCTTTTATATCTTCCTCTTTCACTATTTCTTTTCTATCTTTAAAACTCTTCAAAAAGTCCAGTAACTTGTCTCTCATTCTATTGTACTCTGTTAAAGCATTTATTTGTTGTACTCTGTCTAAGGATGATAAAGCTTGCAGACCTTTTTCATACTGTGTTGTTGGGCCTCCATCAATCTTCTCTTTGCCAAGAGTTTCATAGGCTGTGACTGTATCTTCTAGATCAGTTAGGAACAGCACACTCAAATCTTTGTACATAGACAGACAATCATTGCAAGTGCATAATTTCTGACGGAAATTTGAAGGCCAGAATGCTGCTCCTTTAATAATTTTTTTGACACCCCTAGGTCTTATGCAATTATCATTTTTGTCAAGTTTTTGTTTCTTGAGTAATACTTCATTATTTGAATCATGTAATTTCCTTTTATGGTCATTTTCTGTATTAATAAGATTATTGTCATTTACCAATGTATTGTTTGTGTTCTCATTTATTTCTTCTGAACCATTTTTTGAATTATTTGCATTAGCATTAGGCTCATTTTCGGTAGTCTGGTCTGTTTGGACTTCATTTGGTTTACTTACATCTGAATCATTACTTGTTTGGTTAGCTTCACCTTCATTTGCCATTAATTCTGATAACTCTTTAGTGGCTGCTTCTAATGAGTCAACTTCACAATCAACTCTCTGTTTAGGACACACTTCAGTGTCAGATTTTTGTGTTACTTCTTTTGCAGCACTGTCTGTTGATTCTGATGGATTGCCTTTTTCTTCATCTTTAGCAGAAGACACAGTATTATGTTCTTTAATATTACTATCCTTAGGTCCCTCATCAAAGGCTTCACTGATTTCCTTTATATCATTATTTGTGTTAGATATAATGTTATTTTCTTCAAGTGAATTTGTATTGTCTTGTTTGAGTATCTTTTCAGTAGATTTTATTTCTTGTTCTATTGGTTGTGTACTACTTTCAGATTGGTCAAAGTTTGGTTTTGTTAACTCTGTGTTATCAATATCATCTTTCTGTTCTGCAATTTCTGTGTCCTTCTGACTAGCAGATGACTCAGAGATCACATCCAGTTTGGTTTCTTTGTCAACATTTTCTTTAGCATCTTGTAAGTCCAGATCATCCAGGTTAGTATTGGCTTTAGGGTCATCAGAATTGTCTTTACCTTCTGCATGATCATTTTCATTTGGCTCTGACCCAGTTGTAGAACTTTCTTCCGATTGTAGCTTTTCAGAATTTTCAGTTGTACAGTTCATGTTACTATTGGTTTCATCACATGCAGTATTCTCAGTCATTGTTCTACTATCTTCAGAGGTAGAACTACTGTCTTTTAGTTCTGTGCCTCCATTTAGTTTTTCCATGTTGACTTCAGTTATATCAGAGGTATCCATTTTGCCATTAACCAAATCAGTACTATCTATATCATGACCATTTTTAGAATTATCAACACCTTTAACTGAAGTAACATCTACATCGACATCATAATTGACAGCAAGTTGGCTGTAATCATGCAAAAAATCATTTTTAACCATGCAAGCTTTACAGATCATTTCTGCATACAAATCATTAGCTGGAACAACTGCTTCCAAGTGATTTGAGTGTAGCCAATCTTCACAAATAATGCACTGGATCATTTCTTCTTCAACAGCAGCCTCTGGGTCAGGATATGGTCTATTACAAATACAGTATATGCCACTGAAATTCTGATTGTAATTATTGTCTTCATTGAGTTCAGTTTTATTTGGAGTGAATTGACAGGGATGAGAGTTAAATTTGGGATTTCCACAGTCACATCTAAAGTTTCTTTTTGTGTAAAGTTCAATGAGTTCATGGTTTTCATGGCAGTTGAGGCTGCAAGCAAGGCACACTCCAGCTCTCTGGGTGGGATCATATTTGGCCTCTGAACAACACGTAAGGCATGCATAAATAGCTTGCCGGTTGATGTATCCCTGGAAGTAGTAATTAAACACTTAAAAACTGAATAAGTACATGCAAGCAAAGGTTTTTTATTTAGGATCAGTGTATCCTAAAAAGTAAAAGTATTAAATTTATGTAAAGTCTGTAACAGTTAGTAGTAAGTAATATTTAGTACAAGGGCCATAAAATAATGCAGTCTATAAGTATTGTGAATGTTTTCCTTGGTCTTAGCATTATTTAAAATTGAATGCATTCATTAATTTCAACTTATAACTAATGTTTATACATGATTTTAGTGGCTTCAACATTTTATATCTAGATATTTTGTGGAGAATTTAACTTTAATGGAAGGACTATACAATAATGCAGTATAAAGCCTAATTTTTTAGTGGGTCTTAGCATTATTACTGTTATTACAATTGAATGCATTTAAAATTTGAACTTGAAACTAATGTTGTTTTATGGTTCTAGTGGCTAAAGCAATTTATATCGAAATATTTTGTGACATTAAAGCACGCAGCTGTTTTCAACATGTAGTTGAAATATTAATTGGAGTTAGGTCCAGATGTATGCTTCTACTTTCTCCATCTTTCTTTTATATAAGTGACTTACTTATTCAAATAAAAATTTGACTGCCAGATCAGAATGATGTCGAAGTGCAAAATTATCTAACGCCTTGTCAACCTACGTAACTAGACACTTTTCAGAGAACATAAGCAACCATATGGGATTTAATGATTTATTCTCAATATCAGATCATTACAACATTATTTTATAGGTTCAAAAGTAATTTTTATTAATAAAATAGCAGCTATTGTACATTAGAATGTCAAAAGGAAATGTTGCTTCGCCATATCGCCAGCCATGTTTGTCTTGTTAGTGCTTTTGTTTTGGGTCAAAATTATATGTCTTACCTTTGAATACGTGCACTCTTTATCGTCAGAGGCACCGAGCACGGCATTTGCATCTTCTTCGAATTCTTGTTGCTCTTGCAAAACATCCATCATAGTGACCACCTTTTCTCCATCGCATTCCGTCATGTCAGCCTCGTCGACGTTATTTACGCCGTTTATAGACATTTTTAAACACTACGAAGAAGAAACTACAGTCTAATTTTTAAATAAAACAGTTAATTATGGTGGTAATTTATGAAAAGCCGGTTACTTTCGGCGCGCACGATGTTATTTTTTTCACAACTGTAAACGAAATGAATGGAAATATATTTTTTTATTTCATTCTCTCTATAAAAGAGATGGCAAAGGTTTTCCATCATGCAGCCTTGTAAGTCGTTATTTTTCCGAATCTAGGTTAAAATTGATAATCTTCTTCTTCTCTGGTTTATATGTCAAAAGGCTAAAGCCATGTCTGTTGTTGTTATCATTTTCAAAGGGGAAAGCCATGTCCAATATTTTTCCATTCTAAAGGCCGAAGCCATGTCTGTAATAGTCACAATTTAAAAGGCCAAAGCCATGTCTGAAATATTTTTTCACTTATTAATCACAAAAACGTCACATCACATTCCCGCCATTTTTTCTGAATGGAAATAAAATCGTTCAGTATAATGAATAGACGTAGAGTACTTAGATTATAAAAATATATTCGACACAAATTGTGTTACTATATTATCATCTTTAATTCTGAACGGAAAAAACAATGGTTTCCGGAGAAAAAACCCAGAACAAAAATCATCAAAAAAAAGATAGTTGCCACTTACATTGTATTGTTGTACATTAATTGATCAATGACGAAAAAAACCTAATAAAGAACCTGGTGTAACTAAAGAAAAAACGTGTATAACGTAATGGTTAACGTGTGTGTAACGTAATGGCGTCTAAGAAATAAATAAATAAATCAAAGATATTAAGATATATTTTTCATGAAATATATTAAAATACTTGTTACAAAAAGTAAGTTAATGATACAGTTCACAATGAATGACTAATTTAATTCAAATGAACATAAAATTTGTGCTAGTTTATAAGAAATATTTAAAGTACGAACCGGTGGAATAATTAGTTTGGGCGATTCCTACTTCTTTTGATGCTGCAACCAATAATATTACAATTAGGCATGTTTTCTCAAACACAGTTCACGTATTTTTAAAGTAATAGGACTATGTTACTGTTATAAATTAATATTATTACCCAAATTTTATTACAATAAAATGTGTTGACAGTTGCTAAGTAAACAATTGCGCACAAAAAATGGATGATAACCTGCTGCAACGAAGTATTTTCAAAGAATACAGTAGGATACAGAAAGGATACAGTAAAAGTTGTCAGTACGCTATAAAGTAAAATATAGCTTTACTTTTTTACGCCCATAAATTTATATTGGCTTGATAGAGATGGCATTATATTTATTTATACAATATCGAATTATAATAATTATTATATTTGTATATCCTAGTGATTCTATAGCTAAACACTTGAAGTCCTTGTATTAGGTTTCTTTCGTAATTGCAATTGATAGATTATATAAAATGCCAATTTGGAGCTCTATTATAGCGTATATAATAAAATTAATCTATGATTATAGCATACGAACGTGTCTGGCAGTTAGATTGGAGTGATGTAAGATGGATGTAAGTATATACATTGAAATTTTTGCATAAATGCTTTTTGTACTTTATACTACATGAAAATCTAAGCTAAAATATTTTCACTGAAGGAACCTCTTTTACTACTCTAACGCCGAAACACTCAAAGGCTACTCAACTGGTCGACTGTCTAACGACTACTTATTTTGTACTACGCCATACAATAATGACAAATAAGAGGGTCTCAAATTTTTAACAACATCTTAAACGCTTGAGTAGCCTATGAGTATTCGGGCGTATCTAATTTAATTTCAATACGTTAATGTATAGAATACATAAGTGATTTTCTTCTTTTTTTTAAAAATAAGTTTTTGGTGAGCACCCAGCACCAAGCAAACTAATCAATCAAATCTGCAATGAATCTACATATACATACCAAGAGCCTCCGCAGCGTACGCACAGGATAGAATAATTGTCACCAATTTTTAAAATAGTATTTATTACTTTATTATCGTTTTATTAGTAACCATTATGAGGCTGTCAGTGCAAAAGTGGCCTAACCCTCAATTTTTCATAATCTGACCTATGTACTAAAAATGATTAAAATGTGCGAAAATTTAATGCAAAACCGGCCTATCTCTAGTTTCACCAATTGCCAATAGATGGCATTGCAAAAGTTCCTAGTGTAATATAATTTATGTACATTGATTTAAAATTCATGAATATACAAACCCCATTATTTTGATAATCATTGTCTCAAGCTTAGGCAACTTTTGCGCTGACGGCCTCATATATACTTTCCAAAACCAAGCTAAAGATGAAACGGCACATCTAAATTCTTATAACCATTTCCCACATATAGAAAACCAGCGTCAGGCGTTTTGATTTTGTGGAAAAACATCATGCCGGGCCAATACAAGCTTCTCAAATACGCTATGGACCCAGATTGTTCCAATGATAAATTCCAACACCCATTTGGTATATCTTGATCAATTGAATCCAGGAAATCCATGCTATAGTTATAATCTTGACGTGTTAACAGATTGGTGTTCCATCGTTGTTGCGCCGGTCTAATGTGGAGGTATGATTTTAGAAAACTAGCCTCTGGTCCCGTTAAGCCGTAGAAATTGGGATTAATAACCACAGTTCCATCTGGTTGTTTGATGAGCTGGCCTCTTGCACAGATTTCGGCTTCATCGCAAATATTGCTTATCGTTGCCGCCAAACGATTCTCTTCTTTCATAAAGCGACATCTATCGGGATTATTCTCCTCTAACGACTCATCTAGTACCTTAATCTTCAGGGAGGTGTCGCCACGAAATGGAAACGCCGTTAGTAATGAAAGCTGTTTATATTTCTCCTTTGCTTTAGGGAGGAGGCCCCAGAATTTAAAATCTGTTGTGTAAAAGTACTTTCTGTCTGCCAGAGCGTCGTGAGTTATACCTACTGCGATGTGGTAATCAACATCTACAGCGTAGATCTGTCCCCAGTATTGTATGTGCGTGAAATGGTTTTCCACTTGAAGGAGAGTCAGCGAGTTTTGGAGCAATGATATGAGTTCGCTGCTAAGCATTACTCCATTTACGTTTATATACTCTTTGTATTCCCATAGCTTGTGGACGTTCATTATTTATTAAAATGTTTAAATCTAGTTATTGAAATGTCAGCACACGTTTTGACAGTTGCTGTCTGTATACTTCGTAGTTTTTTTTAAGTTGAAGGAAACATTGATAAAAAGAGGGTTGCAGTATTAAAAAATAGGCGGAATAACTGCTTTGTGACTATGATGTTTTTTATTATCTTGGTGATATTATGATGCAGACGAGAAATGGTCCGTATCGTAGTGAGTAATCACCACCCCTCGTAAGAAGAAATATAACACATACATATACACTCAAGTCTGTAATCCCTGTAGGGGTAAGCAGAGGTGTAACCCACTTTTCGCAGATTTTATTACGGTCCCATAATGTGATAGGGGGCGAGCTTATCGCCATAGGGGGCACAATTCCAGACTTCGAGCTGATACTGAGTATTTCTAGATAATAAATAGAATTTTTATTATGAAATAACAACAAGCTGGAAATGAATTGACTAATTATATTTTTATGTATATTTCAAAACTGAAAGCTTTCGAAACGTCGGGTTAAAAAAGCAAGTAAACCGCGATAAAATCCGTAAAATTAGTTTTATTCTAATTGTATTATCTATCTTAATAAATACTTAGCATAAAATATTAAGAAATAACTTCTTCGAATTACTGTATTTTTTCGCGAAGGGACATCGTAAGTTGAAACTGGTTCTCGTGTGACAATTACCTTCATTGACGGGCGACATCAAATATTTGCTGGCCCTCTGACGGTCGTAATGCGAAACTTGACCGCGCCATCAACCAGCTAACACAAATCTGTGAAGTGTTAGAAAATCGACACCACATAGAGTTCTTTATAAATTGGTTTTTTGAACATGAGAAGCAATTTACGTATTTTCACGGATTACAGTGTATCATATTGCTTGTTTGCAGACTCGTGGGTGACATTTGGAAAAATATTACGGTTTGCTAAGTAAGGATATCGTGTTTATGTTGTTTTACAGTCTTGGTAAATTATGTAGTTTTGGTAGTTATGATTTAATAATTAGTATGGACTTAAATTCTTATAATTAGAAGTGTTACAATATATTTAACTGATCAGTTTTTCGGAAAGAAGACATTCTTAAGTTTCGTTGCTTTGGAATATAAATTGGTAAATTTTGATTTTGGCTACTCGACAATAGGTGGCGCTAATAGTTTTAAAAACTACCTTTGTTTATGTTTATTCTTCACGTTGGTAATAAAATATAGTTCTAATTATTTTACCAAATTAATTCGATAAAGAACAAATCTGCATAAAAGTATTCGTATTATTGAAAAATCTCCAAAATTGCCTCATGTGATTAATGGATGCCCCCTCCGCTTTAAAAGTGGCCACTGATCGTAATACGCTGTTTATGACTGAATCACATCGCATATACATAAAGCTTTTTAAATATTCACCACTGTTGGTTGTTAAACATTATCCAAAACCAAAATACTATTATAATTTTCGACAGCTTCCGTGGTGCAGCGGGCGGGTAGCCCGGCTGTGAAGAGAGAGGGTTCGATTCTCGCATCGAGACAAATGTCTGTGTGACTGATATCTACATATTTGTTTTGGGTCTGGACGTTGTGGGACCGTAGTCTCTCGTAGCTGATACACACGAATCAGATTTGACCTAGTGTGGGAGCAGGGCTGTGTTTGACTTGTTTGACCGTTGGGAGTATTATTTATTCTGGCACGATAAAGTGACCAAACATACGAATTTACGAACCTCTTGGTTCGGGCCGGGGTAGTAGACACCACAAAACTGTGGCTCCGCAAGCCAGTACGCGTGGTTCTGGTATGGAAGGGATGAGAGAGTATTTAGTTTATTTTTACTCATCAAAGTTGATAAAAGCACTAGAGTACATGAACGCTGGATGAACGTGATTTGTGCGGAAACAATAAAAAAGTACTAGTATTCTCCATGAAGGGTTGGGAGACAACAGTTATCAGCTAAACAGCGGAACGTGTCGTAGTACACGTGTGAGTCCTCGGCGGCACTCGGCACTCGGCGAGGTTGATTCGGCACGTGGCACTCCGCACTCTGGCACTCACCGACCGCCCGGAAGTGCTAGCAACGCGCCGCAACCACTGGGAAGGAGTTGAGGTGCGGTATTCGGGCTCGGGACCCCCCAGTTCAGAAGATAGTGTTATTATATTTACTTCAACGTTTTTTTTTATCCTGGCACGGCAAAGTGACTAAACTGCATCTGATGGTAAGCACAGTGCCGTCCAATTTGAGTATCGAGTAGCGAGAGACAATTTATCCCCCGCTACTCAATACATCATGCCGGCCTGCTTCTTAACACTACGCCATGGGTAAAAAGGTGAAGAAGCAGTCGAGGGTCTAGTGTCAGAGTACTCAGAAGGCAGAAAAACTCCAAACATCGGACCCCAACCCTATACCCCCGACAAAAACCGGATGTACACTGGCTGATCCCGGAACGCGACTTGAGACTTGCGTGTGCCACTATAGCCAGTTTTACACCCTGTGTACGGTGGCCGCTATCCGGGCGAATATGAATATCCTACCACAAGCAAACGTAATCTTAGAAAGCGTTTTTACGTGGTTAAGAGATTTTCCCGACAAAGTATAGTACAAATATAATGTCGAATGTAAGAGAGCGTCCACCAGCAGTCAATTATGCCTGTCTGAATACAGAGATTGGTCCTGGAAGGGAACATGCCAGAACGAGCCACTGTGGGGAATTTACACCATGTGTAATGAAACATCGCTAGACAGTCGGGTGCAAATATGCACTACGTTCAAGAAATTAAGACCAACAATCAAATATGTATATTATATATTACTTTAGGTTGATTAACAACATTATTAAAAATTACACCTTGATTTTTCTAAAATTATTTTATTGTAATAATTTTTTTCTTTCGATATTGTTAAGTCAATTGGTGAAAGGCCGTTTTAATGCCTGATTGCGTGCCTGTCAGCGTCCATCTTCTGTTGTCATTTGGGTTCATTATAAACAAAAAAGTCGGTTGTGTGTTTGTTGCTTATAATTTTCCAATATTTTTATTACCTATTCAGATCTTTATAAGTTAATTTTTTTCTACTTTATATGAACCAACCATACCAAAAGTTCATTTATTCACCATAAGTTCAAGAACATTAATAGAGCCGACAAGTATGTCAAACCTTGATACGTTTAATGCTCATTAATACAGGCGAACCCGCGGTTATAACTAAGTAATATCAAGAGCCTAAGCGCCGATGTTACGATATAAGTGAAGCACCTGCGTTAGATTGTTTTAAACACGCGCTCTATTGAGGGAGTGATTACATTCTCTTTGGTAGAGTGTCGGGATTGAGTAGGGTGATAGAGCTCCTTGTTGTACAGAAAGACGGTTAGCTAGTTAACGCTGTTTAGAATACATTATGGGCGTATATAATATTGTCCACATAGTACCAGTCCTGTATTAAACATGTCCCATAGCTGGACACGGGACTCCTCTACTAACAAGAGGGGTTAGGCCTTCACGGTCCTTCGAAACTCGTAAGAAAAATTTCGGGAATGCAGGTTTCCTCACGATGTTTTCTTCGCCGTTAAAGCAAGCAATAATTAACAATGGATATGCAGGTAACTTTAGAAAATTCAGAGGTGTATGCCATGCTGGCCTAATGCGAGTTGCTAGACTTATCTCAGGTATGCAAGGTTCCTCACGAGGTTTTCCTTCACCTTTAAAGTAAGCGATAATTAACAATGAATATACACGTAGCTTTAGAAAAGTCAGAGATGTTTTTTTGAATGCCTGCATAGACAGACGAGCAGACGGGCCACCTGATGGTTAGTAGACACCGCCATCCATAGACTTCTGCAATGCCTGGGCACAGTACAGCCGTTGCCTATTAGCGTACCATTACAGTTGGTTTAGGACTTTTGAACCTACGACTTTCGGCTGGAATCCGTACGACTGCCAACTAAGGTATCGCTGCATTACGAGATCGATAAATGATGTATAAGTAAATTAGCTGTTGCTCGCGGCTCCGCCCGCTTGGAGGTCATGTTTGAGACAAAAAGTACTTCAAAAATGAAGGATTTTAATACAAACTTTCTTACCCTATTTAACCCCCTTAAGGGTGGTATTTCCAAAAACCCTTCCTTAGTGGATGCCTACGTCATAAAAGGTACCTACTGTCAAAATTTCAAGTCTCTAACCCCAGCCGTTTTGGCTGTGCGTTGATCGATCAGTCAGTCAGTCAGTTTCTTCTTTTATATATACAGATTATGGACAAATATTCTTCACTTGAGATTATTTATAAGACACTATTGGTCCCGGACGTCCTGCCAGACAGTTTTTATGTAGACCGAAGTTCCTTTGTAAAAACCATTAGATCTCGACTAAAGTGCCACATATCAGTTCCAAAACTATCCTACCTTTCACTTATCGTATACATTAACAAAATTTCATTGAAATCGGTTGGGGGGTTTCGGAGTTCAGCGTATACGAACAATGTGACATGTGGTTTTTATATATTAAGTAAATTTGATATTTTAGATAGGTGACTATTCAGAATGCTATATATCCATACGCCATTCGAATGAAATCTGTCCATTACGATGCAGCATCTCATCATTAATATGATGGTTTTAAAATAGGCATAAAAATGCGCGATAAACTATATGCAAATGGGGGCAAGTAACGTATTTTTATTATTTATATCAACATGGTATTGAAAGAAATGTGGATGACCTTCATATTTTTTTAGAAGTCCAGTTGGTATATTATTAAGGACCAATTAAATATTTATTGAATCCATTAAATATTATATATTAGTAAGATTCAGTAAATTTTTTTAACTCTACAGCCAGTTCGGAATGCAGTTTCGCTAGAGAAGATATAATTATAATACTATAATAATAATACTAGCCCTGTATTAAACATTGTCCCACTGCTGGGCACGGGCCTCCTCTACTAATGAGGGGTTAGGCCTTAGTCCACCACGCTGGCCTAATGCGGGTTGGCAGACTTCTCATACCTTCGAAAAATTCTCAAATATGCAGGTTTCCTCACGATGTTTTCTTCACCGTTAAAGCAAGCGATAATTAACATTTTAATACACACATAACTTTAGAAAAGTCAGAGGTGTATGCCACATGTGTTTCGAACCTACGACTTTCGTCTTGGCAGTCCGTACCGCAATCAACTAGGCTATCGCTGCTTATAAGCATCTTATAAGATATAATGGGGTGTAATGGAGTGTTCCGTGAATATTAACCTCCACAATCTCTTCCTTAGTGGCTCCAAGAAGCTGTAGTTACAGCGGCCACACCTCGGTAAACCACGTCTGTGGGCTAAACCTAGGGAAGGGGCTACGTCTACTTACATCTGTAGAGTAGTTACTGAATGATCCTCGCTAACAATACAAAGTCTGTTTTGGTATGAAACTTACAATGGCTACCAACGCAGCAAGGTAATGCGAGACACCTTAAGGGCGCTTGTCAGGTTCCATGTTGTGGCTTGCGGCCTCTCGCTGCATCCCAATTTCTGCCGATTGTACCGGTTCACCGGTCCATTGGACCACAGGGGGAGGGACGAGAGAGTGGACTTGCACCCGCGCAACCGCTAGTCCACTATAAATAAGTTCACGCGCAGATGACCCTAGCTATTTCATACCGAAATAGAACATTAAAAAGTCCTGCGGCGATGGGGTGTTGACGGTGGGGTTGAGGTATCGGTGTACCGAGGCTTTAGTTGGCACCCTGCACGTGGTGGCACGTTTAGGTGGCCAGGAGAGAGTGGTCGCTCCCGGAGTCGATTGAGTCGGGACTCGGGGTTCGGCAGCACGACTGGCGACAAAGCAGCCCTATTTAGGATCGCTCTGCTTTCCTCTGCATAGAGGAGGGGTCTAGAAAAGGTGGCCCAAAAATAGTCCGATTCACCCAGCATCTAGGTGCCAAACCGCGGGCGCCTGGACATCGACAAAACGCGGTCGAAAGACACAAAAAATAAACAATTTACGAAGAAACTCAAACGACTCTGCATAGCTACATGGAACGTACGGACTCTACTGGACAATGATCGGAACTTATGTCCAGAGAGAAAAACTGCTCTTATAGCGCGAGAGCTAGCTCGATACAAAATCGATATAGCCGCTATCAGTGAAACTCATTTAAGTGATAGTGGAGAGCTTTGTGAACATCTTGGTGGCTATACGTACTACTGGAGCGGTCGTCCTGCTGGTAAAAGGGCGGGCAATGGTGTGGGCTTTGCTGTTCGCAATGGTCTGGCTAAAAATCTCAGTGAACTACCAAAGGGTATCAATGACCGCCTAATTACTTTACGCCTTCCAATTATAACAAACACGTCCATCTTATCAGTGCCTATGCTCCTACTCTGCCATCATCGGATGAAGATAAAGAGGCATTTTACCAACATTTACGCCAAGTCCTTGAAAGTGTCCCAAAGCATGATAAAATCATTCTTTTGGGGGATTTTAATGCTCGAGTCGGTGCTGATCATGAACTCTGGGATGGAGCCCTCGGCAAACATAGAATCGGAAAATGTAACGATAACGGACTCAGATTATTATCGTTGTGCGCTGAACATGAACTTAGCATCACCAATACATTCTTCCGACTTGCTGAGAAATATAAGACCTCGTGGATGCATCCAAGATCTAGGCACTGGCATCTCTTAGACTATGTCATTGTCCGCCGAAAAGACCTTCGCGATATTCTTATAACAAGAGCAATGCGAGGGGCGCTGGGCTGGACTGACCACCGCCTTATAAGATCAAAGATGCACCTCACGCTTAAAGCTCCACGGCGAACACCTCACAACATCCCACCCAAACTAGCCTTTTCAAGGCTTATCACATCCTCACAAATGAGCAAAACGCTGGATGAAAAATTTGCTGGCTGTGCACCGCAGACTGATTTGGCTTCGAGAGATGAGGAATGGAAAACATTATCGAAAAATCTTCATTCTTGTGCTTTAGATACCATTGGCAAAGAGCGAAAGAAAAACCAAGATTGGTTCGACGCTTCAGATAGTGACATCAACGCATTGGTGGAAAGGCATAGGCATGAAATCAACACAAAGTCAAGGGATGCACACAGCAAAAGGGATGCACAACAGAAATTGAGATCGAAAGTTCGCGAATTGAAGGATAGATGGTGGAAGGAGAAAGCTGCTGAATTACAGCACTGCGCCGATACTCACCAGACTGGGAGGTTTTTCGAGGGTATTAAAGCTATATTCGGGCCTCGAGTACGAAAGACTGCACCAATGTACTCAAAGGATAGACAACATCGAGTTACGGACAAAAATGCCGTTCTAAAGCGTTGGGCAGAGCATTTTAGCGATGTTTTGAATCCAACTACGCTCAGTGTTGATCTATGTTATATTAATTCCTTGGGAGACCAATCAGTCTTTCAGAACTTAGATGACCCACCAACCTATGAAGAGTTCGTGAATGCAGTTAAGCGTCTCAAAAACTTCAAAACACCTGGTGCTGACCAACTTCCAGCCGAAGTATATAAATACAGTAGAAAAAACATTGTCACTAGGCTCTACCAACTAGCCCTAAGAGTGTGGGAAAGTGAACAGGTTCCAGAGGACTGGAGAGACGCGGTAATCTGCAAGCTGTACAAAGGTAAGGGAGATGTCTCCGATTGCAGCTCGTACCGAGGCATATCGCTCCTATCCAGTGCCGGAAAAGTCCTTGCCCATATTATTAACACTCGTCTCAGTGAAGTAGCAGAGAAGTACCTGCCTGAAAGTCAATGCGGCTTCCGTCCCAGCAGAGGCACTATCGATGCAATCTCAGTCCTGAGGCAACTCCAGGAGAAAAGCCTTGAACATCAACGGCCTCTCTACATGTGCTTTGTCGATTTGGAGAAAGCATTTGATAGAGTTCCGCGTGAGGCCCTCTGGCTTGTTCTCCAAAAATCTGGATATCCAAAGAAGTTCGTCAACTTGATTCGCCAATTCCATAATGGTATGAAAGCCCAAGTTCAACATGAAAACGAACTCTCTGAGGAAATTCAAATTTCTGGTGGAGTTAAGCAAGGATGTGTCATGGCACCCACTCTTTTTGCCATATACTTCGCAGTTGTTATGAGAGACGCACTGCAATGTTGTAGCGACCAAATTCAGATAAATGTCAGGACTGATAAAGGTGTATTTGACATCTCAAGGTTTAGAGCCAAGACTAAGGTGCAGAAGGTATCAATTCTAGAGATACTATATGCTGACGATGTGTGTCTCATGTCCGACTGTATGATGCATCTCCAAAGCTACGTTGACGCACTACACCAATCTTGTCAACGATTTGGCCTTGTCATTAGTGCTTCCAAGACCCAATGTCTCAAACAACCACCAAGGGGCTGCGAAGCTGATAAAGCAATATTAAAACTAGATGGGAAACCACTAGACGAAGTATCGCATTTTAAATACCTTGGAAGAACCATAAGGCACGACAACACCTTAGCTACGGAGATACCTTCTCGAATCGCCAACGCCGCTGCCAATTTCGGACGACTAACTGATCGTGTCTGGAGGTCCCATGACCTAAAGCTAGAGACGAAGATCAGCGTCTATAAGGCTTTGATCATACCCGTCCTTTTATACGGCTCGGAGACATGGTGCCTCTACAAGCCAGACATCAAGAAGCTTGAAACGTACCACCTTAGGTGTTTAAGAACGATCATGAAAATCAAATGGCAGGACCACGTCCCTAACACCGAGATTCTGCGTCGCTCTGGAATGTATGGCATGGAGGCTCTACTCATGCAGCGACAACTCAGATGGTGTGGACACGTCCTCCGCATGGATGACCCCCGACTACCCAAAGCTGTCTTTTACTCCGAGATGGCAGAGGGTAAGCGGAAACACGGTGGTCAGCATCTGCGCTATAAGGATGTGTTCAAAAGGCATCTGAAAGCCTGTAAAATCGACACCGACTCATGGAAGGAGCTTGCTTCTCAGAGGTCCTCGTGGCGATCTATCATCTATAAAAACATTGAAACGTGTGAGGAACATCGACTCGCCTCACTTGACGCCGCTCGTCAGATTCGTAAAGAAAGACCTAAGCTCTCTTACAATTACTCATATAACGCCGCAGGTCAACTCTATTGCCAGCCTTGCGATAGAGTTTTTAAAAATAAGTTTGGCCTAGCGAGCCACATTAGGGCTCATGCTAGGAAGTAGTTGTAAATATTTAAATAATAAATATTTCGTTATTCTATGGTTAGGGTCGCCGTCATCGAAATCGATGAGGAGGACTATATAAGATATAATGAATTACTCGTATAATCAATTATATGAGGTTGTCTTTATTAATCTTTTAATATTTACGGAGGTGCTTAATATTAACTTAACCAATAGCTAAAAGGGCGTGGATCTCATCAAACCAAATCTATTCAATCAATTAGGCAACTAGCCGTAGTTTTCAAATGTCAGGATATTAAATCTACCGGATTGCCAACTGGTCTGAGCTAGAGTTGCCAACCGTCCTGTTTTGCCAGGAAATGACTTGGTTTTTAGATTGCCCTGGGGTGTCCTGGATAGTTTTTAAGCAGTGTCCTGGATTTTTAAAGCGCCCTGATAAGGTCCGGTATTATAGAATTCACGCTCTGTTTTGCAATCCTTGATTACGGGCGGCGTCACGGCTCGCAAGTGTTCGTGCTGCCCGCGTCCTGTTTTTAAACTGAATTGTCCTGGTTTATCCAACTTAAAATCATGGTTTGAAATTCGGAGATGCCAACCCTAGTCTGAGCAGAGGCACCAGAAGCTCAGCCGTAGGTGTTTTGTATTTCGTGTCGTTACGTCTGAAGAATCCAAAATTAAATTACATTTAAATACATATATTCAATGAATATGTCAATTAATATTCTTCCAACGGAAAAGTGTGATTGAGTGTCATCGAATGGGTTTACGAGTATCCAATATTCACAATCGTATAAATCCATGACACTTGAAGTTTTAAGACGCTAACATTTCTTAGTCATTACTCAATGATTTGTAAACGTTGTAAATCGCGGACTTTCCCATCAAAATCCCGTGTAAATCTCATTCTCATGCTTATTAGCGGATCTCGAGAAATCGCTGAATATTAACAAACAGTTGTCAACAAGCGAGTGCGCCCGTCATCCGACCGTGTGACCTCACACAATGCACCTTGTTTCATACAAATAGCCGCGTTTCATTGCCGATTAAACGCCCAATATACCAGAATACTTGATTCTGCCTTTGTCGCGGATCATTCGTCCCGTGTGGGAAGGGAATTTGCAATACGATTGTGCGATTTTTCGGCAATTTTCGATAATTACGGTGTGCGGTTGTAATTAATACAGTGGGTTCGGTAATCAATAGTCGCGGTGTTGGGAATTGTAAATTAATATTGTTCAATTCAGCGTGGGAATAAGACAAATTAAAATAATTGAATTTTATTACATAAGAAATATACACCTATTTAGAGTTGGGAAAGTAGATATTTTTCCTGACGTGATCTTCATTAAGACCCCACGAAATTGTGCGTAAAAAATCAATTATTACAACGTTTTAATGTTTACAGCTACACCATGTAGATAAACATTAGTAAATAACTAGAGACCCTTATTAGTCATATACCGTTAAACTTGAATAATACAAAACGCAAGTATCCTATTCTCACCCAAATCAAAACATTGTATCTGATTTAACCCTTTAAAATACAAAGACCTAATTGTTGGCTACACAATGACCTAAAATACAGGATTAATCCGCAAGAAAAACAGAAGCTACAAGGTACAACAGTAAGGCAGAGTACCGCCCGGGGGCATGCCGGCCGGCCTCTCATACAAAAACAATTGGAATTATAAAATGGTGTGCCGCGGCCGCGGGCGCCGTGTGGGAAACCGTTTATTGTTTCGCGACGAACACATTCAAGTGCAGCGGCGTTTAATGTTTTGAGAGCAAATCGGTTGTGATTTTCAATCATGGGAGCACATGGCGTGTGCAGTGTTGCCACCGGTAAAAATATTAAAAATAACATACATTCAATTTACATGAATTTCTAGTATAAATAAATGCTACCTTATCTTCTGGATTAATTTGGAAAGTTTTGAAGTTAAATAATTCCTTTACCGTGTGAAAATAGTTACACAAAACTCGGTGAATACAGTTTAGATTTGTGACCTACGTTTGGGATAAAGCACTATTAGAATACATACTTGATACTTGTACATACTATGAAGCAAGAAGGACTATCTACAACAGAGTTGTGTCGTATTTTAGTTGTCATTGAACTTTAGCAAGTCATCTTATATATACCATAAGTGCTGCCAAATAACTGAAAGTAACCGACAGCCTCCGTGGCGCAGCGGGCGAGTAGTCGGCTGTGAAACGGGAGGCCGTGGGTTTGATTCCCGCACCGAAACAAATATTTATGTGACAGATAGATATTTGTTTCGGAGGTGTTGTGGGACCGTAGTCCTTCGTAGTTCTTGATACCTACGGTACAGGTTTTACCTATTGTGGGGTTAGAACTATGTGTGTGACTTGGGAGTATTTATATTAAAAAAAAGTAATGAACGTCAATATGAAATAATTTTGTGAAACTATTATTGTAAAATCAGCGATAGCCTAGTTGGTTGCGGTACGAACTGTCAAGACGAAAGTCGTTTGTTCAAAACCTAAAGGCATACACCTTGTGACTTTTCTAAAGTTACGTGTGTATTAAATGTTAATTATCGCTTGCTTTAACGGTGAAGGAAAACATCGTGAGGAAACCTGCGTACCTGAGAATTCTCATGAGAATTTCGAAGGTATGAGAAGTCTACCAACCCGCATTTGGCCAGCGTGGTGGAGTAATGCCTAACCCCTCTCATTAGTAGAGGAGGCCCGTGCCCAGCAGTGGGACAATGTTTAATACAGGGCTAGTATTATTATTATATTATTGTAATAAATAATGGGTTGTTTTGGGTCCGTGCGTAAGTATAATTTCGCAAATACAAACTCTTAATAACTTATTACAGATCTCAAGCTGCGCATATCATTATATCCATGCAAAATAATTAAAAACACCCAACATCATCTTCACAGTGAATCGTTAAAAATAACAGCGTGTAGGTCGCGTGCCAACCCTGCGCACGCGTCCAGTGATGTACAGCCGTGACTGTTGCGATAGGGTTGCCAGCCGAAATAATTGGCGCCCCGCTGCCACCCGCTAATGTTTTCGTAATGACGAGTGCCTTTGTCCATCACGAAAAAAAATACGTTTTTTAATCTGCAATTTGTTGCTTATTTTATAAATATTCGGACAAACAAATAAACATGGGGGATTTTGCGTGTGATTGGGGGGTTGCTACGGTAGGTTCAGGTGCGTCCAGATTCTAAAAGATTTATTCCATTTAAATTATATTTTGCATAATATTCTTCGGCGCAAGTAGCAAAATGTGTTAAGCGTAATTTTTAAATAAAATCGCAGTAATGTATTCCAAGTCAGCTTAAGCAATATCGTCTTACTTTCTTCTCGTATCTTTTGACATTGCCACAAGGTATGTGATGCAGTAATATAGTATGCACAGAACTGGCATAGTTTTAGCTTAATTTAGTGTCTGTGATTTAAAAATAGTAAGTTTTAACTGTCAGTGATAATTCAAAATCTATGACATCACTTGCCTTATATATAAAATGGATTCAAACCTACATATGGTACACCACAACCTACGTCAATAGATCTAGCCCCTCAATACTACATTTGTATTGTCCCACGACTTTCTTTTGATCTGTCAAAAGATTTACCATAAAGCAATGACTGGCCATAGAGTCGCCTACGCAAAGAGGTCTAAACAAATGAAATAAATTTTGTATGTGTATAAAGGGTGCGACAGACGTGTAAAGACGCCACGCCGTGTGTAAGAGCGATCAATTATCACCATTGTGACGTGTCGACGGATTTGTTACCGTCCTCGCGACGTATTGAGACGTTTCATTTATTTCCTTTGATGGCGGCACACTGGCTACACACTAGGTGAAGCCAATTGGTAGGATATACAATTTCTTAATTCATGCAAAGTTTAAAATAATGGAAACGAAATTTCCAACATTACATCCAAAAAATGATTTCAAAAATAAGGGCATATATTAAAACATAGAGCAAACAATATTCTGATATTATATACATTTATGTATTGCCTTTATCTTTAATATCATGAGAAAGTACATATTAACATATCAAGCATTACAAATTTATTCTATCTATAAATATGCAAAAGGAAAAAGTAAGTAAATGTCAGTTTGACGTTATTGTTATCAGACTAAACATTTTTTTTATTGCCTCGATAGGCAGACGAGCAGACGGGCCACCTGATGGTAAGTAGTCACCGCCGCCCATAGACTTCTGCAATGCCAGGGCACAGCAAAGCCGCTGCCTACCGTAATTAAGATCTTGTTACACAATATTAGATAACTAATTAACAATACGAACAAATAATACCTAACGTAGCTTCATATAGGGTGTGTTTATTGGACCCGATCGCAATTTTCTCAAACGTAGCGTCTATCCGTTCTCTTTCATTCAAAATTTCACCTTAGCCCACACAGTTAACATCCATTTTAAAACGCATTAAAATTGACAGGTGCGAACAGAATCCAGAGCAAATAATTCCAGCCTCCCACTGGTGGCGACAAAGCGACAATGGAACAGCGTAGGCGACAATGGCGCACCTCCGTATAACACGTGTCGCTACGAACACTTAATTAAACATAACATTCATGTGGATTGTGGGCAGATGATGTCCTGGGCCGCGTTTGCTTGTCATTATTACGAAAGCCTCCGTGGCGCAGTTGGCGAGTAGTGATACAAGAGGCCGTAGGTTCGATTCCCACACCGGGACAAATGTTTCCGTGACAGACAGATATTTGTGTCCGGGGTCTGGGTGTTGTGAGACCGAAAGTCTCTCTAGGTCCCTGATACCCACAACACAAGACTCGTATCTTAGTGTGGGGTCGGGGCTATGTGTGTGACTGTTGGGTGTTATTTTTTAATATGTTCTCACATCTGTAATAATTAGCTTTGTATTTTTGGTTAACTTATAAGCAACCTCTTCTGCTGTGAGGGGTTACGCATTAGTCCACCATGCATGTTTTTGTTATCAGTAGTTTGTTCTACTTTTAAGTTATATGGTGTATGTATAATAGGTATGGTGGATATTTGAGAGGCCAAGCCCACTTCACTGGTTGGTGGTGCATTCTGTTAAACAATGGAAAAAAAAACTGTCTCGTTATTCGCAAAAAATAAACTCTCCAAAAAATTACGTTAGGCAGATGCCAAGAATACGCAAGGTTGATTTAAATTTTCATTTTTCTAAGTGATTCCTGCCCCCCATTAAACACAGTATCATCATGGGGTTGCATTAAGACTCGAATATTTCTCATCGTGTTTAATAGCGCTATCAAGATTAAATATAAAACGCCCTTAAAACATCATTGGCCGCAAACATTCATTGTCAAAGTCCGCCATTGTTGGCGATCATAATCCGCTTTCGGAACGGAATCACAAATCCGTCACATTCGGACAATCAAAGGGCAAAAACATGCAATAACTTAACAAAAATCATGAGCAATCGTTAGAGCCACAATCCCGGCCCCCCGGTGGCAAATCGGATCGACTTGCACGCCGAAGGACCGCCAAAAAAATGGACACGAGCATACGACAGATGCGAAATGAAAAAAATGTGTTGAGAAATCTCGTTACTGGAATTATGACGTTTCTACACTGTCTATGGTATTGAGAATTGATGGCCTTCTTGGTCAAGTGGTGTGCTTAGAAACTGGGGATATGGGTTCGATCCTTAAATGGGGTAATAAAAAGCGTGAGTGATGTCTAGGATTTGGTGACTGTGACTGATATGGCGATGGACTTTGTGGGCACTAATTACCTCAGAATATTTTCTGTTTATTGATAGGGATAAAAAATAATAAATTTTATGTAATTTAATTTATATATTATTTCAACCAGGGATGTTATGGAGCTCCGTAACCGAAACTATCGGATATCCAAAATAAAATTCTATCCGTAACCGTAACCGAATCTGATATAAAAGTTTCAAATAATTTCGGATTTTCTAATTGAAACACGTTAGGACTGGTTTTTGTTTTTGCCTGGCCGAACCGACACACGAACCGCGCACGTATCTCAATGCATTTTTTATATTTAGTTCTATTGCTTAGACATAGCCTGTCAGTCATTTACTCTTGTGGGATTACATTTACTTACATAAAATAGTACCAAATGAAAAACTAAAAATAAAGCTATTTGTTTTTTACTTTTACAATTTCTTCAAAACCTAATATCCATAACCGAAACTATCCGAAACTGACGGATAATCCGAAATAATTTCATATCCGTAACCGTATCCGAAACCGATATAATATTATTCACATATCCGTATCCATATCCAGATCCGAAATTTCAAATCCATAACATCTCTAATTTCAACCAGTCTCTCTAAAGTCGAAGCTGGTGGTAGTAATAAAAAGCGTGGTAAACTCCATGTAACGTCTAGTGTTTATTATTATTTTAGGTTTTAGTTTATATTTTTAGCTGTATTAATGTTCCAAATTGTATGTCTTTGTTTTTCATTTGTGTTACATTACTTTGCTTTTTCCCGTGTATTATGGTTTGGATAAACGTTATGTACGCCAAAATTGTTGTGCATATCAGTCATGTTTCCATATACATGTGTACATATTGTTTAAAAACATATTATTTTACATATGTTATTGTTAAACAATATGTACAACGTGGCAGTGATATTTTAAGTAAATAAATAGTGTTTTATCTAAAACTTCTTCATAGTATCATCGTGCTTCTATATAGTAGCTTGGTGTCTACTACCCGGGCCCGAACCAAGAGATTCGCAAATTCGTATTTTTGCCGCACCATCAGGCTGTGGAACAGTTTGCCAGCTACCGTATTCCCTCCTTCCTATGATCCGGGGTCCTTTAGGCGTAGTGTGAAGAAGCGAAGGAAAGACTGTCTCTCGCTACTTTATACTCTATCTGGACGGCACTGCGCTTACCATCCGGTGCAGTATTTTACCGTGCCAGAATAAAAAAACCATATCATCTGTATGGATATATTTCTTTATAGCACCCAATTAATTTGTTACACACGTACTAATAGGGATTAAAAAAGTTATCGCTTCTGCTTTCAACCTTACTTTTTACTTTTATAAACAACAATTATTACGATCATGGTCCACCAAGTATTTGCCCCCAATGATGGTGAGTTTATCTTCACATTAATTAATTAATTCAATCCAATTCCCGACTAACGTGTGATTATAGGAATCGAAAACTCATAAACAAATTGTGATTGCCCGACTTGGGATTTCAACCCAAGACCTCACTGGTCTCTCAAGACGTACGCTGCTACCAATGAAGCGGTAGACGATTTGCTCAAGCAGTCTTGACTCTATAGTCGGTCATAAGGTATTACAAAGGGTATATATAATTTATATTCTAAATAACTAAAGTTATGTTCATAATAAGTAGGCTTTCAACGAAAAACGTTTTGGAATAATTGTAATATGTTTCGACACCCATCAGCTGCCAGAAGTACAATAAATTTAAATTTAAACTAACAATACAACCTTAATAGTTTTCCGATTACTGCATTTAGTGACAAAAAAAAATATCAGCGGGACACTTTACAATTGCAACTTTCTACATCATAGGTTAGAAACATTCCGAAGTGGCTCACAAAGTTACAGTGTTTGAAATAACAGTAGGCAATTTTTATTTTGTTTTGTACGTGCTTGTAATACCCAGGTGTAAGTTCGTGTTTAAATGCCACTTGAATTTCGAACGCACACCAATTCTTTTTATTTTTAAAATACTATGCGGCCAGAGTTTCTGATTATTGATTTATACGAAAATAGGCTTTAGGTAGTACAGATAAGATTACAAATTATTTATAATGAAATTTAAAGTACAGCTTGTGTTTTTCAAATAATAGATTTGTGTTCTTTTAATTATTTGCGCTCGTCCAAAACTTTGTCAAATCATTTTCAACTCTAGTACTGTGATATATTTTTGACAATTGATTGGTATTATTTAAGTTGTAGTTTTTATTATTGTTCTTTGTTTTAAAACCGTTGCTCAATTGAGCGATAAAAGTGCAAATTGTTTTTAAAGGGTTGGTGAGTGGTGTTTTGTCTTTAAAACTATACAATATGAATGCTTTTTAGTTCGAGTATGGAGTGTGTTTTTGCAAAAATGAATAAGTATTTATTATTTTTATGTCGTGTATTTATGAAAATTTTAATCATATGAAAAAATATATTTGTAAAAAATAAAGATATATAAAAATTTATTTGCTTCTATATTTAATTACATAAGTATGTTCAATTTACCAAGTGCATTTACATACCTGAATACTGTGAAAATATACTTATATATTTTTGTAATATTAATTTCGTAAAGAGTACGGTTATATTGAATCATTTATTTATATTGAATGGAAACGTTTTATATTGCAATTGATATTTGATAACATTAGAACGGACGAAAACGAAAATTAATACATAACTTTGATTATTTGAACAATTCTAATACGTCAATTTCTACAATCTTTCATTAAATATTGATAGACAAAATAAACTACACAACAAAATTCTTTCAAAATAATCGAATTACTTTTTTTAATAAAAACGTACATTTTTACAAGTACTCTTGAGCCCGGTAACAATGGGGATGCGAAGTATCTGTATAACCCACCGTTATCCGGCAGAGGGCGGTAGCTCGGCAGCTTCCGGCCCTTGTTCCGCTTCCGGTTTCAAGTGCCAATCCAACATGGCGACAATATTAATCAATATTTCAACAACATTAGCTTGCGCTCAAGAGCGCACCTTCTTAAGATCATCCACCTACTTTGCTGAGTTACGTTTTGACTTAAGATTTTCGAGTGTCAGAATATCATTTACTTAAGGGCGTTTTGTTTTATAACTGCTTAAGTATAATGTTGGCAGTGCTGGCAACAGATCTTACTCACTTGAGAAATTTATGCGAAACAGAAGCATTTTGAGTGAACCTTACCGTCATATGTGACAGCCTATATGGCGCAGCGAGTAGCTGTAAAACGAGAGGACACTGGTTCAATCCCCGCACCAGGATAAAGTCGCAGTCAGCAGCATATGTGTGATTGTTAGGTGTATTTATTTATGTGCACATGCTTACGTTTATACTTCATTAGGACAGGTTAGAGGTGGTTGAGAGTTGCCTATTTAAGGACAGTAATAAGTTCTCTAATGACAAAATAGTAGGTATAATCAGTATAAATCAAATATGATTTTTAGTTTTCTGTAACACTGTCACCTCATGGGTCGGTAATAGACTCGACTCTACCTGTTCGAGTAATCAGTTGAGCTTATATGGTTAAATTTAAATAATAAAATGCTTTTAAAGTAGATCCAGACGTACAAGTTTACCTATATCTTGAGGTAAATAAATCATATACTTCGACACCCCTTGACACTCAAAATACCAGAAGTACCGTGAGTAAGTTTCCACCACTTGAAGAAAGAGGATGTTTTTAAGAATCTCCTTTTTTATGATAATGGTTTGATGATAAGTAATTAAGAGGTGAAACAATAATCTAAAATATAACTTAACACCTTTTAAAGTTTTGTCAACTTCAGTTAAATCTTTGACGTGATCTAATACAAAATCAGTTTGTTTTCTTTGTTCAACACTAGTCGACTGTCAAAATCCATTCAGGTTCATCCACATGAGCTCAGTCTGGGAGCGCACATCCCGCGGCGACTCACAATAAGTTCCGGGGTGCGTTACTAGAGGGCGCTGTTTGCAAGGCGGGTCACAACGCCCGGCGCAGTAGGCGACAGTTTGCCATGCATTGTCTATGGTCTATATTCTGATAGGGGTTTCACGTGCGATTTCATTCAAATAGGAAATAGGGTTGGCAGCGTTGATAATGTTTGTGCGGTGTAATGGGAATATAAATAAAGTGTGTAGTCATTAGAACTGGCGATGTGTGAGTAATTGTTCATTTATGTCATTATTAAAATTGATTTGAGTTTCGAATTTGTTAGTAAAGAGAGAAGAGGATGAAAGGCAGATAGGTTACGCTTGGCATAGATAGTACTTTGGGTTTCTTTTTCTTTATTTTATCCTGGCTAGGCAAAGTGACCACACTGCACCTGATGGTAAGAGCAGTGCTGTCTAGATAGAATATCGAGTAGCGAGAGTCAACGATCCCTCGGTGTCAAAATTTCGATTTTCTTAACTACTTTTTAAACTGATAACTGTGATATAAAATACCATCTTTCATCGATCACGTGGTATAGTGGCTACGTACTTGGCTGAGAAATCCTGATATCCTGAGTTTAAATCTTAGATCGAGCAATCACAAATTGTCTTTGAGATTTTCGATTCAAAAATATTAGTTGCCCTCGATTGGAGTTTGTACTTGGCATGGCGGTAAGGTCCTATCACATTATGGGATGGAAATAAGGTCGACGTAATATGGGAGCATTAGTTGTACCTCTGCCTATTTTACTACAGTATGGGGTTCTTCGAGAAGGGAACGCGCATGTGATACTCCTGGTGTTGCAGGCGTCCATAAGCTACGGTAACCGCTTACCATCAGGCGGGCCGTAAGCTTGTTTGCCACCAACGTGGTATAAAAAAAAGGGAGTAAATAGGTTTATGAAGGGTCGGCATCGCGTATGTGATGCTCCTGGTGTTGCAGGCGTCCATAGGCTACGGTAACCGCTTACCACCAGGTGAGCCGTAAGCTTGGTTGCCATCATCGTGGTATAAAAAAAAATAAGATGCACGTTAGACTTAAGAGGTACTGTTAAGTTAGTCAATTTTCCTTAAAATCTGTCATGGAGTCGTAGCATAGCTATGCGATTCGACTTCTTATTCATCATCTCATCTTCTATCTTAGCTGGTGGTAGGATATTCATATCCGCCCGGATAGCGACCACCGTACACAGGGCGAAAAACCCGCCATAGTGGCACACGCAAGTGTGTCGCGTTCCGGGATCAGCCAGTGTACATCCGGTTTTTGTCGGGGGTCTGGAGTTGGGGTACAATGGCCATTTTGCGGCCTTCTTAGTACTCTGACACTAGACCCTCGACCCCTTCTTCACCTTCTTGCCCATGGCGTAGTGTGAAGAAGCAGGCCGGCATGAGTGTGTTGAGTAGCGGGGATAGATTGTCTCTCGCTACTCAGTACTCTATTTGGACCGCACTGCGCTTACCATCAGGTACAGTGCGGTCACTTTGCCGTGCCAGGATAAAAAAAAAAAAAAAAAAATCATAACGAAATCCATGTTGCAATGCAGCATGCGTTCTGAGTACACTAATAAAATTAATTGAAATTACACATTTGTTGGGTTATTCAGTTGTTGCAACAAACTGATAAATTAATGACTCCAATTTTGTGTAGAAGCCATAATGTAAACAAGAGACAATAAAATGAAGCCATTGAGTGTAGGACCGTCCCGATTGTTTTCCGTTGTGGGCAAGTCAATATTTGTGTTTGACGGCGATGGGTTGGGAAAACAGTCATGTTTGTAGGCAAAGAACTTTCTGTATGGGATGTAAATATACGGCAATCTGTATATCTCATAGTAGGGGGCGACAAACAAGTAAATATTATCCCCTGATAGTAAATGAATACTATTATAACTATCTTCTCTTAACTTACTCGTATTTATGATTTGATTCCCCGTTTTACCATAAACTCAGTTTACAGGCAGAATTACCGTTTAAAATTGTGATCTGAGTTCTAAGATAGTTTTATCTCTATATTAACCTTATTTATAGTATAATAATTGTGGTACACTAAATAAGAGAGAAAAAAAACCGCACATGGCCCGTTAAAAGTAGGGCTGTTTTGCGTGCCGTAGATGGCAGATAAAAGTTTAGCCTAACTCCAGAAGCACAGGATCTTCTTGATGTCTCTGTATCCAATGAGTGCCTTAGATGTGTCGAGGATTTCAGCCCATTGTGTAGCTACGCTTATATGAGGACATGGGAAGCTGTTTCGTCGGCTGACAGACATCCCCTACATAGGGAGCTGTCCATCATACCTATGAATCCCACAATACTAGAAGAGTCATGGCTGCTGGCGTTAAGGGATTGATAAGGGGACGGGTTTTAGGTCTCCAGAAAGAATATACCTTTATTTTATACCACGATGGTGGCAAACAAGCTAACGGTAAGTGGTTACCGTACACTACGGACGCTTGCAACACCAGGAGCATGACATGTGCCATTGGCATTGCATTGCCAACTAACGTGTCTGCAGTGTGGCTCTACCATTTTATTTTTGCTTCACTACATATAAACATAGTTCTAATTAGTGTTGTTAAATATATTTTTATTCTTAATAATTTTATGTTTGAGGTGTTGAGTTATGTTTCAGATCAGTATATAAAATTTAGTGCGTAGGTATACATAGAGGTGGCAGATGAAGATTGTCAGTTGTCGTGAAGTTTTTTCCGTCCTCAAGCTTTCTAAGCTCTAATTTAATGTAAACTGATTTAAATTGTATTTTGTGTGTAGTCCAAATATTGTAACCAGTTTACGAAAAGAGCGAGGCTAGAGTTTCTTACCTGTTCTTCTCTAGCGACCAGTTCGCTTGAGAAGAACGTAGAATCAAAAAGATTGATTGAATCTAAAATAAATAAATAATAATACGAATGCACTCAACAGTCACACAAACCAAAACCTGTATCGTGGGTATCAAGAACTACAAGGGACTACAGTCACACAACACCCAGACTCGAAACAAATATCAGTCTGTCACACAATTTGTCTCAGTGTGGGAATCAAACCCACGGCCTCTTGTTTCACAGCCCACTGCCTGACGAGGCCTGTCTAATATTTCATTATCTAATATCACATTTTGAATTTGAATTTAGAATATTAAACAGTGTTGAGAGAAAAAAAATGAAAATAATTCACCATCGCCAGTTCGAAATACATTTTGACAAGGCGACCAACAAACCGAAACATTTTCGTAACACGTAGCGTAAGCATTTCAGCGACAGTGGGGCGTTGTAATTGCTTCAATCTGGACAAAAACACGCTCGTCATGCGTATTTATTTATTTACTTTAGTATTTACTGAAACAGTAACGAGCGCCTCGCTGACTCTCCCCGCCGGCGACTACACTTTTAGGTTACTTTTTTGTTCGTTACCAAAGCGTTTTGCGCCAGTGTGTGATTTTTGAGATATAAATGAATTCGATTCGTGGTGTTTTGTTAATCCTGGTAATTTCAATATGGCCGGCGTCGTCGCGTAAAATGTAGAGATTAAAATTTTTAATCACGTCGACTTAAATGTTTTGACTTGTTAGAATCGAAAAAAGTTGTGGAAATCGTGATGCTTGTCAAATATTTTAACAAAGTATTTAATACTAAGAGGTTTTAGAATGATCGGCCATTTATGATTTATTATTGTTTGTTTAAAAAAATATAATTTTAAATTTCGAAGTTTCAGCTATGGGTCTATCTTGATTGACACTAAAATTATCTTTATACTATATTCTAGTAATTTTTATTTAAGCTGTATAACTTCTCACTCAGAAATATGTGTTACAAAACTGTTCATGAAGTATTGTAGTATATTGACGTTTACTTTAGCTTGGTTACCTTGTTCTAACTTGGCAGTTATAGTCAGCAAAACTTAATCTCCTTATGATTTGGAACCATCTAGAACAACCCAGACGACGCAAAGGTTTCTGCAGCATCAGCGTCGGGTACATGTGGGTTGACCCTCGTCAGCGGCGGGTAGTTCAATATTTGTCCGATGATATTAAACAGCGCCACCTACACCGTCCCCCTGGCCATCCTGCCTCCCTTGCTGACACCATGAGGTCTGTTCTTTAATGGATATATTTAGCATAACATTTTTCATCGACTGCCTCGGTG
The DNA here is from genome assembly GCA_905220505.1 of Laothoe populi. NCBI lineage: Eukaryota > Metazoa > Arthropoda > Insecta > Lepidoptera > Sphingidae > Laothoe > Laothoe populi. Next base: position 739,293 of record HG992155.1, on the reverse strand, counting down.
GCGCAGTTGTAATTGCGCATGCGTTACGACTGCTGTGCTGAGGTCTAGGTTTCGATCCCGGGTCTGAGAAAGTGATATTGGCTTTTCTATTTAAAAATATTCAGTATCCGCTTGTAGTCTGGAATTGTGCCCGGTATGGCGATAGGCTCGCCCCCTATCACATTATTGAACCGTAATAAATTCGGCGAAAAGTGTGTGTTCTGGTTACACCTCTGCCTACATCTTCGGGGATTAGAGGCATGCTAATGATAACTGTGATGTATGAATATTTTTCATTTGTTAGACAGCCTCTGTGGATCAGAGGCTGTCTGTAGATCAGACCGATTCCCATACTGAGATACGTACTATAAACGAAAACGAAAATAATCTATCGGAAAGGAATCCAATTATCAAAAGAATCTTTATTGTGGTAGGTAATTTTTTTTTGTTATATAGACAAATATTTATTTTTATTTTACAGTAATGATAAGACCCAAACACATCGTAATTTAGGTTTAGAAATATAACATTAATGATAGATACTTAGCAACCATTTACGGGTTTATTTTTTAAAATATAACGTACAACGGTTGGGTGTTATCTTTTATCAAACTAACCGTGTATAGCTCATGTAGAGTCGCATTTTTACCCAAAGTTCTTCAAAATCCTGTCAAAAAATCTTTCAAACCGCCAGCATCATGGTGCCACTACAGCCAGCGTATCAATTGGCCCAATCGTGTGGTAAACACGCGCCGCGGTCGCCTCTGCGCCGCGCGTTTCGCGCCACATCTACGGCTATACGCGCACCAAACGTTACCAATGACGTAATGAGATGCGGTTATAGCATGATTGTTGTAAGTCGCACAAGAGACTGTATGGGTAGGCATAACGGCTGTGTTTACTTCTGCCGTTGAGTCCATAAAAAGCAGTTTCAGGTTCTCCTGAATTTTCCTACTTTTCAATTTGCTTTAAACTGTCCAATTTTTCTTTCCTTTAAAAACGTACATGGTTTAAAAAAATTCAATAAATCGGTCCAGCTTTTCTCATATGAATTCAAGATGTATCATATTTTTTCTACAATACAACCAGCGAAATAGATAGGCAGCGGTTTTGCTGTGCCCTAGCATTACAGAAGTCTATGGCGGTGACTACTTACCATCATGTGGTCCGTGTGCTCGTCTGCCTATCCAGGCATTCAAAAAAATATATTTAATGTAATAAACCATAGATAGGTTTTTTTAGTACCTATTGACGAGCTTTAGTTTTAACAGTAAAAAAATTAAATCATTTTTTATGAAATACGGTCGAATTTCGACCACTAGTATAGATAGATCAGCATAAGAAGCTATATATCAAATATAAATAATAGATGGTTGTTTGTTCGTTTTCTATGCTATGGTGATTATGCGCGCCACATAGTATTGATAAAAACTTGAATACCGATAAACCCAATCACGCAATCGGGGCTGAGGGAAGAAACTAGTATTTTAATATGCCATTATCAACAACATGTCATCGACTTAATTAACTTTTAATGTTGTAATTATTTTTTGTCGTTTTTACAATAAAGTGACGACATATTTTTTACACAATAAACCATATCAAATTGCACTTAACCCTTAAATTGTGCGAGCGTTGGCTGGTCACACTTGGCAGTTAAAAATAATATTGGCATACGAGTACCCGGTTTCATAAAAAATAAAATATTTTTCGGTAAAATATATCAAAGATTTATTACATTAAATATTTTTTTTGAATGCCTGGATAGGCAGACGAGCACACGGACCATATGGATGGTAAGTAGTCACCGCCATAGACTTCTGCAATGCCAGGGCACAGCAAAACCGCTGCCTACCTATTTCGCTGGCTTTATTGTAGAAAAATATGATATATAATCTTGAATTCAATTCAATTCAATTCTGTGCTATTTTATACTGAGATCTATAATACTTACAGCATTTTCGGCGTAGATAAAAAATAAATATTATCTATGCCAATTTCAGATTTGTATTGTTTGATAACTCTGAGTTCATAATATTGTTTTGATGTAATAATTTTGTTAGCAACAACAGATTGAGTAATTTTGATATCCGCTTTTAAAAAAAATGTTTTTAGACCTTTAGCTGTTATTTGGGAATAAAGGGCTTTATCACTAATGTTGTTGCAATACCGTCTAAGTCCAAATGAAGCCGTGATTGCGCTAGGCGTATATGAAATACATTGTTCTAAGTAACACCTGTGTATGAAAGTTTTCAGCAGCCATGAAAACAAAATGACCCATCAGTCCGTCCCATCGACGCAGGGGCGTGTCGCGTCGTGGGAGGTGGCTTGCTCCGTGCAAAATGTGCTTCGTTTGTTTGTTTTGTGAGTGAATCTGGCAAAGACGTTATAGTAGAATACTTACATAATATCTAAGTATAAATAAAGATAGTAAACGCCATTGTTTTCAATAGTAGATTTTCCTAATAAGCAATGTGTTGTTGTGTCGGTAGTGCTCCGAGTTAGGTTTAAAGAACTTTTTTCTTATACATAAGAAATAGTGAGCGTTAGGAACATCAACAAAACTATGCAAGATGGATATTTAAAAGGCACAAATACAATATTTATAATTTATTAATTCATTTACACGACACTGTTACACATCTCAGTGCTTAATATCAACACACACGCATGTCACGATTTACTTTAAGGCTTCTCTTTATAATTAATCTACCAGCATTACCCTTTTAAACTGAACAACGCCATTGAACTGTTTACACATTGATACATTTACTACCCCGCGAACGAACCACGTATATCATGGCTATCACCTAGTCTACTTCACAAAACAACTGGACTGAACCCCGCCCCGGAGCGCGGAAGGCACTCTGTTTTATCATGTTTTATATTAAACATTTACTACTCCCACTTTGGTTGTCATTATTAACTACCCCCAACTAGTCTCCTAAATACCACAGTTATACCTTCGGTATTTCTAATAATAGTAAATACCCTAATAGTAGTAGTAAGTAGTGCTGCGAGTTGCCAAGTTTATAAAATATTAGATAATAATTTAATTAATTTGTTTTATTCTATTTATTACACACAAACAGGTTATAATCGGGCACAAATTGTATTTCATAATCATAAACAATTTATTTGTATTATAATAAAAGTTATACAAAATATTATTATTAATGCTATTAAAGCGTAATCCCAAGCTGAAAAATATTTATAGAGAGGTAAAAATATAGCTGGGCTACATTGTCTATCAGTACTCGCTTACCATCAGGCGGGCCGTTAGCTTGTTTGCCACCACCGTGGTATAAAAAAAGTACTTATATGACATGTATATTCAATATTTATTCACTTTAATCTTGATATGCATGTAATTTGTTCTTGACCCAAGTTATTACTTAACGTCTCTTAATCGTTTTAATTATTTTTATAAGTGAATAATTATTTTCTTTCACCAACAAAAAAGTAAATTATTAAGGTATATAACCCCGTATAGATTAATCAATTACCAAACCGCACCTTCGTAAATGGGTTATCTTTCATAATAACAATAATTTGTCAACTTTTGTTGGATCTATAATTCATCGTAAACACATCTGCCACTAAATAACATTAATGATTACGTTGTAAACACAGTCCGTCACCCGACACTACCCGTTAATCCATAAAAAAGTTTTCATTAACCATATCGGATCGAGTTAATTTAACCCTTATGCAACCCCGCCGCACATTGACGGAGAATAATAGTCGCTTCAATACAAAATAGACTCTATGTGTTAATAAATGCAGGTGATTATCAATCGTAGCGTGTAAGGAATGTAGAGGCCGTGATACATATTATATGGGTTGGGAAGGTGGGCCCGCCATTGGGCGTGGTGTCTAGGCGGGGCTGCGACCGGTTCTCTCGGCTCAGTCTCGCGTCGGCGGCGCGCGATGCCGCATCGTCATGACGCCTCCGCACAGCTTCGCGATCAGAGATCTGCTGCCCGAGGCGTCCTCCCGCAGCCCCTCGCCCTCCGACACGGAGCTGGACGTCACAGGCACCGAAACACCACCGCCCGGAGCCTCCTCCACGAACGACAAGAGAAACGAAAAACCCGCATATAGCTACAACGCACTCATCATGATGGCCATTCGCAGCAGCCCTGAGAAACGGCTCACTCTAAACGGCATATACGAGTATATTATGAAGAACTTCCCGTACTACAAGGAGAATAAACAGGGCTGGCAGAATTCTATTAGACACAATTTAAGTCTTAACAAATGTTTTGTGAAAGTGCCCCGGCATTACGACGATCCGGGTAAAGGGAATTATTGGATGTTGGATCCGTCGTCGGACGATGTGTTTATTGGTGGGACTACGGGGAAGTTGAGGAGGCGGTCGACGGCCGCGTCTCGGTCCCGACTGGCTGCGTTCAAACGTGGCGCGTTGTTACATCCGATGTTTGGCAACCCTTACGCGTCTCTGGTGGGATTGTACCCGCCACTTCTGTCAGTGTACGGTCGGTACGCAATACCAAGCCCGTTGCTAAGGTTGCCACCTCCGCCGCCGTCGCCGTACCACCAGCTGTATCGGAGAATCAATGCGCTGACACCGTCGGGGAGCCCGCCCGCACCCGACCCTGAGACGCACCTTATGAAGCATAGTTGATAAGCCTTTCTATGGATATACAGGTATATCTGAGCGAAGGCAAGACTGTTGTGTTGAGACTGTGATAGGCAGGAAGCAGGAGACCATGCAGGGCAAGCATGCAGGATGCAGGACAGTGTTGTAAATTGTGTAGTTTGTATAAAGTGGGTATCTAACGCTATTTATTTATGAACTTAAGATTATATTTAATATAATGAGAGGCTTAATTTAAGTTATAGTGATTGCAATAAATATTTTTTTCGACAACGAGTTATATGTGTGCTTTATTGTTTTATTTCCCTTCAAATATGTGTTAGGCCTATCGCCGTATATAATAGGCGGCCTTGTTTAATTATAATTTGATCAAAGTATCGTCAGTGGGTGAAGTGTCTTCTCTACAAACACTGTACTGTCTGGGACAAATTCAGAGGACGTAAGCATGGCCAAAGCCACCCATTAGATTTGGTTTAAAGTACTATTAGTTAACACTAGTGGCCCCGGACAGATGTTGTCCTGCCATAAACCGCCTTCTCTGTGGACAGAATTTTCGTTGAAAAAATAAGTAATTTAGATCTCGACAACAGCGCCACCTGTCGGATCTAAAACTATCTTGTAAGTTGGACCCAACCACACACACATACAAAATTTCAATCAAATCGGTTGAGTGGTTTCAAAGACTATAACGGACATTGGTAGACACAATTTTTGTGTTTCACATATATAGACATACCGCTTATTCTGTGTTGGCTTACTTATACTTCGCGGCAATGCTTTAGGGTGACTTTTTTAAAATATAACGTCATAAGAGTTAGATACAACTATAATAATTATATAGTGTTTTATATATCGAGACATATTTAACGTTGTAGGAAGCAAAACATAACCCTTTTTTTATTCTGGCATCTGATGATAAGCGCAGTGCCGCACAGTTAAAGTATAAAGTAGCGAGAGACAATCAATCCCTCTACTCTATAATTATATCAAATGTATATGATTTTGTAATAACACTGATAATATAATAATACCAGCTCTGTAGTACACCGTCCCACTGCTGGGCACGGATTTCCTCTACTAATAAGAAGGGTTAGGACTTAGTCCACCACGCTGGCTTAATGCGGGTTGGTACATACGGCTACGAAATTCTTGTTTATAATCTTCAGGTATGCAGGTGATCAAGATGTTTTCTTCAATTATTAAAACAAGCGTTAATGAATACGTTACATCCAAAAGTTTATGGTGTATGCTTTTTTATTTTGGCACAGAAAAGTGAACACACTGCATTTGATGGTAAGCGCAGCGGCGTCCAGTTAGAGTATCAAGTAGCGAGGGACAATCTCGCTTCTCAACACAATCATGCCACCCTATTGTTTAGCTTCTTCACACTACGCCTAAATGCTGTATATATTGTATTTTTTTTATCCTGACACGGAAACGTGACCACACTGCACCTGATGGTAAGTGCAATGCCGTCCAGTTAAAGTATCAAGTAGCGAGGGGCAATCTCGCTACTCAACACAATCATGCCACCCTATTGTTTAGCTTCTTCACACTACGCCTATGCTGTATGTCCTGTATGCTGTTGACGCTGGGTTTGAAGCCGTGAGTTTCATTTCGGCAGTCTGTATTTACTATTGGTAGATTCAAATTTTTTTGCGTTTTGCTGAGGTCTCGGGTTCGATGTACCGGTCGGGTAAAGTGATATGGGGTTTTTCTATTTAGAATTACTCAGTATCAGCCCGTACTCTGGAATTGAGCCTGGTATGGCGACTTGTATATCACATTATGGGACCGTAATAAATTCGGCGAAAAGTGGGTGTACTGGTTACACCTCTGCCTATCCCTTCGGGGATTACAGGCGTGAGTGTATATGTATGTAATTTTTTTATCTAGTACTAGATGACTAGGCAGACGTTCCGTCAATAGATGGCGTTAGCCGTCAACGGGATTCAATTTATATATCTTAACATTCTGGTTCGAATAGGAATAATAAATTGTAATAAACTACACATACATTTCGTTACTAATACTAGTTCATAACTAAATTTATAAAACTGTATATTTATGAATATGGCGCTATTTATTAGATCTTACCATAACTATATGGACCATCGTCTCGACAGTACCAATGACATTAATCGGTCAGTTCATAAGGTATTCCATCACTTACAGACGCACACAAGATTTTAATATAATACACCCACATTCATATACATAGTCCTGATCTCACACTAGGCCAGACATGTATCGCGGGTATCAAAGTAGAGACTACGGTCCGACAGTACCCAGACCCTTATTACCAGACCCAAATATTTATGGATATATAAACGTTTGTCTTGGCTTATAACCATCCTAGACTATATCATCAGCGAAATTGTAATAGCGCGAAAGATGAAAACTTTTACTTTAGAAGAAAAATTGCGTGTACACAAAGTCAAATTTCACACAACAATAATACTGCCTTTTGACCAAACGACCAATTGAGAGTCTCGGGAGATGGTGATATTGCTGGTGGTAGGATGGTCATATCCGCCCGGATAGCGATCACTTTACACAGGGTCTATAACCCGCCATAGTGGCACACGCAAGTGTGTCGCGTTCTGTCGGGGATCTAGAGTTGATGTACGATGTTTGGCCGTTTTGCGGCCTTCTGAGTGACACTAGACCGTTTCTTCACCTTCTTGCCCATGGCGTAGTGGGAAGAAGCAGGCGTGATTGTGTTGAGGAGCAGGGGAGAGATTTTCACATGATAATTGGACGGCACAGCGCTTACCATCAGGTGCAGTGTAGTCAATTTGCCGTGCCAGGATAAAAAAAAAGACTGGGTGTGTGTTTGTCGTAAGCACCAATTTGTCTAGGAAAGTACTACTGCTTTATCTTCTGACGTCAAACAATGTGCAAGCAGTGTTGTGTCCCGGTTAAAATGACATTCATTCATATTGGTGATAAATTACTGCGTATTATGGGATTTAATTTAAAATGGGATGTTAGGCGCACTACAATATGCTCTAGCAAACTTTAACAAACGAATTATTCTTTATAGTGATTTTCCATCTGTGTTTTGACCTGTTATAACATACATATACACTCTCGCCTGTAATCCCCGAAGGGGTAGGCAGAGGTGTACCAGTACACCCACTTTTCCCCGAATTTATTACGGTCCCATAATGTGATAGGGTGCGAGCCTATCGCCATACCGGACACAATTCCAGACTCCGGGCTGATACTGAGTATTTCTAAATAGAAAAACCCAATATCACTTTACCCGACCCGAGATCCAACCATATGCAGTCTGTTATAAGTGCCCTTTTATATGCCTACGTGATCAAGATATCCATTTTATTAACCGACTTCAAAAAAGGAGGAGGTTAACAATTCGTCGGAATCTTTTTTTTATGTATGTTACCCGATTACTTGAAGACGCCTGGACCGATTCGAGAAATTCTTTTTTTGTTTAAAAGGGTATACTTACCAGGTCCTCCCATTGGCACCAAGTCAGGATCTGATGATGGGATCTCAGAAGAATCGAGGGAAACCTTCAAATTAGAGACGCATAATTTGTTTTTCATTGAAGTCGGTGTACTTTTTATGAATTAAAAAAACTTTTATTTTAGTTCAAAGTTCTGAGTGATGTTGCTACTGTGTAAAGACAGGATTTACTATGAGCCGGCCGATTTGCTGCATTATTTAGCATTAATAAAAATTACAATTATTGTGTAAATAATTTAGTTAAAAGTGTAAACCCCTACCAAGGTATCTTACCACTGAATAAGCAAAATACGCCAATACGATTCGTAATAGAAAACACATAGAAAGAGTTTCTGATCCTTTACTGTTATAAGGAGCAGGTGTGGTAATTCTTTTGTTAGGTTTTGTACGGAAATCGTATCCGCTACGGGTGTTACTTATTAGTTAAGGTGCATTCGGTTTTATTTATTTTAGATATTTTTTCCATAAATTGGCATATATTTCTGTGTGAAGTTTTTGTCTGTGCGGTAATTAAATGACGAGCTAACTCTAATTATTTCTTACTGTATATATCAAGGCTGACTATGTGTTGTGGTCAGAATGGCTGAGGTCATGACGTCATCATAGGTCATGACTATGAGGATTATTCATCCCTCTTTGCTCTTCAGATATAGTAGAATGCACATCGTACGATAGTTCAGTAGAAATAACACACGTTAATCACTTTAGAGTTTAATAAGCTACACCGGTTCGGAATGCAGTTATCCACTAGGAAAGAACCCGGCAATAAAACCCATGGTTGCTCTTTTAAACATATCACGATTTACATTAGTTCACAATTACATTTTTTTTTATTCAGTCCAATAATTAACAAAAACAACCCACCCTCCATTAATAATATTTTTACATTGTGTTGTCAAAAATGGCGGGCTGTCACATGTCAATTGATATTTATTTTCAATAGATGGCGTTTTGTAGTCAATTTATTTAATTTATTTTCTTCACACTCCGATATATATAATAACGAAATGTACCAATACAGAACATTTTGTTTATTCTATTCTCGTGACATAATTCATGATGTTATTTGGCAGTCGTTTAGGAGCATCATATAATTTAATTGTCCGACTATATAATAAGGAATGACACTTATGAGAGCTACAGTTCAGCTACGGTTTTAGTTTAGAATATCTTCAGTTTATTGCCTCTATCTATTTGAAATCGTGGATATCCTTTCATTACAATTATAGAAAAATATTTTGTCTGCAACAAACATATTGGCCACAATAACATTTGGCACACACTGCACAATATATTAAATCTCTTAATTGTAATTACTTTCATTTGGATTCGAACTCGCTTGTTGACGAAACATGTAAATTATTACACGCTGTTTGGTTACTGAAGAATAATAGCGCGCAGAATAATTTCATTGTCTTTTCGGACAAATTGGGTTTCATTATCATGACTGTTTACAGTTTATACTTGATTTGTTATTTTGAGGTAAAAGACGAAGGCCACCATTTGAGTCTATGGTTTAATATCAATGAGCAAGTACAGTAAAATTATAGATAGTGTTAAATTATAGATTTTAAAAAGTTCGATTTTACAAAACTTATCTAGCTTTAGTAATTTCTGATTATTTATTAAATGCGTACATGGTGCTATGCCAGAGCATATTTAATTTCTGTAAATGCTAAAATAATATTAGCCCTGTGTTTGATAAGAGAAAACATTGATCACGAAACGTAGGCAAAAACAAACACCATCTTCTTGATTATTTTTATTTGACAACGAAGTAATCCAAGACAATCATCAGACATAAAACATCTTGCGGTCTAGAAATATTGTGAAAATGGTTACTCGAAGGCAATAAATCAAGCGGCCATCTTGTTCATGTTTTCCCGCCACCAGACATTTAGGCGGGAGATGCACCATAAACAAGAGGCAGAGATAATCCGCGGATTATCGTGAGGAGACACAAGCGGTGTGCATCGGGCATTTCTTGTAAATAATTGTAAATCTTTGTCAAAACCTAATGACATGTACATATGTTAGGGGATTAAAACGATTAACCCGTTTCGCCCGCGAGCTATTTTATGTGGCGCGTTCGGAAACTGACGACTTCCCGCCAAAATGGTGGTGTTAATCTCGGTTTATGTACGGCAACACATCTCTGTTTCGGGAAACGATTTCTAAATATGGAGTCTTTAGTTTGTTTTTGTGTTCACAAAAACATTTACCCATATAAATTGTCATCCGCCGCATAACTTCTATGAAACGACAAGTTTTGAATATTATTAAGAAATTTAGAATTATATTTCTGAAGCGTCTATTAATAGAATTGCAGAAAAATAGCATGCAATACGCATTACCATTCAAACTGGTTTGCCTTAATTTACTGTCCGTTCTGGATCTTGTTATGAATTCTAACATATTATTTAATTCATTAAAACAGTTTCTCATATTTGTGATAAGCGAGTTAATTAATAGTTTTTTCATGTTTTTAGATTCAAATTTAATAACTTTATGACATGTAAAAAGTGCCCATAGTGGCCTAATTTACAAAATAAATGATTTGATTTGATTTGTACATAAGGAACTATGCGAAATTTTCTTTTTTTTATCTTGGCACGAAAAGTGCCCACACTGCACCAGATGGTAAGCGCAGTGCCGTCCAGTTAGAGTATCGAGTAGCGAAAGACAATCTATCCTCCGCTACTCAACACAATCATGCCGGCCCGCTTCTTCACACTACGCAATGGGCAAGAAGGTGAAGAAGAGGTCGAGGGTCTAGCCCTTCTGAGCACTTTTTGGCCGCAAAACGGCCAAATAGCGTACCCCAACTCTAGACTCCAGACAAAAACCGGATGTACACTGGCTGATCCCGGAACGTGGCACACTTGCGTGTGCCACTATGGCGGGTTTTGCACCGTGTGTACGGTGGTCGCTATCCGGGCGGATATAAATATCTTGCCACCAACAAAAGTTTACTGGTCGGCAAGGGCTTTGGGCCATCTTATCCCACGAATATGTGTACATGTCGCAGGAAAACACGTAATCAATGACAATCCTTAGATTGTAAGGATTAATGGTGGGTTTTCACGCAGCTACATGCTCGATGAGCATGTGTCATCCGAGCATGGCTATCTACAAACATGCTCGACCCTGCGTCTACACGAAAGAGCTTGCTCGACGAACATGTTTTGGGTGCGTTGGAACTCTACGGGCAATGGACGCGAATACCTACGCGAAGAAGGTGTCGTCGTCGTTGGGTTAGGCCAATGTTGCAAAGAAGAGAACGTCACAGGCATGTTAATTTTATAAAAGAGTTCTTGAATTTGATAAGAGTATTCTTTTAACGTAGTTTTCCACACTCTTTCTCCCGATTATTTATAAATTGTTTCACAAAATCCCGAGAAAATGAACGATAGTCTCGACTTTTAAGCTGCGGACTCACATCCTCTTCACAAAAATATTACTGCCACTGCCATGCTCGACGTCGCGGCTACACGAACAAACATGTTTGCTTCGAACATCGAGCAAGAGTTATGAGAGTTAGAAGAGTTAGTTATAAGAGTTAAGAGTTATGGACGTTTGAATCTTGTTCGAATCGAGCATTTTGGTTGGCTTCGAGCATTGCTCTCGAGACTTGCATGGTATACACGTTCATACTTGCTCGAGATCGAGCAAGTTTATCGAGCATGTACGTACCTGTGTACCCACTATAAGAAGGAGCTTCCGATATAAATTATATTCGTGCCTCATATTTATATTGGTCTAAATTTTTGCAAGAAATTTATTGTTTATAATGCTAGCTCGATGTTGGGTACATTATGTTCATTATTGTTAATGGATTAACAATTTAAAATAGTCATTAATTTTAAATAGAGATTGTAGAAGTGTTTTTATATACCTTAACGTTTCGTTATATGTATTGGCTAAAAATGTAAAAAAAAATTGGACCAAAGATATTTTTAACAGTAGATACCTACTATGCGGATATAATTACGCCTAATTGGCTATTACTTTTAAACTTTACATGGAATGATAATCATGCCGAAATATGTTGTGCGATAGAAAATTATAACTTTATTATGCGAGTCAATGGACTCAAGCGCCACATAAACAACATCCAAAACTCTAAGCATTGTGCGCGGCACTTCGATACAGATACCTATGTTAATCTGCGCTAAACTTTGGTAACAAGGGAGTCAATAGTCCTGAGTGTGTGTAAAAACAAAATTTATAGGAGGCTCCCAAAGTTTGATTCTGGCACATATTTAATATGCATGCCATGACTGCCTTGGTGTTGTGCTGAGGTCTCGGGTTCGATCCTCGGGTCGGGTAAAGTGATATTGGGTTTTTCTATCTGGAATTACCCAGTATTAGCCCGGAGTCTGGAATCTATGCCCAGCATAGCGATAGGCTCACCCCCTACCACATTATGGGACCGAAATTTGGCGAAAAGTGGGTGTACTGGTTACACCTCTTTCTACCCCTTCGTGGATTACGTGCGTGTATATGTACGTACGGTTTTAACACTGTAAAGTCTTTTTTGACTAAAAAAATTTCTTCTCTACGATAAAGTAGAGAAGACAAAATAATAAATAATAATAATATTTTTTTTCCTAATCGCCAAAATATTTCCTTGGTCTTTATACGTAGGGCCCACTAATAGAATTAATTCCGTGCGTGATAACTCTCTCCGAGTTGATAGTACGTTTAGTTTGTAGTATATTATTTTCGTTCAACATTGCTGTACGGACATATTGTCACAAAAAGTCTATTATGCACATTCCGACTTAAAAATGATTACGTAAGAATGCCTTTTACCCCCTCTCCCCCGAGATAAGGTCACGTAAAGATTTCTGAACCGTCCCCACACCTTTGGGACCCTTAGGTAATTAATGAATGGCTATACTCATTTACCAGTTTACAATGAGAAGAAATATCAAAATAACTTTGGAAAGGACTGAAAAGAAACGTAAATCAACATTATAAACATTATCACAATTCAAAAGCAAATCTCTTAAATATCTATATTCTGCGAACCTTCCTTCAAATTGACCATCGCGTTAATCGCGGAACGAATTTGAAATTGGGTCGCCAATCTTTTCGTTTCATTGTCATCGGCTAATCTCATACAAAAAAGGGTTATTCTGCCCCAGCCGAGGTTGTCACGAAATATTTATAGACAATCCTATTTACTGGCCTTTTGTCCGTGTGTTTGTCCACATTTGTGCTAAAGCGGATGTTTTTCTTGCAACATTGTGTACCAGAATGGGATTTTGGTAGAATAGGAAAATCATTTTTGGATAAATGTTATAATTATTGTCAATTGTATTCATGTATATTTGACAGATGGCAAAATAATCTTTTTCATATGCGACAATAAACTTAGTTTTGTGATGCATTCATGTTTGGTAAATATTCCCTTTAGTTCCGTTCCGTTTTAGATAATAACATATTATTCGCCCTGTTTTTTCAGGCGTAAGTAATGTAAAGAGGTAAATCTCATAAGTACAGGACTGGCTGGTATTAAAAAATAAAAAAGGAACATAAATATCTATTTTAAAATTGGCATGGAACTGGCTGGTATTAAAAAATAAAAAAGGAACAGAAATAGCTATTTCTAAATTGGCATAGAACTGGCTGTTATTAAAAAATTCAAAAATAGAACATATTTTGTATTTTTGAATTTGTAAGTTGGTCGCACTGTGAATAATATACTTATGTTAATGTTTGGTCTCTATAGGTTGACTTTTAATTTATTTTTGGAATTCCTACACCTCTCACGACTGTATCGGATGTTGTGAGGCGTAATCTAAAGCCCTCATCCAAGTAATTGAAGTGAAGTTTTGTATTCAAACAACTTGCAGATCACTAATGCGTGTACAGATCTTTAGATATGTTTATAATCGTGTACGTTATGATATCTTCTTACCATAGATATAGATCTAAGTAGATGATGCAAGGACTATCTGTAGAAAAACTAAGCTATTACACTTTTTGTCTCTGCTGTGAAATTATTGTGTCTTTTGTGTATCTAAATATATTAGTTAGAAGCTATTATTGTTATAGTATTTTTTCATTTACCATCGGTATTTCAGCTAAGTTATAATTAAATAACGAATGGTTTTTTAGATTAACGCAAATATTATACATTGAAATAAATTAAATTTTACGGACTTTACCGTGGTTTTAAACTGTTGCATTGCATTTGCTGATTTTATTTCAATACTTAAGTAACTATTTGTTATAAAAATAGAGAACAATCAAGTCTAACTATTGAAACAGCGTGATGATGGTCTATTTGACTATAAAATGGGACTTTAACAATAGTCATAACATGACTACTGATGAAACAACTTAGCTTCAAAATGGATTACGGTATAACAACACGATATTAGTGGCACACATAGACATAGAGAATGGAGTAAGTGCTCTATCCAGCTATTAAGTGAATACGGCTTTGCTGTGCCCTGGTATTGCAGAAGTCTATGGGCGGCGGTGACTACTTACCATCAGGTGGCCCGTCTGCTCGTCTGCCTATCGAGGCACTAAAAAAAAAAAAAAAAAAACGGTAAGAAAAACGTGAGAGAGATAAAGCGAACGTGCGGCCAGCAGTTGTCTTTTTCGAGAATTTTAATTGGCCTATGTCTCAGACTTGGAAGAAATAGGTATTTGCCGCATCATCGCTTTGTCTCTTTCTACAAAGTGGTCAATTTTGTGAGGATATTGCTCAGTCCATTTTCTATGTCTATGATGGCGCATAATGTTTTTTTAGTGCCTCGATAGCCAGACGAGCAGACGGCCCACCTGATGGTAAGTAGTCACCGCCGCCCATAGACTTCTGAAATGATAGGGCACAGCAAAGCCGCTGCCTACCGTGAATGTATTTACGGTAGGCAGCGGCCTACCAGTATTTTTTGAGTGTTCGATTGATGCTTTACTAAAATAAATAAATCGTCACGTTTAGTCTCGATTTTGCTGAGCGTTTCGTCCCCGAAGTGCACTTGCGGCGTCTACTTAAATCTGTGTCTTGTGTTACCGTCTGATCTTTCATAACATTTTACCTAGAATTAGTTTCTCAGAACTTTTGTTTAATGACGTTAAACATTGTTTGCGTTTTGTTTGATTGGCGAGAGTTCTTTACGTCTGCGTTAGAGATGATTTTTATTACAATTGTGGGTTTATAGAGTAGTATAGGGGTGCTATGAAATTCCTTCTGAAATTGCTACGTGAGTAAGCACTGAGGATTTACTTTCAAGGATTTTTGATTATTAATATCGTATTATGTTTCATCCAATATTGAATTATTAAATGTTTACTTGTATTGAAATATTCCTAGTTATGTTATGCTGTTAAAATCGCTATAACTATAAATATGTATATAGAATCAATATTTTTACCGACCTAAAAATAAAGTTTTTTAATTTGACGCGTATCTGCTGTGGTCCATTATTTGAGGACTGAGAAAAAAAAACAATTATTGACAGCAAACTTGTCATCATTTGGATAATCTATTCTAGGTAGTGGCGTGCAGAGGCAGACAGTTTATTGAACTATAACACTTTTTACTTATTACATTAGAAAACTTGAGCGGTTGCAGAATAATTTGCACTTTGTTATAATTCAATATATACATTAGTAAGTCTAGCTCAAAATACTGTGAGTTACCTCCAGTGTTTCAGCAGAAACTGTAAATGTTTAATGTGATTTTTTGTTCTAATCGTGATGCGTAACACTGTACAGTCGCGGCGGCCACATCAAAGGCGGCAGATAACATCAAAGCGGTGCCGCCTTAGTGGCCGCGGTGCCCACCTCTCTGTACCTCCCGCTGGTATTGTAACGTGGCATTTGGAGGGTAGACAGAAGTCAATTGTTTGTAGGCGAGAGTTGACATGAAGATGACACGATAAGGGTCTGTCCCATAATCTCTGATTTCCCTTCACGCAATAGATATTTCTTTGTATGAATATTGAAAATATGTACGTTTTAAAAGCCATAATAAAGTAAAATTAAGTATGTTTTTTTTAATTACTAGTTTATTATTGTATTATTGCGCTTACCATCAGGTGCTGTGTGGTCACTTTGCCTTGCCAGGATAAAAAAGATCAATAAACTAATTTTAATTTATTTTATAAACAAAGAAATAAAAAATATTTATTAGTACAGCTAACAACACGCACATATCACAAGACAATTAACAATTTTATTATAATTAAGACTAATGTAGGTGACCACTCAGCGTACTGCTGTGCTGTGGCACGTACATAGTAGGCCACAACACAGCGGTGGTTTTCAGTGGTCACCTTTTAGAATAATGAACCCTTAAAAGAAAAGTAATAAATAAATAAATAAAATTAAAATGAAAAAGCCTTTTATTACTTGCAAAATTGGTTACAAAAAATGCTTAAAGCTAAATGCTTAAAAGAAAAGTAGTAAAATATAAAAAGGTTTCCAAGATTCTTCTGGTTTCATGGTTGTACACTGGCAAAGATCCCATAACATGTGACTTATATATGACCCCGCCACTATTATTTAGCAGAGTTAATGATTTTCTAATTAACCTAATAATAGCTCATGTAATACTAGACACAAACAACAGTAACGTCTGATTACTGTCTGGACATCTAAACAAGGAATAACAGGAAGTCAATTAGTGGTTGTGGGAGCTTCGTTGGCGATCGGACGCTCTTTTATGAAGGAGTTTTTGGAGGAACATTGTTTTAATTGTGTACATTAAAGAAACATTTATAAGCTTAATTTCTAGATTTATATTATCTTGACAGCCTCTGTGGCACAGTTGGTGAGTAAAACCAAAAGGTAAAAAGGCAGTCATCATATGACATAAAAATTGGCAGAAATTTGTGGATTGCTCGCCGTAGCGCGATCCGTGATCTCTTAGAGATTTCATTTACACTGACCTAGAAGCTGAAGTCAACAGCTAATAAAAGGAATCGTCGAGGTAGTCGTTATCAAATTCTAACCACAGCAACTGCACTGCAAGGTTAACTTTTAATAAAGAAAACGACATCAAAGTCTATTCCAAAGTAATATGTAAAATTTCCTAGTCTTTTCTTGTCATCTTTATAACTGCTTTCATTCTCTGCAACCAAACGTTGACTAAAAGAAAATGCATCAGGCATTACATAATGGTTTCTTATGTTTACGCGAATATTATACATTGTAATAAAACGAAACCGCGATAGAATCCGTAAATTTCGTTTTATTACAATGCATCGGGCATTAATAAGTCCTCCTGGTCCATTTATTATTTATAAAATAAAATGGAAAGTAAGACCACTCTAAACAAACTACTAACTGAACCATATGAAAAACAATATTGTCGACATATATTCATAGATTTTTTACCTCGAATTCCTGAGCAGGGAGGATAAACAGATCGGTTCTGAGATGTAGATAAGGCGCTATTGTTTGCAGTAATTATGGTATCGCATCTCACCGTACACGCACCATTGATCGGTTTCAAGTTACGCCTTAAATATTTAGAGTATTTTTCAATAATAGTAGCAGACTATGTAAATAATCATTTTATACTAACTAACTACTGTGGTCTACACGTCTATTTTAGACCAGAACAATTATCCTACGAATATAGATTCGACTGTTTGGATGGATGGATGTTTGTTACTCAATCACGCTACAACGGCTGGATGGATCGGGTTGAAATATGGCACAGAGATAGATTATAGCACATCTGGAACATATCTGGAATAGCACATAGGATACTTTTATCCCGGAAAAATATACATTTCCCGTGGGATAGTTTAGTTTTCCACAGAGCAATGGATCGATATGATCCCTAAACTGCCACTATGCAAAAAAGCATAGTGGCAGTTTAGGGATCAGAAAATGACATAGACTTTTTATCCCGAAAAAATGCACGCTTAATGGGATAGCAAAATATAGAAAGGTGTAATAGCTTAAGATACCCCTTGGATTGTATATCTTTTCTTTCAAAAATTACCTCCACGCGGGCGGAGCCGCGGGCAACATCTAGTGGTACATAAATGATGGTAAAACTATTAGTTATCTCAAAAAAAAGGAAACCGGATCAGTTTGTTTCCATTTTCGGCATGTTTTATTGAAAAATACTTTAAAGAGCTATGTTGTTGTAAAGTGATATTTTATTTGGAACTATTATGTGTAATTACGAGGTTTAGGCGGGGGTGGGCAGTTTTCAATGTAATTATTATTTGCAATGCAGATGTATAATCCATAAGAGAGTGATGTTGTTTACATATGTTTAAGAGAATCTGCCAAATTTCGACTTTTCCTATTTCCATATGGTGTTTTTTAAATCAAAAAAAAGTGAAATATAAAGACATTAACGTAGGTTTTTTCTATAATGTGTTAATTTTCCAAGAGAAAAAGAGGCGAAGATAACTGACGTTTTAGTCACGAATGCAGTCGTTGATTTTTCAACTGCCATTTTTTTCGTTATAGCTCTCAAAAAGATCCATCAATTTGCTAAGTAATAGTACATAATTTTTGGAGCTATTGAGCCGATTTGAAAATTCTTTTAGTGATAGGAAGCTACACTATCTCTCATATAAGTTATAGTGATGAAAGTTTTGAGTAAGAGATAATTTTGTACAGCAGACGTCGGCAAATTGGGTTACTTGTTGGTAAATAATCTACACTGTCCAATTCCACCTTCACGAGAAGAATGCGTACGTGGCCGGCTTTAATGGAGAGAAATAGAGATTGAAAAGAAGAGAAGATTGGACCTTTGAAAATCTTACTCAAGCAATGATAAGCTTACGTCAGATTCAATATTCGATTTTTAAATGCAAAATCACGTGTTACAGAAAGCCATAAATCAAAATTATAAACATCTAACAAGGTGTCATAGACAAGCAAAGAGGTGGTTCGAATTGGTCGGGCCAATAACGTAGGTCCGTTGGGACGACAATTACCCGAGTTAACCTCGCCGGCGCGGGTCACAACTAATTTAATAAACCTCTTGGGCATTGTCTGGCCACTTTAGAGCTTCGGTCTATCATGGTCGAAGTAATAGCTATAGACTTGATGTATTTAAAGTTATTGAATGAATTTTGTTAAAGACTGTTTTTTTAGATAAATTGGAGGAAAACTATCAAAGATTCATCGTGTTTAGATATCGCATAGAACAAACAAATATTTTATTTACCTATTATTCTTTATTTTGATTAAGACAGCCTTGGTGTCGTGGCGGGCGACTACAACCTAAATTCATCCCTATATTAATAACTATCCTGCTAGGAACTATTCTACTAACAAAGGTTTACGTCTTCGTTCACCACGCTGCAGCTGGTTCTTTCAGGTTCGTAGACTTCACATACTTTGGATATTCTTATGGATAATAGGCTATTTAACTAATTTTCGAAAATGATTTAAAACTATTATTTATTACATAATAAGCACACTATATTGATATTTCCGGGAAATATGCTGTATTTTTAATAAAAATCAATGTTAAAGTTTAAATCTCCAAAACCGCGGCAAAAACGCTATTTCTGTAATGGCGCTGATCATCTGACACGTGTGACGTCACATGCAAGTAAACAAGCTAATAATGATAAGCAAAGCTAAGTTTTATGATAATTGTTTTATCAACAATTATCATAAAACTGCTTCAAAAATAGATCAACAATAGAATTTATCACCCAGAAAACATAAAACGCGTACTAAAATCACTCGAAGAAACTATGTTTACTTGCGTGTGACGTCACCAGAGTTGTCCCCAATCACAGAGTGTTCACATCACAGATAAAATTTAAAAAATATGTTGTATTTTATTTCGTTAAATTAGCAAAAAATATACATTATTTTGTTTAAAATTAAATGAAATATGGTTTTTTAAGCTATTGTCTAACAGGATGACCACAATTTGCAGTGTATTTTCAATGTTGTCAAATAGCCTATTCTTAGAACTGTCTATACTTATTGGTTTGTATTCATCAAACTGCTTATTATTTTGTAACACATAACAGGAAACAAAAATTTACAGTTTCTACGCGTCATCGTCTCAGTTAATGGTGATAATGATTAAGCTAGAATTTTTGTTGGTCAATATTCATAATTGAATAATTTTAAAGAGCAGTCACAGCGATTACTTGGCACCCTTGTAGGACTAAAGCTCATCTCTCAGGCCAGGTGTGGGCAACATTGAGAAATAAGTATAATGAGGGAATATGGCAATAGTATAGTTTAGAGTTTAGACAATAATCTTTAGATTTTAAATCATTTGTAAAGTAAGTGGGCTACCACCACTCGTATGTTTAAAAGAAATTAAATTTACATACATATTTTTTACAGTTTTCCAAATAATATCCAAAAGTAAATATCCTTGCTTACTTATTCTTACAAAAATATATATAAATCTGAATAATATTAAATGTACGTATTTTATATTACAAGAGCCCATAATAAATGTTTGAGTCTGCTTGTTTGATATATCATAAGTACATAATTAAAATTAAAATCAACCTGACCCTTTTGTAACCAAAAATACCTTGTTAAATTAAATTTTAGTAATAATTTAAACCACGTAATTATTTAAGTACTTAATAATAATTCAGTATGATGAGTATTTTCATCCACTAGCCAAATGTTGGTAACCCAGTTGATGACCGACACAGACCCGCATGTTTCATTCTAATGCAGCAATTATGGTGAGTCGCCACGCCATCCGTTTGCGGGTCACATTACTGTCCACACCGAACCCCTCGACGATGCAGACTCGATGTTTCTGCACATATTCTATTAAACAACTCGAACTGCGTTATTCAGTCAATTACAAATGTATAAGATTTAGCGAGGGGTTTTCATATTACATTGTGAACTTAGTTTTAAAGAGGAGCTATAATTTCCGTGATTCTTCGCCTGAAAAATCATAAGTCATTAATTCAGGTTATATAATACTAGCCCTGTATTACTGGGCACAGGCCTCCTCTACTAATGAGAGGGGTTAGGCCTTAGTCCACCACGCTGGTCTAATGCGGGTTGGTAGACTTAACCTTGTGAGAACTTAGGTTTCCAGGTTTCCTCATGATATTTTCCTTCACCGTTAAAGCAAGCGATAATTAACAATGAATATACACGTAACTTTGGAAAAGTCTGAGGTGTATGCCTTTTAGGCTGGTTTCGTGCCGCAATCAACTAGGCTATCGCTGCTAATCCATCGTTACAATTATCGTTAAGTAAAAGCAATAAAGAACTTACAGAAAACTAGTTCCTTGCCGCACTAAGGTTTCTTTAAATAAGCATGAAGTGACAAGTAATTGATAGTCTTTAAATATATACTCAGCCTGTTGCCGTCCACTGTTGGACGTAGGCCTCCCCAAGTGAACGCCAACCATCCCGGTCTTGGGTAGCCCGCATCCACCCGCTACCCGCCACCTTCTTCAAGTCGTCGGTCCATCGTGCAGCAGGGCGTCCTACACTACGTTTGCCTAAACGCGGTCTCCACTCCAACACATGTCTGCTCCATCGGCCATCTGTCCGTCTGCAGACGTGACCAGCCCACTTCCACTTTAGCGTGCTAATTTTGCGAGCAATATCTATGACTTTGGTTCTCTGGCGGATGACTTCATTTCGAACTCTATCCACCAGAGAAACCCCAAGCATTGCCCGCTCCATAGCACGCTGAGCGACTTTAAATTTATGGACCAGTCCATTTGTGAGTGTCCACGTTTCAGCCCCGTAGGTCATTACGGGTAGGACGCACTGGTTAAAAACTCTTGTTTTTAAGCATTGAGGGATCGACGACTCAAACAGGTTACGTAGTTTACCGAATGCCGCCCAGCCCAAACGAATTCTTCTATCTGCCTCTTTCTCGAAGTTGTGCTTGCCTAGTTGGATTATCTGGCCCAAGTATACGTACTCTTGCACAACCTCGAGAATGGCATCACTCACGGCGACGGGTCTCGAGAGGACGTGACCGTTAAACATGACTTTCGTCTTGTCAAGGTTCATCCCGAGACCTATCCGTTTTGAAGAACAGTTAAGGCTGTTCTGCATGTCTTCCAAATCCTGCAGAGTTTCAGCCATGATGACTATATCATCCGCAAATCGCAAGTGAGAGATGTACTGGCCGTTAATATTGATGCCCCGTCCTTTCCAATCAAGCGTCTTAAATGCGTCTTCCAACGCGTTGGTAAACAGTTTCGGAGAGATTACGTCTCCCTGTCTTACCCCACGTCGCAGTTGGATTGGCTTTGTGATTTGTTTTTGTACTTGGACGGTCATCGATGCGGCTTCATACAGGCATCTCATCACTTGGACATATCGGTCGTCAATGAGGCATCTCTGCATAGCCTCCAGAACAGCCCAGGTCTCGATGGTGTCGAAGGCTTTCTCGTAGTCCACAAACGCTAGGCAAAGAGGCTCATTGTACTCCTCGGTCTTCTGAATTATTTGCCTTAGTGTGTGTATGTGGTCTACGGTACTATAGCCCCTCCGAAACCCAGCCTGCTCCGGGGGTTGGAAGTCATCGAACCTTTGGGCAAGACGATTCGAAATAACCCTCGAAAACAGCTTATAAACATGGCTCAAGAGTGATATAGGGCGGTAGTTCTTCAATAGAGTGTTATCTCCCTTCTTGAAGAACAAAACCACCACACTCCTGCTCCATGCCGCCGGTGTTGTACCAGTGTAGATGACGGAGTTGAAGAGCTTTACAAGCTCAATCAATACTGGCATACCGCCTGCCTTGAGTAGCTCTGTAGTTACTCCGTCATCACCCGCAGCTTTGTTATTGTGAAGCTGTTCAAGGGCTCTTCTAATCTCGCCTAAGTCGATGTCGGGAAACTCGTCTGAATGGTGGCGGGTTAGTCTGGCACGCGGATCATCTGCGCTCGGGGCCTCAGGTGGACTTGTTTTTTGAGTATACAAGTCCCCATAATACCTTTCGACGTCTGCGAGTATCTCTGGCATGGAAGTGACGGTGTTGGTCTGTGATGTTCTGAGCTTTGTCAGGTGACAACTAGAGGTAAGTGGCTTCTGCGTAATAGCATTTTCAATGTCCAGAGTATTCGAGCGTCTTATATCGCGCCGTATTAGCTTCTTTACCTCTTTGTTAAGTACCTGACGCTCAGATGGTGTGACCTTTACGAGTTCTCGTCGTTTCCTTAAAAGTTCCAGAGTCTCGCTTGAGAGCTTCGACTTAAGTCTAATGTTCTGAGGTCGAAAGTATTTATTACCCACCTCACGCAAAGTCCGCACCAGGCTGTCAGTGGCGTCATCAATATCCGCCGTAGTTTCCAATACGGCAAATCGGTTCTGTAGCTCTAGCTGGAAAGCTTCACAGCCGATCTCGACTTGGGGCAAAGTTGGTCGGAGAGTCGACTTCATTAAGCGCGCTCGGTCAATTTTAACTTTTATATTCAGAGTGCCTCTTACAAGTCGGTGATCACTACCGGTGTTAAAACTACTGATCACAGAGACATCTCTGAATATTTGGCGCTTATCAGTCATAATGAAGTCGATCTCATTCCTGGTGACATTATTGGGGCTTCGCCAAGTCCACTTCCTTTGGGGCTTCTTCTGGAAAAATGAATTCATCAAAAAGAGCCCCCGGGTCTCCGGGTCTTTAAATATTGGGTATGTTTTATTTTATCCTAGCAATGTGACCACACTGCATCTGATGGAGCGTAGTGCCATCCAGTTAGAGTATCAAGTAGCGAGAGACAACTATACCTCGTTACTCGACACAATACAAAACCATTATAACACTGCCCCTTATAAATCTTATAAGAAATACTTTAATGAAATTAAAAAATATATTGGTGGCAACCCTATCCTAATTCCAGATCGGTCACAGTGGTCACCGTCCGCGGAACGGATTGCTTTTAAACTCCACTACCCGACGAGATAACCCTTTTGACTTGTGGTGCAAGTTATAAAGGATGAACTTAAGGACTATTAGGGGGAAATTTTTTTGTCCGTGGTATTTATATAAGAATTTTGTTTGTATATCTGATTGCTTTGAAACTATGTTGAGTTGTGCGCAGGCTCGCAAAGGTTCCAGCGTAAATAAAATAATGAGGTGTTGATATACTTGCCAGGTATAATCAAGAATATTATGAAATTGAGTGATAGTAGAGTATTGTATTGTTATGGCAAAGTCCAACTCATTAAATCTATTATTTACAAAAATAAAAACTGACTGCTGTGAGGTTATAAAAGTAAAATTCAAAAAACATTCATGTTTTATTTAAGTGTAAAATTATTAAAAAAAACAATATTAAAATACACCCAACAGCCACACACAAAGTTCTGACTCCACACTAGGTAAAACCTGTTTCGTGGGTATCAACAACTACGAGGGACTACGGCCCCACAACACCCAGACCCGAAACAAATATCTGTCTGTCACACAAACATTTGTCACGGTGCGGGAATCGAACCCACAGCCTCTAGCTTCATAGCCGGCCACTCGCCCGCTGCGCTAAGGATGCTGTCAATATAAAATTAAAAAGCATGATTAAAATATGTGATACTAGGTGTTGCCCGCGGCGCCGCCCGCATGGCGGTTAATTTTAGGAAGAAAAGGTATACAATCCACGGATGCATCTTAAGCTATTACACCTTTCTATATTTTACTATCCCATAGGAAGCGTGCATTTTTCCGGGATTTAAAGTAGCCTGTCATTTTCTGATACCGAAACTGCCACTATGCAAAAAATCATATCAATCCCTTGCTCTGTGAAAAACTATAGTAGGATTACTATACGGGAGATGTAAATTTTTTCCGGGATAAAAAGTATATTATCTGATATTCCAGACTATAATCTATCTCTGTACCAAATTTCAACCAGATCCGTCCAGCCGTTGTAGCGTGATTGAGTAACAAACATCCATCCATCCAAACATTCGCATTGATAATAATAGTAGTATTAAGAAAATATTTGCCTGAAAAAGACACAAAACTAGATTAACTGATTGATTACTAGATTGATGATTGTGTTGAGTGGCGAGGGATAGACTGTCTCTCGCAACTTGATACTTTATCTGGACGGCACTGCGCTTACCATCAGGTGCAGTGTGGACAATTTGCCGCGCCACATTAAAAAAATATCTCTTCGGTCTTGTCTTAGACCACAAAGTTACCCTTTCAACGAGGAAGAGGGGCATACCACTCAGGGTGTCATAGCAAATGTTTTACGACAGCAGGTCACCCTCCACAGCCCTGCACAATTAATAACAATCACCGTTCATCACAATCGATACAGTTATAAAATTTATTTTATTTATAGCGGTTTTACAAGGACAATTGATTGATGTTGTTTATGTGGCAGTAAATATTTGGCCCACGGCGGTGAGCTTAAAGGCCCCGCCAATATTCAAGTAACGCTGGTACATATATAAAAATGGTTTAGATATTTGGTTAAATTTCGTAACGTAATTTATATACACAGCCTCTGTGGCACAGCGGGTTGTGAAACGAGAGGCCGTGGGTTCGATTCCCACACCGAGCAAATGTTTGTGTGACAGACAGATATTTGTTTCGGGTCTGGGTGTTGTGGGACCGTAGTCCCTCGTAGTTTAGTGTCGGGTGGGGTGTACATAGGGGTTAGGGACTCGGCCCAGCGGCAGCACGGATAGCCATCATCCGTGCAAGGGGGATGCTGGGTCGTAAGACCGGCTAGTCCAGCATACCCGTTTTATTCTTAATCCGCTTCCCTCCGGAGCGGGCGGCAGTAATAAAACGATTTCCCCGCGACAAAAAAAAAAAAAGTCCCTCGTAGTTCTTGATACCCACGATACAGGATTGACCTAGTGTGGGGTCAGAACTATGTGTAAGACTGTTGGGTGTATTATTATTATTGTATTATTCGTTAATTGTAGCTCAATCGCAATTCCACGTAACTCTTCCAAGAAACAAATATGTTACCAATTGATAGCCATTTCTTTATACACGCATCTCAGACGCTATTCTTCATCTCATAGGGGCTCATTTGTGTCCAATTTGGCTCGCGAGGGTCGACAATACGGCGCGGTCCGTGTTCATTCATCGGGTTGTTATTGTGTACGAATTGGTTTAACTGATGCATTGTGCCTTGGATGGGAAGTCTGGTGTCTGTCAACTGCTGCCATTCGTATTTTTTTACTTAAGGCTAAATCATAACATACCGGTAGAACAGAAGAAGTATCAGCTTATTAAACACCAGGCAATAATATATCAATGTCTGTCTTAAAAGGACCTGCACTAGGTGATAGAACGTTATATAAATTGTCTGTATTGCCAAGCAGTGGAGGTTATGGCAATTTTGAATGGTCCGAAATCTCAGAGTGGTGTCTCTCTAAACTTTAGTGTTCCTACACCATGCACTTGCTCCGAATTATTAATAGTATTAGATACACCTAGCAGATCTAGGTGTGTGTCCCGGAAAAGCGACAGTAAAGTCTGACACGCTTGATATAGGAGTTGTTCAGCATTAGATTCCAGCGCTTCCCTCATGATGGCGCTCGGTGTAGTCGCACCGCTCACATCACCTTAGCACAACATGTTCATGTAGTATTGTGATCAAGTTAACGGTAGGCAGCGGCTCTGCTGTGCTCTGGCATTGCAGAAGTCTATGGGCGGCGGTGACTACTTACCATCAGGTGGCCCGTCTGCTCGTCTGCCTATCGAGGCACTAAAAAAAAAAAGTTACAAAGATATTAGAGCTATTGAAATTACTCAATATGTCAGGCTGACGAATGCAGTACTTTATAATCTAAGGTTCAGGGTGGTGTAGCCACTATTTATGGATAGGCGTAGTGTTTAATTCCAGGAGAACCAACATCACATAAATTTAAAGCAAGTTGCGCAAGATCAGATTCATATATTGTTTGTAGATGGAGGCGTTTGTCCTATTCTTGTCTTTCTGATAATGTATTTTTAATTCATCTAAAACTATGTCAAACAGATTTCATTCACTATTTAACTAATAGGCTACAAAAATTAAGGAAATATATAATATAAAGTGTACATCAATTTCTTCATATATTAAATGTAATGGCAAAAATACAAGACCAACGACCGCGTTTCTATAAGCTACTGGTGGTAGGATATTCATATCCACCCGGTTAGCGACCACCGTACACATCGTGTAAAACCCGCCATAGTGGCACACGCAAGTGTGTCGCGTTCCGGGATCAGACTGTGTACATCCGGCTTTTGTCGGGGGTCTAGAGTTGAGGTACAATATTTGACGTTTTGCGGCCTTCTGAGTACTCTGTCACTAGACCTTCGACCGTTTCTTCACCGTCTTGCCCATGGCGTAGTGTGAAGAAGTAGACCGGCATGATTATCTTTGAGTAGCAGGCGATAGATTGCCCCTCATTACTCGATACACTAATTGGACGGCACTGCGCTTACCATCAGGTGCAGTGTTTTTTCTGAGACTAGTGCGCTTTTCTGAAGTACCTATATAGATTAGAGGTCAATTTACTATAAAATCGATTTTAAAAACTTTCAGATGACTCACAAGGAACTGCTACTTACAGCATTAACATTTATTTGGTTCTTCAGCAAGTTCAAATATTGCTTTGCTTTGACACTAAAATGCATCCAAAATTTCCTCTAACAGCACATATGACGAGTAATTGAATTAGTAACAAAAGATCAGAGACTGTTCATTGACCATTCTATAATAAGATACATGTTGATAATAATAGGACAATTTAGGGAGATGTCTGTGGACTGCGGGCGTCCACTCACTAGTTGACATAATAGAATAATTTGTATTTATGTGATGCCCTCCGCCCTGCGCCTTCCCTGCCCTCCCGACTCCCGCATTTCACACGAATCTGGAAGATATAATTGTTACGCTACTTGATATTAAGGTTCGTACACACTTATAGTTATTGGTTAAGGATTCGAAAAGGTTACAGGGAAATTTTCGGTATGCAAAGACTTTATCATACGTCATTGGTTAATTTTTGGCGCGTCAAAAACTGACCGTAGATTTGAAAACGATCTTTCATATAGTTTGTTTAAAGTATGGAATTGCAAAGATACGCGGCTATTGAGTGCTGAAGTAAGGTATTTTATTGGTGGTGGGATTTTAAATAACAATATATTTGGCTCAAATCTGTGTATACTGCATTATTGATATTATAGCGATCGAAACGTTGTAAGAATAATGTGATGTTGATTTTTATCATGTGTACTAAGCTTAATACGACTTACGCATGCTCACAAAGACGTGGCGCGAGCATTGTCAGAATTGGGACAAATGGCGTTTGATTCCCGGTTTAGTAACATTTTGTGTAAATACAATAGTGAGTGATGCGGGATGTTTGTTCGGCGTTTACGAGATTTGGGAGTATTTTGTAAACTAGTTGGTATAATTGCTTGTTTATTGACAGTTATTATATTAGTGTCGTATTAGGAGAATTGACCAAATGTTGCTGATATGACGCGATGGGCTGAAAGACGGAAAAAATATAATAGGAATGTAGGAGTGAAGTGGACATAACTGACTTAGGTATTTTCAGACAAATAAAATCATATATATAGTGTTTGATAGACGTTTGTTTTTCTCTGTGTTGTGGAACCATAGTCCCTCGTAGTTGTTGATACGACCTAGATTTGACCTAGTTTTGGGTTGGGATTTTGTGAGTGAGAAAAAACTGAAGTATTTTTTGGAAAATGTAGACAAAAATTAAAACTTCAATGACTGTGTGGTTGATTATAAAAAGTGATCCGTTTTCAGTCTAGAGTTTAATCAAGGGGTTTGCTTCGCTGCTACCTCAGCCCACTCCTTTTCTTCATGACATTGCACCTACCATTAAGAATATGTTTATTTTTGCAGATTATTTAAAACTATTTCGAGTTACTAATACAACTGAGGACTCTACACTATTGCTACATGATATTGATAGTGACTACATAACCTATTCTACACAGAAAATCACACTACTAAAGATTTGATTTGACTAAAAAAAAGGTATGGTAATGGCATGCACTTGAATATTATAAAATACTAGCGGGCCCGGAAGACGTCATCCTACCCGGAAAAGCAGCGCCACACCGACAGCACAGCCACCTATCGGATCCAATTATACTCAAACCATCTAGGAACCCATTGAAATATACACATGAAATTTCCTCCAAATCGGTCCAGCAATTTACGAGGAATTAGGTGACAAACACACGTACAGAAGAATTATTTAAATACTGCAGAAATAAAATAAAAGTAGTAATAAAGTATACACTATAGCTGATGCATTTATTAGTGTAATTGTATTAAACAGGACACGGGTATGAAATCAATTGGTTGTAACTATAGACCATCTGATAGACCACCTACAGACAACGTTTGTCTTATCCGTTATTGTTATTTAGGTTTGTTGGGTGACTGAAGACACTTTGATGTTATTTTGTTTATTTATTTCTTTCTTTCTCGCGGGTTTGCACTAATTATTGCGTGTATCGGTATTATAGAAGTCTGCTATATAAAAAGTACGTCGAACATTTTCTACATACATATACACTAACAGCTGTAATCTTGATACTCTTACTTGGCACTGCGCTTACCATCAGGTGCAGTGTGGTCATTTTGCCGTACCATTATAAAAAAAAAGTAAAAAAAACCAAATAATAAGTCAAGGAGTAGGTGTCACCTCTCACCACTCACTACC
The DNA here is from genome assembly GCA_905220505.1 of Laothoe populi. Classification (NCBI taxonomy): domain Eukaryota; kingdom Metazoa; phylum Arthropoda; class Insecta; order Lepidoptera; family Sphingidae; genus Laothoe; species Laothoe populi. Next base: position 709,577 of record HG992155.1, on the reverse strand, counting down.
TGTCGAATTATATCACACAACATCAAAAAAATCTCAACAAGGATTACTTCAATGGGAGGAAAATAAGCTGATATTATTTTATGTAGCGTTTGATTTTGTTTGATAACATTTTTTTTACTCTACATTCATATATAACTATTTTAAACACTCACTATTATTTTATTTTTTTATATGATAGTTTTCATTAAGGAAACATAGTATATATACTTATTTATATTATATGGAAGCTTGCTATTGGAAACCTTTTTTCATTATCTATGTAATTATTACTTTGATTGTATTAGTATGTAAGCTTTCACCAAAACTAATTAATAAAAATAAATAGAAAAACAACATGAAGTAAGATTGCTGTTGAAGTCGGTTAGGTTGTCGCTACCCCCTTCCATCATCATCCTCCTTCCATATTATCCTTGAATCTGTCCCCTGTAATCTCTCCTAATCATATCTTTTGAGCTTTTCTAGTAGTGTGTGTTTAATACTTACTTATCAGTTTTTTACTGCCTGGAAAGACAGACAAGCTTACGAGCCACCTGATAGTAAGTAGACACCGGCGCCCATAGACTTCTGAAATGCCAGGGCACAGCAAAGCTGCAGCCTACCGTTTGCCTACTTTCTGTAAAATATTACACAAACACGATATCTGATTGAATGGTGTGCATTCAGTCAGAAATCGTGTTTATCAGGGAACACTTAAAAATAACGGTCTTTTAGGAAGAGAGAAATCTAAGATTACCTGTCATTTTTGTGTTTATGTTCTACGAAGCTCGGTATCTCTACGAGGGCCTCATGATGACTGATGATGACTGATTTTCAGCAACGGCACGAGAGGTACAAAGTGCCCACCGGCAACACATGTAAATGTTTACACCGAGCGCCTGCTACTCATCACAATTTTGAGACATCACACTATTCTACCTCCATACCATATGTCTCTACCACCCAACACATTTCTACCAAAATTGAACTTAAATATCGACACTACAGAGTTGATAATAAGAGGGATAGTTCAAGATATAAGTCCGTTCAAAACCAAATACTAGACAAATCGATTCATCTTAAAATGAAGTACGGAGGTTGTGTGTGCACTGTAATAGAGGTTTTATTTTTGAGTGGTAGAGTTGTTTTTTGAATGGTGGTTATGAATTTGATATCTTCAAAAAGAGTTTAAAATGCAATATAAGTAAAGGGCGCGTGATCCGAAGATCAAAGGGGTTTCGATCGGACCGCCAATGTGTGGCTGCACTCATAACAAATCGTCTTGACACTTACATATTAATGAATTAGGATATTCGTAAAATTCACTTTTGCGTCAGATTTAGTATGTTAATAGGAATACTAGCCCTGTATTAAACATTGTCCTATTGCTGGGCACGGGCCTCCTATACTAATGAGAGGGGTTAGGCCTTAGTCCACCACGCTGACCTAATGCGGGTTGAATTCTCAGGTATGCAGGTTTCCTTACGATGTTTTCCTTCGCCGTTAAACCAAGCGGTAATTAATATTTAATACACACGTAACTGTAGAAAAGTCAGAGGTGTATGCCACTTGGGTTTCGAACATACGACTTTTGTCTTGACAGTCCGTACCACAACCAACTAGGCTATCGCTGCTAAAACTTGGCATAGCCAATAATAATAATTAATAAATACACCCAACAGTAACACACATATTCCTGACCCCCACTGGGTGGAACCTGTGTGGTGGATATCAAATATCTGCTACGGACTACAGTCCTACAACACCCAAACCCGAAACAAATATCTGTCTGTCCAACAAACATGTTTCACAACTCTATTGTACTTAGCTTATAATTGATTTGTTTCTGGTTGTCGGCTCTATTATAAAATAGACATAAATATACTGGACATTATAATATAGTAGCCTATTTGAATTTCTTTTTTTGAGACAGTCTATCCCCCGCTACTCAACACAATCACATATTTACGCAATTACTCGAATGTAGTCTCCGTACATCTCTCTCTCCGTCGTCGCTCTGAGTTTTAGATCTTAATGATTGCATCACTGTCGCTATCGAGGTAGCACTATCCTTGTCGAACCGCAAATATGATGAATTCTATTGCGAATACTCGCACTCGACGTAGGACTCGCCGGCGAATCCAAAGAATAAGGTAGTTGACTCGATTTTTTTTATAAATTTAATCAACAATTTACTAATCTAAAACCTATTATCGAAATAAATAAGGAATAAAAATAAGTAAATTAGACGCCATTCAAATCTTCTGGAAGGGGTAATTTTCAAATGACAGTAAAATAATGCATGACATGTACCGTGATGTCACGGTTCTCAGAATCCCCATTACTGTGCCGTTGTGCGAGGGAGATAGCAATATGTTCCCAGTACGCAACCATTTTCGCTCATGCCTGTGAGTATTTGCTCATATCAATATTTAAAATAAATATTGTGACCTCATTTTTCAAGCTATTTGGTTTCTGTTTTCGCAAAAGAGTTTCTTTTGCGTATAATATACGGTTGCATATCGAATAATGTACAAAATTAAACACAGGAAACTACTCTATTCAGACAGAGTTCAGATTATCGACACGCTAATGTATCCTGGGCCCTCCTACTATTCCAATTGGAATAACGGTTCAAATAAAGGTCTTCTAGAAGGCGTCTCTGAGCTTAGCTGATGTGAAGTATTATTTTTTCTGGCTAAAACGCCATAAGCCAGAGCTTATGGCTTTATTATTTGCTTATCGTTCTGGAAGTTTCAAATGTCGAAATGTATCCATTGTTGCCAATACTTCAGATTTGACCCAATATGGAGTGAGGCTATCTGTCTGTTGAATGAATTGTTGGGTCTTATTTGACTGGACAAAATGCAAGAATTAACCTGATACGTCATCTGAAAAACAAACTGACCGCACCATCTTTAACAGTTTCAAATATTTCGCTGAAACTGAAAAACCACCAAAACTATTAAGTCGTGCTCAATCCGGCGGATTTGCTTTGATGTGACCGATGTTTACACGTTGTGTGCGCCTGGCTTCACTATTAAATATACATATTGGAACCAACACGCCAACATCACCAACATATTGGCGAATTCGCAGATTATACCTCGACTGAAGAAGATCAATTTAGACCTCATTTGACGTGATCAGTAAGACTTTTCTATTTAAAATATTACGTATGAAATATAAGTATGCCGGGAGACTTTTGTATTGCGTACTAGTAGCTTTAAGATTTATGTGTTATTTTTTTAAGTACTTATTAAGTGAAACCCAGCCACCCAGCCAGGCCACCAGATCTGGAGATTATGGCCAAATAAAATATTTTCTTTCTTTCTTCTTTCATTAGTATTAGTACCTCAACCTATCCCTTCAGGGCATATACGTGAACTTGTATTAAACAATATGTGAGCAGTACATCGAGCACAACAGTCACACTGTCTAAAGCATATTACCTAATGGTGATCAACCCATGAATGCCCACAATACCAGAATATTCATAGAAGCGTTGTCGGCCTTGAAGGGTAGGAAGGGCCAAAATTTAGCTCCACATCGATTTTGCAGCAGTGGTAATAACCCGATCTAGCCAAAGCACAGAAAATTATGTATATTGTGACCAATGATATTATATTAAAAATAAAGTTAATAATATCATTGATTGTGACTACCACTTTAAAATCTCACTTAACCTAAACTTTTTATTACACGTTTGGTACAACGTTGGATCAAATGCTGGTGCATGGCGGCGTGTTGGTTGAGAACAGAGATTCTGTTTATTACAACACTCGTTCGGTTTGGTCCAATGAGCGATATTGTGTGTAAACAAAACGGCTTGGTTTTCATGATACACTGTGCTTTAAGGGATAGGCGGGAGCGGGTTACCCTGAAAACTACTTCCGGCTTCATTAATAATATTTTTATAGGCACAAAAGTGAGCTTTTGGTTGCAATTAATAGATGCTATTATATTATTCTGGTGTAAACGTTCAGATATTGTAATTAGTTTCAAAATATTTAACGTCTATGCTTCTAATATGTTTACCATAATAATATAACTCTAATGTGATCTGGGTATCTCTCGTCAAAGAAACAGACACGATGTAACAGTTTTATTAAGCTTTAATTGGTTTGTGCAATTTTTTTTAATAATAATAATTTATTTCCATAAAAAAAGTACAATGTACATTTCATGTCTTAGAATTAATTATAGGATGGTTGTACGATGGCCATCTATATTATGACACCCCGATTCCCAAAGTGAGTCATGCTCGTATTATAGGAATCGGCGGATCTCCGGTTTATTTAATCTATTTGCCATCTTATTTGTGGATAATTGTATATGAAATGTCAGATTATGAGTAAATAGAAATTTATTTAATTTTATTTAATGTTATTTAGTATTTAATTTAACTTAATTTAATTTATTGTATATTTAATTTAAATATATATATATATATATATATATATATATATATATATATATATATATTTCATATTGCTAATAAATTTTCAGTTTCGTAATAATCTAATGATTTCAGTTTCATAATAATTGCCTGAACAATGGCTATTTTAGATCAAATCAAGACTCCCTTGTCTTCCTAGGTCAGCTATGCATCCATGATTATTATTGCATGGTTTTATTTTTCTGACCAGATTAGGAGGGGAGGGTTGTATCTTTCCCGAAAAACGATAGCGAATATTAATTTTGTGTGGCGTACCTACTTACAAGTGACATCATTTGCAAGTATAGTGCGCTCTCAATTTAGCAATATATAGCGCTAGACTAGCAATATAAAAAATGTTATATCTTTCTTAAATTTTAATAGATTTTTTTATGAAAGATTCTTATTACGGTCAGCTTTTGCAACACAAATTTATTACTCGCTGTAAGTAATACATTTGGGCCATGTCGGCGTTCCTCTCTCTACTTTGAAGTGGTTTTCGGGTTATTTACGTACTGTTTGTTTATTTTCATATATGTGGTGGCCCAGAACATCGGCTACTTATGAACTACGGGCTGTTGCTCCACTTCATAATTCACTTTTACTAGCCAGTTAAACAATGCGTAACATACACGGCTTTTCGACGTATGAGACATAATACCACGGGACAAAACTTTTCAGTTTTACCTCCAGTCAGTGCTGATCGAATGCAGACACAAACACTTTTTAAATAATATCTCAATAATATACTGGTATAGATTCTATACACGTTGCATAATTAAAATTCCTCTGAATTCTTATATTTTAGTTGAGTTATATTAAGGAAGCTATTCTGCTATTGCGTTAGATAACATTTTCCCTTCATTAAAACAGCGTTCAATTTCATAATGACATTACTAAATTGAGTTAAGACATACAAGTCCTTGAATAATCCGAAAAGGAAATGAAACAAAAAAAAACTAAATTGTGGCACTATAGACGATTTCATAATATGGAACGTCGTTTGATAGATGTTAGTTTAATTTTAGGGATTCTGAGATAAAAGAGTCGTCGGCAATATCATCTCCTTGAGAACAATACTTGACAGCCTCCGTGGCGCAGTAGGCTAGTAGGCGGCTGTGAAACGAGAGACCGCGGATTCTATTCCCACATCGGGACAAATGTTTGTGTGACAGACAGATCTTTGTGTCCGGGGTCTGGGTGTTGTGAGACCGAAAGTCTCTCGTAGTTCCCGATACCCACAACACAAGACTCTTAGTATGGGATCGAGGCTATGTGTGTAACTGTTGGGTGTTATTTATTTATTATTATTAATACTTAACTGACGTAATTAATAATAAGTCACTACACAAGTTTGCCGGTATTAGCACGAGTGGGCGTTATCGGCATATTTTTAAACCGCGGCTTTACTAGCTAGTCTATCAAGGCCTTAATGCTAAATGTAGGTGAGCTTCCGATAAACACTCACAACACTGGTGGTAAGAACGTACACCCACATTTTTGTTTGTGTACGAATTGAGAAAATTCGCGAGAATATTTCTCAGAACTGATTTGAGAACAGTTTCACAGAAATGTGTTTTACTTTAGATATACACAAAACACGGTTTCCTTATTAGTTGCAAAACTACATCCAAGATTTAATACAGGTTAAAATAGCTCTAACAAATCTGAATATACTAGAATCTAATATACGAGAGAAGTCAAAATTAAAAGTATAATTACATAATTCATTTTTTAAAGGATCATAAAATGATTCATTTTATAGAAATTTCAAATTCTCATTACTTAGATAAAGGTTTGCAAGGTATTGATTTTAGCGATAAGTTACATTTCCTTTACATCGTATTGTTACATCACTGCAAGATCCTAAATGAAAAATAACATCTTTGTTGACCATTTAGGCATGTAAAACACACTTATGACATGTCAAACACAAATGGAAATTCTCCATACGGAATGAATTATGGTTACCGGCGTAGAAACTTGGAAACCACCGTCAAGGGCTGGTAGGCAGGGATGCAATGACGAGGATAGGACTGGAAAACTAGAAAAGACTATCTAAATGCTGACGACCCGAAGAAGAAAACCAAAAGAAGAAGAAACTCCGGGCTTATTCTTTTTGGACGTCAATTGTTAAGTTACATCATATCCAGTATATTCAGTGCCCTTGGAGCAGTACACAACACTCCTGTATACGTGTAAGTGTGCCTCGAATTAATTGGCAACAAGATTAGGCTAATTCTTTTTGTTAGGTTTCGTATGAAGCCGTCGTTAAACCGCTGCAATATTGATAATTGCATTTTCAAACCCTATAAAATAATCTGCTTAGTGCAATCCATTTATAATTTACTTTTCTTGTTATTACTCATTCTTTTGTTCAGTTTGCGTGGGTTAAACGAATTAGTCTGCAGTATAAGTGGAATACCTCGTAAAACTGCTGTATAAGTTTGATGGTTTTAAGATTTAGGATCTAATATTATTAGTAAATGATGAATGAGTTGTTATTTGATGCAACCATGGAAGCCATTTTGTAAATTATTATTTGCTTTTTATGCGAATGGTTCTATTTTATTCCTTTTGGTTAACGTCAAAAGATAAAATTGTTAAGTAATTTTTGTTTATAGATAGTCAGTGGCGCAGTAGGTGAATCGACTGTGGAATCAGAGACTACAGGTTTGAACCTCGACAGTGGTAAATATTTGCTCTGAGTCTGGGTGTTCTGGGATCGAAAGTCCTTCGTTGCTTCTGATACTCATTACAGACGACTATTGCGAGTATATGTCTACGTTATTTAATTGACTCTTTCTGGAATAAATTCTAGATACAACTGCTATTGCTTCATCCACAATAATAACCAAGTTAAACCAGATACATCTTTGATCTCATAAATACAATATACATACATTAAAACACCAATAAAAACCACATTAAATCGTTTTACAGCGCGTAAAACTTTATTAAATATGGATTATTTTCGTACAGGTTTTAGATATCGTAAAGCTGTCAATACTGGGTCGGTGGGAATGACGTGTGTTTCCAGTTTCTCCAGGATCAAAGGTGGCGGTTCGATGCCGGATGCGCACCTCCGTGTAATCAAACCATCACTAAAATAGATTATAGATGGAAAGTGGATGAAGTCGGGCTTTGTCTACCTCGGTAGACGATATTTACGATAATGATTACGTAGTGGACATTTAAGTTTTTTGACCGATAATAAATTTCTTAATTCGACTGTATTCTCTTAATATATGTTACATGATATCTCTACCGATTATGGACGGATTTAGATAATTTTTTTGTGATTTTTAGGCTCATTTTAAGATCTCATTTCATATTTGAGATGTGACTACATTAACATATTAAATAATTAATTATATTAAATAAATAATATAATTTATTAATTTATATACGATAAATTCGTATTTTTGCCGTACCATCAGGCTGTGGAACAGTTTGCCAGCTACCGTGTTCCCTCCCTCCTATGACCCTGGGTCCTTTAGGAGTAACGTGAAGAAGCTAAACAGCAGGCCGGCATGATCATGCCGGCCTGCTGTGTTGAGTAGCGGGGGATAGACTGTCTCTCGGTATTTGATACTCTATCTGGACGGCACTGCGCTTACCATCAGGTGTAGTGTGGTGACTTTGCCGCGCCAGAATAAAAAAAAAATACTAATTATTATAAAATAAAAATAACTAACTGCCATAAATCATTAAATCCAATATTAATATAAAGCATTCATAAATGCCATAAACGCGTTCCATAACAGGAAACCAATGGCAGGTGTGATGGCGAGGCGTGAGGCGAGGCGCAAGACGAAGGCAAGGCGAGGAAGTGCGCTTGCTTGTCTGTTTGTTTGTGCTAGTGCGCCTTTGATTGCGCGCCTTTTGATCGACTCGCGCTGTTTTACTTATAATTATGCGTTTATTTTTTCAATGCATCTGAAGTAGTGTTGGCGTGAAATATCTGGTGTGATGCTTTTCTATGCCCTACTTATTTTATTTGTAAATGTGGTTTTTACATTGAAATAAAATGAATTTTACGGATTATATCCCGGTTTATTATACTTTTTTGTTGTTGTTATGTACACCGCTGCGTTGACAATAAATAAATATTCAGAGAAATGCTTTGGGTCTTTAGTATTTTAACTATTTAATAAACCAAAAAACAACGATAGCTTAATTGGGAGTGGTACGGTATGCCCAGACAAAAGACGTATGTACGTTCGAAAGCAGCCTACATGACATACACTTCTGACTTTTTTAAAGTTCTTCTTCTTACGTGTATATTGATGGTTAATTGTCGCTTGCTAAAGCTCTATTAAAATAGAGAAGGAAACATCGTGAGGAAATTTGCGTACCTGAGAATGCGCAAGAACATAAGAACCTGAAAGGTATGTGGTCTATAAAATCGCATTAGGCCAGCGTGGTGGACTAAGGTCTAATCTAAATCAAAAGATTTATTTCCTTTTGAAAATGGCAATGTTAAGCTATACACAGTTGTGTCTTCAGCATAAATGGGTGATCTCTACCGGAGCAGAAACACTGTTTGACAGAAATCTGCGAAGTTCTTGCTGTTATACAATGAAACTCTTTGCAATTCCAAGTCCTTTCCTTTAAAGTTTACAACACTACTAAGGTTATTCTGGCGTTGTATACTCTTGAGCTGTGGAGAACAGGTCACCTGGTGGTTTTTTGCAGGTCTCTGTTATATAAAAAAATCTAGTAGAGGCCTAATATACGATACAGTTTAAATACTGCGTCGCCCTTAGAGTAGGCAACCCTCTAAGGCGTCGCCCTATGTTTCCGTTGCCTGAAAAAGGACGATTAGGATTGTTTCGTGAATTGATTAAGTATGTGCTGGCTGTTTATGGGATTGTGTTGCTTTTATTTGTTAAAGAAACAATCACAGGACACTTATTAATGTGAATTTAACCTCATCATATATGTTAAAATAATACAACTTGACTAAAATATTATCTGCCAATATTAATATTACTGATTTTCGATCGTTGCGATCGTTTATCGTTGTATGTGTATGTATTGAAGGGCTCATTTAATTTATGGGTTAATTAAAATAAATATATTTTATGTTAAAGTAGATACTTTTTTTGTATATATAGCTCATACACACATACATTCACACATGTAATCCCCGAAGGGATAGGCGTACCCCGACTTTTCGCTGCATTTATTACGGTCCCATAATGTGATAGGGGGCGAGCCTATCGCCATACCGAGCACAATTACAGACTTCGGGCTGATACTGAGTATTTCTAAAAAGAAAAACCCAATATTACTTTACCCGACCCGGGGATCGAAACCGAGACCTCAGCACAGCAGTCGTAACGCATGCGCAATTACAACTGCGTCACCGAGGCAGTCAAATAACTCATACTATTAATTATTCCAACAGCTCAAAGTTAAAAGCTTTTTTTCGGGGGTAGGTGTCAAAAAAGTGAAGACATCTTTTTTAATCAGCTGTGATTTAATATTAAAATTAAATTGAAATATCATCAATTCTACATTTATTTTGGATTGAGTTGATTGCTATACAGTGTAGAAATACAGTACTTACATATTCAAGACCTTATGTAAGATAATTAGCCTAAAACACCACCTGCCAGCTAAGCACCTGCACAGTTTTTTTTTTATTTAAAACTAATAAAGTTAATTAATTTCACCAATCACTATGGCACAATTAGATAACATACTATGCACTCAGAACAAGTTGGAGGAATGCTTCGACCAGAGAATGGCAGAACTCGAAGCAAAGTTGCAGTCTGGCGGTCCAAGCAAGGACACAGTAGCGCGGGTTGCAGAAGAGTTCTGGACATTTAGAGAGCTGATGTTTGAGATGCTTGGGTTGCTGAGGAAGCAAATCGCTGACTGTGTCCAAATGGTGGACGGTATTGAGTCTAGACATAGGAGGAAAGCGCTTGTCTTCTTTGGAGTTGCTGAGACTTCCAAAGAAAACTGTACATCTGCCATCCTGGACACAATTAATAACACCATGGGGTTAAAGGATCTGTTGGGAACTAACATCTCTGCATGCCACAGAATTGGTACACCCAATCAGGATCATCATCGGCCCATTCTGGTCTGGTTTTCTCTGGTCGAACATCGCTCAGCGGTGTGGAGGGCCAAATCGAAACTCAAGGGTTCGCCGATTTCTGTAAAAGAGTTCTTGACGAAACCTCGCCAGCTTGTATTTGCAAAGGCCCGGCAACACTTTGGGATGCGTGCAGTGTGGACTCAAGACGGTTTCATTGTAGTTAAAGTCTCGGATGGAACTCGTATCAAGATGACCTCCTTCGACGAGTTGAGCACTTTGGTGATCAAATATCCTAAGGCTACGGACACTTCACCGTCGACATCCAGAAGCGACAACACCTCAGGTTTGAACACCAAGTCGCGTAGGAAGTGAGTGTCGTGGAACGTAATTGTGTTCATAATTGTTTGATTTTTAATCCTCGGAGCAGCTTTTACGTAATACTGTACAATTTGTTTTTTTTTCAATAGTTTACCTTGTTTTTACTTATAGTTTGTCATGTTAAAATTACCTTCTACAAAAAATATTTTACAAATTTTGCTTGTCAAATGTCATTATGACATTTACGTAGTCTACATTGACGTTTGGGTTTCGTTCCGAAACTGGATTCAAATAGTTTATTTTCTGTTTGTATTTTTATTTTTTCTTGTTGTTTTATTTTATATTCAAACTATGTTTTTTTTCTTTTGTGTAGGTCAGCTGGCGGGTGGTGCAGAGATATTGTAGTCTTGCACCTCAAAGGTTCATTAGGTATTGACATATAATTTATTTTTGTTTTATTCATATTTATTTATATTTATCTATTTTTTTTTTGCTTAATGAATGATAATGATTCATTTCATTCTGCATATGAGTCTGCTACTTCGTCCAGTGATGAAAGTTTTTACTCAGTGGGTGATGGTCTCGGTGACTTGCTACGCCAAACATTTTATCAGCCAACTGCCAAAGACTTCATTGTCTGCCACATTAATGCGCAAAGTTTACCGAGCCACTACATTGATTTATCGGAAACCTTCACTGATGTCAATGTCCATGCCGTCCTGATTTCTGAGAGTTGGCTCAAACCTCATCTTCTTTCAGTACTATACCCACTTCCTGGCTTTGTCTTGATCAGAAATGATCGAGTTGATAGGAGGGGAGGTGGGGTTGCTATTTATCTACGAAGTGATTTTGTACATAAAATTGTTGCCTCATCCTCACCTTCTTCGTCTCCCTCTGCTGAATATCTCTTCCTTGAGGTTTGGGTCAAGGGAGTGAAAGCTTTACTAGGTGTTGTCTACTGTCCCCCAACTCTTGACTACTTCTCCAGCCTGGAAACAGTTCTGGAATCTTTAGGATCTGAATATGCACATCATATCATCATGGGCGATTTTAATACCAATCTCCTTACCAACCAATCCACGCGGTCCCTTAAGCTTCTCGACATCCTTAAGTCCGTTAGCCTCCATGTCCTACCATTGCATGCCACTCACCACAATGCTGATGGTCATGACACTTGGCTTGACCTTATCATCACCTCTGATCCTTCCCTCGTTTCCTGTCACGGTCAATTTCCTGCTCCTGGCTTCTCTCACCATGACCTCATCTACTTGTGTTACGCCCTAAAACCTGCCAAACCCCTTCCCAAGGTACTGCACTTGCGTTGTTTTGGCCATATGGATGTGGATAAGCTTGGTAGGGATGCTGCGAATTTAAATTGGAGTTCGCTTTTAGAGGCCACTTCAGTTGACGATAAAGTCAACATTTTCAACGCCAACGTCATTGCACTTTTTGATGTCCACGCCCCTATCAAAAAAATAAAATTGAAGCGTCCTCCTGCACCGTGGATGACACGTGGTGTTCGGATGGCGATGAGGCGAAGGGACCGAGTTTTTCGTAGATACAAAAAGGACCGCTCAGATGAAAATTGGTGCCTCTTTAAGGCTGCAAGGAATCGGTATAATCAGATGGTGCGTAATGCTAAACGCCGTCATATTCTTAGTAATATCATTTCCTCTCCCCCTGCTAATATATGGAAATTCCTCAGAACTTTAGGAATTGGCAAGGGAAAAAACTTGGACTATCATGGTAAAACTATTGGTTTGGATGATATTAACGCTCATTTCTCCACTGCTAACTTAATTGATCCCCAAACCAAGAGTTGTACCAAAAACCTTATAGTCGGTCTCCCCAGGCCTAACATCGATCCCCTGCAGTTTTCTCCGGTGCCGCCTGATGAGATCAGGAAAATAATCCTCTCCATCAAGTCCAATGCGACTGGCTACGACAACATTAGCCGTCGTATGATTATTTCCGTCCTGGATTATCTTCTTCCCGCTATTTCCCATATCATTAATGTCTCCCTCTGCACTGGGGTTTTCCCGTCTTTATGGCGGAAAGCCTTTATTATCCCTCTTCCCAAAATTCCGAACCCCTCACTCCCGACGCATTTTCGTCCCATATCTATTCTTCCTTTCCTTTCCAAGGTGCTGGAGGCCTGTGCACACAAGCAGTTGACTGGGTTCGTGCACATGAATAAACTGCTGTGTCCTCTGCAGTCTGGCTTTAGGCCCGGCCACAGCACCGTTTCCGCTCTCCTCAAAGTGACTGACGATATTAGGGCGGGCATGGAGGATACCAAAGTCACCGTGTTGGCTTTGGTTGATTTCTCTAATGCCTTCAATACCGTCAGTCATGACATCCTGTTATCAATCCTCTCCCATTATTTGATCTCTCCGGCGGCACTGGAATGGTTCTCCTCTTATCTTCAGGGGCGCCAGCAGTCGGTGCGCCTTGGTGATTCTTCATCAAACTGGTGCGATATTGACTCTGGAGTCCCTCAAGGCGGCATACTTTCTCCATTGCTATTTTCTATCTTTATTAACCTCATAACTCAAAACCTTCAGTGTGCGTACCATTTGTATGCCGATGACTTGCAGATATATTCTCAGTCTGGGGTCGATTGTGTGGCCGCAGCTGTGGACAGGGTGAACAGAGACCTACATCATATAAAAAGTTGGTCCGACAGTTTCGGTTTATCTGTGAACCCTGCGAAATGTCAGGCCCTAATCTTAGGTAGCTCAAGAATTATAAGCAGACTGGATTCTACGATCATACCCGCTGTTGTATTCGATGGCTCTGTCATTCCTTTGTGTCAGAGTGTTAAGGATCTTGGGCTGCATATCGACTCCACCCTGAGCTGGCGGTCCCAAGTAAACTCTGTTAGTCAGAGAGTCACCGGTATCCTTCGTTCTCTTTACCGCCTGAAGAATTTTCTTCCCGTTAAAACTAAGACAATGCTCGTGCAAGCCTTAATCCTTCCGATAATCGACTATGGTGATGTGTGCTATTACGATCTGAATGCAGACCTACTCAACAAACTTGACCGTCTTCTAAATAACTGCATTCGGTTCATTTTTAATCTTCGTAAATATGATCACGTTTCTTCCTATCGTTCGCAACTAAAATGGTTACCCATTCGCCAGCGCCGATCTATGCGGGCACTTACTACTCTCTTCTCATTTCTTACTTCTACTACACCTCCCTCTTATTTATCTTCACACTTTCAATACCTTTGCGACAGCCACAGTAGGAATCTTCGCTCATCTAGCAATCTTCTTCTAAAGTGTCCCCCTCACAGCTCCGACTTCGTTCACTCTTCTTTCGCTATCCAATCAATACTTCTCTGGAATTCACTCCCTCTCGAAATCAGGTCGTGCACCAGCCGATCGGCTTTCAAGCTGAGAGTTCGTCAATTATTACTGAATGGAGTGGCAGAATCACCACATCATTAATTTATGATATATATTGATATGTATATTTTGTATATATTTATATGTGTTTATATAAGTATATGTAATAGAATGTATTACATATTTATGTTTTATATATATATTATGTATTGTATTTTACAATATATTGTATTCGGATTTATTTATTTATATAGAGCTTAATAATATTTTTATTTTTACCTTCTTCCTGTATATTTTTATGCACCTACCTTGTTCATCTCTGCATCACCCTAAGGTTGACTGGGAGAGAATGCCTTTGGCATTAAGTCCGCCTATATACCTTGTATATGAAGTGTATAAATAAAAAAAAAAAAAAAAAAAGCCATGCTATATTGTTATGATAGTGCTTCCATTTTTGTCTAATTATTTAATTCCCATGAAGCATCTGTCACAGTGCCCGTCATTTTTCCGCGGCAATGCGTACGCACGCATCGCTACGTGCACCAAAAAATGTGACACGGGTCCAAAACATGGCCGCTGTCTATCCCGACAGACGCGGCTTACTCGACTGTGATAATACGCTAAATGGACTTATTTTGGGCTTGTCTCGGGGTTTCGAGTAGCTGTGAGTCATCTTTGACTCCAGGATCATCTTGTTGTATTAACTATTATTTTTTAAGTACCTATAAGTCTTTGACTAGGTATAATTTTAAAAATAATAGATTAACAACACTAGTTAAACTTGAAAACTTATAAATGTCAATTAAATAAACCTTAAATTAGTCATTCCCCAGTGAACACATGACCTTGATATGATATAACAGATAAGTCATAGTTAGATAATGTCACGTTTATGTAATTTTCACGTATAAGTAACATCCTTTATTGGTATTATTTATGATATAATTCTGACATCATAACGATATAATTCTGACACCCTAATGATATAATTCTGACATTATAATGATATATTTCTTATATCATAATGATATAATATTAATATCCTTTTTCTACGTATATTTGACGTAGCAATGATGTTAATTTTCTCACGCAAAACTAATGTTTTAAGACATAATTATTCTAAACTTAATATGTTTTTAGGTAACGTCAGTCAAACATTATTTTGGAATTACGACCTAAGTTACTAACTGCCCGATAATAATTATACCTAAATGTTTCAATTATTATTCCACATTTATTCGTGCATTATTAAACTTTATCTCTGATCATCTGCTGAATCCTCCGCTTAGACAAATTATTTAGCATAAGGTTGGGCATGCTGATATTTTTAATTAACCCCGAAAAAAAAAACCTTAATTTAAAAAATATATATTGTTTTTAACAGTTTGTTTGTTGCAGAACATTTTAAAAGAAGCTACTAAGCCGTTCGATAAACGTGATCTTTATTTATAAATATAACTAATAAATTGTCGGCTCGAAAATAACTTATTAAAATTACAAGAATTAAATCTTAAAGTGAAGTCATATTTTCAGTAATAATGAAAATATTATGATATAATGACTTAGATTTATTAATAAAAGTAATAATATGCACGGGAAAATATTGACATAAGACGTTATAAATGAATTTATAGCATTAAAGAAATAGTTTCATACTTACTTTAATAAAGTAATGTTAATTTTACAACAATTTTAAATAAAACGAAGACTGGGCTTAGGCTTTACTGCAAATAATTCCATGTTAAATATACTACGATGGATGAGGCTGTATGAATTGAACCCTTTGCCTTCAAAATTGGCGCGCACGCCGCTCAATGATGGCGCCATTTTCACTGAACATAGACGAGCGAGTGTCTTGGTTAATAATTACAAATGATTTTTTACATCGCATAATAAGTTTTTAACATAACGACAAATTTTATTTTATTATTGGCTATTTCTAAAATCACCTGGGAATAAGTATATCCTTATTATTTTTAATTTAAAATTGTGACTGTTAATAATAATATATTTAGACGTGTCTGTTTTAGATAATGAGAAATTTATAGTATAATCATTTTCAGATCAAACTTATACTGCAAATCGGTGAGTCTAACGGAAAAGAGTATATGGACAGAATATTTAAGAAAAATATTTTCACCGTTTGCCAAATGGGAGAACGGGATGGGAGAATCTCAAAATATCCTGTTAAAGATTTGACTCTGATAAATATAAAACAAGGTACAGACACTATTCCATTTTTTTTTTAATTTATTATTAAAATTAAAATGAAGCTAACAATTTTTCCATTCCAGAAACTATATTGACGAAATTTCCTTTTGGGGGTCTGCCGAATTTGGAAAAAATCGCTGGTAACCAACTTGGCTTTCAAGTTACGACTTGGTAACCGACGCGCAGTGGAACAACTTGGTCAACAAAAATAAGATAAACTGTAGCAAACAACAGCCAATGTGAAGAGTCAATAATTTTATTCTAATATATTATTTGGTTGGTTATTATCCATAAATTGTAACAGATTTCTTATGTAATGTATAAATACTTGTGAAATAAAAAATAAGAAATAATTTGTTGTTTTAATTAGTTAAAAATCAATAATTTAATAAAAATAAAAAGCGATATCAATGTAATTTCTAAATAAATGAAGCGTCATTATTCCGCCAGTAGTACGTAAAACTGAGTATATGAGGATGTCAGGTTGACATCATCATTATGTCACTTGACTTACGTCACTATCTGACGTCACTAAGTGCGAAATAATGAGTCATTTATGAGTCAGTCCTTAGTCTTATGTTATGTAAAGCATGATATTGAACGACATCATACTGATGTCATATTTACATAAACGTGTTCACTGGGTCATATAAGAGACCGAAAGTCTCTCGTAGTCCCTGATACCCACAACACAAGACTCGTATCTTAGTGTGGGGTCGGGGCTATGTGTGTGACTGTTGGGTGTTAATTATATAATTAAGTGACTAAATTCTAGTCGTAGCGAAGGTATTCAATAGAAACTTGTTAAAGCTAAAGGAGTTCTTACTCAGAATAGATCTATATCTTCTGTACGTGTGTTTGTCACCTAACTCCTCGTAAACTGCTGGACCAATTTCGATGAAATTTTGTGTATATATTTCAATGGGTTCCTGGACGGTTTGAAAACACAATTGGACCCGGTAGGTGGCTCTGAAATGGGGTTCTCTAATTTTCAGGACAGGGCAATGTCTGCCTGGCCCACTAACAGCCACACCCATAGTCCTGACCCCACACTGGGTAATACCTGTCTCGTGGGTATCAACAATTACGAGGGACTACGGTCCCACAGTAAATATACTCGCAACAAATAATTTTGCATCATACAATATTTGTCTTGATGCGGGAATCGAACCCGCGGCCTCTCCACGACTACGGAGGCGAACCACATATTCACAAGTGCTTACTTTTTTTACATTTATTATTCTTCTTTACATTTTATTATTCTTTACATCTCTGTGATATCATGTGCTGTGTCGTCTACGCTCCAACAAAAGCATAGCCTTATTTTGCAACACCAAAATCAAATATAATACGTGTTGAAAATGAGACTGCCTTTCCTAACTCTGATGGCCTACTTAGTTAAAAACAATAATACAAATGTAAGAACATTATCATAGATATGCCGAACGGAAACGTTTTATTATTGCGTTACAAATATTTTCTTGGCGGCTCATGATGGATCGGAGGCGAGTCCCGGGTTCGGTTCCCGTGTAATCGCGGTGTTTATCAATATTTAACCTATGGTAATTTTAAGTTTTAATATTTATGTGGTTTTATTCGACGGACTGTGGAAATTTGTTGGTGAAGGGAACGGAAGTTGTTTAAAAAGATGGATTTGTTCGTTTATTGTATGAGCTGAACCCTAATATATATCAAATTTGGGTTGTCTTATAACTTCTTGCTTTTATAAGGTGAATTGTAAGAAAGTCGGAAACATTCAAACCTAATTAATACCAAGACGGAAAATTGTGCAAAATACCGATTTTTTCAAGACGAATATGTATTATGCTTTATTATTATTATTTAATGTAAGCCTTTTAAAAAAATATGATTTTAGTGACACAATTAAGTGACATAATATGAGGTGCGATCACTTAAGGACATATTCTTATGCTTGTTAATTTACATGAGAAATTATATCACTTGTCAAATATCAAACCCAAGACCTTATGGTTACTAAGCACGTGCAATAAGAACAGTAAGCTGATTACATCAAGACAAAGGTGACGAAGGATATAAAATACATTCAAATAATTTCATCTTAAAAATACTTACATTAAAAATACTATATTTATATTCAAAATACAAAACAAATGACTTAAAATATATATAATATAGATCGACGTATCGACCGTGACAGGACTCGAACCTGCAGTCTTCGGATCCGA
This sequence comes from Laothoe populi, assembly GCA_905220505.1. Lineage (NCBI taxonomy): Eukaryota > Metazoa > Arthropoda > Insecta > Lepidoptera > Sphingidae > Laothoe > Laothoe populi. The sequence continues at coordinate 691,025 of HG992155.1, read as the reverse complement.
AGTCCGACGCCTTATCCATTAGGCCACACGGTCATACAATCAAAGGGTGTATTTAACGGGAATATTCCAGAATATATATAATATAATAATACTAGCCCTGTATTAAACTCTGTCCCACTGCTGGGCACGGGCCTCTACTAATGAGAGGGGTTAGACCTTAGTCCACCACGCTGGCCTAATGCAGGTTAGTAGACTTCACATACCTTCGAAATTCGTATAAGAATTCTCAGATATGCAGGTTTCCTCACGATGTTTTCCTTCACCGTTAAAGCAAGCGATAATTAACATTTTAATACACACATAACTTGAGAAAAGTCAGAGGTGTATGCCACTTGGGTTTCGAACATACGACTTTCGTCTTGACAGTCCGTACCGCAACCAAGTAGGCTATCGCTGCTATAATTCCAGAATATAGAGTTCAGATTTTAAATTTGAATCCAATTTTAACCAGGAGATAAATGCCAGTCTACGCTTAAGCTAACTTAGAGCTTACCTAAAAGAAAACGTTAACAAAGTCCATCTGCATCTGCTGATGGTAGGATATTCATATCCGCCAGGATAATGACCACCGTACACAGGGTGTAAACCCGCCATAGTGGAACACGCAAGTGTGTCGCGTTCCGGGATCAGCCAGTGCGTGTTGACACATACTACTCGGAAAAGTATATTTACTTACTAATTTCAGCGAATTTTAAAGGAAGGAAAAGTTTTTACCGCTTCCATTAAATTATACTGAACTTATATTCATTAGAACGTAATATACGATTACGTCACAAAGATCTTACACAATACTAATAGGTATATGTGATCTCTGCACCTGTCACAAGATTGACATTAGGTACATTCTGCTGGTGGTAGGACATTCATACACAGCGTGTAAAACCCGCCATGTTACCACACGTAAGTGTGTCGTGTTCCGGGATCAACCAGTATACATCCGTTTTTTGTCGGGGATCTAGAGTTGGGGTACGATGTTTGGCCGTTTTGCGGCCTTCTGAGTACTCTGAGACTAGACACTCGACCGCTTCTTCACCTTCTAGCCCAAGGCGAAGTGTGAAGAAGCATTCCGGAATGATTGTATTGAGTAAAGAAGAGATTGTAGTCGGACTTCGGAGCCGAAGACTGCAGGTTCGGTCCTGTCACGGTCATTTCAGTTTATAAATTCATTTTAGCTTTGCGGTGCAATATTGCTTACTTGTTAGATATATTACATATTTTCTTTCAAATGGACTTTTGAACCTAAAGTATTAGGACTCTGATTAACCTATATGAATAAAAAATTAATGCAGTTACTTGGAAAAGGGTTCACTTGAAAACGTCTGTAATAATTGGTAACCCTTCCTTATATCTTTAACAATCTAAATAGCGAAATACTGAAAAAGTTGTCCGTAAATTTGAAAATAAGATGAAAATTTTACATACTTGTACATGTTATGTACATATTCGTTGTTAATTATCGTTTGCTACTTATAATATCGAACTGACAGCTCTCCATATTAATTGTAAAGAAAAATATGAAAAATTTTAAAGATATTAAGTCAACCAATCGACTTAAGGTCAGTATCTTGGTCTAAAACTAACTCCTCTCATTATTCGAAGAGGTTGATGCCCAGCAGTGGGAAAGTTACAATAACATTGCTCAAGACTAATATAGTATTTTCTTTTAGAATAATAATATTCTTAATTTGGTTTTGAATATTTATTTGGTTTTAAGTATTTTGATAGATGGCGCTGTAAACACAAGTCGTATCAATCATACGCGCTTTAGATTTCTATCTAAGTGACGTATTGGTAGCATTACAGTGACAGATGTCGCTCGCACCGTTTGTTTCATAGTTTTAAGGGAAACGGAAGGTTTTAATAAAAAAAACATAGATTCTGCTCTTGATAATGATGGTTAGAAATTAAATTTCAATGTGATCTAAGAGTTTTATGTTTTGTTGGTAGGTGTGTATGTTTTGAAGCATTAGGGGCTTTAACAGTTTCTATATAGGCATTACGTGATTTAGGACAAGCGCGAACTGCGACTATAAAATCGCGCGACATATTAATGTACGTACATTATCTCTTGATCAGCCATATTGTTTTCCGCCATTAAAGAATTTATAATATTTTAAGGTTACTGGAATTATAATGTTAATACTTAGTTGTTATAACAATAATTGTACTGGAAATTTATTCAAAAGCAACAAAGGAAATGCTGTTTATTTTGTATTCGCAAGTTTACGCAGTGCACGAATGTTTGTTTTGTGTTAGGTATTCCAATAATTACAGGAAATTATGTTTTTAATTTATTATTAAAATTTTAGGAAAATACATTTAGCCAGCCTCCCATTGTACCAATAGCTGTTACAAATGAGCGTTATTCACAATTAAATTTCAATAACTAAAACAAAAATTTCAAGCAATAATCTTATAATAAATATATTTTTTTTAATTTATTTACTCTATAAAAAGACTAACCCCTCTCATTAGTAGAGGAGGCCCGTGCCCAGCAGTGGAACAATGTTTAATACAGGGCTAGTATTGTTATTATTATTACTCTATAAAAGAGAAGGTAAAGGTTCTCTACCATGCAGCCATGTCTGTCGTTATTTTTTCCAAATCTGGGCTAGAATTAAAGTCTTCTTCTTCTCTGGTTTTAACTTAAACAAAAGGCCGAAGCCATGTCTGCAGTCTTCATTTTTTTTTTTTTTTTTTTTTTTTAATCGAAATAGGCTTGCGTTTGACCACTATCTCGCCTGATGGAAAGTGATGATGTGGTCTACGGTGGAGCACGCTTGCCTAGAAGATACCTATTCACTCTTGACTTGAAGATACCCAAGTTATAATTTTCGGGAAATATAGACTCCGGCAAAGAGTTCCACTCTCTAGCGGTGCGCATGATAAATGTACTAGCAAAACGCTTCGTGCGCACTGGTGGAATATCAACCATGTATCGATGACGCTTCGCCGATTCTCTTGTCGTCCGATGATGGAAAGGGGTTGGGGGAATTAAATTATGTAATTCCAAGGCACACTCGCCGAAATGTATGCGGTAAAATACCGATAAACTAGCAACTTTACGTCTGTGTTCAAGGCTTTGCAGCCTTGCCTCGACTATGGTATCGTTGCCTACGAGTCTCTTGGCGCGTCTCTCGATTGCCTCCAATGCCTCAAGCTGGTACTTGGCTGATCCATCCCAAAGATGAGAGCAGTACTCCATGCACGACCGGACTTGCGCTTGATACAGATCAAGGAGCTGTCCCGGCGTGAAGTACCGTCTCACCTTCGCAAGGATAGCCAGCTTTTTGGCAGCCAATTGAGCTTTATGTTCAATGTAGGAGCCAAAACTGAGAGTTGGAGACAAAGTTACACCAAGAATCTCTAGGTGGTCAGTTATCGGTACGGACACATCTCTGAAAGTAGGAGTCAGTTCGAAGGGACTCCGTTTAGCAGAGAATAGACAAGCCTGGGTCTTAGTGGCATTAAACTTGACCAGGTTGGCATCGCCCCAATCGGAGACTGCCTTTAAGGACAAGTTCAAGCGTTCTACCAAGGCCTCCCTGAGGGCCTGGACTTGCACTCCACTGGTTCGTGCATTAGATATGTAACTATCTACCACTGTGCTGTCATCAGCGTACCCAAAAGTACCGGGCTTAAGCAGATCATTGATGTGCAGCAGGAATAGAGTCGCAGAAAGTACGGACCCCTGAGGTACCCCGGCATTGATAGCCAATAGATCGGAGGAGCAGCCATCAATGACCACTCGAATCAATCGTTCCCTCAAGAAGTCCGATATCCAAGCACATAACCCAGTGGGCAAGCCATATGATGGAAGCTTGCTTAAGAGGCTATCATGCCACACTCTGTCGAAGGCCTTCGAGATATCAAGTGAAACGGCAAGCGCTTCCCCATGCTTCTCGACGGCCTCGCTCCAGATGTGAGTGGCATACGCTAGAAGGTCTCCAGTTGACCGGTTTCGGCGAAATCCGTATTGTCGGTCACTTAGGAGGTCATTCGCTTCCAGGTATGCCATGAGCCTGCCATTCAGTACACGTTCCATACTTTTGCAAAGTATGGACGTAACCGAGATGGGCCTATAGTTGGCAGGCTCAGCACGACTACCTTTTTTGGGCACAGGTTGCACGTTAGCTTGCTTCCAGGCTTGAGGCACTTGTCCAGTGACCAGAGAGAGACGAAACAGGCGAGTCAATATAGGAGAGAGCTCAGGCGCACAAGTTTTCAGTACAATTGCTGGAATCCCATCTGGGCCGTTGGCTTTATTCACGTCCAGATTACGCAGCGTTCTTCTTACCTCAGTCTGACGAATGCGAATTTCTGACAAATGTGTCTCGCAAACTGGTAGACTAGGAGGTACTTCGCCAGCAGTATCTAAACGCGAAGATTCGGCAAAAAGAGAAGCAAACAAGTTTGCTTTCTCTTCAGCAGAGTGAGCCAAAGACCCGTCGGGTCTCAGCAGTGGAGGAAGTGAGGGGCGACGGAAGTTCGATTCAACTGATTTTGCCAGGGACCAAAACGCTTTACTACCCGCTGGGTACGAAGCTAGTTTCTTCCCGATTTGGCTTATGTGGTCAAATCTAGCTTGCCGTAGAGCCTTCTTGCATGATTTGGCAGCCTTGTTAAATGCTCTCTTCTTTAAGCGCAAGTCCTTTGCTTTGCGGTTTCGAGCATCAACCCATGCCAGGTATGCCGCATGCTTCCGCGCTTCAGCGCGTCCGCACTCAGCCCCGAACCATGGGCGAGTACCGCCTGACATTGCTACGTCGGAGAATGGAATGTAGTATTCCATACCTTGACGCAGCACATCCGTCACAGCATCCGCGCAAGCTGAAGGGTCTTCAGAAGAGAAGCAAATGGGCCGCCAAGGATAAGATGCAAAGAAAGCTCGCATCTCATCCCAATCTGCTGACTTGTATCGCCACACCCGCCGGGTGCCTCTAGGGCTGGGATCGGGCGGTGAGTAGGCAGATACAGATTTCACCAGACAATGGTCGGAGCTACCCAAGGGTGATGAAACCGACACTGAGTAGCGGTCTGGATCAGTTGTCAACAGAAGGTCCAAGCAATTGGCTGTGTGCGTGTCAACATCCGGGACCCTTGTTGCCACCTGGACCAACTGGGTGAGATTTTGCGTCAGCGCTAGCTTCCGCATTTCTCTCCCAGCATGGTCGGTACACTGGTATGGGAAAAGCCACTCTTGGTGGTGGGCATTAAAGTCCCCCAGTAGTACTAATTGGGCATAAGGGTACCGCCTTTGTGCCGCATCCGCCGCCTCACTAAGGTATAATGTGAGCCTAGTAGTCTCCTGATCTCCGCTGTGCGACCGGTATACACAGGAATAAAGAATTTTCTCAATTCCTGTATCCACCAGTACCCAAATAACAGAGAATCTGGGATCTTCAAGATAACGGAGACGCCGACAACAGATGTCATCACGGGCGTACAAGCACACACCCGCATGTGGCTTAAAATTGTGCTCCAGAGTAAACCCTGGGTATGAAAGGTACGCCACGTCAGACGGACATCTTATCTGCGTCTCTGAGAGGAATAAGAGAGCGGGTCTTTCAGTCTCCAGGTGGTGATGGACCGCGACGAGATTTGAATGCAATCCTCGGATGTTGGTAAGGTGCACTTTTAGTGAGAGGGAGTGCTGCCGCTGTGGAAACGTTCTCTTATTCGTTTTACTTTTCATTGTTTTTGGAAGAGCGAATGAAGGTAGAAAGACGGCAGTGGAACGAGACTTTATGCATCTAACTTTCAGACACAAGATGAAATACCACACAGAAGGGGGACTAGTCTGGAGACTGCGGGGACGCCCGAGCCCCCCCGGGATGTCCATCGGGCCCTCTCATCCGGTCGCCGACCGGCACGATGGCGCATCCCGGGATTTTTCGTCAGTTGGCGGGGCAGCCTTTCGTGTGTGGCTAGCACACTACTTGGGCCCCCAACTACCTGCGGTCGGCCAGCGGTGCACCGTGCCTCGGATCCCGCTACCCTCCACGACTAGTCTCCCAATGCGGCGTTATCAACTTGCGTCAGATTAGCCCAACTGCATTCAGCAACTATTCCGACCCGTCTCCCTAAATGGCATCACCGAACATCGCGCCGGAACACGGCAAGCCGTTTGGCGGCACGGCTTTGTCCGGTGGATGGTCACTAGCCACGGCCGAAGCCTACCACCAGTAAGATGTGTCACTCATTTAGCACTACCCAGGGGTCACGTGTAGGGGAACTAGAGTAAAGCCCACGGACGCGAGTGACAATAACCCCCAAAAATCATCCATTCAAAAGGGGGAAGCCATGTCCGATATTTTTCTTATACCTAAAGCCATGTCTGAAATAAACACAATTCAAGAGGCCGAAGCCATGTTTTTAATAGTCACAATATAAAGGCCGAAGCCATGTCTGTAATAGTCACAATTTAAAGGCCTAAGCCATGTCTGAAACTTATAATAAATATCAAATCATGAAGTTTTTTTTGTTTTATTCTCTCTTTTTCATAAATAAGAGAAGTCGAAGGTTCTCCACCATGCAGCCTTGTCTGTCGTTATTTCTTCCAAAAATTAAAAGTCTTCTTCTTCCCTGATTTATATAAGTTAAAAGGCCAAAGCCATGTCTGTGGTTTTTATCCATTTAAAAGGAGAAAGCTATGTCTGAAATAGTCTTATATTAAAAGGCCAAAGCCATGTCTGAAATAGTCTTATATTAAAAGGCAGAAGCCATGTCTGAAATAGTCTTATGTTAAAAGGCCGAAGCCATGTCTGAAATAGTCTTATATTAAAAGGCCGAAGCCATGTCTTTTCACTTAGAGGTTCCCGCCTTTTCTTTTAAATCATCAAGAATTTACTTAACCAGGATTGTCAAAATTTAATGACGGCGCGGCGTCAGAACGCCACATTGTCTTTGCCTAATCTAAATATGGCGGGTAATTTTGACAGATGAGCGCGCGTTTCCACGTCGCCACTGTTGCAGAGATTTACTGTTGCTCCAACGTCTATATTGTTCTACTTTTGTCTTTGACACGTTTGGAACTGAAAATAAATGAGCGGTGCTACTGATTTGAATGTCAATAGGGCTAATACGGTTAGGCAGGTGTTTTTGTTTCTGACCAAATATGTGTTCTTCTGTCGCCAGCCGTCGCGACTGTGCGTTTTGTTTTCGCTTCGTATTTAAATATTACATGTGATTCATGTAGATCTAACTAATGTCTATTTTATACATACCATTATTATGCATAATTAGGATTTCTTCTGTTCGTTTTTTGTTTCAATTATCTATTGACAGCCTCCGTGGCGCAGTTGGCGAGTAGCCAGCTGTGAAACGAGAGGCCGTGGGTTCGATTCCTACACCGGGACAAATGTTTGTGTGACAGACAGATATTTGTGTCCGGTGTCTGGGTGTTGTGAGACTGAAAGTCTCTTATAGTCCCAGATACCAACACCACAAGACTCGTATCTTAGTGTGGAGTCGGGGCTATGAGTGGCTGTTGGGTGTTATTTATTTATTTCCGTTTTCAGTTGGCATTGGTAAATTCCTTTTTATTTGTAATGTATTAAATGCTGGATATAAAAGAAGGAATATTCGTTGTTTACTTGATATGCCTTAAGCTGTATGCTAATTGAACTAATCAAAGTTCTTCTTAAAGCCTTGTTTCGTTTGTTTATTAAAAACTATAAACCGCCATTCAAAAGGATATTTCTATTGTTCTACCTAACTCTAATATGAAATTTTTTAATAGCTTGGTATATTTACAGAAATTGCAATAAATAAGATTTCACTGTGCGTAATTGCTTTAAATGTAATCAATTTGTCTTACCTGTATAAAAAATATATTGAAATGTGATTTGGTTGGATAGGTCCAGTTTAAAGCCGTTGGTATCAACTGTCAAACTCCGGATGCCATAATATTTAAAATAAATTGGAAGAATAAAATGAAGACTCGGCTTAAGCTTTACTGAAAAAAAAACAGAATGACGACTTGGCTAGGCAGTATGGTCGATTGACTATAGCCTGTCCTTTGATTAAAAAAAATCCCGATTTGGCTTAAGCCTTACTGGATAAAAACCATACCTTGAAAGAATAAACTGAAGACTTGGCTTAGGTCTTACTGAAAAAAACATGATATCTTTACACGATTGAAGAGGCTGGAACCCTTTGCCTTCTCATTACAAGGAAAAGGATAAAAAAATATATATATTTTGAGTTTATACGAATTGCACCAAAATATTGCAATCAATATAAAAACGTGTTAAGACATGCGATGTACCGTTCACAAGTCAGCGAATCCGCGGTATCGTGTCGCGAGGCAACAAATCTTAGCACATAAATAACACCGCGGTCGCACTCGGCGTTGCTCATTACACGTGATGAACGACCCGTGTGACTTCGGTTTAATCGATTCATGTTACTGCGAATATATGTATAATAAAGACACTATTCTAGCTCTGAAATCTGTATTATAATAATACTAGCCCTGTATTATTGTCCCACTGCTGGGCACGGGCCTCTACTAATGAGAGGGTAAGCCTTAGTCCACCACGCTAACGCGGGTTGGTAGACTTCACCTTGAACATTCGTATAAGAATTCTCAGGTATGCAGGTTTTCGCACGATGTTTTCCGTCACCGTTAAAACGATAATTAGCAATGAAAACACACGTAACTTGAGAAAGTCAGAGGTGTATGCCACTTGGGTTTCGAACATACGACTTTCGTCTTGGCAGTCCGTACCGCAACCAACTAGCTGCCATTCGATAGCCTAGTTGGTTGCTGACGCTATTCGCTGAAATCCGTATTATTTATTCTTATTGCTGAGCATGGGCCTCTGTTATGAAAAGCTTTAAGCGCAGTTGATAAATATAAAATCAAAACATCTGTTTGTTTTATACTTATATTGCTTAGAGATATGGTTTTGTCCGGCCAAGAGTGGAAGTAAAGACCAAGGATTTGTTGCATACATACATATACACTCACGTCTGTAACTAGTACACCCACTTTTCGCCGAATTTATTACGGTCCTATGTGATAGGGGGCGAGTCTATCGGACTCTATCGTCATACCGGGCACAATTCCAGACTCCGTGCTGATACCGAGTATTTAAATAGGAAAACCCAATATAAATTTACCCGACCCGGGGATCGAACCCGAGACCTCTGGGACAGCAGCCGTAACGCATGCGCAATTACATCTGTGCCACTGAGGCAGTCAGATTTGTTGCATAATATTCGATATAAAGAGATTGCTTCTCTACTTGCGTACTTAGGAGTAGCCGCATGAGAAGTGAGAAAACCGGGATTAAATAATAAATAAATACACCCAACAGTCACACACATAGTTCTGACCCCACACTAGGTAAAACCTGTATGGTGGGTATCAAAAACTACGAGGGACTACGGTCCCACAACACCCAGACCCGAAACAAATATCTATGTTCTATCTAGTCTGAGTTGCAATTAGTTCTATTTTCTGATTGTTATTATTATTTATGTTATATTGTAAACTTTGTTGGCAATCCTTAAATAATAAAATAAAAAATAAAATAAAATGTGTCACACAAATATTTGTCTCGGTGTGGGAATCGAACCCACGGCCCCTCGTTTCACAGCCGGCTACTCGCCTACTGCGCCACGGAGGCTGTCACGGAGGCTGTCACGGAGGCGGAGGGATTCACTAAGATATAAGTATTTTATGATGCTCAAATTGTACCCAATAGGAACGTAATAATTAAATATCAATCAAAAACTTTTTTTGATTGATATTCTCATTAGTTTTAATTGTAAATCTAGTTATAGGATCTAATTTTGTTGACCACTAAATCTGATTACATTATTTAAAATGTTTTCGTAATCTATAGAAGGTCCTCTTCATAAGTGTACCAGATTATCACCAAAGACACCGCCCGCGTCTTCACATAACTTCATAAATAACAATTTGCAACAGCTCCAGAAGCCGAAGTGAACCGTTACGAATGGCGTTGATTTAATGCTTACAGATTTTTTGTCCAAGTTGACATCCTTTTGTCCCACTGTGCGCTATTGTTTGAATGAGTAATGGACGCGCGACAGATGGAGTTACTTCACTAATTGTTCTTCAAAATAATCTATGTAAATAATTATTTTGCTATCGTGACACCACATGATAACGTTTACATGTTTTCTTGACTTAGTGTGATGTTACTGTGTATTTTATATGTACACAGATTGAATGTTTACAAGACTGTTTGCATTACAACGATAACATTTTTAAAAGCAATTAATGAGAAAATACTTGTCTGAGACCCTCTTATTTCAAATGTAGCCCAGTTTGACTATCGTGAAAAATAGTGTCATTAATATTTTTAGCAAAAGTCAGACTTGATTGTAATTCATTTTTATGGTATATTTTATTTTATTGTGCTTATAATTAACGATAAAGTAAGATACTGGGTACCCAAAGATAAAGCGCTTTCAGTTCTTCCCTATAATACCAATTTTCTGGGCAACTTATCCCATTCTTCTTTCTATGAAAACCTGAAGAAAATACCCGAAAGGGTGCAGTCGTTCACAAATGATGTGCACCAACGAATAGGATTTTATTTTAAATTATAAGACAGAGGGTCAATGTTTAAGTGTGACTATAAAAAACTAGGAAAAATACTAGCCATAGTCTACACTGCCTACAGATATAACAAAAAGGCCTAAGGAACTACGTACTTTTAATATTGAATAATGTTGCTTAAGCTTTGTGTATGTAAAATACCATAATTATTATTAATAGCGGTTCGAGATAGCAGATAACTGCAATAATTCGTGTATACAGTAGTAAAAACACACCTGAAACTATTTTTCTTCACAAGAAATATTACAGTCAATCAATATCAGACCAGCTGTATCAGTATGAGACATGCCTGAAAGCATAATTAATTAATTAATCAATGTTGTGGACTAGAATTTGAAGCTACCTATTCGGTTATGTACGTTTAATAAATCTTGTATGATCAATTTAATTTTCATATCATAATATATTTATGGTGACGAATCTTATTACTCAATTTAATGTGTTTTTGTTTTATATTTGATATATTTATGTTAAATTAAAATTGCTACGTACATATGCTGAATATAAGATTTAATATAACTTCAGAGAACAATACAAATTTTAGATTAGTCATGCCACTGTGCCAACGGCCGCTTGGGTGTCTTAAAATTTTAATTTGCTGTACTAATGCGTTCGTATTGTTATTTGCTTTGTTTGATTTGTCCGAGTGAGATCGCGCTCGGCCCATTGTGTGCTACTGCAGGCTACTGTTCTCTATGAAAGTCTACTGCACAGTGAGACGCTAACATCCGTGGAAATGCATGTAAAATGTGCCATAAAACTCAGTGCATTCCGCGATGTTGTTTTGTTCTCACTGTGCGGGTGGCAGGCTTCTGTATTGTGTAGTTAATGCACTTAACAACGTGTATGTGCTTTTTAGTTTTGTTACACTGAGAAACAGGAGTTATGCTTAGTGTAAAGAGATATAAAAAGTCTATTCAAAGTGTTCTAATGCAGCGAAACTCAATAGATATTTATTAGTTAAAAGTAGCAAGTGAATAAAAATTGGACCTTTATGCGGGTTGATTGCAAAAAATACATATTGTTTAATAAAGTATCAAATAACCTGCGTGATTTTGTTGAATAAGAAAAGTATAATGGAAAATTTAATTCATATTAAATATGATCTTATAACATTAATCTAGTTTGTACTTAGAGTATTTTACTCTAAGAGTTTGTACAATGACATTAAAGTGCCACATCATTCTTTATTTGAAATACACTAATTTTACATATTTTATCGCGGTTTATTTTGACTTTTTAGTCCCGACGGTTTGAAAGCTTTAAAGCCTTTATGATGATGGCGCGGACTGTCTGTTACATTGACGAATTAAAATAAACATTGAAATAAAACTAATTTTATGGGTTTTGTTATATTTTATGATGGGCAAGATAACAGACAAAAGAAAAGTCGGTTGAAGAAAAATGTCTTGGCTCCGTAACATCAGAGAGTCTACTGGCATCAAGTCTGTTGAAGAGCTTTTCAGACTTGCATTAGACCGAGAAATTTTCATAAAACTGACCGCCTACCTCCGTTACTGAAGGTAGACGGTCAGTTTTATGATTTTTTCTCGGAGGCACGACACGAAGAAGATTATATTTTAACTGAACTAAGCCATTTAGTAGAGACTCTTGAGACATAAACTCAGAGGAGAAATATAAGTTCCTTTTGGATATAAGCAAGTTTCATAGGGATATTAATAACCTTTAATACGTGTAGCAAATAACAATAAAACCCTTTGAATATACTTTATCTGATGTTATTAGACTCTTATTGGGAAGTATGACTTAAATAGTCCATGTTAGGGACGCGCTCATATAATTATAATAATAAATAATAAATCAGTTTATTGCGTTATTATTACATTAACAATAATAATAACAGAAATAATTATGCTTAGCCTGTAATAATAAGACTATACTCGCTTTTTAATTAAGAAATGGTTTTTGAATATTTGTATATGGAAGTTTTTAATTTTTTTTATGAAACAATAGAGAAACTAGACTGGACACATTCGTCTCCAGTCTGCCATTCCATCACATCACGAATATTTTATTTATTCATTATTACTGAAAATGTGTAATCGGACTCTTACAGCGCTCCTAGCGGACAATATTTATGATTTTTTTGTGTAAGGACAAACAGTGTTAATTACATTAAATCAATGAAACCTTACAAATCACCAACACTATTTTAAATATATTACCTTTAGTTGCCACGGCATTCATTGAAATGTTGCGAAAAACAATTATTAAAATGTGTAATAACGTTAATAATCTTAGCTATAATGTAAAAATAAAAAAAAATATGCATGAAAGTTTATAAATTTTATAGAAAGCTCTTGTATACAAATAAAAAGGTTATCGAAACGCTAAGCACAGTGTGTCAATTCATTTGTTTCAATTGTCACAGGACAGCAGTACTCAGTTATCGCCGACTATTGTGCATTTGATTTACTCACACCCCCACTGTGCGAGGAGTGATGTCCCGCGGTTGTGCAATACTTCGTCTATACTTCTGCAGTTTCCGGACTATTGTAGGACTCTTCGGAGAACCAGAGCATCTGTGCTATTGTATGTAGAGAAGGATTGGTAAATTGTTTATGATAGAGGTTGAAGTTATTAGATATGTATCAATTAGGTATATTTAAATTCTTGTTATAAATGTTGTCGTGAGAATAGAAATTAATTGTATTTACTGATAGTAAATATAATTAGTGCAACAATATATATTGGAAGTACATATTTCTTAATTTAATTGAGTTTAGAAATTTCATAACACCAATATATTCTCTAATAGCAGCGATAGCCTAGTTGGTTGCGGTACGGACTGTCAAGACGAAAGTCGTAGGTTCGAAACCCAAGTGGCATACACCTCTGACTTTTCTAAAGTTATGTGTGTATTAAAATGTTAATTATCGCTTGCTTTAACGGTGAAGGAAAACATCGTGAGGAAACCTGCATATCTGAGAATTTTTCGAAGGTATGAGAAGTCTGCCAACCCGCATTAGGCCAGCGTGGTGGGCTAAGGCCTAACCCCTCTCATTAGTAGAGGAGGCCCGTGCCCAGCCGTGGGACAATGTTTAATAGAGGGCTAGTATTATTATTATTATAATATATTCTCTAACAATTCGTTATTGTTACCAATATATCTATGTACTGAACTAGGTAAATACATACTTAGATCCTACTAATATAAAACTTACTTTAAAAAAGTAGTAAGCGTTTTTGTTAGATAACATATTTTAAACATTCGCAATTTTACACGCATCATCAATACAAAGTCGGTCCATTACTAACAAAAGCATTTGCATGGACTTCCAAAAGCAGTAATTTACCGTTGATTAATGGCGAACCCCATGAACAGGAGCCAAAATACTTGAAAGAGTCAACATTGTGTCCTATATATAATTACATTACTTTGTCGGCGGTTCCGAGAACGATCGTGTTGAAGCTAACCAAACATTAGCGACGGCGACTTTGTGAAAAAAATCCGCCGATACCACTAGCCGCTGGACGATCACGGACAAAAATAATAAAAACATCAGAGTCAAAATATATGTTGGCGTTTGTTACGCAAAAAAATTAGAAAAGAAACGTTTTACTCCCTGTCTACTTTGTGACGTACCGCGCACCACTGTCCACTGTAACTACCCATTAAACTTACAACGTTAACTCCTCAGTCATAGAGTTTATTTTAGGTTGGTCCAAAAATGTTTTTTTCTTCTTTCATAACGTCATAGAGGCGTGGCTCGTCCCAAATAGAAACATTTGCCAATATTATCGTGAAAGGAATGAACATATGAAATAATTTATGTCCCTATGTCGCTTTGTATCCAAAACTTGGTGCTTTTGTTAGTATTTTTTGTGTCGGCCTCTTTGCTGCTCTGTGTGGGACCGACATCTCTATTTTATGAAAAAAGTGACTTTCGAAATTTAAAATTGTAAAATCGACTTTATTTTCGGCGGGAATGATATCTATTTGAATTGATCGTGTTGTGTCAGTTGATTTCTTATTTTCGGATTGTTGTGTGAATATTATGATAATGGTATTAATAAGTCACCTTATGGTTCGGACGGTTTTGTGCAAGCCGACACTTTTTAACCTGGCAGGAATATGAGTAATATTGCCATATTTAATGTTAATTAAATACACCCAACAGTCACACACATAGTTCTGACCCCACACTAGGTAAAACCTGTATGGCGGGTATCAAGAACTATGAGGGACTACGGTCCCACAACATCCAGACCTGAAAAAATATCTGTCTGTCACACAAACATTTTTCCCGGTGCGGAAATCGAACCCGCGGCTTCCCGTTTCACCCGCTACGCCACGGAGACTGTCAACATTTTAATTATAAAATGTTTTCTATAAAACAATTAATCTGTTAGTATTTTTAAGATACATATATCATAATGAAACTTTACGATAACAATGTGTAAATGAAATTTATACATCTGATTCTGATGAATAATGATATCATTTATATTTTCCGCAGCATTCATAACCAAAATATTAATTGCCAAATTTAATAGTATCCGGAAGAAGTCGGCACGTCACATCTCGGTTATAAATAGTGATATTTGCCGGTGTGTGACGCCCACAGTCCGTGACAAAGCGACAAAGGTGCCGATGTCGCCATGATTGTGCTAATGTGTCGCGCGACAGAGTACTGCTTAGGCATTGAACCATGAGCTTCGGGGTGGGAAGGCAATGTCTCCAATTAGTACACTTGCTTTTTAATCATATTAAATCATGACATAGGAACGACAGACTTAACAGCCTCCGTAGCTCAGTGGGCAAAGTGCCGACTGTGAAACAAAAAGACACGGTTCGATTCCCGCAACGAGACAAAAGTGTGATCCACATATTTGTTTTTTGTCTAGGTGTTGTGAGACCGTAGTCCTTCGTAGTTCTTGATACCCACGATACATGTTTGGCTATAGTGTACTCCGAATTATCTTGGCTATTAAGTGTATTATTTATTTAAATGCGAAATTAAAATGAATACCACTGAATGAAATTAGTATATTTATCATCATCATCATCAGCCGGTGTCAGTCCACTGTTGGACGTAGGCCTCTCCCAAGATGCGCCACTGAGCCCGATCTTCAGCTCTTCTTTTCCAGTCACTGCCGACCGCTTTGCGTATGTCGTCGCTCCACCTGGTCACAGGACGTCCTACGCTACGTTTGCCGATTCGTGGTCTCCACTCTAGGACAAGTCTACCCCATCGGTTATCAGTCCTGCGGCAGATATGACCGGCCCACTGCCACTTCAATTTGCCAATCCGTTGAGCTATGTCGATAACGTTAGTTCTCTGGCGAATTACTTCGTTCCGGATTCGATCCCGCAGAGAAACACCGAGCATAGCTCTCTCCATAGCTCGTTGAGTGACTTTGAATTGGTGGACCAGTCGAGCTGTGAGTGTCCACGTCTCGGCTCCGTATGTCAACACGGGTAGAACGCACTGGTCAAAGACTTTCGTCTTTAGACACTGCGGTATAGGCGACGAGAAGACTCGACGGAGTTTTCCGAATGCTGCCCAGCCCAGCTGAATTCTTCTCTGGATTTCCTTCTCGAAGTTGTGTTTACCTAGTTGGAGCGATAGTATATTTGCACATATAATTAATTATTATTATTTATAATTCCGTGACAATCGTTTATTAACTATGCATGTATGAAGAAACTCTTTTAACAATGCAGTAAATTAAGAAAAGAAAAGATAGATAGCATCATCCATACACTTTTACAATACACTCATTTAGTTTATTATCATTATTATTCAATGAAATCAAAGTTCCTGTAATATGTGTAATTAGGCTTTTTTCCAGAAACTATATTTACAGCGTCTTCCAGAATAACATAAGCCTGATGAAAATTATACTTAAATGAATAACATCTAACAGTTATAAAAATCATCTGCATTACAAATCACAGAATCTTACGGTATGTGACAGAAATGCATGCCATCTGTTGTAAGCCGCTAATGGGTTTGGGGATGGTCTGCTGCAGTTCTGGCATTGGACCATGGCTGCTTCAAGGAGGTGTTTCTTGTCGCATGGAAGTATGCTAATTATCGATTTTGGGTGTTAATGTGGTAAGGATAATGGGTACCGGTACAAGGCAGATTGCTGAGATGATCATTGAAATTGTCACAATTAATAACGAACGAACGTAAACGGTAGGCAGCGGCTTTGCTGTGCCCTGGCATTGCAGAAGTCTATGGGCGGCGGTGACTACTTACCATCAGGTGGCCCGTCTGCTCGTCTTCGAGACACTAAAAATAAAAATAAATCTATAGCCCAAAATACTCAAACGCTACTCAACTGACTGATCTTCGTACGACTAATTATTTAGTAATAAGCCATATTACGAATAATAAGAGGCTCTCAAATGTTTTACAAGTTCTTAAGTGCTTGAGTATTCTGGCGATACAATATCTACCAAATTATACTGCCTATCTGCTGAACACGTGTTTTCTTCGTAAGCCAAGTTAGTGGCTTGGTAGACTTCGCATACGTAGGCCTTAGATCACCACTCGAGCTTGAAGCGGCTTGGTAGACTTCGCATACGTTCGGAAGATTTACAGAGAATAGTCATACAATTTTTTTAATGGATATAGCAAACGATTATCAACAACTATAATGCCCGTGATTACAAAAAAACAGAGATTAAGAGGACACTTGGGTTGGTTTTGGTCCCGCGCCTTTATATTCTCGGAACTCTATTAGCTATTTTTAAAAATAATTTTAATATATAATTTTTATAAATAAATAAAATATTATAGGGCGAGCCTATCACAATTCCAGAATCCGGGCTGACACTGAATATTTCGTGATAGAAAGACCTAATATCACTTTTTTTTAATCGACTCGGGATCCCTAGATTTCAGCTCAGCATTCGTAACGCCAATTGCGCCAACGAGGCAGTCAGTATTGAGTGATAAATTGATTACAATGCAATGATTTCATTTGTATAGAAAAAAACTTGGAAATTGTAAATTTTGCCATTTGTTACTGCTTTCTTCATCATTTATATGTTAATCCTAATTTTGTCACCGACAATTTCTGAGCTGCAACTCTGAAACTAATATTTCAAATTCATATTCGTGGTGTAAATGAGACAATCAACATTCTTGTCGTCTATTTGTCATGATAACGACCGCGTCGCCTGCGGTAGGTGGAGGCATCCATGTGCCTATAGACGCACGATGAACGTCGACGGTGGCTAATTAGTGAACATGCCGTGACCTTTGCTTTACAAGAATCAGTTTAAAAAGAATCTTGTTTATTGTATTGTTAAAAACTATTACGAAAAAAGAGCGGGAATGTGATGTGACAAGGCTGCATGGTGGATAACCTTTGCCTTCTATTTTATATAAAAAAGGGAGAATGAAACAAAAAAAAACATTAGAAACCCCGCGATTTAATGAGATTTATCGTTTGTTGTTATGATATTTGCAGTGGGTAGAATGAATTGAATAGTGCTTTTGTTTTCTAAACTCGAAATAGAGAATGTGTCAGTGTGTAATAAAGAACAAATTGCAAATACAGCTCACGGTAGGCAGCGGCTTTGCTGTGCCCTGGCATTGTAGAAGTCTATGGGTGGCGGTGACTACTTACTATCAGGTGGCCCGTCTGCTCGTCTGCCTATCCAGGCAGTAAAAAACAACATATGTATTCACCAGCAAAATGAAGATAAACACATTATCATTATTTATCTTTATATATAATCATATTCTTTCGCAGCCAAAACGTTAAAGAAATGTCTCAAGCTATCAATGCGTTGTTATTTTTTTAACCGACTTCAAAAAAGGAGAAGGTTAACAATTCGTCGGAATCTTTTTTTATGTATGTTACCCGATTACTCGAAGACGCCTGGACTGATTCGAGAAATTCTTTTTGTGTTTAAAAGGGTATACTTCCCAGGTGGTCCCATTGGCACCAAGTCAGGATCTGATGATGGGATCCCAGAAAAATCAAAGAAAATCAAATTTTATAGTGACGCATAATTTGTTTTTTGTTGAAGTCGGTGTACTTTTTATAAATTAAAAAACTTTTACTTATTATGAAAACCATGTAATATAAGTACAAGTACTAATCCCTCCATCATGTAAGAAGAGTCTCACTTATGTATTGGTTATAGTTATAATGCAATGAGGTAAACAAATACATATATCGGTTTCGTATTGTTCCTCCGAATTTATATTAGTTTCAAGGCAGAACAAGAGATTTAACAAAAGTGCCATAAATCTAAAAATGCATATTTTCAAGTAATTTGTCATTTTTAATTTCACCGCAAGCGCTTTGATCTGAAATCCCGCCCCACGGAACTGTCGGGAATCATTAATTTACTTTTAAAGTAGGTGCTAATGGGGAATTAATTAGTGAATTCCACGCTAATGTTAATCTATTCTTGGATTGTATTGGCGGCCATTTTGCTATAAAGTTTTTGATGCCACAATAATATGGCGGGTGCAGACTTGTTTATTTTAAAGGAATTTAGGAATGTATAGTCTGATTCGAGCAAAAAAATATAACAACTTTTTAATTCTAGTTCGTTCTAATTATAATTAAAAACAAATGACATAATTTTCAGTCTCTGGCTTAATTTGTTTATCTTCCTAACGAGTTTAGACATATTGCTTTATTTTTTGTATTTAAACGTTTTAAACACGTCTTAAAAAGCATTTTTTTCCGACAACAAACAAACATACGCTTTACCCCATGATTTACGGGAGAATATAAGTCGTGGCAATTTCGGTGCCACCCAGCTCGACTGGCTACAGATAGCGGCTGGTATCAAAACTAGACGTTTCGCTAAGTGTTGTGGGTGCTCCCACAAAACTATGTTAGAGTACCGTAAACTGAAAACCATTTCTTACGGAGTTCTGATGGAATTAACAAATCAAATCAAAATCAAATCATTTATTTAGTGAATAAGGCCACTAGGGCCCTTTTTAACGAAGGAACTCAGCCGTATATCTTTTCTATTTTATTATAACCATTGTGGAAAAACTACGGGATGTTATTTATTGAGACAGAATTTTATGTCTTATATAATGAGTCTCGGAAAATATTTGCGAAATGTATCGATTAATTTAATTTTCGATTTTAAGGACACTGCTAATGATGACACTGTAATATTAACCGACACGTGAAATTATTGACAGCCTCCGTGGCGTAGCGCTGTGAAACGAGAGGCCGTGGGTTCGATTCCCGCACCGGGACAGATGTTTGTGTGGCAGACAGATATTTGTTTCGGGTCTGGGTGTTGGGGGATAGTCCCCTGTAGTTCTTGATACCCTCGATACAGGGTTTACCTAGTGTAGGGTCAGAACTATGTGTGTGCCTGTTGGGTGTATTTATTTATTTATAATAAAATCTCCCAACAGTCAGATACATAGTCCTGACCTAACACCAGGTTAATCGACTGTATCATATATTTAATTAAAATTGTATTGTACGTTTAATATTTATTTATCATATTCATATTTTATTTATTGATGTTTAGAGTTTAATATTTACTTATGATATTGCTTGAATTTATTATTTATTTATGTTTAAAGATATAATAATTGTTTGTCTTGACTTAAAATCAGGTATTTGTGCCAAGCCAATCTAAACTACGGATCTACGGAACCAGAGAACTATCCCATACATTTTCCCGTGTTTTTTAGAGTTGCTCTTGGGTGGCGGTGGTGTTTTTTACTCCGGCCAGCACACGGCGCCAATCATTGCGGTACCACTTATGTTTACTTCTTATCTGCACCAGTTGATTGGTGTTTTACTTTGACTCGATCATTTTTTGTGAAGTCACATCTCGACGTTTCGCGTAAGGTGGTAGCGAAGAAAACGGTCGAGTGACGGGTCCCGCTTTGTTAGATGCAATCGATATTTGTCCTTTAGAATGTGTCGTTTTTTGTGAATACGGCTATTTAACACGATGTTTCAATTATTGAGACCTTTGAGTGTTTGGCCATAAAACACTGTTAATTGGAACTGACATAAAATATGGGTTTAGGAAATGTGTTAAATGTAAAAAAATTGAGAAATACGATACGTACGTGGCTGTTTGGAGAACTATTCATTGCAAACATTATGAGTGAAAATGACAATAACTAAGTGCCATTTACTGCCATTCTTGCTGGTAGTTCGGATATATTCTAGTTTTGCTCGGTGCTACGTTTACCTCGATGGAAGAAATCTAAAAATAAATGATTGAATATACCTAACAGTTTTAACTTACTAACTGTAACTTATATTTGAATGACCAAATCGTGTTTATCAAATTACATACACAATAGTCTAAATAATTAAATTGTTGCATAAATATACATACATACGCCGATGCCCGCAGTGGCCTCGTTGTTATTGGTTTTGGATACATTTATCAATAAAACCCACAACCAAAGAATTATTCTTTGCCAAGTGTTCAAAATCAAACAGAAATTGCGCATGTCGGTGTATGAAAAGGTTTTTTCTAAAGTCGCCAGTTTGTTTTGAAGGCTCATCTCGTTTCAGTCGAGTGGATCTGTATATCCGCTGTTTTACTAAGGATTACCGTTAAATACACTCTAGGGTGGTCGGGACGCTTGGCTGGAACTCTGTGCTAAATTATTGTAAACAATCTTACAATATACGTTTTTAAAGCATAGCTTGGATTAGATACAATGTGACTATTGAGAACGGTTAGAATCTCAAATAAAAAAAAAAACAACTCTAAGTCTCATTCATAGTCTTGACCCCCCACTAGGTCAATCTTGGTATCATGTATAAGGACTACGGTCCCACAACACCAAGATCCGAAACACATATTTATGAATCACACTCTTTTCTAGGTGCGGGGATTCAAACCCGTGACCTCTCGTTTCACAGCAGAATTAAAGCGAAAATTTTTAGCTCCGAAAGCTAGAAAGTTTTTTTAGCTTGGTTCGGTGTAAAGAGTTTTAATGGTAATATGTAATTATTATAAAACAGCTTTTTACTGTAACGTGCATATTTTAAATGACTCGGTTTTCTTTTGAATAATTTATGAATGGTCAAAAATAAAAGCATTGATTTCTCCTCTTTTCTTGTTGCCATGTTTTACCTACTTCAAGCATGCCTTTAAGGTCTTCGAAATATTTAGATCTTCATGCGATACAACACATCCCACGCCTAAATGTCCCACTCATTAGCCCAGCAGCTGGACTCGCCCTACATTCAATGCGATGTAAAAATATTATCTATAAATATTAACAGCGATTGTGTTCAATCTCCATTGTTCACCCCGTCTGTGGTTAGGGGTTGATCCCTTGCAGATATGTTTTACATTTTCAATCTTATTACTATTGGAATAAGGGTTTATGAGCTGGAAATGTATTGTGGTTTTTGACGCGTGAAATTTTGTTTGCAATTGACAAGACATGTGGGAACATGGTGTTTTCAATTTGATGGAGATTTATATTGGCGGTAACGTTTAAATCTGTTTTCGCCCTTTTTGTTAATGTTTACAAACTACTCACATCGATCCATTTCCTTCCCTAACTTTAAAGGTAGCGAGTTTTCGCTTTCGGGAATTTTGTGGTTAAACTTCATTTATATTATCGTTTTATGCCCAAATATGTTAATATTTACGTCATTTGTGGTGACATTTATGTTCATATTTACAAAGGAAAATTTACATAAATCACCTCTGCGTAATTATATACAATTTAATATGGTGTGATTAATTGAGGAAAGGTACACAATAAAACATTTGAAGAGACACGTGACTATAAACAATTTGGACTGAGGGATTTTCAATCATGTTTATGTTAAGGAACCTATGGTGTCATAAACATTCCCTAACATGGAAACAACGAGCCCGGGCCGCGTAAACTCATAAATATCCATTTTTACGGCACAACAAATATATGATCATTTACAATTCACACGAAACCGACAAAATACAGTCGAGTGGGTTTTAAAAACACCGTTTGTGCGCGCGCGCAGCCCTCAACGCGTCCAAAACGCGTCGTCGCGCGGAAAAAACGCATCCACCGCGGAATATCGACAATTTGATACGTACCATTGAACAACTTCAATAACACACACCCTATGTTTAGTCCGCAACGGCTTCCAAAGACCCCAACGAATTATCCACTCAAACTCAAAGCCATAAAGCACAATATCACTTGAGTTGATTACAACGAATAAATGAAGACATAAGCATTGGGTTTGGACCATAAAATATTATCATTTATCATATAGATGTGTTTGTTATAGCAATAGTCGGTTATTGTGGTAAACGTCGGCGTTAGCATTATTAATAATCGACGGATGACATCTGCGTGATACAGTTTCTATTGTCTGCATTCCGACTGCATTGTGCGAGTGTAATAAAAAAACATGCGTGTAATAAGACGTTATGTACAGAATCTGAATTATTCTCTATAATGTACATAACAATATGTTATATCTATAGATAGTTATTTTTGCCTATGACTGCCTCAGTGGCGCAGTTGTAATTGCGCATGCGTTACGACTGCTGTGCTGAGGTCTCGGGTTAGATCCCCAGGCTGGGTAAAGTGATATTGCCTTTTCGATTTAGATACTCAGTATCAGCCTGGAGTCTGGAATTGTGCCCGGTTTGGCGATAGGCTCGCCGCTCGCCCCCTATCACATTATGGGACCGTAATAAATTCGGCGAAAAGTGGGTGTACTGGTGGTTACACCTCTTCCTACCCCTTTGGGGATTACAGGCGTGAGTGTATCTGTATGTGTGTAGCTATTTTTATTAATTAGAATTCTAAAGTGGTAAAGCCACACTGTAGACACACATGTCTACAGTAGACTCACAGTAGACATATCTGTCTACAGTGTGAACGGGGCGGTTCGGGTTATGACCACACCAGTTACGTGTTACGTGAAGTAACAGCCTACTGTTGCGGTTCGTACAATGAGGGTGTTAACGACTCAAATATCTCTCTCGTTCCCAATTTCCATTGCTTTCATTTATTCAGTATTCTTCTAGTGTTGTAGTAATTCATGATGATAATTCATGAGTGAAGATCTCATCATCAACTGACCTAATCTACCGTCTGTCGACCGCTGAAAAAAAACTCCGATGGCTGAAATGCGTCCAGGAGAAATAAGGTGTAAATCCCGTACAGCTGCAATAAATCCAAGATACTGTATGTAAATATTGGAAGGAAATTGAAATAACATTGGAAGTTGACACAATCGATTTATCATAGTCAGTATAACAAATAAGTTGGTCAAACACGCCGCTAATCCACACACGCACAAACGTATGTGCAAAATGGCCGTGCTAATGTCGCGAAACATTTAACAGGGGACCGGTGTTTAACGTTATTATTAAGTTGTAAGGGATTTCTGTGCGACTTCCGCGCATTCATCACCGATTGTGAGCTAAGCCCAGAGCGTGCCAAATCTATTCACATAGCACATTGCGCTTTTTGTCCGGCGTCAGGCCATGATGGTTTTATTGCGGTGCATTTTGGAAATCATTGGCCCTTTCTTCGGCGACGATGGTATATTGCTGCTGTAAAACAATAAATAAGCCGATTGTTTACAGTTTTGGTGGTTTTGGAGTCGTCGGACCCCATGTGAGGCGTTTAGTCTCGCTGCGGTCGACAACCGGCTGTAAAACCATGATGTTATATAAACCACGACATTGAATTGGTTTGGATACGATGACGAGCTTTATTGAAGGCAATGAGTGACTTTTTATTCTGGTAGACAAATGAACGCTGTCCGTTGTATGGGTTGTTCCAGAAATTATTTTTATGCGTCACAGTAGGGTACTGCGGTGGATCGGTGTAAACTCATTATTACTGCGATTTTGTGGTCATAGTAATTATTGTTTTAGTCGGTTATATTTTTTTAACGAGGAAAATGCTTTCTTGTTTGTAACAAATGTCGTTTTTTGTTGTGATTATTTATTTACGACGTGGTAATAAATGTTGTGGTCATAAAAAATTGTTGACAAAGTTTATTTCAGTCGCAATGAGTCTACAACTTACTGAAAATAACATTTTAATGAATAACAAATAAAAAATGTGATGCTCGTTTCCGCTTGGATATAATTAAATTATATTATGTTCGTAAATTATTCACACCATATGACAAACTTTACATTCTGGAATTACATTACGATCAGAACGTTGCTTTTAAAAAGAAATTATGTGCGTATGTGTGTATATGAGAATAAACATACATACGCTCTCCCGTCTGAAAATCCGCGAAGGGGTAGGCAAAGGTGTAACCAGTACACCTTCATTTCGTCGAGCTTCTTATCGTCCCATGATGTGATAGAGACCGAGCCTATCGCCATACCGGACCAAATTTCAGACTCCGGGCTGGTAGAAAAACCCAATATCATTTTTTTCGATCTGAGGATCAAATCTGAGACCTCAGCAAATTTGTACAGCGTACGCAATTACAAATAAAATAAGATAACCAAATATTGAATGTTTTGATTTGTGGACCTTAAATGTATAGATAACTTTCTTATAGGTTCCTAGCTGTTGCCCGCGGCTCCGCCCGCGTGGTAGTTATTCTGAAAGAAAAAGTATAAAATCCACGGAGTCACCTTAAGCTATTATATCTTTCTATATTTTGCTATCCCATAGGAGCCGCAATTCTTTTCAGGATAAAAAATATTTGTCATTCTCTGACCCCTAAAATATATTATAATTATTACTATGCAAAAAATCATGTCGATCCCTTGATCTGTAAAAAACAAAAAATTATTCTGCGGAAAGCGTACATTTTTCCGGGATAAAAAGTAGCCTATGTCATTTTCTGATCTCTTAACCACTATACCAAGATTCGTGTCGATCGATACCTTCATAAAAAAAACAAAATACTATCCCACGGGAAGCGTAAATTTTTCCGGGATAAATAGTAGCCTATCATTTGCGCTATCGAATGATCTAACTGTTTTCAACATTTCTGTATGATAGGTCAAGACGTTTTTGAGTTAAAGCCGGATATACAGACAGATAATAATTTATAAAATCGCGGAATCGGGATCAGTGGGTCATAAATATTTCACGCTAAATCGGGAAAATTACTCAAATGTACAGACAGACGCTACACATTTACATATTAGATATAGAAAATAACAAACAATCGTTTCAAATATCCGCTCTAATTCTAATTTTAAATTATAGGCACGTGTTACGATAAATAGCATAAAAGAAAAAAAAACAACATATCAATCTTCTTGAAACGTAATTTTTTAAACTTCAACGCAATGACAATTTACTTCTATCTTCACTTTATCATAACAAATTCAATCCAAAAAAGCGCGCAGATGTCACCTAACATCTCAATATGTCGATACGACACTACGACACGTCTGAGACGAGTGACGAGAGGAGACGACATAATTAAGTATATCGGAGGGTTGTCGAAGTGGGTGGCGAGAGTGTGCCCAATTAGCGACGGCCTGTGCGCAGTGCCGACAACAAGGGTTCTGTTACCGCGCCGCGCCGCCCGCGCTGTGTAAAAGAAAGCGATTTGCAACACGCTACAGCTTATTTTTTTTCATAAATGTTAGCAACAATAACAGAACTATATTTGCTGGTGGTAGGATATTCATATCCACCCGGATAGCGACCACCGTACACACGGTGTAAAACCTGCCATGGTGGCACACGCAAGTGTGTCGCGTTCCGGGATCACCTAGTGTACATCCGGTTTTTGTCGGGGGTCTAGAGTTGGGGTACGGTTTTTGGCCGTTTTGCGGCCTTCTGAGTACTCTGACACTAGACCCTCGACCGCTTCTTCACCTTCTTGTCCATGGCGTAGTGCGAAGAAGCAGGCCGGCATGATTGTGTTGAGTACTGGGGAATAGATTGTCTCTCGCTATTTGGACTGCACTGCGCTTACTATCAGGTGCAGTGTCGTCACTTTGCAGTGCCAGTAAAAAAAAATATGCAAGATGGATATTAGAAATGCACAAGTACAATTTTTACCATTTTATTGACTGATTTACATAACACTATTACACATCTCAGTGCTTAATATTAACACAACCGCATGCCAGGATTTACTTATGGCGTCTCTTTATAATTAATCTATCAGCATTACCCTCTAAGCTGAACTACGCGGCCATTGTACTGTTTATATGTACACTTACTGCCCTCAAATGAACCACGAATATCCTGGCTATCACCAGTCTTCTTCACAACTCAACTGAACACGGGAGGCACTCCGTTTTATACTAAACATTTACTACTCCCCACTTAAGTTGTCATTATTAATGTACCCGCAACTCCACTCCTAAATACCTTTCGTTCGGTATTTCTAATAATAATAAATGAGTTACCATAAGCAGTACACCATTAAAATGACACTATATCACTATATTTGTCTATGGACAAATAAGTAATTTAATTTAACCTAAACTTCTAATGAGAATATGACTTCGAATATGTCCATTAACACTTGTCCTATTGTCTATTAAGGGGAAGATACAACGTTAATGTGTTCTTTATTACGCTACAGCTTATGAAAAGTAATCAGGGTTTCGGGAATTTTGAGAATTTCCATACTTTGTTTCACGGTTAGGGACCTTTCTTGGCGATTGGTCATGCATAAAGTGTAAATTTAAGGTAACTAAGATATACAAAAGGGCCGTGCACGATACCTTATATGCCAACCCATATAATTTGGATAATCAGCTATGTATTTTTAGGTTTAATTTAAAACCACATTATATTTTCCATCGGTGTCATTTAAGGTCTAGTGAATTTTATCCTACATGTATATAAATTCCGAAATGTATTTCAATTCTTATAAAGGCCTCTGTAGTGCAGTGGGCTAGGAGCCGGTTCTATATCGAGAAGCCATAGGTTTGATACTACACTGAGACATTTGTGTGACCCACAAATATTGTTGTAGTGCCGATACTTACGACACAAGATATTACCGTCAGGTGAGGCCTTTGTGACTGCAAATAATGAAAATAAAATTAAAATTGATGTCACTTAGGTTTGCTTTCTAAGCCTTTACGATTAAATCGCTGTTCATTTGTAATCCAGACCGCAGTTTATCTAAGGGCAAAATAATCTCGCCAAACGATTCCTTAGAGAACCGCTCATGAGTGAAAACGGGCTCTTGTCGAGTTAAACTCCTCTAAATATACACAAACTGTACTTCACATAATGGCCAACACGCCGCGTTGCCTTCCCTGTCTATTTGTTTTTTATTTATTCTACCTTTTTAGCTTAAAAAGAGTCGGGTAAAAAACTGCCAGTGGTCAGTTTCAGGTAGCGTATTTGAAAATACTTTTGCCATTGTTATATATTTGGTAAGTATCTTTTGTTTATTGAAATATTGTTTAGAATAATTGATTGGCTTTTCCGCTATTGTACACTTTGGTACATAATTGATAGGTATAATATTTATAACTCAAAATTCTCTAAAATGTAAGAAATTGCAAATATGACGCTTAGGATTACAGTTCTTAGGCCTATTTTAAAAAGTCCTTTTTTATTTTAAACTACATATATGAAAATTTAATGTAGGTAATCGCTGGAACTACTAGTCCGGTTCTGAAAATTCTTTCACCGAACAAGCGACATTATATCTACGTGCTTATTTATTGTAATAGTGAAGATGTTATATAAAGCGTGTAAAAATAAGTTTTTGGTACTAATTCGTCTTTCAAGCCGGCAGACAAAATTGAGTTTAGTATATCTTTGTTTTCATTAAACTTATTAAACGACATATATTTTCATATTTTTTATTTAATTGTGCGTTGCAAAGATTTGACGTTGAATCTAAATTATCGTATAAAAAACAGGTTCGTATTTATTAATGAAATGGAATAGTTTATTTGTTTGTCATCATTTCGAAAGGCCATATCTTTTACTCCTTACGAATTTCTATTATTTTTCTTAAGAGCTGGTAACGTATTTAAGATTATTTTGATAATAAGTGTTCATGGGTGTTGGACATCACTTCCTATCAGGCTACCCGCTTATTTGCCAGGCCCTATGATAAAAACACTCTGAATATTAGCCACATCTACCACCAATTATATGATGCCCAGAACAAGCATAATAATTAAAAACGCCTTTATAAATATGATTTTTTTAACTCCCCGATTGTTTTGCTCCAATCACATTTATCGCATCACGACTAACAATCCGGATCTCCGACAACACTACGCGCCGCGGTAATGGTGACCACGTGTTACTCTCAAATGTATACATGTGGTAACACTCTATGGTCGCTCATGCGCAACCTAGACGACCATTTTCAAATATCCTGTTGGTGTTTATTGGTTACTAGCGAGCCACCCCGGCTTTGTACGTTTACTGAAAATATTAGGAAATAAAGTATGCAATTTTGAAACCTTAAGTTTTTTGTAAATTATTTTGATTTATCTCGGGTTTAGACCATGTAAGCGTCTCTATAATCTTTGGTTACAAATGCTATGCCTAATATTTAATTAAAATATAAGAGAGATTGTGGTGTTATTATTTATATTAACTAAAGGTTGAAGTTTGATCGTTATTCATGAAAAAAAAATCTGTTTTCAATGTTTATACAAATGCTTGTCAATAGCTACTACACAAAAAAAATTGTTAAATTGTTTCACAAATAGACGAGAAAAGATCCTGAACTGTTTTGTATTTGCCTATTTATATATAGAGTTTTCGAAAAGAAAGTCTCTAAATGTAGGTGAACACTGTATCAAAATTTGTTGTGTGATTTACAACTAAGCGGACAAACTGACAGACGGATAGCGAGTTTGTTTTATATATTATATTTTGTATCGCTTGCGTGATTATTGATGTTTGGTTGTGACTAATGATAGTTGTTTCTAATATAATATGTTAGAATCTTTTTGACGTAGTGTTTCGGTTATTTTAAATCTAGAGACTCAGTATTTATTCTAGATTATCATGTATTTTTAAGAATTATATCTACTTAGGTATGTTTCTTATTAACCACGATGAAATGTTTTGTTTACATTAAGTTGATATTGATAACATTGTGACACGAATAGTAAATAGAGCTCAACAGAAAGACGGCCTGGCATTAAAGAATATCTGTTGGTCGCGGCTCCGCCCGCCTGGAGGTCATGTTTGGGAAACAAAGTATACAAAACAAAATACCAATTTTCATGCGTTTAACTTCATAAAATGACGGATTTTCATACAAACTTTCATCCCCTATTTTACCCCCTTAGGTGTGTAATTTCCAAAAATCCTGGAATTTATATTTTTTATTTTTAACTAAAAGGTCAAATACTAATTTTCATGACATGACAATAATTTTCATTTCAAATGACGGATTTTCATTCAACCCCTATTTTACCCTCTTAGAGGTGGTATTTCAAAAAACTCCTTATGGATGCCTACGTCATAAAAGGTACCTACTATCAAAATTTCAAGTCTCTAACCTTAGCCGTTTATGCTGTGCATTGATATGTCAGTCATTCTGTTTCTTCTTTTATATATACAGATGACTTGAAATCTTCAAAGCTGACCGTTATATTTCAAATAAATAATACAAGGAAA
Source organism: Laothoe populi (assembly GCA_905220505.1). Taxonomy (NCBI): domain Eukaryota; kingdom Metazoa; phylum Arthropoda; class Insecta; order Lepidoptera; family Sphingidae; genus Laothoe; species Laothoe populi. Next base: position 660,917 of record HG992155.1, on the reverse strand, counting down.
TGTATAATACACTCAGAATACAGAAAAAACCAGAAACCGCCAGCGCGCTTAAAACTGAAGCAACAAAAACCACTCTAAAACAGAGTGGTTTGACGATTTTGCGATTAGTCACTCCTTTGCAGTAAGCGCGTCGTGACGTATTGTACAAGTGTCAATTTTAATTAAAAAATGCCGATTTGTGTTGTCCCTACATGTAAAAATGCTGCTGGGATTACAAAAAAACAGGATGGGATCACATTTCATCTGTAAATAGCGCATTCAAAGGTATATTTATTTAATTATTGAATTTCTTTTCTTATTGTGATCGTCTTAGAACATGACGCGTCCATTTTTTGAGTGTTGCCATTTTATTTTGATCGCAAATTTTACCCACTTATTTTTTTAATACTTTTATAGAATATTCACTATTTTTTATATATAGTTCTATTGTATATCGTTCTTGTAATTTTAGTTTCCCTAATGATGAAAAGAGAAATTCAGACTGGATGAAAATCATACAAAGAACTCGGCTAGATGAGTTTTGGAAACCATCAAGCCGGAGCGTAATTTGCTCAATTCATTTTGAAGAGCAATATTTTTATGACACAAAAATGGTTTGAAAAGACTTAGGAAAGCAGCTATTCCAACTAGGGTAGATATAGTCATAATAATTAATTTATTTATATTGTATCCCTCCTGTTCAGAATGTTTGTCATGTATTTTGAAGTAGTTGTGTACAACGTTAGTTTACTACCCTACATACAAATATCAGTTAATGTTTTTTTATTAATTTACTTTCTTTAGTGTTATAAGATTACCCCAAAAAGTGGGAAACAGCTCCGAGCTAGCAACATTACGCGGGTTGGAGGTGGGGCAGGCGCGGGACGTTACGTATTGTTTTTGGACACAGCGCGGGGTATGTAATTCTTATTGAGCGCGGTTTCTGGTTTTTTCTGTATTCTGAGATAATACAACATTTGAAAGCATCAATATTATAGTCTTAGATAATAACGGGGCCCAAAAGAAATTTTCCTAAAGTGTAATGTCATTTCACCAAATTACACATATCGTGTATATTAATTTTCACCTTATTATAACAAAGGGGCATTGTTTTGGCGGCAATTGTGCGGTGCGTGTGAAGTGTCGGCTCCCGTCAAACGTGTAATGACAGGCTACCGACAATCGGCACCCGCTTTGTTACACTTACAAGATATATTGATTCGTGCCTAATTTAGGAACGTCTCGGAGAGGGAAATGTTGCAACTTGTATTGTGAAGTTTTTTCCATGCATACGATTGAACACACTAGCCCTGAAAATTTGTCAGTGGTTACCTTTGAGTCTTTGACAGTCCCATGTATAAAACGCAAGCACACTGTCTTGAATGTCTTATCTTTCAAGATAGTTTTCTGTGAACAATGCAGTCTTCTTAAACCGTTCTTTTAGAGATAAATAGAATGATCTCAGAATACAGAAAAAACCAGAAACCGCGCTCAATAAGAATTACATACCCCGCGCTGTGTCCAAAAACAATACGTAACGTCCCGCGCCTGCCCCACCTCCAACCTGCGTAATGTTGCTAGCTCGGAGCTGTTTCCCACTTTTTGGGGTAATCTTATAACACTAAAGAAAGTATATTAATAAAAAAACTTTAACTAATATTTGTAAGTAGGGTAGTAAACTAACGTTGTACACAACTACTTCAAAATACATGACAAACATTCTGAACCGGAGGGATACAATATAAATAAAGTAATTACCTATTATGACTACATCTACCCTAGTTGGAATAGCTGCTTTCCTAAGTCTTTTCAAACCATTTTTTGTGTCATAAAAATATTGCTCTTCAAAATGAATTGAGCAAATTACGCTCCGGCTTGATGGTTTCCAAAACTCATCTAGCCGAGTTCTTTGTATGATTTTCATCCAAAATCAAAATCAAAATCCAGTCCGAATTTCTCTTTTCATCATTAGGGAAACTAAAATTACAAGAACGATATACAATAGAACTATATATAAAAAATAGTGAATATTCTATAAAAGTATTAAAAAAATAAGTGGGTAAAATTTGCGATCAAAATAAAATGGCAACACTCAAAAAATGGACGCGTCATGTTCTAAGACGATCACAATAAGTAAAAGAAATTCAATAATTAAATAAATATACCTTTGAATGCGCTACTTACAGATGAAATGTGATCCCATCCTGTTTTTTGTAATCCCAGCAGCATTTTTACATGTAGGGACAACACAAGACGGCATTTTTAAATTAAAATTGAAACTTGTACAATACGTCACGACGCGCTTACTGCAAAGGAGTGACTAATCGCAAAATCGTCAAACCACTCTGTTTAAGAGTGGTTTTTGTTGCTTCAGTTTTAAGCGCGCTGGCGGTTTCTGGTTTTTTCTGTATTCTGAGAGAATGATTAGAGTTTACATGATTGTCTAGATACTATATGAAATAGCATTACCTATATGTTATTCAAACCTCAATCTAATATGTGTACATCGTTGATGTAATAACTTAAATAAATGACTTTGGTTCTTGTTGATCGGTATTTTCTTTTTAATCTACTTTCAGACTGCCTCGGTGGCGCAGTTGTAATTGCGCATGCGTTACGACCGCTGCTGTGCTGAGGTCTCGGGTTCGATCCCCGGGTAGGGTAAAGTGATATTGGGTTTTTCTATCTAGAAATTCTCAGTATTAGCCCGGAGTCTGGAATCTGTGCCCGGTATGGCGATAGGCTCGCCCCCTATCACATTATGGGACTGAAATTCGGCGAAAAGTGGGTGTACTGGTTACACCTCTGCCTACCCCTTCGGGGATTATAGGCGTGAGTGTATGTATGTATGTATCTACTTTCAGACATGACAATGTTTGAACTAAGATTTTACCATTAAATATAACATTTATCTTTAAAACACCTGTCCCTTCTGCAGTTGTTTACTCTGAATGGTAACACTACGTCATTGGCACTAATAAGCCTCCGCAAATAATTGTGTTGCACCATATAATTATATGTCCGTCCGTAATACAATAATTTCCTAAAAAAATCTATCAATAGTGCATGTTCTTTTACAGTATTCGTGTGTACATACATAAAGCGTATAATGGTAAAGATTGTCATTACCTGATTATTTTGTTCTAAGCATCTTGAAACCATTTCTTATATAGCAGAAGGTTGACAAACAAAGTAAGGTACCTGTACTGTACCTTCTGATGGTAACTTCTATCGCCCATAGATACTAATGATATCAGCAGAATAGTATTGCCGATCTAAAACATTATTACAGACATTTTACAGCCTCCGTAGCGTAGTGGATGAGTAGCCGAGTGTAAAACGAAGGGAAGCGGGTTCGGTTCGGTTCCCTGCACTGAGACAAATGGTTATGTGACCTGTTATTTGTGTCGGGTCTAAATGTTGTGACAGGTACTGAAATGCTCTCGTAGTTCCCCATTTCCACGACACCAGATGATAACTTATTTATTTATTTATTCTTTAAAAATATTAACAGTACATTGCAATAAACTTAAAATAGAATGTACAAACGGCGGTCTTATCGCTAACTGCGATCTCTTCCAGACAACCTTTACATGGATTGGATTTAAAGTTTCATAGTAGGTAAATAGATATATGATGTATGTATACATAATTAGTGTAGGGTTAGGATTATGCGTGTAACTGTTATGTGCTGTACTCACGCCTGTAATCCCCGAAGGGGTAGGCAGACGCGTAAGCAGTTCACCCACTTTTCCCCGAATTCATTACGGTCCCATAATGTGATATGGGGCGAGCCTATCGCCATATCGGGCTCAATTTCAGACTTCGGGCTGACACTTCGTATTTCTAAATAGAAAAGCCAAATATCAAGTAACCCGACCCGGGGATCGAACCCGAGACCTCAACGCAGCAGTCGTAATACATGCGCAATTACAAATGCGCCAGGGCAGTAATTTATTATTATCATTGTTATACTTGATAGTAGCCATATAGTCATATATAAGTGAGAATTATGACCCAAATCCTTTCAACACACAGTCCATATTATTATCGGCACCTTGAAGCCATGTTTTTTGTTGCCATCGATATTCACACGTGTAATAAAGCGGTGTGTATTCTCCAATAATGTTAAATCATCGTTATTATCCACAGTCAATAGACAATAGTTAATTTCTTATACTTTTGGTTCTGTATTGATATGTGACGTGCATTGTTATATAGATTCAGTTGGATGTGCTATCTTATTTTTTGTAACCACTGTCGGGTGTAGGCCTCTAGTACTGCCATTTACTAAGAGGCTGATAAGTGAAACACTTAATTATTAGATACTGTTATAAAGAAATGATGTCCTTAGAAATTATGTAGTTAGTCATGAGCGTAGTGTTGAAATTTTAAAACTGAATATAGATATAAAAATATAAAAATTGCTTTATCTTTTTTTTATGCCTAGATAGGCAGACGAGCAGACGGGCCACCTGATAGTAAGCAGACACCGCCGCTCATAGACTTCTGCAATGCCAGGGCACAGCAAAGCCGCTGCCTACCGTTTGTATGGTTTAGTGTTTGTTATTTTGAAAATGACAGACTTTCACACAACCGATCATCCGTGTTCCCTCCCTCCTATGATCCTGGGTCGTTTAGGCGTAATGTGAAGAAGCTAAACAGCAGGCCGGCATGATTGTGTTGAGTAGCGGGGGATAGACTGTCTCTCGCTACTTGATACTCTTTCTGGACGGCACTGCGCTTACCATCAGGTGCAGTATGGTCACTTTGCCGCGCCAGAATAAAAAAAACCTTTGACCAGTAATTATACATATAGTGATAGTGTGTACAGATAACTTCGCGAATTAAAAGGATGGCGTTATGTTATGATTAACATATAATTGTACAATAATTTATGAAATTATTTTTATAATCTATGTAAATAAAAATTAAACGTTATTCTTAGGTAAGCGGATCATTTGATGTTGTCTGGATAGATTTGGCTAATGTTTTCAAACGTTCGTAATCTAATAAGCTTCTTGGTGAAAATAAATCGGACAAGTTGCCCGAAAATTCGCTAAACTGTGATATACTACTTTTATATTTTCTTGCTATTTGCTGCAAATAAACCAAGGATTGCAATCTTAATTTGTTAAAATCAAATGCGTCATTACTTCAACATATTTTAATCAAAGTTACAAAACAAATACAATGTATTATAAATAAGTCGTTCCGGTGGATGAGGTAATGCATCGCTGTCCTCGCGGCGGGATCAGCCGCGGCGAGTGGCGTGTCGAATCCAGCGTCGGGCCCGATGACACTTTACTGCCTTATCTGTTGAATAAATACGTTTTAATAACTTAATATTGTTTCTTTGTAGGAGTCAAGCATAAGTGTGAAGGTTGTATCTATATTTAGTCTACAATATTTTAACCCACATCGCATACTTGTAGATAATGAAGCAAACCCCTAGGCGGACGTTGCTTGTTTGTTTGTTTGATTATGGTGGACTGTGCCTGTGATGTCACCGAACGGCCCAGCGGAAGACCAGCACTGGTATTTAAACCAGGACACGCCGAGACTGAGGCCGTATTTATTATGGGCACATAATTTATAGACCAAAGCTAGGATATTGTGTAAAAAAAATGATTCCTAGTGTTTTTACATGTTAAGTGTTTAATTCGATTCAATGTAATTATTTTAAGTTTTTACATAAATAACTAGTTTTGGTCTGAATGTTATAAAACTGCTTGTAACAAATATATTATTTCTTTCTTTCTTTACAAAAGAGGGTGTACTTTGGTGTGTTTTTCCAACTGTCTTTATGTATGTCTTGATTAATTTCGTTACGGGATAAAAGACAATCGAGCATTCCCAGAGACTCGCCGAGTTTCATTACTCGGTGTCAAAAAATGCGTGCTATTGTCGATCCTGGCTAAACAGGAGTTACAATGGCGGGCGTTTGGGCGGGATAGTCTCTGTCCTCAATGTGATTTTCTTATTGTTTTAGTATATGATTTCTGGTGCTTGAATAAATCTTTTTCTAAGTGATATTAAAAATTTACTGTACGTGTGGATCAAAAATAATAGCGTGGAAGAAGACGAGCTTATCTTTACCACTGATAAGACTCTATTTAATTATTATTAAAACAATATCCAAGTAATGGATTAAATACATAACATTTAGAACCTAAGACCTCACAGGGTCTTCCGATGCGTTTTTCCAGTAATACCCTGCAATTTTTCTTCTACCTTTTATAAAATGCTTTAATGTTAAAATATAGTTCTGTTAAATAGTTAGTATAGCAAGGAAATCATTATAAATATATCGGGTTCGATTATTTCGTTAAATGTTTTATAAGCCCTATACGTTATAGTGTTCCAATCTAAACACAAAGAAAGCAATACGGGCATACAAACAAGATCGTATATTTTATATTTATTCAATTCATTCAATGTAATTATACCATGTCGTATAGAATTTGGAAATGTGTCAGCTAGGTATCAAATTGGCACCCAATCAAAAATCAATCATATACGTTTAGTACTTAGGAAGTTATTTGTTTAAATATATTTTCGTACGATTGTAACCTTATTGGAATGTATGATGCAATATTAAATCGATTTTTAAATACATATAAGTTTACTCTCTGAAAACGTCACTAATAATAGCAACTTTATTTACATTGATTTTCAAAACAATAACTTCGCAATGAAAAGAAAAGTGAAAGGTTTAATAAAGTACACAACTATCCATCTGTTTCTAAACTTCATCCATTTATCACATCTTTAAGCACGAAGCAAATAACAAAGATATATGTTTACGAATTATCATAAAGGATATACTCAGAAAGTGAAAGCAGTGTTGACAGTACAACAAAAGGAGTTATTAACAAGAATAATAGGGGTGTATGTCGCAAAACACGGGACCACAGGAGTGGCCCACCCGCGAGATGCACGAATAATTATCGCCAAGACAGATGTCCCAATGAAAGCGAAACAACTCGAAAAAAATTACTCAACGACATCAAAACTGCAAGCCGACGAATTAACGTTGCGATTTCAAGATGTTTCTTCGCCTATACGAGAAAATAATCTAACATTTTGTAATAGAGTTGTTTTTAAACTGGCAATACTGGCGAATTTGACAGGTTTCATTTGCGTTCCAAATGACGCAGAGATTTCTTAAATCTATAAGCATAAGGAGTATAATCCATGTCCATGTTCCAAGGACGTTGCAAAACGTGTGCCATCGCCAAAATATGTCAATAGACAATACGTCACAGATGACAAAGCGGCTGATCCGAGTTATTTATTCATGGCGGATTATCTCTTTGGGGATTTATTTATTTTATTTAGCGAAGGACACGTCGGCAAACAAGGCCGGTGCACGGGCCCGTAATCACTTTACTTTCGGTTCCTTTTCATACGAACGTGGCCTGGTTAGTCTTTTTGACGTTCTGTCACTCGTGACGAAGAAAATTACTCTCGCCGTATCGATTTCATTTATATCCTCAATAGATATTAGTGTAAATAAACACTTGAGCGTTTTTATCTTTTACGTCGGCTCTGAGATTAAGGTGTCTATTGAGCGAAAAGTTTCTTTTTGATTTAAAAGTATGGAAAAATTCGGATATCCATTACAATTGTTGAAATATACGAAACGTTATCTATGGCGATTGTATCTTTTAGGTTCCGTGTTTTTAGATGTTGTAGCTTTGCTAGAAAACTATGCTGCGTTCCTTATCGGTTGTTACATTTATTTCATCATCACTAAAACATAATATACTTACTCCGAATTTAATAAATTTATTTTGTATTTGTTGAGTTTCTCGGTTACTTAACACTATTTCAGATATCCCTATCTGTATTCAAATACCAACGAATTAATGGTAATGTAATCGAAACACAAATTACAGTTTAAGCGCCGGTAATCAGTAAAAAAACAATTAAAATGCACACGACAAAATAATTCAATGCATTCTTACTTGAGGATAGTAGGGATTATTTGATAAATAGAAATCTCAGATTTTATTCAACTACCGGCACTTATTTTTATTCATTTATCTTTCTTTTTTAAAGAGACTTTTATACATATATGAAACTTAACAAAATAATTCAATGCATTCTTACTTGAGGATAGTAGGGATTATTTGATAAATAGAAATCTCAGATTTTATTCAACTACCGGCACTTATTTTTATTCATTTATCTTTCTTTTTTAAAGAGACTTTTATACATATATGAAACTTAATAAACACATGTTTACATGTATCACATGTAGCAGCGAGGTGACCTGAGATTGTTCTGGATGAGGGGATATTTAAAAGCCTCTACGCGCTCTTTCTTGGGCAAAGGCTTAGGGCAAACTCACCACAGTCTAAGTTGCCATTAAACAACGGCGAAGGAAATAAAAAAGCTGTATTAAAAATAATTTACTAAAATCATAAGCATGTAGGTCTTAGATCAGAATTTATCTGCACGTACGACCTTAAAATAAAAAGAGCAGTAAAAAGTGTCGGACGTTATCCAGGGTGCGTGCAGCGGAGCGTAAGGCGGCCGGTGGGATCAAAGGGCCCGCGCGCGAACCCAGTCCGATTACGATAATCGTGCGCCGGCGGTGTCGCCGCGACTTTATGTCGCTTATTATTAAAAAGAGAAAGCTTACTGTTGACGGCTCGATTATTTTTGGACTATATAGTACAGTAGAGATAAAGTTGTCTCTCGCTACTTGATACTTTTGTCGTGGGTCTATAGTTGGGGTATGTTCTATGTTTGGCCGTTTTGCGGCCTTTTAAGTACTCTGATAATAGACCCTCGACCGCTTCTTCATCTTCTTGCCCAAGGCGTAGTGAGAAGAAGTAGGCCGGTTGAGTAGAGTATATAAAAACTCATTACAATTAGCATCACTGATACTTGTGGACTGGGGAGTATATTAATCCCAATAATTAATATCTCCTAATATTGATCTTAAAATATATTCACCAACATTTACATCATAAAAATGTTGTACGCATCGAGCTTTGTAGTTACAAATATTTTTTTACAAAATATTATTCATAATTTATTTTTAAATACCATAATGAATTGATATATATTTCAAAAGATATTTTTACTCTGAGGACAATGCATTGTACATCTATTAATAATTCAAGGAAGAATGGCGGATTTCGGTTTAAGGCAAAATCCCAATGCTAATAATAAACGTATCCATTGTTACGATTTATTTATAATTGTCTTATTTCCTTTTATAATTACAGTAATATGTTAGTTTCCCCTTGTTAATTCCTATAAGTATGTATTAATACAGAAAAGTTTAGTGAATCACTATTGACTATAACCACGGATTAAAATAGAAACCACACCTCAGCTTATGTTTGAGAGTTAAGAAATATGGTTTTTACTGAGTACTTGTTACTATATAACATTAACCCCCAGACTTATCTATTATACAAATGTATAATGAAGGCCTCCATGGCGTAGCCAGTTGTGAAACGGGAGGATGTGGTAAATATTAATTTTTATAATTTTTATAAATTAAATAGTGAGTAAATATTTGTTTCGGGTCTGGGTGTAGTGGGACCGTAGTCACTCGTAGTTTTTGATAGCTACGATACAGGTTTGACCGACTGTGGAGTGAAGACTATGTGACCACGGTATTTAGTATCTTCTTCTTCAGCCTTAGGATGTCCACTGCTGAACATAGGCATACCCTAAAGATTTCCAGACCAACCTGTCAGAAGCGACCTGCATCCAGCGGGTTCCTGCGACCTTTACGAGATCGTCTGTCCACCTTGCAGGGGTCCATCTGTTGTCAGATCTACGAGCTATGTGCGTGTGAAGTAACAATACTCTGCGACAAATAATCGCAACGACCCACCACCGTCGTGTGAACAGCCTGCATCATCCCGTGTCGGTTTATAAAACTGTTCTTTATGCTTTTTATCGAGATTGAAATTAAGACGTTCTAATGTGTTACATTATACCGACCCGTTGGGATTATGCGCCATTCAGAATAATGTATGGGTAACGATTCCTCGGAACATTTCGAGTGCTTCTGTTGTCGAATCTCGTTTTCCCGTAAATGGGCGAGAGTGTGACGTTAAATAGATTAAAGTGGTCCGTTCATACTATTACTTAACGATCCCTAGTTGGGTAAATGATGATTGTCTCCCGTTTATTGCTTCGTGCTTCGCTTGTGTAGTGACGCGGTGATTTCTATGCGTCACTTATTAGATTGTTATATTCTGGTCTTTTTGTTATGGACTGAGCTAAATTTAGATTTACTATTATATGTTGATGTCACGGTTTATATTTTAATTCAGAGTTTTACTTTATTTCCCTTTTCTTACGGAGTTATTATTACGAAATGTAATGTATAGGATAAATGTTAATTTATTTATACAGTCCCAGTATTCCCATTATTTTATTTAGTAATTACCGACGTTTTCAGAAATGATGCTGGCAATTCCGACGTTTAATTTTATTTTTAATCTCCCCACATTCGCATCATTGTAAAATATAAAGATGTCATATTTAAAATTCATAAATGGTTATATTTTATTGTACTGTTAATATGTTTTGTGACGGGACCCTTTCTCGCTGAATATAATAAAATTATCTCTGGAGTCGAATTCGTACCGCTAATGTGTGGGTATAACTGTTCGTGCGGAAGTCAAAAGTGTTGCCACACTCAATTCAGTTTCTACCATTTTGAATCTTATTTCTACTTTTGTTCGATTCAAAATGGTTAAAGTTGTGTTGCGCGGAGTGTCATTCTAAGTTTTTATTGTGTATTGAATAAAGGCGCAGGACCGTAAGAAATTAGGCTGCATTGATGTCGTGGTATTGTTGTATTGCGACTGGCACTGTCGCTTCATGTCACCAGCGAATAAAACATCATAGAACGAGGGGATGCGCTTAATAAAGATATGTTAATGGTTTATTGAAGTTTAAACTGGATTGGTGTCACTCCGGCAATAGAAATTTGTTTAAATATTGTACTAAGATGTTATTATGTTTATGTGAAATTCGTTATAGGTATTGTAATAACTGGACGTTCTAGAATGGGCTGATGAATGAATGAATGAATGAATTAATCGTTCTTTTGGGACCTACCTTGGTGATCTTTATCAAAAGAACACAGATTTAAAAATAAATACAAAATTACGGAAGACTAAACAGACATACGAATTCATGCCTGTAATCTCCGAAGGGGTGGGCAGATATGTAACCAGTTCACCCACATTTCACCGAGCCCATTAGGTAATAATTGAGAAGGTTCTCAATTTGTGACACCGGCCGAGGCCATCGCCATACCGGGGACAATTCCATACTCTGAGCGGATACTGAGTAGAGGATGAGGATTAAATTAAATTAAAAAAAAACAATAACAATTTTACCCAACCTGAGGATCGAACTCAGGACCTCAGCGCAGCAGTCGTAACGCGTACGGAGTTACAATTGTGCCACCGGGGCAGACTAAACATACACACCAGAAACGTACTGTTCAAAGAATAAATTAAATTATCAGTGTAATAATATTGGGTTTTTTATCATTATCTTTATTTAGTTACCTTAAGTTCTTTGGTATTTACAAAATAGTGTACATCCGGTTTCTGTCGGGGATCTAGAGTTGGGGTACGGTTTTGGCCTGACACTAGACCCTCGACCGCTTCTTCACCTTCTTGCCCCTTGGTGTAGTGTGAAGAAGCTACATGCTGGCATGATTGTGTTGAGTAGCGAAGATTAGATTGTCTCTAGCTACTTGATACTCTGATTGGACGGCACTGCGCTTAACATCAGGGGCAGCGTGGTCACGTTGCAGTGCCAGAATTAAAAAAATTGAACAAATAATAACAGTCACACACATAGTGCTGATCCATGATCAAAATACAATTTTGTATCGTGGGTATCAGAAACTACGAGAGACTCTCGGTCTCACAACACAGACCCGAAACAGATTATTGCAGATCGTATGAACATTTATCTCGATCGATCAAACCCACGACCTCTGGTTTAATAGCCGGCTACTTGTCCACAATACTAAAGAGAATAGCTGGATTCAGGTAGACAACTATGAAGAAGGCACACTTCATCGATGAAAGATATTACAATTCTAGTTAGTCAACAGAATTATGCTTGCTTGCCTTAACTGGCTGTGTAATAACGGTTATGAAACGTAACTTTACGTAGAATTATTTATTGAGTAGTAGATGCACCGGCATACGTTGCAATGGCAAGTAAAGTCAATTTAGTTAATTGCGATCGGTTAACGGTATTGAAGTTGATGTTCTGCCGCGCCATCTAACGAGTTCCTTTTATTATTTGGGCCAGGAACTATCGCGGACGTATGAAGAACAACACACGTTTCTCTCACTCAAGTTTCATCCCAAACGGACGAATAACTTAGGAGCCCATTCGTTGGAGAACTCAATTTCTCTGCTAACAAATGTTCATACTCCAAAGTCCACTTACAAGGAATTATTCCGCATTTTAAAGTATGATAAACCCCATCAGTCTATGTAAAATCTGCGCGATATAACCATGTGTGCAAACACAATTCGATGTACATTCGGGTTTGAACGGAGGTCTGTAGTTCGGATTTGAATGAGCTACAGCCCGCGATTAGGGTGTCGATACAATAGGGCTAATTTTGAGGAATTTAAGGGAGTGGCAGAGGCGGGAGCGGTGGCGCAAGCGGGTTTAGCTAATTTTTATCACGTATCCAGTCGATTCAAAAGAGCAATGCTAGAGTTTCTTCCCCGTTCCTCTCTGGCAAAACTGCATTCCGAACTGGTAGAGTAAAAAAATTGGCTGAATCTAAATGATGTATTTCATGGATTCAATAAATATTTGATTGGATTTTTGATTCGGTTTCGACTGTAGACAGAGAAACCTCATTATCACACATTTCGTGGAACAACGGCTAAAAAGAACCCGAGGTTATAATCATCACATGAAAGATATTTGACAGACTCCGTGGCGCAGCGGTCGAGAACCGACTGCGAAACGAGAGGCAGTGGGCTCCATTCCCGCACCGAGACAAATATTAGTGTGACAGATAGATATATGTTTCGGTTCTGGATGTTGTGGGATCGTAGTCCCTCGTAGTTCTTGATACCTACGATACAGGTTTTACCTAGTGTGGATTATTTATTTACTATTAGATTCGTGTCTAGGTGCTGTAAAACCTTAACTGTTTTCCAGTTCCTGTTACTCACGAAACAGGTTCAGCTAAATCTAGTATGATGACAAACTTGTGACTGGTGCAGAGATCACATATACCTATTAGTATTGTGTGTGACATATGTGAGGTAAGCGTATATTACGTTATAATCAATATTAGTTCTGAGTAATTTAACGAAACTGGTAAAATATTAACGTATTTTTAGAAAACGATTGTCCTTCCATTAACATGCGCTGTAAAGTAAATATAATAATACTTTTCCGAGTAATATGAGTCAATACGATTGTGCAGACTTATTCATAATGATATCAAAAATTCCATACAGCGTTGTCCACTTTTATGTAAAGGAAGTTGGTGAAATAATGCAAGATTGGTGCAGTGTGGTCACTGCCGTGCCAGGATTAAAAAATTTAAACGTCTTGCAATTTCATTTAAAAAATAATTAATTTTATAGTTCCGCTTCAGCTTATGTCTTGTTTTTATAATTCGCAGCCACACGATTCATAGCGGCCCACATAAAACATTTACAAATATTTGTCAGGGTAGTTGTTAGGAGGGGATGGGGTGCTTACATCTCCGTTTACACGGGGGACGTGCGTACGCGCATGCACATTGCAACATTACAATAAATTTAATTTCTGGGTTTCAGATTTATGGTAGGAAAAACCGTTTGTGAATCATTTCTAATGTGTGGTTTCTTTTTGCGGTTGCCTTCTTTTGTAGTTTGGTTTGTTAATAGACTTATCTGTAATATCAAGGAAGTAAAGGAGGGCTTTGTTCAGCAGTGCGACATAACAGGTTCTTAAAAAAACTGAAATAACACCAAGGTCCAAAACTCTAAGAAACTAAACAATTTCCGCCATTGCTCTGTCCAATGCCTACTATCCACTTTATTGAAAACTTGTTGTAGGTGTTCTTTAAAATTTGTTATATTTATTTTATTTTAAAGTTGGCTAATCTGTTTGGTAATGATTGGCTGTTACTTCTTTTTTGTGATTGGAACTTCAATAATTCACTGAAACTTATGATGATAACCTCTTTAACCTTTTTTCTTTTGCCTTTTTTATCCTATCACGACACAGGCACTGCACCTAATGGTAAGGTCAGTGTCGTCCAGTTGTATAATTTTTTTTTATTGAATCCATGAAATGTAATACATTATTTGAATTCTGTAATTTTTTTTACTCTACTGCCAGATTGGAATGCAGATTCGCTAGAGAAGAATGGGCAAGAAACTCTTGCGTTGTTCTTTTCGAACACCGGTTAACAATAGTTAGTCATACAATTTATATACGATTGAAATTTAATATTAATAACATTAGAGCAGCTGAATGTAGGTTAATTAAGTTGCGTTATTGTAATATTGTGAAATAAAACTTATTACAAGACTTATGGCAGCCCATGACCGTCCTGAGAGATGAAAATCTCGATTTCTTGAAATAGTTGGTCCTTACTGAAACAGTCTGAGCTGACCAGTCCACACGAGCAGCACCCGTTCACGAGTAATGACGCATGTGTCAGCCATCGGTTTCCTCAACCATGTCACAGGGAAGAGACCGAGCAAGCATAGTCACTTTAGCGAGCATGACATACACAGACTGAATACAACAATTAACATATTAGACACTACATATCAAGTAAAATCAAGTAGCAAGGGACTCTTTATTCCTCGCTACTCTACCTAATCTCGCCGGCCTGCTAAGTCCCTTCTTCACAGTACGCTTAAAAGACCAAAGATCATAGGAAGTAGGAACTACGGTAGCTATAAAACTGTTCCACAGCTCTGTCTCTATTAACTAATATAAAAAGGAAAATCTATGTATTTTCGAGCACAAAACATCGGTTGTAAGTTGATCATTCAGATTTCGTCACGCATAGAAGATTATGTGTGTTGCCATGTTTCGTTATATCTAATTGTTACCAATTTTATTTTATGTACCATGACAGCAAGCGCAAACTAAATAGCACCAGTACATCTAAATTCAGCCGAATTAATCGTGTCAAAACACAGGCACAACGGAAAACACAAGTTTCGACATTATACTTTAGTCACGCTGTGGTTTTGCTTTGTGATATGAAAATTTAAAAAACACAAATTTAATTCGCTTTAGTTACGGCTTTTGTTCGTGAAAATAGTAAAAAATATTTGTTATACATTCACCAGCGTGCGCGCAAGCTTGGGGCGCCGAAGAAATATGGCCGCCGACAAATCATGTTACAAAACGAGTGAAATCTATTGTTAATAATGAAATGAAAATAATTCAATGTGTAAGTATATTTTTTGGGGTGCGGCCACCCCTTTTGATATAATATTTTTATTGTATAATATGCAGCCATGTTGGGTAACATTGATGGCGTATCGAACTGGATCACGTGTACCCACCGGCTCTAATGGAAGGTTATGGCTGTGATGAATACTCGTATCTTGCAATGTTTCGCATACAGATATCTGGTATTGTATGTGTTTCATACTTCCCACGGGATGGTTGCATATAATACGTCCTGATCAACCTGTGAACAAGATTTTCTGTTCTGTTAAAAGTTTTTTATTCGTAAAAAGTATACCGACTTCAATAAAAAACAAATTATCCGACACTATAAAATGTTAGGGTTTCCCTTGATTTTTCTGAGATCCCATCATCAGATCCTGACATGGTGCCAATGGGACCACCTGGGAAGTATACCCTTTTGAACAAAAAAAGAATTTCTCGAATCGGTCCAGGCGTCTTCGAGTAATCAGGTAATATACATAAAAAAAAGATTCCGACGAATTGTTAACCTCCTCCTTTTTTGAAGTCGGTTAAAAATAATATAGTACAGTACAATTTTGTCAGCCATTTTGATTTTTTACAGGTAATCATAATATTTCATGCACTGCTCGGCAATCGTCTTAGTGTTAGGTACTGTCCATTATCTAATGTAAATATATGGTCCAATAGGTTTACAGGCTTTTGTGTCTGAAATACCTACGTCAAAATCGTCTCCCTATATTTTTCAGTAGACCCAGTTATTTAGTTATACATATACACACACATCTGTAATCCCCGAAGGCGTAGGCAGAGGTGTAACCAGTACACCCACTTTTCGCCGAATTTATGTCGGTCTCATAATGTGATAGGAGGCGAGCCTATCGCCAAACCGGGCACAGATTCCAGACTCCGGGCTAATACTGAGAATTTATGGATAGAAAAACACAATACCACTTTACCCGACCCGGGGATCGAACCCTAGACCTCAGCACAGCAGTCGTAATTCATGCGCATTACAACTGCGCCACCGAGGCAGTTATTTAGGTATGTTATTTGAAATCAAACTTAACAATCCGATCAAGAACTATTAACTCTTTCGCTATTTCCAGCTATAACGATGCTATTCTAATGACATAAAACTGTGGCCTTTATCAAGAACACGTGTGAGGAATGTCGCCACGTTAATGATTCTAAATTCGTGTGTTTGTTGACACTGCGCTGCCGCAACAAATACTATCTATTTTAATCCATGACATGTGGATTAGTAGCCGTAGGTATTAGGAAAGCAAAATATCTCAAATGCCGGGAAGTGTTTCATAACCTGTTGTT
Source organism: Laothoe populi (assembly GCA_905220505.1). NCBI lineage: Eukaryota > Metazoa > Arthropoda > Insecta > Lepidoptera > Sphingidae > Laothoe > Laothoe populi. The sequence goes on along the minus strand of HG992155.1, from coordinate 644,189 downwards.
GGCATTTTCCATATTTGCTCTATTTTTATCATATTATCTTTTATTTATTTAGTTACATTTGATAATTGTAAATTTAAAAAACCACTTAAGTAAAAACAGAATAAATTCAAAACTGGTAACATTGAAAACAAGAGAATATTGTAATAAAAAGGGTAGATGGACGGGTCGAGAGATTATTGTGTTAAGTATGGACGTCGAGGATTGTGGTGTAAATATAAGTAAGGAATAAACATAATTCTGGAATACTTCGTCGTGTTATTTTAACAAGGACAAGATTCTAACAGTCAGAAGTGGTAAGAACTTTCGAGAATCCTGAGGTATGTGTTTACATACTGATACTGAGGTATGTATATTAATTTATTCGTAACAAATATTCATCATGATATTCTACTTGTGTGTATAGAGAATAGTAATTAAAGGATAATATATATAATTAATAATGAAAGGTAATATACTACATGAAACTAAAACATTGAGTTATTGTAGTAGGAAATGTGGAGCCACATTATAATATTGTGCTAAGATACATCTATAGACGTATCAAATTATCTAATTTTACAGTTATGGTTAATTTTGTGTAACTCCTTTTTATTTTCCATCTATGGTGATATTTACAGATGATAAAATAATTAATAAAAAATATAATAGCAAAGTAACGTTGCGGCTAGATTATATACTACAACAATAGACATGATGTGTGGCAGAGCGGCGACAGTGCATTTTTAGTGGGTTGTATTAGCAAAAGTGGCTGCATCAAAATTAATTGATATCTATGTACCTTCTGAAACATTATAACTTTACAAACGTGTTACAAAGGTTACAGGTTTTAGTTGCAATAAATACATTTATAATATTAAGTATAAACGTTTTGCCTACGTTCTATATCATAAAATAATTTTCGTAAGAACACATATTTTGTACTTACCTACAATGAGCTATTTTATTTTATTTATGAAACATTTAGTCAAAACGTTCATACCGTGTCAACTTGAATGAGTTTATTATTCGAATGGTATTTAATCCGGACAACTGCTTAATAAGTGATTCAAATATATACACTTTTAAGTTAGGTACCTAAGGGCATTTGATTAAGCTTTCAAAATGGATTGCTAGGTTAGAGATTTAATCGTAATGACAAAAATATATACTTATATATAATATTAATATGAACGAGCATATACGAAGAAAAATAGACTGTGTCAATATTATTAACTCTTGCTTATTTTGTTTTCTTCCTTACGGACACCTGGGTAATTGATTAACAAAGTAGTCTCTATCCATATTCTCCACTAATGTCTGTTCGGTCAACTCATACGCGACGACAGGATACTTGCCGTTATCGTAGGAAAAAAAAACATCGCGATTATAATGATCGACGAATTCGTAAATACTTAGGTTTAACTAGCTTCAAGTGAGGATAATGTAAATGGTGTTTTAAAACTATTACCTTAAACGGCATTGAAAAATCTAGTTACATTGATTACGGCAGTCAATGCCCAATCATTAAAAATAAAGTTCCAGTAGAATCAGTTACTGCTGGATGAGACAGAACTTCGGGTATTAAGAGGGTTTGGTCATGGTTGTGTTATAGGTTTCGCCATTCGCGCCGATAGGATGTATATGTGACGATAGAAATAGACGCTGTTAAAAGAGACGTAGAGGTTTACGTAGTGGTTGACGAGTTGTTACATACAGAGGTTATGATAGACTAGTCTCTTAATGAATTACCGACGGTTACGGTACACTTATAAAACTAACTAACTATATTGGCTAACGCTATATTGTGATGATACAAGTCTGGAACGTATAAATCGTGAATTCGGGCAAAGTTAATATTGAAGGGCTAACAGACATACAAGACAGACACCGGAGGAAAATTATTCAGGGTTTTTATTTATTATGGGAAATGATTGTTTGCAACAAGGCAAGGAATATAATCCTTACAAGGTGTATACCAATGTAACAATGGCGTAGGTCATATCATTATGGTTAACTTGTTGGAGTTCCTTGTGTATTTTCAAAGGGAGGGCGTCATCGCACGTGCTATCAAACAACCTTATAATAAATTGTTTAAAACAGTTACCATCGGTATATGTCAATACGATTACAGTGTTAGATATGATAAATGTGGGTCCAAAGGTGACCAAAGACCAAAATTACAGCTATGGGAACTTTTAAATAGCTATCGCGATTTCTGCTGATTTAACTGCTTCGGTGGCGCAGTTGTAATTGCGCATGCGGTGCGTCTGCTGTGCTGGGGTCTCGGGTTCGATCTCCGGGTCGGGTGGAGTGATGCTGGGTTTTCTATTTAGAGGTACTCAGTGTCGGCTGGAGTCTGGAATTGTGTCCGGTGTGGCGATGGGCTCACCCCCCATCGTATTATGTGTATATGTATGTATGTATGTGTCACAATTGCTTCACTATTAATATGAACGAGCTAGGGCGTACTATATCTGATATGACGATACGACTCAGTGACGACCCGCCAGTTACATATTATAGACCTTATCGTCTGGCTTATAGTGAAGGGGCTGTAGTTAAAGAAATTGTAGATAACGACATAATACGGGAGTCTCATTCCGCATACGCAAGCCCTGTAGTATTAGTAAAAAGTGTGGACTATAGGGCACTAAATAAAAAGATGGTAAAAGATAGTTACCCTGTGCCGTTGATTAACAACCAGCTAGATAGACTTAGCGTAAAGTCTTATTTCACTACCTTGGACCTGGAATCCGGGTATTATCAAATACCTGTATCTGAATCCTCTTGGCACATTACTGTCTTTGCGACGCCGTACGGTGATTAATAAAGCGCTTGGTAACAAACTATTTCAATTGGCTGTTCCATACCCTGATGACTTGCTATCTGTTGGAAAATCATTTTCTGAAGCATTTGAAAAGCTTACGACAGATTGATGGCATTGCTAAAGCAAGCTGGCCTTACGATCAGGGTACTAAAAGAAAGTCACTAATAAACTACAGTATAAATATTTGCTACTTTTGGATGTCCAAAGATTATATAATTTCAGACCAAGGTACAAGTTTTACGCCAAAGGAATTCAAGAGTTTTGTTGATTCTGTAGGTGTAAAACACATTTTAAATGCAGTGGCTACACCGCGCGCTAATCAACAAATTGAGCGCTATAACAGGTCAATTTTGAATTCAATGCTTCTACGAATCACGGTCTTGATGATAAAAAGTGGGATTTTAAAATGTGAAAATTACAATGGAGCTTGAACAATACGGTTAATAAATGTATAGGATGTTATATATATATATATATACATATATATATATATATACGTATGTTGTGTGTATGTGTATACATATTATAGGTGAGATTATTCCAAACTACAACTCCGAAAAAGGTAAAACCCAGAACGTAACTCCCAAATTTCGCAGACCATTTACAATTACCGCTGCTCTAGACAGAGATAGGCGAGATTACTAGTATAAATGGCTATTCACGAAAACAATATAGAACGATTACTCCGCAAACCAACTTAAACCGTGGATAACTTTTTAATCATTTCCTCCGGTGAGTGATAAAAGAAGTGACAACTGCAGCAGTAATGATGATGAGAGCTAAGGGTAAAAAATACTTTCCCCCCCTTTAAATCCCTATCCTAACGTTTTCAGCTTAGATACGACTGACGTGCAGACCGGTGTGATCGGTCCCATCGGCTGACTTCAAACTATGCATATTGCCCGCGGGTGGCAAAGGGCAGTCTCCGGCGACCATACAAGATCAACGAGCTCGCTGGTGGCTTACAGGAATTCGAGGCAGACCGTGTCCCTCGGGTGGCAAACGGCAGCCTGCGATGAACTGGCATATAAAATAAAGAATTCGAGGCAGACCGTGTCCCTCGGGTGGCAAACGGCAGCCTGCGATGAACTGGCATATTAAATAAGAATTCGAGGCAGACCGTGTCCCTCTGGTGGCAAACGGCAGCCTGCGATGAACTGGCATATTAAATAAGAATTCGAGGCAGACCGTGTCCCTCGGGTGGCAAACGGCAGCCTGCGATGAACTGGCATATAAAATAAAGAATTCGAGGCAGACCGTGTCCCTCGGGTGGCAAACGGCAGCCTGCGATGAACTGGCATATTAAATAAGAATTCGAGGCAGACCGTGTCCCTCTGGTGGCAAACGGCAGCCTGCGATGAACTAATATATATATAATAAGAATGTGGGGCAGACCGTGTCCCTCGGGTGGCAAACGGTAGCCTGCGATGAACTGATATATATAATAAGCCCGCGGGTGGCTGATAGCAATGTGAGGCAGACCGTGTCCCTCGGGTGGCAAACGGCAGCCAGATTATTTGTTGACAGCAGAAAGTCTTAAAACAAAATATGCAGTGTTTCTGCCTTCCGGTGGCAACTATATCGAATGTATAAGTGTACTTGGGACTATTGTGTTTGATTAATGACAATATTTACTGTAAAAATAACGTTGTGATCGGTAAAAACATTTAAAGGATGGTGCAGTGCTGTTAATTTGAAGTTATACTTTGCAATAAATTTATACATTACATGTATTGTATATGCAACATTTGAGACACTATAATTGTAATTGTTGTTGCAAATAATAATATATGATTTATTTATTTAATAAAGTACGTCAATAATATTCATAAATTACATTGAATAACAGCACAAGCACAGTTATAATGTCAATTGAAGACATACACGGCATTCATAAAAAAAAAGAGTGAGCACGACAATAGAAATAGAATAATACCGAAAATAGCACACGTAAATTACAGGATTAAGTTATGTTAAATTACATTAAATAGATTAAATTACATTATATAGATTAAATTACATTATATAGATTAAATTACATTATATAGATTAAATTACATTATATAGATTAAATTACATTATATAGATTAAATTAGATTAGACTACATTATTGACATATAAAACAAGGTAATGTGGCCAAATTATAATGATGATATGAATGATAGATCATTTGGATTGTATAGAGTCATACAATAATTGTAGAATGGCCGAGATGTTTTAAGGAATGGGACATTCCTTCAACAGAATGGCCGTCTGTTGGCATTTTCCATATTTGCTCTATTTTTATCATATTATCTTTTATTTATTTAGTTACATTTGATAATTGTAAATTTAAAAAACCACTTAAGTAAAAACAGAATAAATTCAAAACTGGTAACATTGAAAACAAGAGAATATTGTAATAAAAAGGGTAGATGGACGGGTCGAGAGATTATTGTGTTAAGTATGGACGTCGAGGATTGTGGTGTAAATATAAGTAAGGAATAAACATAATTCTGGAATACTTCGTCGTGTTATTTTAACAAGGACAAGATTCTAACACTGTGTTATAGTCAAAACAAATGAAGTACAATACCTACATAATAAAAGTGACTAATGAGACAACTTTTAATTGCAGTGTTCTTTCTGTTTATAGGACAGTCCCATAACTTTCTCGAACATCATAAAACTCGTGGACAGAGTTGTGAAATACAGTATTTTTATTAAAATGGCCACATATTTTTATAAAAAGAGGTAATATCAATCAAATTAAATCATTGATTATATATTTTACATATCAATCATTTTCAAGCTAGACTGTGCCGAGTTCCTAACCTTAAAAAACAAAACCAATACAGGTTTTTCTATTTGAAGGGCCATACATTTATCTTTCATTTGTAGTTCAGACCCTTCAAATCAAAATACATATTGAATCCATGAATTATTAATACATTATTAGATGTCATCTAAGTAAATGCTTGTGTTGTTGGCGAGCTATTTGTTTTAAGCGTCATTTTTGTGATATGAGTTACATACATATTCGGAATTAGCAAATTTTTCAGCATTTTTTGAGCCTAGTTTCAATTTTTTTTGCACTTTCTAGGCGCTCAAATTGATCAAACAGGGCTCATTTATTTTAGAGAATAATGCTTATGAATGCACGAAAATAAGTCATAAAAATTAATTACGTGCTTACATAAAGTTTGTATTAAATGAATTCTACTAAAAGACACGCCGTAGTTTTTTCATGGTGATTTTGTTTCCGAAAAACATAAAAATTTAAACCCAATAACTTTTAGAAATGCCGATTAAATCAAGCAAGCCGTCGATATTATTACGTCTCTCCTGATGCTATGCCCCCAGAGAAGACACATATTTTGATGTTGGATGAAGTTTTTGCCCTATTTTTTTATCACAGATGTATACATCATTTATTTGTAAGACGGTTAATGTTAATTTCTAAATCATTTATATACATACGTACTCACTGTAATCCCCGAAGGGGTACGCAGAGTTGTAACCAGTAGACCCCATTTCACCGACCTTATTGTCGTCCCATGATGTGATAGGGACGAGCCTATCTCCATACCGGGCATAGTTCTAGACTCCGGACTGATACTGATTATTTACTGGTAGATAAACCAATATAATTTTTAACCGATCCGGAGATCGAACCCAAGACTTCAGCACAGCAATCTTACCATATACCCAATTACAGCTACGCCACCGAGACAGTCTTTTCTTAATTATGTGTTTAAAATAAACTATTGTTACAAATTAATGAAAATTGTATCTCTTAAAGTTTTTATATTCTTAAAACCATTCAATAATGGGATCAAAGTCAACGCGACACAGTTAAAAACGTCGGCAACCCTTGAAGAAAAACAATGATTTATGTCGCCTAAATATTAGTGATAGTTCAATATAATTTAGATCTTATTTTGTTGGCTGTAGGGTCGGTAACGGCGTGTGTTGTTTGCGGTTTGGTTGTCCTAAGAATGGTTGTGTGCCGCTCCCACAGTTTATAGCAGATTTTAACGTCACCCCGACCAGAATGCGTGGCAAATGTGACATATCAATTTGGTGTTATTGTTTGTCTATATACAGATGTAGGATAACCATTATTGAGGTCTTAGAGTGGATAATTCTATTAGTTATTGCATGTTTTCGAGTTCGAAACTAATACATATTCTGGACATATAATTTTTTTTATTATTATAAATAATATTCTGAATTTAAATATTGGCGTTATTATTACAGATCTGCACTATAATCTTTTCTATTAATAAATTACCTTGGTAATGTTTTATTAGTTTTCTTTTTCACATAACGATAAGTATTTAAAGCACATTACATTGTTGCTTATGTAGCTCACTGGTTGGTTGCCGGCTGTAAACGAGAGGCAGCGGGTTTAATCCTCGCACCGAGTAATCGATAGATAGTTGTTTTGGGTCTGAATGTTATCAGACAGAAATTGTCATAGTTCCTGATACGCACTACACTAGACTCGTATCTCAAGGCTCAGGACTATGTGTATGAATGTTGTATTTATTTATTGCTTTAAAACATTCAATGTCACTATACTACTATTTATTATATACTGTTAGCAAAACAACGAAACAAACACACTGCACTGAAGCAAACTGTACGCACACTGATTGAACTGCAAACGAACTACTTGAATTGGGCAAAAACTAGGCTGAACGTTGGTATGCCGAAGGTCGCTTTTTTATTACAAACTTTCACCCCTCTCAGTCTATATAAAATCAAATACATATATCTCAATCTACCCGTTCTTATTTCTTAGAGATCCCCGATATTTATAATAAACAGAGTCTACCCTAACAATAGCATTATTTCAAACAGTCAAATCCTTTCACGCTGAGAGTTTTGGTCATCCTACAAAATCCAATCCCACTATCTGCAATGGATAAACGAGCGTGTTTCCGCAGACGCGGCGTTGGTCCTATGACTGTGGGTTTAATCAGTACTTGTGTACTCTTACAAGCGATTTATTAAACCCGGACGTGAATTAATGTGCTCGCAATTTCCTATTCTTTATGGCAATTCTGTTATGAGAGGGTATTGACGTTATATTGAAGGGTGGAGCTTTAGGTTTCAGTTATTCAAAACGAAACGATTTTGAAGAACCTACCAATCAAAAGTTAAGTTACAAGTTATTTATGTGAATATTACAAGTCAAACGATTGACAGTTGAAAACGGGCTGCCTTTTATTTCTTTTCTGGACATTTCAGAGCAGCATAACATATTGTATGTCATAGTTTATAATATGACTTACAAACACAAGTTTACGCAGAATGCGAGCTATTTGATGTTGCAAATTTGACTAAAAAAAAAAGGGTAAAAATACTTTTTCATTAACTTCTTTCATTAAAATATATTTTATTTTTGCAAATACGTATTCTATTAATATTTTTTGACAGAATAATTAACAACGATGATGATGATATTTTAATCATTCAGTCTATTTTCAGTCCTATAGGAGTACAGTTTTTCTTTACATGAGACATACTCAAATGGAAACAAAAAATATATACACGTTGAATTTATTTTTGCGTTCACTTGTCATAAATTTTAAATGAATTCTGTAATACCTTAACAAATATTAAAAAGAAAATGGTTTATTTTTTTGTTTGGAGTTTTTTGGTGCTTCTTCTCAGACCAGTGACTATTTTCGAAGCACCGGTAGATTTTGATATAATTCTGATATTTAAAAAATGACCATAGGGGTCTATCTTACGTAATACATGGTTTGATTTGATTATCCTAAAGTGGTTAGAATATTAAGTCTGATATTCAGTTAAGTCTAGGATCTTTAATTGCACACGAATTAGACCGGTATCCAAAAAAAATATTCAAATTTATTTTCTCTTTTAATTTAATTAAAATAATAATATTGTTTCAATACATATCTAATAGTTTTAAGTTTTTAACACCGAATTACACTAAGGTATAAAAACATACAGCCTTATTAAATTATTTTTAAAATCTATTCCAGACAATCACCGTAAACGGTGAGACACATTCGTTAATCTTTAATTACAGCATTACTATAATGTCTGTCCGTCACAATACTTAACTGTTCGATATGTTATCGCAAAGTTATCATGGGGTTCAATAAAGCACTCTGTCGTCTCGGAGGATGTAAGGTTGGTGTAGAAACATCGTAGTCTATCCGCCCCGTATCTTAATCGGCGTGATTATGTGTTCGATATCCCGACGGTGCTGACGACTTGAAACCTTGATTGGGCTAAGTTATAAGCTAAAACGACAGTTACCTCAATGGCCCTTATGATTCAACTCAACAAGCTGTGAAAAAACTAAGCCCGCTTGCAATAAACTTTGACAACTCCCTGGGACACATATCGCCATAAATGCCTTTAACCATAAACGGTTGCCTAAATATTATAGATACTATGAATTTGCCATTTATTAAAGAATTTGGTTATAGATTTCTTAAGTAAGCTTAGCCACTTTACTGCATACTGACATAACATTAATTACTACTAAGACTAAATTAGTAAAAATGTGATAGTTCGGAAGCCTTTTACCATGAAAAACCCAATATCTCTTTACGCGTACCCGGGGATCGAACCCGAGACTTCAGCACAGCAATCGTAACGCATGCGCAATTACAACTGCGCCACCGAGGCAGTCAAATTATACTAAGATATAAAAACATACATCTTAATCACGAAACTACATGAAAGATAGAAATAAATATTGAATAAGTTTCATTTATGTTCTTTGTAAGTTCTATTAATAATGTACCTGTTAGGTTTTAATTTTGTAATGACGCACGAGATTCAGGAATCCTGGTAACTGTAGTACTGGGTTTTTACTGTAGGTACTTTGGCCGCTTTCAAACATTGTAGGATGCAATGCAGTACGTGACAACTTAGAGTATTCAATTACGACACCAATTACCTAATGTTAGTGTAGTCTCCGTACTAATATAAATATGAAAGTTTGTATGTTTGTTTGTCAATCACGCAAAAACTGCTGAACGAATTTAGATGAAATTTAGCACGCAGTTTATTAGCTGGATTAACACAGGTTTTATCCCAGTAATATACTAGGTTCTTTGTAAATTGAGCACTAGTAGATAGTGTGATGATTAATATTATGGAAGGATTAAGAACACGCAATTATATTTTGATAAGTTATTTAATATAGAACTAGCAAATACATCGTACCCAACTTCCTAGATTTTTGGGGAGAGACAGCATGCTACTACGTTGTCTTATTTATGACATTGCAAACTGCATTCTACTCTACGTTTATGGATACCTTTTGTTCCAAAAATAACTTCCACGCGGGCGGGAAGCATTTATAATAAAGTACTTTATAAATTTCATCAACTTTTTACATATACATATACACTCACGCCTGTAATCCCCGAAGGGGTAGGCAGAGGTGTAACCAGTACACTCACTTTTCGCCGAATTTCGGTCCCATAATGTGATAGGGGGCGAGCCTATCGCCACAACGGGCAAATTTCATCAACTTTTTAGTTTAGCTGAACTCCACACCCCATGTCTAGTTCCAGAGCCATTTCCTCGCTTGTCGCTCGTAAGTTGAAGACGTAAATAAATGTTATCAGGGCGTTTCTCGAGTAAAACAAAACGCATATAGATTTGCATGAATCACGCATTAACAGTTCGTTAACAAAATGTATCGTAAATATTTTGCTGTTGGGAAACCGGTGGACACCGATATCTCGTGCCGTTGTGATGTTGTTCTCCATTTGATTTAAATTTAGTAATAAAGACATCGGCTAACCACAAAACTAATCAATCTAGTCATTAATACACGAATTGCCTTCTAAGATCCAAGATACTCCTAGCCATTGCCCAGATACGATTATCGATACCATACTGAGACTGAAATCCCACAGAAAAAGCATTTTTAGGTTTCCTCAGTCAAATATTCATCTCTAAATATTAATCGGGTTAAGAACATCAAAAAAAAAGCTCATCCAAAACTAGCATATTATATTTCTATAGACTTTTAGGGACATATACTACTCAATCAGTATTATTTTTGGGTATTCATATTTGACATCTTTACTGTAGCAAATTATTTGGTAATAAATTATCAATTCGGAAATATGGATGTATTTTTCTCAATCTGTTTTATACAAAATATTGTGTTCGGAATTTAAATAAAGTTTGTGTCGGCACAGTCTGATTGTGTCGATGTGGAGAACCACGCTATTTAGGGAATCGTTTTAAATATATATTAATTTGAATGTTAATTGTTAGATTGGAGCGGCTGCCGGGAGTCTTCTATTAGCCACGCACTACCATGGAAGATTATGGTGCGCAGTTCCATTGAAACAAGTTTATATTCATTTTTACTGAGGCATTTGGTCTAAACTGGACTACCTTGGAAACTATGCTTAAAATAATACTGCCATAAATGTAAAAAAGAAGAAATATCGAACAGTTATTTATTCTCAAATACTTTTTGCAATCGTATGTCTAACATAAAAAAATCAAAATTTGCGTGCAAATAATAATATACAATTGGCATTTATTTATTTTAAAAATATAATATAAGCAATATCATAGCACTATCTTAAAATATTAAAATAACATAGTTCTGACACTACACTAGGTCAAGCCTGTATTGTAGGTATCAAGAACTACGAGGATCTACAGTCCCACGACACCCACACCAAAACAAACATCTGTCACACAAACATATTAATTATTATATGAATAAAAATAATCATTCACGAGACGGAATGGATTCAACTTTGTTTATAAACTACATATACACTCACACCTGTAACCCCGCAGAGGTGTAACCAGAATTAGCCACTTTTTGCAGAATTAATTACGGTCCTATAATGTGATAGGAGGCAAGCCTATCGCCATACCGGGCTCAATTCCAAACTCTGGACTGATGCTGAGTATTTCTAAAAAGAAAAACTCAATATCACTTTACCCGACCCGAGGATCAAACCCGAGACCAGCAAAGCAGTCGTCACGCATGCGCAATTACAACAGCGACACCGAGGCCGTTTATAAAGTTAAATGTCAGATTATTAAAATTCACGTATCGTGTGTAACAATGTTAACTTTATATTGATGAGTGATATAGTGAGGTAGGTATAAGTTAAGTTGGAAGCTAATGCGTCTCTTCTTCATTATGTTTATATTAATACCCGGCACCGTCATACGAGAGCCGATGACGTTCCACTCAGAGCCACAATGTTATTTTTATTATGTCAGGTTTGGGTTAAACGAAGGCAATTCAGCTTATACCTTATGAGATTTCGGCGCTCTGTATTATTGCTGGTAGCAATGGGTTTTATATTTACATATTTGTATCTAGTTTTATAGATGTTAACGTGGTACTATTAAGTGTTCTCTAAGTTCTAACTTTAAGTACTTTAGTAAAAACATTACGGGATATTTGAGGCGAATGTTCAACGAATGCTTGAAATTGTTTGTTGTCAAAACATCAAAGAAATGACATAAATTATTCATGTCTTTCAGGTGGTGTTTTTTTTTATCCTGGCACGGCAAAGTGACCGCACTGCACCTGATGGTAGGCGCAGTGCGGTCCAATTAGAGCATCGAGTAGCGAGAGACGATCTATCCCCCGCTACTCAACACAATCATGCCGGCCTGCTTCTTCACACTACGCCATGGGCAAGAAGGTGAAGAAGCGGTCGAGGGTCTATTCTAGTTCTCAGAAGGCCGCAAACATTGTACCCCAACTCTAGACCCCGAAAAACCGGATGTACACTGGCTGATCTCGGAACGCGACACACTTGCGTGTGCCACTATGGCGGGTTTTATTCCCTGTGTACGGTGGTCGCTATCCGGGCGGATATGAATATCCTACCACCAGCAGCAGTGTGTGGCCTTTTGCCGTTGATAAAAAGTAATATTAAAGATAATAGTAGAGCTGTGGCAGTATATCAGAGGCCAAGATCCGTTTTTATTGGCTACAAGCCATATAGCATAAGCTCAACCAAGAATCTTCAAAATAATTTCTAGCTCTTAATCATGGTGAATGGAACTAGACGTTCCAACATTTTCCTAGCCTTAGTGACTACTGCTACTATACTATTGAGGCGCTTGAATATTTCTTCTTTGTTTGTTAAGGCATTTAAAATGTTCATATGATTTCGTTAATCATCTCCAATTCTCAGGAGCGGGCAGCAATTATTATTCTATAACATGTAAAGATATAATACGATGAAATAATTCCCAAGAAAATAATAAAAGGTTCCAAGCATTACTCAAACAAGAACTTGGCAACCTTTGTCGGCGTTACCAAAATTGATATGTATCCCAAACAATGCGGATGGTGTGCTGTCACACACCTGTGCCTTTGCCGGCCGGTCTATGCCGGTAATTGGGGCGTGTGCTCCGGCCGGCGTAATGAGCATGACTTGCGATCCTTTGTGGAGCTCGTATAGGCCTAACGTCCACTTAAATTTCTCTCGGACAAAGCTGTCAAAAATTCCGGACGTATGCTCGCAATATATATTTTGATATTCGCTTATGTAATTCAAAAAATATTTTTGAAGTGAAAACTTCTTTAGGCATGTTGGGCACTTTTGGGATGGGGAAAAACACTGAAATAGCATGTCCGTCACGCTCAGATGATTTTACTTTTTACATAGCACGCCTATGAAGTTCTATAATTATTGACAAGCAATCATAAACAAAAGAGTTAAGTTAAAAACAAAAAACGGTAGGCAGCGGCTTTGCTAACGGTAGGCAGCGGCTTTGCTGTGCTCTGGCATTACAGAAGTCTATGGGCGGCGGTGACTACTTACCATCAGGTGCCCCGTCTGCTCGTCTGCCTATCGAGGCAATAAAAAAAAATAGTTACTACTTCATGGACGCTGTTTCAAGGAACACAGTAATTCCAAAGTTTTATGTTTTCACTTCTCTTGGTAGTCCACATGACTTAAGTTTTAATGGTCTAAGAGCCCGTGAACCCCAGACCTACGTTATTTTATAAAAGCTCAAAGTTTGTCAGCGCATGCTCCCAACACAGATGAGAACGATGGACCATTATGAAGTTTGGGTTACAGTGGCTTTAGCAAGTAAACGTCACTAAAGGTGTGTAAAATACCGATCTAAATACGTCAAATAATAAAGTGCGATTTTTTGGTATTACCTTTAGAATATTATTAAAAATCACGTTATTCATTGCCAGACACTTAACATCGTGGCAACCCCTTGCCAGACACCCTTAATGGTCATGAAATTATAATTTTACTTACGTTATAGTATAAAAGCTGATTTTTATAAATAATACTTGGGTAATAAATAGATGATGTTTCCTCATTAGCCAGACACTTTTGATAGTTCCAACCCCTTGCCAGACAAGCATGTAGGGTAGCTGTAAGAGAGCGCGAGGCAGTATGCATATGGGTGAGTGCGAGTGAGATAGCGAGTTAAGTCTACCGCGGTCCCTCACTGCGCAGTTGTTATTTCTACTGATAGTCTATGTAAATTATAAAAACATTTTAAGAAAATACATTCGATGCTACAACTACCTTAAATTGTTAAAAAATTTAATTTATTATGTCAATAACAGGTTAAAATACAATGTAAAAATATTATTATTGAAGGCCGGTTGTCGTTTTTGTTAATTATTGGACTGAACCCCCTAAGGGGGTTAAATAGGGTAAGAAAGTTTGTATGAAAATTCTTCATTTTTGAAGTTAAATGCATGAAAATTGGTATTTTGTAGTGTATGCTTTTTGTCTCAAACATGACCTCCACGCGGGCGGGGCCGCGAGCAACAGCTAGTCCGAAATAAAATAGTGATGGTAAAGTATAAGTAATATGCTACTGCTTTACGCGTGGTAAAAAGTGCTCAATAGTACTGTAAATTTGCTAGTCTCCAGTAAATTTCAAGGTTGCGAATGTTGAGAATCATTTGGATGTGCTATGTTTATAAATTATAGTAAGTCCCTTAAGTTTTGTAAATCATTTTGATTTATTTTATGTTCCAAACTAAATCGTTTAAACGATAGTCAAAATTAAGTGTCAATGTTTACTGTGTTAATGATTTTGGTGTTATAATTCCATATGCTGTGGATGGTGTCCCCTGGCGCTATTGAGTTGTTGAGGCGGTTCTCTGGTAGTGCAAGTACTAAGATAGCTGGTTGTTTGCCTGCCTACCTACATAGGTCATGTTCCTATGGATGTATTTAAAATTTGGTGAGTCGCTTCTGGTTTTAAAATGTACAGGATGAGTTTTAATTTCGTTCATTCTGATAAACTAAACAATTCATTAAGTTAAAAATACCAGGTTCTATTTCCTACCTTATTGATTTTTGTTTTAATTTTTCGTGTTAAAATCTGATGGTAATTCTTCTTTTAGTTTTATTAAAACTGATGGTACTTAAATTAATATTTGAAGTTTTTGTTTAACTGCTAATTAGGCAGTGATATTATGGTAAGAGATTTAGTGTTACTGTAACCACAACAAAGTTTAAAATTTTCTCAAATTTACAATATAAAACAAATCTTTATAACTACTCTTAGTCAATACAGAAAGTTAATCATGTTGTAACACTTTGTAAATTATATTGCAGTTTAAATAATAGTTTATTTCAATAACATTGTGATTGCTAGTACTTATGTGTTCCTAGATCATAAACTGACAATTAATAATTAAACTGAAAATAATTGTGAATTTTAAATCAGTTATTGGCCTGTCTTTGTTGACTGGTTGATACCATCATAAACTACAAAATAGTAAGACTGTACAATCCATACTCGCGCTCTCTTACAGCTACCCTACATGCTTGTCTGGCAAGGGGTTGGAACTATCAAAAGTGTCTGGCTAATGAGGAAACATCATCTATTTATTACCCAAGTATTATTTATAAAAATCAGCTTTTATACTATAACGTAAGTAAAATTATAATTTCATGACCATTAAGGGTGTCTGGCAAGGGGTTGCCACGATGTTAAGTGTCTGGCAATGAATAACGTGATTTTTAATAATATTCTAAAGGTAATACCAAAAAATCGCACTTTATTATTTGATGTATTTAGATCGGTATTTTACACACCTTTAGTGACGTTTACCTGCCAAAGCCACTGTAACCCAAACTTCATAATTGTCCATCGTTCTTACCTGTGTTGGGAGCATGCGCTGACAAACTTTCAGCTTTTATAAAATAACGTAGGTCTGGGGTTCACGGGCTCTTCCTCTATAAGTATATTTGAAAGTCGAGTTACTCTGTTTTTCTTGAGAGATATACAAAAACGACAAATAAGAATTTAAAAGACAATTTAAATAAATATAAAGAAATAAAAATTAAAATACACAACTACATATTATATTATTGTAGCAACAAAAACATGACGGGACTTAAATCCGAGGAATCAAAAACGGTTGGTAGCCCTACAATAAAGCCGAATCGGCTCCTTCCCGCCGCCCAACGCCTTATGATCTATTCACGTCCCGAACATATCAATTAGTAATTACAACTGTAATTGCATGAATTCGTTACTATTAAATTATATAATACAATAGCTGTAAGATATTTGTATGGCATAGAATGCACCTTTGCGTAGGAATTAGTAGAGTAAAATACTATGTAATTTACTTTTTGATTTTAAGATAATAGATTCCTTTTGTTGTATTGGTTGATGAGATTTGTACAATGTATTGCGAACTTGGCTTCCAAATGGATCATTGCATTTTAAAATACAATATCGATAGTGTTTGAGTCGACGAAGTCTTAATTTCTTAAAACTTAACACAATTAAGAAGGTTTCAATACTAGTGAGAAGCGCTCTTATTTTGCAATTGTAAACTATGAGTATTTAAAATTTACAATGCATCTATACTATGATAAAGTACTTTTTTTTTTTTTTTTTAATCGAAATAGGCTTGCGTTTGACCACTATCTCGCCTGATGGAAAGTGATGATGTGGTCTACGGTGGAGCACGCTTGCCTAGAAGATACCTATTCACTCTTGACTTGAAGATACCCAGGTCATAATTTTCGGGAAATATAGACTCCGGCAAAGAGTTCCACTCTCTAGCGGTGCGCATGATAAATGTACTAGCAAAACGCTTCGTGCGCACTGGTGGAATATCAACCATGTATCGATGACGCTTCGCCGAGTCTCTTGTCGTCCGATGATGGAAAGGGGTTGGGGGAATTAAATTATGTAATTCCAAGGCACACTCGCCGAAATGTATCCGGTAAAATACCGATAAACTAGCAACTTTACGTCTGTGTTCAAGGCTTTGCAGCCTTGCCTCGACTATGGAATCGTTGCCTACGAGTCTCTTGGCGCGTCTCTCGATTGCCTCCAATGCCTCAAGCTGGTACTTGGCTGATCCATCCCAAAGATGAGAGCAGTACTCCATGCACGACCGGACTTGCGCTTGATACAGATCAAGGAGCTGTCCCGGCGTGAAGTACCGTCTCACCTTCGCAAGGATAGCCAGCTTTTTGGCAGCCAATTGAGCTTTATGCTCAATGTAGGAGCCAAAACTGAGAGTTGGAGACAAAGTTACACCAAGAATCTCTAGGTGGTCAGTTATCGGTACGGACACATCTCTGAAAGTAGGAGTCAGTTCGAAGGGACTCCGTTTAGCAGAGAATAGACAAGCCTGGGTCTTAGTGGCATTAAACTTGACCAGGTTGGCATCGCCCCAATCGGAGACTGCCTGTAAGGACAAGTTCAAGCGTTCTACCAAGGCCTCCCTGAGGGCCTGGACTTGCACTCCACTGGTTCACTCTGTCCACTTGTCTTCTCCACTTTGTCTGTACATTAAATATTTTTGCTAAATTTTGACTGTCACATGTCATCCATACTAATACTATAAATGCGAAAGTAACTCTGTTTGTTTGTTTGTTACCTTTTCACGACCACACGGCTGACCAGATTGTGATGAAATTTGGCAAGGAGATAGATTATATCCTGGATAAGGACATAGGTTATCTTTTTTCTCAAAAAACAACCTTCAAAGGAGTCAAATAGGAGTTCAAAATTTGTATGGGAATCCATAATTCCTCGACTTAGGGATCTGGAAATTCATATTTAGGCTTTAGGTATGAAATAAAGAAATACATGTTTCAACGTTTTTGAAAAATCCTTCCCTAAAAGGGGCAAAGTGAGGCTAAACTTATGAGGTATTCTTTAGATGCAATCTCAAGATTCAGGCACAACACCTGCGAGGCTGGACCATCGCTACATGTGCCTCAGTGTATTCAATCAAAAGTTAAACCTGTTTGAACTAATATCTGTATTATGCAAAGAGTAGTTTTCCACGCGGGCGGAGCCGCAGGCAACAGCTAGTAATAAAATAAATATGTCATTATTATTTATACTCTAACTCATGGAGTCTTGAACGTTATCGCTTTATCTATAAATTTAATAAAACAGTAGTCTCTGCCTGTCTTTTAATTTGATGGAATATTAAAAATGACTGCCTCGGTGGCGCAGTTGCGTACGTGGTACGACCAGTGCTGAGGTCTCGGATTCGATACGGATCGGGTAAAAGTGATATTGGGTTTTTCAATTATCAGTCCGGGTCTGGAATTGTGCCCGGTATGGCGATAGGCTCGCACCCTATCACATCATGGGAAGGTAATAAGCTCGTTGATATATATGGCGGGTGTACTGGTTACACATTTTGTAATAAAACGAAATTTACGGATTCTATCGCGGTTTATTTTACTTTTTTAACCCGACGTTTCGAAGGCTTTACAGCCTTCATGGTCACGGGGGAGACTGAGTTGTATGTCGTCACGAAAGTATAGTGCAATGTTTCTACCCTCCATATAGTTGATATTTAATTTTTATTTTGTTGTAGTCCGATCTACGCAGAAAGAGCTCACAATGTCTTGAGGTCTGGCAGTTGGTCTTTTGGGTTCCGATTTAATTAAATGTATAATTGGATCCCAGGCTGGTGCTAGCTTCCAACCATCTTCTCTATTGAAATTTGGATGTTTTTTAATTTCAATAGCCTCGCGAATCATCCTAGGTAGGAATCGGTGTTCTTTGGCAAGGATTTGTGGTTTGTCAAATCGAAGATAATGCTTGGAGCCTTCCTCTGAATGTTCAGCAACTGCAGACTTCGTAGAGCGTCGGTGTTTTACGTCAGCTATATGTTCTTTTACGCGGGTCCCTATATTTCTTTTTGTTTGACCAATATAAGAGAGTCCACAGTCACAGTCTATTTTATAGATGCCCGGTTCTTGTAGCGGTATATGACACTTAACAGGTGGTAGGAATTGACTTATCTTCTTGGGCGGCTTATAATAGGTTTTAATAGAAGCACGCTTCAGTACATAGCCAATCTTGTCAGTGACGCCTCTGATGTATGGTAAAGTAACCGGGACACGTGCGACTGTGGCTGGTTTCACTCGGTTTCTGTGATGACGGCGAGGAATTTGGAGCTTGTTGTCTTGCAGTACTTGCTTGACATGTTGCAGCTCAGCGGCCAGATGTTTCTCATCACAGATTCCTTGTGCTCTCTGAAACAAAGATTTACCCACGGTAGCTAACTGTTTTGGATGGTGGTGAGATTCACCATTAAGGTATTTATCAGTATGGGTCTTTTTTCTATATACAGTATGGCTTAAAGACTGATCAGGATTACGGATAACTAAGACATCTAAGAAAGCAAGAGAATTATTTTGTTCTAACTCCATAGTAAATTGAATTTTATTATTCACTGAGTTAAGGTGATCTAAAAATGCAGTTACTTTATCAGATGGTAAAATTGTGAATGTGTCATCTACATACCGCTTGTAAAACCTTATTGGAACAGGGGTTGTGCTTAGGGCTGTCTCCTCAAAGTCCTCCATGAAGATATCGGCGACTACTGGAGATACAGGTGAGCCCATAGCTACTCCATCCACTTGCATGTAGAATTGACTATTCCACAACATGTAGCCAGATGTAAGGCAATGGTTCAGTATTTCTGCATATGCTAGGGGCATGCTATTCTCGGCTAACTTCTTAGAGACAAATGAGTAGGACTTTGAGGAGACAGCCCTAAGCACAACCCCTGTTCCAATAATGTTTTACAAGCGGTATGTAGATGACACATTCACAATTTTACCATCTGATAAAGTAACTGCATTTTTAGATCACCTTAACTCAGTGAATAATAAAATTCAATTTACTATGGAGTTAGAACAAAATAATTCTCTTGCTTTCTTAGATGTCTTAGTTATCCGTAATCCTGATCAGTCTTTAAGCCATACTGTATATAGAAAAAAGACCCATACTGATAAATACCTTAATGGTGAATCTCACCACCATCCAAAACAGTTAGCTACCGTGGGTAAATCTTTGTTTCAGAGAGCACAAGGAATCTGTGATGAGAAACATCTGGCCGCTGAGCTGCAACATGTCAAGCAAGTACTGCAAGACAACAAGCTCCAAATTCCTCGCCGTCATCACAGAAACCGAGTGAAACCAGCCACAGTCGCACGTGTCCCGGTTACTTTACCATACATCAGAGGCGTCACTGACAAGATTGGCTATGTACTGAAGCGTGCTTCTATTAAAACCTATTATAAGCCGCCCAAGAAGATAAGTCAATTCCTACCACCTGTTAAGTGTCATATACCGCTACAAGAACCGGGCATCTATAAAATAGACTGTGACTGTGGACTCTCTTATATTGGTCAAACAAAAAGAAATATAGGGACCCGCGTAAAAGAACATATAGCTGACGTAAAACACCGACGCTCTACGAAGTCTGCAGTTGCTGAACATTCAGAGGAAGGCTCCAAGCATTATCTTCGATTTGACAAACCACAAATCCTTGCCAAAGAACACCGATTCCTACCTAGGATGATTCGCGAGGCTATTGAAATTAAAAAACATCCAAATTTCAATAGAGAAGATTGTTGGAAGCTAGCACCAGCCTGGGATCCTATTATACATTTAATTAAATCGGAACCCAAAAGACCAACTGCCAGACCTCAAGACATTGTGAGCTCTTTCTGCGTAGATCGGACTACAACAAAATAAAAATTAAATATCAACTATATGGAGGGTAGAAACATTGCACTATACTTTCGTGACGACATACAACTCAGTCTCCCCCGTGACCATGAAGGCTGTAAAGCCTTCGAAACGTCGGGTTAAAAAAGTAAAATAAACCGCGATAGAATCCGTAAATTTCGTTTTATTACAATGTATAATATTCGCGTAAACATAAGAAACCATTATGGTTACACATTTGCCTACCCCTTCGAGTATTACAGGTGTGAGTGCGTATATACTGGATATATTAAAACTGCATACAGAAAAGTTTATTCTAACGAATATTTTAGATACAAATAAAAAAGATGATGGGGAGAGGGCAAGTATAATCGAAAATACTGTCACACAGGTACAAAAGCTAGCACAGGTACAAAAATGTACATTATATGGTAATTAAATTATAAAAATTAGTACTTAACAGCTTCCATATCATTTTCAATAACTGATTAACTTAGTGAAATTACCTCTAGAATTAAAATTGACGTAGAAAGGCAAACTGATTGATGACATTTATAGCTAAGGTAAATTATTAACACACCATAATTCCATGAAACTACACAAAGAAAACATGCTATTTCAAAGATTGACCGTTATATATTAAAGTATCGTGTTATGCAAATAATGCGTCGACCATTGTATAGTAATAACACTTTATATGGATGTTATATAGACCCCATTGTATTTCCACCGAGTCACTTCCACCATTACTTTAATTTGTTTGCTAGCTTTCTGTATATTGAATTGTGTACCATGTTTGTAACGTGTATTGATTTTGTTTGTTTTATAAATGACTAGCTGTTCCTCCCGGCTCCGCCCGCGTGGAGGTCATGTTTGGGAGAAAAAGTATACAATACAAAATACCAATATTTATGCGTTTAACTTAAAAATGACGGATTTTCATACAAACTTTCATTCCCTATTTTACCCCCTTAGGGGCGGAATTTCCAAAAATCCTGAAACATATATTTTTTATTTTTAACTAAAATGCCAAATACTAATTTTCATGCATTTAACTGCAAAAATGGCGGATTTTCAAGCACACTTTCGTCCCCTATTTTACCCCCTTAGGGGTGGTATTTCCAAAAACTCTTCCTTAGTGGATGCCTACGTGATAAAAGGTACCTACTGTCAAAATTTCAAGTCTTTAACCCCAGCCGTTTAGGCTGTGCGTTGATCGATCAGTCAGTCAGTTTCTTCTTTTATATATACAGATACGAGGGACATTTATTAGACAGCACTAGATTGCGGAGTATTGAAAGAAATATTTTATACGTGAAAGAAACACGCAGTAGGTGGCATCAAAATTGATTTGAATGTATTGTTTTTTTTAGTGCAGACGAGCAGACGGGCCACCTGATGGTAAGTAGTCACCGCCGCTCATAGACTTCTGCAATACCAGAGCACAGCAGAGCCGCTTCCTACCATTATTCAACTGGGGTAGTGACATTGTCTCACGGAAAATCGATGTGAAGTGACAGCTTGCGATTGCATCTAATAATACCCACCATGGTGCCATTGCTGAGCCCGGCTAAAAAGAGGGGTTAGGCCTTAGTCCACCACGCTGGCTTAATGCGGATTAGTAAAGTTCACACACCTTCAAAATTTTATCAGGAATGCAGGTGACTGCATTGTTTTCCTTCAATGTTTAAGCAAGCGATAATTAACAATGCATAAACATAACATAAATTCCGTACACAAATCCCGGGAAATAGAGGATCGATTTGATAAAAACAATGTTAAACAAGCCCTAAATCCACTGCTTACTTCTAAAGAGATCTAGTTTTAATAAACCATTTCAAAGATTTATTGAATTAATCATTCGACTCTTAGTTTCAACATAGTAACAGAAAACAAGGACTCAATACTGGTAGTTTTAATATAAACTCATACATAAGTCTATAAGTTATGAATACTAAAAGCCATTATATCAAACTTCGAAAAATCAGAGGTGTATGGCGTATGCTGTTTTGAACCTGCCTCTTTCATCTTGGCGGTCTGTACCACTTCCAACTAGGCTATAGCTGCTTTATAATAAACGTTTACCAAATAAAACCTCTGTCTTTACTCTACTTTTTTCACCGCTTTGTTACATATGATAAAGTCTGAAACTTATCTAGCAGTGAGATTTAGAAGATTAATTATATCTCTATCTATTAAATATTACCTTTTATATGCAAAATTAATTTTCGTTATTGTATCCAAAATTTAATTCACTCGTCAAAAATGCGTTTGTATCTTCGAAATCAACAAACTGCATTATCGATAGAAACATAATGTAAATGGCGGAATACAAAAGACCTTATCGTCCATCATGTTTGGGCCAACAATGGACCTTTAGTCGCAAACTGGCTAAATATCGTTATAATAAGCCGATCATATTTCCATCTCCCAGAGATAGTATCTGAAGGGTGACCAATTTATTGTTGTGTTCAGTGTTAGAAAAGTACAAAATGATGTGTTTTTTCGTCGAGATTCATTGATGATGTGTCGTGTTTCTGCTATTTTGCGGTTATGTCCGGTTCGAGGTGGTTTTTATTAGATTGCGCCCGCCGGTGTCACATGTCTGGGAATTATTTCCTGAGAATATTCGTTTTATAAGATTATGGTTTTACTAACATTGTTCGTTGTACTGTCCGCGTGTTAGAAATATATTATTTTCAACTGTATTACATTCTAGGGGTTTCATTTTAAAAATATGTAGATTTACGTGTGTCATTAATTGTGTCTAAATGATCTAAGTTTTAAGTAAATTTTACCAAAAATATATTACTTATACAACATTTGCAATTTATTTTGAAACTTTTCCAATTTTATTTCGTTAAAAACCCTATTCGAACCATTACACCCTTTAAAAATAATTAACCAAACCGTTCCAGTCGTTCTCAGGTAATTAACATAATTAATTTACATATATGGATTAAAGATTTTGCTTGTAACTTCGATGTCAATGCAGTCTCTTATTGAGATAATGAATAGCATTTTTTAGCAGAACTATATCGCAGTCCATTCTGCTGTTTTACGTGATGAGCGAACAGATTAACAGTCAAACAGACAGCTGGGAATTTGCAGTTTAAGTATGTCTACTAAATAGATAAGATTCCATAATATCGCTCCTAAAAATAATAATAAAACCAACATAAGTAACTAAATCTTGAGATTATTGTTCGAAATATTTTGTTCTGTAAAATACAAAAATTACCTAGTAATATAAATCTTACAAATATTATAAATGCGAATGTTTCGATGGATGGATAGATGTTTGTTACTCAATCACGCTACAACGGCTGAACGGATCTGGTTGAAATTTGACACATAGATAGATTATAGTCTGGAATAGCACATAGGCTACTTCTTATCCCGGAAAAATGTACTTCCTATGGGATAACAAAGTATAGAAAGGTGTAATAGCTTAAGATGCCTTCATGGATTATATACGTTTTATTCCAAAAATAACCACCACGCGGGCGGAGCCGCGGGCAACAGCTAGTAATGATATAAACGCAATACTAAAATAACATAACTTATCAATTGTTGATAGATATAACTCATGTCGTTGTAAAACAAAACATTACGAATGTCTTATTTATAATAACATTATACATTTTAATAAACATACATTTCACATTATTCCCAGTGGTAAATCGAGATCTACTTAACGTGTTCATCATAATTATATTATCACCTTGGTTTTTACCAAACCTTTTGTTTTGGTTTATCATCAAACGACCGACATGTAGGTACTTACTAACTGTGTACTTTTTCTGTCATTTTATCACTGGTAAGACGAAATGCTTCATTTAATAATTATCTCAGGAGGTTTATTCTACATTTATATATACAGAGTTGTTGAATCTGAAACTTAACAATTAACTTAAACTTTGATAACCTCCTTGGCACAGCGGGCTGTGGAACGAGAAGTCGCGGGTTCGATTCCCGCATCAGATTTTTTTTTGTTACAGACAGATATTTGTTTCGGCCTGGGTGTTGTGTGACCGTAGTCCCTCGTGGTTGTCGATACCCACGTTAAAGACGTGACGTGACCTAGAGAGGGATCAGGAATCTGTGTGTGACTATTGGTATATAAAAAAAATACAACAAAAT
Organism: Laothoe populi; assembly: GCA_905220505.1. Classification (NCBI taxonomy): domain Eukaryota; kingdom Metazoa; phylum Arthropoda; class Insecta; order Lepidoptera; family Sphingidae; genus Laothoe; species Laothoe populi. The sequence continues at coordinate 619,267 of HG992155.1, read as the reverse complement.
ATTGCCTCTGCTTTGGTTTGGTGGCGCAGTTGTAATTGCGCATGCGTAACGACTGCTGTGCTGAGGTCTCGGGTACGATACCCGGGTCGGGTAAAGTGATATTGGATTTTTCTATCTGGAAATTCTCAGTATTAGCCCGGAGTCTGAAACCTGTACCCGGTATGGCGATAGGCTCGCCCCCTATCACATTATGGGACCGAAATTCCCCTTCGGGATCACAGACGTGAGTGTCATACGTATGTATGTATGTATGTACAAAAAATAAGCTTCCGATGTAATTCAATCAATATTGTCACTACCATTTAGTTAACTAGATTTTTATATTACAAGTTTTTAATATGAAAGCTTGACCGATAACTCTGTCATAAAGATAGAATTTAGTTAATAATTATAAAAAATAATAAGTACTGTGTTAAACATTGTCCCACTGCTGGGCACGGGCCTCCTCTACTAATGAGAGGGGTTAGGCCTTATTCCATCACGCTTGACTAATGTGGAATGGTAGACTTCACATACATTTGAAATTCGTATAAGAATTCTCAGGTATGCCGGTTTCTTTACGATGTTTTCCTTCACCATTAAAGCAACTTTAGAAAAGAAGTATATGCATGAAGTGTGATTTTTAACATTGTTTTGTCGGGGGTCTAGAGTTGGGGTACGATATTTGGCCGTTTTGCGGCCTTCTGAGTACTCTGACACTAAACCCTCGACCGCTTTACCTTCTTGCCCATGGCGTAGTCTGAATTAGTAGGCCGGCATGGTTGTGTTGAGTAGCGGGGGATAGATTGTCTCTCGATACTCGATACTCTGCGCTTACCATAAGGTGCAGTGTGGCCACTTTGACGTGCCAGGATAAAAAAATATATTTAAAAACGTTAACAATTTATAATGCATACATAATAAAGCAGTTGTAGTAATGCCAATAGCTTGCACAACGATAACAATCTACAGTAGTGTTTAGTTGAGTGAAAGATAATATGTTTAGTAGATGCTATCAACTGCGTATGGAACTCTCCTTGTGTGGTGTCGTGTTACGTAGAGGTCCTATTGTACTACAATTGTTATATACCATTATAGGAACCAGATTCATATCTTATCTACATCATTTGTTTGTTTGTTGGCTTATAATTTGATATTTTTTGACGTATGTATTCTGTTTAAGGGTGCTTTTATTGAAAGTTGTCTTCTTTATTTAAAGAAATAATAATTATAGATGATGGTTAAATGTAGTCTAAAAATACGTTAAAGTATGTTCTTGGTGGGTTGCAATAGTCGTTAGGCTCAAAATAATTTTGAAGTGAAAACTTCTTTATACGCGTCGGACACTTTTGGGATGAGGAAAAAGCACTGAACTCGCGTGACGGTCACGTCCTGATTATTTTACTTTTGACATAAGCACGCCTATGAAGTTCTATAATTATTGAAAAGCAATCATCGCAATCATAAACAAAAGAAGTTACTACTTCATGGAAGCTGTTTAAAAAAGAATACAATAATTCCAAATTTTTAAGTTTATATTTTTTTTTATATTTTTTATATTTTTATTTGATACATAAGCAGCAATTACAGTAGTAATTTATCCCACCCATGTACCCTTAATTTATTTGGACCTCGCACGCATCTTCCTCCTTTTCCGCTTTAGCCTTCGCATGCGCTTCTTGCGCCACTTAGCTCTCATATTTCTAAGATAGAAACACTATTGAACTCGTATACAACGAGTCAATATGAAATGATTATTTCTATAAATCAGGATGAAATTCCGTGGCTCGCCTGCAGCAGTCCAAGTTTAATAAGAAAGAGAGAGTTTAATTTCTATCGGAAGTCCCCATGACTACCTATGTTTTTTCAATTACAATTAAACTACCTATAATATATTAACTAGATACCACTTAAAACTATAATGAAAACCGAATCAATTCCACTGAGCGTTGGGAGTTTTTACGTGATAATTCACGATATAACGTGAAGACAGGTATATCAAATTAGATCATAGATTTGCATTTCAGAGTTGCTGCTTTCATTAATTACGTAAATAACCATAACTATAATAATTAGAACCTTGCATCTCTCTATCCCACTGCTTGGCACAGGTCTCCTCTGTTAATGAGAAAGGTTAGGCCTTAGTCCATAGCGTTACCTAAGGACCAATGAGACAATTTTTAAGTCAGATATAAAAAAATAGAGAGTTTGTAAACCAAACGCTGTCATTTCTCGATTTCTGTGAGACAGTGGTTACGACCTGGTTAGGCCCATCCGTACTAAACATAATTTTCTACCGCGTTGCTCTTATAATGTCAGTATCTTTTTATATTATATTTCCACTAATAAAATATTAATACAATTTGACAAATCTTATTAAAAACTTCGGTGCCTTAAAATATTTTTTTTATTCGAAACTTGCCTTGTAATCACACTTAACTTCCAGTATTGTATTTTGAAATTATTTTTGACAACATAGACCTTTAACCGTCGGTCTGACCAAAGACTCACTCTCAACACACAAACAAATAGACAAACCACTTCGAAATCTTATACTATCATACTGCGCAGTAAGGTTGTGGTTGAACTATATGCTATTAACTAACTGGGCAATATATTCGTAGTTTCATTTTGTATCAGTTAGACGTCAGTCATACTTTCATCCAGGTCAGGTAGTTGGCATCAATGTATAGCTTTGTACCTACTTATGCGCTCTTATAAAACTTTTTAGGGGTCGTTCGAAGCATGCGGTTAACGCAATCTCGCACGTTATTACGCATGTGTCGAAATGATGCAATTAAAAGTTAACCAGTCACAGCGCATGTAGCAAACGCGTGCTGATTCGACACGCATGCGTCAAACGATTACGCAGAATTTATATTTAACCTAACGGCTATTTAAATACAAATACGTAAGATACTTTGTTTGATCTTATCCCATTCTCTTCCTTCCACGGCAGAAACGTACTGGCTTGCGGGGCCACAGCTTCGTAGTGTCTACTACTGGCCTGAACCAAGAAGTTCGCAAGTTTGCCAGCTACTGTGTTCCCTCCTTCCAATTATCCTGGGTCTTTTAGGTGCAGTGTGAAGAAGCTACGGGTCGGCATGATTGTTTTGAGCAGCGAGGTATACCTCTCGCTACTTGATACTCTAACTAGCAGGTCACTTCGCCCTACAAAAAAAACAAGTCATGGGGACTATCGACAGAAGAATCGGGCGAGCTGAGTTTTGGAAGAAAAGGTATACAATCCATGGAGGCATCTTAAGCTACTACACCTTCGAAGCGTGCATTTTTCCGGGATAAAAAGTGGCCCATGTCATTTTCTGATCCCTAAACTGCCACTATGCAAAAAATCATATCAATCCCTTGCTATAAAATTATATATAAACTATCCCACGGGAACTGTACATTTTTCTAGGATAAAAGCCTATGTGCTATTCCAGGCTATAATCTATATCTGTGCCAAATATCAACCAGATCCGTCCAGCTGCTGTAGCGTGATTGAGTAACAAACATCCATCCATCCAAACATTCCCATTTATTAGTAGGATTGTTAATAGCTTCTACTGCGACCGTACTCTCTGGCTGTCAAATGCGTGATATAATTTGGACAGTTCACGCGCTCCGCTACCGAGCGGAGTCGGCAGCGTCAGTCCAGCGGCTGCCAATCACGCGGTCAACCGGCGCGGCTTGATCTAGTGTGACTTGTTACGAAACATGTACATAAACATCATTATATATTATATGGAACGGACTTCGATGGTCGTGTTCTATTTTAACCGACTTCAAAAAAGGAGGTTCTCAATTCGTCGGTTTTTTTATGTATGTTCCCCGATTACTCGAAGATCTGGACCGTTTCGAGAAATTCTTTTTGTTTAAAAGGGTATTGGCCCAGGTGGTCTCATTGACACCAAGTCAAGATCTGATGAAGGGATCTCAGAAAAATCGAGGGCAACCCTCAAACTTAATAGAGACGCATAATTTGTTTCTTATTGAAGTCGGTTTACTTTTTATGAATTAAAATACTTTTAATTATTTGTGAACCGAATGATGAGCCGAGTATATCACGGTGAGCTTGTTCGTGAATAGCAACTCAGGACTTATATTACATAAAAGTGTTGGATGGGTGTGCATTCAGAGACTTAAAAAGTTTCATAATGAATAAAGTTGTTTTTTTAACTTGTCATATATTTCATTCATTTATATACTCTTTTTGCACGGGGATTCGCATGCGTTTATAGGTACGACATCTGCACTGTGCTCTACACAACGAATGACACCAAAAAGCCATAAAAATATTTACCGCAGTCGTACCTCGTATGCAACAATTGCGCCACCGAGGCATTAACATGTTTATATTATACTAGCTTGTAGTTATTTTTGAAACAAAAGGTATAAAATCCATGGAGACATCTTAAGCTATTACATATTTCTATATTTTGATATCCTATAGGAACCGTACATTTTTCCGGGATAAAATGTAGCCATATGCTATTCCCCACTATACTATATCTCTGAGCCAAATTTCAACCAGATCTGTTCAGCCGTTCTGTCGTGATTAAGAACAAACCATTTAAACCATTTATTTTTCCACACACACAATACAGAAACGAAAAAATTTATATACTATCTAGTTACATAATTAGGCTATTTTGCTGCAACATGTGCGGTGGAAGGGGCAACAGCTCAGTATACGCTGCTGAAAAACAGCACTGATTTTCAGCTGGACCCCACCGTCGCTTCATCATAGCACAACAATTTCGACAGACGTGCAAACATCAACAACCAAAGTTACAGACAAACAATTTAGCAATCACAACTACAACATAGAAAAAATGGATTGCAACAATACAATGTAATTTATAAGATTTTTCCCAGACATAATATTACACATGAAAAACTCACTGCTTGTAGCGGACGTAAACATCCATCCATCCATTCAATTATTCGCATTTATAACATTAGTAGGATAGTGTGATTTAGATACGGTTGCGCGTCAGGCAACCATAATAAGCGAGTTTTTGAGTTCAAAAATGTACTTTAAATACCGACAATCCTGGGTCCTGTCACGACAATATAAAACCTTTAGCACAGTTTTATTTAGTTCAGTAGTCGATAAGTCACCGCGTTGTAGTAGATTATAGATCCGCATTGTCGTAACTCACATGTCGATCACCCACTTTACTTGCATACATATACACTCACGCCTGTAGTCCTCGAAGTGGTAGGCAGAGGTGTAACTATTACACCCACATTCGGCGAGCTTATTACCGTCCAATTATGTGATAGGGGGCATCGCCCTTTCCTGCACAATTCCAGACTCTGGGCTACTGAGTATTCCGGGATAGAAAACCCGATATCACTTTAACCGACCCGGGGATTCTGAGACCTCAGCACAGTAGTCGTACCGCGTACTCAATTACAACTACGCCACCGAGTCACTTTACTTAGGTATAATAAAAATTGAAATATGATACCAGTATTGACATTGTTGTCCTTTTAGTGTTATTTGCCGACGTTTTTTGTCTCATATCTCATATACGAATCACCATTACCTTATATAAATTATGGTGGCGCAGTTTATTTCCGGCACATCATATCAAATCATTTAGCTGATAAAAGAAACATGCCGTTTTATCAAATACAATCGTCTTCGTTTGTTGTATCAACACAATCAGTTTTGGTGAAGTATTCAGAAAGTTGGTGGGGGATCGGGCCCCCTTTGAAAATTCTGTAAATTTTTCAACATTGATCAAAATATGTACCTACGGTCGTCAGCCTCTGTGGCGCAGCGGGCTGGCTGTGAAACGCGAGGTCGTGCGTTCGATACCCGCAACGAGACAAATGTTTGTGTGATAGACAGATATTTGTTTCGGGTCTGGGTGTTGTGGAACCGTAGTCCCTCCTCCGTAGTCCCCCACGATACAGGTTTTACCTAGTGTGGGGTCAGAACTATATGTGATCTACATTGGTGCTGCGATCTATTCAAAACTGTTTAATCCTACTTCCAAAATATGAGGATCTTAATTGGTTATCTGTTTTTAAGAGTTCCTAAGTTCTATGTGGACCGAATGTGATGATTTCTTTTGTAGTCGATGGGGTTTATCTCAAAGGAGTATAAGAGAACAGTTATAAATTAATGCACTTGTAGTAGATTTTGAAGTCTTAATAAAACATGTAATAATGATGCTTAATTTCGAAATTTGTTTAATATTTTGGTTGAACTCATTTTATATGTTTTTGTAATATAACTAATGGGATTATCTGGAGTTACAATATAATACACATTTTTAATAGTCCATGATAGTTTTAGTATGATTTTTAGGCCTTTTGTAGAATTTATAACATGCAACTTTACGGAAAATGAGAAATATTTGATATTTACTCAGTCGGGGGTCCTACGAACTTGGATTATTTACTCTCGTTATTGATGAAACCATTGCAATATATATATAACTAGCGGGCCCGGCAGACATCATCTTGCCCGGAAAAGCAGCGCCACACCGACTGCAACGCCATCTGCCGGCCTCATTTGTGAATCTAAACAATCCAGGGTGCCACCCAAACGCATACAAAAAAAAACATTCAAATCGGTCCAGCCGTTTAGGAGGAGTTCAGTGACATACACACGTAGAGTAGAATATATAAAGATATTAATTAAACCCACTAGATAATTCCTGAATCCCACCGGGCATGCTGTTTTACCAAAACAAAGATTAAGATTTGGCACTATTTCATAACATTGTGAAATAAGACAGTATTTACACTGGTACCGTTATCTAAAGGTATTATGCACGTGCACATTATCTATGCTTTTTATATTGCGACACTTGATATCCGTAATCTTTACATTTTGTATTTTAATGCAGATAGGCTATGAGAGGTGAACTATGAGAAAGCACATACGTACTGTAATCTCCGAAAGAGGATGTGTAACCAGTAGGTACACCGAACATTTTACCGTCCCATTATGTGATAGGGTGCGAGCTTAACACCAGGGTTAAGTTCCAGACTACAGACTGATATTAAGAATTTCGTGATAGAAAAACCCAGTAATCACTAAAGAATGACAGACATAATATCTATAATGCTCTTTGTATAATATGATTATTATGTTCAACTTCACCGTTATTGTTATGGCATTTATTTTGACACTTTCATTGGCGCAATGAAACGTTAGTTTATTCGAAATTTTAAAAAATGTTGTCGTTTTAGATTTGCATACGTAATTGCAAGTTTGACCAATTGGCTTGCTAAATTTGCGGAAGTCTGTGTTCTTTTTATCCTGGCACGGCCATAGCGACCACATTGCACCTGATGATAAGAACAGTTCTGTTCAGGTAGAGTATCATGTAGCGAGAGACAATCTATCCCTCGCTACTCAACACAATCATGCCGGCCTGCTGTGTAGCTTCTTCACACTCCGCCTAAAGGACCCCGGATCATAGGAAGGAGGGAACACACTATACTACGTGTAACGGGAATAACGCACATCCTCAGACACCCCAATTTATTAATATTATTACAATCATAATTCATGTATTTAAATTAGACTGCAATGAATATAAATATTGTTTTTAATGAAATTAGTCGTACTAATTTTCGACATAAAGTTAGTAATTTTAATTATTTGATTTTTTAAAGTGTTTGTTTATTATTGCATTTAGAAAAGACTTTATCGTATCGAGTTATGTTTCAGTTTCGTTTGTCTTGAAACGTTAAATTAAAGGTGACTATTATTTACCTGATTGTTAATTATTTTTGGAAATCCAAAACGTCTATTAAAAAATTGTTGATATCGATTCAGTCGCTTATTCTGAACAAACTACTTTCAGAGTGTGCGTTAATCATGTTACATGTTGTATAGAGTATCTATACCATAGATTCATAATTTTTAGACGACTACGGCAAAGCAAAAAGGAGGGTTATCCTCTGAACACCACTATGAATATGTATAAAATATTTATTACATTCTTGTTTCATACTTTTTAGAGCGTGATTTTTCAGTAGTCGGGATTTAGTTTTTGAACTTATTTTGTGCTTCATATCCCAACCACAAGTCACAACTATCCCTCGCTACTCGAGAATCATGTCGGCTGAGTTCTTCGCACTAGTCACTGAAATGATATTTATTTATCAACCTGAAGCTACATGATCCGGTTGATTACATGCTATCTTTTATTTTGACATAGTGATATTAACCTTGAGTTAGTCTGTCCGTTATCACAAGCGTGTGATAATAGCTGATAAGGGCTGATATCGCAATATTTATGGCGGTTGTCTATGGCAACGTAATCGTTACTTCTATACACTGTAGACTCTTTTAATGTGAAAGCAAGTAACAAGGCATGTTTGATAACATCAGCTTCTTGTAAAACAGAACTGTTTCGACCAAACTCTAAATAATGCATTTTTTTCCGTGGGGAAAATCCATCATACGGATACTTTCTCAACCTCAGGGGAGGAGAGATGGTTATTCCGGACACACCGACCTTCCGACCCAGTTTACCAGAGGGACTACTAGATCGGGGTCCTAACCCATTTTCCTACGCCGGTGTACCGACTAAAATACCCAAGGTGGCCTTTTGCAGCGCATGCGGGATGGTTCCGGGGGATCCTGAGAATCTCTGGATTGCTGCTGGAAAAATAGTTTTTATTTTTTTGTTTTATGCACTACAAAGCGACCAAACTGCGCCCGATGGTAAGCACAGTCCCGTCCAATTAGAGTATCGAGTAGCAAGAGACCATCTATCCCCCGCTACTCAACACTAGTGCATATAATGGAATCGATTTGTATTTGAGAGCGATGCTCTATCTAATATAATACAGGCTATTAAAATTTATTTATTTTTGCAAATAAAACTACAAGTGGACGGAACCGCTATACATCAGCTTGTTATGTAATTCTATATCTGGTCATTGACACACATAGTTTAAACAGATTATAGAACGTCTATCTCGTAAATGGAATATCAACAATTATGGTTGAAAATACCCAATTCAAAAGCATTGTATATAAACAGGTACTGACGTTAACATCGGCTGGGGACGGGGAAGAAATTCCCATGGTGTTTGTGTCATTAGGGTATTAATATTGCAGGACGGCAGGACGGCAGGGCGGCATGGCGGTGGGCAGACGAGCCCCACATTACATATCTACCATCATAATATTTCTATCGTTCAATATGTAAAGCTGTAACGGTTGTTAAGACACAGTCGTTATTTTGTATTTCATCCTCTGTATTTTTATTATGACTTTTCTCGAAGAGGCGAAACTAATGCCAAACATACTTAGTACCAAGACTTAGTATCAAGAACAACGAACATAGATTTCTGTAATGATTAGTTATTTTTTGTTTCACAACGGTAGGCAGCGGCTTTGCTGTGCCCTGGTATTGCAGAAGTCTATGGGCGGTGGTGACTACTTACCATCAGGTGGCTCGTCTGCCTATCGAGGCACTAAAAAAAACACGAAAAACGGACCAATACGTATACATACACGCGTATTTGTGGATACGGCCGTTAGCAACACTAAACTTTAAATTATAAGGGCACTACTCATACATAGCCAGGTTTAGTCAAACTTTTACTCTACGGTCATTTGGGAATGCAATTTTGTTAGAGAAGAACGGACTCTACCGTTACTTTTTAAAAACTGGTTTAAAATGCACTATATATAAAATGCTATTCGATTATATTAGATTAGAGCAGCTCAATGTATGTTAATTAAGTTGCCAAATGCAATGTTATGAAATAATAATGTATAGGGTTTCCTCATGACGTTTTTCTTCACAGCTAAAGGAAGCGATAATTAAAAATGAATATACAAGTAACTTTAACAAGGTTTCGAACATACAACTTTAGTCTCGAAAGTCCGTACCACAACAACTAGTCTATCACTGCTATGAGCCTTATGAACGCGATGGAATTCAAAACTACTTTATGAAGCAAAAAGAACAGCTTTGAGTCCACATAAGCAGCACCCGTTTACGAGTCTGCTTGAGCCAGTCATCGACCTCGTCAACCAAGTTACAGTGACGACCCTTTTTTTTGTAGTTTTGTAGTGCATCGATATGAGCTGACAGTTGGGGTATGATGTTTGGCCGTATTGCGGCCTTCTGAGTACTCTGACACTAGACCCTCGACCGCTTCTTCACCTTCTTGCCCATGGCGTTGTGTGGAGAAGTAGGGCGGCATGATTGTGTCTCGCTACCATCAAGTTACAATAATAATATTCTAAGAAAGCCGACCACTTCCAGAAATACGCTGTTAAGTTTACGATGGCCTAATGTTGAAATTACTTGTGAAATTTTAATTCTCCTTCTCAAATACAACCGCTAGATAAAGTGACTACATCAAAGTGTTTCACCATTATTGTATTCCAGACAAACGAGGAAATTCTGCCAAATTTATCAGATGCTCTGCCAACTATATAACGAATAGAGTCAAAGCTATAGTTTAGAGGAGGTAAAGACGCTCGAGGAGTGCCCTGGTATTGTCAACAGGATTTCTGTAGCATTGTAGGCTGCGTGAATACACTTTTGTTGATTTCATAGAAAAAAAACAACGTAAGAAGTATCGTCTAAGCCTTAATACGTTAAATATTTAATGATCAGTTCGATACGTAATACTGGTAGAATGTTCCACCATTGGCCAATTTGATCGGATGAATATTACAGGAGTTAATGACACGTTGCAGGAGGCAAGGCATCAGGACGGTAAGACTGTCCTGTGGCATGTAACTTCCATCACTTGCCTATTATTACGTGTGTAATTAACTGACTGTACACTTATATTTAGATAATTATAATATACGCTATATTTTCAGGAACACGGGTATGCTTAGGTAAAAACTGAAGAGTGTCTCAGAGCTCATTTTGACGTTGGAACTGATTGTTGATTCAATTTGTCTTTTCTTTTATCGTTTTTTTTACTACGGAGGAGCGCTGATGTCTTAAAATACAGATTCAGAATATAGGTATTTCAGATGCACACATTGTATATTTTTAATCATTTTTCGACTGTACATAAATAAATTCGCAAATTCGTATAGTTTGCCAGCTATCCTGTTCCCTCCCTCCTATGATCCTGGGTCCTTTAGGCGTAATGTGAAGAAGCTAAACAGCAGGCCGGCATGATTGTGTTGAGTAGCGGGGGATAGACTGTCTCTCGCTACTTGATACTCTATCTGGACGGCACTGCGCTTACCATCAGGTGCAGTGTGGTCAATTTGCCGCGCCAGAATTAAAAAAAAACAATAAAATAAATTCAGTTGAAATATAACGTCGATCTTCAACATATTGGCTACCTATGACTAATTGGTAGAATTATGCCGTTAATGTATGAATATATACCAACTTAGGTAATTAGGAACATGATAACAGAATGGGTCTATGTGTTTTCCATAATGTGCACTTAGTCATTAAATATGAAATACCATGTGACCAGCAAACCCATTATTGTGAATATTTGTGAGAATTTTCTAAAGACCGAGATCAACAGAAAATTAATGGAACCAATACCCAGTTGTTGACTACAAGTTAAATAAATATTAATTAATAAATACACCCAACAGTTACGCACATAGTCCTGACCCAACACTAGGTAAACCTATACGGCTGAGTTTCTTGGTGCTTCTTCTCAGACCAGTGGGCATTTCCAAAGCACCGGTAGATAAACTTCAACCTAACATGTAAAAAGTGCCCCTAGTGGCCTAATTTACAAAATAAATGATTTGATTTGATATATCGTGGGTATCAAGAACGACGAGGGACTACGGTCCCACAACACCCAGACACGAAACAATATTTATCTGCCACACAAATATTTATCTCGGTGCGGGATTCGAACCCACGGCATCCCGATTCACAGCTGACTACTCGCTCGCTGCGCCACGGAGGCTATCAATAGGTAGAAGATAATATCATCGAATGTTTATATTTGACTGGTATTTCTTTGAATAACATTAAAAATAAAAATTATAAACACCTTATAAATGAATAAATTGATTGTTAGTGTATTGATGATGCTATGTATGCTATGTATACATAAGCTGATATCCTTTTCTTAAATTTCTTTACTTTTTTTTAATGTACTGACTTGTCATAAGAGTACATAGCTCTCATCATTGCCTACATGATCAATAAACGATTTCATTTCATTTCATGTATAACCTCGTCTAGAGTTAGTTACAGTAAAGGAACACAAATACAAAGACATTCAAAAGGACACAAAGCGAATTATATTAATGAGAGGCAACAAACGACAGCAATATCGGCATACATAACTAACAAAGATAATGAAATAAACTGTGACCACAACATTAAAACAGTGGTTTTGCGAGGGCGCGGGGCGGGGCGCCACCTGCCCGCCTTCCCATGGCTTCTGTACACGCACCCTCATTGGCTTTATACCACAGTAATATGCTGTTTGGTATACATTGACTTTTGATGTAACTAAACAGCGTGTGCCTCAAGCTCCTGAAGAAACAGCGGTATAAGCCCGATCTACTAAAACTATAAAGAACAAGAAGTTGAGAAACATCGCTTCTTTATATTATAGACTAGCTGTTGCTCGCGGCTCCACCCGCGTGGAGGTTATTTTCGGGAGCAGAAGTATACAATCCAAGTTATTTTTTCTTGCAATTAAAATAGCCTGGTGTTTCTGTACCTATTTCTATAATTCTTTTTTTATTAAATTAAATAGGTAATAATGTTAACATTTATTAATTAGGGATGATTGAGAGTGTTATAAACGTAAGAGTAGACAAATATAATCAGAAATCTCCGAACTGCTAAGCTATCGGGAGTTACACGTGTTATTGTGAGTCAACCATAAAATATAGACATTTGCTGTCGTGGAATATTTTTTATACAATTTTAAGGAGAACATTTCCGTCATACTTGATTTCTGTGTAGCTTTAACTATTAAGGCTGCACACGCGACGGAAGCTTAAAAAATGGAGTAAGTTCTCCTGTTTTCCTAACCTTTCCCTTCACTGCTCTGCTCCTATTGATCGTAGCGTGATGAAAAGTATACTATAACCTGCCCAGGAGTATGAAGAACAATTGTACCAAGTTTTGTTGAAATCCGTCGAGTGGTTTTTGTTTCTATAACGAACATACAGACAGACAGACAGACAGACAGACAGACAAAAATTTTACTGATTGCATTTTTGGCGTCAGTATCGATCACTAATCACCCGCTGATAGTTATTTTGGAAATATATTTCATGTACAGAATTGACCTCTCTACAGATTTATTATAAGTATAGATTAGATCATCCACCAAAATAATTCTTTTCGGGCGTCTGATTTTAATTAGTCTAGTACCAGAGTTGCTAAAGCATTTTTGTTTTGGGTCAGAACTCGGATCATGTATCAGAAAAACAGCACGAGAGAATCGCAGCTGCTTCTTCCTAGAAAAACTGATTTCGACAAGGCTCTATAATTAATTGAATGATGATAAGTTTACAAAGTATTACAACAAACGTACTCATACAAAAACAGTAATGTACACCACATATCTGTAAACACGCGCATACAAAAATAATGACAGGATTAAAAATGTACGCGATTAAATGAGTACGTGGATCGTCATAGGCGGTGCGACCGGCGACCAAACGTTCGGTAATTTCACGGAAACTCTACAAAACTGTCATTTGCCGGTCGTTGGGGATCGGCATTCATTATTCACTAACACGGCTATTAAACGTTTTTTGAGTTACTTCGCTTTTATCATGTTTCTTGTTATGGTTTTGATAATGATTAGATGTTATAATCTAGGTACTATAGATTTTTAATAACTATTCCTTCATATGATCCGGGGTCCTTTAGGCGTAGTGTGAAGAAGCTACACAGCAGGCCGGCATGATTGTGTTAAGTAGCGAGGGATAGATTGTCTCTCGCTACTTGATACTCTAACTAGACGGTACAGCATTTACCATCAGGTGTAGTGTGGTCACATTGCTGTGCCAGATAAAAAAGGTGGTTCTATTTATGTCCTGCAAATCACGAGTAATATAGTAACTTACTGCTGATTAAGTATCATTGTTTTGTTACTAGACTCGATGCCTAGGTAGTAGTCAATCAGCTTAACCCATTTTGTGTGTGTTATTTTGATGACATCTTTGTTGTGTTTATCTGTGTTTCTGAGTTTCTTGAAAAACTTATAGACATAGTTCATTGTATATTCCTTTTTATTTACTGTATATGGTTGCATATTTACATCTTTTTAGATATAAAGTCAAAAGTATGCCGCCAATCGAGGGTCTTCCTATCAAAGTACCTAACTTGGATATATACAAAACAATAATTTTTTAACACACAAAATAAAAGAATATGAAACATTTATTATAAAGAACATGTAAAATAAATCAAATAATAATTGTTCATAAATTTAATATAAAAATAAACCGCGATATTATCCGTAATATTATTTTAATTTTAGTATGTAATATTCGAGCAAAGAAACCATAATGTTTGTATTATTATTTAAGTTATAAATACTGTCTCGGTGGCGCAGTTGTAATTGCGCATGCGTTTACGACTGCTATGCTGAGGTCTCGGGTTCGATCCCCGGGTCGGGACCTTAACATTATTATGACATGTATCAAGTGCCCATAGTGGCCTAATTTACAAAATAAATGATTTGATTTGATTTGGTATGGCGATAGGCTCGCCCCCTATCACATCATGGGACCGAAATTTGGCGAAAAGTGGGTGTACTAGTTACACCTCTGCCCACCCCTTCGGGGATTATAGGCGTGAGTCTATATGTATGTATGTATGTATTATAAATAATTAATTAACGGCCAAATGAATTTTCCTTTCCCGTAACCTCGAACTTCTTATTTGTTAAGTAAGTTCTACGACGTAACAACGAAAATAACTGCATAAATAAAATACATCATTTCCTATATAAATATAAAATACATACAATTCTGTAAAATTTGTCTAAGTCGGATCTGAAATTAACACAAAGAAGAATTAAGGATTAAATAATTCTTGATCCACAACAAAAGTAATAACACGTATTTTAAATTTCTTAATCTCCCGACCACTCAGAAGAAAATATCCAGTCAAATAGAAACTTAAGAGGTTTACATAGTAGCGATTTAAGTTCCCAAAATCACAGCTACTTAGTTACTCAATGAGATGTCTCAAAGGACCTGAGAGATGTAAAGAAATGCACTCCATGTTAATATTTCGACACTTTGACAAGAGGTTCGCACGTCAAAGTAATTGAAAGAGATTTAAGAAATTTTGTTATATTATAATCATGTTATAATGATTTTCTAAGAGGTTATTGTAGTTTAGACTATGGGAATGTGGATTATTTGGTAAGAAACAGAAATTATTGGAGAATACATGTGGATAATAATTGCAGATTAATCCGGAGTACCATGAGCTACTTTTTATTCCCAAAATTGTTGTCCCGCGGGACAGACAGGCCGGGACAAAGATATTTTTAAGATGAAACGGAGTTCGCGAGGACAGCCTTCATAAAATAAAATAGGCAATACATTTTTTTTGCGATCAATCCACCCCCGCGAGGACGAGCAAGGACACCGCGGGGTTTAAATACAGACGCGACGTGCGCTGGCACAGGTGTGTACTCCCACGGTGTGACCGGTCGCTTCCTCATCGCAGTTAATTATTCAGCACGTGAACAACTCCAAATTACGCCTATTGTGACGTGCTCACTTAAATACTGCAACACTGAATACGACTATAGTTTATGAGTGTCCACGACTAGGGAATATAAAATGTATCGGGAATAATAGCTTTTGTTGCCACATGGTCAGTTATTAAACACACACACACATACTCACGCCTGTAATCCCCGAAGGGCAAAGGTCTAACCAATACACCCACTTTTCGCCGAATTTCGGGCCCATAATGTGATAGGGGGCGAACCTATCACCATACCGGGCACAGGTTCCAGACTCCGGGATAATACTGAGCATTTCTAGATATAAAAACCCAATATCACTTTACCCGATCCGGAGATCGAAACCGAGATCTCAGCATAGTAGTCGTAACGCATACGCAATTACAACTGCGCCACCGAGGCAGTAGTAGTAAATTTGTTACAATTTTTTTAATGGATTAAACAATGTATTACCTACATACGACAGCCTCCGTGGCGCAGCGGGCGAATAGCCGGCTGTGAAACGAAAGGCCGTGGGTTCGATTCACGCACTGAGACAAATGTTTGTGTGACAGACAGAAATTTGTTTCGGGTCTGGGCGTTGTGGGACCCTAGTACCCTCGTAGTTCTTGATACCCACGATACAGGTTCTACGAAGTTTCTATGTGTGTGACTGTTGGGTGTATTTATTTATTTATACATATATATAATTTAAGGAATTGTCATGGAACTTGGTAACCGCTTAGATCTCAACTCTTACTAGCGACACAGCATCGTTTGGAAACTTAGCCATGTTTACTGTTTTTTGGTGGGTTGTGTTATATGATAACTGTCCTAAATGTGAACCGATTTTGATGAATATATCCCAAGATTACGTTTATTTATTACTTTATTTTTATCTGATAAATATAGATAATCTCTGGAATTTGTGAATGGATCAATGCATTGGTTTTTTATTGGAGATTCCATTCATACTTTCAAAAAACCGCATAATAAATAAGTAGTTTACACTAAAACTTATAAATGACTTTATTAATCCCAGCACGTTAATTCTTTCAGACGCAATAATGTCTTGGATTACCTTTTGCTCGTATACAAAATGTTTCAGATTTGTATTTTGTTAAACTATACGTAACTGTCACCTACTCATCTGACATCTGTTATTATAAAAATATTCCGAGGCGGCATCTTTTACCGCATTCCCACTGGGACACGCTCCACACTCCGCGCGGACAAAAAAAACAACACAAAAACATGATATCAAAGATGGACATATCGCTACGGAATAGCTAATCGAAAATGACCATCAAGTGACTTACGCGTCTGTCTGTCCGTTTTGGAACGCCTATCAGTAGTTGGACAACAATTTGAATTTAGAATTTTGTCCGCCATGACCCTTAAGTAGAACATCACTGTGCGCATTTCTCTGTGGCGGTAAATAAGTCTTTTTGGTAAGGTGAAATGATATTTGTGCGTCCAGCCACAGATATGTCAAGATAGCATGTAGTGTTGTTTATTTTTCACGTAATTTCCTAACATGTTCAATGTTTGACAATTGATTTGATTCGTGAGCGAATGATTCGGACCACGATCCGTTATCGCACAGTGGGTCGAAATACCGATGGTGTTTGTCATGGACCTACGTGCAGCGTATACAATTCAATTACTTATTACACACGATAGACTTCGGGCGCAGACATAGCTTTATTGATTTCATAAAATGTTATAAATAATGGATGACAGCCTCTATGGTGCAGCGGATGAGTAGCCGGCTGTGTAACGAGAGGCCGTGCGTTCGATTTCCGCACCGAGAGTAATGTTTTTGTGACAAAAAGATATTTGTTTCGAGTCTGGGTGTTGTAGGACCTTAGTCCTTCGTAGTTCTTGATACCCACGATACAGGTTTAACCTAATGATGGGTCAGAACTATGTGTGTTTTTGGTATATTTATTTAAATTTAAATTTCATCCATCTTTTTTAATTTACCGCTAGTTCGGAATGCAGTTAAAGAAAAACTAGCAAGTAACTCTAGGGTTTGCCCTATACTAAATGAAATATTATTTAAATTAGTTTAGATTTTGCGAGTACAGTTTTTTTTTTCAGGCGCGGCAAAGTGACCATACTGCGCCTGATGGTAAGCGCAGTGCCGTCCAGAAGATGTAGTTTAAGTGTGACCTTATTCATTGTCAGACATGCTGCAGACGATTTTGCCAACAGTATTTAATGCACATTTCCTTCTTTGAAGGTCATAAAATAAGCAATCGTATTAGACAAATAACTCCGAAATTCGTCACGTTTTTTTATCATTGGTACATCATGTACGACCAAAAATTGAGTAACAAAGACCAAGGATACATCTAGTTGACACCTTAAAGAATAAGTTTACACCTCTTTACTTATTACGCGAGTATATTATCACAGACATCTTATGTGCAATATGAGCAATTGGTTCAAAGCGGTAATCTCTGCCGACCGACCGACTATATATAATAGGTACAATGCGGTTATCAATGGATTTTCCGTTTTATAATGTTAATATTATTAAATATTTATTTTGTAATACGGATAATAATTTATTACGTATAATTGTTGGAATTTTGTAAAACCCAAGTCAATTAAATCCAGTCCAAGCGTATTATGTGGTGGAATGCCTTTTTTCCTATAATATGTAGGTAAAATATCCACAAAACCGATAAAATAAATACACGCAACAGTCACACACATAGTTCTGACCCCACACTAGGTCAAACCTGTATCGTGGGTATTAAGAACTACGAGGGACTATGATCCCATCACCCAGACCCGAAACAATATACGTCTGTCACACAAACATTTCTCTGGGTGCGGGAATCGAACCCACAGCCTCCGGTTTCACAACCGGCTACTCGTGCCACGGAGGCTGTCAGTATATTAATTTCAATGACCGACGAAGTAGTTTGACACTAGTCTATACACGCAACATTTTTTTTGTGCGGCTGACTTTGTAGCATTTCTTTTATACTGGCACCCCAATGTTACCACACTGCTCCTGAAGGTAAGCGCAGTGTCAGGATGCTGGTCGCTACTGATATCCAGTTGCGACTCAGTAATATGTTAATAGTTGAGGCTGGCATACAAGTGGATTAAAGAAAACCACCTTCCACGAACACCCACGATAAGCATAATTCGTTTGTAAAAGAAATTAATGGGATTTAGGGACGTTTGATCTCCAGTAATTTCATTTCATTTTTTTTTTATCCTAGCACGGCAAAGTGACCGTACTGCACCTGATGGTAAGCGCAGTGCGGTCCAATTAGAGTATCGAGTAGCGAGAGACGATCTACCCCCCGCTACTCAACACAATCATGCCGGCCTGCTCCTTCACACTACGCCATGGGCAAGAAGGTGAAGAAGCAGTCGAGGGTCTATTGTCACTCAGAAGGCCGCAAAATGGCCAAACATTGTACCCAAACTCTAGACCCCCGAGAAAAACCGGATGTACACTGGCTGATCCCGGAACGCGACACACTTGCGTGTGCCACTATGACGGGTTTTACACCCTGTGTACGGTGGTCGCTATCCGGGCGGATATGAATATCCTACCACCAGCAACTTACCTAACAAAACGCATCCGTAATAACTTCATGACGGGTTTATATGGTGTTTTCGATGGCATATTCATATAGTAGACAAAACCCTCTACCACGCGTAAAAATATCGTAAGTGCATCTATAAGTGACTAAGTATATGCAATTAAATATTTCAGTTTAATTACCATTACGGCAATTGAAACTCCAGTTAACCTTGACAACAAGTTCATGCCTAACTAAGACGCTCTTAGACAAAATATATGTTGCATTAACTATAGACTAGTTAATATTTTGTGTTAAGATAATAGCACTTTGACCTTTAGGATAGCTCCGACTTAGCACCTTTCGTTCATAATTCTCAGAATATTATTTATAATATTATAATTCACTGCTTTCAATATATTTCTTCCTCGGTGGCGCAGTTGAAATTGTGCATGCGTTACGACTGCTGTGCTGAGGTCTCGGATTCGATCCCCGGGTCGGGCAAAGTGATACTGGGTTTTTATATTTAGAAATACTCAGTATCAGCCCGGAGTCTGGAGTCGTGCCTGGTATGGCGATAGGCTCGCCCCCTATAACTTTATGGGACCGAAATAAATTCGGCGAAAAGTGGGTGTACTGGTTACATCTCTGCCTACCCCTTCGGGGATTACAGGCGTGAGTGTGTATGAAATATGATTCAATATGTTTAAAATCACCACAAACTGCTTTCATTGCTGTTTTCAGAAATATAAACTTTATTCTTGATTGTAACCATCCGGGCCAAAAGCCTACCTACCGTCTTTTCACGCTGTCTAGAACATTGATGACAGAAATAGCAATATGTAAAAATTGCGGGTATTATTTAGATAATGTCAATATTTTAAGATGATGACATCGATGATGATTAAGTTTTTGAAGTGATACTTCTTTAGGCACATGTGGCACTTTTGAAATGGCGAAAGAGCATTAAATTCGCGTGACTATCAAGCTCAGATTATTTTACTTTTAACATTAGCGCGCATATGAAAGTCTATAATTGTTGACAAGCAATAATAAATACAAAAAAGTTACTACTTCATGGACGCTGCTTTAAAAAAGAACACAGTAATTCCAAAGTTTTAAGATTTCACTTCTGTCGGTAGAACACATGACTTCTTATTATTTTTAATGAAGTTAGTGCATAACAAATTATTTACAATATAGTGTGTGTTTGTTAGACCCAAGGGGAAGAAACTGCGTCCCTCGAAGTTAAAACAAATGTAAGCATTTACTTACATTATAATCAGCATTGTATTTCTAATCATAACTGGAAAAGCGAAGCCGTGACAGTTACGATAACAGTTTAATATAAAATTCATAACGATCAAACTGTTAAACTTTTTGACATGTTTAATCTGTTGTTCTGAGTGTAAAAATTAAGTGTCACCCGCGTTTAAAACATTGCGCCTGCGCTGCGTCACGCTGCGCTTTGAAGATTCTGTTAAGGCTAAGACTCGTAGTAGCGTAGTGTGAAGAAGGTACAGGCCGGCAAGATGGTGTTGAGTAGCGAGGAATTGGTTGTCTCTCGCTACTTGATACTCCAATTGGACGACACTGCGCTTACCATCAGGTGCAGTGTGGTCACTTTGCCATGCCAGAATAAAAAAAAGACTCAGAGAGGTATGAATAAACATTTTGTGGTTATTTCTTCACGTCAAAGATCTTAGTAGCTATTTAAGTTCTGTGCACGTATACTAATAAGCTATTTAAAGCGCAATCAAGATCCATCTGGATTTATTTGTTAGTATTGTCATGGCAATAAAGCAGCAACAGCCTAGTTAAGAGATTACGCTAATGTGGACTGAGGCCTAGTCCTTCTCATTAGTAGATGAGGCCCGTGTCCAGCTCCAGACAGTATATAATAAAGGGATGGTATTATTACCATCAAATCTTGGGCTTGATGTATTGTATCCTCGACTACCTTTTCGACGATAAACCTAATGTTAATTTCTACTTAACGCTGGTGGTAGAATAATTATATCCACCCGGATAGCGACCACCGTACACAGGGTGTAAAACCCACCATAGTGGCACATGCAAGTGTGCCGCGTTCCGGGATCAGCCAGTGTACATTCGGTTTTTGCCGGGGGTCTAGAGTTGGGGTACGATGTTTGGCCGTTTTGCGGCCTACTGAGTGCTCCGACACTAGACCCTCGACCACTTCTTCACCTTCTTGCCCATGGCTTAGAGTGAAGAAGTAGGCATGATTGTGTTGAGTAGCGGGGGATAGATTGTCTCTCGCTACTCGATACTCTAATTGGACGGCACTACGCTTACCATCAGATGCAGTGTGGTCAATTTGCCGTGCCAGGATAAATAACAATGAAATAAAGCCATATTTTAACTGGTTTTTAAGAATCTAATTTGAATATTAATAGACACATTTTCCGTATAACATGAAAACAAAATAAAACGCCTGACACTTTTTTAGTGACCCGATAGGCAGACGCAAAAATACTTAAATCATACTACGCTAACCCTTAAGAAACACGTCTGCTGGTGTGAGTGGATATTTTCGCAGAAGCCCAGCTGTGTGAGTTCACACCTCGGCTGCTATATATCGCACGCGGTACGCCGCTGGGCCGCGACACCTCCATGCATAACATTATCATCGGAATCATTAGTAAACGCATTCGAAAGCAACTCTTACAGGCTCTGGGTCCCTGGTACCTATAATCTGGATGTATTAAACCATATATCAATCTAAAATCTTTTTTAATATTTGATGGACACATAAATGGACATTTGATGACGAAAAAACATGCCCGGAGTTTCTTTCTGGCTATCTTCGTCAGGTCGTCACTTAGGTAGTAAATTAGAGGTTGATAAATTAGCCAAGCCAGGGATTACACTCTTCCCTTCTAAATCCTTTTGATTTCTCTCAAACCCTTCCCGCCCTTTCTCCTGAGTATGATTTTTGATTTCCCTCCTTTTGTTTTCCGGTCTGCCTCTATTCTCCTTTTCTAGCTCTATCCTCGTCACTGTAACGTTGTTGTTGTATTATTTCCCACGTTGTTAACAATAATGATTCAAAGCATAAAGTGAATTTCCAACGGAAATTGTGAGGACAAGTGTTTTTTTTTAGTGCTTCGATAGACAGACGAGCAGACGAGCAGACGGGCAGACGGGCATGATGGTAAGTAGTCACCGCCGCCCATAGACTTCTGCAATACCACAGCAAAGCCGCTGCCTACCGTTTATGACTTATTATATATCTGCATGATCCATAAGATTTATTTTTAGTTGAGATTTTCGATTTTATTTTGGAGTATTTATAATCATCAAGAAAAGATTACACTTGAGGAAAAAATTTAATTAACATATAAGAAATTAAAAGTCATTGCAGTTTGTGTTTTCAACATTTTGTAATCCGGGAGGCTTAAGATATTGGTATCAGTAAGTAAATATAGTAAGAAACTGTTGATAAACAGTGATACGTAGGAATGTTTTTTTTTATTGAAAAAGGGGGCAAACGGGCAGGAGGCTCACCTGATGGAAAGTGATCACCGCCGCCCATGAACATCTGCAACACCAGAGGGCTTGCAAATGCGTGGCTTTTATATCATGAAAGGCATCAATGAGTTGCGTGTTCTCAAACTATTTGTAAATAGTTGACAGAAATACGATATTATTGAATGCTCAATAGTATTTTTATTTTCTTAATTTGCTCAATAGTATTAAATTTTTTTTTTCATAAAACTATTTTAACAGTAGGAGCCGTATTTTACTAGATCAATTACTGATACATGACCTCCATACTTTCGCTAATTATTCGTGCAAGATCTGCAGCTCATGATCGTTAAGTGGAGTAAAAATACTATTCACACAAAATTGGTACGGAATCCTCAACGTTTGATATTTCGCGCTTGTCTGTAGGCAATCCGACCAAGCGACGGGGTAGCGGACTGTGCCAATTAACATCACACTTACATTTACATGGTAAATTATATTCAAAGACAAGATTAGTAGCCACACTCATTATACATCCCCACCGTGGTAAAAATAAACTAGATTTACTATAACGGGTAAGGACCCAAAGACATCCAAGGGGATGTCTTTAGTCAAGTAACGCGGGAAGCTTTGAAATTAAGAGTTTCACAATGTCTCAATGACAGCCTCCGTGGCGCAGCGGGTGAGTAGCCGGCTGTGCACGAGAGGCCGTGGGTTCGATTTCCGCACCGAGACAAATGTTTTTGTGACAGACAGATATTTGTTTCGGGTCTGGGTGTTGTGAGACCTAACCCTCGTAGTTCTTGATAGCCACGACACAGGTTTGACCTAGTGTGGGGGCAGAACTATGTGTGTGACTGTTGGGTGTATTTATTGTTACTATTATTGGTTGGGCAATAAATAAAATAAATTAAAAAATAAGGTCATTTGTTAGATTAATAATATTATTATGTTGGTACTATTTTATAAGGAAGCACAGCTAATTGTGATTGCCTAGTTGCCCAATTTATTTGTCAATTCACTTGCCTGATGTTATGCCTAAAATAAATTTACTTTATTTTATGTAGCTTTTAATTATGATATGTGTATGTTTAATTAATTAATTTGTTTTTTTAGTGCCTGGATAGGCAGACGAGCAGACGGGCCACCTGATGGTAAGTAGTCACCGCCGCCCATAGACTTCTGCAATGCCAGGGCACAGCAGAGCCGCTGCTTACTGTTACCGTTTTACTATAGTTATGAGTTAATTAGTGTAATTGGTTTATCCACACTAATTAATAAAAATAAATAAAGAAATTTACACATTTGACGATACATTGTGTTTATATCAATGTATAATATACAACATGATTAATGCACACTCTGAAAGTAGTTTGTTCAGAATACGCGACTGAATTGATATCAACAATTTTTTAATAGTCGATATTTTTTTCAAAAATAATTAACACTCAGGTAAATAATAGTCAACCTTTAATTTAACGTTCACGACAAACGAATCTGAAACATAACTCGATGCGATAAAGTCTTTTCTAAATGCAATAATAAACGAACACTTTAAAAAATCAAATAATTAAAAATAAGAACTTTATGTCGAAAATTAGTACAATTAATTTCATAAAAAACAATAATTACTTTCATCGCAGTCTAATTTCAATACATGAATTATGATTGTAATAATATTTTTAAATTGGGGTGTCTGAGGATGTGCGTTATTCCCGTTACACGTAGTATATGTACACCATGTACAACATGTGTAGCTGTAAGAGAGATGATGAGATCTTTTACGTTAATATTTTTATTTTTTACTTCATTGTAAGTAGCCCAACCCCAAGATACTCTAAAATGTATTTGTGCGTTTTAGTTTTTTTCACATGTTTTACATTTATTATATTTTTTCGATAAATTATATGCTAAATCGTAAGCGTTAGAGGCCCTATATAAGTACCACAGCCATAAAGCTTCGCTCGCATTATGATACCATGTTAACGATACTAACAAAGAACAGAAAACATGCAGATTGTCTCTCAGTCCAATTTCCTCTAACAATGCTTGTAAATACATAATTACCGCGTTCGAAATAAGGAAGTGAGCGACACTTCTCTGAGACGATCCGCCGCACTTCCCCCGCCCCGCTTTTATTGTGATGCCGTGATCTAATTAATTCAACTGGTGGGCTACTATTGGAATGAATGAGAGTTGTGAATCTTTATAGCCTTTGAGATGGTCCACTTGACTCTAGACTTTTAATAAACATTGAAATTTGTGGCTAATAAAATTTACTACAAAAACTGAGTTTTAGTCTAAGTCAATATTAACACGGCTTCCTTTTTTGCGTCGGTTAAAAATACTGTTTTCTTTCAATTTGCACGAAGAATTTCAAGTAGCTGTTTGTAATACAAAGTTGCAACTACTTGAAGATATTCATGTGTATTAAAATAAAAAAAAACCACACCCTAGTTATTTTTATTTTTTTAGGATCTCAGCATGTATAAGCTGCGCTTTAAAATTATTTCACACAACTAATACTTGTTAAACGAAACTTTTTCCTCGTTAGGCATATGTTATCGATATTGTCTGTCTACGAAAGCAATTGTGACGCAAAACATTAAGAGCATCTTGTGATGTAGGCTTGTGTACTTATTTCAGAATTATTTATATTGTCAATGCTTTCTCGACCTATTAGTTATCCACGTCGTATGCATCACATATCAATAAAATGCCTAATGTAGCCTACTGCATGCGGTGCAGCCTTTGAATAGATTACCTGTAAAATGCGCTCGAGTTTGCGGTTAAATACGTGTTAAATGCGTTCGAGTTTGCGGTGAAATATATGAAAAGTGCGTTCGAGTTTGCGGTGAAATATATGAAAAGTGCGTTCGAGTTTGCGGTGAGAATCGATGGTAGTGGTTGATGGTCAGATAGAGGGACGTCGCCCACGCACGCCTCGACCTCACCACTTATAATTTAATTTCATACACACTTCATAAATACACGCATCCTTCTAACCGCTTTAGTGATGTACCTATCGTTCAACATATTTTAGGACAAATGCACAAGCCAGTCACCCGATGGTTTTCTTAAATACTCAAAATTCACGTAACACGTGACAGCCTCCGTAGCGCAGAGGACGAATAGCCGGCTGTAATACGAGTGTCCGTGGGTTCGATCCCGCTCCGAGAAAATTTCTGTATGACAGACAGATATTTGTTTCGGGTCTGGGTGTTGTGGGACCGTAGTCCCTCGTAGTTCTTGATACCCACGATACAGGTTTGACCTAGTGTGGGGTCAGAACTATGTGTGTGACTGTTGTGTGTATTTATTATTAATACTAATTTGACCATAATGGTAATGGAGGTTTTGTAATAAGTGTTATAAAAAACTATGTTAATATAATAAAGAAGTGATTGTTTAAACGCGCTTATCTCGGATAATACCAGACAGATATTAAAAATTATTTTTGCATGTTATAGTCAATTTATTGATGAAGGTCATACGATACCTAACATCATCTAATGATGCATAGGAGCGGAGCAAATGACTGCTTGGGAAGACGCCGTGCACAATCTATATACCTATATGAATAGACAAAAATATATCTACCACTTATATTATGGATAACGAAACATCTGGACCGATTTATAATTTTCAGGCAATATTCAGATTAGCCCAAAGAATGTTCCTGTGAAGTTTGGAAGCGATCCGATAGATGGCGCTGTTGTCTGTCTGCCGGTTCCACTAGTGCTATTTATTGGTTGATGACCGCCAGCGAGTAGGTGTATATTCGGGTGTTAATCCTTATTTGGGCCCTCAGGATCTCACTGACCCTTAATTTTAAATGGTAAATCGGTGGTGTTGACTGAAATTAGTCATGTCTACAGCATGAATTGGTCAGCTTGACTAGTGTTGTACCACTGACAATCTAAAACTCGAACGGCATCTTGGGCTTGCGGTTCAAGAATTTCGGAGCCATTGCGGAGATTTAATCTAATTGTCTAATATTGTAGGTGTTAATGAGTGGTAGGGATCACTAACCATCAAGTGATCCAGTTGATCGTTAACTCGCCTAATGCTATAAACATTCAATTCATTTACAGTCAGTACTCGATACTCTAATTGGAAGGCACTGCGCTTACCATCAGATGCAGTGTGGTCATTTTGCCGTGCAAGGATAAAAAAAGTTTAATTTAGGGAGTTGTAGTCAGTACTCGATACTCTAATTGGAAGGCACTGCGCTTACCATCAGATGCAGTGTGGTCATTTTGCCGTGCAAGGATAAAAAAAGCTTAATTTAGATATTTTTTTTATCCTGACATGGCAACGTGACCACACTGCACCTGATGGTAAGCGCAGTGCCACATAGTTATAGTATCTAGTACCGAGAAACAATGTATGCCTCGCTACTCAACACAATCATGCCGGCCTGCTGTGTAGCTTCTTCACACTACGCCTAAAGGACCCAGGATCATAGGAAGGAGGGAACACATAATATAGAGTATCTATATCATAGATTCATAGTTTTTACAGTAGCGAGGTGCTTCATATCCCAAAAACGTAACTTCTTTAGAGTAAGTATAACATTCATAGTTCTATATGTTTATCTACCAGGGTCTCGAACCTATTACACCAGTTAAAGCCCTATAGCGCTACTAAACCCACGACGCGACCATATAATAAATTTAGGGAAATTTAAGGCAGTTAATTATAAGGAAAACTGTACTTTTAATTTAAATTTTGAGTTCGTTCCTAATTCTCATTAGTACGATAAAATAAATTCAATATTTTAATTAATATTATTCTTTGCTTCCTTAAAGTCCTGATATGCTGTGTAACCGACTATTACTTAGGTCTTAATGGTTCGATCTAAATACACTACGGAAAAAATTGCATATGAATACTGACTACACATTAATAACCAAAATTTGTTATTCATTTTTTATCCTTGCACGGCAAACTGACCGCACTTCACCTGATGGTAAGCGCAGTACGGTCCAATTAGAGTATCGAGTAGCGAGAGACGATCTATCCCCCGCTACTCAACACAATCATGCCGGCCTGCTCCTTCACACTACGCCATGGGCAAGAAGGTGAAGAAGCGGTCGAGGGTCTATTGTCAGAGTACTCAGAAGGCCGCAAAATGGCCAACATCGTACCCCAACTCTAGACCCCCAAAAAACCGGATGTACACTGGCTGATCCCGGAACGCGACACACTTGCGTGTGCCACTATGGCGGGTTTTTCACCCTGTGTATGTGGTGGTATGTGGTCGCTATCCGGGCGGATATGAATATCCTACCACCAGCAAAGTTGTCATATTCATTCTAAAATCCTGTATAATAATAATAAAAATAATAATACTAGCCCTGTTTTAAATACAGTCCAACTGCTAGGCACGGGCCTCCTCTACTAATGAGAGGGGTTAGGCCTTAGTCCAAAATATAGCTTGTTACATTACATATCGTTTCTAATGGAAGTTTTGAGCAGTGTAGTAAACGCATCTTACATCTGTATGTTTCTATCGACATCATCAGATTGCACCACTGGCCGTCCGACTGTGGGCATCAATTATTTAACCTTACTTAAGATGCGGGTCACAAACACTGAGCCCGGTGTAATTGAAGGTGGGGCCGCGACTCGACCTGGCCTGACTGCTTACTCATACACATCCGCCCCCGCTTGCTTGCTTATTCAATTATACACATGACATTGTTTAATTCTTTCATTTATAGTTAGCTCGGCAATCGGTGAACGGTTGCAATAGAGTTGGGGGATGTTTGGCCGTTTTGCGGCCCTCAGAGTACTCTGACAATAGACCCTCGACAGCTTCTTCACCTTCTTGCCCATGGCGCAGTGTGAAGAAGCAGAAGGAAGAAGAAGAAGGGGGGATAAATAGTCTCTCGCTACTCGATACTCTAATTGGACGGCATACGCTGACCATCAGGTGCAGTGTGGTCAATTTGCCGTGCTAAGATAAAAAGGCAAATACAATTTGGGTTTGTGTGTTCCATAAATAACACAACATTTGTTCAAGTTAGTTTTTTTTTATCCTGTCACTGATTATGACTGTTATGGCTATAAACTCACCATCAATCACATTGTGGGGTGGAAATACTCTGGGTGGAATTTGGGTGCACTCATTGCACTTCTGCATAGCCCTTCGACACGAGTTAAAATATATGTAATCAGTTTTACATTTGACACTCGTATTTGAGGTTCTAGAATTCCCGAGTCTGGCAATTGAAGTCATTGTGTTATTTCCGATGTTTGGTTTTTTTATATTTGAGGACGGCAAACGAGCAAGGCGGTCACCTGGTAATAACTGATCTCCGCCTATGAACAACGTTAATACGCAAAGAATTATAAGAGCACTGTCAAGTCAGCCCAGTTATTATGTAGTCTGTAGACTAGACTATCAATATATTTAAGTTTTCACGTCATTTGAATCGAACTTGGTCTCCTTTTTAACCGACTTCAAAAAGGAGGAGGTTACTAATTCGTCGGAACCTTTTTTTTATGTATGTTACCCGATTACTCGAAGACGCCTGGACCGATTCGAGAAATTATTTTTTTGTTTAAAGGGGTATACTTTCCAGGTGGTCCCATTGGCACCAAGTCAGGATCTGATGGTGGGATCTCAGAAAAATCAAGGGAAACCCTCAAATTTTATAGTGACGCATAATTTGTTTGTTATTGAAGTCGGTGTACTTTTTATGAATTAAAAACTTTTCATTATCACATATGTTTTTGTGGGATTTTTACATATAGGACTCTATCTCTATTTATAATTTTACTCAGAATACATTACATCATGCTAATACTAAGGTAGTATTATAAATCAATATTGAATAGTGTTTTCCTCAGCAGCTATTGTTAAAACAAACAGTTATGTTTGTTACTTCTGCTTATAACAACAATTATTGTAATACCCACAATCATGCGTGCAAAAATATTTGAACAGCCTTAATACTTTGAAAACATTACTATTTACACATTGTTATACGTGCCTATAAGACATGCGCGCATTACAATGCGTAAATAGATAAAATAAAGAGTTCATTGTTAGTTGGTTATATGGGCGATAAAAAGAATTTCAAGGTTACCACTGCACCAACATTTTAAATAATCCAACAGGCATACATCCTGACCTTACACTAAGATACGTGTTATATGTCATGGGTATCAGGGATTACGAGAGACTTTCGATGGCACAACACTAAGGACTGAAACAAACAGTGGATCACATAAACTATTGTCTTGGTGCGGGAATAGAACCCACGGCTTTTCGTTTCACAGAGGGCCACATGCCCACTACCCAAGCTGTAAATATGTTTAAATTGTATGTTAATAAACCTTGTACTTGCCGTAATGCTGGCCACTGGCCTCCTTTACTAACAAGAGGTTTTAGTCCTTTACGAAAAATAAATAAATAAAAGCTAAAAAATTCGACTAAGCAGCTATTTGCGACCGACCGCAGCTGGCTGGTATTGTAGCGAATGTATTTTACAAACAGCTCATTTTCAAAATAACTATCAAATATTAACTTCTGAGCTTGATTATTTTTTAAATTTTGTTCATCATTTGTAAGGTTAAAAACTCTCTCACCAACTTTAATTAAAATTTAACTTAGAAACTTCAATATTAATAATTAATTTAATTTAAATTAATATCTGTCAGACAGATTACTGCTCTTTTAATCCAGAGAATTAAAAACTTTGTTAATAAAGTACACCCTATTTTAATTTTATTAGGGTTAACCGTAACCCGACAGCCTCCGGGGCACAGTAGGAGAGTACCCGGCTGTGAAACGAGAGGCAGTGGGTTCGATTCCCACACCGTACAAATGTTGTGTGACCGACAGATATTTGTGTCCGGGGTCTGGGTGTTGTGGGACCCTAAGTCTCTCGCAGTCCCTGATAACCACAACACAAGACTCGTATCTTAGTGTGGGATCGGGGCTATGTGTGTGACAGTAAAAAAAAGTGTGTTACTGTTTACGGTAGGCAGCGGCTTTGCTGTGCCCTGGTATTGCAGAAGTTTATGGGCGGCGGTGACTACTTACCATCAGGTGGCACAGGCACAAAAAAAAAAAAAAAACACATTTACAGCCGCCAACTTCGAGAATCATAAACTCGTATCACGACACTGATTACCTAAATACGTGTATATAGACATTAAATAAGCTCAGGGTTGTCAGAATACCGTTGTTAGAATATTTTAGCGTTGGCACAAAAGTGTTATTTTTTTTATCCTTACACGTCAAAGTGACCACACTGCACCTGATGGTAAGCTGCTGTCCAATTAGAGTTGCGAGAGATATATACTCCGCTACTCAACACAATCATGCCGGCCTGCTTCTTCACACTACGCCATGGGCAAGAAGGTGAAGAAGCGGTCGAGGGTCTAGTGTCAGAGTAATCCGAACACCCCAAAACGGTCAAACATCGTACTCCAAATCTAGACCCCGACTAAAACCGGATGTACATTGGTACAATTTGATAAATATATATTTGAAGGCCACGAGCTACTGGCATAAATGATTAAACAAGACCTGAACTGGCGTCCAAACGTCTTCATACGAGCAACTCAGTCGCAACTGATCAAACAACGTCCCAATTGTTTGCAAATTTTCCGCAATGTTCCATTTATCGAAGACGTTTACACTTGCTATTCGATTTATAAAAAAAATCCCTCTCATTCAAACTATATATGGAGTGACATGATCTGCTCAAGGTCTCGGGTTCATCCAGAGTACTCTGTATCGATTGTAAGTAAATTGCGCCAGGGGAAATATCCACGCTAGCATCTTCATCCTCAAACGCCTTTTATGAGTTACATCTATATAAATCTATATTAAAATGAAACTTTGGTGTGTTGTTTTTCAGTAGCCCGCGATGCTTTCTGGATAAAAAGTTTTTTAATTCATAAAGAGTACACGGACTTCAATAAAAAACAAATTATGCGTCACTATAAAATTTGAGAGTCGCCCTTGATTTTTCTGAGATTCCACCATCAGATCCTAACTTGGTGCCAATGGGACCACCTAGGAAGTATATCCTTTTAAAACAAAAAAGAATTTCTCGAATTGGTCCAGGCGTCTTCGAGTAATCGAGGAACATACATAAAAAAAGTTTCCGACGAATTGTTAACCTCCTCCTTTTTTTTAAGTCGGTTAAAAAAATAAAAAGAACTCGCTAGATGGCGCAGCAGAACATCAACTTCAATACCGCTCAACCGATCGCAATTAATTAAATAATTAATTAATTAATTCATTACTGTGTGTGTGGAATTAAGAATAAATAAATAAATTTACTTAACGTGGCATTGCAACGCACGCCGGGTGCATCTAGTTTCTAATAATTATATATAGTCATGGCCCCAAAGTAAGAGAGTCTTGTGTCACAGGTATCAGGAAACAATAGAATATCGGTCCAACCGCCAAATAATATTTCTGGGTGAGAATTGTCTCAGTGCGAGGTTCAATCCGCATTTATCACGGACCCGAAGTGTGTAGTTTATATATAGATAGTGATCAATTGATAAGCAATCAATGTACCAAGCTTATGTTACTCGTCACAACATGCTATATCATATCACATTATGATGAGTACGCCAAAAATTATCATTGTTTGTATACACTTGAAAACGAAACTGTGTACTGACGATGAAATGTAAAAAAGAGCATTTCACTTCTCAATATTGTACTTGGCAGCGGTACGGACTGTGAAGACGAAAGTCGTATGTTCAAAACCCAAGTGGCACACACTTCTGACTTTTCTAAAAGTTACGTGTGTATCAAATCTTAATTATCGCTTTAACGGTGAAGGTAAACATCGTGAGGAAACCTGCATACCTGAGAATTTCGAAGGTGTGTAAAGTCTACCAACCCGCATTAGGCCAGCGTGGTGGACCAAGGCCTAACCCCTCTGATTAGTAGAGGAAGCCCGTGCCCAGCAGTGGGACAATGTTTAATACAGGGCCAGTATTATTATTTATTTATTATTTATCTATAGTATCATTTCAGGAAGGACTAATTGATTATTCTTATCTTAGAAGCAGCGATAGGCTAGTTGGTTGCGGCACGGACTGTCAAGACGAAAGTCGTATGTTCGAATATGGCATACACCTGACTACCATTTTACAATTATATACAGAATGTCGATGTAATATATAATGGAATAGCACTAAATAGTGACCAATTAAATCTGTAGGAGACCTTTAACGCAGATAAAGATTTGTACATGATTCTAAACCCTACAGAACTCATGTGAATATAAAAAAAGTTTTATTTAATGTTCATAAATACATTGAATGTTCGTTGTCTCATATAAATATTATTCACTGAAACCGCACTCAATGTAGATATAACGTTAAAAAAATAAAAGATAACCAAATATGGTTGCGTTTACAAAGCTTATTATTTCCTTAACAAATTGTTTATAGTGGGAGTGTAAAATTTATAACATTAGCCCACACGTGGGTGCCCTGTAACTACCCTTCCAGAATGTTCAATTACGCCCTAAGATAAGCTAAGCTTCGTCTTCGAAGTTATTACTAAAATATTTATCTAAAATCATTAGGATTATATTTACAACTAGTTAATCATTTCCTATTAAAAAAATATTTGGCATACTAATTATAAATGCGAACACCTGGGTCAATAGAACAATAAATATTGCGGTAATCTTATTATTTGTTTGTGCAATATGGAGACAATACATAAGTTAAAGTCGTTAGTAGCGCATTAATACAATACGTAATGTAATGTGTAATTATATTTAAAGCAATTAATACAATGGGTTTCATTATGGTCTTTTTAAATCTTAGAAATTATTTTCCCTATAATTTTCCTTAAATATGGTACAGTGTAAAACCCGTTGTAAAAAACCGTATGTTACAATATTTTAGCATCATTAATAACGTAGCGAACAATCGATTTATATGCGGTCAGATCAATGATAGAGTATCGTAAATATATTAGGATGGTACGGAACGTGCGCCAGTCGTGTCAGCCGTGAGCCGAGCCAGTCGACTGACGCGGCGAGCTTGCCGCACGGGGCGTGGCCGAGACAGGGAAAGCTCGCGCGCGCACGGGCTAACCAAACGCCACAAAGCTCTCGGGGCGGAGTCTAAACACGGCAGTATAAAAGCGCGCTCCCGCCTCCGCGCCCGCCAGTTCGCTCGCCACTCGCACAGGCAACGCACGCGCATTTAATACGAGTTTACAGTGATCAACATGGTGAAGTTCGAAGGAGATTTCAGTATAAATTCTATCTTGATGAACCACGCGGCGAGTAAACCGCCCGCGTCACCATCACCGACGCCTTCCACAGACGTGTCGCCTTCCGAGGCGGATCTCAGCGACTCCGAGCTGGACGTGACCGGCACGGAGCCTGTCGACTGCACCAAGCCCAAAGACGACAAAGATAAGAAGCACGAAAAGCCAGCTTACAGCTACAACGCTCTCATCATGATGGCCATCAGAAATAGCCCAGAAAAACGCCTCACACTCAACGGAATCTACGAGTATATCATGACCAACTTCCCGTACTACAGAGAGAACAGACAGGGCTGGCAGAACTCGATCCGACACAACCTCAGTCTAAATAAGTGTTTTGTGAAAGTGCCGCGCCATTATGACGACCCCGGCAAGGGCAACTACTGGATGTTGGACGCATCTGCAGAGGACGTGTTTATTGGAGGTACGACTGGAAAGTTGCGGCGGAGGTCGGCCCTCAACGGGCGGTCCAGGCTTGCGTGCTTCAAAAGGCCTCTGTTCCCTGGACCGCTGCCTGGCGCCTACCCCCCGGCTTCTTATTCACAACTAGTGGGACTGTATTCACAACTCCTGTACCAGAGGTATGCGCCAATGCAGATGAAGACGCCACCAGTCGCCCCGAGCGCTGTTCACCCTGCCTTCCGTGACTCCATGACTTACGGTAGCCTGCCGTACTCGATGTATGAACGGTTGCCGTCGGCGTCGTTCCTGAACCAGACAGCCCTTCTCCAGAGCGGCCCGCACGCCCAGTCGTCGGCGATGTCACCGCTCCTGCCGCCGTCACCTCCGATGATGCATTCACCCCCGACCTCAGGCTCGTCGAGTCCCGAGCTGCCGTCACCATCTCACCATCCCCTCACGCCACACATCTACAAGCCGGTGACGGTACTCACGCGGCAGTGACTCTGTAACAGTGACCGTTATTTATCTGTGATTTAGTTTAGTGTCAGACTATGACCAGTGGACTCGAGTCTCGATGTGATCTCCTCAGTGCTGCATCACCAGGATGCGGCACAGTAGGCAGTTGCGAGAACTCTCCGCGTAGCATTCCGCTATTAATGTAAACACTTCCAAAGTTGTATATTTATTTAATATAGTTAGGTTTAAGTTGAGAGTATTATAATAAAACTAAAGTATTGTTCGCCATTTAAAAATATCTTTTATTTACCTCACGGGTAAGCCGAGACTTACTGTATTTTGGATTTAAGTGTAAACGAAGCTAAGTACATAAGTACAATGCACAAGTAATCTCCTTGATTTGGCCCTCAAGGATTATAAAGAACAGTTATTAAGTCACAACATCACGATACCTGCAGCAAATTTATTATGTGTATTTAAATTTCTCAGCGAGCATTGCTCAAGTCTCCGCGAAAGAAAGTAATTTTCTAAACTATGTTGATGTTACTCAGGAAAAGCATAGCTTTGTAATGACACACTTTTTAGTTTAGTAGTTACATAAAAAACTACTGCTCACTATATACAAAAAATACTTATCACATGAATATAAAGATAACAATATTATTTTAGTTCAATGATTCAGATTTACATTCGTAACACGAACACAAGGTGTTAATACAACAAACATCAGATATCCACGGCAATAATAAACTTATTTACAACATAGCGCATATACTTGTACTAAATGATAAAGTAATAAGTCATTCTCGGAAATAATGAACATGGTTCCGTCGGAAAAACGACTTATCTATAGCTGAAAAACACTTTTTACATAATATATTCATTTAAAAGGTCATACAAAAAGTGTAGGTGTGTACTGAATAATTATAAATATTGTAATGCAATTAAACATAATTAAATATCATGCTAATTAAAAAGATTTTAATGTCACATTAATAGTGTCATTATATATTTCAATATTTAAATTAATTTGATTGTTACATGTTGCCGTTTTAGTTGTTAATTATGCAAAATTAAACATAATAATTATTTCAAGTTTAGTTATTGACACCTAATTAAAAGTTAATAAAACCTTCCTCAATACCTAACGAACTACAACAAGATATTGAAGTTTATTCGTTCAATAACCAGTTAAGATTTTAGCCATTTATAAAAAAAAAACTTTTTTTTAATATCTGTTTGTTTAAGGAAACCGATGCGGTGAGAACAGACACAACTTTAAACAGAATAAATATTTAGGCCTAAGTCTATATCTGTCGGGGACATTTCGCTGAAGTTTTATTTTATAAATAAAGTCGTCTATCTAATTAATTCACCTGCACATCACTTCATACACTACTTATAATATAATGTAAGCAACTTCATTCTGTGAAGTAATTAAAAAAACTAAACGTAGACGCGCTACAATTTTGCCGCGTGTTTTGTTATTTTTTGGATTCTATAGAGATTTTTTTTAATTACATTTGGTACTTAAATTTAATTGCGCTAGTTCCCAGTTTAGTTTAAGGCTGACATCCCTATGACCTTGCATAATGCACTGTAAACTTCGGAATTAACGTCAGTTAATCACAATCAACCTAGCAGTTAAGTTTATTTTTCGGAAACAGATAATTAATCGCCTGTAAACATTTTTTTTTAATATATTTTTTTATCCTGGCTCGGCAAATTGACCACCTTTGCACAGTTGCACCTGATGGTAAGCGCAATACCGTCCAATTAGAATATCGAATAGCGAGAGACAAACAATCCCTTGCTACTGAACACACTCATGTCGGCCTGCTTCTTCATACTACGCCATGGGGCAAGAAGGTGAAGAAGCGGTCAAGGATCTAGTGTCAGAGTACTCATAAGGCCGCAAAGCCAAACATCGTATTCCAACTCTAGACCCCGGACAAAATTATTATTAGAGGAATTAGTTATTATTGTTAAAATATTTTACTGTTATTCTTGTTTAAAATGTATCAAAGTTATCTTTGTACATTCAAGATCTTAACTTCAATTCAATCTTGGATTATCAACTACTTTTATTTATAATCGTATCCGACATTGTGTTCTGCGAAAGAGTAATCTTCTGTTTTTAGTAAATGTGGTGATAACCCAGGAGTCGGTGCTTTATTATTAAATCCACATTATTGGTTTTGGCGTATTAATTGTTGATGACGAACTTCTTAGCTTTTGAAACTTGTTCTTATGATTACTAATAATCAACTTCTTAGTAAACACTATCCCACTACTGGGCACGGGCCTCCTCTACTAAGAAGGCTAGGCTAAGTATACTACAATGGCCTGATACAAACTGGTAGACTTTATACCTTTGAAATTGTTATGTATATCATGATGTATTTCTTCACCGTTAAAGCAAACGATAATAATAAGCAATACACACATAACTTTAGAAAAAACAGAGGTGTATGGACTGGTATTGAACGTACGACTTTGGTCTCAGTACATACCAATTCTAACTAGACTATTGCTGCTAAATTGTGATAAATTAGTAGGAAATATATTGACATATATATACTCAGTCTATTGCCGTCTACTGTTGGACGTAGGCCTCCTGAAATGAACCATCCCGGTCTTGGGTAGCCCGCATCCATCCGCTACCCGCCACCTTCTTCGAGTCGTCGGTTCATCGTGCAACAGGGGGTCCCACACGTTTGCCTAAACACTGTCTTCACTCCAACACATGTCTGCTCCATATACCATCTGTCCGTCGGCAGGTGTGACCAGCCCACTTCCACTTTAGCGTACTAATTTTGCGAGCAATATCGATGACTTTGGTTCACTCGCGCCTAATTTTTTTTTAAACTCTATCTACCAGAGAAATTCCAGGCATTGCCCGCTCCATAGCACGGTCAGCGATTTTAAACATTTGTATCGAGACGCGTAACTCGTTCGCTTCGTGGTAAGTGGTACGCCTGCAACAGTCGCAACAGAAGGCATGGTACCGGACTGCGTTCATCGCCTCGACACAAGACGTTAAATCAAGCGACGCTATCGGGAGTACAGAGTTGGGGTACGATGTTTGGCCGTTTTACGGCCTTTTGAGTACTCTGACAATAGACCCTCGACCGCTTCTTCAGTTTCTTGCCCATGGCGTAGTGAGAAGAAGCTGGGCGGCATGATGTTATTGAGTAGCGGGAGATTGATCGCCTCTCGCTACTCGATGCTCAAATTGGACCGCACAGCGCTTACCATCAGGTGCAGTGTGGTCACTTTGCCGTGCTAGGATAAAAATATAACTAATTGGAGATTATCAATGAGAACTGTTCATTAGTCCTGACCCTTAGTTATACTATATAGAAGTATAATTTAGGTCCTGATTATAGTCTAGATTATGGTAGGTTTATAGTCCTGATACTAAATTAGCCTGTAATGTGTCTCAGGAACTACGAACGATCTATGGTCCCATAACATCCATCCCGGAAATATTTGTATATACATACATAAATATACACTCCCGCCTATAATCCCCGAAGGGGTAAGCAGAGGTATAACCAGTACACCCACTTTTCGCCAAATTTATTACGTGCTCTTAATGTGATAGGGGCGAGCCTATCGCCATGCCGGGCTAAATTCCAGACTCCGCGATAATACTGAGTATTTCTAAATAGAAAAACCCAATATCACTTTACCCGATCCGGCGATCGATTTATTTCTTTCTTTTATAATAATAGTCTTATCTGGATATAAAAACCTACATTATATTTAACAATCTCTAACACTCTAACTGGCGCTAATTAAAAATTACATATAAACTATGACATATAAATAGTTGCCACCGTTAGGTTAGGTATGTCTAACGTGACTAACGTCACGTCGATAAAAACATTGGCATTTATATTTTAATAATATTTTCTATTTTGGCAAATTCGTTATCGAGATCTCAGCAGTAGCAGTCGTGCATGCGCAATTAAAACTGCGCCACCGAGGCAGTCAGGAAATATTTGTGTATCGCATAGTCTGCGCGGAGATTGAACCCGCGACCTCTCGTTTCACTGCTGGTTACTCGGCTGCTACGAAGACTGAATAGTTCCCGTGGATTGGATTTCACGTGTTTGAATAACAATAAATAGTTGTCGTATTAAAAATATAATTTTTTATCGGTAAAATATCACATTTTTAATATTAAGTATTAAGTTTTGACGCTTACTTAAAATTACTGACATACGTAGTTAAGATACTTCAGGCCAAATATATTAAGCGTTGTCAGGACTTTTTGTTATTTAAAATACATAGAATATGACGTAATATATTTATTAAACACTCCTACTAGTTTAGATCTCAATCACACTTCAATCATAATAATGCAAAGCCAATAATGATTATTGGAGAATTATTTATTTTATATATTTAATTTTTTATATATTTCAATAAGTAGAACGTGATCAGTAACATATTCATAACTGTATTTGTATTTAAACTGTTATGTTTTAAAAGTTTCTAGAGTCCAGTAGCCAAATAACAAAAATGTTATCCTTATAATTTTATCATTTGCGTCTGTATTAACCTATAATAATAATAAATAAATACACCCAACAGCCACACACATAGTTCTGACCTACACTAGGTAAAACCTGTATCGTGGGTATCAAGAACCACGAAGGACTACGGTCCCACAACACCCAGACCTAAAACAAATATCTGTCTGTCACACACACATCTGTCCCGATGCGGGAATCGAACCCACGGCCTCTCGTTTCACAGCCGGTGCTAGCCCGCGGCGCCACGGCGGCTTTCAATGATTTCAATAATTATTTAATAAAATATTAATGGTATGTGGTCGCCTACTCTAAGATGGTATGTAAATAATAAGAGCGTGTTATATATCTTTAAATAAGTTCCAAAAATTTGATGCTTTCAAAATAACTGTTTTATTTATGTCATTGTGATATACGCGATTGTAAAGTCGCAAAAATAATTTATGTATCCTTTATTCATATTCAATAGTGGTGTGGAAATTTATGAAAATGTAAACTGTATACTAGATATAAAAAAATATTATCAAATAAAGTAGATTTTCTATTAATTTATTTAGTTTAACGGTAGGCAGCGGCTTTGCTGTGCCCTGGTATTGCAGAAGTCTATGGTCGGCGGTGACTACTTACCATCAGGTGGCCCGTCTGCTCGTCTGCATATCCAGGCAGTAAAAAAAATTAATCAGTTTTGACATATGGGATCTTTTCAGTTGCACACTATATTGAGCTATATTTAGCGATGCGAATGTAGTAATAACTTAGTTTTTCACCATTCTATCATTTTTAATTACTGAACCCTACACTAAGCAGCTCTTGTTTAGTTTATAATATTCTATTTTTTAATAGGTTTAGGATTGTTCATTTGACAAATATTGACTAATCCAAGATTATCGCCTGTTCACACCATTCATGGGATAAGATAAGGATTACTTGTCGAGATTAAAAACTTAATTCTTTTTTAATATGTATCGATATATAGAATTTTAAAAAACTTCGGAATATCATACTTATAGCGGATTTGAGTTTGTTAGTAACATTTAATATTATTTATTTAAATCTTGACTTTTTAGATCTTGGATTATTTTGTTGACTTGACTATAGTTTTTTACTTTTACTATTTCTAATTTATGTAAAAAAAATTATTAACATAATATATATTTTTGTTATATGTAGGATTAATATAATAATATTCGATTTTAATAATAACACAAAATTATTGTATTTTATTTCATGTAATGAATTAAAATAGTTTTGGCCATTCTGTGAAAAGTAATTTATATTTACGCGGCAATTTTTAAACGACCTAACGTTCGTGATTATTATGTGGCTTTATTTTTTTAATTAATAAATAAATAGAACGAGACGAAGGAAAATAAAGGTGTATGTAAGTTACGACAGATTTAAGAGATCATGGACTGCACCAAGTTGACCGTGAGACCTATGAATAAAATATCAGATTACTAAATGATTTAAG
The DNA here is from genome assembly GCA_905220505.1 of Laothoe populi. Taxonomy (NCBI): domain Eukaryota; kingdom Metazoa; phylum Arthropoda; class Insecta; order Lepidoptera; family Sphingidae; genus Laothoe; species Laothoe populi. Next base: position 578,455 of record HG992155.1, on the reverse strand, counting down.
GAAGAAAGCGAAAATATAATGTTTATGTAAAACCCTGGTTAAAACAGTTAAATAACGTTCATCTGTAAATTGGCTACTGTTTAATACTTCCCTTAAATACCATAGACATAGAAATGGACTGAGCGCTCTCTATCCAACTAGTAAGTGAATACGGGCAGAAAAATGTGAGAGAGATAAAGCGAACGTGCGCTAGCAGTTGTCTTTTTTACCCAACTGCCAAGGAAGGGCTATGTTTTTCGCGCGTATCTTGTATGTATGTTTGTAAATTTCTTTATTACCTCGTATCATCCAAGCGCCTGGATGGATTTCGACAATTAAGGTGTCGTTATATTCGTCTTAAAACCCCAAGTGTCCTTAGATAAGTGTTGGACAAAAAAGAATGGCGAATTTTTGGTGCGAAATAGTAATACATTAATAAAAAAAATGACGAAACCTATCCAGTAGGGTATCAAAATATAGGAAAATAAAAGTAAAATTATTAAATTTTACAAAAATATATATAAGTTATATGTTTAAATTAATTTTCATTTGGGTATTGTTTTTTTTTCGATTTTTTTAATTATTTATTTTATCTAGAATTGGTCTACTTCACAGACTTGCAGGAGTCAAAAGAAATAGGTATTGGCCGCACAGTCGCTTTGTCTCTTTCTACAAAGTGGTCAATTTTGTGAGGATATTCCTCAGTTTCATCTCTATGTGTATGTTTAAGACACAATTTCTCCGTCAACATGTAAAATAAGTCGTAACCCGGTTGACACTCGTTTGACTACACAATAGGGAGCTAATCCGCTGTCAGTGTCTGATATACAGACAAACCGACTGATTGCTTCTGAACCTATGATACGCGTCTATTGAACCTGTAATTAACTTGTATTTTGATGTGTTAACTGAAAACTACCGCATAAAGAGATTTTTGATCATTTTGATTACTTGGGAGATTGTGGGAGTGTAACATTACAGTTAGATTATGTGTTGATAGGACTATACTAATGCAATAGAGGTAACTAAGTACGTACAGTTAATTTTTTCGTTATATTATTAGTATTTAGAAGCATTTCCATAATAAATAGGGAATTTGTTATATCAATTCATACTCTCTGTTTAAAATTATCGAGTATATAGCTTTATGTGTTTATCTTGACAGCCTCCGTGGTGCAGTGGCGAGTAGCCGGCTCTGAAACGAGAGGCTGTGGGTTCTATTCCCGAAGTAAAATGTTTGTGTGACAATTATTAGTTTCTGGGTATTTTGGGACCGTAAGTCTCTCGTAGTTGTTGATACCCACGATATAGGTATACCATAGTGTGGGATCAGAACTGCAATGTTTTAGATACACACTCACGCTTGTTATCCCAGAAGAGTTAGGCAGAGGCGTAGCCTGTACACCCATATTTCGCCGAGCTTATTACCGTCCCATAACGTGATAAGAGGCGAGCCTATCGCCATACCGGGCACTATTTCAAACGCCAAGCTAATACTGAGTATTTTGAGATAAAAAAACCAGATATCACTTTTACCCGACCCGGGGTCAAAACCCGCGACCTCAGCACGGTTGCCATACCGTGTACGCTATTACAACCGAGGCAGTCGGTCGAGGTTTTATTGTCTTATAAAAAAGCTGATCATAAACAGTGCCAGTCCTTAAACCTAAAACAAAATTTATACAAAACTAGCTGTTGCTCGCGGCTCCGCCTGCGTGGAGGTTATATTCGGGAGCAGAAGTATACAATCCAAGGAGTTGTCTTCTGCACTGAGGCACCTGTAGCGATTGTTCAGCCTAAGATTGCATCTAAAGAATACCCAATAAGTTTAACCTCACTTTGCCCCTTTTAGGGATGATTTTTCAAAAACGTTGAAACACGTATTTCTTTATTTCCTACTAAAAGCCTAAATATGAGTTTATAGATCCCTAAGTTGAGGAATTATAGATTTCCCATACAAATTTTGAACGCCTATGTCCTTCTCCAGGGTATAATCTATTCCCTTACCAAATTTCATTACAATCCGTTCAGCCGTTTAGTTGTGAAGAGGTAACAAACAAACACACAGAGTTACTTTCGCGTTTATAGTATTAGTATGGATATAAGAAGAATAAATATATGACTTACTAGACGAAGAGTGCTCTATACTTCTAAATGAAGTAATTTGCCAATACACCGACAAAATTTAATACTGTCATTCGCTTTACGGAAAGAGGCCATTTTCTAATCCGACCGCAAAATTTTAAACAATTATACAGCTGAACTTTTTAAGTTGGATTAAAAAAATATTTAGTCATCATTTAATTACACTATTTACGAAACCTTACTTTAAATAATAAAACTGCTTATTACAATGATATGCTATTTATAATTCCATCAGATTACATACGTTATTGCTACAAACAAACGAACATATAGCATCAAGCATGATGTTTGTTTTATAAACCGATTTTGATAAAATTTATCTGTAAATCTCACATGATAACAATTTTATTGCAAAGGTGTGTAAAAATTGGCCATGTCATCTACAAACTAAAGGTTCTGTACTTAATATATGACTAATATTATTAGCGCGTTTTTCAATCCACTTAATTTTGACTGCCTCGGTGGCGTAGTTTTAATTGCGCATGCATTACGACTGCCGTGCTGAGGTCTCGGGTTCGATTCCCGAGGGTAAAGTGATATTGAGTTTTTCTATTTAGAAATACTCAGTATGAGCCCGGAGTCTGGAATTTTGCCTGGTATGGCGATAGGCTCGCCCCTATCATCTATGGGACCATAATAAATTCGGTGAAAAGTGGGTGTACTAGTTACACCTCTGCCTACCCCTTCAGGGATTACAGGCGTGAGTATACATAATTTTGTATGCAGTAGGTTTTAAAATCAAGTGGCGGTACAACTATTTCGAAATATTTTTAAGAAAGTCGCCATTCGTTTATGAATTTTGCATTATATCCCGTAACGCGTAATACAAGGTTTGTATTTGGAATATGTAGATAAATTTTGGGAAAGAAAGACAAAAATACGTTCGAAAGCAGCCCAAATAACATACCTATGTCTTTTAAAGTTACGTGTATATTCATTGTTAATTACCGCTTGCTTTAACGGTGAAGGAAAATATCATGAGGAAACCTGGAAACCTAAGTTCTCACAAGTCTACCAACCCGCAATAAGCCAGAGTGGTGGACTAAGGCCCAACCCATCTCATTAGGAGTACCGAGTAGTGTCTAGTAGTAGGACAATGTTTAATATAGGGCTGATATTGTACAGTATAAGAAATTTTAAAAATGTAATACTATCCAAGATTTTTAAAGAGCTGGCTGGCAATAGATTTTGTGTCCTGACAACACGTGAATATTTTTTTAAGTCAATAAATTCTTTCATAAAAAAAAAGTATAACGAATTTTATTGCACCATTATACGTACGGATCTTTAAGAACCTGTACGATAATAATTGTACCACAAAAACAATAATATTGTGTACAAATATTATTATCATTATAAAACGATTATTCGATAATTTAGCTGTTGATGTGACAAGCGGTTTTGACTACACTGCTCTTTACAAGGAAAATATGACGCATTAACACATTATGTAGAAATATAGGGAAATTTTACATACCAATTTGATAGCGCTGTGTTAATTTACACATGGTTTCTAATAATTTTAATGAACTAATTTAAATATTATTAATGTTGCATCACGACTATTGTATTCATATATTTTGAAAATATTATACTCAATAATAGGTTTTTTTATTCTGCCACGGCAAAGTGACACTGCACCTGTTGGTAAGCGCACTGCCGTCCAATCAGAGTATCAAGTAGCGAGAGACAATCTCTCCCTCGCTACTCTACACAATCATGTATGCAGTGTAGCTTCTTCACAGTACGCCTAAAGGACCCACTGTCATACGAAGGACGGAACACGGTAACTGGCAAACTGTTCCACAGCTTGATGCGGCAAAAATACGATTTTGCGAACTTCTTGGTTCAGGCCTAAAATAGGTCTAAGAAATTGCCACGAAAAATATTTTGAGATAAAGTGGAAAAAGTTTTTAATGCATAATGATCTTTCAAATTACCTATTCTATTCACGTGTTTATTTGATTTATTACTGGAACATTGAAGAACCCAGAACTAGAGCGAATTGATGTCGATTTTTAGGCATAACTTAATAAACTAATGGGTACAGTATGGGGTTCTTCAAGAAAGGAGTAAATAGGTTTCTGAAGGGTGAGCAACGCGCATGTGATATATGCGCTATAGGCTACGGTAACCGCTTACCATCAGGCGGGCCGTAAACTTCTTTGCGACCATCGTGGTATAAAAAACCTAGAATTTACAGAAATTTTAATACATTTCATGAAGATCACACAGCAAATGAATATCAAATAGTGTGTACATTATTATCAAACTTACTAAAATACTTGCATTTCGAGAAGTTATATACTATTGAGAATCTATGTTTTATACGTTTTTCGTACATATACCTAGTCAGGTCATAAGTATTGTCACACAGTAAAAACTTTTATTTTAGAATGCTGGCCACAAAAAAGTTTATTGAATTCGAATTTCAAATTGTTCATGAAAATAAAAATGTATACTTTTTAGAATTTTAGAAAGAAAGAAAGAAAGAAAGAAAGAAAGAAAGAAAGAATGAAAAAAGAAAAAAAAAGAATTTTACTCATTTTTAAATATGGAGTGGACGCTTAAAGAAGACCGTGTTGCAGTAATTGCGTTGCATCGTTGCGGTTACGAGCCAATTCAAATTTTTGACATACTGAAAAAATTGAATATAACCAAAAGATTCGTTAACGTACCATCAAACGATACAATGAAGACTCTAGTGTAGATGACAGGTCAAGAAGTGGTCGCCCTCGGTCTGTTAGGACTCCAGCAGTGATAAAAGCTGTGAAGGCGCGAATTCAAAGAAATCCCAAACGTAAGCAGAAACTGTTGGCCCTTCAGATGGGGTTAAGCAGAACCACTGTGAAAAGGGTGTTAAATGAAGACTTAGGGCTTCGGGCATATCGAAGAAAAACAGGACATCGTTTGAATGCTCGTCTAATGGACCTGAGACTGAAGAGATGTCGCGCTTTGTTGAAGCGGTACGCGGGAAAAAAATATCGGGAAATTCTTTTTTCAGATGAAAAAATTTTTACCGTAGAAGAGAGCTACAACAAACAAAATGATAAGGTGTACGCACACAGTAGTGAAGAAGCGAGCAACCGTATTCCGCGTGTCCAACGAGGTCATTTTCCATCCTCGCTCATGGTATGGTTGGGAGTTTCTTATTGGGGCTTAACAGAGGTACATTTCTGTGAGAAAGGTGTAAAAACGAATGCAGTTGTGTATCAAAATACAGTCCTGACGAACCTTGTGGAACCTGTTTCTCATACCATGTTCAATAACAGGCACTGGGTATTCCAACAAGATTCGGCGCCAGCTCATAGAGCGAAGAGCACACAAGACTGGCTGGCGGCGCGTGAAATCGACTTCATCCGGCACGAAGACTGGCCCTCCTCCAGTCCAGATTTGAATCCGTTAGATTACAAGATATGGCAACACTTGGAGAAAAAGGCGTGCTCAAAGCCTCATCCCAATTTGGAGTCACTCAAGACATCCTTGATTAAGGCAGCCGCCGATATTGACATGGACCTCGTTCGTGCTGCGATAGACAACTGGCCGCGCAGATTGAAGGCCTGTATTAAAAATCACGGAGGTCATTTTGAATAAACTTAAGTGTCATAAGAATCTATGTTTTGTTAAGTTCATTTTGGTATATAAATGGTTACATAATGAATAAACTTGTTTCAATTATTTTATATTAAACATGTGACAGAATTTATGACCTGACTAGGTACATATGATAAAACCAAATATCTTTGAAATATATTCAAATACAATATCTTTCCTTTCACACACCACGACTGGTCCCTTGAGGCCGATCGATCCTTAAGGTATCGCGTGAAGTGGGTGGCCAGAGCTCATATCGAGTTCGTAACGCCTGTCTGTACCCACCATGGATCCCACCAACATGATTAATGTTCAGTTGATTGCTGATGTGGGATTTACGCTTCACTTTGTGGTTTTCAAATATCTCATTATTAAGGTAAAAAGTTTTATTATACCCTTATTATGGAATATGATAATACAAACTGTATTATACATTGTCCCACTGCTGGGACAGGCCTCCTCTAACAGTGAGTCCAGTTCGCTGACCTATGATAACGAATGCGAAGGCGTATGCCATTTGAGCTGGTTTCGAACCTAGGATTTTGGCCAGTTCGTACCTTTCCCAACTAGGCTGTCACTACTTATACCATTTATATTATTATGCGATATGTACATTACTTGTATCTATGAAAAAAAAATCAGTTATCTAAAATCCAGGTTTATATTTAATAATAGTAATAAATGATCTCGGATTCGATCCCCACGTAAAAGTGATATTGGGTTTTTCTATCACGAAATACTGAGAATCAATCCGGAGTCTGGAACTGTGCCACATATGGCGATAGGCTCGCCCCCTATCACATTATGGGACCGTAATAACTCGGCGAATAGTAGGTGTACTGGTGACAGCTCTGCCTACCCCTTCAGGGGTTACAGGCGTGAATGTATATGTATGTATGGCGATAGGCTCATCCCCTATCACATCATGGAACGGTCAAAAGGCTCAGCGAAATGTGGGTTTATTGGTTACACTTCTGCCTACCCCTTCGGAGATCATTAACGTGAGTGCGTACGTAATTTATCACGTCAACGAATAACATAATTTGTGCTGCACGCTAGGCACCCATGAATCTAAAATATTTAGCTCGTTATTTAATTGTGTAAATGTATGCGTAATTGCGGAAACTTTTATCATGTTTTATGCGAAATGTTAATAAAATATATATAGTCATAATATTAATTATTAAACATAAACATCACTGGGAAAACCAGTAAGAATGATTCCAAGTATTTAAGATAATATAATTATATATACTATTACTGATAATTTCTAGTCTATTTTTATCGTGCTCACCCGTGTTTAAGAACGGCACCAAGAGAGCTCGTTAGCGTTTTTTCCACTCATGATTAAAGTTTTGGCGCCAGAACAAAGCAATGACATAAAAATCAACGCATTAAGGACTGGCGTAAGTGTTCCAGTGATAATGCCATGGTTACTAATGATGATGTGATTAGGACTATTCCCCACTATTTTTCTTCTTCTCTTGCTGGCTTGCAGGTGTTCTAAAGTTAGAAGTTAACACCTGTTTAGTTCATTATTTGTCTCCCGATTTGCTATGGAGGGAAGTGTCCAATTAACCTCCCTTTATTTCTATTTGATTCATTTCGTTGCGGGATAAAAGACAGTTAAGCATTTCCAGAGACTCACCGAGATTTTTCCGAGACTCGGTGTCGAAAAAAAACGTTCCATTGTCGATCCTGAAACAGGAGTTACAATGGGGGTGTGTAGGCGCGATAGTCTTCATAAGTCTGTTTATCTTTATGACCTATGTGATTTCAAAGTGGACCGCCACATACAAATAAGGACTAAAGGTTTTGGATGCTCGAGAAGCAGCATTTTTTATGATTTGTTATTTCAATTTTTGGTTTCTAAAGTTGAAATGTAACTAAGGACAGTTTTTTAGGACGCCATAACACTACTTTTAGTATAGGACACACGTGAATAGACTTAGTAGACAGTACATTTGCAACAAAATCTGTCACCATCTATCTATATATTGTTTTTAGACTATCTTTGAATACATATTATAAAATAATTAAGGAACGGGTCTTAACCAAGTAATGACTAGTCAGCCCGTGCCCATGTAACTCGGATGCAACTCGGTTGAAACGTCGGGAAATAATTTGGTATTTATACCATTAAATATTGCACAATTAAGACCAGTTCCTTAATTTTATAATATGTAACCATCTATTTTTTAAATTTTTGTTACTTGAGAACACTTATTTGAATGCTAATAACACAGAAAGTTTCATCATGCATTTATCATATATTTATATATACACAGTCAGGTCATAAGTATTGTCACACAGTAAAAACTTTTATTTTAGAATGCTGGCCACAAAAAATTTTATTGAATAAACTTTAGTGTCATAAGAATCTATGTTTTGTTAAGTTCATTTTGGTATATAAATGGTTACATAATGAAAAACTTGTTTCAATTATTTTATATTAAACATGTGACAGAATTTATGACCAGACTAGGTATAGCAATTGGCTAAAACTTCTCTGGAGTTATAATTTTATTTTATTAATTAAATACAAAACAGGTTATAATCGAAGTTTCTTGGAACTTGACCCAATTTTTATGATTAGTACGACAAATTGTCTTAGTGGTGCGCCTATAATATATCTTGTCGAACCCGAATTCAGATCCGAAGCAACTCATATAATATTTAAACTCCAACATGTATTGCCCGACCTATATTTGAACCCAGTTTCTCTTCTCAGCCTAATTAATTACAAGTCCAACAAGGCACTCGTATATTTGTCATCCACCGAAGACTCAATTAAAGTTTTAGAATCTACAGAGATGTTAACTTCCCGTGTATAACCGATTTTTTGTACCAATCAAACATAACGGACGGCATTAAACGTTTGACAAGTAGTTAAAATATTTCTCCGAATGCAGCGGACTCTTCGATGATGGATGATTAATGATGGATGCTAGCGACAACCGTGCCGGATTGTCTGTCTGTTTTGTACTAGCAACTGTGCAAGGTATATTCATGTATGGGGTAAGTAGTGAAAAGATAGCGGGAATTAAATATGACGCGGGTGACTAACTAATGACATAGCTGCGTTTTTCCTAGGAGGAGCAATCGGAAGATAAACCTTAAAATCTGTTTAATAAAAGTCATATCAGTGCAAATATCGTTTACAGTTAATTTCCAAAAATGTCTTGCGAATTTTTTTTTATCGTGTATTGAACAGACTACAAAAATGACGTAAGAAACCTATGTAGTTTCTTTCGTCATTGTGTTCGTGTTTAAAGAGTGTAATGTGATGATTATTAGGGTCGTTGTTATGACCTTATCTTCCAACCCTTACCTTGATGGTTGTGACTTCCTGCTATATTTCGAATTTTTTCCAATGAATAAATATTTCGTGTTTTTTTTATTTTAATTAATAATGTTCCTCTGGAGGCAAAAAAATCATTAGATTCTGCATAAACTTGGATATAATTAGTTTCCGGCCCACGTGTTCACCTTCCTATGACCCTGGGTCCTTTAAGCGTAGCGTGAAGAAGCTTCTCGTCAGGCCGGCGTAATTGTGTCGAGTAGCGAGGTATATAAGTCTCTCGCTACTTGATACTCTACCTGGATGGCACTGTGCTTATTATCAGTGGCAGTGTGATCACTTTGCCGTGCCAGGATAAAAAAATACAAAACCTAATCAAATATTTCAGTGAAATATAATTAATAGGTAAATGTATTAAATTTAACGCAGTCTCTAAATTGCGTCATGTTCTTAATAGCCGTTATCTACACTAATTAAATTAATAACATTTTGACACACGTATGAAGGAAACATTATAAACCGTCGCTAATTACTGTGGTTACTAACACTATTAAATCTAAGCTTAGTAACAATAAATGCCCTTTTTATTATTACAACAATTATTTTATAAAATTATTATATTTTAATAATATGCTGTATAAACACTATTTTTACTTTATTATTGACTAGCTGTTGCGCGCGGCTCCGCCCGCGTGATAGTTATTTTTGAAAGAAAAGGTATAAAATCCATCATAATCTTGCAACTTAAATAGCCTATATTAATCAGTGATAATGTAGCATTAAATGGTAAAAGAATTCGGTCAGAAATCGGTCCAGTTCTTTTTGAGCCAATTCGTTACAAACATACTTACATACAAATCTTTTCTCTTTATAATATTAGCATAGATTATAACTTTCCGCTTCTCTCTTATAAATAAGACCATAGACAACTAAGATAGATGGTTGTAGAATGAATGTTAGCACGTTTGCGAAATTTCATTGTGTCCATTAAGAAATATTTTTTGTAGATAGCGGTCGCTGGTTGCTAGTCGCGGTCGCTTGACACGCTGTCTCCACCAGTTTCAAGAATGCCTTGTTCAAGGGTTAACTCATTGACAATGCATTCAGTTACACAATATTATTATACTTTAAGACAGTTTAGGGAATACTAAAACATAAACTATTTTTTGTTTAATGCAAAATGGAGCGAGTGAAGTTTGATACACTTCTGTTTATCATATAATAATATGACATAGCTATTAGATGATGATGATGTTCTTTAATTTAAACCTAAATTGTAATATTTGAAAAACCATTTTATCTAATAGTGTGGCGAGAGTAAAAATCGAAAAAATCCTTGCTGGGAATGGAAAGGAGCCATCTCGATATACCAATGTGTCGAAACCAGCCCAAATGGCATACATCTCTTTTTTAAGGTTCTGTGTATTCATTATTGATTAAAACTATGTATGTACTTATTATTTACTATCACTTGCTTTAACGGCGAAGGAAAACATCGTGAGGGAATCTGCATACCTGAGAATTCTTATAAAATTTTCAAAACTATGTTAAGTCTACCAACCCGAATTAGGCCAGTGTGGTTGACGAATTAATTCCTCGGAGTAATAGAGGAGGCCCTTGCCCAGTAGTGGGTCAATTTTAATACAGGGGTGGTATTATTATTTCGCTAGATATTGCACTCGATCTCATCCATCGACTTAGCAGGCGAAGGACATTTACGGTATGTACGTTTATATTTCTCACTAGTTTTGTTGGAAATTTAACTTATGAACACAATAATTTCGTTTGTAGTATGTCCGTTGTCTTGACATCCCAGTGACATGGCGGACCAAAAGCAGACGGAAGATTTTAGGGGAAATCTAAATAGAAAAATTACAATTCGTCACAAAATAGATTAATTATATAATATGTCACCTTAATAGCATTTAAATGATTGTTTCTGTGTAGCAAATAGTTTGTTTTGATTGCAGCCATTAGTAGCGTGTCGCCGGTCACGTACGCTCCGGACTTTAATGGCACCTGATGGTCTTCTTTAATTGATAATTAATCTGAATTTAATGAATTCGTAGTAGTGTGCCAAATCTGTTATGCATTTAACTTCCTGCCAGTTTATAAGGCCAATATGCGCACCAAACAGGGTCCACATGGTCTGATGTAAAGCTGCTACACTGACGCTGTTATAGACAGCCTCCGTGGTCCAGTAGGCGAGTAGCCGGCTGTGAAACGAGAGGCCGTGGGTTCGATTCCCACACCGGGACAAATGTTTGTGTGACAGACAGATATTTGTTTCCGGGGTCTGGATGTTGTGAGACCGAAAGTCTCTCGTAGTCCCTGATACCCACATAACAAGACTTATATCTTATTGTGGGGTCGGGGCTATGTGTGTGACTGTTGGGTGTTATTTATTATAGTTGGGAAGATTACTGGCATTTCGAGTGGTCTAAAACTAACCTGACCACCTTGTAGGCGAGATTGGCTTGGATCTCTATATTTGAACCACTTATAGTCTATTTTGTTCTTAATGAAAACTACTCTCCTCAAAAACACAGAGGACTTGAATCCCAAGTCGGGCATTTAAAATACGAGTTTTTACATCCTAAAACACATAGTATGTATGAGTTGGAGTTTGTGCTGTATATCTGGAATGGCTCTTTATTTATTTATACAACACTTTATGTATTTTTACTATTTACTTTATCTTGGAAGTAAGCTAGGAGACCACCACAGGTACCGCTCGGTGACGCCACTATTTTCATGCCATATATTATATTATTATTAACAAAATATGTCAAATATAGTATCTATTATTTTACGCTTAGGATCACGGAGGGCGCCACAAAGCGGCGAAAGGGAACGAGGAAAAATTGACATTGCAAAGTTATTTAAATTATTCAAATAGAGATACATATATTTTTGTATATATTAGTTTTATTACTTATTGAAAATGTGATACAATAAAATACATTGTTGATTTTTCATTTCTGAGCTTAATACTGTCACTATCCGATTGCAAGTTTGTGCTATATTTGACACAAGTTACAATTATTGTAAGGGTACTTTCGAATACAATAATTTATTCAATGACTACCGGCTTAAAATACAAAATATTTGCGGGTAGATTGATAAGTTATAGACTCAGTGGAGAAAGATTTGTTATAAAATAAACGCCTCAACGCTCGCGGGGGCAGCCTATACGAAACTAGCGGGAGTTTAACTCGGTTTTGATCAGTGTGCGTACAGTCGTTCTTAGTGTGTCTAATCGATGATTGCTAATACAATAGTTCAAAATTTCAAATAGAAATTACACTAATAGCAGTATTGCGTAATATGATGTAAATAGCATAATTAGTCTAGTGCCAGCATACCTACTGAGAAACGGTGAAGTTCTGGGTTCAAACTCTAGGTCGGGTGACAATTTGTGAATGATTTTTATTTATGAAAATAATTTATGTATAACTCGAGATTGGAGATCGTGTCAGGTATGATGGTAGACTTGTCACCTATCACATGATGGGACGGAAAATACGCTCTCTACTTCAACCTAGTCCATCGGGTCTTATAATAAATTGAACAGAAACAGACACTTATGACCACATTTTTAATATTTGATCGATCAATGACGCATGGGTCATTTATCACACGTGCGTATTTTATTTGCAATTTCCAGTCCGTACCGTTACATAATGGTTTCTTATATTTACGCGAATATCATACACTGAAATAAAACAAAATTTTACGGATTATATCGCGGTTTATTTTACTTTTTTAACATTTGTTGTGCACATTTGTTTTTTTGTGAGTATGTTCGTTACTTTCTAACACCGCAATGGCTCATCGGAATTGAGTGAAATTTAGAATGGAGATAGCTTATATCCTGACTTCACATTTATTTTATTTTGGGTTTGATTCCTGCGCTAAGGAGTTTTAAGCAGAAAAAATATGGGTATTCATTTATTTTAGTGCACAATCCCTTCTAATACTGTTAAGCCTGGACATGGCTACTGGAGCTATACGAAAAGGTTGGTTAAACGTTAATTACCGTTGACGGTAAGTAGGAAGTGTAGTAAACAGCTCCCGCCAGAGTATTGACAAGACGGCCAACTAGTTCTCAAGCAAAGCATTATGCTTTATCAGGATGTGTTCACTTTAGGCGCACTTGTTAGCCGCCACTCTAGTATCGTATCCTCTGGGCTAGACAACGCTAGCGGTTCTCAAACTTTTCCTTAGTATACGCTATATATTAGCTTGACCTGTATATATATCACTATCACTTTGATTATAATAAACCAGTGCACTTTTGGAAAAATATATTTGGAGACTAAAGATGGAAAGAACAATTTAAAAATTATTTCGGTTAGTTATTAGAGCGTATATTTTTAGTTTTTAAAATATATTTTTTTTAGACTGACAAAACACCCAGAGTACTGAGAGAATCGTTGGCTTAAAGATGCCTTAGGGTAGGTAAGAGGTCTTGGAAAAGTAATAGTGTTTGAGGCTTCGGCAATATCACAGACCGTAAGAAACAGCAGGCTGTTTATTCACATCGGGTTTATGTAGACAGTGGTAATAGCCCTTTATTTAGACAGTGGTAATAGCCCGGTCGATTCATCTATGCTGTAGAGAAAACTGTATAGCTGTATTTACATTAAAGGCACACCAATGACTGATGTTTTTGATCAGCGGAGGTTCTGGGCGACGTCGCCGATGTTTTTATAGGTATGTTGAAAATGAAGCCAGATTTTTTCAGCATGTCACATTACTCATTTTCAAGCACGCGTGAAAAAAATATGTAGTTAAAGGTATTGAAGTTATTATGCATTTTCTTTTATTTTACTAGTCGAGCACGTTTTTAGGAATCTGTTGAGACAGTTTCGTAATGAAGCTATAATTATATATTTTAATGTAGCAACGTACAGCCTATGTCTACAGTGACAACCACAAAGTAATGTTCCATAAGCAACACACTACGCAAACATAATATAAATACACCCAACAGTGAAATGAAATGAAATCGTTTATTGCTCATGTAGGCAATTACATAGATCTGATGACAAGTCAGTACATTATAAAAAGAAATTTAACATAAAGCAACCTATAAGATATTTTACCAATTCCCATTTTTTGTTATATCACTGTGACAAACATATTAAAGTATGAGGTGTGGTGTTTATATAAAGTCAAATAAAAAAATTGTCACCTTTACAAATAACAAGTAGAAGTGAATATATAAAAACATACATATACACTATATAAAAACAAGGAATAAAATATATATTATTCAATTGAATTTGCACATCTTGTTGACAGCCTCCGTATCGCAGCGGGCCAGTAGTCAGCTGTGAAATGAGAGGCCGAGATGTTTGTTTCACAGACAGATATTTTTTCGGGTCTGGGTGTTGTGTGACCATCCCTCGTAGTTTTTGAGACAAGTTTGACCTAGTGTGGGGTCAGAACTATTTGTGTGACTATGGAAATAATAATTATAAATACCTTATTAATGAACAAAGTAATTGTTAGTGTATTGATGATTGATGTTACGTATGTTATGTATACATAACATACGTAACATCTCGGCCTCTCATTTCACAGCTGACTACTGGCCCGCTGCGACACGGAGGCTGTCAACAAGATGTGCAAATTCAATTGAATAATATATATTTTATTCCTTGTTTTTATATAGTGTATATGTATGTTTTTATATATTCACTTCTACTTGTTATTTGTAAAGGTGACATTTTTTTTATTTGACTTTATATAAACACCACACCTCATACTTTAGTATGTTTGTCACAGTGATATAACAAAAAATGGGAATTGGTAAAATATCCAGGTTATTTTCAGAGAAATTTTAAATTACTACTCTCACCAGTACACCTACATAGTTCGCCGAGGTTATTACCGTCCCATGATGTGATAAGAGGGATCCTATCGCCATACTGGGCACAGTTCCAGACTCCAGGCTGATACCGTACCGCGTACTCAATTATAACCTTCGCCATCGAGGCTGTCAAATTATAACTAATTTACTTAAAATGGTAATTATTGCCAGAGGGGTTAATCGAAACCATATGGTTTTTTTATTTATTTATTTAAGGTCGCTTTTTAACATCGAAGGCCATTAGCGACACAAAAAAAATATTACAATATTTATTCCAAAATTACACTAACTTGTACACATCGATGAGTTTCAAAAAATATATTGTTTGCTTACACCCATCATCACTTAAACACTCTTAAACCACTCTTGGATATACTTTTTCATTTATATAATCTACGCTAAGCTATATAGTCCTCGAAACGATGCAATACAGTTAAATCCATGCCGCACTTCCATATGTTTTTATTAATTTTTGTTATTAAATGGATATGGGTCATGTTAGTATGTCTAGTCTGTCTATGATATTTCTATTAGTGAATGATATAGGAGCTTTATCAAAAATGGATTTTCTGATATTAAATAATTTGCTTGTATTGTTTGTCTTCCATTCCATATATTGGATTTTTTGTTTTATAAACAACTATTGTCAAAAATGACTGAGACACTAAATATTCTTTGACGCGATTAAGGTATGTCATGCTCGCTTAAGGGTCTGTGCTTGCGGCGGCGTTATGTGCCGGGTCGGTCACTTCCCTGTGTCATGGTTGAGGAGGCCGATGGCTGGCACATGCGTCATACTCGAGAACGGGTGCTGCTTGTGTGGACTGGTCTACCTGGATTGCTCATTGATTGTTAGTTAGAGAAAATAAATAACAGGTTGTATAGCCTCGTTTACGACTCTGCCTTGTATTAACATGTATA
Organism: Laothoe populi; assembly: GCA_905220505.1. NCBI lineage: Eukaryota > Metazoa > Arthropoda > Insecta > Lepidoptera > Sphingidae > Laothoe > Laothoe populi. The sequence continues at coordinate 562,637 of HG992155.1, read as the reverse complement.
GGTATCGCATTTTTTTTGTTTCATGTGAATATGATTTGTTTAAGGATGTATGTATTTTATATGTAAATTATTTTATAATGTAAATTGTAATGGCAAATTACAAAAGACCTACGGCTGAGTTTCTTGGTGCTTCTTCTCAGACCAGTGGGCATTTCCGAAGCACCAGTAGACCTTAACATTATTATGACATGGAAAAAGTGCCCATAGTGGCCTAATTTACAAAATAAATGATTTGATACGTAGTACAAAATAAGGTCGCCATTTTTGTCAGTCTGTATATTCCCTTTATTCATCTAAACCATATTATTATGCTTTTATATTATTAAATATTCAGTCACACAGATAGTTCTGTCCCAACACTAGGTCAAACTTATATCAAAAACTACGAGGGTCTACGGTCACACAACACCCAGGCCCAAAAAATTATCTGTCTGTCACACACACATTTGTCTCAGTGCAGGAATCGAACCCACGGCCTCACGTTTCACAACCGATTATTCGTCCTAATATATGCTGTCATATACTATTACATTCTTCTTATATTTTTTACTTTAGTTTAATAAATTCACTTTTAAAGTAAATTAACGAAATTGTATTAAAATTTCCGGGTTTCTTAAGTGTTACATATAATTTTAGATGGCACTACATTCGTGACTTGCGTATGGAACATAATTAATACAATTAAAATATAATATTTAAATTTTACAAACATTGATGGTATTGTTCAGAGTAGGATCCATCTGATTACACAATTCATGCCATACAATTTTATTTATCTCGAGGAAACAAACGTAACGAGATGGTTGATCAGCTCTCATGAACGTGATCACATGATGAATTGCAAAAATTTTGCTCCAAACACTCAATAATTTATTTTATCAGACAAAGGCAGATACAAAGTGAATTTATAAATACAAGTAAATTTCGGGTAAATTCTTAACATCATACTTAATTTAATACCAATCTATGCGCCAGCCGCCTCCTAAACATCTCCTTTACGCACTTTATCCTTTCTCGTTTCGAAAGCTGAAAACCAGCCCTGTAGTATATGCTGTAGCAAAAAGCTGAGTTTGAGCCTTTCTGGTTTACATTTTTAAAAGTGGATTGTGTACTTTTTTTGTTTTAACTAAATAAACTGATTCTTTCTTTCTTTGCGGTTAGAATTATTTGCTGTTTAGAACAACTCATTTTAATATGAATATTATGAATTATCAAATATACTTAGAACGTTACTAAATATGATGTAAAGAAGCGATATAATAATAATATTTTCTCGTGTTTAACACCAAAACATAAACATATTTCTTGAGCTGAAAATTCATGAATTCGACAGCCTAAGCATCGATAAGAATTTAAAAAACAACGTTTGAGAAGCGCAGCCCGAAGACACAAAGGTATGTAATGGCGTGGCAGGACGTGCATTGGCAACATGACATCACGGCCATTACTCGCACTATTGCGACAACAAACACTACCGCTCGACTGTTGTGTGTCCACTGATTCACTCTCAGATATTTTATAAAGGTATTCGAAGAAAATCTAATTTTTTTTTATCCTGACACGATAATGTTCAGCTGATTCGTTCAGATGCTGACGTAAAACACCGACGCTCTATGAAGTATGCAGTTGCTGAACATTCAGAGGAAGGCTCCAAGCATTATTTTCGATTTGACAAACCACAAATCCTTGTCAAAAACACAGATTTCTACCTAGGATTATTCGCAAGGCTATTGAAATTAAAAAACATCCAAATTTTAATAGAGAAGGTGGTTGGAAGCTAGCACCAGCCTGGGATCCAATTATACATTTAATTAAATCGGAATCCAAAAGACTAACTGCCAAATCTCAAAACATTGTGAGCTCCTTCTGCGTAGATCGGACTACAAAAAAAAAATTAAATATCAACTATATGGAGGGTAGAAACATTGCTCTATACTTTCGTGACGAAATACAATTCAGGAAGTGGTAGAGCCACGCTGTAGACATATTTGTCTACAGCATGAATGGGCCGGCTCGACGGGGGTAGTACCACTGTCTCACAGAAAACCAACGTAAAGTGACAGTTTACTGTCGCGTTTCGTATGGTAAGTGAGATATCCGGAGGCCCAGATTCCCCCTTCCCTTCCCTAATCCCTATTCCTGTCCTTTAAGGCCGACAACGCATACATGATACTTTCGGTATTGTGGATGTTCATATGGGTGGTGGAGATCACTTAACATCAGGTGACCCACTGGCTCGTTTGTCGGACTATACTATAAAAAAAAGTCTGTCCCGTGTCCTTAGAAAGGTCGGGTTAAAATAAACCGCGACAGAATCCGTAAATATCGTTTTATTTCAAGGTTTATTAGCATATATTTTTTACCAGCAACGTAACAAGTGCTTTCTCAAATTCCAAGACTTTTCTGCTGCAGCAGTAGTTATACTGTAGTTACATACAAAAGCGAGATAGAGATTGCTGGTTGTTCAAAGAAAATATATTCTTGAAAATAATGTACTATGATTTTTTTATAAGTATTTTTAGGAATATACTAAGGGAATATATTTAAGGAGAATATTTGACCGTTGGCTAAAAATAAAATTAAAAAAGCGCCCCCGGGTGGGCTCGAACCACCAACCTTTCGGTTAACAGCCGAACGCGCTAGCCAATTGCGCCACGGAGGCGATGACAGCGCGCAGCAAATATGACTACGCAAAACAAGACAAATGGGTAACAGCTTGTCCAAATAGAAGTATAAAGCTGGGACATTAATTATTAGCCAATTAAATAGTGATTTAATTTTGGTTCTATATACTGCAAACGTTTATATAAAGAATGTCATTTTATGTAGTGGATATATTTTACAAATCTCGGATAGAATAAGAAACAGTATACTACCTACGCTCAAAAACCAAAATCACGTATGTTGGCTACGAAGCCGCTAGTCGGAAATGGAACTGGGCTGGACACGTCTGCCGAATGCGTAATGACATGTGGGCAAAGATCACCACACAATGGGTTCCATTGATAAAGCGGCGACGAGGACGGCCCAGAAGGCGATGGCGAGATGAGCTTGACTCCCACTTAAGGGATTGGCATGCTGCAGCTCAAAGTCGAGACGAGTGCAAAGAGGGTAGGGAGGCCTTTGCCCTGCAGTGGGACGACCATGGCTGATAATAATAATATTTTACAAAGCGCGTCGGCTTTCCTTCCAACTTCCCCACTGGTAATGAATAGTAATTATGATTGTCCAGTAACAGTCAAGCGTGCTATACACGGGGGCAGGCCGCGCACGCACAGTGTAATTACCACTGCGCTGCTTCGCTGGTTAAACAACGGACAGGAATGAGATGTTGTCGATTTGGACCCATTTTATTTATCCAAACCTTTAAGTATTTAACGAAATAAGTCTGAAAATAACCAATGCAACTAAGTCGATTAAATGTGTTGTAATGTAGATGGCATTCATTGACCATGATTCCAATGAACTTGTCCAAGCCTTGCAATAAAGTCTGTATTTCTCTTATTTTTCCCACCTTCATCAGCGGCCAAACCCGAAATTTTATAAGTATATTTGGACTAATTGATTCAAAACATTTTACAGGTTTAATAAAGTGTATATTTTCCTCCGCCTCGACAGCCTCCGTGGCGTAGCCGGCGAGTAGCCGATGAAACCAGAGGCCGTGGGTTCGATTTCCGCATCGAGACAAATGTTTGTGTGACAGACAGATATTTGTTTCGGGTCTGGGTGTTGTGGGGACGTCGTCCCGCGTAGTTCCACGATACAGGTTTTACCTAGTGTGGGGTCAGAGCTATGTGACTGTAGGGTGTAATTTATTACTATATTTGTGCCTTTCACGAAGATTCATATACTCCAAGTCCCATTTATTATTTATGGTACATAAATATGTGACTCTACTTACATGTATCTATTTTTTTTCTTATACCTGAGGACCAAAAACAAACAATTGTCTTACCTCATACCCTCAATAGCAGAACTATCATGTCTGCGCTGCCGATCTTCAAAGAAAAGAACAAGGAATGGAAAGGGCAGAGGTATATGTGCCTCAGGAAATTCCACTCACAGTAACGCAACAGCAAACTATTAATTCAAGGCTATGTTTTGTGAGAGTGTTACTAATCGAAACAGCCAATACACACAGAAAATATTGTCTCAAGTGTGTCTTTATCATATTCAACATAATATGTATTACATAGTAATAAGACTTTTAAGCAAGCAAAACGCAAATTATACGCGATATAGTATATTTATAGTAGTACATATATACACTCACGCCTGTAATCCCGGAAGGGGTAGGCAGAGGTGTTACCAGTACACCCACTTTTCGCCGAATTTCGGTCCCATAATGTAGGGGAGTTTGGAATCTGTCCCCCGATAGGGGGCGAGCCTATCGCCATGCCGGGCACAGATTCCAAACTCCGGGCTAATACTGAGAATTTCTAGATAGAAAACCCCAATATCACTTTACCCGACCCGGGGATCGAAACCGAGACCTCAGCACAGCAGTCGTAACTCATGCGCAATTACAACTGCGCCACCGAGGCAGGCAGTATTATAGTAGTAGCATATAGAAAATTCAATATACATATAGTAGTCCAAAATTGGTCATATTTTTTATAGTATAAATAGCGAATGAGCAGTCTAAGGATAGATCCCAGCCTCGCCTTGGGCACTATATCGATAAGTCGTGAGTAGGTTGCAGGAGTTTGATGGAAACATGACAGACTCCATAGTGTGAATTAATATTTTCAACTCCTCACTATTTCTATTTAATTGCTTTCGTTGCGGGATAAAAGACAGTTAACTATTCCCAGTGACTCGCCAAGTTTCATTACTCGGTGTCGAAAAAATGCGTGCCATTGTCGATCCTGGCTGTTGAGATAGCATTCGGTGAAAAGCGAGACAGCGGGTAGGACTTTCGCACCAAGACAATTGTCTCAATGGTCTACCAATTTTTGTTTTAAGTCTGAATGAACGTGTGTGAGATGGTAGAGTTCCTGATAGTCGTGTAAGACAGCACTATGTGTGACTGTTGAGTGTATTTAATATAGGGTTAAGTCCATAATTATTTTCAACTGAACTAATTTGATTGACAAGGTGACACAAGTATATTATAATGTAATTTAAAGGTCACTTGGACACAACTTAATATTTATCAGTGGATCAGCAATTAATTAATCTTAATTCATGTTGATTAGTAGGTGTTAATATTAATATGCTAATTATCACAAATATAGCGTTGCCAAAAAATAATTTATTTTCGGAAGGCTGTTTAATAATAAAGAATGACAATGTCATAAAAGAATATTATTGCTGCAAAGCAGAACATATTTTGTCCTTACACTTTTTGTTAGCTAAGAGGTCGTATTACGTTTTTTGAGTGTTCAGTTTTTTATTCAGGGTTAGTTAAAATTTCAAATAGTTTTAATAAGCTTTTTTTTTAAATTTGTCGATCAGTTGCAAAGTGAGATTAATGTAATGAGCCCAAACTCTGTTTGAGCCCTTAGCTGAATTCCGGTTACCTTTCTACTTGCTCATCAGACCCTGATCACCATCTGTAAGCCAACTCATGGAAACTGTTCCATGAGCTCAAGCTATATATTTGCTATTATTTATCAAACAGTTGGACACAGTAAACTTTGTTGCTAAATCAACTCAAGGGAACCTAGTTAAAAACACTATATTTAAACTATAACTAACTAGCTGTTTCCTGTGGCTCCACCCGTGTGTAAGTTATTTTTGAAAGAAAAGGTATAAAATCCTTAAAAGCTTAAGGTGACTCCATGTCACCTTAAGCTAATACATCTTTTCATATTTTGCTATTTCATACGAACCGTGGAATTTTCCGGGATAAAAAGCAGCCTTTGTCATTCTCTGACCCCTATACTACCACTATGCAAAAAATCATGTCGATCCTCTTCTCTATGAAAAACATCCGTACCATACATATTCCGTAAAAAAGGAGCCTATAATTTCAGGATGTCTGGTTAATTCGTTTGTGAGTAAAACTGGACAAACAAAGAGACAGACAGAAACAAAAATTAAAACAATTGCAGAATCGGGATCAGTGAGTCATAAAATGAATATTTCACGCAAAATCGGGTAAATTACTGAAATGAACAGACGCCATAGATTTACATATTAGTATAGATAGATCGTTCATCCATGGTTTTTAGAGAGTAAAACTCTCTTTCTGAACATATATTCTACAAACATACAGAAGACGTAAATAACAAGTAGCTATAGAGAAACAGATGAATCAAGTTAGGATGGTAATGGAAGCGTGACAAGTGTTGTCAAGATTATATAATATAGATTGGATAACATTATACTACCATAACCTATAAACAATATGGATGAACGTAAATTACAGATCTTAGTGCTAATAATACTGCCCAGGTGGCGCAGTTGTAAATGCATATGCGGTACTACTGCAATGCTAAAGTTTTGGGTTCGATCCCCGCGTCGGGTAAATGATATTGGGTCTTTCTATCACGAAATATTCTATCAGTTCGGAGTCTACAATTGTGCCAGGCTCGCCCCCCATCACATCGTGTGAAGGTAATAAGCTCGTTGAAATGTGGGTGTAATGTTTACACCTCTGCCTACCCCTTCTGGGATAAACAGGCGTAAGTGTGTATGTATGTGTGTTAGTGCTAATGTGTATAAACAGGTCGCAAAACGGCTTTCGTTCTACAAATAGCAACTAATGCCTTTCTAACAACCTTTATCTCTTCCGTGATAACTACTAACTATATGTTATACATTTTAAAAGACATCTGTAGGTATACTGATTAAATATTTAACATATTTACAGCCTCCGTGACGCAGTAGGCAAGTAGCCGGGTGTAAACGAGAGGCCGTGGGTTCCTTTCCCATGCCGGGACAAATGTTTGTGTGACAGACAGATATTTGTATCGGGTCTGGGTGTTGAGACCGAAAGTCTCTCGTAGTCCCTGATACCCACGACACAAGACTCGTATTGTAGTGTGGGATTGGGGTTATGTCTGTGACTGTTGCCTGTTATTTATTTGTATATTTCGAATCAGCGGTAATTTGCGTTCGTAGCCGTTATCCAATCCCATAGCTTGACACATGTTTTATGGCAATACATTATTTTGCAGATCAAACCGTACATAAGGCAGCCTTCCAAATGTCGCGTTAAGTGTCAGACGCGACTATATATTGTATGTATGTAGCGACAATGTAATCAGATATTAAGACAGAAAGTTTCATAAGAAGCCAATAATATTTTTGAAGTGAAAACTTATTTAGGCACATTGGGCACTTGGGGTGGGGAAGAAGCCTTGAACTCGCGTGACCATGAAACTCAGATTATGACTTTTGACATAAGCACGCCTAAGAAGATTTATAATTATTAACAAGCATACATAAACAAACAAAAATACTACTTCATGGACGCTGTTTCAAAAAGGACACAGTAAATCTAAAGTTTTAAGTTTTCACTTCTCACTGTCGGTAGTCCTCGTGACCTTTTTATGTATAGAATGTTTGGTTGTTTTAGTACCAAATTTAGTTTCTCATGTACCCGTCAAAGGCGCTGTACACGTAGTCGCTAGCGAATATTCGTGAGAAAACCTGATGGCTGAGCTGCTGATGGAGCTTTAATAAAGCAAATAATTTACATTTTGCAAAGCTGAAGAAAGAGCCGATACAACTTTTTCAGCAACATTTTTTTTTTATCTTGGCACGCCAAGTGACCACACGTCACCTGATGGTAACCGCAGTGCCGTCCAGTTAGAATAACAAGTGGTGAGAGGCAAACTATCTCCCGCCACTCAAACATAATCATGCCTACTTCTTCACACTACGTAATGGGCAAGAAAGTGAAGAAGCGGTCGAGGGTCTCGTGTCGGAGTACTCAGAGGGCCGCTAAACGGCCAAACATCGTACCCCAACTCTAGACCCCCGACAAATACTGGATGTACACTAGCTGACCCGAAACCTGACACACTTGCGTGTGCCACTATGGCGAGTTTTACACCCTGTGTACGGTGGTCGCTATCCGGGCAGATATGAGTATCCTACCACCAGCAAGGTGTGAACAAAAAATGCTTCATGAATACACGCTGGTATTCAAGGAAGGTTTAGTATAGTTACTATACTATAGTAGGTTATTTATGCTTGTAATAATATATTATGTACCTAATAATTAATATATAATCTATCCGTTCCTCTTTGACGATACAGCTTAACAAAATGGCGGTAAAGTATGGCGGAATGTAAATCATGTTTTCCTGTTATGAATTCAGTAGGTAATGTGAATATGATTTTTTAAATGTATCGTCTTAAACCCCTATAACACTGAAAATCACTGTGTAATCTGATTTCCAATTCTAGCTCTGAAACTTTTAATTGCTGTATACACCTGAAAAGGCATTTCACATTGTAAAATTTCCTAACTACCTATATAAATATTATTGTATTGTGTTGTGACATGTCGTTGGTGTAACAAATAAAATAAATAAATAAATAAATAACACTTATTGGTATTGTAGAAATATAATCTACATTTAATATTATAAAACTGGAGAGATTGTTTGTTTGTTTGAACGCGCTAACGGTGAAGGAAAAAAACGTGAGGAAACTTGCATACCTGAGAATTCTAATACGAATTTCAAAGATATGTGAAATCTATCAAACCACATTACGCCAGCGTGGTGGAATAAGACCTAACCCCTTTCTTAGTAGAGGAGGCCCGTGTCCAGCAGTGGGACAATGTTTAATACTTTATTATAATGTATTGAAGAAGGTTATAGGTTATATATGAATTTTATTCAAAACATATAATTTATATGACTGCCTCGGTGGGGCGGTTTTCATTACGTACGCGTTAACTAGCTACTACACTAAGGTCTCGAGTTCGGTTTTTTTTTTTTTTTTTTTTATCCTGGCACGGCAAAGTGACCGCACTGTACCTGATGGTAAGCGCAGTGCGGCCCAAATAGAGTACTGAGTAGCGAGAGACGATCTATCCCCGCTACTCAACACACTCATGCCGGCCTGCTTCTTCACACTACGCCATGAGCAAGAAGGTGATAAAGGGGTCGAGGGTCTAGTGTCAGAGTACTAAGAAGGCCGCAAAATGGCCATTGTACCCCAACTCCAGACCCCCGACAAAAACCGGTCGGTCCCCGGGTTATGTAAAATATTGGTGTTTTCTATTACGAAATACTCGGAATCAAATCGGAGTCTGCCGATAGGGTCGCCCCCTATCACATCATAGGCTAAGCTCGGCGAAGTATGGGTGTACTGGTTACATCTCTACCTACCCCTACTGGGATTACAGAAGTGAGTGCGTATGTATGACTAGACTAAACGTACCTCGATAACTCATACAAATTACCACTCACAATAAAGTATCTTAACACGTAACAATGCATATCTGTAGCCACAATGGCACATTAGCACTCCACAGCCGCGATCTGATAACAACGCCTAATGTACCAACAATAGACCAAAAAACATCAAAAGATGTCCTACACACATCACACATCTGACAAATTCCTTACAACAATGATATAGGGTTAAATGGATAATGTTTGACAAATCTATTTAGATCTCCAAAAATGTAACTGTTATTGAAAAATATACTGTATTTCTCTGATTTTAAGGTCGGTGTAAAGCTTTTTTGTCACGCAACAGGTAAGGTAAAAACACCTATTGTCGATAGGCAAAAGGGCACGGAGCGCGGCGCGTTTGAAGCCGGCTCGGATGACTCAATCGGGCAGGCTTTGCGTCCGCGCCGACTGTCGATTCACTCCCACACACCGCCCTATTCTGTACCGATTCGTTTTACATCGATTGTTGAATTATGATTTTTTTTGATATATCAGCAAAAGGCTTTGCGATTATTAAGCTGTTTAAGTTTTTAGTTTTTAGTATTTAAGAAGGGAAGAACAAGTTGTTAGCATACTGTACATTTACAGAAATATTATATTTATTAGCTAGTTCCTAAACGTAATAATTAGCAATTTGTCTCGTAAAATATGTAATTTAATCGAAACAATAAACATTTACTTCTAGCCAATGGTATTTACTTTCGGCCGGCGTAATTCTTTGTTTTGAGGAATATAAAGTTTTCCGAAGGTTGACATTATAGTTAAAACTAGATGTTGCTCGCGGCTCCGCCCGCGTGGAGGTTATTTTTGGAAGGAAAGGTATACAATCCATGGAGGCATCTTAAGCTATTACACCTTTCTATATTTTGCTATCCCATAAGATGCGTGCATTTTTTCGCGATAAAAAGTGGCTTAATATCATTTTCTGATTCCTAAACTACCACTATGCAAAAAATAATGTCCATCCCTTGCTCTGTGAAAAACTTAACTATACCACGGGAACTATACATTTTTCCGGGATAAAAATGCCTATGTGCTATTCCAGACTATAATCTATCTCTGTGCTAAATTTCAACCATATCCGTCCAGCCGTTGTAGCGTGATTGAGTAACAAACATCCATCCATCCATCCATCCAAACTTTCGCATTTATAATATTAGTAGGATGTATGATGATGTGTGTGTAGACATTTTGATATTAAAAAATACAACATCAATCCCATTTATGATTCAAGAAATCGATTTCAGTTCCCAATATGACAACTTCAAACAAATCTACACAAGACACTTTTCTAAGTCAGTCACAGAATACCGCCTCCAGAGTGAGATATGTTTGTATAACAACATAAAACACGTTATAAAGTCGCCGTACGCTTTAAATATCCGTAGAGAAATAATTGCTCGCGATAAATCAGGCGAGCGCGTTGACAGCTCTAATACGACCACAATGGGAACTTTTACCCTAATAACATATTTATAATTCCTCACATAATTCAACTTGTACCTTTAATTCGCTTGATGTTTTATCGTTTTTTATCACGGATGTTGCTTTATTTAAGATATAAAGATGCCGCGATGTGGAGATGTAAGGTATTATTGGTTGTCACAATGGACATAAGTAATCACAATTGTCTTAAAATTATCAAATATTTATTGAATCTATCAAATATTATACATTATTTTAGTGTCCATTTTTTTCATTCCAGCAGTAGGCATTACGCAATATCTTTAGAGAAGAACGGGCCAAAAACTCTAAACTAATTTCTACACCTTATCATTAAACTACGTTGGCACAATTTTACTAACAACCAAAACCGCTTAATTTCTGTTGCAAAGACTCATCTCAGAGCTTTTAGGTTAGTAGGTATAAATTTATCATTTTAGGAGATACCATAAAAAATATACTATATTCCCCTATTTAAAAAGCTCACTTGAATAAAGTTACAAAGGATGTAAGGTTATACCAATAAATGTTTATTTTTAGTTATGTTTTTCCTTGTGATATTCCATAACGACCATACATTCAGATTCCGAGAATCTATTGGAATCGTATGTTATGTAAATAAGCTCGCTATTCTATGCCACATTTTATCATAATACTAGCTGTTGCCCGTGGCTCCGCCCGCGTGGTAGTTATTTTTGAAAGAAAAGGTATAAAATCCATGAAGTCATCTTAAGCTATTACATCTTTCTATCTGTATTTTGCCATCCCATAGGAACCATTCATTTTTTCGGGAAAGGAATAGCCTATATAATTTTCTAATTCCTAAATTAACTTATGCGATAAATCATGTTGATCCCTTGCTATGTGAAAACCAAAAAACTGTCCTGTGAGAACCGTAAATTTTCCAGAATAAAAAGAAGCCTATATCATTCTCTGACCCCGAAACTATCACTATGCAACAAATCATGTCGATCTCTGCACTGTGAAAAACGAAAACCTATGCCGCGGTATTCGTACATTTGTCGGGGTAAAAAGTATCTATGTCATTCTATGACCCCTGAACCCCCTTGCTCTGTGAAAAACAATCCTGTGGAATATATTTTTCCGATTTAAAAAGTAGCCTATGATTTGCGCGATCTAACTGTATTCTGAATTACAGGATGGTCAGTTAAGCCGTTTTTAAATCACAGCCAGACAAACAGAGAAATAAACACTCAAAAATTTTAATAATTGCTGAATCGCGATCAGTGAGTCATAAAAAAAATATTTCACACAAAATCGGGTAAATTATTCAAATGTACAGACAGACGCTCCAGATGTATTTATTAGTATAGATGGTGAGTAGTTCAGGGAATTTCGGTAGATGTGATGGAAATGATATCGGGTTTTCTGAGCTCTCCAACAGTCTTCTGTCTTAAACACTCATTCACTTTTCATATTATGAGATTTAAAAAAAAACTCCTTTCGTTATCTTTTAATTTTCTTTCATACAAACCTTGTGCAGGCAATAACCAATCCAATTTGGTGCAGTCGTTCGGAAGTTATGCGCGTACATATATTTCGCCGATTCATTTTTATTTATATAGATAATATTTTTGTCATACTGGATATATGGAGAAAATGAAGTACCTAACATTTTTTTTTATCAGAAAAAAAACGTACTAAAAACATAATTGCTGCTGGTACAGGTGTCAGTTCTTGTAGGGTCCATCATGCGTAGTGTGTAGAAGCTACACAGCAGGCCGGCATGATTGTGTTGAGTAGCGGGGAATAGATTATCTCTCACTACTCGATACTCTAATTGGACGGCACTGCACTTACCATCAGGTGCAGTGTGGTCACTTTGCCGTGCCAGGATAAAAAAAAGGAAAAGTTCAAAGGATTGAATAATTCAGCAACCCAAGTTATAACACATATGAGCACGGTCTACGCAACCACACTGAACTTCCTCAATACCCGACTTGGAGGCCACGAACCCAGTCCACACACCAAGAAAAATATTGTCCGTTAATATTTATTTGATGGAGTCTATTAGTTCCCCATTCCCGTTACATAACATATCTTAAGATATTCTTCATCACGTGAAACACTCCAGTGCTTTTTGTATTCAGCACTATACACGACTATGCTAGATCAATGATGTCACGACTCGTCGCAATGCTTATCTATCATTAGTGTGGAGATGGGACTATATGTATAAATTTATTAGCTACTTATTAATTGTAATATTGTAAAAAAGCAAAAGAGAGGACTATTAAAGAGAGGGCTGTGGATATCATAAGATGCACATAAATGACGGTTATCACTTTTAGTGATCAACCTAGTGCTTAAGGTTCACAACCCCATGTCAAGATGTACCAAGTACCACTACAAGTGGTCTCAAGTGCGCACGGACAGCATAACCCTCTATGCTGAACTGCCACCTAGACCAACAACGGTATAAGATGATGTGAACTGACTTCACAACACGTCCGTACGGTGGACAGTCCGAGAATGGACTGTGTTCTAGAGCGCCCAAGCGCTCCCTTTTATTGCAAACCTTTACCCCTCAATTGGTAATTATCAATCTACCCACAGTTATTTATAGAGTACCCTCGATATCTCTAATAAATAGGGACTACCCTATCATTATAATATTTTTTATAGTGCCTCGATAGGCAGACGGGTCACCTGATGGTAAGAGGTCACCTCTGCCCATACACTTCTGCAATGCCAGGGCACAGCAAAGCCGCTGCCTACCGTTAGTAATTATATCACCGAACTCGCGCCATTACTCTTTAAACTCATACATCTTAGCTCATAAGTAAACTTTAATCGGTTATTTGTACAAAGCCGCTTTCATCCCGCCTCCGTGTAACCAAATCACATGAACGTTGATCCTTACGAGGTGATCCTCCTCGACGCGACCACTAAACCGGAAAACGCAAATTATACAACAAAGACGTAACACATCTGCGCAGGCGCATCCAATAGCGCCGCCATCTTGAACTTCAGCAGATTTATTAATATAAAATATAGTTAATAAGTGCAAAGGATGAAGCCAAGCGGACGAATCCGGGTTGAGTGTCGTCGGGTGACCATCATTTGTGGATTTTCAAAGAATTTATTTATTAAAAGTGATAGAGCCACGCTGTAGGCATATTTGTCTACAGCATGAATGGGCCGGCTGGACCGGGGTCGTACCACTATCTCACAGAAAACCAACGTAAAGTGATAGTTCACTGTCGCGTTTCGTATGGTACGTGAGATATTCGGAGGCCCAGATTCCCCCTTCCCTTCCCTAATCCCTATTCCTGTCCTTTAAGGCCGACAGCGCATCGTGATACTTTCGGTATTGTGGATGTTCATGGGCGGTGGAGATCACTTAACATCAGGTGACCCACTGGCTCGTTTGTCGGACTATGATATAAATACATATTTTTACTATATTAAGTAACACAAAATGGTATAAGACAGCGTCAACATATTTTTTACAATCGGTGACAAACGTCAATGTCAGATTTAGATATAGTTTAGTTTTTGCCAGTTACGTAATTACTTTGTTTTTTTTTTATCTTTATTCACCTACCCTGCTTATCTCTGCACTGCCTTTAGGTTGACTGGGGGAGAATGACTTTGGCATTTAGTCCACCTATATACAATGTATATAAAATGTGTAAATAAAAATAAATAATTACCCCGATGGTCTCGTTTATATTATGTATTTATATTTAAAATACAACTAATTTTAGGAATCGGTGTTCTTTCCTACCTAGAATGATTCGCGAGGCTATTGTAATTAATTTTATTTAACCATATATAATTATCAAAATTTCAATAGAGAACATGGTTAAATTCTAGCACCAGCCTGGGATCCAATTATACCTACATTTAATTAAATCGGAACCCAAAAGACCAGCTGACAGTCCTTAACTCACTGTAAGCTCCGTCGGCGTAGATCGGACTGCAACAAATAAAATTTAAAATCAACTATACGGAGAATAGAACCATTGCATTATACCTAGTCAGGTCATAAGTATTGTCACACAGTAAAAACTTTTATTTTAGAATGCTGGCCACAAAAAAGTTTATTGAATTCGAATTTCAAATTGTTCATGAAAATAAAAATGTATACTTTTTAGAATTTTACTTATTTTTAAATATGGAGTGGACGCTTAAAGAAGACCGTGTTGCAGTAATTGCGTTGCATCGTTGCGGTTACGCGCCAATTCAAATTTTTGACATACTGAAAAATTTGAATATAACCAAAAGATTCGTTTATCGTACCATCAAACGATACAATGAAGACTCTAGTGTAGATGACAGGTCAAGAAGTGATCGCCCTCGGTCTGTTAGGACTCCAGCAGTGATAAAAGCTGTGAAGGCGCGAATTCAAAGAAATCCCAAACGTAAGCAGAAACTGTTGGCCCTTCAGATGGGGTTAAGCAGAACCACGGTGAAAAGGGTGTTAAATGAAGACTTAGGGCTTCGGGCATATCGAAGAAAAACAGGACATCGTTTGAATGCTCGTCTAATAGACCTGAGACTGAAGAGATGCCGCGCTTTGTTGAAGCGGTACGCGCGAAAAAAATATAGTGAAATTCTTTTTTCAGATGAAAAAAATTTTACCGTAGAAGAGAGCTACAACAAACAAAATGATAAGGTGTACGCACACAGTAGTGAAGAAGCGAGCAACCGTATTCCGCGTGTCCAACGAGGTCATTTTCCATCCTCGCTCATGCTATGGTTGGGAGTTTCTTATTGGGGCTTAACAGAGGTACATTTTTGTGAGAAAGGTGTAAAAACGAATGCAGTTGTGTATCAAAATACAGTCCTGACGAACCTTGTGGAACCTGTTTCTCATACCATGTTCAATAACAGGCACTGGGTATTCCAACAAGATTCGGCGCCAGCTCATAGAGCGAAGAGCACACAAGACTGGCTGGCGGCGCGTGAAATCGACTTCATCCGGCACGAAGACTAGCCCTCCTCCAGTCCAGATTTGAATCCGTTAGATTACAAGATATGGCAACACTTGGAGGAAAAGGCGTGCTCAAAGCCTCATCCCAATTTGGAGTCACTCAAGACATCCTTGATTAAGGCAGCCGCCGACATTGACATGGACCTCGTTCGTGCTGCGATAGACAACTGGCCGCGCAGATTGAAGGCCTGTATTCAAAATCACGGAGATCATTTTGAATAAACTTTAGTGTCATAAGAATCTATGTTTTGTTAAGTTCATTTTGGTATATAAATGGTTACATAATGAATAAACTTGTTTCAATTATTTTATATTAAACATGTGACAGAATTTATGACCTGACTGTGTACTTTCGTGACGACATACAACAAGTCCGCCCCGTTACCATGAAGGCTGGAAAGCCTTCAAATCGTCGGGTAAAAAAGTAAAATAAACCGCTATATAATCCCTAAAATTAGTTTTACTTCAATGTGTGCGTAAACATAATAATATAATCATGCCAGAGTCCTAGGTTCGATCGTAAATCGTTAATTGGCAAGTACTGCCAACATAGTTTCTTTATAAAATTGTTTATTCTTTCATTGTTTTATATATCATAAATTACCTTTTACAGTCTCCCCTAAGGATATCTTTGTCTGCAATAAAAAGTAGTTTTTATAACTTATATCACTTTTATTAGAGAAGACAAGACGGGTGATGCCGTGTAAAAATAATCGTATATTAGCATATAAATGTATCACATTCATGCAAATAAACATTTCATCAATTTATTCATGCATCAAAATCTGTTTAGGTGTTAGTCATGTGTGAACAAATTGACAGCCTGACAGACAGACTACTGTTTTATTATATGGCGTAGATTGTTTTTAGACTATATTTATGGATTCCAGACTCCGGGCTAATATTGAGAATTTCTTGATCGAAAAACCCAATGTCACTTTACCCGACCCGGAGATCGAACCAGAGACCTCAGCAGCACATCTGGACGGATCACCAACCACGGATCTGGTTGAAAATTGGCACACAGATAGATTATAGTCTACATTAGCACATAGGCTACTTTTATCCCGGAAAATTTAACGCTTCCTATGGGATAGCAAAATATAGAAAGGTGTACGGATTATATACCTATTCTTTCCGAAACAACCTCCACGCGGGCGGAACCGCGGGCAACATCTAGTTTATTATAATTCAGGTAATTAAAACAAATATATTACCAGTTTCAACTTCATAATACTAAGAATATGCTGATAAAATTTGTAATAATTCCTACCAATTGCGTCATACAAAAACCATTTGGTTACCAAACGACACCACAACTGAATGTTACGATAAACTTTTGCTGGTTAACTCAATTACGTAAAATATGGGAGGAAAATCGATCAAAATTCATTTAACATTTGCAAAATATATCTGGTGTTACATTTTGCTTGCTAATTATAATAATCTTATTTCCTACGAAATGTGCAGTAATTGTAACGCAAAGTTATCACAACCAATTTTTACTATTTATACATTCGAAACGAAGCGTTATTAAGCACAATTATAACTTGGAAATACCAATAAATGTTATTAGTAATTTCTATTTGTAATAATTAGCTAACTCATTCGAATTGTTCAAATTAACTAGGATAGGACAAGCTTTATAAAGATAGTATATTCAGAATAACTTATGCACAATAAACCGCAATACATTTTCATCCATATTTTCAAAGGGTAAGGGTAAGTAACGGTCCACACGCAACACACAACATAAAAACTTTATCAATCAGAAAAAACCTTGAAAATTATTTAATTTATTGTGCCATCCAATTTTCTATATTCAATTTTCTAGTATTACGTAATGCAATGTAACGGCCATATCTTTTTTTTATTAAAGACACATCACAGAATGAAATTAAAGGAAAAATAAAATAAACAGAGTTAGTGATTCTAATCTAGATTGCACTCCAAAATTTGTGCCCAAATCATGAGTATAAAATATTACGTAGGTACGCAAAAATTACACCTTAAACAATTAAATTAAACTACCTACCTTTAAACAAACAAAGTTGAAAAGAAATATGTAAAATTGAAACACAACTTTCTTTATAGATTTTATAAACTACGCCGAGCTAAAATATGAAACATTATGTTTTTTTATTTGACAAATAATTAATGGTTTATTTAATGTATTTGTAACCCATACTATGTATTAATTTTCTGCACTCCTTCTCCATATAAGCGTAAACTATGCCAAATTCCACACTCCTCGGTGCGCGCAATATACTTAAATAGGGGTACAAAGAATTCCCTTAACTTATTAATTGTTTTTTATTTAATTTGCTATGTTTCTAAAAATAATCTATAAGTAAGTAATTGTTTTCATTTTATAATTTTGTTGTCTGATGTTAGTCTTTTTATTTTATTAGAGTTAATTTTAGCACTTCGTAGTACATAATTCATACACTTAAGCGTCTTGGTGTATTTTTACTGTAAGCTTTCATGTTAATTAATTATAAATTAATTATTATGTATTAATTTTATGTTGATTAGACCTTAGCATGTCAAATAGAAAGTCTCCCTACATTGAGATGTATGGTGACCCTACAAATATTGCAATAAAGATGCAGTGTAAGCTCGTCGACACACACACACACACACACTCATGCACACACACACGTGTGCACACACAGGGCGCAATATTCACGCGCTATTACACACAACCCTTCACGTCAGCTCACACCAAATACTCTACAAGTACGGATTATACTAACAAAAAATTTAAAAGTGCTTAAAACGCTTAAAAATTATGTTTTCGCTGTGATTTTTTTATATTAATCGGATTTTTAAGAACTTTTGTTACTTCTTTTGTGATATAGATTACATTTAAAAAGTGACTCACCATAGAGAAGATCGGCAGCATCCGTGGCGAGTAACCGACTGTGAAACGAGAGGCCGTGGTCTCGATTCCCACACCGGGACAACCATTCGTATCGGTCTGAAATGGTGTGACAGACAGACATTTGTGTCAGGTATGGTATTGTGAGACCAAAAATCTCGCGTAGTCCCTGATACCCACGACACAAGACTTGTATCTTAGTATGGGATCGGGGCTATGTGTGTGACTGTTGGTTGTTATTTATTTATTAAAATACAGATAAATAAATACCCGTCCACATCGCGCCCGGCCGCGGTTCAAACGAATGAGATATATTTAAAGCCCATTGCCATATCGAAGTGACCCATGACGTAATAGTTTGGCTGCAAAAGCGCGATATTTTCAATTACTCTTATCTACTCCGGCCTTGTTACCGGCCTCAGGAGGCTCGTTGTCATGAAACGAGAGAATGTAAACGCGCGCGCTTATTGGTCGCCATATAGAACACAGGATTAATGTGGCGTTTTGTCAAATATGACTATGGGCGCCGCTCTTAGGTAAGCCAGTCATACAGTCAGTGTGGCCGCAACGAGCTGATAGAAATCCTTGAAAATATCGGGCGCTTCGCTTCCAAAACCAGCCGCGGTTAAACAGGGGCGCTTTGTAATAGATCGTTTAAGTAATAGGGTAGTTACACGATTTTTTTAAATTAAACAACCAGCTACATTACCTAAAACTATTATCGAAAGAATTTTATGAATCCGAATAAAAATAAATAAATGACACGCCATTCAAATCTGCTGGAAGGGTAATTTTTTATTCTGGCACGGCAAAGTAAGCGCAGTGCAGTCCAGATAGAGTATCAAGTAGCGAGATACAATCATGCCGGCCTGCTGTGTAGCTTCACACTACAGGAAGGAGGGAAGGCGGTAGCTGGCAAACTGTTCCACTGCTTGATGGTGCGGCAAAAATACGAATTTGCGAACCTCTTAGTTCGTGCCGGGGCTGCCCACGAAGCTGTGGCTCCGCAAGCCAGTAATTGTCAAATGACAGTAAAAAGATGCACGATATGAGCCGTGACGTCACC
Source organism: Laothoe populi (assembly GCA_905220505.1). Taxonomy (NCBI): domain Eukaryota; kingdom Metazoa; phylum Arthropoda; class Insecta; order Lepidoptera; family Sphingidae; genus Laothoe; species Laothoe populi. The sequence continues at coordinate 542,925 of HG992155.1, read as the reverse complement.
TCTCAGAATCGCCATTACTGTGCCGTTGTGCGAGGGTGATAGTTATATATCCCACTACGCAACCATTTTTGCCCATACCAAAATAAATAGTGTGACCTCATTTTTCAAGCAATTTTGATTCTGTTTTCGCAAAAGAGTTTATTTATTATATTCGGCTGCATATCGCATAATGTACAAAATTAAACACAGGAAACTACCCTCTTGTCACAAGCGTTTTCATACATTTAATATTACACGTCATTGCAACTAGGCCTGCAGGCCTTCATTGTAATGAAGACGGGCATTTAGAGTTAATTTTTCCTAAATTTATTTATATTTTTAAATGTATAACTTTCATTTCTTTTTTTATCCCCGCTCGGCCAAGTGACCTGTGTACCTGATGGTAAGCGCAGTACCGTCTAGTTATAGTATCGAGTAGCGAGAGATGATCTATCCCCCGCTACTCAACACAATCATGCCGGCCTGCTTCTTCACACTACGCCATGGGCAAGAAGGTGAAGATGTGGTCGAGGGTCTAGTGTCAGGGTACTCAGAAAGCCGCAGCCAAATATAGAACCCCAACTCTAGACACCCGACCAAGCACTAGTTGACCCCGGAACCTGACACACTTGCGTGTACCACTATTGCGGGTTTTTCACCATATATCCACTAATTTCCAGTTTTAAAAACAATATCTTTATATACATTATTGACTTAATAAACAAAGAATACCGACTTTTAAAAACACTTTACCGTATATAATTAAAGTTTGTAAAAGCCATTTGGCAAATGACTGATACGAAAAGTTAAAAGTTGAATGTAAACCGCACCGGTATCGCCATTACAAAGCAATCCATCTACTCGACATCGCAACGATGACGGCCCCGTGTTTGTATTATCGATTAATTAATAAATCGAGTACCTATCCACCGATCGAGATATAACATCGATACAAGCCGCCTCTCTAATTGACTCCAGCCGCCAAAAAGATAAAATAACAAACCATCTTGTACTCCCAACAGCAATTTGACACTCGATATTGAACCTTGCGTCTTTATTTTAAAACTTATGAATTGTAAAAAATAAAAGAGCTCCGACCGAACACTAAATGCCAAGCATTTACCTGTCAAATTAATAAAAAAAATAGTCTATGGTGTATGGGAATCGATACGTTTTTGATTAATGGAGTCTAAACTAGATTATGTTGAGCGAATGGAATGATGGATTTTTTGCGATAATAAATGAATGGGTAACATTATATCGGCGCATTTATCAAGGCAATAGTCGCTACACTAGCGAAATGTAAAAGGTTTTACCCGTCCGCGACACCTGTTTTCTCACAGTGCGAATTCGCGGATTTCGGCATGTTTGACATCCAACTCTTTGGTAAGGCGATATAATAGAGTACAATGGGGCTTATCCCACAAAACATTGATGTGTTTTCAAAAGCGTTAAGGGTGGGAAAACTACGTAACCTTTAGCGAATATTAAGTGGCTACACTGCACCTGATTATAAGTGCAATGCGATCTAAATATAATATCGTCCACTTAGAGACGTCTATGTTCACCAGAATTATGCCGGCGTGAAGTAACTGGATATAAACTGGGTAACGCTGCAATGCAACTCGTCGAAACGAGCCACTCTGGAGGGTTTTTCAGCATTTATATGATGGGCGCTATCCAGACGTGTAGGAATATTTTAGATACCCTCATACTTCGATTAAATATTTATCTCGCTGTTTTGTATAATAGATTGAATTGTACCTCGCTATTTTCAATATTTCAGGATCAAGTCCATCAAAACCTTACCTTTCCTCTTAGCTTATTGATCAAAACAAAATAGAACCATCTATTAGATCTTTTATTTTCTGTAGATTTGTTTGAAGATTAATGTTATTTTAGTCAACTACATAATACTCCATGTTTGGTTTAATTGCTATTTTTTTTTACAAATATTAAGCTCAATATGAATCCGATTTTGGGCCTTTGGTAAGAAATTACATATATCTAACTGACCTAATGCCACAATTATTAAAGAATATATATTACCTTCTTGGAACTCTTTAATCCTTACACTGATATCTCCTCCAGCATTGTCTTTAAATTATAACTATTTTAATTCCTAATAGAATTTCAAGTTAGTGGCTGGATTTATTCCTCTGATCCGATAATCTTATTATAAAATATTTGATATATCAAAAAGGTAATAAATGAAAGTAATAAAAAAAATATTTTCTTGGTGCTTCTTCTCAGACCAGTGGGCACCAAAGCCCCGAGAGCCATCCTTAAGTAAATACCTTATTATTAACGTGTAAAAGATCCCGTTATCACTTACTGCTTTAATTTCATGTTAAAATAATTTATTAAACATTTACTTCTGTATTTCAATTGAAAGCATACTTCAAGGAACCTTTGGAAGTGATAAATTAAGGAACAAATCTAAATATCCACCATCATGAAAGTAGAATAAAAACTAACACTCCTTACCCTAATCAAGGCCTTAACCCTCCAAATATCATTTAAATATACATAAATTAAAACACCGGCTTACACCTCCACTCAACCCTAAAACGGCGTCGCGAAATCAGACGTAAGCTAATACAGCGGTTTAAACTAAGCTCATTTAAATGGTGCTTTGTGTGTGCAACGGCTTATGTTACCGCGTGTTGTGTTTCACCACGGTTAACCCTCCGAGGTGTTGCCGCGGTCCCTCTGACCCGGGGCTAATGTCGGAGAGGGGAGGTGTCATGAATGGGTTGTTTTAATGCCAAATATTGTGGTTATAGGAAATTAAAGAGGAACTAAAGACAAATGATTAAGGCTTTTGTTTTTAGTGGTTAATATGTTTTGTGGTTGGGACAGTGTTTAGGTTTGATGTCTCTGTGTTTTTTAGATCAGTGTTTCCCAACTTTGCAAATAAAATGAAAGTAGTTGGCAAACTTCAATTCGAATTTAAAGATACGTTCAGGGAATAAAGTAATACAAACGTTTAGTGTATCTTTTTGAGAAACCAGGAGATATTTTATTTAATATTTCATATTTCATATGTTCATGAAAACAATATTTAAATTTATGTACATTTTATTTTCTATCTGCCTAAAATGTATGTTGATTAGCAAATGTATATGCACCATTAAAAGTTTGTTTTCACTGTCTATATCTGTTCAAATGTACACTACATATTTGTACATAAAATATGATAATTTGTGCAGTTGATTTATTAACTTTTGTAATAAAGAAGTCTATGATTGATTTATATTACATATGCTAATTATATACATACCTTCCTTGGACACCTCATTGAAATTTATGGGTTCTCTGGCCGCACTGCGTAATGCAAAATGAGAGGTAATTGTTGATTTAATGTAACTTATTAATTTGTATTATAATTGATCGAAACATAAATATATCCTTTTTATGTGTGTGACTGTTGGGTGTATTTATTATTCATTTACACTCTTCTTCATTTACAATTCCATATTTCAATTAAGTTAGTAAAGTTGTTAAGATGACGCGGGTGCGGGACAACTCGAAGCAATCATTACGCATGATCACACTCGACCCTTGTGATGTGACGTCTTGATGATATACACTACGTCCACTACATATTAGTGCGATTTATATTGTGGCGGAACACAGAACGCACCGCATCATTTCAATCAATCCTGAATCGCGTTAGCAACATTTGCGCGATTCTTCGTTTATATATATTTCCGAACATATAAGGTTGTTGGGGCTGTGGCCTATTAACCGCCGATTGACAAAAACGACGAGGAGACGACAGCCAAGACGAAAAGTCGCTGGTTCGAAACCAACTCAAATAGCATACAACTCTGACTTTTCGAAGTTACAGGTGTATTCATAGTTAATTGTCGCTTGCTTAAACAATGAAGGACACAATTTAGAAGGTATATAAAGTCTACGAAATCGCATTAGGCCACCGTTCACCAGTAGAAGAGCCCCATGCCCAGCAGTGGGACAATGTATAATACAGGGCTGTTATTATTTTTATGGGCAAACACGTATACTCCGTTGTTCTGCCATTATTTACACAAATAGCCGCTTTAAACATAAAATCAACGGTAGGCAGCGACTTTACTGTGCCCTGGCATTGCAGACCTATGTAAATTTTAATTGTTAAATGTATGTGAAAAGGATGGATAAACTAACTCACCATACATTTAAACCAAGGACATACAGGAAATACCTGTATTCTATGCATGTATAACTACAAAATCTGGTTTAAGTATAATGTGGTATTTAGGTTTAACGGTAGGCAGCGGCTTTGCTGTACCCTGGTATTGCAGAAGTCTATGGGCGGCGGTGACTACTTACCATCAGGTGGCCCGTCTGCTTGTCTGCCTATCCAGGTAAAAAAATGATGGTTGAGTAATTTTAAATATATAGTTCGCACCATAAACACGCGTATGGTGTTCAAATCAAATGCACCGCGCGAGTAACATGGAAACTGTTTTAGCTGTGAGATGATCCTCACACGGTCCGCCATAATCCTTTTCAGGGTTGCCAATCATTAAACTTTTATCTTCATGATTAAGTTAATATCTCATAATTAAAAATTATGAAGGATAAAACTAAACATTACAATTAACTACCCTGTGATCTTTTTTTTGTCCTAACACGGCAAAGTGACCACACTGCACCTAATGGTAAGTGCAGTGCTGTCCAGTTAAAGTGTCAAGTAGCGAGAGACAATTTATCCCTCGCTACTCAACACAATCACGCCGGTCTGCTGAGTTGCTTCTTCACACTACGCCTAAAGGACCCAGGATCTATGAAATAAAAGCCCAAGTAAAACAGTACAAGGATGAAAGAATAGGATTCTTACCTCGTATGGAAATGATAATTAGACGCGGAACGGTTGGCAACCCTGGTCCTCTCGTGTCCACACCGCCTCCTCAATACATCAGTCCAAACCGAGCACAACATTGTATTTTAATTATCATAAGACAGTTGATTGAGATGCAATCGTTTTGTCAGATATATTGGCCCAATCAGTGGACAACTTGGGATAACATATTAAATGAATTAGTCCGCTATGGGCACATTTGACATGCCAGGATTAAGATGGGGACAATTAATATTTCCAACTCCTCCCTATATTTGTGTTTGATTAACTTCGTTGCGAGGTAAAAGACAGTATTCCCAGGGACCCGTAGAGTTTCTATTGTCGGTCCTGGCTAAACAGGAGTTACAATGGCGGGTGTTTGGATAAAAAAATGCCAGGATTATATTTAAAATCTACGGGCGCTTCAGAAATGCTCATGGTCTGCGAACAAGCACCAAGAAGCTCAGCCAGGAATATCATAGATTTATTGCTACCTTAAAGGAAATGTAGGTTGGCAAGAGGAGGGATTTTTAGACCTCTGAAATCTGAAATCTGAAAACTTACAAAGTTTTTGTGGTTTTAAAAATATGCACCGGGATGAGGTCTTTTATGCATCTTTTTATGGTCTTTTATGGATGCATTATCATTTTTCTGTAATTTAAGTGTATATGCATAATTGTATAATTACAAATCCATTAGCAACTGCGACTATTAAAAGAATAAAGGTAGTTTTATATCTGCGTACTGCGTGGTACCCGCGGCCGCGGCCGCTCCGAACATCTGCGCCTAGCCAAACACTGCGCGTATTGTATCACGAGCCACAGAACTACGAATGGCCATACTGGTATTTTATCTCAATTATATTAAAACTATAAATAATTAGAGCGCGAGTTGGTGAAATTTCTAAAGGTTTAAAATTTTCATTTGAAAACACCACGGGAAAAACAATTAATGTCACTTTTTTGTGAAATAATCAAAATTGAGTAATGTCGTGGTAATCAGGTGTAATAGTTAACCTTTGTATCTGCTCGTCCATTGCAAGATACAGAAATATCGTAATAATTACTAAACTATAAAACTAAATCATATTTTTGAAGTAATAGCAAAAAACATGTTTCTGTATTTTATTATACAAGAGTATAGAATGAAAGAAATACAGACTTTAAACCATAACAACTTATTTTTCTCTAACTTGTAGTTTTTTGACATTCATGGTTTTTCCCGTGGTTTGCATTTAGAACACTTAGGCCCACTTGCACGCAAATTAGGGTTAAATAAATAAATTAAGTGTTTATTAACCCAGGTTAGAATGTTAAAATGTTAACTCTCATTTCACCTTGCGCCACTAAAAACTGACGCTGGGTTAGCTAACCCGACATTTCTTTTATTTTAGCTGGAAACACTGAAATGTCGATGCACATCTGTTGTAGTCCGTCCAAGGATATATGAATATACATAAAAACGAAACAATATTTCTGTCTCTTTTACACTACAGCACACTATATAGAGATGCGTATTTGTGTGTCCTTCATTCTATGACGGTTGATAACTTTTTAATTTGTTTGTTTTAAGATTGTCAAATTCGTGTTATTTGATTTTTTGTGGTGTTTTATTTATTTGTTGAATTCAGAAAGTCAGTGTAATGAAGAAGAAACCTCGATTATGTGATCCCTATTTCACGATAAATTATAATATGCTTTTATGTAAATAGTTGAAAAATTCAAACATTGCCCCTTTATGTGTATTATAATATTCTGACCGTTTTGTAACCCTTTTGTCATAAAAATTTGAGCTTATATATTCAATGACTTCATCTTCATCGTCAGAGAATAACAATTCATGATCATTGTAGTAATATTTTAACTATAAACCACAAAATAGATTACACAATACCTACCAACAAAAAGACTAACCGCAGGTTTAGCGACTTAACCTTCCCAAATCGGTGGGTTAAATATTTAGAAGTTCAACCCTAGGTTTGCTCGAAAATGTTGATGGCGCAAGATAAATTATTTATTTAACCCTGTGTTAGCTGTTAACACCGAGTTAAATACGTTAACCCATGATCGCGCAAGTGGGCCTTAAGATACCTCTAGTATAAGAGTGTTGTGTAAAATACTTCTTTATTCTTAGTTCCTGCGAACTTTTGACGTTTATTTGAGAAATATAACATTTATTTTTATACCAGACGTCGACAAACGAGCTAATGGTTCAATAAGTTTTCGAATCGAGAACACTAATAGGGTAGGGACACGATATTTTTTATTAATTTAATGAACAAGTTACATTACCTAAAAACTATTATCGAAAGAATTTTATGAATCCGAATAAAAATAAGTAAATTAGACGCCATTCAAATCTGGTGGAAGGGGTAATTGTCAAATGACAGTAAAAGGATGCATATGTCCGTGACGTCACGGTTTATTATTAGTCTTTACTGTGCCGTTGTGCGAGGGAGATATCATGTATAGGTGCAACCATTTTTACTCATACCAATATTTAAAATAAATATTGTGACCTCAATTTTCAGGCAATATTGATTCTGTTTTCGCAAAAGGGTTCCTTTTGCGTATTATATTCGGTTCCATATCGAATAATGTACAAAATTAAACGCAGGAAACTACCGTATTGTGATTTGCCCGCCTGAGATTTGAACTTAGAATGACGCCGGTTTCTCAGCCTGAACCTTACCAATAAGCGATGGTGTAGTCAGAATTCTGAAGACTAAACCAGTACAAATAATAAAATAAGATATAGATAAGGGATTGTTGTCTTAAATGTATTCTAATCCTCTTTTGCTTATTTCCATCGGTGTTCGCAACAACCCCATTAAAAATATGTATAGGAAAAAAAACAAAGAAGAGAAACTAAAAAATTGTTTTAAAAAAGCACTAAAACGTTAAACCTCTTTCCCTTTTTCCAAGTTTTTGTCCCTGATCATTCCCGCAATCCTATGCCAACCCCCGATTATCTAACTTAAGATTAACGGATAGATAATGTTCAAAATAATTATACATTTCAAGCGTATTAAATATTTTTGTTTTGAAAACAAACCTTCAAACGTCTTACTTAAATATGGACGTTTCTAATCTATCTTTAACTCTGAGACAGGTAAGCATTTCATCGATAATCAAACACAATAACTGTCGATTATCTCGTGACAATCTACACAAAACTATTATGCACCTACAAACAATGGCAATAGAGTCGAGAATCATTGGACAAAACGAAATCAAAGGGTCGAGCGGTCAGCTAAATGTATCTAATAATTAGTTATCATCCATCATCGAAACTTGGCTATATTAATAAAGATATTAAATGCCTTTAAATAAATAGTCGTACATAAAACTTCACCTTTCTCCTTTGGGATAGAGCTCATTTTCACTTGATTGTATGAGAGATGGGCGGCTAGATCAAACGCGGCGGCATCTGTGGGACATTAGGTACAAAACCAATCATGTGACAGGGACACGACGATCTCTGAGTGCGACGGGCGAGCCGGCCCAAATAAAAACAACAAAATATTTGATTATTTTTTATATAAAAAGGTTTCCTTATAAATTAAATGGTTGACGATGAAATGATATCGTTAATGTGTTAAAATCTGTGACCGAACGCTTTGATCATCTCTAATTGTGTTTAAAAGGATCGACTCTGTTGTATAGTAGAGTGTTTATTAAACTTGAACATATATTCCATTCCAAAAAAGCAGCGATAGCCTATTTAGGAGTAGTATGGATTGCCGAGGCTAAGCTCACGAATTCAAAACCAAACGGCATATCGCATGCACCTCTGACTTGTTTTTTATTTTGGCACGGCAAAGTGACCACACTGCACGTAATGGTAAGTGCCACTGGCATGATTGTGTTGAGCAGCCAGGGATAGACTATCTCTCGCTACTTGATACTCTATCTGGATGGCACTGCGCTTACCATCAGGTGCAGTGTGGTCACTTTGCCGTGCCAGGATAAAAAAAAACAATCACGATAAGAATTTCAAAGGTATGTGAACTCTACTTGAACTTAAGTCTTTCTCCAAGTATAATGACAGGAATTACTCTATCTCATGAGTAAAAACAAAACGTCAAAAATTAAGTTTATTGAACCACTTAAGCAGAATGAAGATACCAAATGATGTTATCTGTATTGTATAATAATTTGATTGCAAACGACTCCGGCCGAAATGATCCTGTCATGTAACTCGATCGGTACCAGATAACTGCGGTTGCATAAACGAACTGAAATGCAACCGGCCTCGATTTAACACCGATGATTGAGGAAAATTATTAGTTAATGTGATTTGTCAAATAAGGAGACGCCTGCATGTAGGCAAGGCAAGCAACAGAGACCCGGGAATGGTAAATCACGTGTGGCACCAAACGCAATACTTTACATACATATACACTCACACCTGTAATCCCCGAAGAGGTAGGCAGAGGTGTAACCAGTACACACCCTTTTTTCGCCGAATTTATTACGGTCCTATAATATGATAAGGGACGCGCCTATCGCCATGCCGGGCACAAATCCAGACCCCGGGCTGATAGTCAGTCCAAATAGAAAACCCAATATCACCTTACCCGACCTGGGAATCGAAACCGATACCTCAGAACAATAGTCGTAATGCATGCACAATTGCAACTGCGCCACCGAGACAGTCATATTATCAATGAAAAATTACAAAAAAAACGACATTTTGCTTTACGGCTTTACCTCCACTTCAATAACATCGCAGTAGCTTTCAATTTCAATCGTATGTGATATCTACGGACCCGCATTAGGCCAGCGTGGTGGACTAAGTCCTAAACCCTCTCATTAGTAAAGGAGGCCCGTGCCCAGCAGTGAGACAGGGCTAGTATTATAATTTTTTATCAAAGAGCACTGTACACAATGCGCTAAAGTGCTGGGCCAGCACCTTGGCCCAATGTGAACAACGGGCATTACCGCAACTATCTTTGGGAACACTAGGGACAAATTAAGTAAAATATTTCCTCATAATGGACGGTGCGACCTCCGGTCACTGCTAATAGCGACATATCCGCCGCCCACACTGCACTGGACAAGCTCCTCATAAGTTATTAGTGTGGACACAGTTTTGTAAGTGTAAATAAAAAAATACACCCATCAGTCACACATACAGTTCTGCCCCAACTAGGTCAGACCTGGATCGTTGGTATCAAGAATTACGAGGGACTACAGTTCCACAACACACAGATCCGAAACTAGTATCTTTCTGTCACACAAACATTTGTCTCGGTGCGGGAATCGAAACTACGGCCTCTCGTTTCATAGCCGGCAGATCGCCGGCTGCGCCACGGAGGCTGTCACCCAATAGTGACACACATAGTCCTGACCCCACACTAGGTCAAACCTGTATCGTGGGTACCGAGAACTACCAAGGACTGTGGTCGTACAGTACCTAGACACGAGGCATACCTATATTTGAGAATCACAAAAACATTGTTGGTACGGGCATCGAATACGCATCCTCTTGTTTCACAGAAGGTTACTCGCCCGCCAGGCTGTCAACTGTCTGCCCACAGCATGACCAGCTTGACCGGGATGACATATAACTTGAATAGTGCCAGTTTTAATATTTATTAGTGTCCGACCGAAACAGGACTTTCTACCGAAACCGAAACCGAAATCGAATCTTCGGTATCTTTTAGTTTCGGCCAAAACCGAAACATTTTCAGACATGTTAAAAATCTATTGTTTACTGAAATTTGGCTTTTTTTATACACTTATACAAACAGTAAAAACGTGTTAAATGAAATAACAAATTATTAATTTAAGTATATAAAAAAATAAAATATCCGGCGATCTGATAGCTGACGATGGTGGGTGACACACGAGATACGAACGTTTTTTTGCTGAAACTTGCCGAAACCGAACCGAAACCGAATCGGTCACTAATATCTATATGAACTGGCTTGCGGAGCCATTTCTTCGTGGTGTCTACTACCCCGTCCCGAACCAAGAGCAGAGCAAATTCGTATTTTTGCCGCACCATTAAGTAGTGGAATTGCCAGCTACCGTGCTCCCTCCTTCCTATGATCCTGGGTCCTTTAGGCGTAGTGTGAAGCTACTCAGCAGGTCGGCATTATTGTGTCGAGTAGCGAGGGATAGAAGTCTCCCTTTTCATACTTTATCTGCACCGCACTGCGCTTAGCATCAGGTGCAGGTTTTTTTGTGCAAGTGGTCACTTTGCCTTGCCAGCATAAAAAAGAAACTTAATTTAGTTATTCAAGACATAATATTAACAGTATTAAATACGTCAAAATGAGACCCTACTAAGATACCAGTCACAAAAAACTCACACACCAATCGATACCAATTCGTCCAATATGTTTGTTTTGTTCGACAAAGATGAATTAATTGTATTTATTTACATCCGATTGAGTTTTTGCTGCTAACGATGCCATCCGATGACGTATTTGATTGATTGACTTATTAGATTAGTTGGGGTTATGCATCTTTGGCACTAATTTGTGGTTGAGATTAATTGTATAATAATTATACTATAATGGTTATTAAATTGAATTTAGTAGTGACTGCCTCGGTGGCGCACTTGTAATTGCTTACACGGTACGACTGCTGCGCTGAGGTCTCGGGTTCGATCCTCGGGTCAGGTAAAAGTGATACTTATTGGATTTTTACCACGAAATACTCAGCCTGAAGTCTGGAATTGTGCCCGATATGGCGATAAACTCACCCTATATTAAATCATGAGACGGTACTAATTCTGCAAAATGGTGTACTGGTTGCATATCTGCCTTTTGCGGATGACAAGCATGAGTGGAATCTATGGAAATTTATAAAAGTAGTAAATTTGTTCAGAGTACGAATGGATCAGTAGTTTTGTACAACAACACAGAAATCCGACGTCAAGTAACTTGCTGTTGCATGTCGTATGGTTGATTCCCAGAGACCCAAATTACACTCATCTTCTCAAGAGCCATATCCTCTCTTTAAAGCCGGTGTTTCTGATTCTTCTAGTCTTATGTTTATGGTGGAAATCACTTACTATTAGGTGAACCACTTGTGGGTTCAATGGTCACTGCTATAAAAAATAGTTTCTTGCGTATACAACACATACAAAATTATTGATGAAGATGTTTACAGAAACATCTTTAGACGTTTTGCTGTAAACATTTTGATAAACAAAACTATAGTTTTATATTTTTTTATAAATTGCCTTATTTATATTAGCTTGTCTCAGTGTACTTGTTCTAAATACATAGTAACTTGCTATTCGTAATAAATATACTCGAACATATGTAGCTACACAATCATAATTCATAACAAAACAAATTAAAATCATTAAAACTAATATGAAACGCATGTAAAAATTAACACGAATTAACTTAATTAAGGCATCACACAATAAAGTTAATTTGTATGTAAATGAGCCGACGGTTGGTGAACTCTGCCGCGGCGCTACAAAGCACGCCGATCGCTCAGCATTTTGACGTCTTTTGATGTACACCGACAAATAGCGGACTTATTAAACGCTGGCCTTATTACCGATAAAAAGTAGTGGGTCGTCAACTATTTTGTCACTGACGACGAGAGTCTGGCAGGAAATGAATTTACATTTCTCGATATAACATTATCATACTGTCTATCTATCTATCTGTACATACAATGTGAAGGAAAAAATAGTGAAAATTGATCATCACAAAATTGACTGAAGGAGGATTATTACATATTCGTGTATCGGAGAGGACCGATACTCTCAACGAGAGAAATGTTTTTGTGACCCACATGTATTCGTTTCGGGCCTGGGTGTTGTGAGACTCTACGGTCCGGTTGGAAACACAACTCCTTCATAGCATATGGTCTAATGTACATTCAGAAGCGTAGGCTTCTGAATGTACACTCCACACTCCAACCTGTAGAGGTTGGAGTGAGGAGTGAGACGGGGGGGACTGTCCTCCCCTAGGCTTTTTAATCTGTATGTGGATGATCTCATAGTCGAGCTCACCAGTATGCATGTTGGATATAAATTAAATAGTGTAAGCGTCAATAATATTAGTTACGCTGATGACATGGTGCTGCTGAGCCCGACTGCTAGAGCTTTGAAAGATATATTGAAGGTATGTGAAGGCTACGCTGCTGCGCATGGACTTGCATATAATGTAAAAAAGACAGAATACATGATCTTTAGGACCGCCGCTATGTGTTTTGATAGTGTAGCTGACATTACTCTAAACAGTGTGAACATTAAAAGAGTAACAAAGTTTAAATATTTAGGGCACATTCTTGTCGGCGATCTCAATATAGATATTGAAAGGGAGCGCAGGGCTTTGGCGGTCCGAGGTAACATGTTGGCACGCAGATTCTCTCGTTGTACACAACAAGTTAAAATTACGCCTTTTAAAGCTTATTGTCAGAACTTTTACACGGGGAGTTTATAGGTCAACTACACTAAAAGATCGCTGAATGTCCTGCGCGTACAATATAACAACATATTCAGAATGTTGTTGGGACTATCCCGTTTCTGAAGTGCTTCGGAGATGTTTGCCAGGAACCGAACGGATGATTTTACCGCTATCCTTCGTAAGCAAACCGTATCACTCATAAGTAGACTACGGGCCAGTCACAACAACATTCTGCAAATAGTGGTGGAGACTGTAAATTCACCTATTATGAGGCATCTTGTGTGGAGGGTGATTAATTAATATTGTCGGCTGGATCACTCTCCATATTCAACTTATTATAAATATTATGTTACAAACATTATTTTTAAGTTAATATTTGTTTACTAAAACCATGGATCTTTGTTGTCCGAAAATAAAGAATTATTATTATTATAGCATTTTTGGAGCCTATGGTAATCTTATAAACTGTAGTACTGCCAATATAAAAACCGCGATATAATCCTAGTGTTCCTTTTTTTTAATGTGTAATATTCGCGTACTCATAAGAAACCATTATGCTAACATTTGTTTTTCATGAGGATAGTTGGTAAGTGGAACACTTACCAGTTCACACCGCGCGACCTGTTTATATAGACTCTGTTGGTTGCATACCAATACAGATAATATTAAGGGTATACCCAAAGGGTGCCAACGAGACCCTACGACGTCTGGCTAAAGCGTAATAAATAGCCGGCTAAAATTTGACATAATATGTGTCATTATATCGGACATCCTAACAAATTAATACAACAAATAGCAGAAATAAAGAGCGTCAGACAAAAAAATATTTTGATTTTTGACAATACTATTTATTTTTAGTTTTTGGTTGATTGTAGTTATCTTTAAAAAAAAAACAAAAAATAGTAAAAAAGGATGAGCTGTGAGTCATAAAAAGCGTTGTCATACGGAACCTTTATTGTTCGGAATCTGGCTCACACTTGGCCGGGTTTTGTAATTCAGTTAAACCGCTGTAGGTACCCTAGATTCTAAGTCATTTAGTTAAAAAATACATGATATCATTCTGCGGATTCCGTGACCGTTATGATTCTGAGCATATTCATCAATTGGCATGTGGACGTTGGTCCAAACTAAACGTGAATGATTGATGGGAAGCCGCCGGTCGCCACACGTCGACGTCAAGATGGGACGCCCCCGCGGCTACTAGGGGCACCATCATTTCTGAATGTATTAAAGGATTATCAAAAATATAATTAAACAAAATTAATTGTACAATTAAGTAAATTTAAACATATAATAAGTCTTAATTAAACAACACCCAACAGTCACACACATTGCCCCGATCCCACACTAAGATACGAATCTTCCGTTGTGGTATCGGGGACTACGAGACACTTGCGGTGTTGTACCCAGACCCCGGACACAAATGTCTGTCTGTCACACAAACATTTGTCCCGGTGTGGGAATCGAACCCACGGCCCCTCGTTTCACAGCCGGCTACTCGCTTACTGTGCCACTGAGGCTGTTATGTTAGGTTATATTCAAAACAGCCACAATAATACTTCCTAAAAAACTATACACCCATATTCAAGAACGATACACATCTTAGCTTTTTATATGGGGATTTCTGTTTACGTACCTATTCGTTTTTGGCAAACAAAACTCACCAATCTGTATATATAAAAGAAGAAGCTGACTGACTGACTGATCGATCAACGCACAGCCTAAACGGCTGGGGTTAGAGACTTGAAATTTTGACAGGTACCTTTTATGACATAAGCATCCACTAAGGAAGGGTTTTCGGAAATACCACCCCTAAGGGGGTAAAATAGGGGATGATAGTTTGTATGAAAATCCGTCATTTTTTAAGTTAAATTCATGAAAATTAGTATTTAGCCTTTTAGTTAAAAATAAAAAATATATATTTCAAGATTTTTGGAAATTCCACCCCTAAGGGGGTAAAATAGAAAGAAAGTTTGTATTCATACTTCATTCTTGAAGTTAAACGGATGAAAATTGGTATTTTGTATTGTATACTTTTTCTCCCAATCATGACCTCCACGCGGGCGGAGCTGCGAGCAACAACTAGTCTCCCATATAGAAAGCAATGCACAGCAAAGCGGTAAATTGTTATTCTTGCAATAATTATTAAAAGTACCTGCCGAAAAGATTTCCAGTGGTCGCTTCAAGCGTCAGTGCTGCCATCTGTATAATTTTGCTATACATTTTATAAATCTATCTATCACTTATGTTTAGAGTCTAGCTACTTTAGTATGGAGTAGACGAATTTAGTTCACTGACCCTCGCGCAACTGTCGGAAGTCTTGAATGGCTGGCACAGTTTCTTCAAACATAAGCAGCATTTCGATTACTATAAACTAGATTTAGAAACATACATACTTGTTCAGAAGGTAGGGTACCACAGATGTGCTGCAAACTTATTACTACTAATAAAACCCATTTTCTTGCATTGGCGATTAAAAAAGACAATTTTCTACTTTGAACCATATTGATTTCTTTTGAAGCATTTTTTACCGTTAGATAAAAGCCTCAATATAAAGTACTAGATGTTGCCCGCGTCGCCGCCCGCGTGGACGTTATTTTTGGAAGAAAAGGTATACAATTCATGGATGCATCTTTACTATTACACCTTTCTATATTTTTGATTATCCCAAAGGAAACGTGGATTTTTCCGGGATAAAAAGTAGCCTATGTCATTTTCCTATCCCTAAACTGCCAGTATGCAAAAAATTATCTCGACTCCTTGCTCTGTGAAAAACTAAACAATCCCACGGGAACTATAATTTTTTCCGGGATAAAAAGTAGCCTATGTGCTATTCCAGACTAAAATCTATCTCTGTGCCAAATTTCAACCAGATCCGTCCAGCCGTTGCAGCGTGATTGAGTAACAAACATCCATTCTTCCATCCAAACATTCGTATTTATAATATTAGTAGGATTTAGAAACTCTCCAGAACCCATGGTCAACCTAATGATCATAAAAATAATAATCGGCAGGCTCGCGTCTAAAGATGGGGTGCCCTGATACCGTCCCGCCCCTCCATAGGTCCCACTATCTTTCCATCTAACAGATGCGCCACCCAAATTAATGATGACTTAATTATATTTACACCTCATAGAGTATGCCTCCGTATAATAATATGGCTTTTGTAATATGTATTCAAGGATGTTTTCTTTGTTTTTTAATGAATATAATCAAGATACTTTATACCTTTCACGCCGTTTATATTTGAAATAAGAGTTTTTAAAAATGAACTAGGTTTATTAAGTGCCTTTTATAGAAGCGATAGCCTAGTTGGTTGCGATACGGACTTTTTTTTTTATTCTGGCGCGGCAAAGTGACCACACAGCACCTGATGGTAAGCACAGTGCCGTCCAGATAGAGTATCAAGTAGCAAGAGACAGTCTATCCCTCGCTACTCAACACAATCATGCCGGCCTGCTGTTTAGCTTCTTCACACTACGCCTAAAGGACCCAGGATCATAGGAAGGAGGGAACACGGTAGCTGGCAAACTGTTCCACAGCTTGATGGTGCGGCAAAAATAGGACTGTCAAGACAAATGGCATACATCTTAGACT
The DNA here is from genome assembly GCA_905220505.1 of Laothoe populi. NCBI lineage: Eukaryota > Metazoa > Arthropoda > Insecta > Lepidoptera > Sphingidae > Laothoe > Laothoe populi. The sequence continues at coordinate 526,120 of HG992155.1, read as the reverse complement.
TTTCTAAAGTTCGTGTATATTCATTGTTAATTATCTCTTATTTTAACGGTGAAGGAAAACTTCGTGAGGAAACCTGCATACCTGCGAATTCTCATAAGAATGTCAGCATGGTGTACTAAGGCCTAAGCCCTCTCATTCTTAAATGAAACCTGAGCCCAGCAGTGGGTCAATGGTAATACAGGGCTAGTATTGTTAAATTATTATGACCGAATAAGGAAAGTAATCTAATATGTTTAAAGTGGTAACAAAAAATTAATAACTCAGGTTCTGAGTCACAAAGATTGATGTTTTAGGAATTGCACCGCGAGAACTTGGCTCCAATTTTAATCGTGTCATATTCTTGGAAGAGTAACTTAACAAGATAATGTGTACTGCAGAAAGTGAATAAAACTGCGTTGACGCGATCAGAATATTCTCAGAACCAAGAAAAAGAATCGAATATATAAAAGTAGCCACATAGAACATTCACTATTCATATTTTTGATTCATAGTCATTACATAAATTGGTTAGAAGATATTTAATTAACATGTAAATGTGATTTTGATTTGATTTGATTTTGAGGAAGTTAATATTTTTCTCTCATATAAAAACATTATATAACATTTATATTTACATATTGTCCGTGGAATCGATTATTATTAGGGCCTGCAATCAATCCTTGTGTAATTTTATCTCCTAAAACATGTTGGTTCATATGTTGGAACTCTACATACCCTTCGTGGATATAGCCGTACACTTATACGTTGTGTCTATTTTCCATGGAAAAATACGAACAATACCTATATGCAAAGAGACATTGAAGAATCTACAACGCATTACTATAATTGTGATATATTAGGGCACGTTTCCATAAGTGCAGGATGATGAGATGATAGCGCGTATAAAACAGTGTGGTTGTTTTTGCGGCGGGATGCAGTAAGACAAACAAGTATCAGCCGACGGATTACCATGCGCAGTCGACGCGTGCCGCGTGACCCCTGGCTTGCAGCCGTTAATAACATTTGGACAATACAGTTACAAGATACAATTCAAAGATAAATATAATATATTAAAGTATATGTATGTGTATATTTTATTAATTTGTATTTCTGTTTTTTTTTCAATATAAGTTTAGTATTATGGTTTTAGGTGGGTAATGCAGCTGGTATAGCTGGACGTCCGTACGTCACTTAAGGTGACCACTGAAAACCAGCGCTGTGTTGTGGTATGTACTATGTACGTGCCACAGCACAGCATACGCTGAGCGGTCACCTACCTGTCACAGCTGCGACAAGCAAGTGCCATTAGTATAAGTTTTAATCATAATAAAGTTGTTCATTGTCTTATGGTATATGCGTGTTGTTAGCTGTACTAATAAATCGTTTTTCTTTCTTTTCTTTTCTATAAAATCTATGATACTATAGATCTGGATAGCTCATCTAATATAAAGTGAAATTTAGTTAAACCCTTTTTCTTAAGATAGCTAGATATTTGTAGCTCACAAAAGTTGTTGCTTTCAGGGTATCTAACCCGCGACCCCTCGTTTCACAGCTGGCTATTGACCTTCTACGCTACATAACTATTCACCCTTACGATTTTGTTACAAAAGACGATTCCAGAAGCACTACTGTACATTGCAGATCTATGCTATTAATCTAGCATTAAGTTTTTTTTTCTGGCACGGCAAAGTGACTACATTGCACCTGAAGGTAAGCGCAGTGTCGTCCAATTAGAATATCAAGTAGCGAGAGACAATCTATGCCTCGATACTCAAGACAATCATGCCGGCTTGTTGTGTAGCTTCTTCACACTACGCCTAAAGGATCCAGGATCATAGGAAGGAGGGAACACAGTAGCTGGTAAACTGTTCCACAGCTGGTGCTTGAAGTACGATGTATAAACTGTAATAAGATGATAAAGTAGGTCTTATTGATAAATATTTTAAGGTGTAACACTTGGGTGTATTGATTTCTTGTGGACCAAATCCAAAATATAAAGAACGCAAGTACTTATCAAAATTCGACCAAATGTTGTCGCATCGGCGCTGGTCGGTGCGCCAATTGCATCGAGATTATTCAATCAAGGATGCTTTCTCTGCAGCTGCTGACCCTGTTACCCTCCACATGGCATGCAGTCGGGATGCAACCATATGTAGGTCTTTGATATCAATTATGTATACAAAGGCGACTGCGAGACGCACCGCGTACATAATATGAGCAATATTGTTTCCATTGTTATGCACTTTACAGACTGCAGTACTTTATGTTGTACATTAGCTACAGTTTTCGTGAAATGCTCTAAGTTCAATTCTGTACATTTTTCCGGGATAAAAAGTAGCCTTTTTTTATACCACGTTGGTGGCAAACAAGCTTACGGCCCGCCTGATGGTAAGCGGTTACCGTAGCCTATGGACGCCTGCAACACCAGGAGTATCCCATGCGCGTTGCCAAGCCTTTGTGATTCTCTGACCCCTAAATTACCACTATGCAAAAATCATGTCGATCCCTTTTTTATAATAACCATTATTTGTCAGTTCGAATTTGTACTGCTACTTAATCGCTGATATTGATAGATTTAGAACATATAAATACATACATATAAATTTAGCCATTATGAAAACAAACCCTTCTATTACAACATGATTTATGATGTAATACAATTACCATGAATGCATAAATTTCGTAATATTCAGTTTTAGTTTTTATCTTTCACACTGCGTCTCCTAGATGCTTTATCCACATAAGATTCAATATCCCGTTCCGAAGTAACAACTCTCCTAGGCAATTTAATGTTAGGCAACTTGGGATGTCTAACAGCTTTACCCGTATAATTTCGTCTTAATACTTCAGGACTTGCACTCAAATTATTTAGTTCATCATCATCACATTTTAACTTATTGGAACTTCTTTTACAAGTGGTATGATATCTCGAATGATTTTTATGCGAGAAAGGTATGTTCAATTTGTTTGGAATAGACATGCTTGGTATAGAAACCCTGCTGGTACTATTTAAGTTCATAGGGTGTGGAATAACCGTAGGACTAAATGGAAAATGCTTTGCTGCAATATCATCAATACCTTCATTGTATAAGGTCTTACGTGATGCTTCCATTTCCATAGGCTTCTCTTTCTTCCTCTTAAATATGGATCTGATTGACCTCGGTTTCATATACTCCTGAGCATATTCTACATCTCTTTCTGGCTGAATAATATCTACGTTTTTCTCTCTCCTGTAACCGCAGCGTTCGCATTTATAAACGTCTTGCTTTTTTAATATCGATAAAGGTTCACTTTCATTGTAATTTACAGAGCCAGCTTCCGTATCTCTAGTGCATGATGCTGTGACTGACACATCAGACATTTTAGGAGTAGCAGAAGACGAACAGGCTCCACAAAATGCATCTCTCAATTTAGGAGTCATGGTTTCTTTATCACTGAACGTCATTATATTATCTTTAAAAGGTTTTTGTGTATTTAACGGTGGGTTCTTAGAAGGACAATATTTCATGCGACAGTTCTCACACTTGCATTTAAATGTGTGGTCATTGGTCACATCTGTTCGAGAAACTTGGACTGATGATGGCTCTTTGTTAGGTTTCCATCGTAAGCCAACCATTGAAGGATAAGAAGATATGATGGGCCGCTTTCGGCGGTCTGGCGAGTTCATTGCATGTGAAGTTAATGAATATTTAGTATGATTATACTGAGAACCGTAGTAATAAGAGGCAAATTCATTTTGAGGATAACCATCTGTTTGATTGACGATTTGAGTAATGAGTCGTGCTCGTGAACTTTCTTCAGTAAATCTATTGAAGTTATCAAAACCTGACAGCACTGTCCTTCGCTCATACTCAGCAGTCCTCGGCCTACGAGTCTTCCATCCACCTTCAATTTGTTGAGTCATATTCGTTTTTTAGTCTCACATTTTTGTGTTTTTCCGAAATGACAGCACAATGTCAAAGAAGACTAAATAAGAAAGAAGTTATATTACAAGAAGGTTACAAGTGTACAAACAAGAACATGAAGTCGAACGAGTTGCGGTAAACAGCTGAGGCGGAAACACCTAGTTTATTCACCACACCAATTCATATCCTCACAAGATTGAGTAAGCTATTACACCAACTTACGTTTGCGGTCGGTCAAGTCCATATCTAGGAGTTAATCTATCAATATAACCTCCAAATGCCCGCAGCAATAAGTTTGCTAGCTACATAAACGAAGTAACAAATTCCTTACAAATTTGATTTGCTGTCGGTCCAACGCACACCCACGCTAGATTTCTAAGAAATAGTGATGGTACAAACTGCATGAGTAACATTGTCCTGACACCGACCAGTCTAGCGTTAGTTGGCCTCCCCCAAGTCCCGCTAATATGTTGGGTAAGGAATGACGAGGGGACGTATTGATTCAATTGAGCAGCTCTTATGTCACCGGTGCTCGTGTGCTAAGACGGCAGATGGGATCAATTGTGGCGAGTCAAAGATCAGAGGAAGTGGGTACGGGGCGCACGCGCCGCGTCGACCGCCGCCTGCCAGCTGCGTACAGACTGACCAGTAATTCTTCGGTATTTGTCATCAGATATTGCAACATTTAAGTAGTGATCCACCTGTCTGAGACCCTACTGAAAAAAATTATGAAGAATAAGAACGTCATATGCTTATCGAAACGTAGAGACACGAAATCGACGTAGATTTATATCAACAACGCAAATTTTCTTATTCCAAATAAATTAAGGATTTTTTGCCACGATTTTCTTTATTTAATTGATTGGTTTAAAAATCGCATTCCAGAACTAAATCTTATTTAATCATGGTAGATCCACAAATCCGTATTATAGATAGGTAAGGTTTAAGACTGTATCTATACTAATATTATAAAGAGGAAAGATTTGTATGTATGTTTGTAACTAATTGGCTCAAAAAGTACACGTGCACGCGGGTGGAGCCGCGAGCAACAGCTAGTAAGGAATAATCCATCAAACTTTTGACCGAATTCTGAAATTTTCACCAATAGACAGCACAATTATCCCTGAGTACTATATATACTACTTTTCAAAGATTTTAAAAATCTAGTTTCACACAGGCGGGTTTTATGCGTAAATAATACGAATATTTTGAGACACAAATTAGATGAATTTCAATCACGCTTACCGGTACGTTGTTTTCTGTATAATTTGCTTAACTCTGTGAGACATACTTCAGCATAAAATGTATTGCAATAACCGTAAGTGGCTTAGAATATGTATATAATATATAAAATATAATTATTTACACTCCTCATAGGTAACTTATGACTGAGCTCCATAGCTAAACGCAAACGCTAAGGGAAAACGGACACAAATTTTATAGAATTGGATGGACTGATCTAAACCAAACTCTTAACTCTAACAATACTTACTAAAACTAAAGAAAACGAGCCGGAAAAAATACCATGACGTCATGGATTCGTCAGGTAGGCTCCGTTTTCTCCGTTCAAACACTGCATAGGAAACAAAAAGTTGATAAAGCCATAAAGTCGTATTTATGCGGTGGGCCCAATTAAAATTAACCGACGATAAACATATCGCAGGTAATAAAAAATTTATTGGTCATAAAACTTGTACATTTGATACTAGCAACAATTATAGGACATTAAATAGAAGCTTCTTTAGGGACTGTTGATTAAGGGCAGTTAAGTGTTCTAACAAAGCAAAAAACTTCGGGAGGTAACTATGGAGTTTGGGACTTTTAGAATTTTGGACAGTTGATAATACTTACAAACACTGGAAAGAACTAGCAGACTGACATGATTGTGTCGAGTAGCGAGGGATCGTTATCGCTACTCGATCTCTAACTATATATATTTCCCGAAAGTTATAACCTGGGTATCTTTAAGTCCAGAGTGTATAAGTATCTTCTAGGCAAGCGTGCTCCACCGTAGACCACATCATTACTTACCATGAGGCGAGATAGTGGTCAAACGCAAGCCTATTTCTAGTAAAAAAAAAAGCTAGACAGTGCGGCACTGCGCTTACCATCAGGTACAATGTGGTCACTTTGCCGTATCAGGATTAAGGAATACCTTCCTTTCTGGAGCAATGGGGTAAAAATAAATATTTCACTCTGATGAGTTCAAGAACGTCATTGAAGAATTCAGTGCGTGCCTTTAAAGTCCATTATCAATTGACGACGTATTTGTACCTAGCTATCTGAGCTATGCAAAAATCATGGTACAGCTTGAATTGAGTTCGAACGAGGGTACTAGTGGCTCAAAATCGACGTAAAGAGGCAGATTCTGTAGCGTCGCATGCATGATTCTGACTTCCGAAAGCTGGAGTCCCGCTTCTCTTTCATTTAGGCTCAGTAACACTCTCGTTATTTTGTAGTTTTCATGGGCGCTGACCAAGTTATTCGTTTCTTAATTCAGAATCTTCGTTCGTTTATCAGTTAACGCGTAAATTTGGGATTTGGTGGTAGGATATTCATATCCGCCCGGATAGCGACCACCGTACACAGGGCGAAAAACCCGCCATAGTGGCACACGCAAGTGTGTCGCGTTCCGGGATCAGCCAGTGTACATCCGGTTTTTGTCGGGGGTCTGGAGTTGGGGTACAATGGCCATTTTGCGGCCTTCTTAGTACTCTGACACTAGACCCTCGACCCCTTCTTCACCTTCTTGCTCATGGCGCAGTGTGAAGAAGCAGGCCGGCATGAGTGTGTTGAGTAGTGGGGTTAGATCGTCTCTCGCTACTCAGTACTCTATTTGGACCGCACTGCGCTTACCATCAGGTACAGTGCGGTCACTTTGCCGTGCCAGGATAAAAAAAAAAACTATTCTGAATCGGTTATAGCTGAATGCAGTTACTACTACGAACACTGCAGTAGAAAAGTCAAATTACGTATGATGCTCCATTTTTGCTACCCATTCACCTTCTACTTAGCCCAGTGGTAAAGGCTCCATACAACACATACTTTCAGCTTCTCTTTATAAACTTGTCCCAAAAAAACTGTGGTATCTACAATTTTAAATAGTCTCCGTGAAGTAGTGAACGTTATGAAACGAAAAGCCGTGGGTTCGATCCCCACATCGAGACGATATTTTCGTGATCCACGAATATGTTTTCGGGTCTGGATGTCGTTGAACCGTAAGTTTCTCGTATCTGATACCCACTGTCAGGGTTAAGTGTCAGCACTACTGGGCCTACTTATTTAAGTAAATAATATTTATATTCATTGATAATATTGCAAATGAGCACCAACACCCTATTCATCGTAGGCTTCCCTTTCGAAATGTTTATTGGCCTTCGCCACAAACTTTACTCATTTTCTGAGTTCCCAATAATTATAAACTATATCTATAACAATAAATAACATGATTTTTGTGAAAAACTAACATTTAGGGCCATACCTCTCGATTGTCTCCTACGATAAGTGATTATTTTTATTGCGTTACTAAAAAGTATAAAACTTTTGTGGGAATGTCCATTGACATTAAAAATATTATGGGGTCATCAATATTGCACTGTCACCGTGGTTTTACTGTATGGCTTTATTTCTGACATTTATTGTCATGTCTCCTGCACGTGTCACCCTTATGGCGGTGGTAATAAGGGTGATATGGATCAGTAGAATTCTATAACATGCTGATTGTTTAAACAACGATGTTGTAATGTTTATGTGGACGATCCTCGAAACAAAAGCTCGAAGAAAACAATTAAAAGATCAGTTATTGAGCATTTATTTTTTTTATTAATGGAAAGAAAAGAAAGAAAGAGTTTATTTGATTTTTCACTAAAACAAAAATAAAAAACACTTAAAAACGAAAAACCAAAAAGATCAAAGATCAAGATCAGCTTAGTCCTGCAGCATATGCTACAATAAAAATTGAAAAAGACATACCTAATACAAAATTACTAATCTAACAAGAGTCACACTCTATTGCTAAAAACTGCATATTTGCTCTTAATTATCAGATTACTTTTCCGCCAAATAGATGTGCCATTTTCCCATTTGAAAATATACCTTTTGGTTTTGGAAGGGAGTTCCTTATCGCACGTTATTTGTTTTCGGGTTGATGGGCTAGACCGAACAAAGTGTTACAATGAAAAACCACACCAAAAGCCGACATCTTTTTGCAGTGATTTTTGAGGCACTTCCCGATCGCCTAGGGAACTAAAACTTTTTCAATCAATTCAGCTTGCCGTCAATTTTGAGTATATGTAAACCTCCCCACCTCTCTTCTTTTTATTTGTTTATAAGTTCTATTGAAATTAATCTTTTGTTAATGACCCGACTGAATACTGTATCCATACTGAACTAGTACACTTGTTACTTTAATCCTACTACAGTATTGACATTGAACCTCCGTAGCGTTGCGGAGAATAGCCGGTTGTAAAACGGGAGGGCGTGGGTTCGATTCCCACACCGAGACAAATGTTTATGTGACAGACAGATATTTGTTTCATGTCTGGGTGTTGAAGGACCGTAGTCCCGTGTAGTTGATACCCATGTAACAGAATTTACCTAGTATGAGTCATAAATATGTGTGTGACTGTTGGGTCTATTTTATTACGCCATTGTATGATAAAAATAATGTACGGGTAAATTGTATTGATTTTAGTACCTTCCAGTACACCACACTCACTATATTACGCATAAAATAAAATGAGAACCGATAACCAAATAATAAACGACAAATACTGATTTAATGCCTCATCAAACTGACTTTTAGTACTGATTATAAAAAAAAAGAAAGTTTAATGGACGAGATATGTTGTTTTATTTAGTAGATTTTCAAAATAGGATGAGAATGTACAACCTGAGGACTTGGAAACCCGCCGGCTGATTCTAAGATCGTAACGTACGCTGACGACCTTGTCAAAATGGCTATATTACAAAAACTTTAATGGTGGTAGGATATTCATATCCGCCCGGATAGGGACCACCGTTCACAGGGTGTAAAACCCGCCATAGTGGCACATGAAGGTGTGTCGCGTTCCGGGATCAGCCAGTGTACATCAGGTTTTTGTCGGGAGTCTAGAGTTGGGGTACGATGTTTTGTCGTTTTGCGGCCTTCTGAATATTCTGACACTAGAGCCCATGACGTAGTGTGAAGAAGCTGGCCGACATGATTGTGTTGAGTAGCGGTGGATAGATTGTCTCTCACTACTCGATACTCAATACTGTAATTGGACGGCACTGCACTTACCATCAGATACAGTGTGGTCACTTCGCCATGCTAGGATAAAAAAAAAACTTTGAAGTACTTTAATTAATTCCTTTATCCATTTTAACTTTAATACTTTACCACAGGGTTAACAACTGCAAAACTGTAATTGAATCAGAGGGCAAATTGTCACTTAGCTAGAATGATCCCGTATTTCACACCTTGTCGCCCGGAAACCTTTCATACCCAATTACCTCAAGTTTAATAACCCGTATAAAGAAAATCCCGCCTCATAACATTTCCCCGCTTTCCTCAAAACTAACCCTCGCTTGCCGACGGGGTCTCACTGACCCCAATAACTAACAAACGCGATACAATTGTTAACGAGTGTATGTTTGTAGACCTTTCAAACACCCTTTCTTATTACTTGTCCATATTATCTGTGTAGTAAGGTTGAGTATTGCAATGAATGTAAAAATTTGTAAACGTTAACAGGCGTCCCGCAGCGCTTGGGTCTTTGTATGGATAATTTTATTCGCTCACACCCCTCTGGGTTGTATTGCAACTCATTAAACAACATACTCGTTAGTTGTGAGCTTTGTAATTGGTTTGTTTCTTTCTGATAGTGGAATTACATTTTTAACGCTCATTCTTTTGGATTTAGTAACAAATGTTGGTTGTTGTTAAGCAAATTGATCGATAAAGTATTTTTTGTTACGGTTGGTAATTTTATGATTAAGTACTCACTATTGTGGCGGATTCACATTTGTTAAATAACATAACTCCTATTGCTACAACACCATTGATTCTTAAAACTGTCGCACTGTCGACTGTGGTTTGCGTCTATGTTCATTATTGACCTGGCTTAGATATTGAAATAAAACTAATAGTGGCTTAGAATTTGTATCAATACTTACACCATAGATTTTCACTAGATCATACGTTTAACACAATAAATTTTGCCTTTCAAAGTAGATCAGACAGTAAAATGATATATAGTTGTAAGTTGAAGTTTATTTATAACTAGATGTTGACCGTGGTTCTGCCTGCGTCAAAGCTACTTTTAGCAGAAAAGGTACAAAAGGTGGATTGACAAAGATAACTGCAGAAAAAAAAGTTTCTGTTTATCGATATTATAACATATAATATAAGTAATAATATAAAATACATAATAATACAGAAGAATAGGATTTACCTTCCACATTTTTACGACCAACAAAATTTTTTGCAAAGTTAGAAATAAAGTTATAACTAATATTTCGAATATAATAATTAAAATATGGTTTATGAGATACATTTTTACAACCAAATGACAAGTGAGACATTAAACGTCACCTGCGCTGAGTGCCCCCTGCTGGGGATTGAACAAAGCACCGGTTTGCAACATTTGCGCCTATGAAGGCAGTATACCAACTGCTGTTGATGTAAATTTTTTTTTAGTATAACTTGGTGTGATAAAAAAAATCACATCAGTAAATGTACGTCCTTATTCATTGCTTTAAATGTTTCTAAATATACACTTTCTTAAGTCAAGTTTTCAAAGTCGTCGACATAGCCCAAAGAACAAGCAAGCTGAAGTGGCAATGGGCCGGTCACATTTGTTGTAGAACCGATTACCGATGGGGTAATAAGGTTCTTGAGTGGGGACCGCGTATGCATAGAACCGAAGATCGGGTTCAATGGCGAATCTTGGGGGAGGCCTATGTCCGGCAGTGGACTGCGATAGGCTGATGATGATGACTTTCTTAAGTCATCGAGTCACAAGCGATAATAGGAATAACGGAATGATAAAATAAAATAAACTTGACATAATTTTTCTAGACAAGTATTTTACGACGCTCAACATTTAATCATACAATGGGTTTAATTGCGAATATCCAATGTCCAATTCGCCATTCAACCTATGACCAATCAAAAATGTGACTAATTTTTAATATAAAATGTAATTAAAAGTCTAGGATGTAATTTTTAAAGGTGAATTTCTTTTGTTTAAAAGGTAGCAGTTTTGTTTTCTCTGACCTGACTCTTAGCTTAAGATAAATCATAATTCATTTATTTCTTTTAAAATGGTTTTTATAAGCTGTGTAAAACACATATTACATTAATTGTCTTAAACCCTTTCAATGCTACATAATAAGAATATCTCACAAGTATTGTGTATGGGGAGCTATAACCTGACCTTGACCGTTCTATTCATCAAGATCTCTTAATTCCCCAAATTTATCAAATATTTACAATCTATCGCCAAATGAATTGATGATGTCGTAAACATAAAATGCGTTGTAGCCGCTGCAGCGCCCCGCAGCGCTTTATGCTTTTGTAACAATAACCGACGAAACTACACATAAACAATAAAATTATCGTTACAAAAACATTTTATTACGCTTTCATAACAGTATCGTCATCTTACAACTTTTTTCATGTCAGCCAACTACTCGCATTGAAAGGGTTAATTTAAAATTATTTACAATGTAATAGCTTAGTCATTGGCCAATGTATTAAGAGATAATGGTTGAGCATTTTTGTAAGCGATATAAAATACTCAAGTTTGATGTAATTTGAATTTTAGTCACAAGAACACAAAAAAATGTGTTTGAACGCTTGATCTTTCGCTTGCACAGTGCTACCAAGGCGGTAGGAAAATGTAAATAAACTAGGGAATTGAAAGAGAACTAAGTATTTTACTTTTGGAATCCCGACGTGTCACAAATTTTACAGCCTTCATGGTCACGGGACGATCCGCCCTTAAAGAAGGTTTATTTCAATATGTAATATTCCCGTAAACATAAGAATTATGTAATCTAAACAAAAACAAAATGCAGACTATTACCAGATATTTTCATATAATCAAACACATCGTAATTACAATATATCCAAATTCAAAAGAGAGTCGAGAGCAGGGAGTGTGTCATTATGAATATATTTTACTATAATGTGATAATTTCAAACGAAATAAATAATAGAAACGGTTTAATTATAAAGAATTAATATGTTCATAGGAAACGGTGGAACGGCGAGAGGTCGAAAAACTTTTTGTGGAATCAAGGCAGGTGTGGCGTTGTATTAAAATGTTATAATATTAATGTTTTATTTTGGCAAGCGAAGACAGTGCCTCGCGGTATGTGGGGATAAATGTGTGCCACAATAACACCAGCGCGGCGGTTGAACATATAAATATCAACATAAAATAGCCATAGACAAAACAGTTCAGTACCTTTTCCTTCTGTCAGTCAACCTTTTTTTTCTTTAGTATGTATTGACGACCTTTAGTCTTATCGATAAAAAAGTTGGAAATATTAAGTTTTTTTGATATATTATTGAATTTCGAGCACGACCACTAGTTTTCAATAAATGACGAGTCACGTGGCACGTCAACCTTACATAGTTTGTAACAAAAAGTACAAAAACATTCTAAAGCTTTGATTTTATATAACATGGATGTTTGTTATGTTTATCCAATTTTAATCAAGTAATGTGGTTTGGTAGTTGTGGCTTTAAAACAGGTCAATGTTATTTGGGCTGATTTTGAACCTACGATTTTCGTCCATTCAATTATTAACATTTTCCCACCAGTGTCCAAAACTAATTACCTATTCTGTCTTGTCCATTTAAACCATGAAATGTACGAGTCCTCACACAAGCAAGAATTACACTATTTATAAAAGCATCCGTATATACTTATGTAATAAATGAATTAGGAACTCTGGATAAAGAAAGACATGAAAAAATCAAATATTTATTGAATCCATGAAATGTTATACATCATTTAGATTTAGTCATTTTTGTACTCTACAGCCAGTTTGGAATACAGTTTCGCTAGAGAAGAACGGACAAGAAACTCTAGCGTTGCTCTTTTGCCACCGGTTAACAATATTTGGTCATACAATTAATATACGATTTAAGAAGTTTAATTACATTAGATTAAAGCAGTTGCCTTATTGCAATATTTTGAAATAAAATCATTACAAGACTTAGTGCTGCACATGACCATCGTAAGAGTGATGAAAATCTTGATTTGTTAAAGCAGTTGGTCCTTACTGAAACAGTCTGAGCAGACCAGTCCACACGAGCCGCACCCGTTCACGAGTAATGACGCATGTGTCAGCCATCGGCCTCCTCAACCATGTTACAGGGAAGAGAACGACCTGGCACATGGCGCCGCAGCAAGCACAGGCACTTTAGCGAGCATGACATACCATGACTGAATACAACAATTAAAATACTAGATACAAAATATCAAGTAAAGTCATGTCAGGCAAATAAGTTTGCAATGAAGATGTAAACCGAACTTATTTCAATTTACCTACGTCGCCCAACTCTCATGACTTGAACGAGCCACGTACCGTGACCCTTCATGGCCAGCGGGGGTCCATCAGGCCCATGCTCATCAATTATCGTGGGCTGACTGTTGCACTCCGACGCAGAGCCGCGAGCACGTCAACAGGTGCCCAACGTCTATGTAATTTAATTTTTGATGAAAAAACACCGCGTCAATATCTAGTAGCTAATAAGCAGTGCGTTTAATTAAGTTTGTTAAGATTAATCAAGCGCCTGTTTGATATGACCACTCGCGTGATTATATTGATTAAATTACATTCGATAAATCTTCGGCAACACTTAAATTTCAACAAGACACGGGTGTAATTGATTACCCCGATTTGCTAATTTACATGTTAAGTCCAATTTCGAACTGTTTGCATACTACTTTGTAATTCGGTTCACTTTCACAAAGTTATAAACAAACCAACTTTAATAATTGTTTGAATTACATATAATATTGAATGCGATATTTTTCTTTTTAAATAAATTTAAAAGGAATTTATATAAAAATAAATTTATGAATAATGCCATCAAAGACTAGTTAATCAAACACAATACTTTTAAATTACAATATTTGTATACGTATGTGATGAATCACTCACAACATTCCGTAGTATAAAATGCATTGTGGTTAAATCAACCAATCAAATGGCGAATAAATTGCTTATGCAAAAAACCAAAGAATAGTACAATGATAGCGCATTCATACAACACTAATATATGATTGACAGTAAAAATTGCTGTAAATTTTGACTGATCAAATTATTATCTTATACATGAGTTGCACATACATCATTTATGTCAGAATATTGTGCGGGAATCTATAAAAAAGAGTGTTCTTAAAACTACAATATAAAAAATACCAATCCTCTAATTAAACAGACGAGTACAAACTATAATTTTTCATAATACATTCGCGTTTCGAACGTGATTTATCGGCACAGCGCGACCAAAAGCGATCGAGCACCGAGCCATAGATCGTGATTAGGCGAGCGCGCAGCATGGGCGCATTCCGCGGCCCGCGCGACCAACAAATTGAGTTGTCGGCGATTATTTATCCCGACATCATTAGCGGGTTAAAGCGGATAATGTTACCAATGCACCGTGTCGGTTATTGATTCATTTTTATTGCTCCGTGCGTGTCAAATTTGCCCCGAGATTTGTAATAAACTATGGACGTGTAATGAGAGCGACACGGCTTAGCCAGACGAAGATGGATGTTTATTATGTTGGTATTAGAATCGAAAAGAAGTTGTGTGTTGAAATTATAATTGTATTTATTTTTGTATTTTATTGTTATTAGTAAACGGATTGATGCTTCGAAAACACCAGCTACTTCAATTATTCCAATTTATGAGGTGCAGGTTTTACCACCTAAACTATTACATACTTTGTATTACATAAATGATAGAAATGTATAAATAATTGCATACTATAAGTTTCCTACATGTTGCAGTGTCTTGAGTATCTATATAAACTATTGTATCAGCTTAGATCAGAGTTGCCAACCGTCCTGTTTTCTCTGACTTGGTTTTTAGAGTGTCCTGGGGTGTTCTGAATAGTTTTTAAGCAACGTCCTGGGTTTTTAGAGAGCCCAGATAAGATTCACGCGCCACTTTTTCAATCCTTACATTAGGGGCGGACCCACGGCTCGCGAGAGATCGCGATGCTCGGCTGGTTTAAAAAAAAGACGCGAAATTTCATACTAAATTGTCCTGTCCATCTTCAAATCCTAGTTTTTGAAATGCAAGGTTGGCAACCTTAGCTGAGAGTAGCTCATTTTGGTTTCCTTGAATACACGTTTGATTGCCACGATTGTAGCCGTATTAACTTATTCTTTGAGTGATGGATCAGTATAAAGAGTGGACCAAACGAAAAAACGTTATATGATGCTATGTTTGTATAAGTTTACAACAGTCGTATATAACTTGTTGGCTGTTGTCGCCCAAACTGTTTTATTGTACCCCTGAATGGTTCATTGCCATCTATTCTGCCATTTAATTTGTTTTGGTTATGTCCAATTGTTTGTTTTACTGCATTGTTTGACTGATTTATTGTATATTGTTTCTTCTAAGTCAGTGTTTCTGTTGATATACAATATTTTTCTTTCTTCACACCTTTTTTCGATGACAAAAGGTTAAATTCAATTTTTTTGTTGTTGTTATAAGAAACTTTTACCGTGCATAAAAATATATTCTAAAATGAATATTTACAGTAAACTCGTGGTAATGAGCTTAAAATACACGTACGCTTAAAGTTTTTACTTTTTACTTAGCTAAAAGATTCTTGGTTTATCTCAATTTATCATCTTTAAAATGCTAAGGTATAAAATAAAGAAAAAAAACAATAAAACATTGCAAAGGCAATTATTTTGACGTGTTTAGAAACATAATGTGGAGTTGTCACGTATTTTATATAGAAATCGTAAAATTAAAATCAGCATCAACAGGTGACGTTTATTACCTTAATTTAATTACTTGTACGCCATGTTGATTTTAAGATAACAACACAGAATGGAGTAAAATAATACGTAATAAAATAGAACCATATAAAAGTCATATTTCTTAGATTTTTTTCGTAGTTTAGTACGTGCTGCGCAATTAGGTGTAAATGGGACGGGTTTGAATCTGGATTGGCAAACTGTGTTTATGCTAAAATCAAAAAATACAACTAAAATTATAATTATATTTGTGTTTAGTTTTTAGTAAAACCACCCTAAGTGGTATATGAAACCTAGGAAACTAGAACCATTTATTAAAACATTACACGAGGTACACTCACTGCCACACTCAAAATTAGAGATTTTTGTTCAACTTATTTTATGAATAAATTATTGTTGCCATATCTCAACTACAAGAAATTTAAATTTCGAAGCAGAACAATCAAGAGTGCTCAATCAAATTTGAATAAGAATTTTCTCATTCCTGGAAAGTGGAAGCTTCGGAGCCGTCCCGAGATGTGCTCCGGGGCACATTGTTCTACGTCTAAACAAAGATAAACACGCATTAGGCCGCAGTGGGCAGCCATTGTGGGCCACTGTGCGGACAATATCGCCCACTGTACAATAGCACGCCTGTAATGACGCACGCTACGTACCTTCAGTACAGGATGTTTGCTTTTAATATTTAAGTAATTTTTGTATAGTGTTATAAAGAATAATTTTATGTCGGTAGGTATTAAAATAAAAAAAATATTACACTATTTTTACACAGACATTAAATCTGTACTCAATTTCCCAAAGAAGCAAATTGTAGAAAGTACATTTTGCTCAGTCGATTGCTAATAAAAAATACCGCCGCTTTTCATTTATTTAAATGTATGCAAATGTTTTTATTCGTATGTATTTGAAATTTATTAATCACAAAATAATATTAATGACAAATGTTGATATAGAGTTATTTAGACTATGATTATAAAATATTGCTGCATCACATTTAGAAAAAACGGTGAAAGTAATCTCCAGTGTAAGTAAATGCCAAATCGTGTCCATTAGAGATTTGAAACAATTAAGGCTATCCAATAAATCACAAAACATTCAATTGAATGGAGTGAAAGCAGTGATCTTTCGATTGTGACAACAAACGCGGTCTCTTTGTATTTATTATAGGCCTATACAAAGTGGAAAGCTATAGATATTAATAAAGTTCTAGCTACCGCCACATAAAAATATTAAGTGTAGCTAGTAAGCTACACACTGTTTCGTTACATCGAATATACTTTCGGCAAATTATACCATTTACCTTCCATCTAAATATTATTATAACAATAAAAAAAAACTTATTTTTCGCAATAATATTTAACACCAGCCTGTACATTAACGGTGCGTCCAAGGTCGCCACCTAAGCTTGTGACCGAGCAGTAGCTCCCACAGAGCGTGATGGATCTCCCCCCCCTCCTTCCAACTACTTGACACAAACAGCCCCAAAGACAAAGGCGTCACAGCACGCGCTGCGCGCTCAGCGCCGTGCCTTTACAAAGACTTCAATAAATTCACGGAACTTTGTTGTTACATTTGCAGTAATAGCCGTCGTAAACATGTCACTCCTACGCAACAGTTAGCATGAGTGATACGAGGGAATAAGAACTAGGATTATGATGTAGAAAGCAAAACTATAACAAAAATTACACGATTCAACGTGATTGAAAAAAAAATTAAAATGAAAAATTGTTTATTACAGCAAAATACATAAAACATACAAATAAAATTAAACTTAACTTAAAAAGTAGAACAATGTTTTTGCTGATCACAATGTATCTTTTCGCAAATTGAGTGTTGACGTTTGGGGTGGTCAATCTGTAAACTCTACGATTCGCTAATATATAATATTGACTAGAACTTCTTACTGATTTATGGACCAAAAGCGAGGTTGTCTGGATAAAGAGCTGTCTGACACTCAGAACCCCTGCATCTTAATAGACTTTACAGGTGGGGTATCTGTAGGGCTTACGTAGCATTGTTTTTAGGACTGAGCGCTGTGCCCTCTCAGTTTGGATAATATGCGTTTTGGCAGCACTTCCCCAACACGTTATGCAGTAAGTTATTAGAGATTGGCAAAGCGCGTAATATACACTCTTTAGAGTGCTGATGCCTGCTACATTACGTAAATTACGCATAATATTTATTACCTTCCGTATTTTTTTTTATTCTGGCGCGGCAAAGTGACCACACTGCACCTGATGGTAAGCGCAGTGCCGTCCAGATAGAGTATCAAGTAGCGAGAGACAGTCTATCCCCCGCTACTCAACACAATCATGCCGGCCGGTATGCGGGCTGAGAGAGCCTCTAAATGTTAAGTTTTCGTCAATCTACACCCTAAGGTATTTATAGGATTATCCGCGAATTAACGGATTGCATAAACAAGTTGTATTTAGGTTGAAGCCCTGATTAGGCTTGAAGTCCTGTGATTAACTTTTAAAGGACTTGTTTGGTAACAAGTTAAACATTATTCTGTTTAATCTACTCAAAAATATACCTTTGTCTTCTTCTTTTATATAAAATCCCACCATCTCAATTAAAAGCCCTAATATATGAAAATAAAACATAAAAAGCAACCGGTTTGGGAATCTTCTTAAATTAGTAATAACAACAAAAGCACTTCATTTTCCACTTCGACTCATTAAAAATAAATAATATTTTGAAATGGAATCGATTTGTGTTCCGTATGGTTAATTATAATAATAGTTCGTATGCCATCGACAACATCTCAGTTCAAGTCATAAAAAAAATTAAATTGTCTATTAATGGCGGGTAATGGCCGACGCCGAATTAAAACATGGTGATATATGGCGACGCTCCATTTCTAATGATAGATTTGCATAATCGATTCGATATTGGAAAATAATATTTATAATGTGTTTTTAACTAAATCTTTATTTTTAATGGCTGTATATTGTGATTGAATCTAGTTTAAAACAAAGTAAGAAAAATAAAATCGAGACAATAGAACATTACGGATTTTTTGATGATACTGCGGTTGTTTTTTTTTATCCTGTCTCGCCAATGTGACTTCACTGCGCCTGATGGTAAGCGTAGTGTCGTCCAGTTAGAGTGTCAAGTAGCGAGAAATAATCTATCCCTCGCTACTAAACACAATCATCCCGCCTTCTGTGTAACTTCTTCACACTACACCACGGGGCAAGGAGATGAAGAAGCGGTAGAGTGTCTAGTGTCAGAGTACTCAGAAAGCCGCAACACGGCCAAACATCGTACCCCAACTCTAACCCGACAAAAACCGGATGTACACTGTCTGACCCTGGAACGCGACACTTGCGTGTGCCACTTTGGCGGGTTTACGCCCTATGTACGGTGGTCACTATCCGGGCGGATATGAAAATCCTACCACCAGCAAAACTCTACGACGGTCGGCACCATCAGCCTGGTGAGATGTTAGACTCCTCTAACGTCAGTCTGAAACACATAATCGATGGAATGAATCTTCATATCGGTTCGCTGGATGCAGGTCCTCGCATTCTGGCTTTGTTTACAGCACATCCACCTGAAATGAGATACAAAATTTAGTAGTATTTTCTGTAACAAAGCTCGTCCGAAGACGGATTGTATGGTAACCTCCACCACACTTAGCAAAATTATTTATGTAGATATCTAAAATCTTAAAATTCGGAACGGTCTTTTAACTTTAGTCCTTTATTATAATCATGCCTCATTGGAACAATCCTTTATCACCATTTACAAAATATTCCCTTAAGATCAATCCAAACGAAGGCCTTTCATTTACAACAACGCAAGGCTATGGCGACAAGTTAATATGTGACATTTGACAGGAAGAGAGATCACCGCGTTTTATCACGTGATCTGACGGGAACGGCTCGATTTGTCGCGTCATTGTCTCGTGAACACGGCCAGAGGCGTGTGCGACCCTAAAACAATAAACCACCCACTGGCCCGACGCTGAGTTGGAACGCTCTCTTTGAATGGCTATTGTTTATGGTAAAGTTGCCAGCTCTAAATGACTAAGGAATTCTTTTATAAGTCCTAGACTCATCTTTCTTCGGTCTAGTAACAACGTACATTGGCTGGGAAGCCGACAAGGTTCTGTGTTTGATTCTAGAGTCGGACAGCCAAAACTTATGTTAGTTCACCGTTTAAATCATAGAACTTAAATAAATAACGCGAACAGGTGTGCATTAGGTTCATCTTTGCGTTCAACTCTTTGAGGATACAGTCGTGAGCTTTTGTTTGTCAATTTTACGTAAAAATTTATTCGACATACCTTTATACATAAAAAATATGTAGGTAAGTATTTCTGCGGTACAGCACTATTTGAAAGCACATCAATAAATTAAAAAGAAGTTAATGCATTTTTATTATAATCTTTTAAACGGTACTTAAATACCCTAATGAGACGTTAATAATAATAAATTAATAAGTAATCACTTATAATTGATGGAAGAAAGCTGGCAAACTTTACCAACCACAATCTATTGTCATGTCAAATTAGAAAACATGGCGGTATAAAAAGAGCGCCAATTTGACGTATCAATGTGGTCAGTGGCGCGAAAACACCGTTTTGTCAAATTACAGAGGGAGGCGTATTGTGAATTCTTATTGTTTTTGTTTATCGATGATTTCCATTATATTTGACCATATACTCTAGTTACACTCAATATTCAATCAAAATACACGTAGGGGTACAATCGTAGCCGTTCATACATTGTTCCAGTCCCAAGAAACCTACATTATCTGTTTGCATAATCAATCTTAATGCTCTAAATACTCTATATTTCACAATTTTCTAATCTGCTCAAACAGTTATTTACCTACACTACATTCAGATTTAAACTTGTTAAGACCCAGTAGCTAATAACACTTACTATCAGGAGACCTCTATCTCGTAATAAAGTGCATTAAAATAAAGTATAATTTTTATTTAAAGAACAAATGGCAGGCGACGAAGTGATTACATATTACCACACTGCCAAACAAAAACCTACTCTCGATTAAAATAGTTCTTAAAAGAACATTATCGTTAATCGATAATTTATCATTATAATAATCGATAAAAATAACCGTAACCGGTGACTAATGAACCGATAATCATCGACAATCAGGCCAGCGGTTGCACAACACTAACACTTAATAATTTCGATGTATCGACGTAGATAAATCTATTAGGCTGTTGACGTCTCCATCGGGCGGCGGCGGCGTATTATTATTATTATTATATTAAAATTATAATAATCTCGCCGGTCGTATTTATTGCGTTCTTGTATAATCCGCTTTGATACGCCGCTTACGAGTAAAGTCGGCGCGGGCACAGCACTCAACATTTATTGTGGACTTTTAAAAAAACTTAATGTGTTATTTGCCACTGTCATCGCGATTGTCCCTTGTGGGATGGACGGAGAAATATTGTACTTAATATCTTTTTAGATTTTTGCATTGTTATTTTATTTTACATATACATATACATATACTCTCACGCCTGTTATCCCCAAAGGGGTAGGCAGAGGTGTAACCAGTACACCCACTTTTCGCCAAATTTCGGTCCCATAATGTGATAGGGGGCGAGCCTATCGCCACACCGGGCACCATTCCAGACTCCGGGTTAATACTGAGTATTTCTAGGTAGAAAAACCCAATATCACTTTACCCGACCCGGGGATCGAACCCGAAACCTCAGCACAGCAGTCGTAACGCATGCGCAATTACAACTGCGCCACCGAGGCAGTCATTTTATTTTACTTTTCTAATAATGTCCGTGGCTGTATTATATGAGTTCGTTATGTTTTCTGGTGTCCATTTCTGTTAGTTGATATTGGTCTGTAATAGTTTGTTTTGGAATTACAAATCTTACAAATTATTTTATGTATTAGGATATTTCCTTTTATTAGAAATACCGAAGGTATAACGGAGGTATTTAGGAGACTAGTTGGGGGTAGTTAATAATGACAACCTAAGTGGGAGTAGTAAATGTTTAATATAAAACAGAGTGCCTTCCGCGCTCCGGTGTTCAGCTGGTTCAGTTCAGTTGTTTTGTTAAGTAGACGAGACGATAGCCAGTATATTCGTGGTTCGTTGTTGTAAGTGTTATTCGTAATCAGTTCAATGGCCGCGTAGTTCAACTTAAAGGGTAATGCTGGTAGATTAATTATAAAGAGAAGCCTTAAAGTGAATCCTGACATGCGTTTGTGTTAATATTAAGCACTGAGATGTGTAACAGTGTCGTGTAAATCAATTTATTTATTTATTTATTTCTATGGGAAACATACAATATTTAAAATTCTTATAAACTAGGTAACATAATTGAAAATACATATATCAACAAAGTTTCCACTAAAATATAGCTATTATATAGTTAAAGTAAGACAGAGTAAATGAATATATGTAAATTAATATACTACGTTAATTTCGTGTTCATAAGTTTCCTAAGTTTTGCTTTATATGAATTCAGTTTTTCGTTGAAAATATCTATTGTACAATATTCTTTTTTTATATATATGACAAACACGATACAAAAATGTGTTGCTGCAATAATTTGACTTACAAGCAAGTACATGAAATAGTGATTTATTACGTAAATTTAACCGAGGACATTTTAACTGTATATGATTTAACAAAAATATATTGTCTACTCTGTTATTCAAAATCTTATAAAGAAACATCTGATCTCTCTCACGCCGACGGTCAACCAAAGAAGACACATTTAATCTTGCTATTTCCGAGTCACCAAACCTATAACGAAGATGCTTTAAAAACCTATTTTGTATACTTTCAATGCTGTTGATGTATATTTTGTACTGTGGGTTCCAAACTATTGATGCATATTCCAGAACAGACCGCACAAATGAGTTGAAAAGAAGAACAAGACTAGAACACTGCCTAAATTCTTTTCCCATTCTCAAAATAAAGTCAAGCATCCTGTACGCCTTGGAAGTCATTTGTTGAAAATGATGATAAAAGGTTAACTTTTGGTCCAAAAATACACCTAAGTCTCTAACTATGGACACTCTTTTTAAAACTTTATTTTTTAAAGTGTATTCAAAGTACAATGGCTTTCTTTTCCTTGTTAACGTGATGATGTTACACTTATCGATATTTAATACGAGGCGATATTTTTCGCAATAATGACAAAAATTATTGAGATCTGTTTGAAGTAAGCTACAATCCTGAGGTGAATTTATCGATCTGAAAATTTTTAAATCGTCTGCGTAAAGTAATATATTACTATTCCTAAAGTAAGTTGTCACATCGTTAATATAGACGTTGAATAGTAAAGGCCCTAAGTGAGAGCCCTGTGGAACACCGGAAGTAACGGGAACAAAAGTAGAACAGAATCCTTTGATGGAAACTGCCTGACTTCTATCTCTCAAGTATGATTCAAGCCATCGTAAAAGGTCGCCATGTATGCCGATCATTTTCAATTTATAAATTAATAAACCATGACAAATCTTATCGAAGGCTTTAGAGAAGTCGGTATACACGACGTCTACCTGTCCTCCATTATCCATTGCCAGTGATGAATGCTGAATGAATTCACAGAGATTCGTTTCAGTCGATTTACCCCTAATGAAACCATGTTGTTGATCGATTAGAATAGGTTTCAAGACTGGATATATTACGTCAAAAATTATCTTTTCAAACAATTTTGGAATGGTATTCAATTTGGAAATTGGTCTATAATTTTGAATAATTTGCTTATCACCTGATTTATGAATTGGAACAACAAAGGATTGTTTCCATACAGCAGGTAATGACCCGGTATTAATAGATAACTTAAATAATATAAATAAAGGAAAAGCTACAGTCCTGTGGCACAATTTTAACAATAAGGGAGGAATCCCGTCAGGCCCGCCGCCTTTAGTTATGTCTAAATTCCTTAAATACTTTTCGATAGTATCAACAGTCAAATCGACAGAACCTATCGAGACTCCTTCCTGATAACAACTTCCATCACTTATAGTATCGTTCAAATTTTTATGAAACGTCGGTTCAAAAGCAGAACGGAAGTAATTATTAAAAAGGTTACAGATCTCTGGGCCGTCGGAAGAACTATAGTCATCAAAGTACATAGTGCCAGGAAGATCAGCTGAAGCTTTTTTGCTTTTTATGAAGTTCCAAAAGTATTTACTATGAATTTTTAATTGTTCTTCAGCACTACGTATGAATTTATCATAGCACTCCCTCTGCACGCGCTTTTGACGCTCACGCAATAGAATAAATGTGTCTAAATCACTTTGCCTTCTATATATCTTCCTCTTCTTGTGATATTTTAGCTTTTCATTCACTATTTTAATTAATGCACCCGAAAACCACGGTGGATATCTGGAACCATAAATCTTTTTAATAGGAACAAATTTAGAAATGATATTATTGATTAAAACATAAAATTTCTCCGTGGCAGATTCAATATTGGTCATGTTATTCAGTTCACTGGCCCAATCAATCAAAGCAATTTCTCTATTTACGATATCATAGTCAGCTGCGCGAAAGTTGCGGACTGTACGTACAAGGGAGTGAAATTTGTGCTGAAGGACTACACGCATTTCGATACACAGAGCTGGATGGTGAGAATCCTCTTCAACTAATGGTTCCAAACACTTCCGAACTAAGCAATTATTACCACTGATGATTAGGTCAAGCTGCCTATCGTTTAAATTAGGAATTAAGTTGAACTGAATAAAATTTGTGAAATTCAAAAAGTGATACATTGAGCCACTAAGTCCGTCGCTTTCGTTAAATTCAATAATATTGCTGGAATGTGAATTGGAGTCTGACCACTTCATGAAAGTCAAATTAAAATCACCAACGATTAAAAAAGTGTCATCAGGGTTCTTCATGTAGTCATTTGAGATGAAATCAAGATTTCATCAATCAATATTTTAAGTTTTCAGAGTGACTTCGACAATGTGGAAAATAGCAACAAAATAAATGTAATTTTTTTTCGTCAGGGATTGTATTTAGGTCAATAATGACCTCCAGAACATCAGCCGATGCACCTGTAAAAATAACCGGCGTTGATGATAAGACCGAGAACTCGCGACGTAAAGCTATGAGAACTCCACCCCCCATAGTAACCCCTCTCACGCTATAATCACGGTCATTCCTGAAAATGATGTAGCGATTATCTAATAGTTCCGCGTCGTATATTCCAGGAAGTAACCAGGTTTCAGATAAACAAATGATGTCATAGTCAACAGTCAATAAATTCCTAAAGAATGTGCTCGTTTTTGTTCGCAGTCCGCGAACATTTTGGTAATAGATCGAGAGATTAGTCATGGTTTAATATTGTGTTAAAATGTATATAATTTAATAAAGATCGTACTGACATACTTAACTGTCGGAATATGCATAAAGGAAAGAAACCCAGGTCATTGTCGACACGGCAGGGAGAGAACAGACAAAATACGATTTCATAAATTGATGTCATCGGCAAGTACAAAAAAATAGTGAATGTAAATTTACCTAAAATAATTATTAATTTCATAATTAAAAGTACAATAGCAGCAACATCTAAAAATAAACAATAAAATTTGTATAAGAGACATGTATTACAAAAGAACCTAACACTTACTTTATTTTGTTTAAATCATTGAAATTAGCAATGTGTACTATAGGACTCGTATCAGAACGACGGACCATAACAGAACAATTCTTAACCCAGACATACAAGTAATTATTTTCTTTCGCTTTAAATCATTTCAAATCATTTATTTTGTAAATTAGGCCACTATGGGCACTTTTTACATGTCATAATAATGTTAAGGTCTACTGGTCTACTTTAACTTTGGCATGCTGCAAAAGTAATTTGTTGGTCCTTGTTAAGTGATCATTAAAATATATGATAGATTTATTGTTAAGGTAACCAAGATCAGTAGCGTTAATTCTTATTTTTCTAGCCTTACTTAAAAAATCGTCCTTTTTGTAGCGTGCCAAAAATCGCACAACTATGGGTTTTGTCATATTTTTAACTTTATCGCTTTTTGGGGCTACGCGAGTAATAAAATCCAATTAATAAATTATAAATATTGTATTTGTGCCTTTTAAATATCCATCTTGAATAGTTTTGTTGATGTTCCTAACATATGGTAGTATATTTAAATTCGTAAATAGTGTAAAATTTTAAAAATAGGTGCAAAAGGACGTTTACTACATATAAAAAACAAGGCGTTAAGTTTTTAATTATTGCTTAACATTAAAACTCAAAATATTTGACAACATAAAAAACGTTGCCACAATTAAAGAATTAAAACAGGATCGTAATAAAATTCTAGTTGGAATACCCGCCGAGCTTAATAAGGTGTAAATGCGTGGTAAAATACGCCCGGGGATATATTGGAGACAATTTATTTAAGGGAAGATTCCTTCTGCTGACATCCTTGCTGTGCCTCAGGCGATTTTGCACTTAATTAAATCCATACAAAGTTATATTTACCATGACTGGTTTCTGAGATCCGTCGTCGAGTCGCGTATTGACTAAATTATACTCTATTGCGCTTATAATAAAGTTAATTATAATACAAAATGTATGTATGTCGTTGCTCCGAGGAGTCAAGCTCACGCTGGGCTCATATGATTGCGATTCAAGATGTAAAGTGCACACGTTGCCAAATGATTAGTTGTCGCGCTCGCGAATGCTAAATTATATTATTTTTAATATCTTCACACTTTTTACAAATGGGTAGATGAAGGTTTTATTCGTTTTGGTTTATTTTCCTTAAACTTCTACCTGTTGGGAGTTAATGAAACATTAACGAACAAATGTTTACTGATATACAATATTTAAGAATAATTTGTTAGTAAAATCTGAAGAGGTAGCTTTAGAGTTTATTTTACGATACAAGAAAATTGATTTTGTTTTATCTATGAAAAATCCTAGCAATCTTCTCACCAAATACCAAGGGCCTACATCCCAAAGAAAAGAAAATCCTAGCAATCTTCTCACCAAATACCAAGGGCCTACATCCCAAAGAAAAGACTAAGCAACTTATAGATCTACGATTCGCAAAACTTGTTCTATCCTTTGATATAATGAGCCAGAATGTGGTCATATCCAGCACCAATACCAATACACGACTCACGTTTCAAAAATTCCAATCGATTTTTTTTACTATTTGTCCACTCTGGAGATCGAACCGACTATACCGATTTCACATCACGCTGCCACTAGCCCAATGAGCTGATCCAGCATCCTCCATTATATAAATGTCACAATAAACCGACGCCAATAAAAACGCTTTTCTATTTTTCAATAAAAAAACATAATCAAGTATTCAGCTGATGAATGACAAGTGTGGAGGAAGCGCGTAACTTGAAACTGGTGTTCCGGCGGCCATGCGGGAGGAGGGCGCGACAGTGGAGGGGGGGAGGTATCGGATCAAACGCGCCGCCAGCCCCGGCCACGCCCACCTTGTTGGGAACACACCCGTAACCCTCTCACCGACTTTTGTTTACTCACACCTGTTTGTGAAGGCATGTATTGAGTCTGTATGAAGAATATATAGGTTTTTTTTGAGTGACCGATAGGCAGCCGGGGCACAGCTAAGTCGCTGCCTACCGTAAAATTGGCAATATGCCAAAGAAAATTTAAAAATATTTGATGAATGTTGGTGAAGAATATTGCAATAAGAGTTTGCCTTGGTATCTATGCTACTGAAATTAAATACATAGCTCCAAACAAACATAGTTCTAGAAATTTCATTTCAAAGTATCTGTGAAATATGACTTTATTACGGTACTGTCAGTCTCAACTGAATTTATCAAATTAAGTCGTTTATTCAGTAAATTATTCTATAATTGTTCGCGTAGTAAGGTTTTTTAAACAGATCAAATCGGTTTTTATACAATTTGCCTCTAAAAATAATCATTAATCAGAAAAATTTGTCCCGCTACATTTTTAGCATTCGTAATAAAAAAAACAAATAATGTCACCACACTGCATTCCACGCACTTGATACCTCCACTGTACCGCTTTAGAAAGGGCGTTTAGCGTTCAAACGGACACACAGTATACCTTTACAGAAGCCGTGAAATCTGCTCAACAATCTACAACAGAGACAATACACTGTGTCTACTATGTCCAAAATTATAAACAAATAAATCGAATACTCTGCAGGCCGGCATGATTGTACTTTACATAGGTACTTGATACTTTAACTGGACGGCACTGAACTTACCATCAGGTGCAGTGTGGTGACTTTGCCGTGCCAGAATTAAAAAAATACTCATATTTAGTAGTATTAATGAGAATTTTTTGCACACATCGAGAATTGAAAACACTGGCATTAATAAATCATTTGCCACCTTGCCGTCAACTAACTGACGATTAGATAAAGCGATCATAGCTATTAACAAAGAGTGTACATTTAATTAATGTTAATTAAAAACTGACTCTTTTTATGCAGGCCGATAATTCAGCAATTTACTTGATAATTGATTGACCGTAAACGTGCATTCTATAAATGAGGGGGTTTGGAGTCATTTTGAACCTACAATCTGGCTACAGTGCGTTTTATATTTGCAAGGCAAAGTATGCAACACCTGATGGTAAGTGTAGTTCCGTTTTAATACGGGCCAGCGGATGTCTTCAGCACCATACCGGTCTGAACTGACATCAGCTAGCCCAGGAACCAGACTCGATAGAAGTTATGCGGTGTACAACTAACCAATGTGAACCAGGTACCCTCCTACGAGGAGTCTCAACCGTTATACTATCGGATTATTGTTTAAAAAAACACACAAAGAAATACACAAATCAAAGAAAACAGAAGAAAAAAAGAATACGAATAAGGAATAGTCAATAAAATTATATAAACAAAACAAAAATGATAAGCGTCTGTCGTGATATTGCCAAAAAGGTTCACGCCATAGTGGCACGCGCAAGTGTGTCGCGTTCCGGGATCAGCCAGTGTACAGCCGGTTTTTGTCAGGGGTCTAGAGTAGAAGTACAATGTTTGGCCGTTTTGTGGCCTTCTGAGTATTCTAACACTAGACCCTCGACCGCTTCTTCACCTCCTTGCCCATGGCGTAGTGTGAAGAAACCGTCCGGCATGATTGTGTTGAGTAGCGGGGAATAGATTGTCTCTCGCTACTCGATACAATAATTGGACGGCACTGCACTTCCCACCAGTGCCAAAGTGACCACGCTGGTCACTTTGCCGTGCCAGGATAAAAAAAACACCCCGTGCCTATTGGGTAATGGAACGGACGGATGGATGATGATTCGCGAGGCTATTGAAATAAAAAAAAGCATCCCAATTTCAATAGAGAAGATGGTTGGAAGCTAGCACCAGCCTGGGATCCAATTAATCCATATTCCATATCCAATTGATCCAACACATTTAAATTAATCAGAAACCAAAAGCTCAACTGCCAGCATCATGACACTGTTAGCTCTTTCTGCGTAAATCGGACTAAATAAAAACAAAAATTAAAAATCAACTATACGGAGGTTAGAAACATTGCACTATACTTTCGTGACTACATAGAACTCAGTCCACCCCGTGACCATGAAGACTGTAAAGCCTCCGAAACTTCGGGTTAAAAAAAGTAAAATAAACCGCGATATTAACCGTTAAATTTGTTTTATTTTAATGTGTGACACGCGGAAACATAAGAAATCATTAAATGCCTAATAAACAATCCATGGTTGATTATTTTAATCGTCAGTGTTTCACGTTAAAAAATATTCAGAAACCTTAATAATATCACTACTATTTCTAATTAAAAACAAACTACTATTTTTTAATTCGATGATTCAGGGCCTCTTTTTTTTGTTTTGCGGGGAAAGCATTTTATCCCTGCCACCCGCTCCGGGGGGAAGCGGAATGAGAATAAAACGGTTATGACTTCTGTTGGACTAGCCAGTCCTATGATCCAGCATCCTCCTCGCCCGGAATGGCTATCCGGACAGCCAAGGGGCCGAAAGGGCCTTCTGCCTTTTAATGACTCCATATAAACTTTACGCACTTGACTTCACATTAAGTTTAGATTGGCTAATGTATCTATCTATGCTTCCATGGTATGCGCAGCTACATAAAATGATTCTTCGATCTTTTCTACCGATACCGGCAAGTGAAGCCGAAAACATAAGGTAGTGTAAAACATGTCCATGGTTAATGATAGTTCAAACAATACAAACTCCACTAACACCAAAAAGGCAGTCAAACAATGTTGGCCTTTTTCAGCTTTATTGATGATTGTTGGTCTTCAGGCGTCCCGAGCTGTTCCCGAGGTGTCAGGTTACTATCGGCGTTTCGGAAGGGTTACTCGATACCGCATTGTGCCGTTCCTTCAGTCTTCGTACAAAAAGCGGCAAGCAAAGGATGCCGCGCGCCTTTTATTCGCAGTGTTGGTGCTCTTTTCGAATTATTCTATTAAATGATGGGTTTTTATAAATATTTTCGTCATTAGCTCAGTAGTTCTGAATATTACCTTTTAGTTCCATAGTTTGGGAACAGGTGCGGTCCCTAATAGAACAATTGGATAGCCGGACTTGTTCTTGGTGCTGGTTGAAGTCGGGAGAAGTGGATAAACCCCCGGCATGCATCAAATATGTATTTAAATATCTGCATCTATAATTAGGAACCATACATACATAAATACCCACGCCTGCATTGCATGAGGGTAGGCAGACTTGAGTTCCACAAGCTACGATCCTTCACATTTCTTTAGCTTCGTCCACATTCCCACATTCTGTCTCTTCTTAAAAAATACACAAATAGTTGAATATTTATTGAAACATGGTTAAAAACGTCTGGACTCTGGAGCATTTTATATTAGTTTGAAGTAAATGTCATACTACCAAATCGATCACGTGATGAGTAATCACGTGAAAAGTGGGTGTACTGGCGACACCTCTGCCTACTCCTACGGGAATTACAGGCGTGAGTGTATATGTATGTCAAATAATTAAACCCGTGATGTCAAAAAATATTCTTACTCATTTAAGGAATTATGATTTACATATACTCGTATCTATACTAATATACTAATCTATACTATCTATACTAGGTAAGTAGGTATTATATATACCTACTTTATATAATATTATAAAGATAATATTGTAAAGATTGTGAGTTTGGATGTTCAGGGTAATCTCAGGAACTACTGATTCGAATTGTAAATTCTTTTAGTGTTGGATAGACCATTTATCGAGGAAGGCTATAGGCTATAATATAACATCACGCTGTGACCAATAGCAGCGGAGCATTAATGAAAAATGTTGCAAACGTGGGGAAAATTTATTCCATTTAAGAGCTTCCGTTGCGTGCGCTGCGTAAATGTGATTGGGCGATAATTGTATATTGTCTGACCAGTCCCCGTTTTAGAGGATCGGCTGCACGTTGGCCTCTATGATCTATGATTCAGGCTTCAGGATTCAGGCACAACACCTGAGGAGTAAGACGACGTACAGGTGCGACAGTGCAGGAGACAACTCCTTGGATTGAAAACTTTTCTCCCAAAAATTCCACGCGGGCGGAGCCGCGTGCAACAGCTATACTGAATATAACACGTATTGATGTGATTTTTGCGTTGCATAAATTTCGTCTGAAATGTAAGAGACAAGCCCTGATATGGAATTAAAATACCCAAAGTTGAGCGACGGGTGTGAGAGCGTGTTACATATCGTCGGATGTATTTTTAAAAAAGTGTGGTGAAATCAAACGGCTCGCCACATTTGTACAAATAACGGTATCGTTTTACACACAGCCACTGAACATTTGATCTGAATACACACTGCGTAGACTTACGAACGTGCCGAGATAGAAATGGAAATTTGTTGAAATGTGTTATTATGATTAAAAATTAATTAGTAACAAGATGTGAGTTATTTCGGTTATTAAATAAGCTTTTAATATCCCTCGACCCCTTCTTCACCTTCTTGCTCATGGCGTAGTGTGAAGAAGCAGGCCGGCATGAGTGTGTTGAGTAGCGGGGATAGATCGTCTCTCGCTACTCAGTACTCTATTTGGACCGCACTGCGCTTACCATCAGGTACAGTGCGGTCACTTTGCCGTGCCAGAATAAAAAAATAAAAAAAACTTTGAAGTGAAAATAAATCACAAGAACATTAGGTATCTAAAACATGTCATAATTATTGGTAAGTAATAGCGTTCTGCAAACAAACAAAAACAAAATGACAATTATTTAAAACTTTATCATTGTACATATTTCATAAATAATAATGCTATGCTATGCCTTATATGCTAGCCTTGTATTAAACAATGTCCCACTTCTGGGCAGGGGCCTCCTCTTCTAATCAGAGGGCTTAGGCCTTAGTCCACGCTGGCCTAATGCGGGTTGGTAGACATTAAAATTCATATAAGGATTTCTCAAGTATTCAGGTTTCCTCACGATGTTTTCCTCCACCGGTAAAGCAAGGCATAATTAACAATTAATATAGGTACACGTAACTTTGAAAAGTCAGAGGTATATGCCATTTGAGCTGGTTTCGAACATATGACTTTCGTCTCAACAGTCCGCACCACAAACTAGGCTATCGCTGCTTTTTACATATTTCATACATCATTTTAAATATTTATTCCCTCTCGCCCAATTTTATGCCTGTGGCTGCTTTCTAAATTATAATATACATTTTTCGTATCCAAAAAACTTCCCATTTCTGTCTCCATGTCCGTTGTTATTTCACAAATTGTAACAGACACTCGACACAATATTACCACAACTCAGAGGTGACATGTGAGTAAGACAAAACACAGTTTTACAAACACTGTTTTTCGACACGTATTCTTTTACTGGCTTCTTACGTCAATCACTGCAACTTGAAGACAGTTGATTCAAATAAGGGGAATGGTGTGAGGCCCTTCTACATTACGAGACTGTTAGGCGACTAGCACACCGAGCATGGTTTGTTTCTTAGATTAGAATTACTACACTTGATATTTAAATAAACTGTCCAGAAGTGCCTCACACGGCGATCGCCAGAATTATGGTAGCCTGAGGGTATTGGTAACTTTTTTTCGGAGCTCTAGAGTTGGGGTACGATGTTTAGCCGTGTTGTGGCCTTCCGAGTAGTCTGACACTAGACCCTCGACCGCTTCACCTTCTTGCCCATGGCGTAGTGTGAGGAAGCAGGGCGGCATGATTGTGTTGAGTAGCAACGGATAGATTATTTCTCGCTACTTGATACTCTAACTGGACGGCACTGCGCGTACCACCAGGTGCAGTGTGGTCCCTTTGCCGTGCTAGGACAAAAAAATCTCGAAACGAAATACACCAGATCGAGCCGTTTTAACGATTTTTCATCATATGTTCGATGGTTGCTATCTAGACAAAAATGTATCAGTCATCTAACAAGTTGAGTCGCTGCGGAGTATCGCATGTAAATGAACTCCCGGGAAGAACCGATGGAGTTGTTTATAAGACTATTCAAATTTGTAAGAGATTCTACGTAGAGAATAACGATAGGCAGCGGCTTTGCTGTGCCCTGGTATTGCAGAAGTCTATCGGTGGCGGTGACTACTTACCATCAGATGGCCCGTCTGCTCGTCTGCCTATCGAGGCACTAAAACAAAAAAAAGAGACTTATTCTCAAGACTATAATTGAGTTTATCGTACTATAATAATAGGCTATGATATATAATATAACAAAAAATCTGATCAAATCTGTATCGTGGGTATCAAAAACCACGAGGGAACACAACGGTCACAGAACACCCAGATCCGAAACAAATATCTACCTGACACATAAACACTTGCCTCGTCGCCGATATCAAACCCATAACCTTTCGTTTCACTGCTGGCTACTTGCCCACTGCGCCACGAAAGCTGTCAGTTTATGTATATCATCTCGATAGGTTATAAAAATTTCATATTCGCTTTTCTACGATATTAGAAAGTAATTAATTGTTACATACACCAAATACATTTTTTTTTATAAATACGTAAAATAAGTAAAATTCTGTATCACAAACTAAATTACTAATTAGTTTAGGTACTCTTGTCAAATACCCATTTGTCCTCTTCTATAAGTCGTTACTTTTTATTCGGTATGGCCTGGTCATGAACTAAAATGACAGAAGTAAGATACACTATAGGTTGCCTTGAAACAAATAATAATACTAGCCCTGTATTATACATTGTCCCACTGCTGGGCACGGGCCTCCTCCTCTACTAATGGGAGGGGTTAGGCCTTAGTCCACCACGCTGGCCTAATGCGGGTTGGCAGACTTCACATACCTTAATAATCTTATTTAGAATTCTCAGGCATACAGGTTTCATCGCGATGTTTTCCTTCACCGTTTAAGCAAGCTGTAATTAACAATGAATACACACGTAACTTCGAAAAGTCAGAGGTGTATGCCATTTGCGCTCGTTTTCAACTATCGACTCTCGTCTTGGCTGTCCTAATATCTACTACTATCCTAACTGCTGTCCTACTAATTCCAACTAGGCTATTTTAGGCTAGGATTCACGATTTGTGAAGTTAATTTCCGTAATGTGAGAGGTGATGAGCCTATCATACGCTGCACACAAATACAATCCCAGTCGAATATAATTGCTATCATTATCTGAAAAAATATATTATATTTCGTATTATCGGATACATAAAATATCTGCATAAACTTGCAAATTTATATATTTAAAAACATGTGCTGCCATCTGTTGTCGAATAGAAGAAATATATTATCACATGTTCGTTGTTCACTTACCATTTACGAGCCGATTATAGCTATAAACAGTTTTCATATGCGCTCATAGACTATATAGTGAATATAAAGAAGGTATAACATTTTATCAAAAATGTTATTCGTATCTTCTCCATAAATGTTACAAAATTAAAACATACCAAAATATAATCTAATCGCATTACCTACCTGCACTTTCATTATATTTAATCTCAATATACTATTGTAAGATTTCACACGTTGCTGCAAAACCACTGAAGCACAAATTTCCAACAACATCAATGACAAACGGTAGAGAAACAATTATTTTTTTGCAATTCCCACATCGCGGACGCCACTTCAAAAACGCGACCAAACGGAATAATTCGGCTGACTTACTGACACTTCCCTTTGTGTGCATTGTTCGATAGAAATGTTAGTTCGGACATAATCAGCTACAAGGTGTTAACGCAAATGGAGTATTTGTGCCCATTGTTACGGTTTTGACATGAGAATTGTAATATTTGGAAGTTGGTGTGAATTTCCGCAAATAAAAAATACAGGTACTGTACTGAAATCACGTTTTAAATGACAGGTACGGCATGGTCATGAATTTGAAACAGGTCCTTATGATATAATACATCAATAATTTACTTATATCCTGAAAAATATGATTACTTTTATACGAAGAATCAATTCCAAATTTTTAAGAAGACCAGACATCTTTTCTTGGCAGTAAAATAGCTGTAAACTAAGCACGTTAATATTTAAATTGTACTATAGATTCTCTTTGAGTATCATTTCAAATTGTCATTGCAAGTTGACCTACTATCATTTTATAGATTAATTTTTTAATTAGATTTAATTTTTTAATTAATTAGATAATTGTTTTATCAACAATGATCATAAAACTGCTTCAAAAATAGATCAACAATAGAATTTATCACCCAGAAAACATAAAACGCGAACTAAAATCACTCAAAGAAACTATGTTTACTTGCGTGTGACGTCACCAGAGTTGCAACCAATAACAGAGTGTTCACATCACAGATAAAATTTTAAATAAATGTTGTGTTTTATTTCGTGTAATTTGCAAAAAATATACATTATTTTGTTTAAAATTAAGTGAAATATGGTTTTTTAAGCTATTGTCTAACAGGATGACCACAATTTGCAGTGTTGTGTATTTTCAATGTTGTCAAATAGCCTATTGCAAGAAAATAATTATCATTTTTTTTTGTTTCTGTGTAATCGAATATTATTCTAAAAAGGAGTAATAATAAGCACTCATAAATATTTAATACTGCCTCGGTGGCGCAGTTGTAATTGCGCATGCGTTACGACTGCTGTGCTGAGGTCTCGGATTCGATCCCCGGGTCGAGTAAAGTGATATTGGGTTTTTCTATCTAGAAATTCTTAGTATTAGCCCGGAGTCTGGAATTTGTGCCTGGTATGGCGATAGGCTCGCCCCCTATCATGTTATGGGACCGAAATAAATTCGGCGAAAAGTGGGTGTACTGGTTACACCTCTGCCTACCCCTTTGGGGATTACAGTAGTGAGTGTATATTTAATGCCATCTATTTTTCTTTTTACATAACTACAGCCAATACTTAATTTAATGCCCTCTATAAAATATAATTTAAACTATAGGTATATAATAACCATCAACAACCCCATCTAGTATAAATATAAAAAAACAGTTTTATGAATCTAGCTGATATCATCTAGTTTCAGCCCAATAGAAATCTACAAATAAATAACACTGAAATAAAGCCATATTTTTACTGGTTTTTAAGAATCTAATTTGAATATTAATATCTATTATATTACTAGCTGTTGCTGGCGGCTCCGCCCGCGTGGAGGTCATGTTTGGGAGAAAAAGTATACAACAGAAAATACAATTTTCATGCGTTTAACTTCAAAAATGACGGATTTTCTTACAAACTTTCTTCCCCTATTTTACCCCCTTAGGAGTGAAATTACCAAAAATCCTAAAGTATATATTAATTTTTTTAAATAAAAGGCCAAATAACAATTTTCATGCGTTTAACTTTGAAAAATGACGGATTTTCTTACAAACTTTCTTCCCCTATTTTACCCCCTTATTCTTATTCCGCTTCCCCCCGGAGCGGGCGGCAGTAATAAATCAAAAGAAATTATGAAACAGGCATTCTTAAAAATGCCAGAAATACTAAAGAAAAGTGGTCAGCTATTAAATGTATAACAGGTTCAATGAAACAAAAGGCTCCTGCAGATATTTTATTAGGTATTAGCAAGAACCCCCTTGATGCGGTTAAAGATGTAAATACATACTTCGCAAATACTGGAAAGATACTTGCCGACTCTATGACTTCTACTGATACTTTGGAAAAAAAAATAAACGACTTTGAAATACCCCGCTTTGTAAACTCCATGGTGTTGCTCTCTCCTGATGAAAACGAAATTGAGTCTCTAATTTTGAATCTTAAAAACGACACTGCTGTTGGCTGGGATGCAATTTCAAATAAATTTCTCAAATTGGCAAAACATGTTATAGTTCCATTGTTTACTACCATTGTAAAATTATGTTTTGAGCAAGGAGTTTTCCCCAAAGTATTTAAAAGATCTATAATAACACCAGTCCATAAGGGAGGGGCTTTTGACTTGGTTACAAACTATAGGCCAATATCTGTTCTGCCAGCACTCTCTAAAGTATTGGAAAAGGTACTCAATAATCGTCTGATGGAATTCTTGGAGAAAAATCACATCCTCTCTGACTACCAGTTTGGTTTCCGAACAGGCAGAGGTACGGATGGTGCTGTCAGTTCTTTGGTGGACTATGTCACTGCAAGTTTAGATAACAAACAAAAATGTGTTGGCATTTTTATTGATCTCGCCAAGGCCTTCGACACAGTTGCCATCCCGGCTTTGATTGACAAGTTGGAAAGATATGGTATAAGGGGTGTGGTACTTAATATCTATAAACAATTTCTCATAGACCGTCGGCAAAAAGTAAAAATAAATAACTATATTAGTACAGATGAAAATGTTACCTATGGAGTCCCTCAGGGCAGCATACTTGGTCCTAGTCTCTTTCTCATTTATATAAATGACTTGTGTGAAATGAATCTCATGAATGGTAAAATATTTACTTATGCTGATGACACAGCCCTGATTTTTCAAGGTAAAACATGGGAGGAAGCTCGCCAAATTGCGGAATTGGGCCTGCACAAAATTTATTTATGGCTTAAACATAACTTGTTAACACTGAACATCGATAAAACTTCTTTTGTTCAATTTACCAATGCTCCCAAAAAACAGTCCGATATTGAAATACGTATTCACAAATGTAGTTTCTCATTAAACCAAACTTGTGCGTGTCAAATTATAAATAGGGCCTCTACTGTTAAGTACTTAGGTGTAATCCTTGATGAAAAGATTACCTGGAAACCCCATATAGATAGTATTACGACAAGGGTCAGAAAATTAATTTGGATTTTCAGAAAACTTAGACTTGTGGCGGATTTGGAACTTCTGCGTACAATTTATTACGCACTTGTTCAATCAGTCATAGGATATTGTATTGGGATTTGGGGTGGTGCTTGTAAATCGTATATGCTACATCTTGAGAGAGGACAACGGTCGTTGCTTAAGACAATGACCTTTAAGCCATTCAGGTTTCCCACCACTTCTTTGTATGAGACATGTCAGGTTCTTACTGTGAGGCAGCTCTTTATTTATAATATTGTTACAAAACAACATATCTTTACGACCTATGACCCTAATAAGTTATGCAATAAACGAACTGTTGTTAATGTAATTGATACAGTCAGATGTCGTACAGCATTTGCAAGGAGACAAAGAAAATTTCTTTCTGTACATCTATACAATAAAATAAATAAAACTTTGAAGTTTTATCAACTCTCACTTTACAAATGCCAATCAAAACTCAAAAGCTGGCTTTATATGTTAAATTATGAAGAAACCGAAAAATTGCTGAAATAAGTTAATTTTGTATGTACCTTATCATACATGTACACACACACATTCACACACCTACATACACACACGCACACACTCACACACCTACACACACGCAAACACATGCAAAAACATTACTTCACATTTTTAATTATGTAAGGGTTTTGCATGCACCTTTATTATTGATTTTATTTTTTAATTTTAGTTGTCGCTTATACTGTCATTGTCGCGTGAACTTAAGCACGCGCTCTGTATTGCATTGGCATGTAGCTATAATTTGCATAGGGAGAATGGCGCTGACTCCTGACATACAGGTTTTCTACCTAGTTCAGGAGTCAGAGGCTTCAATATTTTTGTGAAAATGTTAATATTTATGCCAATAAAGATTTATTATTATTATTATTATTATAGTAATAAAACGCTTTCCCCGCGACAAAAAAAAGTGGTGGTATTTCAAAAAACCCTTCCTTAGTGGATGCCTACGTGATAAAAGGTACCTACTCTCATAAATTCAAGTCTCTAACCCTCAGCCGTTTTGGCTGTACGTTGATTATCAATCAGTTTCTTCTTTTATATATAGAAGTGGATAGTGTGTGAGAGTAGAACTCTTTGCCGGAGTCTATATTTCCAGAAAATTATAATCTGGGTATCTTTAAGTCAAGAGTGAATAGGTATCTTCTAGGCAAGCGTGCTCCACCGTAGACCACATCATCACTTACCATCAGGCGAGATAGTGGTCAAACGCAAGCCTATTAAGTAAAAAAGAAAAAATATATATATACAGACTAGCTTTTGCCCGCGGCTACGCCCGCGTGGTGGTTATTTTTGGAAGAAAATTTATAAAATCCATGGAGACTTCTTAAGCTATTACACCTTCCTGTATTATGCTCCTGTATTAGGAACCGTGCATTTTCTGGTATAAAAAGTAGCCCATCAACTAACACTATGCAAAAAATTATGTGAATCCCTTGCTCTGTCTAAAACAAAAACAAAACTATCCCAATAATTTTTCATCCCCTATTTTTTTCATTCCCAAAAATCCTGAAAAATGCATTTTTATTTTTAAATAAATGGCCAAATACCAATTTTCATGCGTTTAACTTAAAAAATGACGGATTTTCCATAAAAGGTACCTACTGTCAAAATTTCAAGTCTCTAACCCCAGCTGTTTTGGCTGTGCGTTGATCGTCAGTCAGTCAGTGAGTCCGTCAGTCAGCTTCTTCTTTTATATATACAGATACAGATTATTACATTTTCCGTATAAAATGGAAACAAAATAAAACGCGTGACAAATATAAATTATTTCATTTGTTGTGAAATGAGGTTAGTGCCAGAGCAGAACTGCAAGCCGCCGTCGACCTGCACGATGGTGCCCGTCACCAGCCGGCTGTGCTCACTCGCGAGGTGAACCACCATCCTGGCGACGTCATCTCCCACACACACGTCTCTCATGGGCACCGTCTTCTCTCCCGTCTTCAACCACTGCTCGTACTCCGCGTCTGAACAGCCTGTCATTCTTTTCACTATATTTGAAATCTGCATAAATAGAAACATAACTATAACTAGGGATAATGGTATTGTGCTATATATACAATGTTGTTCGTTATAAGCGCATCACTTGAGAACAGTGTTACCAGATACACGGTTATTACCGTAAATGCACGGTATTTTTAACCAAAACACTACGGTCTACGGTAATGATTTATTACCGTGTCATTTTCTGCGGTACTTTCTTAGAGTATTTTGGTTGCCTACTCTAAGTGTACTTTTTAATATTAAGTACCGTGTAAATTATAGTCGAAACGAATCCAAAAATTATAAAATTCGTAAAACAAATTCAGATTAATTTATCGGCAACTTAGACATTAGGAAGAGGTATAGACATGTTTAAAAAGATGACACCGTCTATTTATGGAACTTTTGGAAAAATAATTTATCTCTAGTAAAAAAAATATAAACAATAACGTTGTTTTGCGTTAAACGTTGACACGGTATTATACACAGTAATTTAAAATAAATCTAAGGTAATTATACTACAAACTCGGCAATTTTAGTCTCCTGACACGGTAGTTTGCTATTTTCATCTGGTAACACTGCTTGAGAACAATCGGACGAATTTGGAAATAATACTAGGCCCTGTATTAAACATTGTCCCACTGCTGGCCATAGGCCGCCTCCACTAGTGAGAGGGGTTAGGCCTCAGTCCACGCTGGCCTAATGCAGGTTGGTAGACTTCACACACCTTAAAAATTCTCAGGTATGCAGGTTTCCTCACGATGTTTTTCTTCACCGTTAAAGCCAGCGATAATTAACAATGCTGGTGGTAGGATATTCATATCCGCCCGGATAGCGACCACCGTACACAGGGTGAAAAACCCGCCATAGTGGCACACGCAAGTGTGTCGCGTTCCGGGATCAGCCAGTGTACATCCGGTTTATTGGGGGTCTAGAGTTGGGGTACAATGTCGGCCATTTTGCAGCCTTCTAAGTACTCTGACAATAGACCCTCGACCGCTTCTTCACCTTCTTGCCCATGGCGTAGTGTGAAGGAGCAGGCCGGCATGATTGTGTTGAGCGCTACTCAAGGGATAGATCGTCTCTCGCTACTGTACCTGACCGTACTGCGCTTACCATCAAGTGATGTGCGGTCAATTTGCCGTGCTAGGATAACAAAAAAAACAATGAATATACACGTACATTAGAAAAGTCAGAGGTGTATGCCATTTGGGCTGGTTTCGAACTTACGACTTTCGTCTTGACAGTCGGTACCGCAACCAACTAAGCTAGCGCTGCTAATTGGAACTATTAATCATTAAAAATCCTTTTTTGAGCTTTCGTTTCCTACAGTACATACGTAATCAAGCATGCGAAGCTGCGAGCAAAAGTTAATTTGTTAACTGTTATCAAGGTAGGCCTAAGTGTATTTTCTATGTTAACTTACAGTTAGCCCAGGACTGACTGTGTTCACTCTGACGCCTTTGGGTGCCAGCTCCAGCGCCACTAAGCGAGTGAAGTGATCCAATGCAGCCTGCAACAAAATAGTTGACTCGTTTATTTCTTGTGGGAGTTTATACAATTTGTAAATGTTGAGTTTGAGGACCAATTTATGAGTGATTTTCAATTTACTATGTCAAGATAAAACAATATTGCGCCAATTTCACGTCTTACTGACAGTATATGAAGATCTTAATTAATGAAAACATTATTATATACTGCTATAGTTTGCACGCAATCATTAGGCGCCTCATATATGTAGCAAGAGGAAATTAGAAGCGTTCATCCCACACACAGTTTAAGAGCCTTCTTTTTTCCACGGGGAAAATTCATCTTACGGATACATTCTGGTCCTCGTGGGAGGAGAGATGGTTATGCCGGACTCACCGACCTTCCAACCCAGTTTAGCCGAAGGACTACTAGATCGGGGCCCTAACCAATTTTATGTATGTTGGGCCAGTACAAGAGCCTAAGACTGGACCAATTATAATCAAACTACGACAACGCTAGTACGATTCATATTAAAAAACGAATTTAATTAATTACTTTGTATCAGGAACCTGGTGAAATTCTGGGTCTCAGATATGGCAATCGCAATTGAGATGAGCTGCTACAAGAGATGGGCTGCTACGCGGCATCGCGCAGGAGCGGTTCCGGTAGCAATTCTAGCACTCCTTAGAATACCCCGGGATCGCTCCGTAAGCGCCGAAGAAGGCTCCCACGGGGTTAGGTGTGGTAATCGCAATTTGTATTTTAGTTTCAAATCTTATTTAAGTTTCATCTCTCCTGGATGAAATTTCTGTCTTATGAGGCGTTAGGCTCGACATCTATCATGTAGCGGATATAAAGTAGGTGAACCGTGAGTCAACTAACTTCATCTCGATACAATAATACAGACATGAGCTTAAAAATAAAGAGCACAGAAGCAGCATTTTTTTAGTGCCTTGATAGGCTGACGAGCAGACGGGTCACCTGATGGTAAGTAGTCACCGCCGCCCATAGACTTCTGCAATGCCAAGACACAGCAAAGTACTGCCTATCGTTAAACTAAAACTTACTGGTTAAATTACCTTCGCCATCGCGTACGGCAGATTGCCTACCACCACCGCGGTCGCAGCCACGCTGGATATATTGACAATGTTGCCCTTGGACTCTATGAGGGTCGGCACCAGCAGCCTGGTGAGGTTGTACACTCCTCTCACGTCAGTCTGGAATATATCGTCGAAGATTTTCATGTCGGTACGCTCGATGCAAGTCCTCGCGCTGATCCCGGCATTGTTCACTAGCACATCCAACCTGGAAACAGATAAAAACCTTAGATCTCAGTATATCTTCGTATATCTTTCTATATTTTGGTATCACATATGAACCGTGCATTTTATGAAATAAAAAATAGCCTATGTGATTCTCTTATTCCTAAACTACCACTACCTATCAATAGTATAATAATAATTAGCCAAACCGAAAAAAACAGGATGTACACTGGCTGATCCCGGAACGCGACACACTTAAATTGCGTGTGCCACTATGGCGGGTTTTACACCTTATATGGTCGCTATCCGGGCGGAAATTAATACCCTACCACCAGCAAACATATGAGATTATTAACATTATTATAGCTACATCCGGTTTTTGTCAGGGTTCTAGAGTTGAAGTACGATGTTTAGTCGTGTTGCGGCCCTCTGGGTACTATGACACTAGACCCTCGACCGCTTCTTCACCTTCTTGCCCATGGCGTTATAGTGTGAAGAAGCAGGCCGGTATGATTTGTGTTGAGTAGCGCGGGATAGATTGTCTCTCGCTACTCTAATTGGACGGCACTGTGCTTACCATCAGGTACAATTTGGTTATTTTGCTGTACCAGGATACAAAACAACTGACACATAATTGACAAATGCACTGCCTCGTTGGCGCAGTTAGTTATCCTTCGGGGATTACAGGCGTAACAAGTAGGTATGTATAAATTGTAATTCGACTATTGATAATAATTATTTATGCCGTTAATCTTTGTTATCAATAAAATATGATTATAGCGATAGATAACTTAAATTATATCGACGGTTGACGAGATATTTGAGCGATATTTTTGCGAGATCTGTAACTAGGCTTAAAAGGAGCAGAAAAATTAGCTGATTGCGAATATGTATGACTCAATATCGCTAAAAATTACGCGTAAATCAAATAGCACAACCGTATTTAATATGTAATAATATGTATGTAGTATTTACGGTAAGGTTTAGATGGCTTACCTACATACTAGGTATTATGTATGTAGGTATGTACACAGATAGTACAATATCGGAAGGTCGGTGACCCCACTTGCAGATCGTATCTAATTATAGTTTTTTTAACCTTACATTTTATTTACAATGAAGTTATCTACACTTCAATGATGTTGTTTAACCTACGTACAAGTTCGTAGCATTTACGTTGAATATTTTGTGCTAAAGTTGTTTTATGAGAAGAAAAATGTAGGTACATTATTAAAATAATACATATATACATAGTTTTTGCTTGTTTAAAAATATTGACAAATCAGATTGTTTATTGATGTGGCTAACAAAATAACCAAAAGGTGTAAAAATAGATAGGAACTCAGGATCAATTTAGTCGTTTGCCGGCCTTGTATCTTAAAAAAATATTACTTGCCTTCCAAAGTGGTCTACCGTGTCCTTAGCAGTCTTTTCACATCCTTCATCTGTAGAAAGATCAGCAACAACAATATGCGGTTGAATGCCCTTTTCTGCCGCGCACCGCTTCGCAACATCTCTCAAATTCTTTTCATTCCTTCCAACTAGGGATAATTTGGCGCCACATTTCGCAAATAACAACGCTATGGCCTCGCCGATACCCGAACTGGCGCCTGTCACTAATTGAACTTTATTGTTGAAGGTGGTTTCCATTTTTATATAAAATGTGTAATTAACGTGCGCTCGTCACTGTAGCTTGTAGATTACTGAATAATAATAAACACAAGCGGTTGCGGAGTATATTGCAGAATGCAGACGCTAGAATATGTAAATAAAGAAACCGGTCAAGTATCTAGTGGGAGAATATTATAGCGGGTGGCCCATTGACATAATATGTACATATAGATCGCTGGGGTGGTCTGAATATGGATTTTAATTGCTAAATCGACGAGGGAGCTAATTTGATTTCTTCCTTGTGGTAAAACTGTCTAAATAAATTATTCAGCAGGTATTATTAATATTATAATATATATAATATGTTCCTCTACGTCCAATTGTTTCACATGACGAAAGCAACAGTGAACCTAATTCTGCTACGCTCTAAGATTAAGGCCGCTGTACACATTGGGC
Source organism: Laothoe populi (assembly GCA_905220505.1). Classification (NCBI taxonomy): domain Eukaryota; kingdom Metazoa; phylum Arthropoda; class Insecta; order Lepidoptera; family Sphingidae; genus Laothoe; species Laothoe populi. The sequence goes on along the minus strand of HG992155.1, from coordinate 481,315 downwards.
CAAGGTGCCGGGCCAGCATATTGGGCCACGTGTAGAGGTCTACTTAGCGTATGTTGGTAGTTGGCGACCAACTTTGGCCGGCCACCAATGTCGATTTTTCGTAAATGAATTGAGGTTAACCTCCTGGTATGAATCAAGAACTTTCATTTACGAAAGAATTTACCAAAAACTTTACATTTCCTGAAATTATTGAAACATATCCCGGGAAATCAGATCTCGGATGACTTAATCATTCCGGACTTAAGATCCTTGGGACATCTGATATTCCCGTAAATTTGAAGTTTGGGAAAGTCCTTAAAAGTAAGTACTTAAATGACAGCCTCCGTGGCGCAGCGGGCGAGAAGTCGGTTGTGACACGAGAGGCGGTGGGTTCGATTCCCACACCGAGACGAATGTTTATGTGACAGACAAATGTTTGTTTCGGGTCTGGGTGTTGTTGAACCGTAATCCCTCGGAGTTCTTGCTACCCACGATACCAGGTTGACCTAGTGTGGGGTCAGAACTATGTGTATGACTGTTGGGTATATTTAATTATATCTAATAAATATCTCCCTTATATGTGATCAAAGTGAGTGTCTCCGACATAAAATAAAACAGAAAATGTGGATAAGAGTAACTTTACTGAGTAATTTGAAATACATAAAGCTAAAAATGTACACAAAAATTTCATAAATATGAAACGAAACGTGCTCTATATGTAAACATGTTAAATACACTCGAATACAAACAATTACGCAGTCATGGTTCACTTTAGGTACATAGGTCGACCAAATGTGTGCCCAGGGCTTTCATTATATACATAGTTTAACATAACCGACAAGAGGTGTGCAACAATGTTACTTGGGTTTTGACTTACAGTATGTACAAAGCTCTAATAAGATTTCATTCCAAACATTGTTATTATTCCATACATACATACAAATACACTCACGTCTGTAATCCCCGAAGGGGTAGGCAGAGATGTAACCAGTACACCCACTTTTCGCCGCATTCCGGTCCCATAATGTGATAGGGGGCGAGCCTATCGCCATACCGGGCAGTTTCCAGACACCGGGCTAATACTGAGAATTCGGGGATCGAACCCAAGACCTCTGCACAGCAGTCGTTATTATTCTATATAGACAGAACTTTATATTTTGATTAGTACATATATACTTGTACAGGTGAAGTTGAGAATCATTAAGCCTTCTTCATTGTTTTTTATATGGTCTTTATGAAGAAGCGATTCCACAATTTTGTCACGTAATGAAATATAAAACTCATAGACTGAATTAAACAAAACATGTACACTAATAAGATAGTAAAGTAACATTTTAGAATTCGATTTTTTTTAAACAATTTATTGTATGAAACTAAATCATTAGGTATATCTCTGCCTACCACCACGTACTACTGCATATTTTAGTGTACAGACTGTTTAGAAGACTGAATTAGTATCTTTAAACTACTGTCATAGATTGGAGCGGTCTTTCGATTGAACGAGAAAGAGTATTCCGGCGAATAACATTTGGTTAAAGCCTTAATTGCTTAGAGAGGATCTAATTTGGGTTAAGTAAATTTAAACATTTTTATTCTATAAGTCTTATATGGAAGATAAAATCGTCATTATCAACAAAATGAAAATGATTCCAAGGCCAAGTCAAGGCGGCATCCACCCAGCTCGAGTGGTTAATCATAAATAACTTGAAACTTGCAACCCTTGAAATATAATATTGTACATCAAATTGTAAGAGCATCATTAAATAACATAAATAATAATATAATACACAGTTCATTTCATTTAAAATGTATACATAATGTACATTAGAGGAAAACATAAAATATAAATACAACCAACCATCACACAAACTCCAGACCTGTTTAGGTTTATATCTTGTATGTACACAATATTCAGTCAATAATATATAGATTTGAAACCCTTGGGCACACTTCACACACATTTTCAAAACCTGTGTCACAAACAGTAGATATTTAATCATTATGCTATGCCTCACTTTAACGAAATTAAAATTGAATCAGAAACCAATTTATTGATATTATTAACTCAAACTGTCAGTACCAGTGGCCTATCAAAAATTTCCTTTTCCCTATTTTAGTCATTCGCAAATGCGAAAAAACTAGAGGACTTATTTGAGGATTTTTATTACTAACCATTATCTTTATAATTCTTGACTCTTAAACAGTCCATTCTGATTGTCACTACTAAAATTGGTTTAATGAATCCAACTGTTGTAGATGTTTACCAGTTACTTTACTTTGTTATTACTGTTTATCATCAGACAGTACCTATCTGATGTGTGTGTGAAACATATTCTCAAGAATAAGTCATAAAGCACTCTATAAATACATATCATAAAAATCCACTGCTGTGACACCAACCTACTTCAATTAAAATAATTACATTTTATATTACTTTGCAAATGGCACTTTATACAAAAAATACTTGCAATGTGTGTACACAATGCATTGCAGCCCAAACTTCGTGGCAAGAGGTTTTTCGGCGAGAGGTGACAAGATGAAAAACCATCCAGTCCATCCAAAAGCCAAATTTATACAGGTTTTTTGCATGAAAGAGGAAAAATACAGAAAACCCATTTCATTTCATTTCATTACGATATATTTTACCTCTGTCATGCAAGAAACTTCTTGGGTAAATCAGGCTTTATATAAAACTGTAGCCCCAATATTTACATACAGTTTATGCTGTATCTGTGTTTTTACCGTCTCAAAAAGTTTAGTAGGCCTGCACATTCATTTTTGTTATGAAACCTCCCAAAGCCATCACTGTTTACATTTTTCTTAAGAAATGTATGGTTTAAGGCATGTCTTTAATATTTAAGAATGCACTTAGAAATAAATGTATATATGAGCACATCATGGTGTCTCTTGCAAGTATATTTAGCAAGATCAGATATTTATTGGAACAAAACTATAATTTTCTTGTTGCTCTGAGGGTTTTAGTTTAGTTGTAGCTTTTCCTTATGCTGTATTAGACATGAAACTGAATGAATATTGTGGCAATTGCAATGGTTTTTGCATCAAATATAATTTGTCATATACACATGCCTTAAATATCCATGCATCTGCTTAAAATGAAAAATGTAAATAAACCATTACTAAATACAATCATCAACCCTTAGGAACCTTATGGCCTTTAAAATAATCTTTATCACGAATCAGCTTGTAACAAATACAAATATACAATTTGAAAATGGGACCACCAGAGCAATAATGGCTTAACTGAGCACTTGATTGACAGCACTATCAAAGGAATTTAATAGCTAATAAAATTGTTTTTCTTTTCTTTTCTTAATTTATCTATCTTGAGGTTTATTCACTTGATTAACATTTAAGAAAAAAAATCACTCATGTTTACACAGGTTACATGTATAAAAACTGTTTTAAATCCACAATATTTTGAAAAATTCTTGCGTAAGCCATTCTTGCTCTCGTGGTCCCAAATGTCCTACATTTAAAACAAAATGCTTTTATCACTAGTATTGCATAATATTCAACAATACATAAATACTCCTTTAGTATAAGCTAAATACAGTTTGTATATTTATATTATTAATGTTAAGTCATGTGTTATAAATACACCATTATATTGACGGTTGGCCCAATATTTGATTTAAACAACATTTAGTTATTTACATATTCGGAATCAGCAAATTTTTCTGCGTCTTTTGAGTCTAGTTTCGAGTTCTTTGTGGAGTTGTTTGGTGCTAAAATCAACTGGTAAAGCAGGGCATAATTTTTTCAAGACTCATTTATTTTAGAAAATAATGCTCATAAATGCATGAAAATAAGTCATAAAGATGAAGTATGTGCTGACACAAGTAATATATTAATTCTACTAATATCCACACAATAGTTTTTTTTATTATAAAATGTATTCCGAAAATCTAAAAGAATTAAAAAAAATCAGTCCTGTATCTTTTAAAAAATGTTGCTTAAATCCATTTGCCCGCCAACCGTCAATATTTACATTGTGCTATGCTTGAGAGGCACTGAGCAAAATACATATTTAGAATATTTATGATTAGAGGCAAACAGTGAACTATTCTGGTTTCATTAAAATTGCCAATATTAGTAGTGTTATATGGGCGACATTGGAACTTCATAAGCATACTACTACCTAATGTACTAATGTTTCTGAAATTGATTATATACTGTGATTCCTTGTCAGTACTTGTTTTAGACAATACAACTTTTTGAGACCCTAACAAGATCAAAACTATGTTCATGTGCAGAAAAACTTCCTCTGCAGAGGCTCACTATCATTGTCACTGTCTGAGAAACATGCAGCAAAACCACTTTTATCTCTTGTCGAGTCTTTTTGGGTCAACTGGTTATTTCTCCTTGTGCGCACAGTCCTGTTTAACACTCTCTTCTTCCTTTTCACTTGTTCTAGCGCACGGGGGCTAGCTACATTCACACTCACCATTGAACTGATTTGTTCAGTAGAGTTGCTGAGGACTAGAACAGTGTTTTCTGGTTGTCTCAACGTCAAGCCGAGACTCCTTCCGCTTCTTGTCCTAGACACTATTTTGTCATCAGAGTTTTCCTTTCTGTCAGAGTTATCAAACTCACTGGAATTATTTATTTTCCTATCATTGCCGTTTGTCTGTTCATTAGTTATAGTTCTTGTGGCTTTCGTTCTTTTGGGATACCTTGATGTACTAGACTGGAATGAGATATTCAAGTTAACATTGTTTTTAGGTTTATTTACACTCTCCGTACTCTTATTCTTCTTTGTGTCCATAAATTTTAAAGATGTGTTTTTACAAACTTTTGTTGACTTATCATTATCCTTTGTTGTGACTAAGTTGATAACATTTTGTGATGAATCTGTACTAAAATTTAATTCTGCAGATTTTTGTTGTGCTGCAGGCTTGTTGACACAAAGCACTGTAGAACTTTCTTTTGGTGCATTAGGTTTAGATTCTTTGACCAAGTTTCTTGCAGACTTACATCTCAGTTTCCGTGATGTTTTATTGGATTGCACTTTTGTGGATCGTATGTAGTTAGCTGTGAACCCTGACATGTCACTCAGGTCCTCAAATTGTCCATTCACACCATTATGCTTGATTTTATTATTTGTTGTTGTATTTTTCTTATTATTAAACTTGTCTCCTCCTGCAATGTTTTCAGGGGAGTGTTTTAATTGCTCTGCAGCACTTTGCTCTAAAGAAATGTTATTTTTAACAGTACTACTCCCATTTAGTACTCCAGGCTCAAATACAAATGATATACTTAAGTGACTATTGTTTAAGGTCTGCTGTGCCTGCCGCAAACTTCTTCTAAGTGATGTCACTTTTGGTGTAGATGTTACAATTTTATTTTTCTTGTGCAAAGTAGTACGAGTGTTTCTCTGCAACTTAGTTCTTTTAGGTTTGCCTTGTATTGAGGAGTTTTTTATATTAAAATCAATGTCCGAGCCATGAGAGTCAGATTTACTGCTTATGACAATTTTTTTATTATTTCTCTGCGAAACATCAAAATAAACATTTTTCTGTTTGTCCGCACTTGCAGATCCATCATCAAGGATGGACAGTTTTCTTTTCCTCTTCTTTTTGGGTGAAGGCACCTCGTGAACACTTTTTGGCTTTGATTTGGAGCTGTGCGCCGCCTCATACTGTTTCTTGATGAGGTTATCATAGTTCATGAGGCATGGAGCCCGCTTGGTATAAATCCAATAAGATATCTCATCCATGTTGCTCATAAAGGGAAGTTCAGTTGACGCATCGTCCGGGAGCGCAGCGGGTGTGTGGGGTATGTGTGGTGTGTGGGTCGCACGTTCAGCTGCCACCAAGCCGAAGTACATCTGTCGGCGAGCAGGCGCGCGACCCACAGCACTAGGGAACCCCAGCCGCAGCTCGTTGGTCCCGCCGTTTCTGAACTCGTGTTTACAACGTTGCGGCCTGACTTCTTGCCGCAACCTGCCACCACCATATCCATTTTCCGTATACCCCTCACATTCCATGCACCTGGAAAATACGTACATATTCGTTGCGTCACAACTGGACTACATATTAAAAATACAGACATCATTCATGTTACTTACATTCACAACACCATCGGAGAACATTTACTGAGATAAATAGCTTTATTTTATCACCAGATAAGTCACAAATGCCGTAATACACAATATTGAAAGGAAAATAAAAACCCCTAGACACAATAAAAACCGACAGCTATACTATGAATTCAAGCACTAAACATTCTATTTTTCGGAATATGTAAGTCCAAACGCATAAAACCAAACAAATTATATACTAATAGTAAGTATATTTCTATAAAATCTTTAATTGAATGAATACTTTTTTTAAAAAATAAATTTTTACTTTTCCTCTCACAACAAAAATGCAAACGCGTTTGGAATGTACCATAGAGTCCAATTCCTTAATGATAGAGACCATAGATAGATTAGAAATACGAATCCATCCGACTCCATCCAATAATTCCAATATCGATAGACATATAAATAGAAAAGTAAAGGGGTTGGGAAAAATATTTAATTACTATGACCACCAAAAATTAATATACTAGTTTATTACACACGGAAAATTACTACCGAAGTAAGAGTATGAGTATTGGGTGGAGCTTAGGTCAACTATAGGGCTATAGCGATATAGTATATTATATGGTATACAAATAAAACATCAGAAGCAGTTTACTCTGAATGACCTCCAAGACCCTTACACATATAAGAAAAGACGTATATAAATAAAATAATCATTTCACACAAGCTCATAATAACAGGTAATACTAGGAGCACGGCCTTCGCATCGTAGACATTTGTTTTGGTTTTTATGTCATGTTGTCTTTGCCTCTCTTTCACTCATCAGGTTTTCGCGCCATATTATCATTTTTATTCTTCTGTGCGTGTTATTTTTTTGGGAAACATTGTAGAAAAATCTAGCAGTAGACAGTGTTGTTGAGTGGTTCAGTTTACTTAATTTACCATGAAAACAAGATGAACGACATTCAAAACTTAATCGATCGCCAGTATGGCAATTGTGAGTATATTTTCTAACTCAAAAGTAATATCGGTTTATGTCAGTGGAATGTGGATTGTTAATCACATCACATCTGGGTCTGTTGCAGATTGTCGGTTTAATTATGATAACATCTTGAAGAGGTTGTTGGTGGATGGTAGTGAATCGTTTTATGGGCTGCAGGGCGGTAATATTGTAGCAAACTTCGATCAAGATCCGCCGATATTTGCGTGCCGGTTCTCTGAAGCAGCAGGATATGAACACATTTTGGCTCTTGCTAATGAGGATGGACGAGTTGCTATACAAGTAAGTAGAGCAACGCTTTCAAATCAATTTCATTTATTTCAAGTAACTAAGGCCCACATCACTTATAATAATAATAATCAGTACATGACATACCAATAATTAATTAATACTACTACTGCTGTATTAAACATTGTCCCACTGCTGGGCACGGGCATCTATAATGAGAGGGGTTAGGCCTTAGGACACAACAATGGCCTAATGCGGGTTGGTAGACTTCACATACCTTTGAAATACCTTTGAACATTTTAAGATTTTACCACTTGACTTATGTTCTCTCATGCACTCTCAGATGTTGGTAGCATGGAACAAGGAATGGCAAATTACAAAGGAAATTAAGGGCAAGTTCTTTGGTGATATTCAACCAGAAATTCCTCCAAAACCATGGTTTTTTATTTTTCAAAAATTAAATAAATCTGTTTCTTCCATAATATGTCGAATTCGATTAAATCATTCTTGTACTCCGGTTCACTTGTCCAAAATTAAAGTTCGTGATCATTCACTTTGCGAGTGTGGTTTAGATGATGGTTATCTTGACCACATCTTTTTTAGCTGTCCCATTGTGCAACAGTCTTTATATGACATCCTTCCTATAGATATTCCTCGTCCCACATGCATGAAAACTCTTCTGACACTTACATTTTCGCCATTTGTTTACTTAATAGGTAAAATTTTTTTTTTTTTAAATAATTTATTTAGATAAGAACAAAATTAAATTATAACTTTTCCGTATTATTTTTATTTTGTATATATATGTCGGAGGAAGCCATGAGCCGGGTCGATTGCTGTTTGCATCCACAATGCAGAATATTATTTGTTACATTTTTCTATAACTTAAATCCTCCTTACTGATCTAATAACATTTATGAATATTGTAATTCAAATAACGTACCAATCAGAGCAGGACACGTGCCTCGAGCGGAGTCGAGGTGCCATGTTTACTTTTGACAGAGAATGAGCGTTTTTGACGTATATTATGGAGAGATAGCAACGGATCGAGTTGGATCGTTGGCTAAGAGCATTATGTCGTTGGAGAAAGTAAGATCGGTGCCTTGAACCCGCTGCTCTGTCCTAACCAAATACAATATTGTTTAATGTAAATTAAAATAGTAATCAAAACTGTGATCATTGTGTTTTGTGCTCGCATTTTACCCCAATGACGCCCACTAAACCCGCAACCACGATTTCTGATGTCGATGGGAATAATGATTCTCCGACATATATATATTTTTTTCCCATATTTATTTTTCTATTTATTTTTCTTGTCCTGTGTTATACTATTGTTAACATCTCTATCCTTCAAATCATCTTGGTTTCAAATGATTAGCTCAACACAATTTTACTATCTTTACTAGTGTCCATAGTTTGTGTAATTTACCTCGATCCGAACATTTGTTAATTTTATTACGTGACATTGGCAAAATTGTGGAATCGTTCCTCCGCATAGTCCATTGAAACAAGAAGAAGAAGAAGAAATACTTATGAGAATTCTCAGGTATGCGGGTTTTCTCACAATGTTTTCCTTCACCATTAAAGCAAGCGATAATTAAAAATGAATACACACAATAGCTTTAGAAAGTCTGAGGCATATTCATGTTATTTGGGCGGGTTTCGAACCTACGACTTTTGTCTTGACAGTCTGCACCGCAACCAACTAGGCTATCACTGCTTTTTTTTTTTATTCTGGCGCGGCAAAGTGACCACACTGCGCCTGATGGTAAGCGCAGTGCCGTCCAGATAGAGTATCAAGTAGCGAGAGACAGTCCATCCAAAGGACCCAGGATCATAGGAAGGAGGGTAGCTGGCAAACTGTTCCATAGCTTGATGGTGCGGCAAAAATACGAGTTTGCGAACCTTTTGGTTCGGGCCAGGGTAGTAGATACCACGAAGCTGTGGCTCCGCAATCCAGTACGCGTGGTTCTGGTATGGAAGGGAGAGGATGGGATAAGATCAAACAATTCTTCAGAGCATTCGCCATGATACAGACGGTAGAACACGCTAAGCGGGGAAATATCCCTACGCAGCTGTAGCGGCTCCAGGCTGTTACTCACGTCTGCATCATTCACAATGCGGATGGCCCGCCGCTGCAACCCATCCAAGGCATCGAGAAGGTAGCTTGCGGAACCGTCCCTGAGGTGCGAGCAGTATTCCATTCCCGGCCGCACCTGCGCTTTATATAAGCTGTAGAGCTGACCAGGCGTGAAAAACCGCCGCACCCTGTTCAGGATTCCGACCCTGCGTGAAGTGGCGGATATTACGCCCTCGATGTGACTCCTTAAGATCCTGTGATTAAGATCGCAGCGGATATCCATACCTAGGACACTAAGGTCATTCCGCATTGCGAGTGGAACACCCTGAAGAACGGGGATGGGAGAAAACGGAGACTTCTTGCACGAAAACGCGCACACCTGGGTTTTCTTGGCATTAAACTCAAGCCGATTCCTGGTACCCCATGATGAGATGAGATCCAAGGTCTGGTTGAGCTCAACGACAAGATCCTCGCGTCTCCTCTCAGTATCCGCCCGGCAACCAGGAGGCTTGCTGCTATAACGCCCATGAACCGTGCTGTCATCTGCATAGCAATGAATGTTGCCAAGCGACAACATATCATTGATATGCAGAAGAAACAAGGTGGGCGAAATCACAGAACCTTGAGGTACTCCGGCATTTACTGACATGAGCTGCGAAGCGTGTCCATCAACGAGGACACGCATTCTAAGCTCATGCAGAAAGCCGGAAATCCACTTGCACAGGTTGTCGGGCAGACCGTATGCCGGGAGCTTGGAGAGAAGGCCACCATGCCAGACCCTATCAAACGCCTTGGCTATGTCGAGACTCACAGCCAGAGCCTCGCCATGCTTGTCAATCGCCTCCCCCCAGTGATGTAATACGAATGCTAGAAGATCACCCGTTGATCGGTTATGACGGAACCCGTATTGGCGGTCATTGATCAACGAGTGATCCTCTAGGTAGCGAACTAATTGGCTGTTTATCAGTTGCTCCATGACTTTACACATCACTGAGGTTATGGCGATTGGGCGATAATTGTTAGGGTCTGACCGATCACCCTTTTTGGGGATAGGCTGCACATTAGCCTCCCTCCAAGATTCAGGCACAATACCTGAGAGGTAGGACGATCGGTATAGGCGCGTCAGTACAGGGGACAACTCCGCTGCAGTTTTTTTAAGTTAATATAAACATTGAAGACTTAAGTAATAGAATTAGAAATAAAAATAGAATTGACATGTAGTAGTAGTCTGGATCAACTGGAGGTATCTCTGTTTTATATCATATTGCTGTGACTTTACTGTTGTGTTTTATATGATCAAGTGATTTGACAAAATAATTGGTTTTTCTGCTTAAAAGTTTAGAGTATGCCTACAAATCTACTGGCAGTGAAACTTTTTATCAACAAGATATAAGTTCATTACGTCTTGTCCAAAATTACAGGACACATCTACCATCAGTGCTGCCAGCTCTCTGGAAGGGTTCCAATGCCACAACAATGCCGTGTTTGACTTGGCATGGATGCCACAACACATGAGCTTTGTTACTGTTTCTGGTAAGTTCTATGTTAAATTAATAAAGTTATACTTTCATATATTTTAATTTCTTAATCTTCATTGTTTTGCATAAAATCATACACTGATACGTTTGCTGTTCATTATAAACAAAAAGTTATTTTATAAAATCAATTTGGAGTTAAATAAAAAATTCCCAATTTCGGTTTATAAATGTTTGTGTAACTTTTGTGTATTGCTTCCAACATTAAATAATCTATAAGCAATGTCTTACTCTTAAAACATACATATGTAATGCATAAAATAAGCATTAAACAATTATATATCTATTATTATAAATTGCAGGTGATCACACAGCATCCCTATGGGACGTCGCCGAGGGATCTCCAAAGAGAGTGCTTGTGTTCTCCAGCCACACTAGATCAGTCAAAACTGCCGTGTTCAGGCCCACAGAACCTTCAGTATTTGCCACCGGTGCCAGGGATGGACACATACTCATCTGGGATATACGAGCTTGCAACCTACCCTCGCTCGTCCTCAAACCTGACAACTGCCTCATGAACTGCCACTCAAGTTTCACGCCAAAAACTCCCGGGTCCCACAGCAAGAGGCCGCGAATCGACAACCACCGGGCTATCAGCATCACAGGATTAGTGTTCCAAGACGATCTAACGCTAATATCATGTGGAGAATGTGATGGAAATATAAAAGTTTGGGATTTGAGGAAAAATTATAATGTTTACAAAAGGGAGCCATTACCAAAACATTCAATACCTTACTGTGGCAGTTCCACTAAAAATGGTTATACAAATTTAATTATAGATGATGCTAGGATGAGGCTTTATGCCAGTTGCATGGATAATGTCATTTACTGTTTTAATATATCTACTTATAACACACTACCAGAACAAAGATATATTGGACATGAAAACAGCACATTTTATATCAAGACAAGCCTAAGTCCTGATTGCATGTACCTTGTAAGTGGCAGTAGCGACAAAAATGCGTATATCTGGAATGTCAAGTACTCTGAACCCATTGTCAAACTGACTGGTCATTGGGCTGAGGTCACCTGTGCAGCGTGGTGTCAGAAAGGTGACACTAAAGTCGTCACATGCAGTGACGATGCTAGACATAAGATATGGAGGATTGGAAAAGAATTTGTAGATAGTGACACTGAGGTTAAAGGTCGAGCTGAGATAGTGCCACGGACTGAAGTCACCAACCTTCCGCAGTGGGGTGCTCTGGAGAAAACCCCCAATTCTCTAAAACGGAAACTAATAAACACTCCTGGATCATACAGTGCTAAACGAGCGAAATGCCTAGGTAACTCCTCTATCAAAAAAACCAAACGTTGTCTCTCTGACCTTATGAATGCATCTAAAGAGAATGAAGATGAGATTTTGTCAAAAAGGCAGAAATTAGAACCAACAATAGCAGAGGAAGAAGAAAAATTACTTCCAGCGGGATCTAAACGTCGGCTTGACACACCAATTGATTCTGACAGCCCAAAAAAATGTCTATTAGATATGAACATGAGTAACGACTGGAATTATATATCCAAACCTGGCTCATCGTTCATGACGCCTACCAAAAACTACGAGAAAAGGAATTGTAAAATGCTATCACCAAAAAGTCCAAAGTCAATTTCGCCGAATATGGTGCAGTGTAGATCGCCTGTCAAAGTGTCTCCGACTAAAGTCAGGATAATAACCTTCACAACACCGACTAAGGACTTGCCAAATTTCGTGTTGAGTGGAGAAGCGCCGCATCTCAGGCTCATGTCACCTGTTAAGAAGAAACAAGAGACTACGGACTGGCTCACGTTGATGGTGAGAGAGAAAAAAGGAAAGACTTTGGATATTGTAGAGAAATCTAACACAACAGCACCACCAAGCCCTAAGGAAACTTTACCACCGAGAAGGACTTCCACTTCAGACAAACCAAATAAGAAAAGTAGAACATTACTCACATATTTCAAACTATCTACCAAGGAAAAGTGAAATTATTAGTGCCTGTAGGACTACTCTCGGACAAATATGTACAAAATTCTACAAAACTGACTCTATTCATAAACATCACAAAACACTCTACATATTGTGTATTTCAGTAAATCAGTAAAAATAACTGAAACAATGACAGACTATGAAACATGAAATATAATGCATTGTGTGATCGTTACATAAAATTAATAATATTGACTGATAAGAAGGTAGGTAATTTATTTGAATTTTAGGCTCATGGAAAGTGGTCTTATATGAATTGTGTCCCAACGGTTTCACATTATGTTTTGATTATAAAGTTTTCACATAGTCTGACTTAACCATTGTTTTAAAACATTTTACATTTAAGGCTATTTGGAGACCAATATGTTCGCAGATCTCCCGAAATTGTGATGAATCTGAAGCATTTTAGTTACTGATTAGATCGTAAGAATCATTTGTAAGATTATATTTTCAAATAAATAAGTTTAGATATGAATCTGTTTTATTTCAACAAGCAACTATAATACATCGATGTAAGTATTTTTTTTATCCTGGCTCGGCAGTGACCACACTGCACCTGATGGTAAGCGCAGTGCCGTCCAGTTAGAGTATCAAGTAGCGAGAGACAATCTATCCCTTGCTACTCACCACCATTATGCCGGCCTGTAGCTTCTTCACACTACGCCATGAGCAAGAAGGCGAAGAAGCGGTCGAGGGTCTAGTGTCAGAGTTCTCAGTAGGCCGCAACACGATCAAACATCGTACCCCAACTCTAAACCCGCGACAGAAACCGGATGTACACTGGCTGACCCCGGAACGCGACACACTTGCGTGTGCCACTATGGTGGGTTTACACCCTGTGTGCGGTGGTCACTATCCGGCTGGATATGAATATCCTACCACCAGCAATTACTGAATTACGCTTGATATGTCTCAAAATGATTGGGTTACTTCACGAGTATGGATTACATATAATTAAATGTCTTAGTGAAATATTGAACAATGTTTGTATCAGTTAAGTTATGTTAATATATTCTCTAATTCTTAGTTCCATATTCCATCTCCATGACTAGTTGAGTAGTCACCACTGGCATTAGATGCGATGTTGTAGTACTAGGTTCATTCCCATGAGAAATCTTTGTACCTGAAATCATTTGAATTTGTAACGATAGCGTCCGTGGCGCAGCGTGTGAGTGAAACGAGAGGCCGTGGGTTCGATTCCCGCATAAAACCAATGTTTGTGTGACAGAAATTTATTTCGGGTACGTAGGCCCTCGTAGTTTACCTAATGTGGGTCAGAACTATGTGTGTGACTGTGGCGTGTATTTATTTATTGTTGAAAGTAACCGATATTCGAGAATACTCACTTTCATTATTCAAACAAGCATCAAAATACAATTTAACAAAGGATATTTTAGGTTTGTAACGACGTTGACTCTTATTTGATTTTGAGAAAGAATATTCTTGTATTTCACTAATTGAACAATTTTGTGGTAATATTGATTGTTTATTTGTTTTAGCTTTCGTCTGTATTTTCTTTAAAGGATTTTTTAAAACCATTAATGTATCCATTATCCTGACTAGAATTTTGCCAACCAATATAATGATTTCCTTCAACAACATTTCGCGTCATTTTCAGCTCCTGACAGTGATCGATTTCAGTAGGTAGTGTTATTAGTTGTATATACACTCATTTGCAAAAAAAAAACGGGCGGTTTTGAGTTTTAATTCTTCTTTAAAAAAATACGGTACCAAAATTATTTCAATCATTTGTACATGTTACTGGCCGGTTTTAAAAATGCCGTGGTGTTTAAAACAGTACGTTCTAAATTCAAATTTTCGTTTGATGCTCGACAGAAAACCACTTTTTATCCTACATTTTTGGTGCGAAGTTCCAAAAGATAATATCTTCAAAGCTTCATTTATTGCTGTTAAGCTGTCTCAATAATGTTAGAGAAAGTGGTAAAAGCTACCAAAATTATTGCGCTGCTCGAAGAGGGTTGCAGCCAATGCTTCGTGGCTCAGAGGCTAAGTGTGAGTCGCTCGACGGTTGAAAGGACCTGGCAGCGGTATCAAGACACCGGTTCCGTCGAGAGAAGGCCTGGTTCTGGAAGAAAACCATGTACCCAACCACGGGATGATCGTTTTCTTGTGAGTCGCGCATTGAGAAATCGCAAGTCTTCGTATATGGACCTTAAGAACAACCTCGAAGAAGTAAGAAATGTGCATATTAGTCTATGGACGGTCAGGAGGAGGCTTCTCGCGGCCAATATACGCAGCCATCGCCCGGCCCCCGGCCCTAAGTTACTCCGTGAGCACAGAGTTGCCAGGCTTAGGTTTGCTCGAAATTGTGAGTCATGGACTCAAGAAGACTGGAATAGGGTATTGTTCTCCGATGAAGCCAGGATATCTCTGTTCGGTGAAGATCGACGTCGGCGAGGAGGAAGAGCCCGTGAACCCCAGACCTACATTATTTTATAAAAGCTGATAGTTTGTCAGCGCATGCTCCCAACACAGGTAAGAACGATGGACCATTATGAAGTTTGGGTTACAGTGGCTTTGGCAGGTAAACGTCACTAAAGGTGTGTAAAATACCGATCTAAATACATCAAATAATAAAGTGCGATTTTTTGGTATTACCTTTAGGATATTATTAAAAATCACGTTATTCATTGCCAGACACTTAACATCGTGGCAACCCCTTGCCAGACACCCTTAATGGTCATGAAATTATAATTTTACTTACGTTATAGTATAAAAGCTGATTTTTATAAATAATACTTGGGTAATAAATAGATAATGTTTCCTCATTAGCCAGACACTTTTGATAGTTCCAACCCCTTGCCAGACAAGCATGTAGGGTAGCTGTAGGAGGGCGCGAGTATGTATTGTACAGTCTTACTATTTTGTAGTTTATGATGGTATCAACCAGTCAACAAAGACAGGCCAATAACTGATTTAAAATTCACAATTATTTTCAGTTTAATTATTAATTGTCAGTTTATGATATAGGAACACATAAGTACTAGCAATCACAATGTTATTGAAATAAACTATTGTTTAAAATGCAATATAATTTACAAAGTGTTACAACATGATTAACTTTCTGTATTGACTAAGAGTAGTTATTAAGATTTGTTTTATATTGTAAATTTGAGAACATTTTAAACTTTGTTGTGGTTACAGTAACACTAAATCTCTTATCATAATATCACTGCCTAATTAGCAGTTAAACAAAAACTTCAAATATTAATTAAAGTACCATCAGTTTTAATAAAACTAAAAGAAGAATTACCATCAGATTTTAACACCAAAAATTAAAACAAAAATCAATAAGGTAGGAAATAGAACCTGGTATTTTTAACTTAATGAATTGTTTAGTTTATCAGAATGAACAAAATTAAAACTCATCCTGTAAATTTAAAAACCAGAAGAGACTCACCAAATTTTAAATACATCCATAGGAACATGACCTATGTAGGTAGGCAGGCAAACAACCAGCTATCTCAGTACTTGCACTACCAGAGAACCACCTCAACAACTCAATAGCGCCAGGGGACACCATCCACAGCATATAGAATTTTAACACCAAAATCATTAACACAGTAAACATTGTCACTTAATTTTGACTATCGTTTAAACGATTTAGTTTGGAACATAAAATAAATCAAAATGATTTACAAAACTTAAGGGACTTACTATAATTTATAAACATAGCACATCCAAATGATTCTCAACATTCGCAACCTTGAAATTTACTGGAGACTAGCAAATTTACAGTACCATTGAGCACTTTTTACCACGTGTAAAGCAGTAGCATATTACACTTTACCATCACTATTTTATTTCGGATGATAGAATTTCAATAATTTATAACTTTTTGCACAACCCCACAAAGTGTATAAAACTAATGATTAATGTTTTCCAAACTCTCAAACAACAAAAATAACATGGTACGAGACTGTAGGATTTACATCACCTGATTTACGATAGTGGATGTCGAGTTCAATCCCACTTCTGATATCCGGGTTCTATGTGTTGTGGTCAGAATGGCTGATGTCATGACGTCATCATAGGTCATGACTATGAGGGTTATTCATCCTTCTTTGATCTTCAGATAACCAGGATGCATAGCGTACGATAGTTCAGTAGAAATAACACACTTTCATCTGTTCATTGTTTATTAAGCTACACCGGTTCGGAATGCAGTTATCCACTAGGAAAGAAGCCGGCAATAAAACCTGTAGTTATTCTTTTAAACATATCACTTTTACACCAGTTGACAATTACACTTTTTACTTATTCAGTCCAATAATTAACAAAAACGACAACCGGCCTTCAATAATAATATTTTTACATTGTATTATTTACATTGTATTTTAACCTGTTATTGACATAATATAAACAACATAATAAATTAAACATACATATACACTCACGCCTATAATCCCCGAAGGGGTAAGCAGAGGTGTAACCAGTACACCCACTTTTCGCCAAAGTTCGGTCCCATAATGTTATAGGGGGCGAGCCTATCGCCATACCGGGCACAGGTTCCAGACTCCGGGCTAATATTGAGAATTTCTAGATAGAAAAACCCAATATCACTTTACCCGATCCGGGGATCGAACCCGAGACCTCAGCACAGCGGTTGTAACGCATGCGCAATTACAACTGCGCCACCAAGGCAGTCAATAATAAATTAAAAAATTTAACAATTTAAGGTAGTTGTAGCATCGAATGTATTTTCTTAAATGTTTTTAAAATTTACATAGACTATCAGTAGAAATAACAACTGCGCAGTGAGGGACCGCGGTAGACTTAACTCGCTATCTCAATCGCACTGCCTCGCGCTCTCTTACAGCTACCCTACATGCTTGTCTGGCAAGGGGTTGGAACTATCAAAAGTGTCTGGCTAATGAGGAAACATCATCTATTTATTACCCAAGTATTATTTATAAAAATCAGCTTTTATACTATAACGTAAGTAAAATTATAATTTCATGACCATTAAGGGTGTCTGGCAAGGGGTTGCCACGATGCTAAGTGTCTGGCGATGAATAACGTGATTTTTAATAATATCCTAAAGGTAATACCTACCAAAAAATCGCACTTTATTATTTGATGTATTTAGATCGGTATTTTACACACCTTTAGTGACGTTTACCTGCCAAAGCCACTGTAACCCAAACTTCATAATGGTCCATCGTTCTTACCTGTGTTGGGAGCATACGCTGACAAACTTTCAGCTTTTATAAAATAACGTAGGTCTGGGGTTCACGGGCTCTTAGACCCTCATGTGATAGCTTTCGTATTTATTATTTGAGCGGTTTTAAGTTCAATAAATAAAAAAAAACAGTATCTCAGTAAAAAAATTGGGCTACCCACGATTCATTGAACTCTTGTGATATTTTCATTTCCTTCAATTTAAATGTTCCGTGGGTACACTTAGATGTTATTTTTTTATATAATATATCAAAGAGCAATGTTTATAAGTAAGTATACTTCAAAGTATACAATTTGAGTTCTGAGCCTTCCAAATTGAACTCATAATAATATTCATATGTATATGCAATTTTATAGCAAAGGATGGCTAACGAGCAAGTGGATCAGTAAGTGATCCCCATCGTCAATGGACATGTACAGTACCAGAAGTATCATGGGGAAGTTGCTTTACTTAAATGAAATCAATAGGGATTGGTATGGGGAGTAGGTAGTACGTCAGGTTTCTATGAGACAGTGGGAATAACCCGGTCGAGTTAACCTATCCATACGGTAGACAAAACTGTCTACAGTGTGACTCTACCACTTTAATATGACTTTAATATGGGTGTTTTTTTTAGGTTACATTAATGTATTGGGAATATATTGTCCGGTCTAATAGCGAAATAGTTAAAACTATGAATTCTAGCGGACATCACAAACACATGGGAATAATAAAACACTAATATCGAAGATGTGCAATTTTGCTCACTCTTTATTACGTTTGTTAATAATCATATATAAAAAAAAAACATAAATTATTTTTTTCATTTTACATCACCACTGATTGAAGCGGGCGACGTTGTTGCGAGCTCTCATAAATTCATGAACCAAACTTGATTTACTCAGCACCGGATTCAATTGTAAAATTAAATTAGCTATTACAATGATCGACGTTACAAAAATTACAAAAAGTCGTCAATAAACATTATAATAGCCACTTTAATTTATCTGTATATAAACATTAATTTGCACTGCTGTCTGCTACACATATATACCGGCATCAAATATAATATCCCGATACTGAGTAGGGTAGGCAGTGATATATGTACATTGTACGCATTGTTCCTGATTACCGATCTTTGCGTACTCTCGTTAAAAATACATATTTGATGAGAGAATTCTGAAAATCTCGATAAACGCAACGAGTGTACTTTTTGTAACGTTGGATATTTCTATCAAGTCAAGAGCTATGCTCATCTCGGCTCATAATTGTGTTTAGATATATAACACAGTTCGTCTGTATCGTTCGGAATAGGCATTTTCAATGACGAATGAAACATATTCGATGTTACATATTATTAGGTTTTTTCATCGTTGGTATTTTTGTGTTCAGAAGTCTCTGATCAATCGAGCTCGCGACAAGGCGCGCGTCGCGTCTGGTTCTATAACAAAATGTCAGTAACGAAAACTATTGTAAAATATAAAATAACACAAAAAGAGAAGAAAGTTAACAACAGTTCGGTCGCGCGGAGGGAGCGCCCCCCTCCCCGGCCGCGCCCCCCGCCCCGGCCCCCGGCCGCGCCATGCAATTTGTTATACTACTAGATCTAGGTCTGCTCTTAATAACTACGTAACTTAACACTATGTACATACATTATCAAAGCAATTTTTAAAAAAGTTTTAGTACTTTTTATAATATTAATTTGAAAATTTGTTAAATGTCTTTATCGTTAAATCCACTGTATTCCACTCGCACCACATTTTTTTTAAATCGTTTATTTTTTCGTTTTATAACACAACACAATTAACAGAATATTTTAGCCCCGCTAAAAAACTACTAACATAAATATATAACTAGAGTACAACCGATGTAACTTGTACGAACGACGAGGATGCGCTGGTCCATCCCGGGGCTGGTCCTCCGAGGTCCGGGATCCCGGGTTCCGGTCCCGGCGGTACGATGCCGACATTCGGCACTCTCCGCCTTCACAACATTCGCATTTTGCGACAAGCCCTCATTATTGCACATTAAAAACAATTCGCAAACTCATCGTCATATCAATTGACATTTAAAAAACTGGTAAAATATAAACGTTAATCTATGAAGGAATCACGTTAGGCTCGCGCGGTCGCGCCTGTCCACGTCACACGTGACATGTGTCATGTGTCACGTGACACGTGTGACATCATAGGGCGCGGCCGCCGGCGGATCAGTCGTAATTCGAGATCAAAAACTCGAGGCGACGTCACAGACCCGTGACACCTCTAATACGGGAACAAACGCGCACTCCGTCGATAAGTCAAGTTTGTTGGGCGTGGGGATGTCGCGTTTGTTCGTAATCAGTCGTTCCAATATCAATACAATACCTTTTATCACAATAGACAAATTAAAACGCGACACTCGAGCGCTCGCCCCGAGTGCCGAGTGCCGAGTACCGAGTACCGACCGATGGTCACACGCCAACTACTATATACTTAGTACTATACAGTAGCTACGGGTCCGCGGTAAAACAACTCCATACACATACATCTACTCCGTATAGCGTACTATACAAAAATGACAATTTTACTGTATTCAAAACGAGTAAACACTTCAAAAATCTATTTCATTATAACCTGTGAAGTCTACACTGCGATGTACACAGTACAGACGTGTCGCCGTGACGCCGTGACGCCGTGTGACGTCACACTGGTCACACTGGTCACACTTGTCACACCGGTCACACGGTACGACCACGCTATCGTATATTTTGTACTTTGTTTGTAATTTGAGTGCAAGGAACTAGAACGCTGTGCCGCGGGTACTGTATTCGACACGACACCGATATTCACGCCACATTCACTAATCATTCCTTAAATATATAAAATGGCGCCCGATAGTCAACACCTGTATACTACATAATATTACATGTTACATTAAAACTAGTATTTAGTTAGAACGCTTTTTATGACCAGTTTCAATAAGCAATCTCAATACACATTTACAGATCTAGTCAGAAAATAAACCAATCACGCTGTCATTCGGAGACTATCATTTCATTCGGATTCTAACTTAATTCTCACGACTCACTGGCTCATTTGTCGGAACGATCTGTAGTTTCGAATTAAGATGGTTTTTTAAATTGGCCGTAAGTTAATAATAGATTCTGAAGAGCTTCATTACAACTAGAATTTATTGTTAGTCATAATAAGTTCAGCCCTGTTATACTGTTTTACGGCTGGGCACGGGCCTCTACTAATGGGTTAGGCTAGTAAATAAATTCAGTCAAATCTGGTTTTAACCAGACAAAACTTGTGTTTGATAAATTACACATTACACGGAAAATTGTAGCTGTAGCGAAGACTTTCAATATAAACTACTTGAAACTAAAGAAAACACGTTTCAACTAAGAACGAGTTTTTACTGTAACATAATAATATTAATATTTCACCGTATCCGATACCTTACGAATCAATAAAATATCTGGCAAATGTAATAAGCAGATACATTGAAAGGTGCGTCGGCGGCCTTGGTACTATAGCGCCTATCTACATCATATTACGAGACTAGTTTTTATTTAAGTTTAATGATTATCAGGTCACGTGATCACGTTTACACAATTTATACACATTACATTAAAGTGAACGCTACCCCTTAACAGGACGCACACTAACTACTACAAGCGCCATCTATTAATTGTATCTACTTCAGTTTTAAACTTTCAACTCTTGGATCTGGTGAATGTATATGAGATCGAATGCCCTATTGATTTCGATTGATAGTTCCCTTATCTTAGATTAGATTTAAAATTACTGATTTTTATTCGTTAAGTAAATTTAACCACGTATAATAGTTGTAAAAATTCAAAATTTGTGCGATAATTTTCGGTAGCAATAAAAGCGGTGCCGTGTCGTTTACCGACCGTCCGTCCGTCCGTCGCGGACTAACTAGTAACTAACAGATGTTAACAGTTCCAGTTAAAACAGCGTTCGATTAGTGTGGGCACTAGGCCCGATGTAGTACGTCTGCTCAGACCTAGCACACTGCTGCGTACTGCGTAGTGCGTAGTGCGTAGAGCACGTACCATTGCACCCACAGAGACAGTATATGCTCATTGCTCACAAAACACGCGATGGAGAAAAACGTTCATGCGCCATTCACATTAATGTACGAAAGTAATTCCAAATTACAGTTCTTTTTTTATGTTTTCATGGTGTCGGGGATGAGAACGGCTTCCGACAACAATCAAACAGATTAAATGACAATAGAGGTGCACCCCACAGTCGCGTCGCAGATTTATCCGCGCGATAGTGATGCGACCCGACTGCGTCAAGTCGTCAAGTCCTTTTGTCAACGTCAGTTGAGCGATATCGTAATAATTTAAACTCGGTCCGCATTAATCATTAAATGATTAGACAATCACAAAAATTTCCATTTGCATCGAAAATAACATGTTCATTAAACATTAAGCGCTGGGGAGAGTCCCATTTACGTCTTTAAATAACTATTACTGGCTCTTTATCTGCCGATAAATTACACACAGATTATGCACATTTAACTACCATTTTATACTCGAGACAAGAGTAATCGTCATAGAAATAATCGCAACTGCGACAATCGATTTTAAATCGATTGTGAGATCATCATTCGAATGCGTGCAGCAGTGCGGGCGATCGTTTGAGTCGCATCACTATTGGACAATCGGGGGTGACGGGATGAGTGAGTGTTTGTGTGGGGGTCAGTACGAGCGCAGAGGGGCTCCCCCTCCCAGGCTGCACCTCAGGGACACTCTGGAAAAATAAAAACAAAGTTTTTAAAACAAATTCTCATTGCACTACTCCTAGGTATACGGACTTCTTGATTTAAGCTTTGCTGGTGGTGAGATATACATATCCGCCCGGATAGCCGTACACTGAGTGTAAAACCAGTCATAGTGGCACACGTAAATGTCTCGCGTTCCGAGGTCAGCCAGTGTACATGCGATTTTGTACCCCAATACCACATCGTATCCCAACTCTAGAGTTGGGATATGATGTTTGACCATTTTGCGGCCTTCGGAGTACTCTGACACTAGACCCTCGACCGCTTCTTCACGTTCTTGCCCATGGCGTAGTGTGAAGAAGCAGCCGGTATGATTGTGTTGAGTAGCGGAGGATAGTTAGTTTCTCGCTACTCGATACTCTAATGGGACGGCACTGCGCTTACTATCAGGTGCAGTGTGTGGACTAAGATGTACTTAGTCAATGCCCGCTATTTAATACAAGTAAGATAAACTAATTTGTCTTCTCAATTTAAATGTAAACATTTCCAACTTAACGCGAAGTGTTCATATTGTTTGTAGGTCAGGAGCTGAAGCTAAACTTTTCAGCTAAAAGTTTTTCATTATTTATCTGGAAATTATTTTAAACTTTGACATTCAACATGAATCTTTTCCAATATCAATATTTTAATGCATAGTATACGTTATGTTCCTTCAGCAAGAATGTGTTCAAACATCGTGAGCAATAATGAGTACAACTAAAACCTTCCAAAATACACATATTTAAAGTGTTTAGTACCTGCGTAGTGTAGTGTGGTGTGGTGTGCGTCCGGCGGGCGCCATCACCAGCAGAACACGGAGAGCTCGCCGCCGTGCGCACCGCCCACCGCGCGCCACGACCGCACCCCGCCACCGCCCACCTTCAGCTGCAACCAGACCAGGGCACATACAATACATACTCATTGACGACAAACATTTCAGATCAGGGATAATCGGTCGAAGAACCAGGACACCAGGTTGGAGAGCCCGAGTGCGGGCTTCAGGACCGTCGCGGCAGTGCAACCTAAAAAGATGACTAGACAGGGGCCACTATGCACCTACAGTCCGGCTGACACAGGTACTGATGGACCACGGGTGTTTCGGTTAATTTCTGTGTTGGATCAGAAAGGAGGAGACTGCCGTGTGCCACCATTGTAGCAACTGCCGCGAGGATGCGGCCCAACACACGTTTTTAGAGTACCTTAGGATACCCCGGGATCGCTTCGTAAGCGCCGAAGAAGGCCGCCACGGGTTTTGCATACATACATACATTGTAGGGACTCAACCCAGCGGCTGCCCAGATTGCCATCATCCACGTGAAGGGGTGCTGGGTAGTACAGCATAACCGTTTTATTCCACTTCCCCCCGGAGCGGACGCTACTAATAAAACGCTTTCCCGCGGCAAAAAACGGATAATCGAGATAATTTCGATTCTTTAATTGGCTTGATAAAACTTTAAAATAACTGGCCTGTGCGAATATTTCGCACCAATAGTGTTCAGTTACGTTATATAATAAAGTAGAAATAAGTAAATGTAATAATTTATCAATGTAAAACATTTTAATCGACAAGAAAGTAACGAAATTAGACATTTCTATAGTTATAGACGCGCCATCTATATGACGCTTCCTTAACATCGTCTCTGCGCATAAATTAACCACACCAAAAATGTATTAATTATAACTACCTATTATTTTAACCAATAATTTTAAAACATGTATTTTTTGTTTTTATGAAAAGCGGCAAATATAAATAGCTTTAAAGTGTTGTTTCAATCATTAAATTTGTTGAAGAATTATTGAAGACAATCATCTTTGAGAAACATAGTATCAAGAATTTCGAGGGTGTACCAATGACGAAAAAATTATTAGGTTTTTTCGTCTAAGGGGTCTGCGGTTCCGTTTGTATTTCCGATTTTACACGGGCTAATATCCCATAAATAATATAATTTCAAAATATTTTAAATTAAGTTAACAATCAATAAAAAATTGCTATCAAGGAATAAACATTTTATTATAGGATATTTAAATTCTTAAAGGGATTGTATCCAAATAAAATTTCGCTAATATAAAAATTTAAGGATTAACAAGATCCTACTATCTTACAGCCATACCATCAATTTTGTAATGATTTCAAATTCTCATGGTTCCTCAAATATCTTTACTATTACGTTTACAGTACCTTTTTCTTTTTTTAAATAACACCCAACGTTCATTTACATAGCCCCGACCCCACGCTAAGATCACGGAGGCTGTCACTTTAAAGGCAAGCTGAAGTTTACCACGTGCTACTAAGTGTCGGCGTGAGTACCGGCGTACCACGTTGTTGGGAAACTGCCCCAATGTATTCTACACAGCGGAGCATCAAGAGCTACAGTAACCAGTGACCAGTAACATATCTAGCAATCGATTCGGGAAGTGACGAGGTAATGCAAAATATGACTCACTACCTATTATCTCTTATCTGAGGCACACTACCCTGAAATGTTTAACAGCTCTTGGTCTATGAATGTTATTCAAGACATGTCTGTCTGGGAATGGATAAATGCTGCGATTTGTCGAGAGTGCGCGCGCAACCGAACCTTGTCGAGCCCTGTCGAACATCGCCGAGTGCCGTCCGAACAACCACGGCGCCCATTGACTGTCGCCATTAAACCAACTCAATGAGAATGTGCGCAGCCGAGACTGCCGCGGCCGCCTCATTCACTCCCCGTATCCAACGGGAACGAGCGCCATTATCCTACTTTATTATACACTATCCATAAATACGCTATTATTTATCAATATACTTTTATATATGTCCGTTTTTTACAGATGGTAAGATGAAAAGTCGGCTAAATGTTGACCATTATTGAGTCGAGACAAAGGGTGGCGGCATGAATATTATTATAATTGTTTTTTTGTACATCAAATAAATAACACACATGTTCACTGATAATTTCTATTCATAACGTATTGATTTGCAGAAAACGTACGAAAAGCTCTTTTGTCTCCTTTGTTAAATGAAAATTGAGATCCCACAATTTGGCAAAGGTCAATGTACTTTGTCCTTCGGGATAAGGGAGCACAGAATAGTCGAAAATGTTGTTATACGAATTACATTAACTACAAAGACGTCAATAACTGCCTCCTTTACACTCCTTTATAATCGTTTGTTGACAGTGTGAGTTTTAGGATATTCATAGGAAACGACAATTTTCTAGAGTGGACTTACTGATCGAAGACGTTAAGTACATTATTTATTTTGAAAATTTTTCATCGGAATTTGATAATACTTACTCAAATACGCACTCACGCCTATAATCTCAGAAGGGGTAGGCAGCCGAGTAACCAGTACCGACATGTCGCCGAGTTTATTACTATGCCACGATGTGATAGGGGGCGAGCCTATCGTCGTATCGGGCATATTTTTTTTTAGTACCTCTATAGGCAGACGAGCAGACGGGCTACCTGATGGTAAGTAATCACCGCCGCCCATAGACTTCTGCAATACCAAGGCACAGCAAAGCCGCTGCCTACCGTTATTCCAGACTCCGGGCTGATACTGAGTATTTTGTCATAGAAAAACCCAATATCACTACTTGATACTCTAACTGGACGGCACTGCCCTTACCATCAGGTGCAGGTCACGTTGCCGTGCCAGTATATAAAAAAGTTCAACAATTCTTCTCTTTAAATTAATAAGTTTCATAGTAAAAATAGTGCAACGCAATTAATCCTACTAATATTATAAATGTAAATGTTTGGACCCCTCTCATTAGTAGAGGAGGCCCGTGCCCAGCAGTGGGACAATGTTTAATACAGGGCTAGTGTTATTTATTATTATTAAATGTTTGGATGGATGTTTGTTACTCAATCAGGCTACAACGGCCGGACGCATGTGGTTGAAATTTGGCACAGAGATAGATTATAGTCTGGAATAGCACATAGGCTACTTTTTATCCCGAGAAAATCTTCAGTTCCCGTATAGATTTTTATAGAATAAGGGATCGACATGATCAAGGGTGGTGATGACATGAGTAAGGGATTTGCAAAGTGGCAGTTTAGGGATCAGAAAATGACATAGGCCACTTTCTATCCCGGAAAAATGCAGGCTTTCTATGAGATAGCAAAATATAGAAAGGTGTAATAGCTCCATCGACTGTATACCTTTTCTTCCAAAATTAACCTCCACGAGGGCGGAGCCGCGAGCAACATCTAGTTTAATATAAATATGATGATTATAAAACCTGTATAAAGTTAAATACATTTCTAAACTGAAAATTTCTCAGAGTCCTATCGCGAATATTGGATAGACGCTGTTCTTTGAATTTTTCATATTGTTTTACTCGATAATAGAAATTAAACGTACATTCTGTGAAATGGCTCGGTAACTTGGAAATTACTGGTATTGGAAATTGAAAAATATAAATGAAACAATAGAATTTATATATAAAAAGAACAAGGTAATATTGCTTTATACTTTATCGCACAATAGAATAATAAAAATGCACAATTCTCCATTTCTATAATTGATATAATCGTACCTGCATCTGGGAAGGGGTAGACAGAGATGCAAATTTGAACCTACGATTCAGTCTCTTTTCTGCCCCCATAACGTGTTAATGGGGTACATCTTCAACAATACATACCATGAGTAAAAACTGATCATACAAAAAGTAATATCCTCTCATTACTCAAAATGATCGGAAAAAGTTAATATGTAGAGAAGTAAATTCAAAAAATCAATATAGTAGTATCATAACATTAAAGTTACAAATCGCATGTAAGAACGGCCAGTGTTGCCAATATTTGCCGCACCGCCGGCAAGCAATGTTTTAACCGACTTCAAAAAAAGGAGGATGTATGTTCCCCGATTACTCGAAGACGCCTGGACCGATCGAGACATTATTTTTTGTTTATAAGGATATACTTCCCAGGTGGTCCCATTGGCACCAAGTTAGGATCAAAATCAAATATTTATTGAATCCATGAAATGTTATACATTATTTAGATTCAGTAAATTTTTTACTCTACCGCCAGTTCGGAATGCAGTTTCGCTAAAGAGTAACGGGCAAGAACCTCTAGCGTTGCTCTTTTCACACCGGTTAACAATATTTGGTCATACAATTAGTAAACGATTTCAGTTTAATTACATTAGATTAGAGCAGCTCAATGTATGTTAAGTTGTCTTATTGCAATATTTTGAATAAAAATCATTACAAGACCTAGTGCCACACATGACCATCGTGAGTGATGAAAATATCGATTTCTTAAAGCAGTTGGTCCTTACTGAAACAGTCTGAGCAGACCAGTCCACACGAGCCACACCCGGTCACGAGTAATGACGCATGTGTCATGACGCATGTCTGATGATGATGATGATCTGATGATGGGATCTCAGAAAAATCGAGGGCAACCCTAAAATTTTATAGGGTCGCTTAATGTGTTTTTTATTGAAGTCGGTTTCCTTTTTGAGGCTATCATAATACATTTTTTTTTATTTTCCGAGGGCTGGTCTCTATGAAATGACAATGTAGCCTTAGTTCAATATGAAGTGGAATACGTTATTTCCTCGGCCGTATATGATTTATTTCAACCTGTTTTGTTTGGAGTTATTTACATACCAATTCTCGTTTGAAAGAGTGGGCTCCAGACAATTCTCTGTTGGGTTTAATGCCCTTATGCCCGTGACAAAAATAAAGCGTATCTAATAATTAAGTTCACCGTTTGATGCGATTTGAAAAGCTTGTCGGGAGATTAAGTAACATTAAAAAATATTTACTCTAATTCTGATTTCGTAACAGATTATGGTCGATTTAGATCGTTTGCCAATACATGACACACTTGAATGTTTGCCGGCCTTCGAAATATGTTTAGCGAACGTAGGCTTGCCAAAATACAAACATGATACTTAATTTGCGTAATTTAACATTTACTTAGCCATGCATAATATTATGATCGCGCGATATGTGTTTACGGACAAATATATACTATATACATAATAAAACAGTATACTGTCTTCTGTCTGTCTGTTATTTTTTTTGGGCGTCACAAAAATAGATGAACGAATTTTTAATGCAGGTTTAATTGTTACCATTGATACTTAAGTAATCGCCTCCTTAGCTTAGTAGCAGTGAACTGAGAAACCAGCGAGGTCCTGGCTTCAAATCCTAGATCGATCAACCACGATTTGTTTGTTTTCGTTTTAAAAATGGCACATTTATTGCCTGGGGTTGAATTTATGTCGGTAAATTCGCCACCTATCACCTATTTAGTAATGATATTTCAGTAGACATATTACTTAAAATGAATTTATAACGTAAAATAATAAATAATTCAAAATATATTTCACGCGGGTAAAGTCGCGGCCAATAGCTAGAGTACCAATACAGTTTTCAATAATGTCGTGTCTTATCGCATAATAAATACTACTTTCAAGAAAAACAAATCAAAGCCTTAAAATAACTATCAACACGACTCGTATATATGTAGTCGTTTATTTCTATACCCAAAAAACGAGCTGAAGCCGCTACCGGTTTAAATACCGGTGTTATATAAACATGTCGTAGGAGATTATAAATGCAAATATGTTTTAAACAAATTCATTTAGCTGTAGGTTTTTCCGCAGTGGACCTCATTGGATGAGCTTTAAGCCCCATTTGTGAACGTGACGTGTGAATCAAATATCAAAATATGAAATTTCGTCAATTTAAAATCACAAAGTCGCTGTGGAAATAATTCTCTATACAGACTAGTTCTACAAAATGGACGTACAGTCCTACAAGATATCATGTCTCACAGATAACCACGATGGTGTAAAATATTGCTTCGTTTCCAAGAATTCTATAGGACGAAATAATAATTTAACTGGTGACTTTAAACAACGCAGTAGCCTTTACTTACTGCTACTTAGCGACAGAAATAGAGAAGCGGTGGTGCAAACACAGATGGACTCTCACTGAGGGACAGTATGGGCTATTTAGGAAGAAACACTAAGAAGCCCTGTATTATACATTGTCCCACTGCAAGACTTCTTAGGTTATACAGGTTAGTTATACCATTAAAGCAAGCGATAATAAACAACGAATACACACGGAATTTCGTGTTTAGGACTTTCGTTACGGCAATTCGTACCAATCCCAAGTATATAAGCTATCGTTGCTTTTATACTACGAAATACCACATCCATCAGCCTTCATCTGTACGCTCAAAGGATAGGCAGAAGCACTAATAATTCTCTACAGTCTGCCGAATTTATTACAATCTTATAACGCCATAGGTGGCGAGTTTATCGCCATATTTACAATCCTGGACTGCTGTCATCTCACTAACCGTACAAATCATAACATAACGTCGGTATTTTTACGAGTGTTACTTAAAACCCCAGTCAATCTGATCTTCATGTAGAGGAAACCAGTGTGCACGAATATGACAGCGTATGACCATAGAGGCCCGAGTTAGACATTAGTCCACACAACACAATCTGCTAACGGCACGATAGGATTATCAGCGACCACATGCTGCTTATCGGATAGCGGGGTCAACGACACACTGTTGCACATTTGTTTACCGCTACACACAGACCCTTATTTAAATAAAGGTTTTAAGAAACTTTTAAGAAAACTAAACAGTTTTTCTTTGTTCTATAATTGTGTATGGAGTTTAAGTGTAGTAGTATTGTTATTAAGTGTGAATTAATATGTCACGACAAAAATTCAAAAGACCTACGGCTAAGTTTCTTGGTGCTTCTTATCAGACCAGTGGGTATTTCCGAAGCACCGGTAGATAAACTTAATCCTGACCTGTAAAAAGGGCCCCTAGTGGCCTAATTTACTAAATAAATGATTTCATTTGACTTGTGCTTTTACTATTTGG
The DNA here is from genome assembly GCA_905220505.1 of Laothoe populi. NCBI lineage: Eukaryota > Metazoa > Arthropoda > Insecta > Lepidoptera > Sphingidae > Laothoe > Laothoe populi. The sequence continues at coordinate 450,669 of HG992155.1, read as the reverse complement.
CACTAAAATGATTGTGCCTTTTATATTTTATTGGTTAGGCCTTAGTCCACCACGCTGACCTAATGTGTGTTGGTAGACATTACACATCTTCGATATTTAGAATTCTCTGGGTTCCTCACAATACTTCACCGTTAAATAATTTAATTATATGATGATTTAAATATGTCTTATGTAACAGACAGCCCAAAATGAATCAAAATATAATCAAGTTAAATAAAAAAATAATTTCTGTACATGTGTAATCAAGCATACGTGTGTGATTTATGCGTGCGTCTGTAAGTTTGTATGTTCTTACAAGGCAGTGTCTTGTAGTATTACAAAAACGAAATCCTACTCACTAACAAACACATAATAGGTACTTCTACAAAGTCTATATACTTCAATGTTTCACGTAGGCTAAGAAAGATCTTTATCGGATTTTATGTGTTTATTTAAGTACCTAAATATGTACCTAATTTATTTCTGTTTAATTAGTTCATTGTATTAATGTAATTTACTTTAATTTTATAATTTCATAGTGATACTAGTAATCTATGTCAGACTTAGGTATGGTATTTGTTCCATCAATAAATAAATTAAATTACGAATGAATAAAGGAATATCCGAGACTTTCACACGGCCATGCCCACAGCAAAAGCTACTAGTCCATATAGTCTCGTGTTATTGTCTTCCAGCGGTGGACCATGTGTGAGCGTGAGAACGGGCCCCATGTGTTGACATGTGCGTGCAATGATTGCTAACATCATGGAGTTTCGGGACGCGGTTGCTATGTGTATATTTGAGGCGATTTATTTATGGAGCGATGTCCTTTCGTTCATTCTTACTAACATTAGCTTCACTTGTAACAATGTAATCTTAGAAGTGGTTTTTTAATATACTAAATGTCGTATAAATTAGTAGGGTTTTTTGTTTTTATCCCGGCACGGCAAAGTGACCACACTGCACCTGATGGTAAGCGCAGTGCCATCCAGTTAGAGTATCAAGTAGCGAGACAAAAACCGGATGTATACTGACTGATCCCGGAACGCGCCACACTTGCGTGTGTCTCTACGGTGGGGTTTACACCCTTTGTACGGTGGTCGCTATCCGGGCGTATAGGAATATCCTACCACCAGCAAATAATTTGTTTGTTAAGATTATCAATTGAGGACGGTAGCACCGATTTAAATGTTCGTAATAACAAATTAAATGAAAAAAATATTGCACGGTAAATTGAAACATTCGGTAAAAATTTAGAGTGCTTTTTTATTGAATCAGTTTCCTACAGCACCAACAAATGCAACTACGCATGCGAAGCGCGCAAAAGCTTATCTTACATCTTACAACTATTATAAATGCGAATGTTTGGATGGATGTATGGATCTTTGTTACTCAATCACACTACAACGGCTGGACGGACCTGGTTGAAATTTGGCACAGAGATAGATTATAGTCTGGAATAGCACATAGGCTACTTTTTATCCCGGAATGTAGTTTAGTTTTTGATAAGGCAAGGGATCGACATGTTTTTTGCATAGTGGCAGTTTAGGAATCAGAAAATTACATAGGCCACTTTTTATCCCGGAAAAATGCACGCTTCCTATGGGATATCAAAATATAGAAAGGTGTAATAGCTTAAGATGCCACCGATAAATTACCTCCACACGGGCAACATCTAGCTTGGAACACAATTGACTGCCAAAAGAAAAGAGAACGTAATAAAGGGAGGTGTATACGTCATCGACTGACGGTGCAGGGCGGAGACGCCGGGTGGCGGGTGGCGGGTGCGAACGTCCCTGCCCCAACTGCACTATTACATCGGTTTATAACCAAGTTTAAGAAAACACCCGTTACTCGGTAATATACTAACATAATTTACGTGAGGTGTAGTTTATTTACATTATAAGTTCAGGTTTCGGTAATGTGAAAGCGGTAAAGCCATACTGTAGATATTTTTGTCTATAACATGAATCGACCGGTACTAGTAATGCGAGCCTACGAGGGCCGCAGATATCACTTACTATAAATACAAATAAATAAATACACCCAACAGTCACACACATAGTTCTGACCTCACATTAGGTAAAACCTGTATCAAGAACAACGAGGGACTACGGTCCTATAACACCCAGACCCTAAACAAATATATGTCTGTCACACAATATTTGTCTCGGTGCGGGAATCGAACCCACGGCCTCTCGTTTCACCGCCCGCTGCGTCACGGAGGCTGTCATGTAAATGGGTCACCATCAAGTGATATTTTTTGTTACATTTTTTTCATAAATGTATACTAAAATCATGATGAGCTTTGTAAATGGGAAATTACAAATCTTATAACATAAGCTCGCGCCTGTACCTCTAGAGGGTAGACGGAGGCGCAAATACACAACACGGGTTACCGCTTATATCTGTCTTATTAGGGCGCCGAACATATCGCCCAAGGCACAGAAATTCAAACCCCAGACAATTTATGTGTGATTATGAGAATCAATAACTCGAAATACAAATTGTGATTGTCTAACTTGGGATTGAACTCAGAATATCATAAATTTCTTATTTTATGTACGGTGCCACTAATCCAAGGAGATGTCACTAATGGCCGAAGCATGGCTTGAACGCTGGAGATAGATTCATTAACCGACTACAAAAAAACGAGGAGGTTCTCAATTCCTCGGTTTTTTTATGAATGTTCTCCGATTACTCGAAGACGCCTGGACCGATTCCAGAAATTCTTATATTGTTTAAAAGAGTATACTTCCCAGGTAGCCCCATTGGCACCAAGTCAGGATCTGATGATGGGATCTCAGAAAAATCGAGGGCAAAATTTATAGGGGCGCATAATTTGTTTTTTATTGAAGTCGGTGTACTTTTTATGAATTAAAAAACTTTTTTTGTACCACTGCATTGGATTAAGGTAAATAGTTACAAGAAAATGCTTAATTTCAATTATTGAAATAGAAGCCAGTTTATATGGAATGCGACAGAATTTCGGGCGAAATAGAGCGAATGGAAAGAGTTCGTAAAAAACTACACAAAACATTTCCGCTTTCAGTTAACAGATGGAAGGTATTTCGAATAGCAAATACAGTGTAAACTCTATATAGCGACACTGAAGGGACTGTGCATTTTATGGCGTTATAGAGAGTTGTCGTTAAATGGAGAGAAGAAACATCAGAATTAGAAAAATAAAAAGTTTATTTCTGACTATTGTTAGTAGTTATGTGCATAAAAAAGAATGTTATTTGAACGCTATTGAGTATAGTCTGTTATTTTTGTCTGACGTCTTTTGCTGCACCAGTAATTTTGTTGTATTTTTTTAGTTATTTTATTAATATCTAGCAATACTGAGGCATCTTGGTTATAAAGGAAATATTTTTCCAATAATTTTGCTGCTTCCAGAGCTTCTTTAATGCTCGGCGGAAGCTCAGGCTCATCCGTCTCATCTTCTTCATCACCTTGTTCTTGATCCTCAGTTTTTCTCACTGAATCCAAAATTTCTTCGTCTGTGAGTGAAGCCGTTGTAAGCAGGCGGTCGTCCACTTCAATGTAGGTTTGAAGATTCACATTTGTATCAACACTTCGTGCTTCCCCACTTATTTTACCATAGTTGATATGATGACGCTGCTTGAATTTTCCGAGCCATCCTTCTGATGCTTTGAAAGAAGTTAAACCAAGTTCAGCAGCAAAATTCTCCGCCTTAGCTTTCACGAGCGGCCCCGAGATAGGCATATTATTCTGGCGCTGTCGATGAAACCATGATAGTACAGCTTTATCCAAATCTTCGTATATAGGTTTCTTTAATTTTTTGGAAGATTTTCCCTCGCCCGCAGCGTGGAGGATTTTTTCTTTATTTTTCCATATTGTGGACACGGTAGAGCGACTAAATCCAAAGCGTTTGCCAACATCACTTATCTTCTCTCCCGTTTCTATTGCGCGTATCAGTAAAACTTTTTCGTCAATACACAGTGATTTTCTTTTAGTAGCCATGTTTACAGTTTGCAAGTTTGTGAGCAACTAAGAATATGATAAGGTATAGATAATCCATGACTCCTAGTTATGAATCATGGTCAATAACAGTCTACACGTGCAAGCAATCCCAATTTGTAAACAAAAGAATGAATTTCTTAGAAAGTTCGGTATGCATGATGCCGACAGTCGAGTTTATTGCGGGCTAGGATAATAAAGCGACAATAGATCGTACACAGCTGCGCAGTTTTTACTAATTTTAGCAACTTAATTGTTGTCGTTATTGAGAGTGGGTGTAATGCTATATAGAGTGAAACATTGTATGAAAAACAAGCTAAACCAACCAAAGCCAATTGATTTCGACGCTTAAGAGAGTTTGTCGTTAAATAGAGTGACGTTACATGGAGTTTACACTGTATTTTCAAATTGGACTACGGAGATGAATAGAATTTCAGCCGTGGATTTTTCGGATGTAACAAGTTCTGTGCAAATAAAATGTTTGTACCATCAGGTTCGTTGGCTAATTTTTTTATGGCAAAAAATGTACAGGACTTTTTATATATTTCAACTTTTTTTATACTTTTTATCCTTAGTTTTTATCATCCAAATATAATACTGGTGTTTTTATTTTATTTTTATAAAGACTGAAATGGAATAGCATATCTGTCCAAACAGATATCCCTTATTAAGTCACTTAAATAATCATATTAATTACGTTGAATTCCTAGAACTGACTTCGACTGCTGTGTTGAGGACTTGGGTTCGATCCCCGGGTCGGGTAAAGTTATATTGGGTTTTCTATTTAGAAATACTTAGTATCAGCCCGGAGTCTGGAATTGTGCCTGGTAAGGCGATAGGCTCGATTCTATCCATTATGGGACCGTAATAAATTCGACGAAAAGTGGGTGTACTTTTTACACTTCTGTCTACCCCTTCAGGGATTACAGGCGTGACTATATTTATTTGAATTTCAAGAATTTGCTAATAAAATTTTGACCCAATCGCTATATAAAAATATATGTTAAATATGACTTTAATTCAAAACTTAAAGTCTCGATTTCTATAAGTATGCTCAAAAATTGTAGAATTGTTCAATCGTTTGTTTACTGATAAATTATCCAATAATCAACTTGTCACAAAGACAGCATAAACAAAAAACGTATACATCGTAAACCCCGTAAAGTAACGGTATTATTATTGTTGTTTTTAGTTTAACAGCTGTTAGTGTCGGGGCGGGGGAGTCGACATCCCCGAGCACTCGCACATTAGTATGCCACGCGGCTGCGGGTCGGCTACACACAAGACACTAGACACTCTGACCCACACGCTAGATCCCACCAGACACTAAATATTAACAGTCGACGAATTAGAACATTATCGACTTGCAAAAGTATTAAGGGCGTCATTCATACAGAGCCAGTTTTATTAATGTAGGGTACTTTTTAATACAATCCTTTATTCAATGACTCCAAATTAATCCACTCTACCTTAGATTTTAATGGAAATATTGGGGGTCACTTACAAATTATTTGCGGGTAGATTGATAAGTTATAGACTCGGTGGGAATAGATTTGTTATAAAAAGCAACGCTTCAAAGCTCGCGCGGGCAGTTTGCACGAAGCTAGCGGGAGTTAAACTCGGTTTTAATCAGTGTGCGTACAGTCGTTCTCAGTGTAGTTTGTGTTTAATCGGTGATTGCTAATAATAATATAACGCGCATCTAATATCTGATCTAATTTAAACTGACTCACGACTACAAACTTAAAATTGGGATTTTCCATAATTTCCAAAAGTATGTGTGGATGAAATATTGTGAATGACGTCAGGCAGGCAGCGCATTTTAAAATTATATGCCGAGAAATTGTTCGAGTTGTTCTGTTTGAGGAGTGGAAGTTTCAGTAAATATACCTGCTGCATCTTATCGAAGTCTAACGCGGGGCGGTGTCGACGCGGCGGCGGCAGGGCGATGCGTCGACGGCGCGGCGACGGCGGCGCTCGCTCAGACAACCCCGCGCCCCCAACACCCCCTGGACCCCCAGCACCACCCGTGCCCGCCGCACATGTGCATGCACCGCTCCGTCGCGGCTTCAGCGCCTCCAGTGGCGGAGATGTACGGAACCGCACCGGTGTCTCTACCTGCAACATTATGCACGAATCTTGAAGAGGAATAATGTTGAAAGTCTGAAGCCTATGTTCCTTAACCACTGCAAAATATCAATAATATCAAAAGCCCCATCTACATCTTTATGTTCGTCATGATGGTTGATGTCATACACTCACATGCAGTTAGTAGGTATCCGATGGTCTCTAGATGCGTTAGTGTTTACCTTGGTATCGTCGTCGTCCGAGGAAGGCGCTCGCGGGGCCAGCTCGTCAGCGTCGTGTGGGTGCGCTCGCGCTGGCCACTTGCGCTTCTCGGGCGCGGCGGGCGGCGGCGAGGAGGCAACGCGGCGGCGTGACTCTCCCACACGCGCGGAGACTGCGGGAGTGCCTCCCCCGCCGCCTCCCCCGCCGCCGCCTGCACCCCCGACCGCCGCCGCCGCGCACCCCGCGCTGCCCGGCAGACCGTTGATCACCTGCCATCGTCACCACAGTCAGCATGGCTACCTCGCCTCTACTGACCCCACGACCCACCACATGGACACTACATGAACTGTGATACACTTGGAACTCTAGATGTGTTGTTTTATGAGGAGACAGATAAGCAATCATACGAATCTTAATTGCTTGCGGGGCTATTATTGCTAGATATGATATGATGAACTGTTCTAGTATTGACAATTCAAGAAACTGTAACTTGCTGTACAACAGGACAATGCATCATTGATTAAATAAAACATCCCCTCACTCATTTGTAACAACAGAGCAACGGCCTCCTCAGATTTGAATGAGGGATACCTGGAACATGCCTCGTCCTATTAGTCAGAAGGCAGCACCATAAGTGCCCAGAAGTTGTTGAATTTCCCTACATCCATAAAAAATCTGGCCAATTCCTCTATCAGTCAAAACTGAGGTTTACTTTATACATCGTGCTACCTTAGCATTGCTTAAGATTCTGGAAATCCACTTTGCATACCAGTGTTTAAATCTCTATTAAGACAGAGCTAAATGTGAGGCTATATTGGTATGGTTGATTGTGCCGGCGCGGCGCGGAGCGGCCGGGGGGGGGGGGGGGAGATTAGGCAGGGTGTAGTCTATAGAGGGTCACTATTCATGGCACAGGCCACAGGCCGAGCTAATTTAATAAACGTCGCGCCGGCAGTGACAATTGAAACTGGCGTGTCGCTCTTGGTTAAGTAATTTTGGCTCGGTTTGCTTGTGGTTGTATCACAAGGCAATGAACAAGTTTTGAAGAAACTGTTTTGAAAGGATTCTATTATAGATGTATGTTCGTAAAATAGCATGGTTCTGGTCCATGTATTTCAGACTTCAAACATTTTTACTACTGCAAATTAAGATACCAGATTTAAAACCTATTTAATGTAGACAATTTTGAGCAAGAAAATACAACAAAATATTCTGGACTGTAAGAAAACTTTTAATTTTAAGAAAAGTGTTTTTCTTTTAAGTATCGACATATTTTTGTAAAAATACGATTAAAAAGAAATAGTTAATGTTCCATAAATATTTTTCTCATCTGTTAATATTTTGTTTATGAATAAATGTTCAAAGAAATTGTAACAGCCCGTCAACTTCACAAATAAATACAAACGAGGAACGTAAACTTGTATTTATTTTATTAATGGATCGTACGTCAATATTTCAGTGTTTATTTATTAAACACATATTTTTATTATACGATAACATGAATATATTTGATGTCTTCTGGAATGATTTGGATATTTTTACTACTACACACGAAGATACGTGCATATTGCTTGAACCGGGCTATGCCTACTTGATACTCTAACTGGACGGCACTGCACTTTCCATCAGGTGCACTGTGGTCACTTTGCCGTGCCAGGATTTAAAAACAAATACCAATTTTTTTCTAAAGCATGAATAGACAGAATAGAATAGATTAGTAGTACCTCTGTCTAGCAGAAAACCAACATGAAGTGGTAATTTTGCTGTCACATATCACATGGTCAGTAAGATTGTTGGATGCTTAAATAAATAAATAAATACACCCAACAGTCACACACATAGTTCTGACCCCACACTAGGTAAAACCTGTATCATGGGTATCAAGAACTACGAGGGACTACGGTCCCACTACACCCAAACCCGAATCGAATATCTATCTATCACACAAATATTTGCCCCGGTGTGGGAATCGAACCCACGGCCTCTCTTATACAGCCGGCTACTCGCCCGCTGCGCCACGGAGGCTGTCTAGGCTTAAAAACTATTTTGATGCAATCCTCATTAGTTCCGTTCAAGCTTTTGAAGGGGTTGATAATTTACAATCAGGTAATCGTTTGATAGTCTTACGGCCATTAATGCACACTGATAATCGCGTCAAAGACATTGTCATCACTAATCCTCGGTAGACTGAACGTAGACAGCCTCCGTGGCGCAGTAGGCGAGTAGTCGGCTGTTAAACGAGAGGCCGTGAGTTCGATTCCCACACCGGGACAAATGTTTGTGTGACAGACAAATATTTGGGTCCGATTTTGTTCTTCAGATTTACGTAAACAAACGTACAGTCTTTACGGCACTGGCGCTGCGTTGTTTAAGCTTGCGTTACATAATCGAAGGACCACTATAAGACACCTTTTCGTGTTTATGTAGTTCTTAAAAATTATGAATTATCCAAAAACCAAGTAATAAGAGTGTATCTCACGTGACTGCGTCACAAAGCGATCCTTCCACCACTAATTATATTTCAACCCTTAAATTCTTGACGGGCGAGACGTTCCTACTTCACTGAACAATGATATCACGTGTCTGGAACAATGATATCACGCGTAGTCCGCCGACAACCCTTTAGTGAAACGCGATGCGTTGATGCAGCTTTTGTGGGCATGTCGTATCAAATTACCATCGTTAACTGAACTAGCTTTAATGTGGCCAAGAGTGATGCCGACTCAAGTATGTAATGAAATGTATAAACGATCTATAATATATTATAATCGATACTTTTCATTACTAGAACTGTACTAGACAAAGTAGCGTCAGGTTTACTCTGTCACCTGACGGCCCACTTCTGCGAGAGCGTCATCTCGCAGAAGGAGAGTGCCGAGAGGGATCGGGAACGAAATGATCCCTCCCGCCGCCAGAGAAGACGTAGGAGGCGCCGGGTGGACGACTGACCGGCGTCTCCCGCCCTGTGGAACGGGGGCGTTTGAATTCCACCACGGTAACCCCTGCCTGTCGTACGAGGCGACTAATTGGTGCCATCGGGGGTCGCGGGCTCGCAGCGGGGGGCTGTCAGCCCGAATCGATGCACTCCCAGTTTCGGAGCATCGTGCGACCCCGAGATGGACGGCAATGCGTGTGGTAAGGCCTCGTTCGCTGTCGTTGTTCGGTGCGCGGGGGCTCCTAAGCCCTCCCATGGAGATGGGCTGCTACGCAGCACCGCGCAGGGACGGTTCCGGCAGCAATTCTAGCACTCCTTAGAATACCCCGGGATCGCTCCGTATGCGCCGAAGAAGGCCACCGCGGGGTTTTAGCTGGTAGTGTCGGGTGGGGTGTACATAGGGGGTAGGGACTCGGCCCAGCGGCTGCCCGGATAGCCATCATCCGGGCGAGGGGGATGCTGGGTCGTAAGACCGACTAGTCCAGCATAACCGTTTTATTCTTATTCCGCTTCCCCCCGAAGCGGGCGGTAGTAATAAAACGCTTTCCCCGCGACAACAAAAAAAAAAAAAAAAAAGGTTTACTCTGTCACCATATGTATAATACTATCATCAGCGTCTGTCACAGATAATGAAATCACAACATTGAATAATAACGTTATTATGTTACAGCCACGACGCATTGAACGAGTAGCCAAGTGTGAAACGAGAAGCCGCGGATTCATAAAAAATCATCGCAATTCCTGATATTCCGGACACAAGGTATTTGTAGTCTACTGTAGGGTCGGGACTATGTGACTGTTAGGTCTTATTAGATTAATGCGATATACTATGTTGTTACAATTAATTACCAGGATATAAAGAGATTTAGTTGAAATCCAAACGCTTTCAACAGTTCATATCAAACACGAAGATAGCTGTGAAAAAGTAAACGCACTCCAAAAACCATTAAAAGACGCTGCCGAGAGGCGATGTCTCTCGCTTGCTTTGTTGCATTGAAAATGCGCTGAGACAAAAGAATTTCTTATTTGAAGTAAAGTGAAACAAAAGCAAATGTTTGCGCAGGCGGCAGGCGACAGGCGACAGGACACGAAAAATGAATAACGCGTCGCCGTATTATGTCTGTCTGTGCCTCGGAAACGAACCTACGTACCTACGCGAAAATTACTCCGCCGCTATACAACCAATATGATATAAGTCCGTTTTTGATATAGCCAACACAGTATGAATAAGCTGGCTAGGCAACACTGTGTTACTGAGCATCACACTGCTGCTGTGTTAGATCGGATTTGAAAATTGACTTATGATTACATTTAAAAACTTTTCAGGGTCTGCCGGTGCATATCCTGTTATTCATTAATTCTTAGTCTTGGTCGCACTCATCATTCCTAGAGGCCACAACCGTCTTGAATCTTTCCATCTTTTCCTTCACATCATCATTATCTCTTTAATATATGTCTGTTCTTAGCCTCATTCATCTCATCTCATTGCTTTCCTTACAGAGGGCCTATTTAATATCTTAACTTAATCTGACCCATAGCTGGGCACGCGTCCTCGCTGATGCTTTCCCTCCACTGTTCAAACCAGCAGAACTTTCGTCAGGTGGATCTTACGAGCCACGTGACCAAAATACAAAAGGATCATTTAGTAATAAGTGGTTGACAATCACCACATGTTCGCCATGAGTGCAATGTAGTCTTCTGATAAAAATAACTACCCAACTCGTATTCAGTATGACTAATATTACATATTCCCACGTTGCTATAACTAGTGATGACATAAATATGAAAACTGCAGCTGGGGAGCCTTACGAGTGATGACGTAAGAGGTTTCCCTCGCGGCGCAAGGGCGTTCACCCTTCACGTAACCTTTCCATATTACTGCTCTTGTTTCACTTTTACGGCATATTGCGAGGACAACATGGTAAATATACTTTAATGTATTTTCATATATACTTGATTATACAAGTCAACAAAATACTAGTATTTCTATACAGCAGTTCCTTATATTTCAAGGCCAACTTGACTTAGGTTCCTGTGTCCTTAGATGGGCCGAGGGCGTCCACAGTGCTTCGCCATCCCATCTTGAGCTTTGCGTTTTATTTCGCTCCAGGTCTTTCAAATAGTTTTTGCTTCATCAATGATATGACATTGGTTATGCCCCACTATATGCCGCACCACTTGTTGTCGGTGGTGTTATGCCGAATGCAATCAAGAATGATGAGGTAGAGAAATAGCGAAAGGAGACACCCATACCGCATCCCTTACCGTACCGTACCCCGCCTGCTCCGAGGGGAAGCGGAACAAGAATAAAACGGTTATGCTGGACTAGCCGGTCTTACGACCCAGCACCCCTTACCCATTCGTGTACCGCTATATCCTCCGAGACGAGCCCGTTATGCGTCACTTTACAAGAGTGATTCTTGTATAAAGCTCTGACAATGTTAATTATTTGGGAACACCAATTTTACGCAGGCGGTTCCAGATACTGGTCCATCTTACCGTATCAAAGGCAACGTCAAAGATTTTCAAAGTCCACAAACGTCAGGTACATTTCTCTTGTCCATTCTGATGCCTGCTCCAGTATGATACGGAGGGTTTTGATCTGGTCTGTACATGATCTGTTGGGACGGAATCCGAAAGCCGATCCAAATGACTTTGCATAGCACCTTGGACGGAATCGTAAGAAAAGTGATACCTCTCCAGTTGTTATATAATCTTGATCTTTACACATGAACTTGTGAAACGCTATTTACGTACCTACATTATATTTGGTAGTATGTAAGCGAGATCTGGGCATCATCACTGCTTTGTTTATTTCTGACAAGCAGCAGTGCGTAATCACTACTACGCTAAGGACTCCAGCCAGTAAATATTATGAGGTCTCGAGGTGACGAAAGCAGTGACATTTAATAAGTACTCAAAATTACACGTGGTGTTGCCAATTACCATTATTTATAGTCAGACGTGAATTTACCATGAAGAGAATGATCTTGTATCATATAAAATGTTTTTAATTCATAAAAGTAAACTGACTGCAATAAAAAACAATTTATGCGTCCCTATAAAATTTGAGGGTTGCTTTCGATTTTTCTGAGATCCCATCATCAGATCTTGACTTGGAGCCATTGGGACCACCTGGGAAGTATACCCTTTTAAACAAAAAATACAATTTCTCGAATTGGTCCAGGCGTTTTCGAGTAATCGGGGAACATACATAAAAAAAAGATTCCGACGAATTGAGAACCTCCTCCTTTTTTTGAAGTTGGTTGAAAAGGTGAGCAGAATCATCACACCGCACAAATATCACCATATCAAACATGTTTGTAAGAATGCCACCCACTTAGCGCAGTGTTTCAGTTTTACGACATCCGCGTGAACACAGAATGACTGAATGTTCTATTACTGAAGCGGAAACCAACTGTTATTTATTATCATGATTAAAAGACATATTAGAAATCACTGCGTCTTCCGTGCGTCTGGAAGTGGAGATAAAATGTGTGGAGTATTGGATATTTCGTCAATCATTACTCGATGAACAGTGAAAATTCCAACTGTCATGACAGTTCAATCTTAGAATAGATCTTGGTCGTATCAGAAATAACCAGGGACTTACATACCCATAAAAACTAGACTCGTAACAGATATTTGTGGATTATTTATTTTAAACACTACTATCAATTCTGTTATTACGAATTTAACTTTGTAACCATACTTTAGATGGGTAACAAACCACAATAACGTCAACAGAATCGATACAATTATCTTAGTATGGGTATCGACCTCACGGACTATCGTTTCAGAGCTACACGCCCTTCCATATCAAGGAATCTATCAAGGTATTAAACAATAAATAGCAACCCTTTTTAGAATCTATGAGCCCAGCTGAAGTGTAAGTACTTAGTCACTTACGGAAATTGGTAATTTAAATATTTTTTAAATGTAGTCCTCAAATGATTCTAGATAGAGTATTCAAATGTCTTCAAATTTCCCATAGAACATAACCACTCACTAGACATGTACTGACTCGTCAAACACATGAATATGTGTACAGTGCAAACACATACACATAAACACTACACACACGTGACACGTCGCAATCGCGAGGTCAACGCCACATCACCCCCCCCTTCCCACTTCACTGCCTCTCCCGGAACATTTTTTATATTTTTCACGTTAACCCTATACTCCTTTTTAACTTCATTATGAGTTGATGCGGGCTCGCGGGGTGTGCGAGGGTGCGGGGGGGGACGGGGACGCACTCTCCAAAATTCATGTCGACGTTGATTGGATGGAGGCTTTGCATCAAATTTTAAGGGTTGAGACAATATAATTAATTTTTTCAACAGATATTCATAAAGTTATATCTTCATATAGTTTGTCACTTTATTATGGGTAAGATTTTCGAGACACGCGACGGTACTAACGAAACCTGTCTCTCTCTCTCTCTCTCTCTCTGTTAACTCAAATAGTGAAGTGTAACTAAAACTCTCTAGTTTTCTAAATATTACTGGTTAACTTGTTTTTATCAAACATTTTATCTCTTTTTCTTATTACATCAAAATCAATCCTTTGGTTCATTTTTTATTTTTGTGTGTGGACTATTATCAGGTAGATGATTTGCATTTACATTAGTTAAGAAAATACGACTTATATACTATATCCCCAAAGGTTGAAGCATGTAGCTCGCTGAGTTAATTCATTTTCCATGATATAACGCAAGCCTGTACTTTCAATCTCAGGTGACGCATGTGTTTTCAATCAAATACACAAGAATTGTCTTAATTTGACTTAGAGACCCATCCTCACCCAGGAGTCAGGACCTCACCAGCTATAAGTCTATAAATATCAACGTTTCACACCAAAAACAAATAACAGTACTCTTTTAGTCAATGCGATACGTCTTGAAGACAAATGACCTAACGTCGACACAACTCGTATCAATTGGCCACAAGGAGCCAAAATTGACTGCAACTAATGGTGATTAAAGTGCTCTGGATATCACTTTAATTTAGTTGCTCTCGCTGTCTGGTCTATATGATGGTTTAGCGACCATTGTTTCAAATTCCCATACTTAGTGTTCATTCAGATCCGTGATTCCTAAAGTAGGTTCTATGAAAAATCGTCAGTGTGTTGCAATTCAGTGACATCTGTGAATATGGGTGCAACCCTTGCATAAATAAATATATTGCATAAATATATTCAGGCAGTGTACATCCAGTTTTTGTCGGGGGTCTAGAGGTGTTACGGCTAGTACTCTGACACTAGACCCTCGACAGCTTCTTCACCTCCTTGCCCCGTGGCATAGTGTGAAGAAGCTACACAGCAGGCCGGCATGGTTGTGTTGAGTAGCGAGAGATAGATTGTTTCTCGCTACTTGACACTCTAATTGTACTGCGCTTACCATCAGGTGCAGTGTGGCCACATTGCCCTACCAGGATAAAACAATATATTCATTAGCTCTCACGAGGCAGCTTGTGTACAAATCAAGGGATTTAATTTAAAGCATCCGCACGATCTAATGCAATTTATGTGAACGCATATCATGGAAGTACTTCCACTTTAGTATGAATATAATTTGGTTTAAAGTTCTGTAGCCATGGAAGTTTCAGGATCGCTGGTTAAAACGATGAATTATTTCGCAATACGCCGAAAATATCTCCAAAAATGTGCGTAAATAAAAGCATGCGAGAATTATGTGTTCATTTTATGTTATCCAGTTTTGATGCTGCACAACCCTAATAAGATTAGAGATGGATTATATTGAACACTAGGACTAGACTAGATTACTTTTTATCCTCAGTATCCTCAATAGAAAGCTCTTATCGTGAGTTATTTAAGGTCGTCAGTAATCACTTCGTAACACGCAATGTTTCTCGTTACGTGACGGTTCATTTGTTTTTGGTACACTGCGTCAGTGCAATTTCATGTCACTATTCTGATAAAGGAAAGAATGAAAGAAAAACTATTTATTAGCACAGCTAACAACACGCACATAGCACAATACATTTAACAATTGTATTATAAATAAAACTAATGCTAATGGCACTTGCTTGTCGCTGCTGTGACAGGTAGGTGACCACTCAGCATATTGCTGTGCTGTGGCACGTAAATAGGAGCCTAATTGCCGAATAAAGAGATCATACAACAATAAGACACAACGGGATCATGTTACCTTTTCTACTACCATTTGCTAATTGAACAAGATATTTTTGATTTTGCGATAATTATTCACAAAACATAATAATTGAATACATTACGATAAAATCATCGATTCGACGCTATTTCTACACCATTTAATACCTCAAGCTTCACACAAAAATAAAAATACTAGACGCAACATCTATAAATCTAAAAACTGAGATCTAAGATAAACCAGAATTAAGTATTCTGTAAAGTGATCCTTAGTAGCAATCTTTGAAATGAACTCATGAAAGCAAACATTTTGTAACTATGTAACTAATCTGACTTAATTACCTTATGTTATGACCTATGGCATTTTTGTTCAAATAGATGTCGACTGAGTCAAATTTAGCTTAATAGATTGTAAGAGAATTCTTTGATTCAATATAGTAGGTAAATGGGGAAACTTCCACAACAGAACCGCGTGTTGTGTTGAGTATCGAGGGATAGATTCTCTCACTACTTGATTCTCTAACTAGACGGCACTGTGCTTACCATCAAGCGAAGTGTGGTCACTTTGCCGTGCCACGATAGAAAAACAAACTTGAAAATATACTCTTATGGAATTCTATATCAAATAAATAAAACGCTACCTACCAAGAACAACACAATCAAAACATTAGTATGCTTGTGTAATCAAAACTGGAATCTGACTTGCTATTTTAGTAAAACAGGTTTATTTCCAGCAAAATCTTGCAAATGTGATGTTAATTTTAATAATATGGCAATAATTTATACGGTATTCTGACTTAATGTCGTTACGGTTGTTTCCACGAGTCTAGTTTGCAAACAGGTCCATTTTATAACAACAGCTCGCCAATCGCACAAATGGGTCAGTTGTTTTGACCACCACCGCATATTAACACTTAATGCCAGAACAGTGGATGACCAAAATAAATAGGAGCTGGAAGGGTTTTTGGACAGCCTCGCTGACAATACGATACTACATCACAACTTAGCAGCCACTTTAAGTTTTCGATTTTTCATTTTTTTTTTTCAAATCAAATGATCTCGTCAGATCATTCATTAAATTTAAATTCATTGCATACTTTTTGGTAGTATACGTATAGTTATTATTTACAATACATGACTCTGGAGTATTTAAATGTTAACTAGGATACTCGTTCCTTCATGGCAACCTCAGAGGCGCAGCAGCCGAGTATACTGTTGTGAAATGAGTTTGATTCCCGCACAGAGACAAGTACTTGTATTATTAACAAACATGTGTTACGGTCTTGTGGGACTGAAAGTATCTCGTAGTTCTTGACACCCACGACACAAGACTTGTATCTAAGTGTGTGGTCAGGATTATGTATGACTGTTGGATGTATTAATTACTATTGTTGAAAGAATTGCCTGATTACATCTCGAGTTCCAAGTTATAAATAGCTATGAAACATGAGTATAATTGTAGACGAATCGTGTAACATTAGCTGAGGATTAAACACAATGTCACATGTCATAGGAAGTGGGGTGTCAGCAGTGTCAGCGGTGTCAGAGAGCAGTCGACACTCGACACGATATACGATACACATCATGCACAATGTATGATATATGCAATTACATACAGGGGCTTGTACCTTATGCTTTCTTTGACTTTTGTTTCACTTTAGTTGAGTGACACCAAACACATCAATGGGGTATGTTTTCTTCTTTATATTCTATTATATTAATAAGGCTTGAATGGTTCATGCATATCTCTATGCATTCATGTTTGTAAGATAGTCTATTATTTAGGACTAGGGTTATCGCGTAATATGATGAACGAAGCGGTCATTGTAGGCTCCGAACCGGAATAGACACCACAGCATCTTCATACTTTACATATCCTTAGTATATAGGATAGCGTTCTTTTTATGTGTCTAATATTATTTATAAAATAGGCACATTTCTAACAATAATAGTACACATTCTACATTATATAACCTGATGATTCTATGTTGCTGTTGGTATTCAGATGTTGTGAAAACATGAAGCATGTGACGGTGCACGGCCACCACGATGTTACATTATGCATGAGTTAATGCACCGCTTGGTGTATTTTGAAGGCGCCCGTTTGATGCGAGACATTTAAACATGTTTATGTACATCACCGTCTAAACATGAGCAAGCAACATCCTTCTGGTTACATGTGATGTTAAGGGTTATTTAAATTAAAGAAAGGTTGTTGAAGTGTCATAAGAGTTGTAAAATGTAGCGGAATGCACCGTTTATCGTTAATTTCAACACCCACACAAAATAACGGATCTTAATTGTTCTAAAAGTATTTATATTGGTTGTTATCGATTTTTATATGAATAGTTTACAATGTCATTATACCAACAAAGCTATATAACGTATTACATGTACTTTTATTATTCTACAAAAACTAACGTCTCAAGAGAAATAAGCATAAATCAAGATGTATCTTGTTTTTTTGAAATGTCAAAGTTACATTAGTTATTTAGTCAATTAAATCAGAAGCTGTCATTATTTGAAGCGACATAGAGTTTATGAGGGATAATAATGGCCGTGCGCAGTCACATATGGGTTTAACATATAATTTTTTATTATGTACCTCTAATTCTTCCTCTGAGGAGTGATGGTCGTAAAGATGGTCTGGTTCAGGATTTGGCAGCCGTCTTGCCGGCTCCGGTTCGCAGGCGCACGCTTCGCCGCCCATACCTGCACAACCATACAAAACATTATAAATATTATGCTTGGTTTTATAATCAAGGTTGTACCTACGTCGTGAAAATTTAAAAAATTACGTCGAGACATTAATGCTAAGTGTGCCGAATTTGTAGCAAAGGAATAAACTTCATCAGACTATTGATATTGTTTTTTATGATACAGCCTTGATAATGCGTATGCACGTAGACAATGATGTTTTTAAATACGAATCATCTAAAATCTATGGTCTAATCATGTGTTTTGGCAGGCTCTGTGACGTCGTTTTGTATATATGTTTTGATTTGAATAGAAATTATTTTAAAAATATATAATGGTATACAAGTGTGGACTATACTGAAACATGTGTTGTGATATTCATGTATTGTGTTAAAAACGAGTCTAGCTACATTTATGGCATCATTAACAAAAAAAAACAAATAAAAGAAAGTCGCATCTTAGTCTCTCGAAATCTTTACTCAGCTGTTTTAAGTATGGGGCGGTCAGCATTCAAATCGTGGTATCATTACTATTTATGTAAGTCTCGTTATTCAAACGAATACAAAGAGATCAACTTGATACAGCGCCATCTTTAAGCGCTTGCCTGAATCTCAATTTTGCTCTATCAAAGGTCATAATCACAAAAACGAATGAAAATAAATAAACATTTCACATTCACTCGAAAATCATTGCCAGGCTTAAACATTTGTAGATTTCGTATAAAAAATAAATGCCATCGGCCGAAATTTTACACAACAAATGTTAGAGATTAAGGCTTAGATAAAGTTTTAATATACGACCAACAATGTAGAAGAGATTTTATAGTTTAGTGTTTGTAAAGCCGCCGTAAAGATAACGTGATTAAGGGCTATTAAATCTTTTTAACTCTCTACTATAAATAATATGGTACAAAGTGTTAAAATGTTACAACATTTTTTTTATTTCCTTTTTGAAATTATTTGAAATATTATGTTTTTTTTTTCAAAGACCTTCACCCATAGTTATCGTTAATCGTAACAATACATATACACTCACGCCTGTAATCCCCGAAGGGGTAGGCAGAGGTGTAACCAGTACACCCACTTTTCGCCATATTTCGGTCCCATTATGTGATAGAGGGCGAGCCTATCGTCATACCAGGCACAGGTTCCAGACTCCGGGCTAATACTGAGATTTTCTAGATAGAAAAACCCAATATCACTTTACCCGACACGGGAATCGAACCCGAGACCTCAGCACAGCAGTCGTAACGCATGCGCAATTACAACTGCGCCACCGAGGCAGTCTCAATCGTAACAATAACTGCCCATTTCAAATTACTGAGATAAAATCTTGTGTATTACCAGTATGCGGTTTTTACTATATTGATGTTCTACAGTCTGCTACGACATAAATAAAATAACAAACCAATGCCAAAATAGTGTAATTTGAAGTCAATCGCGTCATTAAATTAAATAGTCTTATTGGGCAAAATTCAAAAATACGCGCAAAAATCATGCGCGTATTTTCAGGAGTCTCGGTATAAGTTTTTTGGTCAAATATTTATTTAGAATATGTAGAAATAAAGAGCCAATATTCCAATGTTATTTAAATATACCGTGGTAGAATCTAATAACCTTGATATGGCATCCCCAAGGAGCGGCCTCGGCGTTGTGGCGGGAAGGGCTCTTTGGAGACCGCGCGGCGCCAAGCCGACCCGGCACGCAACGACCACTAACCACAGGACGAGTAGCTAGCCACCTACAGTAGGGTTACCAACCCCGGAATTCAAATACTAGGATTTGAAGTTAGAAAAACCAGGACAATTCCGTGTAAAAACAGGACGCATTTGTTTTAAAATAACGTAAACGCTTGAGAGCCGAGACGCCGCCCCTAAAGTAAGGATGGCAAAATTGGTGTGCGAATTTTAAAATACAGGACCTTATCAGGGCGCTTCAAAACCCAGGATGTTGCTTAAAAACTATCCAGGATACCCCAGGACACTCTAAAAACCAGGACATGTCCTGGGAAAACAGGACAGTTGGCCACTCTAACGTACAGTAATACTACAACTATATTATTAGTCATGGTATCATTGCGTCAAATCGTTCATTGATCATTCTGAGAAATAATTATAATAATACGCTGTCCCACTTCACCCGACTTCCCTGCTAATGAGAGATGTTAGGTCTTTCGTACGTAAAGTTGCGTTGTTAGATATAAAATACTAGATGTTGTCCGCGGCTCCGCCCGCGTGGAGGTAATTTTTTGAAGGAAAGGTATACAATCTCTGGAGACATCTTAAGCTATTAGGTACACCTCTCTATATTTTGCTATCCCATACGAAGCGTGCATTTTCCCGGGATAAAAAGTAGCCTATGTCATTTTCTGATCCCTAAACTGCCACTTTGCGATAAATCATTTCGATTCCTTGCTCTGTGAAGAACTAAACTATCTCACGGGAGCTGTACATTTTTCTGGGGGAAAAATAGCCTATGTGCTATTCCAGCCTATAATCTATCTCTGTGCCAAATTTCAACTAGATCCGTCCAGCCGTTGTAGCGTGATTGAGTAACAAACATCCATCCATTCCTCCAAACATTCGCATTCATAATATTAGTAGGATTAGTAGGAAGTAGGATTCCTAAAATAGTTACGAAATACTAGCAGGTATGCTAGTTTCCTCAACACATTTTATCACATTGTTAAAGCGAGTAATTAACAATGTATACAACAGGGATATTCAATCTATTTATGCCCAAGAAAAATAAAAGCCTTCATAAAGTGCGATTTTGGATTATCTAAAAGGAATGCATGCTCAAGATAATAAATTCGCATTTTAAGATAGGCAGCTGTGCTACAAAATCAACATTGTTTGCTCTAGAAAATAGCTTTATTGA
Organism: Laothoe populi; assembly: GCA_905220505.1. Taxonomy (NCBI): domain Eukaryota; kingdom Metazoa; phylum Arthropoda; class Insecta; order Lepidoptera; family Sphingidae; genus Laothoe; species Laothoe populi. The sequence continues at coordinate 429,774 of HG992155.1, read as the reverse complement.
AATAAAACAAATTTTACGAACTTTTTTAGACACAACGATTCGAAAACTGAGTTGTATCTCGTCACGAAAGCTTTCGTAAGACATGGATGTAAAGTTTTCGTAACGTCGGGTCTAGAAAAGTAAAATAAACCGTAATAAAATCAGTTAAATTAGATTTTATTTGAATGTGTAATATTTGCGTAAACATAAGAAACCATTATATAAATAGCTTTATTATTTCCATTTCAACAAATCCTGTTCGTGATAACGTATCATGACAAAAATAAGTATTACGATTAGATAGTGAAAAATTGGAACACATTTTGAGATGGATTTACATCTGATTATAAATGATAACGGATATCAATGGCGGTGTTATGAAAGATTTAGATGAGCGCATCGTTAAATCTATCGCTCCATGTATCCTGTATGTTACAGAACATGAATGGGCCGCATACCGCATTAATCATACTTTACTATCTCATCGAAATCGACATGGAGCGACAGTTTTGCTGTTTCGTTAGGGCGTTTTGTGATATTTACGGAGGCCCCTAAACACACTCAACAGTCATACACAGTCCTAACCTCACACTAGGTAAAACCTGTATCGTGGGTATCAACAACTACGAGCGACCACGGTCCCACAACACCCAGACCCGAAACAAATATCCGTCTGTCACACAAACATTTAGACTGTTGAGTTCGTGGCAAGTGGTCATCAATAGATACCATCAGTTGACTCTCGGTCTCTGTACGATAATAATTTCAAGGTTTATAATTTTTTAAATAATGCTATCATGCTAATTGTTACCATATATTGCCCCTGGCATTCCGCCAGCCCCACCGTACGTGACGTCACCAACACAATTAAGTAATTTCACATAAACCATTACCGTGTTTACTGTCCATTTGTTTGGAATGTCCTTGCCAGCTTTACAAATAAAGGCTATCATTTATCTTTATAGTAACCTAAAACATTTTGTATTACAGCCAAAAAATATTATGCCTTGACAGAGTACCGAAGCCAAAATCGCCGTTTCTAATAGGCATCCTTGGTTTATATTGGTACTAGCTGTTGCTCGCGGCTCCGCCCGCGTGGAGGTCATGTTTGGGAGAAAAAGTATACAATACAAAATACTCATGCGTTTAACTTAAAAAATGACGGATTTTCATACAATCTTTCATCCCTTATTTTACCCCTTAGAGGCTGAATTTCCAAAAACCCTGAAACATATATTTTTAACTAAAAGGCCAAATACTAATTTTCATGAATTTAACTTCAAAAATGACGGATTTTCATACAAACTTTCATCCCCTATTTTACCTCCTTAGGGGTGGTATATCCAAAGACCCTTCCTTAGTGGATGCCTACGTCATAAAAGGTACCTACTGTCAAAATTTCAAGTCTCTAACCCCAGCCGTTTAGGCTGTGCATTGATCGATCAGTCAGTCAGCTTCTTCTTTTATATATACAGATGCATACGATGTTCTGATCAATTAGCATCAAGTTGATTTTAAATTGAAGTTGAAATTAGCTGAAAGTTGACAAAAAAGCAAATAGATGATTTGTTTTTTTGTCAACTTTCAGCAAAAGAAATCCCATTTGCCCAAACTCTTAAAAATATTAATCTTTCTCTTGTCGTGTCTCCCTGATGTCGTAGTTTTTTAAATGTTCTGTAGTGCGTCCATTAAACAAATTAAAAGGAACAACTGCTAAAACGCTCTGTTCTCTCGGGAGACGGGGCTGCGACGCTGATCGATTCCATCGCTGTGATTGATCTTCGAGGATAGCTCCAGGATTTCTTTCAAGATGATTAGGACACAGGAGTGATGGATACTTCTGTTCTAATTCAAAAACATCAATGGAATGAAGAAATTATGTTTTTTATACCCTGTGCTGATCTATTTATCTAAAAATATTTTAATTTATTCTTAATTTTGGTTTTATAACACTAGTTATTTCATTAAATAAATAAACTATGAGAGAGTGATATCACACAGATCAAGCTGGCCTAGTAGCGCTCTACCATTTACAAATTTAATGATATTGCCATTTATGCTGGTATTATGAGGTTAAGAATATTATTTAAAGCTGATCTTTAATGCGGCTGACATTAACCAAAGCATGGATGCTAAATGCCACTTGCCTGCAGCAGGTTCGCGACGACTATCTCTCAGGTCCTAAGATCGACGTGGATTCATTAAAGGAAGAAATTTCATGATTTAATGTTTTTAAAACTTACCGACATGAATTTGTCGAAAAAAATACAATAACATTTTAATCAGTATCTTCATTAACCGACCAATAAAGGGGAGAAAGCTCGTAATTTGAAGAATATTTTACACTTATGATTCTTCTGGCATTGTGGGTGTTCATGTCTAGAGAAGATAACATACGATTAGGACCCACTTGCTCGGTTACCAAACTGTTATAAATACACTTTTTTTGTAATACACAATTTGTTTTATTTAGACTTTTCTATTTATTTATTCATTTCATTTCATTTCATTTCATTTCATTTCATTTCATTTCATTTCATTTCATTTCATTTCATTTCATTTCATTTCATTTCATTTCATTTCATTTCATTTCATTTCATTTCATTCTATACGTGACAACTGGTTTCATTTCAATTTAATGAATTCAACCTTAAAGGTTGGTAATAATGTGGTATAGAATATAATAGTTTCTTAGACTAAACAGCAAAATGAAGAAGACAATGTCAAGTAAAAAGTAATTGACAATAATATATTAGTGTAACGACGAGACAGCGGCGGGGGCGTTCCATTTTCATTATTTTCATTTGATAATGGAACATCGACGACGCCTGACACGTCGTCACACTAAAAGACATTGAACCGATTTATATGATAAACGATTCAAATGTGAACCGCCACGTGCAAAACTATCATTACAAATTATACAGTCTACAGTCGATCCTTTGTATTAGAATAACCTTTAGAATTGTATCCAAGTCCAGGAGGGGTACGTCGGCTATACGGACGATGGCAGCTGTGTAAAGCTTACTCAGAGTGATTGGCACTCGGCACTCGGCCCTCCTTACGCTGTCCGGACTGAGACATAATGTCCTATTCAATGAGGGAATTATTGTTATCTAGCACTGTTGGGACAGTTGTAGGATCAATTATCATTTACACTAAAAAGATACACCTTTTTTACATTTATATCAAAATTGAGTAAATAAGTCTAAAATAAACATTAGCTCACGGTGGTTACTAATAAGTATGAATATGATCACATGTTTTCAATCAAAAAAACTGAAGAACCCTAATATGAATGAATAATATTGAATACAGACAAGCGACACACATATTCCTGACCCTCGATCTGATAACCTGTATCGTGGATATCAGACACTATGAAGGTTTTACAATCTCACAATACCTAGTCCAAAACAAATATTCGTGGCACACAGAAGTATTTGTCTCTAATTGCTCCAGATCCTCGCCCACTGAGATACAAAGGCTGTTTGAATGTTTTCAGTTTTCGTGGTCAATATATTTTAAGGCCCTGTTGTAATTTGATCTCCATATTTATTACTAGGAGTACTTGCTAAACGGATGGGTTTATTCTGATACGATCTTTATTATTTAGAAGCTTATTGAATCTAGATAGCTCATTTTTATGTTTAAAGAAAATCTGATTATAAATTAGTGATATTAAATTAGTGTTTTGTTCAACTGGGACAGTATATTCTAGGAGAACTGGCGTAACTTTGGTGTAAAGCTAAATTCATTTGGTGAGATTGGTTCGTTAGGGAAGCATGTTGTTTCAAAATCAAGTAAAACACAAGATTGTTATTAATTTACCTCAGAAATGATCAATGAACATATTCAATTAATTCTAAACCTTCGCTTCGTTTTGTAATAGTCAATTATGAAACGTATCTAAGAATCAGATATTATGGTACTTCAGCCAAGACCGGCTATAACAACATCGTACAAAACGAAATATTGGTTATTACGACCAAATGGCCGAATCTTGCGCAGGCGCTAGTACGATTATAGATTTCATTTTCATTTTCGATGGACACGCATACACTTTAGGTCCATAAGCAAGATCAACATTTTTCGAACTCTTTGCTAAGCACTGATTTATGTACGAGATTGGTCGGTTTTTATTTGGGCATGACATGTACAACAATCTACGTATATGAAAGAAGCTCATTTAAGTTAATCCTTGTATACGGACACTAGCGAAGTCAGCAATAAATTCTTTGCATTGTTTTGACTGCGTATTTATTTCTGTAAAATGTTTCATCAAAGAAGGCAAAGTTTTGACAGAAAATTGATCACGACAATTACATTATCTCAATATAATTACCTCTACTATAAGTAACCAGAGTACAAAATTAATTAGCAATCGTGAACACTCTTATTTTAAATCAATAAAATATTTGGGAGCGGTTGGCAGTGCATAAGCGGAACAGCGCACGGCCGTCGCTTGCACTTGACCGCGTTACCGAATAATAATAATCGTCTTTGTGATATCGTGCTTATCTACCTTATGCAATAGTTTGAAGGTCGCGGCGTTAGAATATATTAGTGTTGATTAGATTGAGATAGATCTATCAGTAAGTGTTTTATCAGTACTTTGTTGCTTCGTCTAGCCAAGTCTAGCGCCAGGTACTTGGCAAATTGATGTTTCTCAGGTTTAATAGTACAGTTTCAAGCGCTAAACTCACAGTATTTAGTAATTTGCTGCGTAGTGGATCTTATGTTTGGTCGTCTTGGAGAGTCAGTTGTTTAAAAACTGTTTTAAAGGTTCGAAATACTGCGTTCGCTTTTAATAAAACCATAATAAACTTGTTCCAACGAACACTAGTTATGTAAATTAAATTATAATGTTGAATTTGTTTTATTTATACTTCCTCTCACGTTTTAGTGTTTATGGTAACATATGGGTTAAGCAGTATCAATTTACGCAGCAAAAAAAGCAAAGATTAGTTATTTTTTGAGCAATGTCAACCTTTTTTTAACACAATCTGTTTACATATACCTCAAACTGTAGTTCTGTTCGGAAGTGTGTCAGACACCTAGACCTTCTTAGTTAATAAAACTCTAGAATAATTCGAATTCCGCTGTCACCCTTATTTCGGCTGCGTATGTATATCTATGTTGCAGCTGTAGCAGTTTCCGAACAAATCTATAATTCAACTAATGGGTTCTCTGCGTACCGTCTTCGGTGAAATATTTCCTATACATTGCCTCTTTACAAGGTTGCTAGTCGAAGATTGTGTGGCACGTCATTATACACCTGGTACCTTTCATTAAGCGAAACTTAATAATTTTTAAGTCCTTTGATGTTGACAGAAATTGGGAATAATGTGTACATTAATTAGGTAATTAATCACTGTCAGTTTTTTAATCCATTTTTCATATGTAAAACTGCTAAGTACAATTACATATTGAAATCTTTATATGTAAATGACTGTCTCGGTGGCACAGTTGTAATTGCGCATGCGTTACGACTGCTGTGCTGAGGTCTCGGGTTCGACCCCGGGTCGGGTAATGTGATATTGGGTTATTCTATCCAGAAATTTCTCAGTATTAGCCCGGAGTCTGAAATCTGTGCCCGGTATGGCGATAGGCTCGCCCCCTATCACATTATGGGACCGAAATTTGGCGAAAAGTGGGTGTACTGTTACGCCTCTGCCTACCCCTTCGGGGATTACAGGCGTGAGTGTATGTGTATCTTTATAATGATAAGTTTTTCGCTATTAAAAGTTTTCGTAATGTAGAGTAACGTCAAAAAATCACAAATACTAGTCAATTTACTGGCTCTACAAATAACACATAGGTACTTTATAAAACAGGTATCCTGAGAATCGTAATATAAAACTATACGAATTTTAAATATATGCGTATTTGTTTACTTCTACTGGTTGACATTGAATATATGCTATATTATGAATTAAATCGCAATAATAAAATGCAGAACATACACGAGCAAAGATGTGATTAAGGAGTTTTTATCTAAATAAAATGGTAATATAAAGCCTTATGACTTATATTTAGGTTTCCTGTTTACTATGAAGGCTATTTCTCATAAAATTTCAAAGTTTTAGGCAAGGTTTATTATATACTTTAATAACTTGATATGTCAGTGCAACATAACATTTGCTGGTGGTAGGATTTCCAATTACGGTAGAGCTACATAATGAGATATTAAAACAGCAACCTAGTTAAAATACTTTAGTTTGTCTGTTTTTCGTAGCTGTCACACCTTAGTGACCCTAAAGCTACCGCGACCGGGCTTAGCCAGTCCCCATGCGTTGTAGAGTCGTTGGTAGAGCGGACTCATTAGACAATATTTAAGGTTTGTTAAAATATGTGTTGTCTGCTTTAAGCTGGCTCTTTAACTAATATTCTTATCCGCCCGGATAGCGACCACCACGTAACGACATAGCGACGACGACGTAAAACCCATAGTGGCACACGCAAGTATGTCGCATTCCAGGGTCAGTGTACATCCGATTTTTGTCTGTGGTTTAGAGTTGGCGTACTTGGGGTACGATGTTTGGCCGTATAGCGGTCTTCTCGGTCATCTGACACTAGAACCTAGACCGCTTTGTAAGGGTACTTTAGATTTTTATGAAAATATTTGGAGTCACGAAATATTTGTGGGTAGATTGGATAAGTTATAGACTCGGTAGGGAAAGATTTGTTATAAAAAGTAAAGCCTCTACGCTCGCGCGGTAGTCTAGCTTGGTTTTAATCAGTGTGCGTACAGTCGTTCCCAGTGTAATTTGTGTTTAATCGATGATGGCTAATAGCTTCTTCACCTCCTTGCCCCATGGCGTACGAAGTACGAAGAAGCTACACAGCAGGCCGGCATGATTGTGTTTAGTAGCGAGGGATAGATTGTTTCTCGCTACTTGATACTCTAACTGCGCTTACCATCAGGTGCAGTGTGGTCACTTTGCCGTACTAGGATAAAAAAACACTAAAAAAGGTTTGTTTCTATTATCTAATTGCTCACTAAAATAAAATTTCGAAATCACAATACCCTCATGAACGCTGCACGTCCGTGATTGTAGGCATTATCATTAGACCATAAGATTCTGAGTAAATATGATGTGTTTCCGCCTGTACCTTATCGTGTCTCGACACGACAGCAACACCCCTATTCAAGAACGATAGGAACGGGAGCTCTTTGCTATGTCTACATTTCTGTATACCTATATACGTCCTTAGTTAATTTTTGGCGCCAATGAAACAACATACAAAAATCAAAATGGACTTTCAGTCTGTTTTAACTAAGGCACAGAAGTCTAACAGACTTAAATAAAGGAGTCGTTAATTACAGATCTGTATTCTTTCCATATTTATATTTGAGTGCATGAAGTCAGTCTCCAGTCAGAATCGCCAGAGGCAACGGTACATGCGTCTTTGAAACATTCAACAAATGCCATTTGAATAGATAAAGAAAAACACAGCAGTGGCGCCGCGAATTGTACAATATGACGGCTAACGAGCATATCCTTTCACGTAACAGTCTACGAGTAAACTGGCTAGTGGCTCGTTTCACATGCGCTCGCCGCTCAGCGCTCAGCGCCGATGTCAACGTACCTCGCCAAGTTCAAAGCAATGCACGCGGCAGTCGACAGACGACACACCATTGTGTGTGGTGTTGCCATACTTCCTGCTTTTCGTTTTCTAGAAATGGCAGTTATGCTTTGTGTACAGCATGAGTAAGTTGACTTGATTGGAGTAGAATCACTTCTGTCGTGTGAGATAGCCGGTGCAACAAAATAAAATATTAGCCCCCCATTTCTTCAATAATTTTTTATAGAGTGGGCAACGCTTTATACGACGTCTCCGGGATGTTAATGTATCGTGACTATAACATACAGTCAAGTTATCTATTTACTCATTCACCGGCCTTCCAAATCATCCAAAATCAGTTGAATGCCCATATAAGGCGCCATTGTTTTAACTTTCAAGGTCTTGGTTTTTTTATGTTAATAAAGTTTAATGTTGTAACTGTAACTATGCGATGAAGTTCAGCTATAAATAAATACAAAGAACACGGCCTAACGCACTAACTTCCACTTTTCACTTCCACTAACATTAAGCTGGATGCTGTAAATCCCGCTAAAATATATGTACAATGCCTACATAGATAAAATAAATTGATATAGTATTCATAAAAAAAAAATCCGATGGAAAAAGGCAGACAATAGAGAACTGTGATTTGATGTTTTGTTAGATTAAATTTTCGGTAATTTAAAAAAAGGTTCTAGCAACACTAGGCGCCATTGAATGATTGAAAGGCCTCGGATGTGGACGCCACTCTCGATGCTATCTTTCATGAAAGATCTGCGAGTGCGACTTTTTACTGACCTTTATTACGATGAAAATAAAGTCCACTTTAAATAGTATCGTGGTGATATCGATTGTTATAATATTAATATTCAACGACGCGGTCCAATCACGGACAGTTTGTTTAGACCATCGCTTTTTAGTTTAGATATTTTTTTTAGTTTATTTGTACTAATCAGCACTTAGTAGGCAAGTAGTCGCGTGTCCAGTGTTTGGAAAATTGAAGCAAATAAATTAATTATTCCATTAGAATAGGGTTACCAACCCCGGAATTCAAATACTAGGATTTGAAGTTACAAAAACCAGAACAATTCAGTTTAAAAACAGGACACATCTTTGTTTTAAAATAGCGTGAACACTTACGAGTCGAGACGTCGCCCTTAAACTAAGGATTTCCAAAGTGGTGTACAAATTTTAAAATACAGGACCTTATCAGGGCGCTTTGAAAACCTAGGACGCTGCTTAAAAACTATCCAGGACACCCCAGAACACTAAAAACCGGGATATGTCCTGGGAAAACAGGACGGTTGGCAACTCTACATTAGAAGTCACAACCCGACACGAGCCATTAGTGTCAATAAACACGTCTCAAATATTACAAGCCGCGTAAAGCGGACTCCATTATTACATAATTTTCTGGCTGAGTAATTTAAACATTTATTACTTATATGTATTTATGAATTTTCTCAATTTGTATAAATTATACCACAATCATTAGAGTAATAGTAGGACACACAAATAGTCCTGACTGCACACGGGATTAAACCTGTATCGCGGGTATTAGGTACTACAAGGAACTACGGTGCTCAACAACCAGACCCCGAACAGATAATTGTGGATACACAATCATTTGTCCCGGTGCGGAGATCGCGTCAGACGCCTTTCGTTTCACAGACGGCTACTCGCCTACTGTGCTAGGCATAATTCTCACTTCACATACATATATTTTAATATAACGCAGTTACTTTTTAAGGATATTCTCCATATAAATTTTTATTTTTCTTATTTTATACCCCTTCTCGAGCCAAAAGTTCCGAACCACTGGTGAAGTGAATAATGATGCGAGACGAACGTGTTCAGACATGTCGCGGCTGTGGGCGTCGACGGATGGTGTTCCTCTGAACGCCTGTATTGAGTTGTCACTTGTCTCCATATTGTATTGTTAGAAATGCTTAATGCTTATCAGTGACCTCTCTTTTCTTCATTCTCTCACAGAACAAATTATTTTGAAACACATTATGTCACTTACTTAATATAGGTCGCCCTAAGTTAGGGTTGCCAACCCCTAAATTGAAAAACCAGGATTTTTAGTTTTTGAAGTTACGTTAGTTAAGAACCAGGACAATTCAATTTAAAAACAGGACGTATCTTTTGCACACCCAACCATGTCCAGCCCAAAGGAAAGGAATTGGAAATAAGAGGGTATAGGTTCCGAAAATTGAATTCGCCAACCAAAATCTGTTACTTCACGATTTTTTGTTGGTTATACTAACACGGCCGAGCTAGTGCATTCCTATGTACAAAAATATCTTAACGGTGACTACCACTTCCATATTTCTTCCACTTCCAGCTGAGAGTACCAGTTCTAACTTAACATCATCCGTTACAATTACCCCTTATTTACACCATTTATAACAATAATCATTCTTGGAAATCATTTGGAGGTCGCTCATGCATATAGTTAGTCCCCTTGTTCATGTATTTCGTATTATTGACATTTTATTGAAGGTCAACGCGGAAGTACTTCATCTGCAGGTCAGGGATCATCGTTATCGTTTAGAATATGAAGATTAGGAGTATTTTTGTGCCGCTGACAAGTATTCCTCCTTGTTAATTGTAAAGCTACTGCTTTAAGTACTGAGTTTGGCTCTACCTCTTGTAAATATCAATATCTTTTACTCTTCTTACTAATTCTTACAATGAATACACTGACACTGCATTAGATGTTTCACATCAATATCTTATATGGTCAGGCAGACATACATATACGTCTCTGTCCACTTTGGCATGTATCTGGCGTCGATCTGAACAAAAACATGCTAATGTACACATTGACATGTATTTGTTTGCCATGCACGTCGCTCCCTGCCAGACTCCTCCACGTCATAGATAATTCAGTTCACTGCACATGCTTTTTCTGTGTCAGTACCTAGCAAAGGTTCCTTCCTACCTTACTTAAGGTGACCACTGAAAACCAGCGCTTTGTTTTTTATTATTATTCTTGCGCGGCAATGTGACCACACTGCACCTGATGGTAAGCGCAGTACCGTTCAAATAGAGTATCAAGTAGCGAGAGACAGTCTATCCCTCGCTACTCAACACAATCATGACGGCCTGCTGTTTAGCTTCTTCACATTAATGTACTATGTACGTGCCACAGCACAGCAGTAAGCTGAGTGGTCTACCTGTCACAGCTGCGTCAAGCAAGTACCATTAGGATTAGTTTTAATTATAATAAAATTGTTAATTGTCTTGTGGTATGTGCGTGTTGTTAGCTGTGCTAGTAAAACGTTTTTCTTTCTTTCTAAAGTTATAATATTCGAACCTCGCACCTTATTAAAAGGGCACTCTTAACGACACCACCAGTACCTCAATAAATCCAGCAGGTTATTTAACGCGTAACAACCGTATTGATCGCGAGTCGGGACGGTATCCACTATCCAGGTCGGGTAAATAAACTCCAGTGGAAATTTTTCTGAACCGCCAAACGTGCCCCCAGAGCCACTACCCGGTTTGAAACAGTACCCTTTCTACGCAGTGTTACCAGATCTAAATATATTATCACAACTTGTATTCAAAGTTATACGACGCCCCACAGCTAGGCATAAGATTTTTTGGTTAACTTTGAAAATGTTTGTACATATCTAATACATTGTTATCACCCAGTGGTAGTGGAAATCCTTTTAAAAACGAAACTTCTTAGTCTTCAGTTTGTGGAGGAGTATTGTTAAATATTATCTATCATACTGTCTAAACAGCTGTGGAACAGTTTGCCAGCTACTTTCTTCTACCAACGTCCTTTAGGCGTAGTGTGAAGAAGCTAAACAGCAGGCCGGCGTGATTGTGTTAAGTAGCGAGGAATAGACTGTCTCTTGCTACTTGATACTCTATCTGGACGGCACTGCGCTTACCATCAGGTGCAGTGTGGTCACTTTGCCGCGCCAGAATAACAAAAAAAACAATACCTACCTACTAAGTAATACCCTAAAATATTTGAGTCATTAAAATCCCCAACAGAAATACATGAAGTGGACACTATTCTTTAATATTTTACGCGTGTAAAGTGTTGAGGACAAACAAACGCGTGCCACGCCGGCAACAACTCAATTATCGAAAACCTGTTCGGTACGCGCTGTAGTGTGATAATAATGGAAATTCGAAAGGTGTCAAAATCTGTGTTGTTTGCGTTTATTAAACGAGTGGGCTCTGACCCCAGCATGATGGACCTTCTGCCCACTCATAACGCATAGGAATTGAGGAGCGTGGGGGCGCGCGGCATGCCGTGAGCTGCATGCACACAATAAGTAACTATATCGAGTATCGACACGGTAGACTTGTGGGCGCATGTATAATTACGGTATACGTTCACCTTGGACGCGGCCCGAGCAAGGCCAAGGTCATTAAAGCGTATACACCGCGCGCACGCCCCCTCCCCCCCGCGCCGCTCAACACCCGCGCACCGTGCGCGTATCGTCCGTCCCCGCCCCGCACGCCCCGTACCACACCCCGCCGGTCCACGACGCGCACGCGAGTTTTTGCGCAGTGATGTAATCTGCAATTGGGCGAACATGGCCGCCACCGGCCGGCTGCCCATGTCGGACCGTCACGCTCCAACAAACATTTATATTAGATTCTGGCACTGGTGGCGTGTTGCAAAACGGATGCGTTCAAATCTCATGCAGTTATACTTTGGGCAACGCCACTCGGTAGTATCGTAGTATCGTCATTTTGATCTATAGTGGATAACTTAGGCCACGTTATATCTTATCAATTCGCAATTCTTTGAGCGAATTGATATAAGGATCCTTCCTATGACCCTAGGTCCTTCAGGGGTAGTGTGAAGAGGCTACTCAGCAGGCCAGCAAAATAGTGTCGAGTAGCAAGGACTAGTTTTCTTACGCTACTTGATACTCTGACTGGGCGGCGTGGCACTGCACTTACCATCAGGTGCAATGTGGTCACTTTGCCGTGTCAGGATAAAAAATCGATCAAAATACTAGGAGAACGAAAAGCGTAGTAAGTAGTAATAAATAGTTAAAAAAAAATCTCGTATTAGTGTTCGGTGCTAACGATAGGGGCCACCTTTTACACCATGGAACGGATATATAATTTCGGCGAATCATGGGTTGTCAATCACTAGTTGCACAACTGCCCACCCCTTTAATTTTTACTTTTAACAAGTTACCCTGAGACCATAATAATTCAAGAAGTAGCAAGACCAGAATAACCTCAGTATAATGCGCATACTCGTCGACCCCCCATTTCGAGTAACTTTGGCTTCCTATGAGAACTGAATTGATTTAGAATTACAAATACTCGTCATATTGTGCGGCTACCGCGGGCTACCATGGCTGGCTGGCGAACGCTCACGGATTAATAAACAGAATAGAACCAGTTCTGTCTATGGAAATAACTTCGGTTAGACGTTTTTGTGGGTGAAAGAGCACTTGCATACTTTACTACTTTATGGCTTTCTCCAGAAGGTGACAAACCCTTATAAACGCTAAGTTCTACTGAATACGTAAAGTCTTAAAGTATTAATAAATATTAACACATCTTACTAGCCGATAAAACAAGGATGCGGTAATAATTACTTAAAACAGATTATTGCGACTGATGATATCTGTTGATGAAAATAAAGTGAAGGGAAAACTTTGTACCCCTTTTATTGCGCGCACCGAGGAGTGTGAAATTTGGCATAGTTAAAGTTATATAGAGGAGCACAGAAAGTTAAAATGTATATATATATATTTTTTTTTTAGTGCCTCGATAGGCAGACGAGCAGACGGGCCACCTGATGGTAAGTAGTCACCGCCGCCCATAGACTTCTGCAATACCAGGGCACAGCAAAGCCGCTGCCTACCGTTAATATAATATGGGCTATAAATACATTAAATATAATAAATAACACATTAATTGTTTACATTAAGACTGTCAATGACAAACACATAACTTATGTCTACATGCTCACAGCTAACGAAATAGAACAAAATTGAAAAATATATATGTTATAATTACAGAAGTATATTTTATGAAAAAATAACTTCAATAACTTTTCAAATTAATTTTTTGTTAGTTATTCGAATTTCGACCAGTCGGCGAGCTCTAGTAAAAATGATTATGTAACATCACCCTATTGCTCTAAAGTTCAAAAGCGTATAGAATTTTGGTTTTTTAAAGTTCAAGTTTAAAATGACATAGAGCTGGCTATGCAGATTTTATGACTGTAGTAAATGTCTTTATGTAAACAAAATAATAAGATTCTCTACTTGATTCCATTTGCATAAGGAAAATCGTAGTTATACAACATGCTTAACTAAAGGTCACGCTTATATTCCTAAAGTAGTATGCAGGATGCAAATAATAGAGTCCTTACTATGAACTAGCATAATAATGAAGACAGTTTTTTATTTTTAAATAATAATCCATATATTGTTAAGACAACCACATTCTTTATAAACCAAGAGACAATTTGTTAAGTGTACCTGTCAATACACCCACTGACTCCTGTAACCATGGATCGATAATTGCACGCATTTTATGACCACCAGTTGCACATCTCTGCGAATGCGTAACTGTCTTCGTCCCGCAATTAAGCAAATATAAGAATAGAAAACAGTTGTGCATATAAACTGTCCACTTGCTAAGTGATAGAGCCATGCGCTCTAGACAAATCGTGTACACTACAAATTAATAGATCGCCTCAAACGGTCTAACCTGCTGACAACTGATTTTGCTACTGCTTTGCGTGTGATCAGTACAACTAGAGGCCAAAAATGCTTCCCGTCATAATCATACAGTTATAAACACAAAGCCCAAATGCTCAACGTAATTCAAATATTTAAGACCGTGTTAAACATTTGAGATTCTATCTGTTAAATGTATGGCGCGTTACAAATTGACTATCCGTTAGACAGTCGACCGATTAAGTGCAGTTTCCATTTAGACATTAGTACCCTTAAGAATCTTTCCCTACGAATCTCTATTAGTTATTAAACAGGCATCGAATGTCTGCTATTTTCACTCGATAAGATAAGGAGTCATAAGTAAGCATTACGACCACACCGGGCATTCTGTTCTGATTACGGATGATATAATTTACAATATTCAATCTTCATTGTCATTTGTTATCTATACATATATTAAAACAATAGTTTCTGCTGTCTGTATGTCTTGTTAATTGGCGAATTACCCCATAAATAAAATCATTGACTTTTTTTTATACCACGATGGTGGCAAACCAGCTTACGGCCCGTCTGATGGTAAGCGGTTGCCGTAGCCTATCGACGCTTGCAAAACCAGGAGCATCATATGCGCGTTGCCGAACCTTTAAAAACCTATTTACTCCCTTCTTGAATCTTTTTGGATTATTACCATTTTCTGGGCGTCTTTTTGCCTCTAAAAACGATGTGCTTGCTTACAAACGTACAGTATTTAATATTTATTTACATAGAAGATATATCATGTCTCAAGTAGCCTTGCTATATGAAAAGTCTATTGTATGTTGTGTCGTGTCACGGTGTGTTAAAACACATTCCACGAACACTAGGAAGCGGTTCGTCTGTGTTTTATTGTGACCGTATAAATATCTAACACATTGAGATACTCGTATACATTAAGAGCTAATGCGTGTGGCCATTTTATATCAATTAGTGTGGTAATAATCGACGCTCGATGGGCTTATGATGTCCCAAGTTGGATTTAGATGTAACATTAATCTATCTATGTAGTTTCGTTAATGATATAATAAATAGAGTATTGACGATACCAATATCTATGAGTTAAGTGGTCTCTTTACATACGATAATTCAGATTCTACTCTACAATTACCATTTAATCGGAAAAGCAATGTGGGCCCTGTTTTAAGGTTCCGTACATCTTCGACACACTTGACGGAAGTGTGTTTAATTTGTCGCAATCGAATTGAAAAATATTCTTGACCTTTCATATACCCCATGGCGTATAAAAAAGCAAATTTTCTAAATCATTCGATATCATATATCTATATAAAAAGTAAATCATCGATCTTTATTTGATGGTATCTGCACTAGATTAATGTAGTGTCACACTGTCACGTACAACGACGCTGGATAAACCACGAAGATTCGAAGTATGCCAATAAAAGATGTTTTTAGACTATCCAATTATTTATAAGAACATTTGTAAGCCAAAACTACAACTGCCAACTCGCACTAATAAAATACGTAAAAATACTTAGGAAAAAATTTCCGCCGGCGCCGGCGCCAACAATCTCAGGAATTACCAAGTACCTATAAAACACTGCTTTAAAATTTACATTTTCAATCTAGACTTTAATAACAAGCCGGGCAATATCAGGTAGCGGTTTAAATCAATCCTGTCTTTTATTTGGAATAGCTGAGAATCCTTTCATTCATAATTCGACGGTTGGCGGGCTATTTGAGTTGGCAACATTTTTGAAAAGTTACACGAGAGACATTCAAAGTATTTTTTTGTTTTTAGAAAAAAAAAACGATATAAAAACTATTGCGTGGATTTTAGTGGAATTAATATTGCTTGTGTAAGCAGTAAGCACGTACTGCATCTTTTTTACTTTTTTTCATGCATTTAAGAGTATTATTTTCTAAAAGAAATATGCCCTGATAAAAATATCCGTTTTACCAGTTAATTCGAGCGCCAAAAAATTGCACAAAAAATGTAAACTAGGTTCAAAAGATGCAGAGAAATTTGCTGATTTCGAATATGTAAACTCAATACCATAAAATTTGTCTCTTCAATTAAATAGCTTGCCAACCGTCGATATGGGAGCTAATGTATTTAGGAAAAACGTCTGTTGTCTCTTATAAACGTGTAAATTTCAGTCTCACGCAAAATAATAAACCGATTTGCTAGGTAATGCTAAACTTAACATCAGGCAAATGAAATTAATGAAATTAAATTAAATTAAATCGTTTATTTCGTAAATTAGGCCACTAGGGGCACTTTTTACATGTCATAGTAATGTTAAAATCGAAGTCTACCGGTACAAAGAGATCTGGAGGGTTACTCTTGACACTCGATTCCAATTTAAAATTGAAATTGGGTTCGAAAACTGTACAATTGGCACTGTTGAACGCAACACCAGCGCACGATTCATTTAGTTGAGTAAGTTAGAGTTCCAATATCTTCTAGATTGGAATTGAAACTGTATCGAGTTCGAGATTGGAATTGATTTCAAGAGTAGGCCTACTGCTTCCATAATTCAGCTGCAATAGAAAGAGATGTTTGTAAAAAATCTTTTATCTAGTCCCTGAACTGTTACAGGTAGCTAGCGAACTTTACAAGGAATAATTTAGGGTCAATACTTTTATCCCGACATAACGTTCTCAAGGGATAAAGCTTGACCTATTCTTTGTACACGTCGCAATAAACTAGCAACACAAAGGTCGACTTAATCCCATCCAACTGGGACACAGCCCGAGCCGTGAGTAAAAGATAGTCCTTTAATATAAGAGCAGTACTAGAAGTTGGAATTAAAATAATGTTGCTAGTGTAATAAATAGTTTGCGCGTAATTAAGGAGTTTATCACGCGAGCGTGCCACATCGAAGACTGGAGAACGTGTGTTGCCAGCTTTCAAAGTTTTCATTTAAAACCGATGTTACAAATGCAAATATACTAATTAAGAGGTTGGGCATAGTGTTTAACGGATACGAAATCATATTATGTTCCAACGTAGTGCAAAAAGAACCGAATAGAGCGTCTTGTATTGGACTTTTATGTTTTTTTTTATCCTGGCACGGCAAAGTGACCACACTGCACCTGATGGTAAGCGCAGCGCGGTCCAATTAGAGTATCGAGTAGTGAAAGACTAGAGTATGTATCATAGTTACACGCACGAAGACCAAAAACGTACGCAATGAATTACCCGACTGCCAAGGAAGGGTTATTTTAAAGTTGGTTGTATGTTTTACTATGCTTATAAACGTTGTTTACAAGCGATAAATTATTCGGCTTAGGTCACTGACCTCGTCACAGTTGAATCTTGTGAGTTGATGACACTATAATCTGTAGGGAGTGGTTTTATAATACCACTCAATTTCAGAAATGTAGATAAAGTGTTCAATTATATCATTTACAGTCTTATATTTTGTTTACAACCAGTTATGTTTACATTGTAGATGTACATAAATTTTAGGATATGCCGTTTTTTTTTCATTTGCGAATACAAATGTGGATATCCATATAATAGCTTTTTTAAAAAAACTAAACCTAAATAATTATACATGAATGTCTAAATACTCAAGTTATTTTTGTAACTATAATTTATTATGTTTGTTTAGCTACATATGCACGTTTTTCACAAGCACATCACTTAAATTTATTAAGATAAACTCAATCATTAAAGGGACTGTGTAGTTGCAAGAATTTTCTGAACAACCAAATAAGCCAATAGTGATTTTATATAAATATTATTTAATTACGGAACATTCCCATGATTTTCTTTTCAACTCAAACAAACTTTAATGCGATACGACGTAATAATGCAATAAATCGAACTAAAAAGATTGTAGAATCGAAGTGAAAAACAATCCAGTTTCCCCAAGCGTAATGTATAATTCAGGGAGGCGGCGTTTTGACAAATTGATGTAGCCACCCTCGCTAGAAGGGCACAACAAGTGTCGTTCCGAATTCGCTTGCAATTTATCAACGGGCTATCGACGCACCGCCGCCGCGCCCGCAGCGCCCGTCGCGACGTGTCCACCGCCGCGCTCGTCGCGACGTGTCCACCGCCAGTATCCGTCAACAATATAATATACAAACCTAGCCGTACACCGACTTCAATAAAAAACAAATTATGCGTCACTACAAAATTTGTGGGTTTCCCTTGATTTTTCTGAGATTCCATCATCAGATCCTGACTTGGTGCCAATGGGACCAACTGGGAGGTAAACTATTTTAAACAAAAAAAGAATTTCTCGTATCGGTCTAGGCGTCTTCGAGTAATCGGGTAACATACATAAAAAGATTCCGACGAATTGTTAACCTCCTCCTTTTTTGAAGTCGGTTAAAAAAATAATACTAGCCCTGTATTAAACTTTGTCCCACTGCTGGTCACGGGCCTCCTCTACTAATGAGGTTAGGCCTTAGTCTACAACGCTGGCCTAATGCGGGTTGGTAGACTTCACATACCTGTCAGCCTCCGTGGCGCAGTAGGCGAGGAGTAGCCGGCTGTGAAACGAGAGGCCGTGTGTTCGATCCCCACACCGAGACAAATGTTTGTAACAGACAGGCAATTGTGTCCGAGGTCCGGGTGTTGTGAGACCGTGCGTCTCTCGTAATCCCTAATACCCACAACACGAGACTCGTATCTTAGTGTGGGATCGGGGTTGTGTGTGTGACTGTTGGGTGTTATTTATTTATTACCTACGAAATTCATATGAAAATTCTTAGGTACGCAAGTTTCCTCACG
Source organism: Laothoe populi (assembly GCA_905220505.1). NCBI lineage: Eukaryota > Metazoa > Arthropoda > Insecta > Lepidoptera > Sphingidae > Laothoe > Laothoe populi. The sequence continues at coordinate 410,799 of HG992155.1, read as the reverse complement.
ATGTTTTCCTTCATCGTTAAAGCAAATGATAATTAATTAACATTTAACACACACATCATTTTAGAAAAGTTAGAGGTGTATGCCATTTAGGTTTCAAACATACGACTTTCGTCTTGACAGTTCGAACCGCAACCAACTTTTTTTTTTTTTTTTTTTTTCGCGTGGAAAAGCGATTTATCACTACCGGCCCGCCGGGGGGATGGCGGGACGGTTATGTTGGGCTCACCGGCCTTACGACCCAGCGTTAAGCCGTCCGGGAGAGATGTTGACATCCGGACGACCGCTGGGCCGAGTCCCTAACAAATTCCCTACACCGGCAATACCAACTAAAAACCCCGCGGTGGCCCTCTTCGGTGCATAAGAGACGGTCCCGGGCTCACGGGGCGAGAAGCGCCCCATTTTCGACCGAAACCGCCCCTGCGCGGTGCCGCCTTGCGGCCCGTCTCCAAGTGGGGGGGGCTCAGAAGCCCCCACGCACCGAAGGACGCCCTCGGCGTCCACGGCAGCTACGAGGCCAACCACCCGCGCTGCCGTCATCCCGGGGTCGCCCGGTGTGCCGACGAAGTATATACAAAATAAAACTATGTACAAAACAAATTTCGACACACCGGAAAGGGCGCTACGACAGCCCCCCGCTGCGCGCCCGCAACCCCCGATGCCCCTATTAGTCGCCTCTTACGACAGGCAGGGGATACCGTGGTGGGATTCTCCAAACGCCCCCAAACCACATGGCGGGAGACGCCGGTCAGTCGTCAACCCGGCGCCTCCTCCGTCTCGACTGGCGGCGGGAGGGATCGGAGCGCTGTTCCCGATCCCTCTCGGCACTCTCCTTCTGTGAGATAACTGCCTCACAGAAGAGGGCCACCGCACGCCAGGACCTCCGGCTGTCGACCATGGCTGACACCAGAGTCGGCAGCGAGAGGTCTCCTCCGACGACTGCTACGAGAGCGCTGCGCTCTTCGTCCCAGGCTGGGCACTCCTCCAAAGTGTGTTGGGCCGTGTCACGCGGACAGTTGTCACAATGGTGACACACGGCCGACCCTTCTGCGCCGGCTATACGACACAGGTACTCGCCAAAACAACCGTGGCCTGTGAGCACCTGTGTCAGCCGGAACGTCGCCGCGCCGTGGCGCCTGTCCAACCACTGACGGAAGACAGGACGCACTGCCGCTACGACCCGCTGACCCGAAGTCGGGTTCTCCAGCCTGAGACGCCACTCCTCCACGGCGGCTCTGCGGAGGGAGCCACGGATGGCCTCCACCTCTCTCAGGGCCGGTCTCTCCCCGCGCCTGAACGCCTCTTCCCGCCAGTGAAATGAGGCGGAGAGGGTTCTTGCGTCCAGGTCCCACGGTATGAAACCGGCCAAAACACAAGCCGCCTCGAACGAGACCGTGCGGTAGCCCCTGATCGCGCGCTGCGCCACTGCACGTTGTGGCTTGCGCAGCAGAAACCGCAACCAACTAGGCTATCACTGCACTAACCTATCCGTGTCTACCTACAATTCGTTTATATATCTCTGTTTAATGATGACCAATAAATAATATCTAAAACCGCGGCTTCACCGGGTGCAAATCTTTTTTTTTAGTGCCTTGATAGGCAGACGAGCAGACGGGCCACCTGATGGTAAGCAGTCACCGCGCCCATAGACTTCTGCAATGCCAGGGTACAGCAAAGCCGCTGCCTACCGTTTCTAAATCTCAATGATTACAATGAATTTAGAAATTCAGCCTTGAAGAGGTAATGTCACCCAATTCAGGAATAATGTACCTTACTTTAAGTAAGAGAAATAAAATGGGATTAGTATAGGTATATAGATATAATACCATAGATTACCCCACTACAAAGACCTCACAAACCATCAGACTACCGCCTTTATAATGTAGGTAGAGCGATAAAAAGTAGAGGTTGCGTTATAAAGAACATAACTATTCAACGACATTTTAACTCTGGTAAAGAAAAACACCAATGAACATTCAACGGAGAAAGCCAGAGGCAAAATATAGTCGCTAAACAATTTCATTTTCACTACTTTTTATTATTAAATGGCATTCTAATTTTGATTTACTCTGGATGTTTTATATCGGGTAAAGAAAAAGCTGATGACCAACTAAGATGCTAATAACCGTCGTGTTGGAGCTGCATTAATAGGGGTGACTACTTTTTAAGAGAAATCTAGTTAGTTTCCTGCCTCAGCGTTTAGAGATAAAGTTGTACAGTTAGTGTGAAGTACAGACGACGTCGGCGCGGCCGAGGCAAACACACTAACTCACATAATGTCAATTCTGTAAGCAGGAATGGTTCTGTTGTCAAGAAATTTTGTTAACATGATTTAGGACATTTACTGACACACATATGAAATTGTAGATTAACTTTAAACTTAAAATGTACTAGTTTTTATTTTAGAAACTGAGGTGCTCTAACTTAAATGAATTTTATTGTAATATCTCGTAAACATTTTATTGTTAACCAGTTTCATAAGAACAACGCCAGTTTTTATTGCCTGTTTTTCTTTACCAAACTGCATTGCGAATTTATAGCAGAATGACAAGCGATTTAATAAATTTAATTAATGATTGGAATTTGTGTTTATTAATTAATAAGATAGTACGTTTTGTTTCTATGCCGACGATGTCTGAATGTAGATGTGGAATTGCAATCACAAACGTGTTTGTACCAGTCAGAGTGTGTTAAAGCGAGTGCCGCGGCCGGCGCCATGAGTCGAGCCCATGAGCCGGATAACTGTTCATGTTGCCTACCGTCTTAAATTGCTTTCAGCCAAAGCCGTCGAAAGTCGACAGTCGATATTTGTGTCAAACATAATTACGTATCTGGATAATATTGATATAAAATAATGTTTTAGCAAATGTGGTGATTATCGTCTGGTTTAAAAAACACAAAGGTCACGAAAAGGTACATACAATCTATGGAGGTATTTTAAGCTATTGCACCTTTCTATATTTTGCTATCCCATAGAAAACATGCATTTTTCCCGGATAAAATAAGCCTGTCATTTTTTGACCCCTAAACCACTATGCAAAAAATCATGTCGATCCCTTGCTTTATGTAAAACTAAACTATCCCACGGGAACTGTAAATTTTTCCTGGATTAAAGCAGCCAATTTGCATTCCAGACTATAATCCATCTCTGTGCTAAATTTCTACCAAATCCGTCCAGCCGTTGTAGGATAATTGAGTAACAAACATCCATCCAAACAGTAGGATTATTCAAGTAATCCAGGTTTTCTCAGAAACTTTATTTTTAGATACGGCAACACCTACCAAATAATAAATTCGGGGTAACTACTACGGATGGCATGATTTGGATTCATATATATGTACACGTCGCGACGCGTCGGGACATTATGCGTTTCGCAACACAGGTCGCTGTACCATAGCGGCGCGCGCGGACCATTGTCGGAAAGCGATTACCCTTGTCAGTTGTCTTATGTTATCTACCGCCTGATTTATCGACACCATTGTCTTTTGTTTGGGTTATGTGAGTAGGCTGTTCTGCTCGCGTCTTCCTTTCTAAGTCTTGACGTGCTATTTTAAAATAAGCTCGTAAGGCGGCTCATGGGTAACTTTTGGTGAATAGTGTATCCGAATGGCCCCGAGGGAAGGTCGGGATAACAGCAAGCGAAGTAGTACACTAGAATCTATGTCCGTGGTTTTACTTGTTGATCGATAACAGCTGGGCAGGGCGGTGTCCGCGGCGGGACGGAGCGTGTACACTGTACAGTGTACATGCACTACGTATGTCACTAGTGTCCAGTGTAGTATTAGTGTGTGAGGGCGAGGTGGGCAGGGTGTGGGCAAGGTGGGCGACGCGACGCATGGCTTGTGGTATCCCGCCTGTATTATTTCCGTATGAATGGCGGCACTCGGCACTCGACTGCGCCCGTGCGCTTCCTGCGCCCGCTGCCAAATTATTCCGAGCTCATACTACAGTCCAAAAGCTATTTATACTGCACAAACTACAATTCCTGAACGCGTGGCGAGATTCATAGATGCCGCGGGTCGCTAATTAAATTTGAATCTTACTGAATACAGAATTGAGAGAAATGTATGAGAACTAATTTAATAATTTAAATGCAACGCATTGAGATAAAGAGATACTAAATATATATTCTTTACACGTAGTGCTTCGAGTCTAATCCGACACCATGGTCAGTCCACCACGATGGCCTAGTGCCTGTTGGTACACTTCACATCCCTTTAAAATTCATATGATAATTCTCAGGTATGCAGATTTCCTCACAGTGTTTTCCTTCCCCTTTAAAGAAAGCGATAATTGATATACTCATAACTTTAGAAATGACAGAACATGCCATTTGGGCTGGAACATAAGACTTTCGTCTGGACATCCATACCGCTATTAAATAGCCTATCACTGTTTATGTTAGACGTTTACAGAATTTAAAATACTTATTGAATAAGACATAACTTTTATCGTAAAAGGAGTAGATAGGGGACAATGTTTGTATTGCTGTTTGCATACGAATATCTTGTATGAGCGATCTTAGTAATAAACCAGGGTTTAAAAATGAATATGTAGCAACACTTCTCATGAAACTGTGTCTAAAAGCATAACGTGAAAGTAAACCATAAATTCATGGCGCGGCCGCGTACAGGTGAAACATTAAATTAACTCGATGTGAAGACCAACTATTGATTGCGTTGAGATTGATTGCGCGATATACCAGAGACTGCAGTCTCTACAATTTATCTGGTAGAGAACTCAATGAAAACCCTGTATCATACGACAATGTTGCTTTCAGTTAAAGGTTTGCATTGAAAATTATGCCAGTATTTGACACAAAATCAAGCGATTATCGAATATCTAAGCATTGGTGGTATGAGTGTCGACTGTAGACTGTCGGGATCGGCAACGTCGCCCACGCGTCGACGCGGCCGCGGCGTTGTACGGTGTACTACGCGCGTACTATACTATATACCGCCCGCCCGCCCGCGCCCAGTGCCCACGCCAACTCTACATATCAAGGCTACGTCCAATATGTCGCATCTATCCGCCAGATTCGTTTGCCAGATAATATCTGGATGTGCGGGAAGCCAGGGCCAAAGCACAATAATTTTGCATGTACATTTAGGTCTTACGTTCGTATAATAGATTTATATTTGGGATATAATTTCATGATCGTTTCATTACTAAGTAGTATATAGACTATACATTATACCCTTTCAAAAGTTGACAACATGAATGGACCGGTTCTACTGGGTTAGTAGTGTTAGTACGTCTGTCTTCCGATATGAGGACCTACAGTTTCGTACAGTGATATGTTAGGTCCAATTCGTCCTCCCTTTTCAATCCTCATTGGTTCCGTTTAAGGTCTACAAATACTCATAAATCTTGTGTGTTGTGGATATACTGCCTACCTACTTGCTTATTTGGCGGCTCGAGTTATAAAAAAAACTGTTGAGTATTTGTGGCTATTATTCTCTATGGCATTTCATTGTGTAAAATCATAATGTATATGTATTTTTTTATATCTAGTACTCACTGATATCGGTGACGTCATTCCACTTCATGATGACGTCTGTGCACAGATCTCCTGCAAGAAAACAAAAATTGTTAACACAATGAAAATTTTAATAAGATGCTTTACATAAGCTCACACCTGTATCGCTGGAAGGTCAAAGCTTTAACTAGTACACTGTTTGCAGAGCTTATTTTCTATCCTAGTATGTGAAACCTACTGCTATGCAGGTAGAAGGTTCAGTCCGGGTAGCTCGTGAGTTAGTTTACAAATAGAAAAAGCTGAAGCTCGTATTAACTCATTCAATGTCATCCAAAGAACCAGGATCGCGTCGTTTTTAACCAGAGTTGGGACGTGTGGAAACTCTATAATTAAGAATCTGGCGGAGAGACTTCCCTTGACAGAGACATATAGGCGATGGGCTGTAATTGCCATGTAATATATAGATACTAATTATGACGTGCGGAATCTTATTGTGTTAAATTTTTTTTATATTTCATAATTTATAAATTCTTATCAATATAACATTTTTTTTCATGTAATTAATATGGACCTTGTGTCTGCAGTAAAGAATTATTATTAAATATTAATTATGAATATGTGATGTTGGATTTAAACCCAGGACTCCGCTGGTTTCTCATCTGAGGAAGACTAACATTATATCAATATGACGAAAGCAACAATCGACTCTATGGCATAGTGGGCGCTTAGCCGGCTGTGAAACGAGAGGCCGTGGGTTCGATTCTCGCACCGAGACAAATGTTTGTGTGACAGATAGATATTTGTTGGTGTTCTGGGACCTTAGTCCCTCGTAGTTCTTAATACACGAGATACAGGTTTTACCTAGTGTGGGGTGAGAATTAGGCATGTGACTGTTGGGTGTATTTAAAAAAACTTACATATCTATAAGTACAATTCAAATAATGATTCACATTTGTGTCAATAGATAAATGTTTTATTCGCTATGAGATTGGCAAGGAAAACGAATATACATCTCAAATATCAGCCGGAATAGAACCCAATATGCTGAAGCAACACGATTAGTAAGTAAGTGAGTTGTTTATTGTCCAAAAAAACATTTTGAACATTGTACCATAAATAAAACGATCCCCGCACTAGGCGAACCTTTTTTTTTAGTTTTAGTGCCTCGATAGGCAGACGAGCAGACGGGCCACCTGTATCGCGAAAGACCACGTTAACCCATAAAGCCACTATTTCTGCACTGCGCGTTATATAAACATGTTATATAATGGATATTTCCTCTTGATTATGAATATTTAATAGGATCGTGTCTGTCAATATCATAATCTGTCAAATACAACGGTGCTACATCAAAATCCACAGTTAGAAACTATTTGAAAACAAATAACTACTTAAAAGAGACGCATAGTGTGGCTGGCATTATGTATGAAGGATCCTTAACTTCTAAAGTTTTATCATTTTCAATATATCCTAGCTAATTCCCATTAGTACTCAAATAAAATAAACGCTATAAAAATATCTGCTGCAAAAACTACAGTCGGAAATTTTGCAGAACACCACGGTGTCGGAAATTAAAAAATGGAATACGGCAAGTGGTTGATAAAACCAACGCGGTGGCCGACCGCGAAGTCAACGAACTGCTCGTTTTAAAAACAAACCATTATCGGCCGAAAACTGATTACATTATCACATTATATTATCTGATAATGCGTGAAAAGAACTAACACAAACATATGGAAGAAAGTACCGTCAACTGAATGTTAAGAGGTATGCACATGGGTACGAGTCATACATGATGGATGGGTGTGTTGGGTAAGCAATCTGTCATGTTGTGTCTACTTTCATGACAGCTCTAAAAACGAACAAATGCTAAAGTGCGCAGTGAAGAAAATTTGATGTTTACACAGTACTTACAAGTTGACTTCTAACTATTTGTCATAGTGATTTCTGCCTCGGTGGCGCAGTTGTAATTGCGCACGCGTTACGACTGCTGTGTGAGGTCTCGGGTTCGATCCCCGGGTCGGGTAAAGTGATATTGGGTTTTTCTATCTAGAAATTCTCAGTATTAGCCCGGAGTCTGGAATCTGTGCCCGGTATGGCGATAGGCTCGCCCCCTATCACAATAAGGGACCAAATTTCAGCGAAAAGTGGGTGTACTGGTTACACCTCTGCCTGCCCCTTCGGGGATTATAGGCGTGAATGTATATGTATGTATGATTTTTATAGTTTCAATAGCTGTTGCTTCGGGGCCCTGAAATTCTTCTTCTTTGATTGCGCGATCAAAGTAACAAACATACAGACAATAAAGGCTATTGCTTTAATGTAAGTATTGGACAGCCTCCGTGGTGCAGTAGGCGAGTAGCTGGCTGTGAAACGAGAGGCCGTGGGTTCGATTCCCACGCCGGCCCAAATGTTTGTGTGATAGACAGATATTTGTGTCCGGGGTCAGGGTGTTGTGAGACCGGAAGTCTCTCGTAGTCCCCGATACCCTCGACACAAGACTCGTATCTTAGTCCCACACTAAGATACGAGTCTTGTGTCGAGGGTATCTTAGTGTGGGATCAGGGCTGTGTGTGACTGTTGGTTGATATTTATTTATTTATTAGTATATTAGGTTTTAATTTATTGTTGTTTAAATTAATTCTTTCTTACTATGTTGCAGGCCGGCATGATTGTGTCGAGTAGCGACGTATAGTTGTCTCTATTACTGGATATTCTAACTAAAAAAAAAACAACCCATAAAGTGCGAAGTGAAATTATGCAATAGTTTGGTCTCCTGGGCATGCTTTTAAAAGTATTTGTTTGGTGTAATAAAAAAATTGAGTCGGCAACAGCGGGTGCGCTGGCTGTACAATGTACATGCGCCGTTAGTTTGCAATTGTAAGAATGTGGAGCTACGAATTAACACATAATGTCATTTTTTTCGCCATGAGAGTGGGAAATTTTGCAAACGGCACTCATTTGAAAAAATAATGTTAAATTGCATACAATGAATGCAGTGGTCCGTGTCGAACTAAGTACAGGCGCACACGCGATATGTTCGAGCTCGCACCAGGCGTCACCCACGGGTTAGACAAACAATACTACTTTTTAAAATCACATTAACGTGTGTCAGAAACTTATTAGAGTAGAACCTAAATAACTTACGTGTACAACACTAATTAGAATTTCCGAATCGACTCGAATTAGGAAGATCTCCAAACTGGCCCTAAAGAAATGAACGGGTCACAAGGCATTTTACGGAATAATAGGACATTCATTAACCTTAAAGTACGATAAGTAAGTAGACGCTGCCAGTTATTGGCATTTTGTTGAAAAAAATTTGAACGCCAACGCCAGTAAAAATGTACCAAATTATCCATTATATTGGTATTCGATCCATAAGACAGCGCTCTAGAAAATAAATAATCATGGACGATTCATTTAGACGGATGACGAAGCAATTACTAGCATTGTATAGAGTACAAGCAAGCGACAGTAATACTAAGTGTATGCGTAGGCGACACAGCACAGCTTAACACAGATGCTAAATTTCATTTAATACTATAAAAAAACAAATTATGTGTCACTATAAAGTTTGAAGGTTGCCCTTGAATTTTCTGAGATCCCATCATCAGATCCTGACTTGGTGCCAATGGGACCACCTGGCAAGGTCCAGGCGTCTTCGAGTAATCGGGAAATATACATAAAAAAGATTCCAACGAATTGTTAACCTCCTCCTTTTTTGAAGTCAGTTAAAAAAAGATTCCGACGAATTGTTAACCCCCTCCTTTTTTGAAGTCGGTTAAAAAGTGTTCACCGACTCATGTGTAGCAGCGCTTTACATTGTCACAAAATGTGCGCTGTGTTTCGTTGCCTGCGTGCCTACTCAGTGTAAAGCCATATATACATTATGCAACAATTGAGGCGCAACATGTGATGCACATGTTTGACGCGCGCCGCTGTCAGCGCGCAAGATTGATACACGTTGTGGAACATTGTGGAATGTGTCCCGTGACATGTTTTTACTCGTATTAAGAGACCTATGATATATATTTTTTTGTCTTCACTCTTAACTTTGCCATTTATAAAATTTATGAGTACAAAGTGCAATCCGGATTTATTGAACACTAATAACTAATACTAGCCCTGTATTAAACATTGTCCCACTGCTGGGCACGGGCCTCCTCTACTAATGAGAGGGGTTAGGCCTTAGTCCACCACGCTGGCCTAATGCGGGTTGGCAGACTTCTCATACCTTCGAAAAAATCTCAGATATGCAGGTTTCCTCACGATGTTTTCCTTCACCGTTAAAGCAAGCGATAATTAACATTTTAATACACACATAACTTTAGAAAAGGCAGAGGTGTATGCCACTTGGGTTTCGAACCTATGACTTTCGTCTTGGCAGTCCGTACCGCAACCAACTAGGCTATCGCTGCTACTTGAACACAATGTGGGTTTTTTTATCCTGGCACGGCAAAGTGACTGCACTGCACCTGATGGTAAGCGCAGTGCTGTCCAAATAGAGTACTGAGTAGCGAGAGAAGATCTATTCCCCGCTACTCAACACACTCATGCCGGCCTGCTTCTTCACGCTACGCCATGGACAAGAAGGTGAAGAAGCGGTCGAGGGTCTAGTGTCAGAGTACTGAGAAGGCCACAAAATGGCCAAACATTGGACCCCAACTCCAGACACCCGAAAAAACCGGTTGTTACATATGTACACTGGCTGATCCTGGAACGCGACACACTTGCGTGTGCCACTATGGCGGGTTTTACATCCTGTGTACGGTGGTCGCTATCCGGGCGGATATGAATATCTTACCACCACCAAAATTATTACTTTAGATTTTCTGATCCATCAACTAAACTGCAAGGTTTGATCTGGAGTCTGTAAAATTATGTTTGATAAATTTATTGTAGAGTTGAAAAATGTACACGAAACTAGGGTCTTGTACGAAACAGTGAACCTGTTGATCACCATCACGCACGCCAATTCCCTGGTAAATGAGAAAACGATAATTTCTCACCATCAGTTGACACTATTACTATATTAAAAAGCTACGAGGCGCTATATTTAATTTAATTATATAAAAATAAAATAGTTAGATTTTCTCGCGAATATAACTGTATTCTAATTTAGTTGTATCGGACCTAAGTAACGTTATTATGACCTTAAAGCAGAAACTTTAGGTATTACGAACGAGTGTTCTTTATTATTGCGAACTTCATTCTGATATATTGAATAAACCTGTCTTTGACTTACTGACACACATACTTTTTCAAAATAAAAAAATGATTATAGCGAATGTTGCACATACGCAGCATAATATTTACAAATGCGTGCTCTTTACACCTTCACTACTTATATATAGCCATCTCTCTCGTATCTGTAATGCTAATTTTCCGCACCATGGTCCCGTGACCAGTTGAATGCGTTGCATCACCGCGCTTTAATAATGGCATAGATTATAGCGAAGTTGGTAGAACATTATGTATGAATGGTCCGCGGCTTGGCTCTACACATACGAGTCTTCTCTCTTATACTCAGCTTTTTTGTCAAGTTCCGCATTAAATTACTTGCATCCAAACACCATGTCGGTGTCAAAAGTGCATCTACAAATCTCTAACTTTAGATATGTATATACCTAGTCAGGTCATAAATTCTGTCACATGTTTAATATAAAATAATTGAAACAAGTTTATTCATTATGTAACCATTTATATACCAAAATGAACTTAACAAAACATAGATTCTTATGACACAAAAGTTTATTCAAAATGACCTCCGTGATTTTGAATACAGGCCTTCAATCTGCGCGGCCAGTTGTCTATCGCAGCACGAACGAGGTCCATGTCAATATCGGCGGCTGCCTTAATCAAGGATGTCTTGAGTGACTCCAAATTGGGATGAGGCTTTGAGCACGCCTTTTCCTCCAAGTGTTGCCATATCTTGTAATCTAACGGATTCAAATCTGGACTGGAGGAGGGCCAGTCTTCGTGCCGGATGAAGTCGATTTCACGCGCCGCCAGCCAGTCTTGTGTGCTCTTCGCTCTATGAGCTGGCGCCGAATCTTGTTGGAATACCCCGTGCCTGTTATTGAACATGGTATGAGAAACAGGTTCCACAAGGTTCGTCAGGACTGTATTTTGATACACAACTGCATTCGTTTTTACACCTTTCTCACAAAAATGTACCTCTGTTAAGCCCCAATAAGAAACTCCCAACCATACCATGAGCGAGGATGGAAAATGACCTCGTTGGACACGCGGAATACGGTTGCTCGCTTCTTCACTACTGTGTGCGTACACCTTATCATTTTGTTTGGTGTAGCTCTCTTCTACGGTAAACAATTTTTCATCTGAAAAAAGAATTTCCCGATATTTTTTTCCCGCGTACCGCTTCAACAAAGCGCGGCATTTCTTCAGTCTCAGGTCCATTAGACGAGCATTCAAACGATGTCCTGTTTTTCTTCGATATGCCCGAAGCCCTAAGTCTTCATTTAACACCCTTTTCACCGTGGTTCTGCTTAACCCCATCTGAAGGGCCAACAGTTTCTGCTTACGTTTGGGTTTCTTTGAATTCGCGCCTTCACAGCTTTTATCACTGCTGGAGTCCTAACAGACCGAGGGCGACCACTTCTTGACCTGTCATCTACACTAGAGTCTTCATTGTATCGTTTGATGGTACGATAAACGAATCTTTTGGTTATATTCAAATTTTTCAGTATGTCAAAAATTTTAATTGGCGCGTAACCGCAACGATGCAACGCAATTACTGCAACACGGTCTTCTTTAAGCGTCCACTCCATATTTAAAAATGAGTAAAATTCTAAAAAGTATACATTTTTATTTTCATGAATAATTTGAAATTCGAATTCAATAAACTTTTTTGTGGCCAGCATTCTAAAATAAAAGTTTTTACTGTGTGACAATACTTATGACCTGACTGTGTATATTAATATAACTTAGAGTTGCCAACCGTCCTGTTTTCCCAGGACATGTCCTGGGTGTCCTGGATAGTTCTTAAGCAGCGTCTTAGGTTTTTAAGCACCCTGATAAGGTCCTGTATTTTAAAATTCGCACACCACTTTTGCAATCCTTACTTTAGGGGCGGCGTCTCGGCTCCCAAGTGTTTACGCTATTTTAAATCAAAGATGCGCCCTGTTTTTAAACTAAATTGTCCTGGTTTTTCTAACTTCAAATCCTAGTATTTGAATTCCGGAAACAAATTTCATTTCATTTCATCGTGCGCGTGGGTGCAGGTAAATAAGCAATGACGGTCACTAGTTTAATCTGCATTTGAATTTAACAGCCTTTCGGAATCCAGTTTGTGCTCTAATTGTAAAGGCTATTATTGTGTACAGTATAATATTGTGATTAACTAAGATCTGCAAGTCTCACCTTTTTGGGATTGAGCCAAAACTGGAAGAGGTTAAAGTGTTTTTATTATTCTAAAGGCGTGTCGTGGCATTAATTTTTACAACACGTGACGTAGTAAATACTTTTATTTTTATAAATCAAAATGTAAATCAATTTAGAGGGTATTTGAAATTAATATAATAATGGCGCATATGCATTCGTTGATCAGTATTATGGTAAACTCGAAAGGTAAAATATCATGACACCAGTTTTAAAATTATATTTTGATTATAAAAAGCACAATGACTTGAGAAAGAACTAAGCATGTGATTATCCAAACTATATAAACCAATGCGTTGCTTGTTTACCCCCAAGGGATAAATTACGACTCTAAAAATAATAACCGTGTATTATTTGTAAGTTTTTGAAGCAGGTGTCGCTCGTGAGAAGCTTGTCACATGTTCCAGTCACGTACTAGCTACCACGCTCCAGCATTAAACTCACTTTGAAGACATTGTCGTACGGCTCTCAATAGGATCACTGCTAGCAAGTGTTTAACGCAAAGAAATAAGATTTGCAAATATTGAGTTCCAAGAAATTGCTAACAAGTTTGCTGAACCAATAGCAATCTATATACATATATAAAAATCAATCACCATTAGTCTCGATAAAACAAAAACGGCCAGACCGATTCGGATTAAGTTTTCTGTGTATATTTGAATGGGCTCCTGGATGGTTTGAAAAGACATTTGGACCCGATGAAATGAAAATGAAACCTTTACTTCAGTCGCTGTTTATACGGGGCGTTCGAATCGACTAGGCCAATATATGCTCAATAAGTTTTACTTTCATAATAAACACAACACTTATCATCTCGAGAGCAAATCTCCAAACGTCATTTACACTTAATATTAAACGGATAACTTGGATCTAGAATAAACGTAATTTCTTGATTTTATTTACCTAATAATGTTACAATTACAATCATATGCCAGAACTATTTAATAGTTAATGAATAGCCTCTCAGCATTATCAGGGAGTATTATTTTATCTTGGCAGCTGTGTGATCGTTTGGTATCTAGCACACGCATGTCTTTATTCATTGTATTTATATTAATTGGCAAGTTTTTGTCGATAGCCTATATAAACTAGAGATAACTAAACCGACTGAAGGTAAATACGAAACAAATTGTGGTAATAATCCTATTATAAATGCGAATGTTTGGATGGATGGATGTTTGTTACTCAATCACGCTACAACGGCTGGACGAATCTGGTTGAAATTTGGCACAAAGATAGATTATAGTCTGGAATAGCACATAGGCTACTTTTTATCCCGGAAAAATGTACAGTTCCCGTGGGATACTATAGTTTTTCACAGAGCGAGGGATCCACATGATTGTTTCCATAGTGACAGTTTAGGGATCAGAAAATAACATAGGCTAATTTTTATCCCTGAAAAATGCGCGCTTCCTATGGGATAGCAAAATATAAAAAGATTAATAGATTAAGATGCCTCTATGGATTGTATACCTACCTTTTCATTCAATAATGACCTCCACGCGGGCGGGGCCGCGAGCAACATCTAATTGGGTCATAAACAAGAGTCACATAGGGAATAAAAATCTAAATAAAAATACAAATGTAATACAAAATTATATTTAAAAGTGGTAGAGCCACGCTGTAGACACATTTGTCTACAGCATGAATGGGCCGGCTCGACCGGGGTAGGACCACTGTCTCACAGAAAACCAACGTAAAGTGACAGTTCACTGTCGCGTTTCGTATGGTAAGTGAGATATCCGGAGGCCCAGATTCCCCCTTCCCTTCCCTAATCCCTATTCCTGTCCTTTAAGTCCGACAGCGCATACGTGATACTTTCGGTATTGTGGATGTTCATGGGCGGTGGAGATCACTTAACTCGTTTAAGTGATCTCCACCGCCCATGTACTCCACCGCCCACCCGACACAGGGCTCGTTTGTCGGACTATGATATAAAAAAAATATATATTATAGCGCCAAGATAAAATATTTTTTCAGCAAGAGGCAGCTAGCTATATAATGTCAGTTGGTTTAATCACGTAAAAAAACGTTATATGGTGCCAGTATCGTTGTGAATGTTTAAAAAATCTAAATTATATTTTTCTATTAATTTAGGTGTTACAGTAACATGTTGTCAGGTATTAATTACAACTAATGGTAGAGGCAAGGTCTTCGTCTATCGCTATTGTAAAAGTATCTTCAAAGAAACTGTCAGAGGCTGGCCACAGGCCTTCCCTGTACTAATGTAAGGGCTAAGGTCTTAGTCCACCATGCTGGATTAATGCGGGTTTGTGGTCTTCACGTATCTTTGTAATTGTTATGAAGAACCCTCAGGTATGTAGATATGTATCTCACGATGTTTTTTTAACGCTACAGCGAGCGATGTTGAAAAATGAATGCACCTAATTTGACATGTCTGATGCGTATATTTTACGGGTGAGATTAAAACAGCGACCGTTATCGCTGAGCTATGGCCGCTTTTCATTGAAGTATTAACGGGTTTAAATTCAAATCTGGAAAAACTCACAAATCTCAGTATATTATAAGCCGGCTGTAGTGCAGATTTAAAGGGCTTTGCCCCGCTCTATCCCCCCACGCGAGGTGGGTGCTGGGGGAGACGGAGCCCGCTCGGCGCAGCTTAATAAGCTATCCACAGAGCTTATTAAGCTCGGCTTATCGACAATGTTCCATACGTAGTGACAGTGCAGTTAGTGTGTGTCGTTACTAAATCATGAGCTTACTGCGTCATCTTTCTAGATTTTTTTATGTTTTCAACATTTATCACATTTGTGGATAAAGAATACTCCATAAAACCAAAATGTTACAGAAGTGGACTATTCTTTTTATATTTGGGCGTCCGGAAATATCAATGCCTGTTGCACCTTATGTCGG
Source organism: Laothoe populi (assembly GCA_905220505.1). NCBI lineage: Eukaryota > Metazoa > Arthropoda > Insecta > Lepidoptera > Sphingidae > Laothoe > Laothoe populi. The sequence continues at coordinate 395,044 of HG992155.1, read as the reverse complement.
TTTTTGATTTCATTTAGGCAGAGGACCTACCCCAGTGGAACCGGCTCATAAATGTTGTAGATAAAACCATCTACAGCCTGGCTCCACCACTTTACCTACTGTAAATAGAGTAAACAAAGCCAAATGTGTTTTATGGCATCTGATGGCAAGTTATCGCTATCCATAACTAACCACAACACCAGAAGGTGGGTTATTGAACTTAAAGTATAGCATGATTCGGAAAAGTAGAAACAAGTAGTCTATGTCTATCTCGATAGGATACCGCTGTGCCATATGTGCTCGCCCCAAAACCCGCCATAGTGGCACACGCAAATGTATCACGTTCCGAGGTCAGACAGGGTACTTCCGGTTCTTGTCAGGGGTCTATAGTTAGGGTGCGACGTTTGGCCGTTTTGCGGCCTTCTGAGTACTCTGTCCCTCGACCGCTTTTTGACCTTCTTGCCCATGGCGCAGTGTGAAGAAGCAGGCCGGCATGATTGTGTTGAGTAGCGGGAGATAGATTGTCTCTCACTACTCGATACTCTAATTGGACGGCACAGCGCTTAACACCAGGTGCAGTGTGGTCACTTTGAGGTGCCAAGATAAAAAATGTAGGATTTTGTCCATTCTCTCTCTCCTCCTACTTCCCTCTTTTTGAATAGTATGAAAAAAAGCATATTTTTGAATAATCATTGAACAGTAATTTATGTTGTCTATAATGTTGTATAGGCTTTTAACTATAAGTTAAGTAGTAATAAGTTACGAAGGGAGTCGGCACGCGCCTCCACTCCACGACCGATAACGAATCCACGTAATCGGATGTTGACCCTGCGTGGGACGCATCACGTCGAATAATTAAATCTAGCTGTGACGTCACAGGATCTTACTCAAATAAACTGGGCCTCAATAATTGTTTATGACAATTTATCCATCGACTGCCTCGGTGGCGCAGTTGCAATTGCGCATGCTTTACGACTGCTGTGTTGAGGTCTCGGGTTCGATCCCCGGGTCGGGTAAAGTAATATTGGGTTTTTCTATATAGAAATTCTCATTCTTAGCCCTGACTCTGGAATTTGTTGCCGGTATCGCGATAGGCTCGCCTCCTATCACATTATGGGACCGAAATTCTGCGAAAAGTGGGTTTACTGGTTACCTCTGCCTACCCTTTCGGGGATTGCAGGCGTGAGTGTATGTATGTAATTTATCCATAACATATGCTCACGTCCGAAATGGTGGGCAGAAGTGCAGAAATGAAATCGAATTAATTATTTATTATTAAACGCACGTGGCGCAAGTCTAATACTTCACTACATAATACTTCAGTGTACTTGACAAGGATCTATGTAAAGTACTGGTACCTGGGATGTGCTGCAATAATTTCAGACACTTATCTGTTTAATTGGCGTAAACAGGCCAAATTGTATCAAGCAACTTTATCTAATTTAGATTGTTTAAAATGATATATATATTCATGATAAATATGAATGAAAAATCATTTAATTAATGATGATTATGCACAAACTATGATACTATATTTTTTTTTTTTATAACATAGTCCGACAAACGAGCCAGTGGGTCACCTGATGTTAAGTGATCTCCACCGCCCATGAACATCCGCAATACCGAAAGTACCATGTATGCGCTGTCGGCCCCAAAGGACAGGAATAGGGATTAGGGAAGGGAAGGGGGAATTTGGGCCTCCGGATATCTCACTTACCATACGAAACGCGACAGTAAACTGTCACTTTACGTTGGTTTTCTGTGAGACAGTGGTACCACCCCGGTCGAGCCGGCCCATTCATGCTGTAGACAAATATGACTACAGCGTGGCTCTACCACTTCAAATATATATAGAATACAGAAGCAACTAGAACATAAAAGCATGTGATACTAATTTAAGTCAACTGTCGGCTAAGCTGACAAGGAATTTTTTTTATTTTATTTTATTTAGAAAACTAACAGCTATTTCAACCTTTTCAGATATACAGTATGTTAGACAGAAAGGTAACGACACCATTTCAGAGCGGGCAAATTAAAAAGCATGCTTTTATTAGGATTCCAAAGGTACACCAAGTCATATCACAATACTATTAAGTTGTCAGTACCTTAAGTATGAATTATCTGTCTGTATATATAAAAGAAGAAGCTGACTGACTGACTGACTGACTGACTGACTGACTGACTGACTGATCGATCAACGCACAGCCTAAACGGCTGGGGTTAGAGACTTGAAATTTTGACAGTAGGTACCTTTTATCACGTAGGCATCCACTAAGGAAGGGTTTTTGGAAATACCACCCCTAAGGGGGTAAAATAGGGGATGAAAGTTTGTATGAAAATCCGTCATTTTTGAAGTTAAATTCATGAAAATTAGTATTTGACATTTTAGTTAAAAATAAAAATTATATGTTTCAGGATTTTTGGAAATTCCGCCCCTAAGGGGGTAAAATAGGGAATGAAAGTTTGTATGAAGATCCGTCATTTTTAAGTTCAACGCATGAATATTGGTATTTTGTATTGTATACTTTTTCTCCCAAACATGACCTCCACGCGGGCGGAGCCGCGAGCAACAGCTAGTCTGTATATATAAAAGAAGAAACTGACTGACTGACTGACTGATCGATCAACGCACAGCCTAAACGGCTGGGGTTAGAGACTTGAAATTTTGACAGTAGGTACCTTTTATCACGTAGGCATCCACTAAGGAAGGGTTTTTGGAAATACCACCCCTAAGGGGGTCAAATAGGGGATGAAAGTTTGTATGAAAATCCGTCATTTTTGAAGTTAAATTCATGAAAATTTGTATTTGGCATTTTAGTTAAAAATAAAAAATATGTGTTTCAGGATTTTTGGAAATTCCGCCCTTAAGGGGGTAAAATAGGGAATGAAAGTTTGTATGAAAATCCGTCATTTTTAAGTTAAACGCATGAATATTGGTATTTTGTATTGTATACTTTTTCTCCCAAACATGAACTCCACGCGGGCGGAGCCGCGAGCAACAGCTAGTTGAATATATATTATTTAAAAATGCAATAGGTCAACAACAGCATATAAAAGATTTCTCTTCTAACGCCGTCTATTTGTCGTTAAGATAAACTCTCAAAATTCCTAATACTTCTGATAATATAATCTATTAATATAATTACTAAATGACGCTAACGATTTCATCGCATTATCATTAATTAGCTCTATCTTTGATTTTATAAGCATATTAAGTAATTTTAGACTTAATATGATTATTATTTTTGCCACGTGTATCGAATATAACATTAAATGGATATTTTGTTTTTTGATATTTTAATTCGTAAACACTACTTTAGCTTTTTGTAAGTACTTGGTGATTATAGTTTAAATTGATCATTTAAAAAAAACTGGATGCAGTGTGCATTAGAAGCGGGCGGTGCGGCTAGGTGCGGAGTGCTGTGGCGTACATACGAAGCGATCGCTCTCGACCTGGATTCGGTTCAGAGGTGAACGAACGCCGGATACCTTTTGCTTGCAGCTCGCAACTCGCTTTTTACTGCCTATCGTTTAGCTCTAGGTCCAATCGCTGGCTCACGCACGCAATTATATGCTTCTAATGCAACCGAGGTTGTGGCACTGTCTCTACAATATAATGTTGATAAACATTAGGATTATGAATATTATTCATTGCAAAATAAGAGTTGAAAGTTGCTGGGCTGGTATTAATTAGAATTTAGCTTGAAGTCAGTTGTTATTAACGTCTAGACCTTATCTGACGACAAGGGCACCAATGCATTGCTTAAAGGTGCGTTGTTTGAAACAGTCATGTTAAAAAAAATGTTTAATTTCACGAAAACACAAATCTATAGGTTTTACTAGTTGTTAGTACTTAAAGCTATTACTAAATAAATCCAAAATCAGTAGAGCTTACTGTTTTTTTGGGTAACATTAGTGGTAAGATATATTAGTGACTTGTTACCATTACTGTCGCGTTTCATATGGTCACTGAACTTACCAGAAGCTCAGAAACCCTTCTATCCAATGCATTTCATAATAGTTATTAACAGTTACTATTCTGTTAACGTTGTGGGAATCAGTGGCTTATTAGTATTAGAAATGCACACGTTTAAAATAATCTCTGTCATGATATCCATTATGTATATAGAAACTGAATAAGTTTAACCAATAAAGGATTGAAGATATATGTTTTAAGGTAGGGTTGTGTACCAAAAACCCAATTGGTACTTCAATTTAGAATTGCATGTTGGTTTCCTCGATCGTCGAGTGTGAAGGCACAGCCAGTAATTTACATGAACTAGGTTACCACGAACGTTTGCGTGCACGATTCATTAATGCGTTCTGCACGTGGCCACATCTGCTTTTATTACTATGAGCATATTATACTCCACATCAATCTTCATGGTAGACTCAATTTGATTAGAGTCGTGATGTGTGTTGTCTACACTACGGCATAAATAAGTGGGATCAGCTTCACCTTCATTAATGTCTTTGCTTTTTCGTGGTCCAATAACTTCGAATTCCCCATTTTCTTTCCAGTACCCACAATTCTAATACTGAAGGCTTTTATGATCATTGCCTATCAACATTGAATGACGCTGCTTGTTTACTTATTTAACGTTGAATATCTTGATTAATACAATGTAACGCGACTGTAGCAAAGAGATACCAGCAATTCTCCAAATCAGTAAATCGTGGTATATTTGAGGAAACGTATACCTGTACATATGTCGTGCGGCGTGCCCGAGAGAGCGTAGTGTTGCTCATTACTAAACTAAGTGGTCCGGCCGAGCAGGCTCTCGTAAAAAACCGGCCAGCTATGTGTCGAACACGCATTCGCTTAGGATTCCGTCGGAAACTGAAAACTGTATATATCTGACTTGTGCACGCAGATTGCCCAAAATTTAATGACTTTGGTGTTAAACATATACCTACCTAAAATAAAAAGTGACTATATAATGTATTTTAGAGATCTTTTAAACAACCCATTTTATGTAGGCGTAGGCTACCGCAATGGTTATCCTAATTTCATTACAATATATTAGGCATGTAAAACATTTGACGTGATGAAAAATGGCGGCGCAAGAGGCTATGGACAGATAGACGGAAATCATGCTACTAAGTAAGTAAGGGTCTTAGTTTCGCAGCTGGGCTACGGAATCCTAAAAACAATATTTGAGCAAAAACAAGCTGTAGGACCGGTCCCGCGGCATACGCTATACAAACTAATAACGAGTGATACACGCTGCTGCGCCGGTGTCACCGGAAATCTTTATTTCTCTTACATTATAACATTTTTTTTCTGATAACTTGATTGGCCGCTGAAACCCGCCCGGTCACTTGACGGATTGCTCTAACCTGTCTTAAAAACAAGCCGTGGTGAATTCTTTATAAATTTTTTAGATGAAGGTTTTTGAGAAAACATTCATAAAAGTGTGAAGTGAAAATAAACAGAAATAACAATAGTTGTAACACAAGAACTTCTTTAATCATACCACTCTTGTCAGAAAAACAACGGGCGCTTCTATTTTCACATTTATATTTGAAGGATAATTCCAACTGTGTAACTGAGGATGAAAGACTGAAATGCCCATGTACGCACCGAGTTACATTATACTAAAAATTGGGAAATATGTTTTTGACAAAATTAAAATACACTAATACAAATTTTATTTCATAAATAAAGACTCTAATATAGTCCAATTTTGGAGTTTGGCTTTTAAACTGCAACGTCTGCAACTGGTTAAATTATATTTGAAGTTACTTCAATTTTTCGAACAGTATTCATTCAAAGATATAAATCCAAGTAGACACGAAAGTCCTTCAAACTGTATGTAATCAAACGTGTTATTTACTTGATGTGATTGGTTACCGATATAGTTAAATAAGTTATTGGATAAATAGCTCATAGTTTAATGGTTGGTTACACTAATAATTTATCATCTGCAAGTTAGTTCAATACGTGATAAAATGTCTATAAATATATTACAAGAAAAACTAGAGCAGTTATGCAAGTGCCATGATAACTATACATACACTCACGCCTGTAATCCCCGAAGGGGTAGGCAGAGGTGTAATTAGTACACCCACTTTTCGCAGAATTCGGTCCCATAATGTGATAGGGGGTGAGTCTATCGCCATACCGGGCACAGATTCCAGCCTCCGGGCTTATAATGAGGAATTTCTACATAGAAAAACTAGATATCACTTTACCCTACCCGGGGATCCAACACGAGATGGATGCTGTGCTGAGGCAGCAGTCGTAATATATTCTTCAGTTCATAAAAACTGGCAATTGATAAATATTTATTTAGTAAGATAATTCTGACTCGGAACTAATCGGGGTTTGTATTTGCGGATCGGAATCAAGTTTTACTCTACTAAAGTGATTTATCAAAACCCCATCGGAGAGTATCAATAGCGTGCTTATTTATTCCGTATCAATCTTGATTCTGCCAAGTGTCACTGTAGGCGGCAGGTCTCGAAGCTTTGTCGCGTACCACTCGATCACTGTACCGAGTACCGACCACACAAATACCTTCTACATTGTATTTGAACAATGTTGTTCCACTAAATAATATAAAGTAGCTGTTTTTTCTTTCTTTGTGTTTAGTTCTTCTAAACCACGCAACCGATTTTGATATAGATACGATTAAAAAAATATTTACTCGATTAGGTTTTTAATTGAATGGTATATCGAATTATCAGCAAAACTTGTTGTTACCACTTACAACACAGAGTTTCGACGCGAACGTTTATTTATGAGCGATACGTTGCGATATTTTATTGAATTTAACTACTTTCGAATACTCTATTTAGTTAACATTTAGATTGATTGTTTCTTAGATTTGGATTAATTAGAGTTTTCTTTAATGTAATTAGAGCGAGCGGCTATCGGTAACTATCACACAAGATCGGTACAAGCGATCTCAAATTAATTGAAATTAATAAAGATCCTAACTCACTATGACCACACAGGTTTATATTTACCTACATCTGAAAATGTAGCAGAAGATAAACATGGTTGTGGGTTACTTGGTAATAATTGTCATGTATACCCACAATAACAGAAGAATTATAGGTGACTTTTAAGGCAGAATATAGAGGTAAGGAGTACCGAAAGAGGGACTTGTTAGCTATGCTGTAATGTAACACAATGTCAATCACTAAAGCTGCATATTTATTTATACTTCATGCATACATTTATATGTAAAGGTGGACTTAATGCCTGAGGCATTCTCTTGCAGTCGAACCTTAGGTGATGCAGAGTAGGTTTGAAAATATAATTTATAACTTAAAATACTTTGAATGCTACTAAGTAGATAATAAAACTAAACATGAAATACTAATAGTAATAATGAATATCATGAATACATACTAAACATATAGCATATTCACTAGTTTTCAGTGACCACTACACTGGTGAAACCGATGCAACGTTTTTATAATAGAGACCGGCAAATGAACTTGTAGGTCCCTTGATGGGTGATGGGAAATGACACTCAAACCCAGGATCATGGGTATCTTCTTAAAGAAAAGTAATGGGCATTGAGATAAACAAGCAGTAACTTTACATAAGTCTTATGTGAGACAGTGATAATAATCCGGTAGGGTCGTAGTAGGAACTGTGCACCTGATGGTAGGCACAGTGCCGTCCAGTTAGAGTATCAAGTAACGAGAGACAACTATACCTCACTACTTGACACAATGCTGCCGGACTTTTTTTTTGTCGCGGGGAAAACGTTTTATTACTGCCGCCCGCTCCGGGGGGAAGCGGAATACGAAAAAAACGGGTATGCTGGACTAGCCGGTCTTACGACCCAGCACTCCCCTCGCCCGGATGATGGCTATCCGTGCTACCGCTGGGCCGAGTCCCTACCCCCTATGTACACCCCACCCGACACTACCAGCTAAAACCCCGCGGTGGCCTTCTTCGGCGCTTACGGAGCGATCACGGGGTATTCTAAGGAGTGCTAGAATTGCTGCCGGAACCGCCCCTGCGCGGTGCTGCGTAGCAGCCCATCTCCATGGGAGGGCTTAGGAGCCCCCGCGCACCGAACAACGACAGCGAACGAGGCCTTACCACACGCGCTGCCGTCCATCTCGGGGTCGCACGATGCTCCGAAACTGGGAGTGCATCGATTCGGGCTGACAGCCCCCCGCTGCGAGCCCGTGACCCCCGATGGCCCCAATTAGTCGCCTCGTACGACAGGCAGGGGTTACCGTGGTGGAATTCAAACGCCCCCGTTCCACAGGGCGGGAGACGTCGGTCAGTCGTCCACCCGGCGCCTCCTACGTCTTCTCTGGCGGCGGGAGGGATCATTTCGTTCCCGATCCCTCTCGGCACTCTCCTTCTGCGAGATGACGCTCTCGCAGAAGTGGGCCACCGCACGCCAGGACCTCCGGCTGGCGACCATGGACGACACCACGGCCGGCAGCGAGAGGTCTCCTCCGACGACTGCTCTGAGAGCGCTGCGCTCTTCGTCCCAGGCTGGGCACTCCTCCAACGTGTGTTGGGCCGTGTCCTCGCGGCAGTTGCCACAATGGTGGCACACGGCAGACACCTCCTTTCCGATCCGACACAGGAACGAACCGAAACACCCGTGGTCCGTCAGTACCTGCGTCAGCCGGAAAGTTGGCGCACCGTGGCGCCTGTCTAGCCATCTCTTTAGGACAGGACGCACTGCCGCGACGGTCCTCAAGCCCGCACTTGGGCTTTCCAGCCTGGTATGCCACTCCTAAGTTATGTTTCCCTACAATGTTTCTTGTCAAAAGCACGTAATAGTTAACAATGATTGTACGGGTAATTCCGAAGAGTAAAAATTGACCTGGGAAATCAAATACAACTCGCGACTTCCGCGACTTTGGCAACCCATTCCACACTGAGCTTTAATTTCTAAAACAAAACCAATTATTAAGTACCATGACCAAGGTATTTTCGATTGTATATTCACATATAAAAGGAAATATCATTGCTATACACTGTCTGCTCTACCTTGAACCGCAACAGGATATATTTACATATTTATATAATGTATGTAGGTCAGTTTGTAATCTCAGTAAATAATACAAACCAACTCATCTTGACATGCTTCCTAAGCTCCTGCTTGCAAATCTGACTCCATGTGTTATTTGTACAGAGTATACCTTTTATATATCAGACACTAGTTTTTACCGAAGGGGAGCGTGCCCTACACAATAAACAACACCCAACATTTCCCTCAATGATGGTTTAACATCCGAGAATCAAACCCGCAGTTGCGATAAAAGAAGCCTATCTGTTAATCCGGGAATTATGGTATCTCCATTTCGAAATGCCAAATCTCTTGAGCCGTCAAATGAGAAAATTTACACGAACGCTTTGGCATTTATATTTGTGTGATTTAACATTTCGACGGTGGCAGAGAGACCCATTTACAGTATACATTAATTTAGACCAGGGCTATCCAAACCAGACACGATCTCGGGCAAATACAAATCATTAAATGGATGGGAGAGCCGCAGAACAAATACTACGTTAATTCATTGAAGAAAAATTTAAAGTATACATATTTGCGGTACAGCTAACCACATTGCGGGCCGCACAAATATAAGCCACGGGCCGATCTTCAGACAGCTCTGATAAAGAACATTGACACTTTATAGCGTCAAAAGATTTCAGAGTGTAAGAGATTAAGCATATGTTAAGCTAATCACTTATTCTTCATTCGTCTACGGAACATGACACATTGCCTACACCGTATGACCGTACGCACTACGCACTTACGACGGGACGCAGTGCTAGTAAATACACCGCTCACGTTGTTTTTACAATGACATATATATTTAGGTTTCCTGTGCGTTTTCCTCGGTCCTCAATTCCTCACGTCTATTGTCAGCCATGGCTATACATGGACGTTATATGGTGCATACTAGATGATAATAAATGAGGCACAACACGTCTCTAGCTTCTGTTGCTTAATTTAAATGACTAGTGGTCCCGGGCAGATGTTATCCTGCCATAAACCGCATTCTTTGTGGACCGAATTTTCGTTGAAAAATAAGAAAAATCTCGACAACAGCGCCACCTATCGGATGGCTACCAAACTTCACAGGAATGTTCTCTGGGATAATTTTAAGATCGTCTGAAACTTTCGTAAAAATCGCTCCAGTCGTTTGGGACTGTGTCCACAACGGACATAGTAATATTTTTTGTGTTTTATATATTTAAATTTTTATATATTAAAACGTGCTTAATAATATACGACAGCCTCCGTGGCGCAGCAGGCGAAGTCGGTCGTGAATCAGGAGGTCGGCTTAGAATCACGCACCGAGACAAATGTTTGTGTGCCAGACAGACGTTTGTATCTGGTCTGAGACCGTAGTCCCTTGTAGATTTTATACCTACAATACAGGTTTGACCTTGTGTGGGGTCAGAACTATGTGTGTGACTGTTGAGTCTATTTATATTTTATTCATATTTAGCGTAAAGTTGAAGTTAAAATTTATCAAAGAAGTAATTTGTATTATCTTGATCACATGAATCTTCAAATTTATGCTTTAACATTGAAACGTCGCTTCACATACAAATAACAAAAAATAAAATTATTCAATGATTAAATAAAAATTAAATTATTTTAAGCAATTTCTCAAAATACTGTTCAAGTATTTCTTTTGTTAGAGAAAGTAATGAAATGATTAAACAGGTAAGGAAAACTAATATAGTACAATACTATAGGTATAAGTATCAAGAACTATATACATTATTCCTAATATTATTAATATCAGTAATATAATAAAGTTTATTGTAAACTCTATAGAAATGCAACAATTCGACAGAACCGTTGAGAAAGCACAGCAACGTCATCTAAAACTGCACGACGCTACGCAAAAAAGGCACAACTATGAACTGTACAAGGTTATTGACTCCAGATATCTCTCATTTAGCTCAGATTGGAATGGATTGACGGTAGTATGACAGTATTATTGAGTTTTAATTATGCAGCCAATTGCAGGAAGGGAGGTTTTGTATACGAATATGTGAGTTTATATTTCTACTGCCTAATTGATGGCTAAAAGAGGCCTAGTTACATCTTTCTTAGTTGTAAGATTCACACGTGATGGGTGATGTCATGATAATTTGCGAACGTTAGCCACCATAATGTTATTTAATTAGTTTTTAAATTAATTCAAATAATTGTACAAGTGTTGCTGGTGAAAACATGTCAGCAACCAACTGGTGGTGCCTTTAACATACCTAGTCCCTGTGCTTGAAGCTCTCTGTCTCCACGAATGCAGAATTGTCTTTAATTCGCAACGAAATTAATCAAATAGACACGAGGTGGGAATAAAAAGTTTCTACTTTTCTCCATAGCGAAGACAAACTAGATAGATAGATAACTGTTTGTTGCACACCATCAAAATAATATTACAAAAAGAAACAAAGTAATGTACTGAATAGGAATCAATCTCAAGCATAAGGTTAGTTAAAAATGCGTTTTAGCTTGTTTCGATTTATTTTTAATCTCATTACAATACAAAGTCGCGATTAACGTTGTACCCATGCCAATTGTTGACGCTGATCGGAATGACATTTTGAACATTTTCAATTACCAGAATTGACCTTCACTTGTAAAGTATGTGTAACATCCAAGGTTTTATCAAATGATTGAAGAGTATGAAAACGACAGAAAATTTTATAAATATAATAAAGTTGATTTGAACGTCCACGTGAGGTCACAACGCACGTGGCGTGGCCATCCTAAACAAAATGCGCGCGCCGATAAATATTTAGCAACGCGTTTTTCCGTATAGTGAATTTCCATCTGTGTTTTGACATGTCTTATGTGCCTTTTATATGCCTACGTGATCAATAAAGATTTTTATTTATTTTATTTAATCACACTGGGGTCTAAATGTCAATCGATATTGTATCACAGTATTGTTCGGGGCCTACACAACGCTAGCGATACCGTCAACAACCACACTTGTTGATTGAACAACTGTTTCAACAATTAAAACCTAGGTTAGAACAGTCCATGTTTGTACCTTGTCGTTTAGTCTATTGTTGCCTGTAATATGGTTGACAGCTAAAAGAGAGATGCCCCAAAAATCTCATTTTTTTGGACGTATCCCTCCTGACCATAACGCCTATTGTTATATTATAATTATTTCACGTATCTTATTAATTATTCTACTCCACACTTTCGTACTGCGAATGAGATTTCCACATACTGAATGACTCCTCCACCGCCTCTCTCTTCCTGAACTTTAAGGTCGACAACACATAAATAGAATATGGAATTCTGGTGTAAAATTAGAGTAATTTTTAATTTGTGAAACATAAAAAGCTGGCGATAAAACGGCCATTAGAATTCATTAGAGTAACGTCTTTGATGTAACATCAGCAGTTGGAGTGCGTCAGATGACACCGTGAGAATACTAAATGCGTACGACGTCGGTTATACTAATGCACTAGAAAATGTTTATTTTAATTACCCGCATAGGTTGGTCTGCATACGTAGTCGCATCCTGCATTTCTATCTAAATTATTCGTAAAGGCAGCCAAAGCACAGCCTCACGGATGTGATAGAGCTCATCACGAAACAACTGTTACATAGGATCCGTGGGAATATAGCGCGGATGCATTACACAAAGATAGATTAAAAAATTCAAAAACCTTGTGTCGACACCAAATGATTGATAATAACAAACTTGTAATTCTTACTGATGACCGCGTAGAGTTCGGCAATGTCAGGGTTCGTCCGGCCACACCTACGGGCGCGCACGTCCAAAAACACGCGCGTTACATTGTCAACCGACGATCAACGCTGGCCTTGCTTCATTAAACATTCCGTAACCTTGGCACGACAAGCATTAACACGTAACCACGCCTGCGATAAAACGCGGCATCCAATTGTAACATCTACACTATTCAAGGTATTATAGAATCGGAAAACATCTTTAGAGCCTGTAACTAGCTTTGTATTTTGTGTGAATGAGTCAGCTTAACAAATTATATCACTGTGGAGTAGAAAACTAACGTTTTGCTAGAACAGTCAGTGGGATGTCCTTATGGCCAAGAATGTCTTAATATACAGATCAGTTATGATTCCTCTGGTATAGATGTGTTAACGGGTGGTGCTGATTATATTGATCAGGTGACTTTGGTGAGGTGATTGGTAGTTTTCCGGACTTTTTTCGTTTTGAGAAAACAACCAGCAAGTTGCAGCGTAAGAGAAGATAACCTATGTTTATGGAGTTTATCAATGCTTAATAGATTTGTATAAAATTTGGTAAAGTCTGTACGCTAGATCAACACGGAATCAGTAGCGCAAACAGAAGATGACATTGTAAGTATAACAGCGTGCACTTGAAGATTATATGGACTTTATTCATAACCATTACCGCATACATCGAAGCAAAAACTAAATGTGTTAACAATAAACTGTTATTTTTTATTTGGAACAGGTAAAACCAGCGATTTTTTTTTACTCTTATCTGTCAGGAACATAATCGATATTTTACTTGTTATATAAGGTCGAACCTTAGAGTAGTCGAACATATCACTATACTTTTTCTTTCCATGAATATAGTAATTAGTACCTTTTTTGTAAACCTATCCACTTTTTATTAAAAAAAATATGTTATTGTTTATGACTGCTACTTAATATTTCAAAATTTTATTTGGAATGGGTGTTCGGATTCCATTATGAAATCCAGCACTGAGCGGCTGTCGCAGACAGTAGCATGATGTTTAATTCCCTACACGTAATTACGAGCTTGCTATGCGACGAGCGCTGTGTTTTGACTTTTTGTGCCGGAGGATCGACGTCGCGCCATATTCGGCTTCCCTCGTCGCCTCGCCCGCTCCCCATTCACAGGAAGATCTTCAATTGATCGCTGAACCGGCTCCTGTAGGGCTGACCATACTAGTACAACCGGGAAAATGCACATGACAAGTTCTCTTTAAAGGTCTTGTATCATGGTCATGTGTTAAATACTTATGGATTCCTGACAGAATATTATGTCAGTTACATGTTACATATACAATATGTCTACACCGATTTTAGTTGGTACACAGCAACAACACCTAGCACAAATCTATTCTTAAGCCAGGTTTACTGCGATTCTTTACAACTCTTTGTAGGACAAAGAGAACGCGAAAGCTGGAATCCGGTAAGATTATTCCAAAATATTATGTTATGGACTAAGACCACTCTCAATAAGAAAAGAGATTCGTGTCTAACAGTGAGATAACGTACTGTACCGGTAAATATCAATGGTACAACATTATCTGTCTATGGCATGCCATCATTTAATTATCTAGAAAAATACTGATAACCGCGAAGGCCCTGCCGCGGCCGGCCTACTACCACCTCTTAGAGCAGTCTTGTTCTAATATTGCAACTTAAAATGCGATTTTGCACCATGATTCGCATTGTAATATTACAACAATACTGCTCTAAGAGGTGGTGGTATGCAGCCTGGTTGTGATTCCGTTACTTGCCTAGATATGAAGTATGTAATGTAGCGAAAGGTTCGAAACCTATAATATGGGACCGATGGAACTAATAAAATGGGACTGTAGCTGCGAGCACTATTATCTATATAATACGTTAAGTGGTAAGTTATACGATTCATTAAATGACAGATAGTGATGTCATCCTATTCGTGGCACTGCGGTCAAACGTACACACGTTACAAATATCGTTTCATAATATTGATAATGTTTTATTCCTTATTTGTTTATAATCATATCAGCATAGTGTCGACTCCACTCTTGCTTTCACATAGTGGGTGGTCAATAAGAATCATGGCTTAAATGTTCGACGCAGTCATGTTTACCAACCCTGACGAATTTCACAAGATCGCGCTTCGAAATGCGCGCGCGCGTTTGCTCGTGATTGGCTGTGTTCATGTGTGTACGAGCCCGCCTGTGTGTGTGCTGTCAATACGCTAGAGATACGGCCATTAATTTCATCCACATTTAGAATCAGTGAATGATGTTCATTTATGGCATCGATTGTCGTTCAAACTGCTTTGGCATTCGCATCCCAATGATTTCCTGTAACTGCACACGCATGCATATGTATGTGGGGTTTGATTTTGAAAAACATCGAAGCACTTTATGAAACTTGATTTGTCATTCTGCTACTTATACGGAGAAATGATAAACATTCTCAACAAGCATAGTACAAATATAATTACTGCAGATTAAGCTTATATATGGAAATAGATTGAAGACCAGTTTCGAGGATCTCTTTACATATTGTCCCATGATCTGAGTTATCGTCATACCGGGAAATATATATGTTGATTCAGAAATGTTACGCAAACACGTCACTAGATACAGTCAACATCATCGGACATTGCCCCAAGGCCAATAGCGCTGTCGGATTTAAGTATTCTATCGAAAGAGAATCAAATGTATAGAGAACATTTATGAACAGATGTATGTACCTTGTATCATGGTACTACCTAATTTTGTGTAGTATGAAATTAAATGACATGTAATTTAAGTAATGTAATGTCATGTAATAGATAGACAATCCCTACTTCAAAAATATAGAACATATATCACAAAAGAATAAGCATGCGTCAACAACACATTGATGAACGATAATAGCCGAGTGTAACAACTGACTAGTGGCACAGTAGATAATGAGATTATGTGGAAGGACACGCGTTTGTACAATCATGCGATACATCAACTCACGATAAATGTTAAATCAGTAGGCACAGGCTAATAAACTTGCATGTCGTCACTTTACATGATACTCTAGCTTAATTTCAGTAAAAGTTTTTGTGCAGGATCACCGCTTCTCCAATTCCCATTACTTGGCCTTAAAGACCCTCAAGACACCCATTCTTCTAGTTTTGCCAGTGTTTATGGTCAATGGAGTTCGTTTACTATCAGATAGTCGACTTGATTGTTCTTTCGCTGTATACTATTAAAAAATATACTTACTTAATGCACGACTTATCACCCTTTCCAGGCAGCAATGATTTATTTACTCAGTAATCTTTAGTTTTATCATTAAAATTTGAACAATGACTTGATTAACTTTCGCCGACATGTCACGATAGTGGTTTAATGAATAACTTGGCGTCTTTAGATTTATTGGCCTGTGTCGCCAAGTTGAAGTGTACCGATATGGCACGGCGACATTTATGAACACGTGGCTTCTGTTATGATACTATTTATATACTTTATGTATTATCTAAATAAATAGATAACAACGAAGGACTTACTAGATAGTCATTCTGTAACGATTAGACGTGGTAGAGCTATGCTATGATAGTTTTGTGCACAGCATGAATTGGCCTGGTCGATCGACTTATTACCACTGTCTCACGGGAAACTAACTTTAAGCAACAGCTAGGGACGTTTCTGGAGGCCAAAATTCCCCTACCCTTCCCAAGCCCCGTTCTTTTTATTTAAACCCAGCAGTTCTTGGTTTTATTGGAACTGCGGGTGACCAATGGTGCTAAAATTACTTAAATTTGCGCTAAAAGCGCCCATACTAAACTTAGAAGCAAGTTATAATCAATAATTATTACGGTATTTTAAAATGATTCTCTACAAACGTAATGCTATCAATAGAGTGTTAAACCTACACAACACTTACCTACCTACTTAACACTGTCAAATCATAAGCTATAATAGCGTCTATGAGAGTCGTTGGCGCAGTGAAGGTTCATTCCTTCAAACCTTAAATTATGCACTCGGCATGCTGAGCCGCGTGCGGAATAGAATAATAATTATCTTCGCCTCGGAATCATAAGTATGATAATTATATCTATTATCATACACAAGTCATGTGCAAGTGAAGGCGAAAACGAAAGTGTCACAATTATGTATTATCGGTAGTTTACATTCTTACTTTTAATTCTCTGATGTGTTTTTTTTTATACTGGCACGGCAAAGTGATCACACTGCACCTGATGGTAAGCGCAGTGCTGTTATAGAGTATCATTTAGCGAGAGATAACTATACCGTGCTACTTAACATAATCCGGCAATATTCGCTTGCCTTGTGATTTTAAAAACAAAATAGGAAGGATGATTTGAGTAGTGAGTAGTATTTTGAATTAAGCGAGAAAAAAATCTTTAACTACTAATTCTTACACGTTTTACTCTTGTATGTTTTATATTTAATGTAAGAAAGAAATTTGTATACGTTGTCATAAGCGCGTAAAGTTTGGTTCAACTATACATACTGATAAAAAAATTCTGTTTCAAGAATTATATCTATAAATATATTGTTTTTTTTAGTGAAAATAAGCTTCGAGTTAGGAACCTTTTTTCTTTAGAAAGTCAACACAAGCAAGTGAATCAGCTAATGATAAGTAAACACCACTCATCGTGAACACCCGCAATGTGAGACGAATCGTGCAACGTGAGGCTCTGCCAATCGTTAATGAATTGAAGGGCTATTTGGAGGAACGAAGTTAGTTTGATCGTACACTATCAATAACCGTTTGGAAAGCAGCGAAGTTTTATTTAAGCAGATATGCAAGTTAAAACTTCAAGATAACATAGGCGCGAAGCAATATAAATAGCTTTTGCTTATCGCAAATAAAACGCTATTAGTTTTGGTGTGTGTGATAGGACGCCGACGGTACTGATAAGCCGTTTCAAGGCCGATCTAGATGGGTTCGATTCCGCTCCGTGGATTATACCGACACATGCAGTCAGTATTCGTCGAGTTACTACACTTATTCGCTGTCCCAATGCTTTTAAAGGTACTGAACTACTGAAGGTTCCAACACTTAGGTATATCCCACTTCAGGGCAAAGAGCTGACTTTCTTGTAAAGGAACGAATAACGACGAATAAACGGCAATGCAGTGTCAGTTAGTGATCACAGCTTCGCTCATAATTCGTGGGTCAGTTTTGAGGTGATGTTGAATACACAATATCACTCCGCGATAGTCTTCTTTCACTTTAAACTGTATCGTGGGTATCATGGGGGTAAGAACTAAGAATACACAACATCCAGAATAGAAACTAATATTTGTGGATCACACAAGCATTTGCGTTGGTGCGGGGTCGAACCCGCGGCCTCTAGTTACACAGCTGGCTACACGACCGCTGTGGCAGAGAGGCTGACGAATGATGTTAATGATGTTAAATGAACGTTTTGATGTTACATTCTCAAATTAAAATAAAAGCAAACTTTGACATAACAATTCGAGCGCCTCAAGGCGGTAGAGGTAGAGTCGGTAGAGGCGGCGACCGGTGACGTAACGTCGGAGGTTCGGCTGAGAGTTGCCTCCGCGTGGCACCCGCGACCCACCGTGACCCACCGCGACCGGCTCCGCAGCATTGGCAATGACATTGTGCCGGTCCAGACACGTACGCGGCGCCGACGCGGTTACGTGATGACATATGTACCTATCTATATGTACACATACAAATGGCTTTCTCAATACATCTTGCAGACTTTTTACTTATATATTCTTTTATGCGTACGTGAACTCTTATAATTTGTATCAGGCCAGCATAGTTACCTCAATCAAATCTTTTAATATCTCTAATTAGTCGAGAAAACTCGTGTACAGCAGCGGGACAGGGTTGAATACAGAGTTTTTATTATTCTTTAACAATATCATTTGCATGACGAGCCGGAGATCGCTCCTCTGATGGAAAGTGCCAGGAAATAAACAAGCAATACAACTCAGAACTTTTAAATATAAAGTATGTCATTTCAATCTACAATATTTCTAGCTTCAAGTATTATACACAGTCAGGTCATAAATTCTGGTGCCACCGTATCTCTCAGACAGGTACATAGTGTATCCAGGCGCCGACAGGTGGCACCGAAGAGCGATGGCCTGCGGTGTTCCACAGGGCTCAGTCCTGGGCCCTCTCCTGTGGAACATCGGCTACGATTGGGTGCTCCGTGGTACTAACCCCCGAGGCGTCGCTGTCGTCTGTTATGCAGACGACACGCTAGTAACAGCGACAGCCAGGTCTTTCCAGGAGGCCACCCTGCTCGCCTCGTTCGCAACCGAACAGGTGGTGGGCAGAATTCGGCGACTGGGCCTTAAGGTGGCCCTGAACAAATCCGAGGCCCTTTACTTTCACGGTCCTCGGATTCGGCCACCTTTAATGCCCCACATCGATGTGGAGGGGGTGCGGATTCCCATCGGCTGTACAATGAAGTACTTGGGATTGATTCTGGACAGCCGGTGGGATTTCCGTGCCCATTTCAAGGAGTTGTCGCCGAAATTGGTGCGGGCGGCGGGCGCGCTCGGACGCCTGCTGCCGAACCTGGAGGGACCTAATAGCCCTTGCCGAAGTTTATACGCTGGAGTCGTGCGGTCAATGGCCCTGTACGGATGTCCCGTATGGGCCCAGTCCCTGAAACCCCGCTGCGTCGCCTTGCTGCGCAAACCGCAGCGTTTGTTGGCGCAGCGAATAGTAAGGGGCTACCGCACGGTCTCCCACGAGGCGGCCTGCGTATTGGCCGGCACCCTCCCTTGGGAGTTGGACGCAAAACTCCTCTCGTCCGCGTTCTTCTGGCGGGAGGAGGCGTCCAGTCGCCGTCAGGTGAGACTGGCCCCGAGGGAGATTGCGGCCCGATTTCGCAGAAACGCTGTGGAGGAGTGGCATACCAGGCTGGAAAGCCCAAGTGCGGGCTTGAGGACCGTCGCGGCAGTGCGTCCTGTCCTAAAGAGATGGCTAGACAGGCGCCACGGTGCACCAACTTTCCGGCTGACGCAGGTACTGACGGACCACGGATGTTTCGGTTCGTTCCTGTGTCGGATCGGAAAGGAGGTGTCTGCCGTGTGCCACCATTGTGGCAACTGCCACGAGGACACGGCTCAACATACGTTGGAGGAGTGCCCAGCCTGGGACGAAGAGCGCAGCGCTCTCAGAGCAGTCGTCGGAGGAGACCTCTCGCTGCCGGCCGTGGTGTCGTCCATGGTCGCCAGCCGGAGGTCCTGGCGTGCGGTGGCCCACTTCTGCGAGAGCGTCATCTCGCAGAAGGAGAGTGCCGAGAGGGTTCGGGAACGAAATGATCCCTCCCGCCGCCAGAGAAGACGTAGGAGGCGCCGGGTGGACGACTGACCGGCGTCTCCCGCCCTGTGGAACGGAGGCGTTTGAATTCCACCACGGTAACCCCTGCCTGTCGTACGAGGCGACTAATAGGGGCCATCGGGGGTCGCGGGCTCGCAGCGGGGGGCTGTCAGCCCGAATCGATGCACTCCCAGTTTCGGAGCATCGTGCGACCCCGAGATGGACGGCAGCGCGTGTGGTAAGACCTCGTTCGCTGTCGTTGTTCGGTGCGCGGGGGCTCCTAAGCCCTCCCATGGAGATGGGCTGCTACGCAGCACCGCGCAGGGGCGGTTCCGGCAGCAATTCTAGCACTCCTTAGAATACCCCGGGATCGCTCCGTAAGCGCCGAAGAAGGCCACCGCGGGGTTGTAGCTGGTAGTGTCGGGTGGGGTGTACATAGGGGGTAGGGACTCGGCCCAGCGGCTGCCCGGATAGCCATCATCCGGGCGAGGGGGATGCTGGGTCGTAAGACCGGCTAGTCCAGCATAACCGTTTTATTCTTATTCCGCTTCCCCCCGGAGCGGGCGGTAGTAATAAAACGCTTTCCCCGCGACAAAAAAAAAAAAAAAAGGTCATAAATTCTGTCACATGTTTAATATAAAATAATTGAAACAAGTTTATTCATTATGTAACCATTTATATACCAAAATGAACTAACAAAACATAGATTCTTATGACACTAAAGTTTATTCAAAATGACCTCCGTGATTTTGAGTACAGGCCTTCAATCTGCGCGGCCAGATGTCTATCGCAGCACGAACGAGGTCCATGACAATATCGGCGGCTGCCTTAATCAAGGATGTCTTGAGTGACTCCAAATTGGGATGAGGCTTTGAGCACGCCTTTTCCTCCAAGTGTTGCCATATCTTGTAATCTAACGGATTCAAATCTGGACTGGAGGAGGGCCAGTCTTCGTGCCGGATGAAGTCGATTTCACGCGCCGCCAGCCAGTCTTGTGTGCTCTTCGCTCTATGAGCTGGCGCCGAATCTTGTTGGAATACCCAGTGCCTGTTATTGAACATGGTATGAGAAACAGGTTCCACAAGGTTCGTCAGGACTGTAATTTGATACACAACTGCATTCGTTTTTACACCTTTTTCACAAAAATGTACCTCTGTTAAGCCCCAATAAGAAACTCCCAACCATACCATGAGCGAGGATGGAAAATGACCTCGTTGGACACGCGGAATACGGTTGCTCGCTTCTTCACTACTGTGTGCGTACACCTTATCATTTCGTTTGTTGTAGCTCTCTTCTACGGTAAAAATTTTTTCATCTGAAAAAAGAATTTCCCGATATTTTTTTCCCGCGTACCGCTTCAACAAAGCGCGGCATCTCTTCAGTCTCAGGTCCATTAGACGAGCATTCAATCGATGTCCTGTTTTTCTTCGATATGCCCGAAGCCCTAAGTCTTCATTTATCACCCTTTTCACCGTGGTTCTGCTTAACCCCATCTGAAGGACCAACAGTTTCTGCTTACGTTTGGGATTTCTTTGAATTCGCGCCTTCACAGCTTTTATCACTGCTGGAGTCCTAACAGACCGAGGGCGACCACTTCTTGACCTGTCATCTACACTAGAGTCTTCATTGTATCGTTTGATGGTACGATAAACGAATCTCCCATTCTTCTCTCCAATCCCCGTTCTTCAGGGTGTTCCACTCGCAATGCGGAATGACCTTAGTGTCCTAGGTATGGATATCCGCTGCGATCTTAATCCAAGGAGTCACATCGAGGGCGTAATATCCGCCACTTCCCGCAGGGTCGGAATCCTGAACAGGGTGCGGCGGTTTTTCACGCCCGGTCAGCTCTACCGCTTATATAAAGCACAGGTGCGACCGGGAATGGAATACTGCTCGCACCTCTGGGACGGTTCCGCAAAATACCTCCTCGATGCCTTGGACGGATTGCAGCGGCGGGCCATCCGCATTGTGAATGACGCAGACGTGAGTAACAGCCTGGAGCCGCTACAGCTGCGTAGGGATATTTCCTCGCTTAGCGTGTTCTACCGTCTGTATCATGGTGAATGCTCTGAAGAATTGTTTGATCTTATCCCATCCTCTCCCTTCCATACCAGAACCACGCGTACTGGATTGCGGAGCCACAGCTTTGTGGTGTCTACTACCCCGGCCCGAACTAAGAGGTTCGCAAACTCGTACTTTTGCCGCACCATTAAGCTGTGGAACAGTTTGCCAGCTACCGTGTTCCCTCCTTCCTATGATCCTGGGTCCTTTAGGCGTAGTGTGAAGAAGCTACACAGCAGGCCGGCATGATTGTATTGAGTAGCGAGTGATAATCTATCCCTCGCTACTTGATACTATAACTGGACGGCACTGCACTTACCATCAGGTGCAGTGTGGACACTTTGCCGAGCCACGATAAAAAAAAAAAAAAAAACTTTTGGTTATATTCAAATTTTTCAGTATGTCAAAAATTTTAATTGGCGCGTAACCGCAACGATGCAACGCAATTACTGCAACACGGTCTTCTTTAAGCGTCCACTCCATATTTAAAAATGAGTAAAATTCTAAAAAGTATACATTTTTATTTTCATGAACAATTTGAAATTCGAATTCAATAAACTTTTTTGTGGCCAGCATTCTAAAATAAAAGTTTTTACTGTGTGACAATACTTATGACCTGACTAGGTAATTTCACTAAAAGATTTGTGTTAATTTTATGTAAAATCTATATAGAACTGCACATTTATCTTATAATTTACAAAAATATCCATAGATGAAATTGTTGTAGCTTGCGAGAATATCGTGCATAAAATTAATGTAATCACATTCAAAATAACACTTTTTAAATGGCTTTTTCGCGCGAGGGACTTAATATGGCATTTCCTCGATAACCATAACTTAATAGCTTTCTAGGGATGTAATTCGGAATGTAAGAAAACCTCACCTGTCGACTGACTTACAAACAAGGCCATAGAAATAAATAGGGTACAGCACTGATGGTTCATTATTTCTTCAGCTTCAAAGGGACCATGAACCTTTGTCCTGGTCACAACAGGTTTATAAATATTGTTGTCAATGCCATCGACTATAGTGGTTGAAACATGGTCTCTCCATTGATATTGAAAACGGAGCCGTGTGGTCACTGGTCCGCCCGCGACCTTGATACAGTACCCGCGATCGAGACGTCGCGCCTCCACGCTCGCGCTTGCGAGTTTCTCTGCTCCAACGATTTACACGAAACATCACTGGCACGCTTTCGTAACTGCACCAAATGTGTCGCATTACGACTCTTTATTTCTTATATGACTTATTATGATGAGTCGAGAAGATCGCTCGTATGATATGTGATGGCACGTGCCTCATTAAATGTTACACCACTTACAATTTTGGGATATAAACTATTAGGTACTAAGTACTGTATAATAGTGCACTGCGCTGCGTTCATCTTGAAGGCATTCGATGTTTTCTCACAATGCCTAACAACTTCAGTAGCTTAAATGTACTTGAAGCTGGAATACAACATGCTTAACATATTGCTCCATGTATATTATAACGTTTAAATTTCTGTGTAACTATTTAAACTTAATGTCGTACATGTAGTTCCAACAAAATCAGCACTGCGATGTGGTAATTGTCAACTGTACATACATGATTACATCGAGAAAGGGTAATCTAGTAGGGTCTGGGGAGCCATTCGCTTTGCAGGCGCCTTTACATCTCTCTAGAGTGGTTCCTTTATAGGACGTCGAAGCATTACTATTAGCGCAGCTGTTACCGATTACATTACTATTAGCCACGACGCTGTGTTTATCATGGTTTATAGTCCGAGATCAATGATGTCTGGAATGGTGTTGGGTCCAGTAGTCAATATCTTGATAAGCTCTATTTTACGATGGAATTACTCTGCGAACCATAGAGGCATTATTATAATTTTATCGGCGTGTAAAGTAAAAATGAAAGCCGTGAAAACAAAATTATCAAAATATAATCAATTTGTCTGTTAATCAGAAATTACTGTTGTATAGTCTATTTTTGAGTCATTAAAAAGTGTCCACATCAGCAACGTGGCTGTAGTAGGTAGGTAGGTACTGGTAGTAGCTGCAGCGGTGTCGTGATAAGGAACGGTGTCAGCGAGTTTATCAGCACTCTCGCACGCGATAACGCTTGTTTACAGCACGCACCCCCGTCCCCCACCCTGGCGTAATATAAGCACAGACCCACTGGCGCGCATATATTTTTTTATCCTGGGACGGCAAAGTGACCACACTGCACCTGATGGTAAGCGCAGTGCCGTCCAATTAGAGTATCGAGCAGCGAGAGACAATCTCTCCCCCGCTACTCAACACAATCATGCCGGTCTGCTTCATAATGCATATAGAATAAAGGGATGATCTCACTAGCAGGTCATCTGAATGTTTGCTCCTCCTTCATTGAAAAGTGCAAGAATCGTGAATTTTAGGAAAAAATAGCGGAAAACCTTTACCGATTTCTGGGCTTCTACTATTTAATTGATAACTTCATAGCAACAAAAGCAACTTTTGTTTTATTTGTCTGAATAAAAAGATGACCAGTTCGCTCGGTTTCAAAATAAAACCTAGCTACATATAGCTAGCTAGCCTAGAGATAGCACACTTCTGGCGCTGCATGGCGGTAGAAATACATAAAGCAGTAATTACTTCCAGCACGGTCTCTCGCATAGAGGAGATTTATCACTAAGTCTCACTACTTCAGTTTTCTGTGGGACAGTGGTGGATAGACGGTCGCAAAGGCCATACAAGATAAAGACCAAACTCGCTTCAATGTGACTCTACCATTTATTTAACGGTATATACAATAGATACTAGTTTTCACATTTATGCGCACTTCTGTTGTCCTCATAGCATTGCATCGTTATTAATTTATTTTAATAATGTATACAATATAGAAGATAGACATCCATTATTAAGTAAATGTTCACCAGTTTTCCCATGACATTTTATAAACATAAAATGATAGTGAGGCACGACAACTATAAGTGCTTAACTTCAACAACACTTGATAATTACGCGTAGAAAGGGCATTCGCGTGACTCGCTAGTCGCGGGTACAAGTACTTGCCAGAACCACGACGAGACTATAGAACTGACGATAATCTTTATGGGCATAAACAGTGTTTGTTATAATCCCATTACAAAATGTCAAACTGTATAACGTAGGCTCCGATCCCCGAACAGGTTAGTTGTACACAAGTCACATAAGGTTTGCCGAGGTTATTTCTGTCCCAAGTGATAAGAGCAAGAACGAGTTTCTTTCAACATCGGGTATATATTGTAATCTTTTTTTTTTTTTTTTTTCGCGGGGAAAAGCGATTTACCACTACCGCCCCGCCGGGGGGGAGGCAGGACGGTTATGTTGGGCTCGCCGGCCTTACGACCCAGCGTTTAGCCGTCCGGGAGAGATGTTGACATCCGGACGACCGCCGGGCCGAGTCCCTAACAAATTACCTACACCGGCGTACCAACTAAAAACCCCGCGGTGGCCCTCTTCGGCGCATAAGAGACGGTCCCGGGCTCACGGGACGAAAAGCGCCCCATTTTCGACCGGAACCGCCCCTGCGCGGTGCCGCCTTGCGGCCCGTCTCCATGTGGGGGGGACTCAGAAGCCCCCGCGCACCGAAGGACGCCCTCGGCGTCCACGGCAGCAACGAGGCCAACCACCCGTGCTGCCGTTCATCCCGGGGTCGCCCGGTGTGCCGACGAAGTATATACAAAATAAATAACAATGTACAGACACAAATCGACACACCGAAATGAGCGCTACAACAGCCCCCCGCTGCGCGCCCGCGACCCCTATTAGTCGCCTCTTACGACAGGCAGGGGATACCGTGGTGGGATTCTCCAAACGCCCCCAAACCACAGGGCGGGAGACGCCGGTCAATCGTCAACCCGGCGCCTCCTCCGTCTCGATTGGCGGCGGGAGGGATCGGAGCGCTGTTCCCGATCCCTCTCGGCACTCTCCTTCTGTGAGATAACTGCCTCACAGAAGAGGGCCACCGCACGCCAGGACCTCCGGCTGTCGACCATGGCTGACACCAAAGTCGGCAGCGAGAGGTCTCCTCCGACGACTGCTACGAGAGCGCTGCGCTCTTCGTCCCAGGCTGGGCACTCCTCCAAAGTATGTTGGGCCGTGTCACGCGGACAGTTGTCACAATGGTGACACACGGCCGACCCTTCTGCGCCGGATATACGACACAGGTACTCGCCATAACAACCGTGGCCTGTGAGCACCTGTGTCAGCCGGAACGTCGCCGCGCCGTGGCGCCTGTCCAACCACTGATGGAAGACAGGACGCACTGCCGCTACGACCCGCTGATATATTGTAATCTGAAGCAAACCTCGTGTTTCTTTCGAATCCAAAATCTCATATCTCATAATCTCTCGCTGGTGGTAGGATATTCGTATCCGCCCGGATAGCGACCACCGTACACAGGGCGAAAAACCCGCCATAGTGGCACACGCAAGTGTGTCGCGTTCCGGGATCAGCCAGTGTATGTCCGGTTATCGTCGGGGGGCTAGAGTTGGGGTACGATGTTTGGCCGTGCGGGTATAAGCCGGTTCACAGTCGGTTGGAGGCGTGTTGATCCGTCGGCCAGGGAGACCTGTAGAAACGGTGGTACCGCTGGCCGCCCGCGGTACAGTACAGGGGCCCAATCGTGGCTAACCACCACGAGAGGCTGCCCCACCATGCCGCGCATAATCTTGGGTGGGTCCGTCGTGCCGGTTGGTGACCGGATGTGGGGTCCCGGCGGCCTATCCCGGGAGGGTACGGGGGCCCTTCCGTCCGGCGGATCAGCTCACCTCCTCTCGGCTCTTTTAGTGGACCGGCGCTTGTTACGGCCTTCTGACTACTCTGACACTAGACCCTTGACCGCTTCTTCACCTCCTCCTCCCATAACTCCATGTCAGTGCATACAAAGAGAGCAGGTTTTACAGCGGTGCGTAACCCCACCACCGCCTTCACAATGGAGTTCGCTAACATCCGCGGACTCCATTCTAATCTTAATGCCGTCCACCACCATCTTGAGACGGCCCGGCCTGCTCTGCTCTTCTTGACGGAGACGCAGATTTGTAGTCCGACCGATACTTCATACTTGCTTTACCCCGGATACTCGCTTGAAGAAAGCTTCAGGCCGAGGGCCGGGGTATGCCTGTATGTTCGGTCGGACGTCTGCTGTCGCCGTCTGCGCTGCATGGAGGACCCCTCCTTCTCCACCCTGTGGGTACACGTCGACCTCGGCTCCCAGAGTCGGGTTTACGTGTGCCTTTACAGGTCACACGACGGGGACGTAGAGACAACTCGGCTATTTAATTATATTAGCCAGGCGACAGACGACGCGCAGGAGCAATTTCCAACAGCGGAATTGGTAGTTCTGGGGGACTTTAACGCACACCACGAGTTGTGGTTGGGCTCCTCCAGAACTGACCATGCCGGCAGGACTGCTCATGCATTCGCTTTGACGAATGGCTTGACACAGCTGGTGGACCAGCCTACCAGGATCCCAGATGTGGCAAGTCATGCGCCCTCTCTGCTGGACCTACTGCTGACGAGTCATCCAGCCGGGTATAAAGTGACGGTTGGTGCTCCCCTGGGTACCTCCGATCACTGCCTGGTTGGGACGTCGGTTCCTTGCGCTTTGCCTCCACGTCCCGTGAAGGTCAAGCGCAGGGTCTGGCACTACTCGTCGGCAGATTGGGATGGTATGCGGGATTACTTCGCATCCATCCCTTGGCAACAGCGCTGCTTTGATGGAAAGGATCCTTCAGCGAGTGCTGACGCCATTGCTTGCGAGATCAGAATAGGAATGGAATATTACATTCCTTCCTCTGAGATCGCAGGCAAGGGCCGAGGACGCTCCTGGTTCAATCGTGCATGCGCCGATGCTGTTGGCAAGAAACAGGCGGCGTATCGTGCTTGGATCGGGGGTCGCGCTACGAAGGATCCCAACCTCAAGTCACTCAAAGCAGCCTATAACCGTGCTGCCAAGGTCTGCAAGAGGGCGTATGTTAAAGCGGATGCCCAGCGCGTCTCCAAGATTGGATGTGCTTTGGCCGATAACCCAACAAGCAGTCGTGCTTATTGGAGCTTGGCTAAGGCCGTCCAATCTAATTTCTGTCGCCCTTCGCTGCCACCGCTGAGATATCGAAATGGAACACTAGCCCATAGCTCGCAGGAGAAGGCCGATTTACTGGCAAACCTCTTCGCGGCTAATTCGAGACTCGAGGACTGCAATGCTCATTTACCAACTACGCTGCCCGGTTGCGGTCACACAATGCCTGATATCCGTATCAGGCATTGTGATGTGCGGCGTGAGCTGCAGTCTCTCGACGTCCGGAAGGCTAGTGGTCCTGATGGTATCCCAGCGCTTGTACTTAAAAAGTGTGCAGCGGAGTTGTCTCCTGTACTGACGCGCCTATACCGATCGTCCTACCTCTCAGGTATTGTGCCTGAATCTTGGAGGGAGGCTAATGTGCAGCCGATCCCCAAAAAGGGTGATAGGTCAGACCCTAACAATTATCGCCCAATCGCCATAACCTCAGTGATGTGTAAAGTCATGGAGCGACTGATAAACAGCCAATTAGTTCGCTACCTAGAGGATCACTCGTTGATCAATGACCGCCAATACGGTTTCCGTCATAACCGATCAACGGGTGATCTTCTAGCGTTCGTATTACATCACTGGGGGGAGGCGATTGACAAGCATGGCGAGGCTCTGGCTGTAAGTCTCGACATAGCCAAGGCGTTTGATAGGGTCTGGCATCGTGGCCTTCTCTCCAAGCTCCCGGCATACGGTCTGCCCGACAACCTGTGCAAGTGGATTTCCGGCTTTCTGCATGAGCGTAGAATGCGTGTCCTCGTTGATGGACACGCTTCGCAGCTCATGTCAGTAAATGCCGGAGTACCACAAGGTTCTGTGATTTCGCCCACCTTGTTTCTTCTGCATATCAATGATATGTTGTCGCTTGGCAACATTCATTGCTATGCAGACGACAGCACGGTTCATGGGCGTTATAGCAGCAAGCCTCCTGGTTGCCGGGCGGATACTGAGAGGAGACGAGAGGATCTTGTCGTTGAGCTCAACCAGACCTTGGATCTCATCTCATCATGGGGTACCAGGAATCGGGTTGAGTTTAATGCCAAGAAAACCCAGGTGTGCGCGTTCTCGTGCAAGAAGTCTCCGTTTTCTCCAATCCCCGTTCTTCAGGGTGTTCCACTCGCAATGCGGAATGACCTTAGTGTCCTAGGTATGGATATCCGCTGCGATCTTAATCCAAGGAGTCACATCGAGGGCGTAATATCCGCCACTTCACGCAGGGTCGGAATCCTGAACAGGGTGCGGCGGTTTTTCACGCCTGGTCAGCTCTACCGCTTATATAAAGCGCAGGTGCGGCCGGGAATGGAATACTGCTCGCACCTCTGGGACGGTTCCGCAAGGTACCTTCTCGATGCCTTGGATGGGTTGCAGCGGCGGGCCATCCGCATTGTGAATGATGCAGACGTGAGTAACAGCCTGGAGCCGCTACAGCTGCGTAGGGATATTTCCTCGCTTAGCGTGTTCTACCGTCTGTATCATGGCGAATGCTCTGAAGAATTGTTTGATCTTATCCCATCCTCTCCCTTCCATACCAGAACCACGCGTACTGGCTTGCGGAGCCACAGCTTCGTGGTGTCTACTACCCCGGCCCGAACCAAGAGGTTCGCAAACTCGTATTTTTGCCGCACCATCAAGCTGTGGAACAGTTTGCCAGCTACCGTGTTCCCTCCTTCCTATGATCCTGGGTCCTTTAGGCGTAATGTGAAGAAGCTAAACAGCAGGCCGGCATGATTGTGTTGAGTAGCGGGGGATAGACTGTCTCTCGCTACTTGATACTCTATCTGGACGGCACTGCGCTTACCATCAGGTGCAGTGTGGTCACTTTGCCGCGCCAGAATAAAAAAAAAAAAAAAAAAAAAAATATAAAGTGGTACTTTTTGTTATAAGATGGGCAGTCGAACTTAACCACGAATTATCTGTGGATCAGTGGTACAGCGCTCGCTGGTGAAACCTTTTCTACCTCATCATTATATTTCTGACTTTTTTTGCAATTAATTTACAATGTGGGGTTGGCACAACAATTACAAATAAGAATTCCCTCTGTTTTAGCTATCGGTTGCTTGCCTCAGTTCGACACCCGCCAAAGTTTCCGATTAATTATCTACATATCATGTTAAAAATGATCAGTGCTGCTCGTCGAATCAGAGCCAGACCCCCTCTGGATCACAATCCATATTGCCATCCATACACCTAGCGCTCTGCGCCCAGTAAATCAACTAATCACTCTCAGGCTTTAGAGTGCGCTCACTCAATGGGCGGTTATACTTCGTTCT
Organism: Laothoe populi; assembly: GCA_905220505.1. Classification (NCBI taxonomy): domain Eukaryota; kingdom Metazoa; phylum Arthropoda; class Insecta; order Lepidoptera; family Sphingidae; genus Laothoe; species Laothoe populi. The sequence goes on along the minus strand of HG992155.1, from coordinate 364,674 downwards.
TGTACAAATATTAACTTAACGACTATTAGATAAGGGCATTCCGACGCCTCCGATAATTATGTGGCCATTATAATAGTGGTAAAGCTACACTAGCTAGTTTTTCTACAGAATAAATGGACCGATCCGACCGGGTTAGTACCACTGCTCACAGAAAAAGACATTTTTTTATTCTGGCGCGGCAAAGTGACCACACTGCACCTGATAGTAAGCGCAGTGCCGTCCAGATAGAGTATCAAGTAGCGAGAGACTGTCTATCCCCCGCTACTCAACACAATCATGCCGGCCTGCTGTTTAGCTTCTTCACGTTACGCCTAAAGGACCCAGGATCATAGGAAGGAGGGAACACGGTAGCTGGCAAATTGTTCCCCTGCTTGATGGTGCGGCAAAAATACGAATTTGCGAACCTCTTGGTACGGGCCGGGGCCGGGCTGACATGAACAACTTGCGGTTGTATTTTGTTCGGTGTGCGATATTTCCGGAGGCCGGAATCGCCTCTTTTTTCGATCGCCCATTCGTTCCCTTTCGGGCCAGCTGCGTACCCATAATTCTTGTTATTATGGGTGTTCATGGGGAGATCTCTTACGAACAACTTGCTCGTTCGCCGGCCTCTACTATAAATTATTCCGAGCAAATGAATCGAGATATTAATTGTAATTTTCCATTAAGAAGATTACTTAGATATACAATATTAATGATTAAATTATGTATTTCTTAACAGAATATATAAGCAGTGGGGTTGGTTCGAGTAAACAAGGATTCGTTTGAAACTATTCCTTAATTAATGTAAGTAGTCGGTTAACGCAAAGGCCTCATTATTATTGCAACAAAGGAGACTAAAACCCCGCTAGGCCTACAATAATCCAACAATCGCAAGCGTTTCCGGCTGAGTGTGCGGTTGAACCTGCCGCCCTAGAATTGGCTTATAGAACCACGAAAAAATAGCATGTCTCATTGATTGAGAGAAAGGATTGAATAGTATGAAAGACTTTTAACGAAATACTACAAGCATAAGTACTCTCTTAGCCTTGATTTCGTGGGTACAGAGAATTCGAACAACGACTACTCTGTTCTACGACCATTGTTCCGATAATTAATTTTATGCATATAACTAGAAATTAAAAGGTATCATTTAAATCGCTGACGCACATAAAGCTTTTATAGCTATCCTCTAGCATTCGAATTGAATAAAATGTTTTCCCTGTGTATATATTTGCGAACAGAATACTTATTTACTTATGGTCTTCAGGATTTATAATAATCTGGTTTCTAAGACTTAGGGGGCACAATTTTACGGAACATTTTTGGAAAGATCTCTCGGGGCACCTTGCATAATAGAAGAAACTAGGACGTGCGTCAAATCTTGATATTAGTAGTGACAAGTGTTAAGTGCCAGTACACAGTAGGTATATGAACGTATGTAGGGAACGTAGGGCGTGCGTCAGTGCGATGATAACATGGCAGACAGCGTGACGACGCGCGACTATCGACCTCGGTCTGATGACTGCCGCCTTAACCTAACGCATGTCGCTTATTGCAAAGTAGCAACGAAGGCTACAAGGCGGGACGGTGGCTCGGCATGGTTCGGACAAAGTAATAAGCCGGGATTCCATTTCAACGTCTGTGTGACAACATATGACAATCAGAAATTCAGATTCAGCTCTAAATTACACGGGTCTCGGCCACACCTGCTGATCTTTTGCCAATGTATAAATAAAAATCTTTATTCATCATGTAGGCATATAAAAGGCATTTATGACAGGTCAAAATACAAATGGAAATTCTCCATACGGGAATGAGTAATTATGGTTAGTGGCGTAGGAACTTGGAATCTACCATCAAGGGCTGGTAGGCAGGGATACAACGTCGAGGATAGGACTGGAAAAGGAGAAAAGAGGATGACCGGAATCGGAAGGAATCATGATCGTCGGTAAAGGAACTGACGGGAGATGATGATCAGGACAGGAATGGGAGGAGAGGACAGGAATGGGAGGGGAGGACAGGAATGGGAGGGGGAATGTAACATTCAAGTCAGCTATACAGGAAAACATAAGCATCTATTAAGTGTCTATTGAACGTCTACCTTTAGTGTGCGTCTCTACTCCTCATATGTGAGCGACTGATCTAAAATACGTAACAGGTGATGCGTCAGGACTTACAGCTGGTTGATGCAAACCACTCCACAGCCTAGACTTAATTTGACAGTAGGTATACTACGAATGATATTTGGGAAATATAATCGAGATTATTCACAACGGCGAAAACCGAAAATAACCTTGTGACGAGCTGTGGTCACTAAATCGAGGGGTTAATGGGTAATTTATCACAATCGCGTTTTAAAATATTATACTTTTATACTTATCTAATAATTAAATACTTAGTTTTATTTCAAAATGCATAACCTGTTTGTAATCTTAACTGGTTTTTAATATGCATTCGATTTAAATATATAAAATTCGATTTTATATATTAGTGTATTTAGGTTTTGGTGTATGAAATATAACAGGAACTCGTTGAATGTAGGCCCCTTCTGACAGGCTTATCTGGGAATCTTTAGGGGAGGCCTATGTTCAGCAGTGGACTTCCAAAGGCCGGAGATGATGATGACGTATAAAATAAAAACTATGATTATAAGCGCGTCATTTTTTTGCCAATTTGGCATTCCGCTCCAAATTGAATTTAAGATTCCTAGAAGAAGATATGTCAACACAGCACATTGCACAATTGTACTCACTCAGTATTCAACTCGCGTAACGATTGTTGTACACGGCGTTATCTTACCTATCTGTCGAAATTGCACGATATTTTAATAATATAGATGGGGAAGACGAGTAAACCAACACCCAGTATCTAAGTAAGTGTTAATGTAATAAGGATTTGAGAATAAAAATCGAGAAATTTCGTTTTTGTTGCACGAGAGATAACATCAAAGTTAGATTCAGAATTCAGAATCAGATTTATTTTCTGTTAGATAAGACACTGAAGAGTATCATCGCAGTCGCGCCATACTCTAAAGAAACTAACTAAATTCAAATAAATTAACGCCTATAATATATAGTATTTATCAGCTGCAGCAGGATTATATTTCATGCTGCTATCTATTTGATAGCGTTGACAATTGCACCTATGATCTCAGATTTATTTACCGAACAAACACGTTACGTAATGTGACGCGTTTCGTAACATCTGGAAACTGGTGTTTTGTTTTTATTTCAACAGTAATCAGTATCAACACATACATAATATGCTGTTATGTATTTTCATATCTGCATTATTTTAGCTTATTCATTATGTAGGTAGTTTGTAGATCGCCCTCAACGCACATTTTAAACGGATGAACAACGTAAGCCTCTGACAGCTGTTTACTCACAGTAACTGAGTTATTTGTGAGACAGTTTAACGCTGGAGCTTGTATAACATGTAGCTGGTGGTAGGATATTCATATCCGCCCGGATAGCGACAACCGTACACAGGGTGTAAAATCCGCCATAGTGGCACACGCAAATGTGTCGCGTTCCGGGATCAGCCAGTGTACATCCGGTTTTTGTCAGGGTCTAGAGTTGGGGTACGATGTTTGGCCATTTTGCGGCCTTCTGAGTACTCCGACACTAGACCATCGACCGCATCTTCACCTTCTTGCCCATTGCGTAGTGTGAGTAGCGGGAAATAGATTGTCTCTCGTTACTCGATACTCTAATTGGACGGCATTGCGCTTATCATCAGGTGGAGTATGGTCACTATGCCGTGCCAGGATAAAAACAATGTGCCACGAGCTCAGTTCCACATTATTCTTAAACCAGATTTTGTAGTTATACATGCATAGAATACAGGTATTTCCTGTATGTCCTTGGTTTCAATGTATGGTGAGTTAGTGCAGCATCCATCCTTTTTACATACATTTAACAATTTAAATTTACATAGGTCTGCACTCTATGGATACACGAACAAGTTACGCTTCATGGTTAAGCACTTTTATTCGTTTGTCAATCAGCCTTCTAAAGAAAGCCTCTGATGCAGCGGACGAGTGAAAAGTGACTGTGAAAAGAGAGACCGTTCGATTCCCACAGCGAGGCAAATGTTTGTGTCACAGACAGATATTTGCTTCTGGTCTGGGTTTTGTCGGACCGTAGTTCCTCGTAGTTGTTGACACCCACGTTACAGATTCGACCTAGTGTGGGGCCAGAAATATGTGTGTGACTGTTGGGTGATTAAAAAGTGTTACAGCCACGCTGTAAACAATTTCTTACATCGTAAATGACCCCGCACGACTGACTTAAAGCCATTGTCTCACAGAAAACCGAAGTAATAGCTTGCTGACATTCGGTATGGTTGTATTTCCGGTTGGATGAATCCTCTTTTCTTTCTCAATCTCCACTACTTCCTTTTAAGGGTGGCAACCCATCATTTTTCAGATATTATGTATGTTCACGGGCGGTGATCATTTACTATTAATTGACCCACTAGCTAGGTTGCCGATAGATGATATTAACAAGCTTTATTCAATGTTTTAAGTATTGGAGGTATTTTGTGCAATAACATTTACCTTGTTCCATTGGAAATAACTGCAAAGGCCTTATATACCTCTATGTCACTGACATGTTACGTTATTTAGAGTTCTTCGACAATGGCATTAACTATACTTGCCGATATCAATGTGTCCAAGTGCCGATATCAAGTACGTAGTTGATCAGCGTGCCAACGGAGTACCAACCTAGACAGCTATCTTTACTCAGCGATCCTTATTCAACACCTAACACATACCTACAATTTTATGCAGGCACAGGCAGGCACCAATCACTTAGGTACTTGAGGTTAGGAAAAATATCCTACATTCGAGTTTAATTACGTAGGTCACAGAACATAGAAAGAGGTTAGAAAGGCCTTGTAGGCGGGGCAGGCGCGCCATAACTATGAGCAGATGCTCATACTTCGCGAAAACGTGCGATCGCGCTGTTTAGTCGCTCGCGAGGTTCAACGGAGTGAGTATTGAGCATAAAATATCTAAAAATGCCATCTTGTGCAATAATTAGTTGCAGAGCTAGAAGTCAAGTGTCAAGTGTAGCCAAAGGCGGTATTTCTTTTCATCGGTGAGTACTTAAAACCTTCCTAAATAATTAAATTTCGACAAAAACCGATAAAATATGACGGTAACGATAACTTAAACAGTAAATTTTTAAAAATATGCATTGCCGCCTATGTACGCTCGTGGTTTTGCAATGACGATATAAACGCGAAATGTAGTGCGATTCAAACAACAAAGTCGCGAATTTCACTGACCACATGTTCTAGTGCTGTCCGCACCTAATGACGCACGTTGTACTTTAACAATAAAACATTTGTTGGAAATGTTTTATCGATAAAGTACAATATTTTTTTACTAAGCATAGAAATTATAACCCATTACGTTTTAAAGCTTAAAGACGCTCTAAGAAATAAAAATAAATATTTATTCTTGTAGATATATATTATTTTTTGTTACTCCTTAAAAATATGTTTTAGATTTCCTAAAGAGCCAGATATACGACAACAATGGATTGATGCAACAGGTAGAGAAGATTGGATTCCTACTAAGTCAAGCACTATTTGCTCACGACATTTTGATAAAAATGATTATAGTGTAAAAAAAGTCTGGAAATAAATATTTAAAAGACGGTGCAATACCACGTGAAAACGTCGTGTGTCTATACTCTTTTGTATGTAACTATTTACTTTACAATAACCATCATTATGTTATAATACAAATAAAAACTAGACTAGTTTTTGTGTATGTTTTAGACAAATCATCAAGCGCCAAGTTTTTCTTCGTCTACGATTGAAACAATAAATATTGAAAACCTACGAAAACATAAACTATGTGTGACATGTAATACAGAAGATGAAATAAAGAAAGACAAAATACAGGTAAAATATGTACTTTTAAAAAAATACTAGTACCAAATAGCATGGAGGACACAGTGCATTGTTCATTTTTTTTTATTACAGAAAAGTGTTAACCAATTACCGTCAACGCCGAGAAAAGAAAACCCCAAACAAAGCTTACAGGTAAAAAAATACAGATAAAATTTATTTGCTTCCACAAATATTATATCAGAATGAAATAGTGTTACTACTTAAACTACTCATTAAAATATTTTTGTAATTGTTTTCTAATTAATATTGTTTTTTAGTCTAATTTTCCGACATGCACTAGTACTTCGAATGCATCAACGCCAAGAAAAAAAAAACTTAAACAAATAATTACAACAAAAGAGACTGTTATAAAAAGACAAAAAACATTAATTAAAAAAATACAAGCACAAAATCGACGCCTTAAGGAAAAAATAAATAAGATGGATGACATCATAAATGACTTACAAAAAAGTTTGCGTTGCGACATGAGGATCTGAGTACTTTAAGAAACACAAATTTACAGGTGATATTTTTTGTACTTAAACAATAAGTTGATGATATTTCCAATTCATATAAAATATAAAAGTAACGTTAATTTAAGTTATGTTTTTATGTAGAAGAGTTGTTTGGCCGCTACATTTGTAAAGATAAGTCAGGAGGGGTTAATAAACAACAATATTCCCCAGATCTTCGCTAGTTTGCACTAACCTTGCATTATTATTCGCCTAAAGCGTACAATTATGTAAGAAATACGTTCAACACATGCTTGCCTCACGTGCGCACGATACGGAAATGGTATTCAAGTGTAAACGGAGAACCAGGCTTTACGAGTGAATCTTTTATAGTGCTGAAACTGAAATCACAGTCAACCAAATATCCTATTATAGCTGGCCTAGTGCTAGATGAAATGGCTATCAGGCGACGAATAGAGTGGGACGGAAATAAATTACATGGTTATGTAGAGGTTGGCAGTGGGCTTGAAAGCGATTATTTAACTGAGGCTAAGGAAGCGTTAGTTTTTTTAGTTACTGGAATAAACTGCAATTTTATGGTGCCTATAGGATATTTTCTCGTTGATGGTGTGACAGGAGTTCAACGAGCTGAACTAGTAAACCAGTGTCTTGAAAGGATACATGAGACAGGAGTGAAGATTGTTTCACTTACAGTTGATGGTTGTGCGTCGAACTTAGCCATGTTAAAAAATCTGGGCTGCAATTTTGAAAATGGAAAGATGACGTTTGAGGATCCTGTTACAAAATATCAAATTGTTGCAATATTAGACCCATCTCATATGATTAAACTAATAAGGAACTCATTTCAGGTATTTTAATACAGTTTTCTGCTCTTAAAAGCATGTAAGTGTATAGTGCTGCAAAAGTACAAGTTTTTGACAGAAATGTATGTTACAGGTATACAAAATATTTATTGATGAAAACGGAAATAAAATAGAATGGGCTTATTTAGAGGAATTAAATAAAGTTCAAGAAGAGGAAAAATTTCATTTGGCAAATAAGTTGAGACATCGGCACATTCGATTTCATAACCAAAAAGTTAAAGTTAAACTGGCAACTCAGCTATTTAGTTTAAGCGTGGCTGATGCCATAGATTTCTGAAATGATTTAAATATGCCCGTTTTTCGTGAAAGTTTACCAACCACATGTTTTTGAGAATCATAAAGAACCTTTTTGATATTTTCAACTCCAGAAGTATGCTGCAGTATGGTTATAAAAGACCTATAAATAATAACAATGCGACCGAATTTTTTACGTATTTGGACGAAGCCATTAGATACCTATCTAATTTGAAATGTGACAATGGGCCACTTTTAACTCAAAGTCCAAGAAAAGTAGGATTTTTGGGGTTCATTGTATGTGCTAAATCTATTAAACATTTTTATAGAAATCTGATTAAAACAGAAGTATTAATCTTTTTCCCATTTTATAAAACAAGCCAAGACCACCTTGAGTTACTCTTTGGAAACATAAGATCGCATGGTGGTGCTAATAATAATCCCACAGCTAGGCAATTTAAGGCTGCATATAAAAAATTGTTGGTGCATATAGAACTAAAAGATTTTGGAAACGGGAATTGTATTGCACTGGAATACTTGTCAATTTTGAATTGCACGTCAGCTGTCGATAGAATTAATTTAACTACACCATCAGTAGAAAAGGCATGTGGTGAACACGACGAAAAAGAAGACAATGGTCAATACTGTGACAATTTTTCTGACTTTAGCATGCAAGTAATAAGCCACATTGCAGGAAACGTCGTTCATGTTGTAAAGAAAAAAATAAACTGCGATGTTTGTATTGGAGCATTATTATCGAATTCGGCCAATTCTTTACATAAATTTATTGTCGCAAAAGACAAAGGTGGACTGTTGTATCCTTCGACAGATGTCATAAAAATATGCCAACAAGCTGAACGAGTTATTCGTTATAATACTGAAAAATTAAGAAAAACATCTTGATAACCAGTATTTTAAAAAATTTCGTCGAAACGACTTTATTTGACGACATCGCATACCATCAAATATATGAATTTCCTGCATCAAATCATGTAACGGATTTGATTAAAGCAGTCATTGAAAGGTATATTAATGTAAGACTACATTATTTGTTAAAAAACTCTTTGCTAAAGGACACTAAACGACAGCTACTTAACAAATATATTTTGTTTCAAGGTCAATAAATATATGTATGATTAAATAACGAGTATAATTTTTTTTTCATTATTAATTGGTTAAAATTATAAAATTCCAAATATCGATACTATTTCACCGTAAGTCAATCACTAGCGTAAATGTAAAATAAATTGCTTCTGCACAGCACATACGCACTGCAATGTGTGTCTGTGGTAGTGACCTGTGGACGAATCATAAGCTTCGTTTGACGTTGCGTGTGTGTGCGTAAGCTTGTGCGTATTAACTGCATGCGTAGTGGTAATGAAAAGTGGGGTCGGGACAGGCGACACTGGTTCCCATACAAACTGCGGATGATCGCCTTTCTAACCTCTTTCTATGTTCTGTGACGTAGGTACTTAATATGATTATGTATTTTTATCAAAGTGTAATAAAATTATCTGAGTATAAAATTGAAATCAGCATCTATAGTAGTACTTAGTTAGTGTCTCTGTTCACTGAAAATGTTTTATCTGGTTATTTCATATTTACATGCTCATTTGATCGATTGTATTATACAAGATAGAACAAGAAGTTTCCAGAACAAAACTGAAGTACCCACTAAGCTGTAGATAGAATTTAAAGTGTCTATACACTAGCAGTGTGGCGAGAGTACGGCTTATCTTAGCGTACTAAACTCTAACTCTACAGCTTCCGTGGCACTGAGGGCGAGTAACTAGCTGCGTATCGAGAGATCACTTGATCGATCCCCGCGTCGTGAATATTGATGCGATCATCAACGTTTTCTATTTGTTGAGTTTGTAATTATTTAATTAATTAGGAACTGGACTTTGCCGTACAAAAACACTGGACAACATGATTTAATGATTAATTTTAGCCCAGTATTATACACTGTCCCACAGCTAGGCAGGAGCCTCCTCTACAAGTAAGAGTCTTATAGTCCATCACACTGGCCTGATAATATGGGTTGGTAAGATTTTACATGGCTTTGATATTATTTTGGTGCATTGTTAACGTGATATGAGTTGGTTTTAAACCTGAAACTTGCATCTTCGGAGGCCGTACCAATACTAACTCGGCTATTGCTACGTCACACATAAAACAAAAATATTTTTTTCATTTGCTATATTATAAAAACAAAAGCGAGCAAACGCTTGTAGTGTACCACTAGAACCGGATTTGGGAGTTCACGTTATGCACAATACGTATGTAAATCCAAACCATTTAGATCTACTCAATACCGGGCGCTGTTAAGGACTTGAACAATTTGAATATCTTGTATCAGAGGTTATTTATTACACTTTATACAATAATGTGTTTTGTGATCTACTGTTCAATCTTGTCTAATGTAATTCCAATAAGTAAATGCACACCTATTTTGTATTCGTCACCATACCGCGTAACAAACTAATATTCGTATGAGGAAGCCGCCGCACAAATGACGTCCAGTGAGATTTAACGTCGGGATGATTTTACTTCTGTAACACCTGCATATTTAAGAACATCATAAGATCATCATGTAGCTATATTTATAACGTGGCGGTGTATGCCTAAAGTCGAGTCACCAATTGTTCTATTATCCGGAAATAATATTTACTGTTTGTAGAAATATATCAACATAATCTAACCGCATTGGTGAGTTAGGTACGCTTCGATTAGACACGCACAACACACACGCTCTGCGAGTCTTTATAACGGTTCAAGGTCGAGCGTCAAGGTCACAGAGGTTACTCAAGAAAATAATTGTTCAGGAAACCAGCGACAAAGCAGAGGAACAATACATACTGACGAGCCCACGACGGCAGAGACCCTCGACACAGCCGACCAGCTCGATGTTCTAATAACTAATGGGATTACGCAGGACGCACTACGCGGTGGGCATACGCCAGCACCATTGTTCCCGAAACAGACTTATGTAAACTTATAACAGAAGTGATGTGTTGTAGGTTTTAGACGCTTTCAACAGACGTTCAGTCGCGATAAGAAAGAAATAAATTGGTGTGCAAGTGCCGGCTCGAAGGATATAGTGTATGTATGTGTGTGTATGTTTGTACTACGGAGCCGGTCCCGGTGCCGCTAGCTCGAACACGCACTGGCACTACTCACCGGAGTCGGTGCGGTCTGCCTCGTCGTCCGATTCGGTGCCGGAGTCACGCTCCTCCACCTGCAACACAAACACCGGCTCAGACATCCGCTCATATGGCTCACCGGTCGCCGCTCGCCCCGATGCCGAATCGACCGTTTTCCGTACGATTTTCGCACCGCAGCTCATACGTTTTAACACAAAAACGTGTGAGAGACATGTCATGACACCCGCTCAACAAACGGTGTGCTGTGTGAGCCGGCGGACGTCGAAAATCGCGAGCGATCGACCGGCAATCGTTCCGCTCCTTTGTTCTCGAGCGAGGCGGCCATTTTCTGGTGGCGCTGTATGACCTTCACGCCGCGGAGCCGGTCGTAGGCGACACCCACCTTCTCGGAAACGTTCTCCTCATTCAACGAATGCGTTCGCAGCTTCTGAGTCAAGAATTTGAGCATTATTGAGCCTCCGCTCGTTCGGACCGTCCGTTGGCACTCACTTTTCACTGCCCTTATTTATTGCGCTACCGAAACGAACCGTACGCGGCGTTGTGGATTTCACGCCTATGGAAATAGTTCCAAAAACATTTTAATCCTCAACATATCCACGCGACGCGGATACACGCGAGTCGGCACCCGTGCGTCTCGTCCGAACACCAGCCTACTACTACAGTACTACTTCGGCGGACGTAGCCTTGCGTACGACGCAGTCAGCTGAAGTGCTCTTCGTTCGCCGGTATCGAAAGGACGTAACCGCTGCGACGCTAAATACCGCACCGGCCCGACCGATCCGTGATCTGGCGGCCGCGCACAATCACAGAATTGATAATTAAACACTGCATGTCCGGCTAAATGGGTTAAATATCGCGTAATTCGTTTTCGAGTGTCACTCCAAGTGGACTCGCCCGGCTACCCATTGATGACAAAGGACCGGAACACGCAGAGATCGCTCACGATTGGACAAAACATAATAGAACAGGATCGAAACCAAATACAATATTGGCGTCCTACTCCAACGCATGGTAAAGTGGCGACGAGTGTCGACGAGCCGGTCCGCGTGCCGCCAGTCCGCACGAGTGACAGAGACGCCGATACCAACATACGGCGCGGAGGACAGGGATGGCGACACCAACACACGGCGCGGTTATATAACACTAGGCTGATAATAAATCGCTGATAAAAAAGTTGCGCGCGTTGGAAACCTGTGGACGTAGCCATAACAATCATACGGTTTCGGCTTTATGGACGATCCGTTTGAATAAAACTGCGATGCCTTTTATTAGTCTTGAGTTTTATTTGTCACCTGTGTTGTTTTAGCTCTATATTATTTGAGATTTAATTTAATTTAATTTTTAAGTTTAAATTTATTTTTATAGCACAATATACATATTATATGTACTGACTGATAAGGTCCCTAACTTAGTCTTAGTGCATTGTATAGCGCAATATCTTTGGAAGTACAGGCATATTATTTTAATTTTTTAAACATTTTAGATTTTTAAATAGGGCTACAAATCTAAATCTCGCCCTGCTTCATCCTATACGGGTTATGGGTAAGATACTCTAAAGTAAATAATAGAAATGTGTAGATTTCGGTATTTAGCGTATATTAATATTCTTGAGTTTTATTGATTGTGACAGGTAAATCTAGTACGTATGTACGTGCAGGTCCACATTACGTCAGTCGTGAGTGTAGTGCGCGGGTGTGAGGGGGGTGAGGGGCGCGCGCATGTAATTTACATCGGTCGCGACACACACACACACGCACACACATGCCGGGTCCGCGCCATTACAGACAACGCGACGGCATGTCACCGCTCTCTCTCACATTTGTAGTTGCGCGGGAATATTTAAAACTGTTATAGATTATCTCATTTGTACAGTATACATATAGTATACAATACAACTGCGATGCCTAAATTCAATAACAAACATCATGTATATTTTTGGATGTGGATATTGTAGAAAACTTTCTTAACGTATCACTAGCAGTAGGTAGCAGTAGGATGCTATATGCCGCTGCATTTTGGAAACGGCTTCGATTCTTTCTTCTACTATTTATTAATAACAAAATGACGAGTTGCTAAAGAATGCATCTGTACGGAATTCTACAAACCGGCAAGTTTGCAGAATGTATTAAACGACTCACTACTGGTATAACTTACAGTTACATGCTATCCAATATTCCACTAGATGTATATAAAGACACATTGGTTAACCAAGAAATCATTTATTTCAGTATAAACTTTTAATATAAAATATATATTTATGACTTAGAATATAACTATACAAACGTACTATAACATTAACATACAATAGTCACTTCTTAAATATATTGACAATAAAAATACCTGTCACCGGGTAACTCAAAAACTGCTCATTATCTTTATGTTTAGGATTAAACATGTTTTCTGTTACATATCATGAAAGAGGCCTATACCCAGCAGTGGGACTCTACAGTCTGTGGATGATGATGTTTTCTGTACTGCATTGTTTGCAATATGTTTCTAGAACATGAAATGATCAGATTATTCCAGAAAGAAAGAGTGCCGAGATCAACTGAATTACAAACTACTGCCATGACACTACACTGCCCTGGCCCTACGCTCCCGGAACAAAGATGCTTTAATATCAATATATTTAAGAAGCACGAAACTAATACAATAAACACAACCAACATAACAATTACAAACTACATTTAATTCTAGTTAGTTTTACAATTGAACACGCAGTCAATATTTATATCCTGGCACGGCGAAGTGACCACAGTGCACCTGGTGGTAAGCGCAGTGCCGCGGCCGTCCAGTTAGAGTACAATCTATCCCTCGCTACTCAACACAATCATGCCGGCTGATTGTTCACACTACACACTACACACTGCGCCATGGGCAACTAGGTGAAGAAGCGGCCGAGGTCAATATGATTGATATATGAATATGTTTGCTTGCTCTCAGTAGCCAGGAGCCAGTAGTAACCATGAGTTTATGTTAAAAGTTATAATAGTTAAAGGAAGTAATTCGCGTTGTAGATACCGTTGTGCCGTTATAACGTTGTTTTTGAACTGAAAACTCGTTTAGCCGCGTTGAGCGTATTTGATAGAGGGTAAAGTTCTGGGTTCGCGACACCGACACGCTACTAGTACTACTGTACTACTGTATACTTCGTCCAACTGTTTGTTACTTTTGACATAAGCACGCCTATCATGTTCTATAATGAATGACAAGCAATAAACACAAGTTACTTCACGGAGCGTCCATTTTCAAGAAGAACAGTAATTTCAAAGTATATGGCGGTATGACGATAGGCTCGCCCCTTATTATTGGACCAAAATCCGGCGAAAAGTGGGTGAACTGGTTAAACCTCTGCCTACCCCTACGGGAATTACAGGCGTGAGTGTATATGCATGTATGTCATTTCAAAGTTTTAAGTATTAACTTCTGTCGGTAGTCTCCACGCCTGTCGTTACGTATCGAAATGTTTTGTTCCTATAGAAACTAGTGGTTTAATTTATCGTATAAAGTGTAGTCCTCTGTGGTAGCAATAATCTGTGTTACGATAACAGTTCAACGATCGTTTTGATATAGAACTCACACTTGCAGTCAACGAATTAAAAACTATTAATTAATATTAAACAAATTACAGCTTATATTTGTTTTATAAATTCGGCAGTCATTTTGCTAAGGAATTTATTTGATTCTAAAAATAAACATATTTACATACAACTTAGCATGATCTATCAATATAAAAAATCTTATTGCAAGAAACATTAAAATTCTATGATCTAATAAGAAATGCGTGGACAAACTAGAGGGAAAAACGTATACGCATCGAATTTATTTTCGTCAGTAAAAGGTAGGACGATGTAATTTTTAACATACTTCTATACAAACTTAAATATAAACGTGAGAATCCCAATAGGAATTGCAAACGTCATAGTTATTGATAACATTTTATAATTGACATTGAGAGAGTCATGAGATAACAACTACTTACCTATAGACAGACAGACAGACAGACAGACAGTGCATCCCGGGTTACTCCATACTCTGCCTTTACCACGTTACTTTCACCACTAACATGAAGTCTTATTACAAGTTATCGAGTAGCGAGAGTCAATCTGTCCCCCACTACTCAACACAACCATGCCGGCCTGCTGTGTAGCCTCTTCACACTACGCCATGGGCAAGGTGAAGAAGCGGTCGAGGGTCTAGTGTCAGAGTACTCAGAACATCGTACCCCAGCTCTAGACCCTTGTCGTTGTCCGTATTCAACACCGTACAATAGGTATTGTCGACAACATATTGCTTGTACCGTCAATCGTCATTAACAATCATACAAGTAACAACAATCAGAAATGCGTCGCCACTGCCACAGCCACGGACACTCCACCACGTGGGACGTGTGACTTGTGATGTGACGTAACGAGTGACGTGTGACATGTGACGTAACCATCAAACAACACCACACAAATAACCACAAAGGTTCTATCTGACATCTTGTCTTATACATGAGTCGTATAGAATTAAAATTAAGTAGGGCCGACTTATATTTTGGCAATTGAAAAAACTGATAACATTTGTTTAAGTCCAAAGACAATTTTGCTGAATATGTTATTTTAATCTGTGGAGATATTTAATTCAATCAATGACTGCTACCTGCTACTGTCCTCCTGACAAGTTTGTCATTTTTGATTGATTTCATGAGAAATAAGACTGTTGAGTTGACAGACGCTTCTGATTGGTTGATAGTGATTGCCAACTCTGGTTCTAAAGCAACTTTTGTTCTGTGTTATGGAAGGGGTTACAGCAGTCTTTAATTATAAATCATTGCAATAGTTGACGCAGGTATTCATTTCCTATACTGCCATATAAAATATGTATTATTTTTTGGCGAACTACCTACTTTGCCGACTTTGGTTCAATACGACTACACAAACCGATGTGGTACTTTGTATTTATTGTTATTTGTTGAGTTCCGCGTCACTTGTCTAGTTTATGACACAAGACACATTTATAAGTACAACCTTAATACAAAAATATATATTCTACATAAACATTGTTAACCAGCGAATACAATTTACACAATGCTGTTAAAGTTTATTTATCATGCACACCGCTAGAGGGTGGAACTCTTTGCCGGAATCTATATTTCCCGAAAAATAAACCTGGGTATCTTCAATATCTGTGAAACGAGAGGAAGTGGGTTCGATGCCCGCGCCGAGACAAATATTTGCGTGACAGATAGATGTTTGTTTCGAGTCTGGGTGTTGTGGGACCGTAGTCCCTCGTAGACGTTGATACAGGGCCAGGACTATGTGTGACTGTTGGGTGTATTTATTTATCTTGTATCTCTGTTTATAATAAATATCGGGGGGTATCTTTGACATAAGCTCGGGTAGATTGATAAGTTAGAGACAGCGGGGTGAATGTTTGTAATAAAAGGGAACGCCACTGCGCCACTGCGGGCCGGAGCTCGGGCTCAGTCTAGTTCTTTTGCAGTTCAATCAATGTGTACAGTGAATAGTTTTCCTGAGTGTTTTTCTAGTGCCTCGATAGGCAGACGAGCAGACGGGCCACCTGATGGTAAGTAGTCACCGTCGCCCATAGACTTGTATGTCAGGGCACAGCAAAGCCGCTGCCTACCGTTGTGGGATGTGTGTGTGTGTGTGTGTGTGTTCGTGTTGCTAACAGTATAAGTGATGTGAGTGGTGACATGTTGTGTATAGTACTAGCATCAGTCAGCAGTGTACGTCAGCAGCATATGATGTGTCAAATCTACTCTATAATATACAGGGTGTTGCAGAAAATAGTTACGTACTTAAAATATTTAACAAAATAAAGGCGGACTTTTCAATGTTATCCCAATTATATACATACATCTTTAAGCCTTATAATTAAAATTCATCGGTTAAATTCTTTTTTAAACAATCTTCTATAATATATTTTATAATAATGTAAATAATGCAGTTTTCTGCAACATCAACACTAACGTACTCATACCTCATACATACTCGTACCTGGCTCATATTCAACACTCATTAACAACTAACACATTTCAGAATTTATGATCAATAGTAATGTCTAGTTTCTATCTTATTGTCTGTGCCTTCACCATCATACCATAAACACAGGTTGATTTAACAATAAATACAGACACATTGTAAAACCCATCTGTTCAAATGAAACACGATATTTTTAGTCTGGCAAAGCAATGATTGCACTGACCAAATGGCGACCATAACGCAGTCCAAATAACAAAACAATATAATAGTGTAGACTGTAGAACAACAACAGACGTTATATTTGTATATAATCGACGGAATGCTGGCTAGTTTTACTAGATAGGTCATTCAAGTATTACGTAAGCAGAATTTTAGTCATTTTCAACCCCCTCCTCCCTCCTGTCAGCAAATTTCTCTCCCCCCTCCCTTCACTTACGTAAGCATTTGTATAATTTTAAGTAAGTCTATGACATACACATCCTTTCAGCATATACAAGTAGGATTGCCGTTACGTTCATTTATAATTAAATATTGCCGATATAATCGCCATTAAGACCCCCCCCCCCTCCCCGTCTCCTGTCATCAAAAATAGGCAAAGCAAATACCCCCCACCCCCCCTCATGATGCTTACGTAATACATGAACCATCCCATGGGTATGAAGCACTCTCTCAAAGGAGTTGGTCCATGTGTTACACTATATATACATATACATATACAACTGGACATTTGATCATGAACGAGTTCAATCGTGCACATTCCTTTTTAATTCTGTACACTTAACACTTAAGTAACAAATCAACTATACAATTAACACATAAACATTATTATAATATAAAACAAATAGAAACAATGTTAGCAGCGTGTGCGTGTGCGTGCGCGTGTACGTGTGCGTGTGCGTGTGCGTGTACGTGTACGTGCGCGTGTACATGCAGATGCAAATATAAAACATTTTATTTTTATATTTTTAATCTCGTTATACAACAGATAACTACATGAGATATAGATTCAACTGTACTCGTGAATAACATTGTGTAGCGAGTGGAGATAAATTCAGACCTATTAGGGAATAAATTTGAAATCCTAAAATGTAGTTTGTTCATTAATGTATAATGAATATTCGGATAGTGGACATATTTGCTAAGAGTTAGACCTTACACAAGTATTATCACATATAAACTGTTATATGTACAAGCAAAATCAAAAATAACTCGTTGAATAGGGAGTCACAAGTTAGTTACAAGGTATTGAAATGACGCACTTTAACAACTATTGGAGCGTATTGTGCATAAAAGATTCAACATATTCTGTTACTAGCTTTTGCTCGCGGCTCCGCCCGCGTGGTGGTTATTTTCGGGAGCAAAAGTATACAATCCAAGGAGTTGTTTTCTGAGGCACCTATAGCGGTCGTCCTGACTCTCAGGTGTTGTGCCTGAAGCTTGAGATCACATTTAAAGAATACTTCATAAGTTAACCCCTCACTTCGCACCTTTTAGGGATGATTTGGTAAAAACGTTGAAATAAGTATTTGTCTGCGCCAAACAACCTAAAGTCGCCGGTATCGCCTTGGCGTTAAGGCGCATTATATTTTTATTGTTTAAAGCCATACACTCCACCAATCACACCAGTTACACAAACCTACGTCACATAAAATCACTCCACTCACACGACACTTGCACACCACAGTTACACTAGACAAGTCGATTCTTTGTATAAAAATTAAATTATCCAGAATTATAAGATTTCCACCAAAATCAAACCTTTTCTTTTGTTCATCGCGAACAAAAATTGGCGACCGTGACAGGACACGCTATAAATCGGGTTCAAAGTTAATAACCAGCGGAAGGACACCTGAAGGTCAACGCCACGTGTGGTACAACGCAGCGCTTCAAATTGCCTGGACTACTACCCGCAGCAAGTTTGAGGTCTACACTGCTCACCGTGCAGCCAGATCATCTTTGTCAAACCGCTACAGCCGATTTCAACTAGGAACATCACGCCGAATATCGCAAGCAGCGGCCGGAGCTACAAAACTATTCCGTCTCAGCAACGCTTGCGAGTCTACCTAATTGTGAGCCCGTTCCTATTACTTCCTAGATCACTAAGCTTTAATTTGTGCAAATATTGGCGATAGCTTTTTCTAAAGTGTGGGTAATCTATAGCTAAATTTAATCTCAATAGGCCTATTGCCACGTATTTCTGAGTGGTTTCTATTGCTATACGCTAAAGATAAGCTATTATAAGTGTACTTACAGCTAAATTAATATTGAAGCACATACATTTGTTCCTTTTCTTGCAAGTCATTTACGCACTACCTACATACATAACTTCAATACGCTAAATTCACTATAGCTCACTGTATAGTACCAATATTCATTGTAATCGCTAAGTTTAATGCGTTTGGCGAATTAAAATATAATTTACGTATACATATACATGCTTATATCATCTTTATCCGTGATTTATGCTTGCTTTTAACTGCAAATTCATTCCAATTTAATTTAACGTTTAGAGTCTATCGCTGCTCATTAGTAACTGTATTTTATTGTATATTTATCTTGGGTAATAACTCAATTCCAGTGTACCGGAGCGGCCCGGCGAGTGCATAGGTATCCTCGCGTGACGTCACCCATTGTCTACACAGCTACCTGGGATTTTGCGGTCGGCCGTCGCATCGGGCATTCGATCAGCTGATTCTAACGGGTTTATCGACCGCCAGCTATTATCAAGACAACAAGCGAGGAGCGTACCGTATTGTTATTTCTCTTTTAATTATTATTTAAATCAGTAATTTAATTACAAATTTAAGCCTACCAGATTAGATATTTTATCTCATGGAGCCTAAAAACGATGACGTTAAGCTTTTAAAGGATCTTACTGTTAAACGGAGTAACATTAAAGGACGTTTAACGAGGTTTAAAAACTACATACATGAAATTCAAAAGCAAGATAGTTTATCTGACGTAGAAATACGAAAGGTTGAGATGAAGTTATCTAAGTCTGAGGTTTTATACAAAGAATTCGACGAGTTGCAGGCACAGTTTGAGTCGTTACGCGTTCCCTCCGTAGATTCCGAGTTGGCCTTATGTGAAGCTATTGAACTGGACTTTGATCACTATATTTCCCTCGGCAAGACCATATTAGCGAACCATCCATTATCCAATCTTAATGAGTCTACTTATTCTAATGCAACTGATCATATTCCCTGTTGTGGTGATGGTCAGGGGTTTATGGGATTTAAATTACCTGTCATTAAGATATCAAACTTTAATGGTTCGTACTATAAATGGCTAGAATTCAGGGACACATTTAATTCATTAGTTAATAACAACAATAAAATTAAAAATATTTATAAATTTCATTATCTTAATTCATATTTGGAAGGGGAAGCTGCTCGCGTTATCAGTAATTTAGAAGTAACAGACAAAAACTATATCGAGGCCTGGAAACTGTTATGCGAACGCTATGATAATAAGCGTCAGCTAATTAATAATCATTTGAAATCTTTATTTACTTTCGAAACTATACGAGAGACCGATAAGTCACTTCGTTTTATTATAGATCATGTTACTAAAAACTTACGGGCTCTCAGCACACTTGGACTACCCACGGACAAGTGGGATGTTTTAATTATTTATATGGTCACAGCAAAATTAGATAGCAGAACATCATTTAAATGGGAAGAACATAGAAATTCTCTACCCGAAATTCCTACTCTTGTTGAATTTTTTGCATTTTTGAAGGGACGCGCGGATGTTTTAGAGACAGTCAATCATGGCAAACAAGACAAAAATAATAACAATAAGCAGGTTTTCCCTAGTAACTCAAACAAGGCTCAAAATAAAACGTTTATGTCCACATCAAACGGTAATTCTTTTTTGACTAAACGTAATTATGAATGCCTTGTCTGTAAGGAAAATCATCGCCTATTTGAGTGTGCCACGTTTAAGGCTAAATCACCTGAAGATAGGCAGCTCACCGTAGCATCATTGCGCTTGTGCACTAATTGTTTGCGGCCTGGTCATGATGTTGAGAAATGCAATCTTGCAGGGCACTGTCGTTTATGTAAAAAGCGTCATAATACTCTACTGCATATTGCCGCACCCGAACCAAATTCGTCTATAGTGCAATCACCTATCGTTATGTCCGCTTTATGTGATTCCTTTCAAGTTTTACTGTGTACCGCTAATGTCCTTGTATCTAATCCTATAACTAATCAAACTATTCAGATTCGCGCTTTGCTTGATAGTGGAAGCCAGTGCTCTTTCATTACGCAGTCACTGATGCAGCGACTCAATTTATCTACAGAACCGTCTAATACAGACATATTCACTATTGGTAATACTCAACTCAACCTAAATACAAAACGATGTATGATACGTCTACAGTCTAATGATAGCCTATTTACTGTGACACTATTTTGTCTAATTCTACCTAAAATATCCGATAATATACCTAAATCAACCTTTGTTCCTAAAGGGTTAGATTTGTCTAATTTTGTTTTAGCGGATCCTAGTTTTTACGAATCATCGCCTATTGACATGCTGATTGGTGCTGATTTATTTTGGGATATAATCGGCTCCCAACAACATTCCTTGAGTGATAAGGGTCCTATCCTACGTAGCTCCAAATTAGGATGGCTCGTTGGAGGCTCTGTACCCATCCAATCACTCCCTACGGTAACTAAGAAAGCTATTCGCTCCTGTCATGCTTACCTAAAGGAAGACAACAATAGTTTTCCTAACCTAGAGCATCAGGTAGCCAAATTTTGGCAACTAGAAAGCTTTCCACAAGCTACACCCTACACAAGGGAAGAAAGTCTATGTGAAAGACACTTTCTTACCACTACATCTCGCTTAGATAGTGGTCGTTTTTGCGTAAGCATCCCTCTTCGTGATAACAGAGAATGCTTAGGTGACTCATTTCAATTAGCCAAGAAAAGGTTTTTGAATCTAGAGTCGCGTTTTAAAAAACAACCTAATCTAAAGGCAGCCTATACGGCGTTTATCCACGAGTATGCTGCTCTCGGCCATCTATCTGAAGCACCTATACAAAGGCCTACAAATGCCTATTTTTTACCCCATCATCCTGTAATTAAGGAAAAAAGTGAGTCCACTAAATTACGCGTTGTCTTTGATGCGTCGGCTCGCACTACATCTGGTATTTCAATTAATGATCTTCAAATGATCGGTCCTACCATACAGGACTCCTTATTTAACATTCTTTTAAGGTTTCGTCTTTACAAATACATCATATCCGGGGATGTAGAGAAGATGTTTCGCCAAGTGTCAATGAAAGATGCAGACCGCGATCTGCAGTTGATACTATGGCGCGATTGTGAAGATGAGCCTATCCGTACTTTACGACTAAATACAGTAACTTACGGATTTTCATCCGCAAGTTTTCTTACGACTAGGTGCATTTGGCAAATAGGTGAAGAATGTACAGACCCTAAAATAAAAGGTATTATCCAAAACGACACGTACTGTGATGACATTTTGACTGGAAGTGATTCTCCACAGGAATTACGTTTCATTCAACGTTCAGTGTCCAATGAGTTAGAAAAAGGTTGTTTCCACTTACGTAAATATAGGTCTAATCTGCCTGATCTATTTCCAAATACTAATAATTCTGAACCGGGCAACTTAATCATCAGTAATGCTTCTAGTACTTTGGGTATTGGTTGGTGCCCCACTTCAGACGAGTTACATTTTTCATTTCAATTTCCTACAGATACAATTGCTACTAAAAGGTCCATTCTGTCCTCTATTAGTAAAATATTTGACCCTCTAGGACTATTGTCGCTATATACCATCAAGTTCAAAATTACCTTGCAACGATTATGGATTCTAAAATTAGGCTGGGATGAACCAGTACCTAAAGACATCCACGAGCAGTGGCAAACATTTTCTAAAAAATCTACTGGATTTTCACAGCTAAAAATCCCTAGACTAACTTTAACTAATAATAGTATATTTATTGAAATGCATTGTTTCTGTGATGCTTCGCAGCAAGCTTACGGGACTTGTATTTACTTGAGATCTATTGATTCAAAGGAATTCATTCAAGTACATTTATTGTGCGCTAAGGCACGTGTAGCTCCTCTAAAGGCCACAACGATTCCACGGCTGGAGTTATGCGCTGCTGTACTTGGTGCACAATTAAGCTCAGCTGTAACAAAGGCTTTACGGCGACCTATTGATCGTCATATTTATTGGACGGATTCACGTGTAGTTTTAGGTTGGATCGCCACGCCTAATAAAACTAAAACATTTGTGGCTAATCGCATTGCGGCAATACACGACACTACGGAGCTTGCATCTTGGCGATACGTGCCTACCGCTCTTAACCCCGCGGATCTGGCATCAAGAGGTGTAGAACCATCAAATATACACTCCAAGCAGCCGTCTATGTGGTGGCATGGACCCCCATTTCTTTTACAACCAGAATCTTCGTGGCCTTCAATAACTACACATACCCTATCTGTGCTACCTGAACTAAAAACGACGTCTGTTTTGACGGCAGAAATTATGCCTTCGGCACCGATAGTTAACTTCACTCAATTTTCAAAACTATATAAATTTCAAAGACTTTATGCTACAGTTTTGAGATTTATATATAATTGTCGTAATCAAAATAAAATAACAGGCCCTCTACAGGCTGAAGAACTTAATCGTTCACTTAGAGTTCTTGCTGGAATTTCTCAAAGGGAATCATTTTCCAATGAACTAAACTGCCTAAACAGTAAGAAAACTCTATCGGCTAAGGCATCTTTAACATCTCTAAATCCATTTATTGACTCAGAGGGATTACTTCGAGTGGGAGGTCGTATACCTTACTCTAATTACCCTTATGACAAAAAACACCCAATTTTATTAAAATCTGACCATCCACTAACTAAATTAATATTTCAAGCTGAGCACGAGCGTCTCTTACACGCTGGACCCCAACACCTACTAGCTTCTCTTAGAGATCGCTACTGGCCTATTGGGGGCCGTCAACTAGCTAGGAACGTCGTCCGCAATTGCTTCACATGCCGCAGATTTGCGGGACAAACGTCATCTAATATAATGGGAAACCTACCTAATGATCGAGTAGAAGCTAACTTCCCTTTCATTTCTGTATCTACTGATTTTGCTGGACCGTTTTTTATCACAGACCGTAAAGGTCGGGGTTGCAAAATAACCAAATGCTACCTATGTATTTTTATATGTTTCCGATATAAGTGCATCCACCTTGAGGCAGTCAGCGAGTTGTCAAAGGATGCATTTATACTAACATTAAAAAGATTTATATCACGAAGAGGTATACCAAAACTAATCTATTGCGATAATGGACGTAATTTTGTTGCCTCTGCCAAGGAAATTAGTATATTTTTACAGACGCACCGCGACTCAATCTGTGATTATGCAGCTAGTCGGGGTATTGAATTTAAATTTTCTCCCGTGTACGCTCCTCACTTTAACGGGCTGGCAGAAGCTGGAGTAAAGTCGGCAAAGTTCCATATTAAGCGAGTTCTAGGAAATTCACATTTAACTTTTGAGGAACTATCGTCTTTATTTGCACAAGTTGAGGCTATCCTTAACAGCCGACCCCTTTGTCCTCTCAGTCCATCCCCAAATGACCTGCAACCTCTCACCCCGGCTCACTTTTTAATTGGCAGGCCGCTTACATCACTACCATCACCAGACTTCGTGGACAGTAAAACAAACCGTCTCGACAGATTCCAGCGTCTGGAGCAGACTAAACAACACTTCTGGCGCCGCTGGTCCAATGAATATGTTGCCGAGCTGCAACAGCGCTCTAAGT
This sequence comes from Laothoe populi, assembly GCA_905220505.1. Taxonomy (NCBI): domain Eukaryota; kingdom Metazoa; phylum Arthropoda; class Insecta; order Lepidoptera; family Sphingidae; genus Laothoe; species Laothoe populi. Next base: position 340,257 of record HG992155.1, on the reverse strand, counting down.
GGCGCACTAAGAGCAGAGATTTAATGCTCAACGATTTAGTATTAATAAAGGAGGACAACCAACCTCCATTATGCTGGCGGTTAGGCCGCATCATCAAGTTATTTCCGGGCTCTGATGGAATTTCAAGAGTTGCAGACATATCCACGTCACAAGGAACGTTAAGAAGAGCAATGAACAAGATTTGTCTTCTGCCTACCCTATCAGACGAGTCGAGTTGAAAGCTTCAGTTGCAGCTTTCAACGGCCGGGAAGATGTCTGCGCCAAACAACCTAAAGTCGCCGGTATCGCCTTGGCGTTAAGGCGCATTATATTTTTATTGTTTAAAGCCATACACTCCACCAATCACACCAGTTACACAAACCTACGTCACATAAAATCACTCCACTCACACGACACTTGCACACCACAGTTACACTAGACAAGTCGATTCTTTGTATAAAAATTAAATTATCCAGAATTATAAGATTTCCACCAAAATCAAACCTTTTCTTTTGTTCATCGCGAACAGTATTTCTTTATTTCTTACCAATAGCCTAAATATGAATTTTCAGATCCCTAAGTTGAGGTATAACGGATTGCCCATACTAACTTTCAACCCCTATTTAACCTCCTTCTAGATAATTTTTAGACAAAAGAGAACCTATGTCCTTCCCCAGGATATAATCTATCCCTCTGCTGAATCTCATTAGGATTTGTTCACCCGTTTAGTCATGAAAAAGTAACAAACAAACATTCAAACAACAATATTAATATACATGGCATTTTAAAACTGTTATATCTCCTAAGATATTGATTGAAATCAAATGACAATACATGATTCTTACGTAACTTTAACCGTTTACGCAGCGCACGCAACGGAAGCCCTCAAAAGGAATAAATTTTCCCCATTTCAGCAACATTTTTCATTGCTGCTCCGCTCCCATTGGTCATAGCGTGATGTTATATAGCTTATAGCGCTCCTCGATAAATGGGCTAACCAACACAAAAAGAATTTTTGTAGAGAGATTATTTATTATTTTATTATTTCTGAGATTAGCGCGTTCAAATAAACAAACAAACAAACTCTTCAGCTTTATATACACAGTCAGGTCATAAGTATTGTCACACAGTAAAAACTTTTATTTTAGAATGCTGGCCACAAAAAAGTTTATTGAATTCGAATTTCAAATTGTTCATGAAAATAAAAATGTATACTTTTTAGAATTTTACTCATTTTTAAATATGGAGTGGACGCTTAAAGAAGACCGTGTTGCAGTAATTGCGTTGCATCGTTGCGGTTACGCGCCAATTCAAATTTTTGACATACTGAAAAATTTGAATAGAACCAAAAGATTCGTTTATCGTACCATCAAACGATACAATGAAGACTCTAGTGTAGATGACAGGTCAAGAAGTGGTCGCCCTCGGTCTGTTAGGACTCCAGCAGTGATAAAAGCTGTGAAGGCGCGAATTCAAAGAAATCCCAAACGTAAGCAGAAACTGTTGGCCCTTCAGATGGGGTTAAGCAGAACCACGGTGAAAAGGGTGTTAAATGAAGACTTAGGGCTTCGGGCATATCGAAGAAAAACAGGACATCGTTGGAATGCTCGTCTAATGTACCTGAGACTGAAGAGATGCCGCGCTTTGTTGAAGCGGTACGCGGGAAAAAAATATCGGGAAATTCTTTTTTCAGATGAAAAAATTTTACCGTAGAAGAGAGCTACAACAAACAAAATGATAAGGTGTACGCACACAGTAGTGAAGAAGCGAGCAACCGTATTCCGCGTGTCCAACGAGGTCATTTTCCATCCTCGCTCATGGTATGGTTGGGAGTTTCTTATTGGGGCTTAACAGAGGTACATTTCTGTGAGAAAGGTGTAAAAACGAATGCAGTTGTTTATCAAAATACAGTCCTGACGAATCTTGTGGAACCTATTTCTCATACCATGTTCAATAACAGGCACTGGGTATTCCAACAAGATTCGGCGCCAGCTCATAGAGCGAAGAGCACACAAGACTGGCTGGCGGCGCGTGAAATCGACTTCATCCGGCACGAAGACTGGTCCTCCTCCAGTCCAGATTTGAATCCGTTAGATTACAAGATATGGCAACACTTGGAGGAAAAGGCGTGCTCAAAGCCTCATCCCAATTTGGAGTCACTCAAGACATCCTTGATTAAGGCAGCCGCCGATATTGACATGGACCTCGTTCGTGCTGCGATAGACAACTGGCCGCGCAGATTGAAGGCCTGTATTCAAAATCACGGAGGTCATTTTGAATAAACTTTAGTGTCATAAGAATCTATGTTTTGTTAAGTTCATTTTGGTATATAAATGGTTACATAATCAATAAACTTGTTTCAATTATTTTATATTAAACATGTGACAGAATTTATGACCTGACTAGGTATAAGTAAGTATAGATTACATTATTGTACGACATCCCCTCAAGCTCACAGGGATGTTACATAAGGGATTTGGTATAGGCAGAGGTACCGTGGTAGCGTGGTAGTTATAACCGCGAGCTGACTAGAGGTGGGTCGTTGGCGGATTTGACGGTTTCCTAGAAACGGTCAACTGGTTGAAAAACCAGTTGACGTTTTTAACTGGTTTGCAGCAACGTGCACAGATCTATACGTTAATGTCCCGTTTCGTTAGCGTCTGTCGTTGATTCGTTGAATGAAACAGGTTGATAAATTCAACTAGTTTTGTGGTAAAGAGAAAAAGGTTGACTCGTTAACAGTAGAAAAACAGTTGAAAAAACGGTTCGTTGATTTAACGGCCACTCCGGTGGGGTGAGGGTCGATATATGTGTAGTACAGGTCCTTGTCCCAGAGCCGAGAGGCCGCTACACTCGTACACTTATTACGATTATCTTATCAACGTCTCAGCCTCGTGCCGGTGGACATTGGACATTGGACATTGGCTGAGGAAGGTGGTTTAGGATTTGAATCCAATCGCATTTGGCATAGAGCTAGAATATATCCTTGAGAAGGACATAGGCTATCTTTTTTCTCAAAAAACAACCTTGAAAGGGGTCAAATAGGAGTTCAAAATTTGTATGTGTAATCCATAATTCCTTGACCTGGGTATCTGGAAATTTATATTTAGGCTTTTGGAAGGAAATAAAGAAATACGTGTTTCTCATTTTTTTTCAAAATCATCTCTAAGGCGGTAAAATAGGGGATGAAAGTTAAACGGTTATTCCGAACCGTTACGACCTGGGAACCTTCAAGAAGAGAGCATATTCTTTCCTGAAAGGCCGGCAACGCATTTGCAAGCCCTCTGGTGTTGCAGATGTTCATGGGCGGCGGTGATCACTTTCCATCAGGTGAGCCTACTGCCCGTTTGCCCCCTTTTTCCATAAAAAAAACGCATGAAAATTCGTATTTTGTATAATATACTTTTTCTCCCAAACATGACCTCCACGCGGGCGGAGCCGCGAGCAACAACTAGTATTTTATACTTTTGTGACACTAATAAATGGCAACCTAAACTGGCTTGACGGGCGGGCGTAGCTATGACCGAGCGGTCTGGCAAACCAATCGGTCTGGTTACTTGGGTTGTTATGCGTCTTACATCCACTACCATTGAAGCATTTTCCATCTTGGTATGTGGACACTAGCCTCTGACAATCAAATGCTGGTTCCTATCACTCGGGTAGGTCATAGCTTCGTGACTGAGGATCCGAGTGATAGCCGACGTGCAACACTGCGCCTCCTCCCCCCTGGTTTGGGGGGAGGGGGAGGGAAGTTGTTCGGGGCGATAACCCCCAACCAACACCCCAAACGCCTTGTGTGAAACACCTTTGTATGTTGTGTCTTTTGTATTTTATTTTTTGTATAGCCACTATGTGAATTTGTAATCATCGGAGGAGGGCAAACTACGTGTCAAATCGCGGAACCTCGCCCTCCTCCAACACTCTCATAGCGAAACACGTCTGATTATTTTGAAAACACTAATTTAAGCTTTGTAAATCACTTCGGAGGGGGGCGAATAACGTATCAAATAGCGGAACCTCGCCCCCCTCCAACACCCCCCAAATGGGAAACACCAAACCCTTAGATTTTAAGTACCATTGTGAATCATGGCGGAGGGGGGCGAATTACGTATCAAATAGCGAAACCTCGCCCCCCTCCAACAACCCCTTTTTGTGAACAACCATCGGAGGGGGACGAATTGCGTATCCAATAGCGAAACCTCATCCCCGTCCGAAAACCCATATATGTGAAACCACATTTTACCATACCATGTTTAATTATAAACCCTTTGTGAAACATTAGAGAAATAAAAAAAAAAACTGGCTTGACGTGTCTTCTTTTATTCTCGAACCTTGGACCGTGTCTCTACACCATAGACACAGTACACACGTGCCGTCACGTGGTCACAGACGAGCACTAGCCGGAGGTCCAGGCGTGCGGTGAGTGCCGAGAGTCACCGCCACCAGTTGAGACGTAGGAGGCGCCAGGTTAACGACTGACCGGCTCGGGCGACTCCCGCCCGACGCCTGTGGATTGTGGGTAACCCTTGCCTGTCGTACGAGATAACTAATTGAGGTGATCGGGGGTCGCGGGTGCACAGTGGTACACGGAATGAATGGAAGCTCGGGTTAGTCTCGATGCTGCCTTATGAGCAAACACACGGAGACAGGTCGCAAGGTGGTTCCGGTTGGAAACGCGGCGCTTCTCATCCCGAGTGCCCGGGACCGTCCCTAATGCCTCAAAGAGGTCTACTGCGGGGTTTTTAGTTGATATTGCCGGTATAAAGTGTATATAGTGTTAGGAACTCGACCCAGTGGTCGTCCGGATGGCTCAACACTGGTTCATAAGACCGATGAGTCCAACATAGACCCCCTCCACCACACGGGGCGGTAATGATAAATCGTTTTTTTTCTAAAAAAATAGCCTACCTTTGCTATGAATTATAACTGGTAAATGTTGTAGTTGAATCTTTTATGCATAACATGGTCCAACATACAGAAGGGACGTGCTTTGTTCAGTGTCTAATGTCGGCTGATGTGATGTGTGTGTGTGTGTGTGTGTTACGTGATGAGCAGCTCGTCCATGAGGTAGTCAGGGTTGAGTTGCACGTAGGAGGCGAACTCCTCGGCGGCTTGTTGTAGGTGGAGCAGGGCGGGTGTGTCGGGGGTAGCGGCGGGGAGGGTGGTGATGTCGGTGGTGGTGGTGGGGGTGGTGACGTCACGCACGAGCAGCGCGGAGGCGGCGGGCAGCTCGTACCGGGTGAAGGGCACCACGCCGGGGAACAACTCCGTCGGCAACGCGGACAACCTGCAACACACATACACACAGACACTATATACCATACTTGGGTAACTCATGAAAAAAATATTAAACTGAAGCTAATCACCAGCTAACTTGCTTTGAGTGATGAATGGGAATTAAAGAAAGAAAATGAATTGATGGAAATTAATGAATAAAATTGAAGGATGGAATAGAATGAATGAAATCGAAAAAAATACAATTGAATCAAAAAGAATGAATGGATTTTAATGAATGGAAACCAACGAATGGAATCAAATGAATGGAAATTATGGATGAAAATTAATGAATAGAAAACAATGAATGGAAATTAACGAACGAAATCGACTGAATAGAATCGAATCAAATTAAATCAAATCATTTATTTTGTAAATTAGGCCAATTAGGGAGAACTTTTTAGGTTAGGTCAAGTTTCAGTTTATCTACCTTTACTTTATAGAATGTATGGAATAGAATGAATGGAAATTATTGAATGTAATGAATTAATAGAAATTGATGAATGTATATGATGAATGGAATCGACTAAAAGGAATCAAATAAATGGAATTTAATGAATGGAATCGAATGAATAGAAATTAATAGACACAAATGAATGGAATGAAATGAATGAATTTGATAGATTGAATGGAATCGAATGAATGGAAATTAATGAATGGACATGATGAATGGAATCAAATGAACGAAATCGAATGAACGGAATCGATAGAATGAAACCGTATAAATAAAATAGAAAGAATTGAATCGAATGAATGGAATATATTTTTAATTGAAAATATTTCTTCTTTAATTTTTTTTAATTGATGTTGCTTATTACCAAGGTGATATGTTACACATCATATACGACCACTGTAAGACTCGATCGTTTTTTTTAGTAGCTTTTGCCCGCATCTTCGTATGCGTGATAACATTTATCAGTATGACCTCACTGCTAGAAAACATTTTTAAATACATGCATTGAAACACAACCATCTGCAATAGCCAGCTAGCAGCAACCTTTATGTCGTGTTGTATGAAGTGGTTAGCCAGTCAGGTCCGGTCAGATATACGCACCGCCTGACTGTACCTGACTGTAGTGTATCCTCTAGTGGTAGTACCCAGTAGTGGCCGTGTAGCGAGTGGTACTCACGTGGCGAGGTAGTACTTGCGGTAGGCGAGCGGATGGCACGCGTCGTCGGGGAGGAGTCGCAGCGCGTACTGCAGGAGCGTGTCGCCGTAGTGAGGCGTGCGGTATATCGCGCCCGCACCCAGTAGTGGCTGTGTAGTGTAGTAGTGTGGTAGTGTAGGTAGCGAGTAGTACTCACGTGGCGAGGTAGTACTTGCGGTAGGCGAGCGGATGGCACGCGTCGTCGGCGAGGAGTCGCAGCGCGTACTGCAGGAGCGTGTCGCCGTAGTGAGGCGTGCGGTATATCGCGCCCGCACCCAGTAGTGGCTGTGTAGTGTAGTAGTGTGGTAGTGTAGGTAGCGAGTGGTACTCACGTGGCGAGGTAGTACTTGCGGTAGGCGAGCGGATGGCACGCGTCGTCGGCGAGGAGTCGCAGCGCGTACTGCAGGAGCGTGTCGCCGTAGTGAGGCGTGCGGTATATCGCGCCCGCACCCAGTAGTGGCTGTGTAGTGTAGTAGTGTGGTAGTGTAGGTAGCGAGTGGTACTCACGTGGCGAGGTAGTACTTGCGGTAGGCGAGCGGATGGCACGCGTCGTCGGCGAGGAGTCGCAGCGCGTACTGCAGGAGCGTGTCGCCGTAGTGAGGCGTGCGGTATATCGCGCCCGCACCCAGTAGTGGCTGTGTAGTGTAGTAGTGTGGTAGTGTAGGTAGCGAGTGGTACTCACGTGGCGAGGTAGTACTTGCGGTAGGCGAGCGGATGGCACGCGTCGTCGGCGAGGAGTCGCAGCGCGTACTGCAGGAGCGTGTCGCCGTAGTGAGGCGTGCGGTATATCGCGCCCGCACCCAGTAGTGGCTGTGTAGTGTAGTAGTGTGGTAGTGTAGGTAGCGAGTGGTACTCACGTGGCGAGGTAGTACTTGCGGTAGGCGAGCGGATGGCACGCGTCGTCGGCGAGGAGTCGCAGCGCGTACTGCAGGAGCGTGTCGCCGTAGTGAGGCGTGCGGTATATCGCGCCCGCACCCAGTAGTGGCTGTGTAGTGTAGTAGTGTGGTAGTGTAGGTAGCGAGTGGTACTCACGTGGCGAGGTAGTACTTGCGGTAGGCGAGCGGATGGCACGCGTCGTCGGCGAGGAGTCGCAGCGCGTACTGCAGGAGCGTGTCGCCGTAGTGAGGCGTGCGGTATATCGCGCCCGCACCCAGTAGTGGCTGTGTAGTGTAGTAGTGTGGTAGTGTAGGTAGCGAGTGGTACTCACGTGGCGAGGTAGTACTTGCGGTAGGCGAGCGGATGGCACGCGTCGTCGGCGAGGAGTCGCAGCGCGTACTGCAGGAGCGTGTCGCCGTAGTGAGGCGTGCGGTATATCGCGCCCGCACCCAGTAGTGGCTGTGTAGTGTAGTAGTGTGGTAGTGTAGGTAGCGAGTGGTACTCACGTGGCGAGGTAGTACTTGCGGTAGGCGAGCGGATGGCACGCGTCGTCGGCGAGGAGTCGCAGCGCGTACTGCAGGAGCGTGTCGCCGTAGTGAGGCGTGCGGTACATCGCGCCCGCACCCAGGAGTGGCGCTGACACTACAACACAACATACACATTAGCATTACCTAAGGGACCACAGCAAAGTTACCACACAGCACCTGATGGTGAGCGCAGTGCCGCGGCCGTCCAGTTGGAGTATCAAGTAGCGAGATACAACTATATCTTGTTACTTGACACAATCATGCCAGCCTGCGAAGTAGCTGTTTAACACTACGCCATAGGAAGGAGGGAACACGTAGCAGGCAAACGGTTTCACAGCTTGATGGTGTGGCAAAGATACGAATGTGCGAAGTCATACGAATTTGTATGATTTTCGAACCCTCTTTCCTCCTTCTCCTCTCCTTCGATTTAATACTTTGGATATAATATTTAACATGTCATGTCACGAAGAAAATGAGTCGTCACCCCCCATTTTCACATGATGTTGCACTTTGTTGACCCCTCACCGCCCCTTCACGTGTTACGTAATATAATAATGATCCCTAATAAACTTAAAAATGGACTCACCAAACTCTATAACAATGCAACGCACATCTCAAAAAGACACGAATACAAACCATTTTAAATATTACTAGTAACGGAAGTGTCTAAATCGAAAATAACAAAATGTTTTCCTTGTTTGTTTGTCTCTGATCTTCATAGCAAAATACATTAAATCAATTGAACGACTTACTTGTGAAAATAAAACATATTGATTATTGTGGGTGTATTGGTTACACCTCTGCCTACCTCTTCGGGGATTACAGGTGTGAGTGTATATGTATGTCTATGTACTGACTAAAAAGATTAAATTAATATCAATCCTGTACTATTTCTATTTTATTACTGGGAGTTAGCATCTTGTAGTAATAGAAGAATGCTTGTTTATAGTGGTTCTCTAACATAGTATATAATAAAGTGGTATTGGGTTTTTCTATTAACCATGGATATATTAAGTATCAGCCCGGAGTCTGGAATTGTGCCCGGCGATGTGTGTATGGCGATAGGCACACCCCCTATTACTTTATGGGACCGTAATAATTCGGCGAAAAATGGGTGTACTAGTTGTAACTAGTATCTACATCCATGTATCCACCTAGATATGTATCTCTGCCTACCCCTTCGGTGATTATAGTCGTGAGTGTATATGTATGTATGTAATGATGTATGGTATGGTGTATTGCGGTGTGGTGTGGTGTGGTGTGTAGTACTCACAGTTGTGTTGCGTGTGCCTCGGCGTGTAGAGCGCGGCGAGCGCCGGCGTCTGCAGCACGAGCACGCGCTGCGTGTGTAGCGCGCGCTGCACCCACGCGTGCGGCGCCGCGCCCGCCGCGCGCACGCACTCCGCGCTGAACAACTCCTGCACCTGCCGCCGACACCACCAACCATCCAACCATCCAGACAACCAGACAACCAGCAAGCAGGCCGGCATGATTGTGTGGAGTAGCGGGGGATAGATTGTCTCTCGCTACTCGATACTCTAATTGGCCCGCACTGCGCGCCCCATCAGGTGCAGGGTGCTCACTTTGCCGTGCCAGTATAAAAAAAACAACCAACCAGCCAACCGACCCATATGTATAATGACATTGTAATTAACTGCACCTGATGGTGATGGTGATGAGTATCTTCTTCACACTACGCCATGGGGCAAGGAGGTGAAGAAGCGGTCGATGGTCTAGTGTCACGAGTACTCAGAAGGCCACAACACGGCCAAATACCGTACCCCAACTCTAGACCCCCGACAGAAACAGGATGTGCACTCACATTTGTGGTAAGTATCAAGTAGCCAGACACAACTATACCTCGCTACTTGAGACAATCCTGCCGGCCTGCTGAGTGGTTTTTTAACATTGGTAATAAGATTTAGTTAATACTAAAACTCATACTTAGATACTTAATTGTTCTAACGTAGTGTGAGCAGTAGTAGAGTTTATTACCAGTTCTTTATCTACAGAACAACTGTATTCCGAACTGATAGATTAAAAGTGGAATATTAACGATGAAGATTCTTGTGATCGGAGATGGATGTATAAATAAATCTTCACAGTCTCGATTCATAGTCATATACAATGGTTTAACCCGATTAATAAGATTGAGGTAAATACCGAGTGAGTATAACGTACCTGCACGTGCGCGTGTTGCTGCAACAGGTCCCGCAGCGCCGCCACGAGCCGCTGTCCGCGCTCGCACTCGCGCGCGTACAACAACAACACTCGCACCACGCCCTCGCCCTCGCCCGCTCCCGCGTCGCCCGCTCCGTCCGCAACACTCACACCACACGCCGCCGGCGCAGGTCGCGAGCTATCGACACCCAACACATCGCATTAATACCTCCACAGTCGACATACCTCCTTATAGAACGTTAATATTTTTGATAAGTATGCAAACTTTTTAGATTAAACTAAATGAAAATGTCGAGACTGTCCATAAAAAAAAACAAAATTTAAAATAGAATTGCAGGAAAAGATAAAATTATAGCCGGGAACATAAAATTGATGCATAGTCTCAAATTCGTATTATTAGAGAAAAAGTTTTCATTTGCGATTTAAATTATTGTTACCAATAAATAGTATTGATTATTGGTCTTTTAAACTCAACAAAAGATTTGTAACTATAAATATGGATACTTCGTCCGAACAAGCCGCTCAAATTGTGCCATTGGTGCGGGGAGGCTTGGATCAACGAACGATCGCTAGAAATTTAAATTTAAACCAGTCTATGGTTTCTAGAGTTTACCGAAGGTTAGTAGAGTTAGGTTCTTACAAAAGAAGACCCGGTGCCGGCAAAATTAGAGCAACCACCTGACGTGACGATCGATTCATTGTTTCAACTTCCCTACGAAATCGTTTCTTCACGTCAGTAAACATCAAAACAGAACTGAATGAAGTGCGTGGAGTAAACGTGAGTGCACGAACAATAAGAAGGAAGCTTAAGGAAATGGCAATCACCCCTTTTAGACCAGCAAATGGTCCAAAGCTGTCTGTAGCTCACAGACAAGCTCGTTTGAGATTTGCGTGTGAACATCTGAATTGGACTGAAGAGCAATGGGCCTCCATATTGTTCACCGATGTGTGTAGGACATGTTTAAATGGTGCAGACTGTCATAGAAGAGTCTATCGTCGACGTGGGGAGATATATGCTCAAAGCTGCATTGAGGAGCGTATTCCTTTTGGAGGCGGTTCGTGCATGTTGTGGGGTGGAATTTCGATGATCGGGCGAACGGAACTTGTGTTCATCGACATGGTTCGTCAAAATGGTAGAAGAGGTGGTTCGACGGCACAACGCTATAGGTATAGCAGAGATTTTCAAAGTTCACGTGGTACCTTACATGGGATTAATAGGCGAAATTTTTACTTAATGCAAGATAATGCCCGACTCCACGCCGCTGCACAAGTTCGACAATATTGCGAAGAGGTTGGGATACGTACCATGAATTGACTAGCACGCATCCCGAATCTTAATCCCATGTTTGGGACAGTTTAAAAAAGCTGTATATGCGAGAAATCCTGTGCCCACACAGTGGCAGCACTAAGAACAGCGATTTTACAAGAATAGAAAAATATTCCGCAAGACCTTTTAATAACCCTAATCAGATCTTTGCGGAATCGAATAGAATCTGTAATAATGGCACGTGCAGGCAATACAACTTATTAAAAGAAAAAAACATGTGCTTCAACTTTTTTTATTGTATAAACTAATTTTTCAATAAACCAACCAAAACCAAATTTTCTTACATTAATCGTTTTTGATCAAAAAAATTGGATGGTCATTTCCAGTACACAAACATACACTTAAGGATATGACACTACGCTCTTATGAAGTCAACGAACCAAACTATAGGTTTCAATTTAAATTTCTATAAAAAGTTTAAATACTTGGTTAAAATCATTATTTCAAATGCGTCTTGAACGCATTAGCAGTTTACAAGTCCGTCAGTGTACATTTTTGGACATGCTAACACTTAAACACTTAGAAACACACACATTTAAACCAGAATAAACAACAAGTAGAGTAATAAGTGGGCATTCTTATAAAATAAGGAAATAAATAAACATACATTATTATTTTGACCTCTCCGTCAGACGTTGTTTGCATTGTAATTAGTTTATATTTAACTAAGATGAAACAAATGATGGCGTCCTCTGCGAATATTTTATTTAAGAAAGATATATAGTAGAATAAAGATAATATTTTATTAAGAACGTAGATTCCGTGTAGTATCTACCAAACACAAGTAAGTCATATTGTCTTCTTCTGTTTTTTTGGTTTTATTTGAACTCCACCGTTTCATCGGTGATTTTGCCAATGTCAAGTATCAGACTTCCTGTTACGGCCCGATGTCACATACACTATACACATTACACACAGACACATAAATAATTGTAAACAGCTAAACTAAAATGAACATTGATTTATAGAACTAAAAAAAATATATATATATATATATGTCGGATCGTGATGAATACGGACACTAAATTGAACTTGTTAATAACTTTATTTATTGTAATTTGTGTATACCGCCATTTGTTTTGCTATTTTGAAGGTGGTTTCGACTTGTTTATCGAGTGATCTCACTCGCAGAGGAGTGGGTCACAACGAAAATCACAATATAAAAGAGCACCTCGTCTTTGGTGCGGCATTCGTGAATTATCATTGAAACAGTTAGTAACTTGTCGTAATGCCGAAATATTGTAAAAGTAGTAAGTTAACGTAATGTGAAAGTGTTATTGTGTACTGCATATTGTAATGTAAACTGTGATGTGTTTAAAAGAGCAACCATGAGGGTTTCTTGCCAGCTCTTCCCCATGGATGACTGCATTCCGAACTGGTGGTAGCTTAAATAGACTGTGAAGTGTTAATCTCGTGTTTTATTACCGAACTATCATACGCTATGCATCCTGACCATACCTGGAGATCAGAGAGGGTCGTGTAAGCCCTCTCACTGCCTCTGCCGATGACCGCCCGACCCGTCATCAGAAGTGAGATAAAGGATCAACACCCACTATCGTGAATCAATCAGGTGATGTAATAGTACACACAGTACCAAAGTGTTATTTTTGTTTTTTTTTGACAGTTTAGAACAACATTGGTTGTTGGCTCTATGCGTAAACTTTATGGGGTTATCCAAAGAGACTCTATTAGAATACTATTATCAAAATAGTGATGTTATAGGTTCCCCCAAGAGCACTGTAGTATTCTATCGTGTTTTACTTAGTAAAGAGTGCGCAATGCACTGTGGTCTACTGTACATTTAAAAGTTAGGAGTTTTCGAATCAATTTGATGTTCTATGTTGACGAATAGGGTGTTTGACTGGTGTAACCAAAAAATATAAAACTGCACTAGAAGAAAAGATAGTGGGCAAACATATTTATTAAATACATTTTTTTATTTTAAATGTATTATAAACATTTTATTTTCATCATTAAAATTTAAATTTTTTAATCTGTATCTCTCAGTGCCAAAAACGTAGCAATACCGGCCGCCATTACTCGTGACGACATCGCACATAAACATTGCATCCTACGACAAATAAAATTGTACGGAAGAACATATTTTTCGATGTGTAAACGTGTGGAAACGTGTTAATTTCGTCTTCAAGTCTTCTATAAGAACGGAAGAAGGCTTTACAAAGGCTGATAGTCGAAATCTGCCACTTCTTTCTTAAAACTTTTGATTTTGGCACATGGATGAACAATTTATCGGGATTTAGTGTCGAGTTTTCAAACAAAGGCATTGAACAATATTTATATGCGGGCTCATTCATTTTTGCGGAAAAAGTAACAGATAAATGCAAATAATTTGTTATGTTGTTAGGTGTCACATCGGTCACGAATGTTTGTATATGTGCGATGACGTCATATAGAGATAATGTCACGTGACAATGCGTTTTAGCGCGAAATTGTATATGAAAAAATTAAATCACGGATTTTATATAAATTGAGTATATTTCAATAATAAAAATATTACGGGGGCTATAAGTGAAGAGTCCTCTATCGATGCCCATCAATTTTCAAAAATTGTCAAGTACCCTATTGTAATAAGTATCTAATGATAGTTGTGATTAAACGATCGTTATGAAAAATCTGGAAAATATGAAGCGTTGATGATTACTGTGTTAATGATTTCGTGTTCAAATTCCATATGCGGTGGCTGAGCTGTGGCGGATTAGTGGCGCAACTGTGTCGGTGCGGTGGAGGTGTACGAAGTGCAATGGCGTGTACGTTGCGTGTGTACACATGTTGTGTGCGCGTGGATTTATGTGAAATTTGGTGAGTCGCTTCTGGTTTTGTTTTTTATACCCCCTGTTAAAGCGAGCAATTAATTGAGATGTTAATATCAGGGTTTAGTCTATACCTTGCGTCCGTAGCCTGGTTATTGTCTACTCAATGTATTTTGAGTGACCTCGGGTCCGCGGTCCGCGCTTAAGGTATATGAGGGGGATCTGTGTAGAGGGGGATCTGTGTGGCAAAGGGGTCTGAAATATCAGGGTTTAGTCTATACCTTGCGTCCGTAGCCTGGTTATTGTCTACTCAATGTATTTTGAGTGACCTCGGGTCCGCGGTCCGCGCTTAAGGTATATGAGGGGGATCTGTGTAGAGGGGGATCTGTGTGGCAAAGGGGTCTGAAATATCAGGGTTTAGTCTATACCTTGCGTCCGTAGCCTGGTTATTGTCTACTCAATGTATTTTGAGTGACCTCGGGTCCGCGGTCCGCGCTTAAGGTATATGAGGGGGATCTGTGTAGAGGGGGATCTGTGTGGCAAAGGGGTCTGAAATATCAGGGTTTAGTCTATACCTTGCGTCCGTAGCCTGGTTATTGTCTACTCAATGTATTTTGAGTGACCTCGGGTCCGCGGTCCGCGCTTAAGGTATATGAGGGGGATCTGTGTAGAGGGGGATCTGTGTGGCAAAGGGGTCTGAAATATCAGGGTTTAGTCTATACCTTGCGTCCGTAGCCTGGTTATTGTCTACTCAATGTATTTTGAGTGACCTCGGGTCCGCGGTCCGCGCTTAAGGTATATGAGGGGGATCTGTGTAGAGGGGGATCTGTGTGGCAAAGGGGTCTGAAATATCAGGGTTTAGTCTATACCTTGCGTCCGTAGCCTGGTTATTGTCTACTCAATGTATTTTGAGTGACCTCGGGTCCGCGCTTAAGGTATATGAGGGGGGTCTGTGTGAGGAGCCTGTGTGACAAAGGGGTCTGTGTGAGGAGCCTATGTGGCAAAGGGGTCTGTGAGGAGCCTATGTGGCAAAGGGGTCTGTGAGAGGAGCCTATGTGGCAAAGGGGTCTGTGTGAGTAGCCAATGTGGCTAAGGGGTCTGTGTGAGTAGCCTATGTGGCAAAGGGGTCTGTGTGAGTAGCCTATGTGGCAAAGGGGTCTGTGTGAGTAGCCTATGTGGCAAAGGGGTCTGTGTGAGTAGCCTATGTGGCAAAGGGGTCTGTGTGAGTAGCCTATGTGGCAAAAGGGTCTGTGTGAGGGGTTCTATGTGGCAAAAGCCTATGTGGGTCCAATCTGTGTGGGTAATAAGATTAGGTCAGATATGGCCGAGCGTGAATGATACTGTGTGGTATTTTCTTTTCAGGTACATCACACTGGGACGTGTGAGCTGTCAGGACGGCCGTGTCGGAGCGTGATGAATATGGATACTGAATTGAACTTGCTAATAACTTTATTTATTGTAAATTGTGGGTAGCGCCATTTGTTTTGCTATTTTGAAGGTGGTTTCGACTTGTTTATCGAGTGATCTCACTCGCAGAGGAGTGGGTCACAATGAAAAACACAATATAAAAGAGCACCTCGTCTTTGGTGCGGCATTCGTGTATAGTCATTGAAACAGTTAGTAACTTGTCGGTCGTAATGCCGAAATATTGTTAAAATAGTAAGTTAACGTGATGTGAAAGTGTTATTGTGTACCGCATATTGTAATGTAAACTGTGATGTGTTTAAAAGAGCAACCATGAGGGTTTCTTGCCAGCTCTTCCCCATGGATGACTGCATTCCGAACTGGTGGTAGCTTAAATAGACTCTGAAGTGTTAATCTCGTGTTTTATTACCGAACTATCATACGCTATGCATCCTGACCATATCTGGAGATCAGAGAGGGACGTGTAAGCCCTCTCACTGCCTCTGCCGATGACCGCCCGACCCCTCATATATAATAAAAATATTAATCAACTAGTAAAGTGAATTGTGTATATTTATTAACTACTAATTAATTATAAATTTTGGATATATAACATATTAATAGCACTTGCAAATGAACAAATTAACCGGCAGTGATGGAGGCGTAATTTAAGTACCTAATAAATATCACGCATGTTATGAATGAACCGAACAAGATGGATGTAGGAATAATTATAGTTGCAGGTTGTTAATTTTAATAAATTTGGACAGTAGGATAATGTTACAGGAAAATCGTAGGTTAAAAGGGTTTTAACATTTACAAGACGAGGCAATTCATCAGGGAGAATGTCTTAGATGGAGAATGGAACTCTTGGACACTCAAGTTATTCATTGTAATGTTGTATTAATTCGTTACGCATAGGACATATTTATTTATTTTGTTAAATTTTAAATCATTTTCTGATAATTTCTAGTAAAACATCATACAAATTTATAATTAGTGCAGAATCTAAAATAATACTCAGTTTCTGTGGATTTTTTTTAATTAGAATATGATGACATTTTAAAATAATTGTTATAAGGAAAATAGATCCAGATTATCTCAAATGTTATTGAATCATTATAATATTATTGTATGCGAACTACAAAACAACGTTACGTTAAAGGTCGCTGTGGTGTAGACAGCCGCGTCAGCACACGTGGTCACTGCTCTTGTTATCGGAACTGCCTACGTGATACGTCACGTGAACACGTCTACTATACAGGCTGATCTTTTAAAATGGGTTAAATGGAAATGTTATATTATTATAGGCAGACAAATTCGTTATTGGTGAGATTTATAAAAAAACTATGCGTCATTTTAGTAAATTGCATTATGAAACCCCAAATGCAAAATTTAAAAACAATCTAAGGCATCGTTATTTTAAACTTTGGGTTATGTAGGGTAGAGGGAAGGACAACCGTCTCTGTGTATGAAAAAGTGTCCGTCGAAATGCGTTAGGGTGGCGTTACAGTAGCAGCAAAGAAAGCATCAAAAGTTGTTAGAGTGGATAGAGAAGTAAACAAGGAAAGAAAAGCTCCTAATGTAACTGCGAAAGCAGTCATAACACAATAAACGTATATTAATTTATAGCAATAAAATATATGAATAACTTAAACATTTTCAATTGACAGCCTCGGTGGCGCAGCGGGCGAGAAGCCGGCTGTGAAACGAGAGGCCGTCGGTTCGATTCCCACACCGAGACAAATGTTTGTGAGACAGACAGATCTTTGTTTCGGGTCTGGGTTGTGGGGCCGTAGTCCCTCGAAGTTCTTGATACCCACGATACATGTTTTACCTAGCGTGGGCTCGGAACAATGTGTGTGACTGTTAGGTGTATTTATTTATTTATCAATTGTTTCTACGGACATAGTCCGTTATAGACTTTGAAACAATTCAACCGATGTGCCCCAAACCGTCATTAGAAAGGCAATAATGCGAAGATGGTTTTAGACAAATAAAACTATGCATTAGGTTCCACGCGGGCGGAGCTGCGGGCAACAACCCCATCTTACGGCCATATAAATGCAAATGTTTGTTACTCAATCACGCCAGGACGGCATGAAGGAACGAATCTGGTTGAAATATGGCTTTATTCCGGAATAATATACGGTTCCCGTGGGACAGTTTCGTTTTTGTTTTACACAGATCCAAGGAATCGACATGATTTTTTGCATAGTGTTAGTTGAGGGGTCTGAGAATGACATATGGGATAGCATAGTATAGAAAGATGTAACAGCTTAAGATGTCCCCATGGATCTGCCCACATACCACAATATACAACAAAATTATTTTTGAATAAAAAGTTTAACTTATACCTAAATATTATGTGTAATCTTTAAGTTTCAATTATACATTGGATATATTCACCCATAATCTTGCTTCGTTTATTAAAATACTAAAGGATATCCTCTTTCTCACACCTGACAACCTAGATTCAGCTTAGATATTTTGTTTGGACGTGATCAACATTTGTACTCTGTATATGGTAATTGTAGTTTAATTTCTCTTAAAAAAAAACACTATAATTGTAACGTCTAACTCATTTTAGTTTTCTGTGTACACATATTTTTGGAATACAATCTAGATTTAAACTGTATAATTTTAAGTTTATTTTTGAAACAATTGTAATCTGTTTTGTGTATAATAAAATAAATAAAATAAAATATACATTTTCACGATTCTCATCAAGCTTATGCTACTATCGACTTGTGGATCTTGCGGGCCTTTCATATATATTTTTTTGGTAGTTGACCAAACTCGTATTAGTCTTTTAGTCTCAAATATTTTGACAAAGGAACAATGTGGCGACATATCGATAAGTTAAAATATTAATACATTTAATTTATTGGTAAGTGTCAGATGTTTCTCTTAGACATCAACCTGTATATCTGGCTTTTCATAGTAAACAATTTTTTTAAAATTTAATATTCGGAAGGCTTACAGACTAATAACAAATAAGGAATAGTATTTTTCTAATTAACTTAAATTGCTAATTACAAACCTCCACCAATAAATAAGTTTTGTTACAAACATCTTAATATTAAGTTATCAGGTACACTATGAGTCGAGAAGAGTATCACAAAGTGCTAAAACAAATAGATAAATAATAGATAAAATTAATTCTCCTTCTGATAAACTTGCACCGGGGTCAATTCGACTTACGCAAATCAATTAATTTAACGATAATAAAATGATGTGCTAAACGATCCGGGTTATTCCAGATGCCATATTTATGAACAGAAAGTGCCTATAGGAAAACTGATAGTCAAGTAATTAAACAATTGTAAATTCAATTGACAAGTTGCAAAGTCACATAAACTAGCTATAGTTAAGCTGTATTGCCGCTAGTGTAACAACAGCCAAGGTATTACCAGCCTACAACGCGACGGCTACACTAGCTGCTTAAATCACTGGCAGTTGCAATTCTCTACTAGAGTAGAGTGTTGACATGGCTTAAATAAATGCTGAGAAATACTGTGAGACATTGTTGACATTGCTATCAAATATGGTTAAATAATTTATGCAGATATGTTTTATGGAAAATCAATGTCTTTGAAGATTTATGTGAATTAAAAGAGTATACGTTTTAATGTAAACCACTTGTAAATAAACAACATCATTATACTACTCTAGTCATAGCGTTTCTAAATAAATATATTGTTAGATGGTTATTCGCAAACCATAACTATATCCCACCTCAACGAGTGGTTCAATCCTAAGGGTCCAAGTGAATCTGATGCTAACTCTCCAAATAATATAAACTGGCGAGATGTAACTGTTACAAGAAATCTAAAAAAATACTTTTAAAGTGTTTATGTTTATTTGTCAAGTATGCCAACTGACAGCAGTATGTTATGTACAGTGATATCTTCAAATTAGGTCTTACATTATACTAAACATATTGATATGATTGAAGTGTTAGCCATAGTAAATATTTTATAGCTGTGCTGGCTCCACTGGTTCAGGGCAGTACATCTGCCTCATTTCATGTTTTGTACCAAAGGAAATTTCTAGAAATTCTAATCCACTCCACTTTATGATCTTAAATTTTTCTTAGGTTTTGCATCAATCACATCAATGCTTTTTAGTCTTGTGTTAATGGAGAGTGGAAACTTTTTTAACCTGGCAAGGCAAATTGACCACACTGAACCCGATGGTAAGCGCAGTGCCGTCCTATTAGAGTATCAAGTAGCGAGAGACAATCAATCCCTCGCTACTTAACACAATCATGCCGGCTTGCTGTGTAGCTTCTTCACAGTACGCCATGCGGCAAAGAGGTGAAGAAGCGGTCGAGTGTCTAGTGTCAGAGTACTCAGAAGGCCTCAACACGGCCAAACATCGTACCCTAACTCTAGACCCCTGACATACACTGGATGGACACTGGCTGATCCCGGAACGCGACACACTTGCACACGCAAGTGTGTAACTATGGCGGGTTTTACAACCTGTGCACTGAAGCAGTGGCGGCGTAAGGGGGGGGCGGTCCGCCCCGGGTACCAAGCACCAAGGGGTGCCATCGTGGTGATAACTCACTCGAGCAGTTCAGTAGCCGTTTGCGCATCACATGCCCGACGAGGACGGCACGGGCGGCCAGGAGAAATGACCCAACATGCTGGACTAAGATTGCAAGAAGAGCTGCAGAGAGCTATTTTAGAACGTCTTAATAGATTTCACATTACATTCTCATATCATGTTGTTCAGCCTTAAGTTCTGCTCACGCGAACTTCGTGGTACATTTCGAATTGCGACAAAATCTATTATGAATTTTCTGCACTGGAAATGATTTTGGATGTTTTACGACT
This sequence comes from Laothoe populi, assembly GCA_905220505.1. Classification (NCBI taxonomy): domain Eukaryota; kingdom Metazoa; phylum Arthropoda; class Insecta; order Lepidoptera; family Sphingidae; genus Laothoe; species Laothoe populi. The sequence continues at coordinate 319,926 of HG992155.1, read as the reverse complement.
GAGGTTCCACTTGGAAGCTGCTAAAATTTATTTTCAAGAAGTGGTCCAATGGACCGTGAACGTGGTTATGAACGGGGGCGACAAATAATAGAGCGCATACAACATGTGATGAACTTGTGAAATAAATACATCATAATATGTCGGCACAGAAAAGAGGATATAGGCCTGCGACCAACGTCGACGACGCGCAGTGGATCGAAAATCAGCCTTTGAAGACTTAGGAATCCGATGTTTTAATTGTGATGTTTTTTTTTAAAACTTCCGCAGCATAATCCGTTATTTTAAGAATACCAAAAAATCATAAATAATAAGTACTATAACGTATAACGGATATTACGGAAAACCGTGTGGTTCCCGAGATATCTTAATTTAATATATCCGCTTCATAATTTTTGTTCTCATTTGAATGTTTATTAGAAGTAAGTAAGAAAGAAAGGAAAGATTTTTTATTGTTGGAACGTAAACAATAACTAACACATATATCGAGGGTTCAACTCAGAAACGTCTGAACAGATTTAGATAAAATTAGGTACAAGTATAGACCATGTCCTGGAGTTACATATAGGCTACTTTTATCCCGGGTATTGGCTTCTGTGGGAAATAGTTTGACTGTTCCATCTAATTTTTCAAATAAATGGCGATGATTTATTCTTTTGTACCGGGGGCGGCTTTTCATGTGGATGAAGCCGTGAGCAACATTTATATATATTATCTTAACTTATTGTTAAGATAATTTTCGATGATTTTTTAAGAAACTTACGCAGTGATTCCCGTAATTCTGAGTATACCAAATAATCATTACTAAAACCGCCTGCAAGGATATTACGAAATTCTCGAAATATCTTAATTTTATATACTCGCTCCATACATTTATTTTGTAAGAAAATTAAACTCTTTAATTTTCAAGCCAAATTATTTCATGTGACTTATTCGAGCATATTAGTAATATATAGAAGCCGTTCCAACCATAAAACATTACAATTTAAACCTCGGATTCCTATGTCTTCGAAAGCCGATTTTCAATGCACTATGTGACGCGCTCTTGTCGTACCTTTTTTAAGAATCTCAATGTTTCCTAAATGAACTCATGAACCAAATTGAAGAAACGCCTGCCCGGATCCTAGGCCCGTCAAATCTAGTCTTATGAAGATATAATAAATCCAGAAAATAAAAAAAAACGATTTTGTAAATTAATTTCCATCTTTACGCTGCTAAAATAAAATTTCACTCATAATATGTTACATTTTGTTTTGTAAGCCTCACATGTACATATCGAGTTATATATAAAACATATATCATATTAATTTTATTTTCTTAGATTTTGTATTGAACGTTTTTAACCGTGGGATCTACCGTTGAGGCATTAATTTGAAAAGCCTAGATTTTTGCAACTTTCATCCAAGATGGCCGTCCGAACGACCAATCGTCATAGTTACAAACTTGGATTTTTCATCAGAGTCACGAGCGTAGCCAGATTTGTGTATTGGTTCAAAATAATTCAAGGTAATAATAGTGTTAATTAAGTAATTATTTATACTCCTCGCCTCCTATAGTATTTTGAATAGGTACTTCGCTAGGGATTTAGATCGACAACCCCCCCCCCCCCCCTCGGCTATACGCCCCGATAGAGTACCACCGACCACCAACTTATGTGGGTGGAGTAAAAAGGTCTTTATCCCTACTGACTGGACTATATTTAGTAATTAGTCAACCTATGCTACGCCGCCACTGCACTGAAGTAACCGGGTGAATATGAATATCCTACCACCAGCAAAAGTAACTATTTGGCATTAAGTGATCCATATGCACGATTGTTAGACTTTAACTTAGAACAAATAAATTGTTAGTTAGGGGGAATAAAGCCATATTATAATTAGTTTGTTTGTGTGTTTGTGTGGTGTCTGACCTGTGTCGTGTCCAGTAGCGCAGCACCCGCTTGTGCAGGTGTCGATGGTCGCGGTGTCTCCACAGCAGCGCCGCCAGTCCCAGCAGCAGCGCGGCCGCCACGCTCGCCCACACGGCGCTCCACCCCGCCCACTCAGTAACATCCACTCCCGTCTTCTCCGTGCGACAAAACACACTGTTCACAAGCGCCTGTCGAGTGAACTTGCCGACCCACGGCGCCCAGTTCTTCAGCCATATCTTGTAACAGCCCGGCCCCACCCACGCTGTACACTCCAGGCTTATGGAGTCCGTGATGGTGCAGTTGCTGTTCATCTGCCGACACAATCATGTGCATGTTCTCTCTCTCTTACTCTGTAGTCTGTACCTACTGGCAACCTGCAAGCTACCTGCCAGATATTTCTACCTGACCACACAGATCTCAAGGAATAGAGTAGTTTCCTGTGTTTAATTTTGTACATTGTTCTATATGCAACCGAATATAATACGCAAAAGAAAGTCTTTTGCGAGAACATAATACCAAAATTGCTTGAAACATTGAGGTCACAATATTTATTTTAAATATTGGTATTGAGCAAATACTCACAGGCATGAGCGAAAACAGTGGCGTATTGAGAACATATTGCTGTCTCCCTCGCACAACAGCACAGTAATGGGGATTCCGAGAACCGTGACGTCACAGTACATATCATACATTATATTACGGTCATTTGACAATTACCCCTTCCAGCAGATTTGAATGGCATGTAATTTACTTGTTTTTGTTCGGATTCAAAAAAATCTTGCGATAATAGGTTTTAAGTAATGTAAATATTTGATTGAATTGATAAAAAAAATGGAGTCAACTACCCTATTGATGCACAGTGGAACAACCATGCCCTTGTATACATTGCAGGGAACTTACAGCCCTATTGCAAATTATTGTTGTAGATAAGCTATGGTAACTGTGACGTTAAACACAATTGTGTCACATAAAAACAAATTATTTATTTCCAAAAAATAAAATGGAACCAACAAAATGGAGGGTATATGAATAGCTCTAACTTCAAAGCAAACAAATTATTTTGTACATATTCATTGTTATAATACTCTAATTTAAAAGACTACAGTTTTGCAACATTACTGGTTCGTCAAATAGTGCCAATCTTGATTTTGCCTCAATATATGTGGTTTTTGTCACTCAAACTCCATATTTTGATTACTAAATAACCCAAAAAGGGACACGCAGCAATTTTCCATCACCATTCATAACTATTGAGCCGAAGCAATAATATATTTGTATTATTTACATCAACAACATGTGGCAAAGTCTTGTTCAAGTAACTGAGTTCCACAGAATATTCATTTGGTCGCACCGGAACAAAGAAATTAATGGTGGAGTCTTTCCTGAAACACACAAACATTATAAATTCATTTATATTATCTAGAAATTGACAATATTAATGATGTTACATAAGCTTATGTATATGTGAAAAAAATTATACTAATTTTGACATGGTGATAAATTGTGTTGACTCTGTTTTTAATGTTTTTATGAATAATAAAAACACTTGAAATTTTATTCCATTAATTTGGAAAACAAAATTTATAAAATAGAATAGTAAACTACCACATTGAAGATATTTTTTTTTCTATATATTGTATTCAACAGTTATGCACTATATGAAAATAGACCACTCTCTTTCTAATAAAGTGATGGACTAGAGACATGCAACTCTGCCTGGCCTGATAGAGGTTCAGGCCTAAATTAACAAATTGTACTTACTCATGGTTCATGATTATTACTGCTGGATCTTTATCAAAATTCTCCGAGCTGTACTGGTTTGCAATGTCAATGTATGAATCATATGGTGGAAATTCACTAGTGTTTGTGTACAGCACACTCTTCAGCACATAACAGCTCTTATATATATAGTCCAATAATGTTGTCAGACATACCTGCAGATATCAAAATTATTCATGTTCATTTACCAATTTAAATATTAATCGTTTGTTCTGGCTCCCACACACAAATTAAATATACACAAAGAACCTATTATGCATGTGCACCCCATTTTCGTAGACCCGCAAGGATCACTTAAACAATAAGTTTGTTTACATAATGCTCCTCAAGCATCCTTAAATAGCATGTAGAGAATGCATTTTCTTGTTCCTTCCATCTTATTACCACCTCGAGCGCTATCATGGAGTGACCTTCGACTGTCTGGCAGACGTCACAGATAAGGCTGTAGACTATTGTACCCATGTCCATTCAAACACTGAAATTGTGCCAGAATTGTCACCGCTTCAAAAGATACCGTACAATTCTAATGGCCTTTGTTCTCCAGTTATGGATTCAAACAGATCTCTTAGACTTGTTCCATTCATTCATGTTGTATAGAATTTAAGTCTGAGCTCTGATCTGACCATTCCAGGTACATATCACATATACAAGTTGACCGAAAGAGTAGTATTTGGCACATATCATACTAGATACAGGAAATATTAAATAACACCCGACAGTCACACCCATAGCCCCAACCCCACACTATGGTACGAGTCTTGTGTTGTGAGTATCAGGGACTACGAGAGACTTTTGGTGTCACAACACTCAGACGCCTGACACAAATATCTGTATGTCACACAAACATGTGTCCCGGTGTGGGAATCAAACCCACAGCCTCTCGTTTCACAGCTGGCTACTCGCCAACTGCGCCACGGAAGCTGTCATGAAATGATGTTCTAATATCAATTATAATATTTTCCAAAGTGATATTTTTTTTAACTGCAGCTTGCTCCAGTGAAACCTTATTATGAGTTTATGGTTTAATTAATCAATTATCAACCTATGTAAAACATGGGAAACTAACTCTTAATGCAAGCTATAGATTATAGTTTTCCTATGTGACAGGATATCATTTTTCTCCAATTTTGAACATCAAAATAAAATCAAACAAATAGTAACTTACTATCAACTAAACCTTATCTTATGTTAGCTTAATAAGGATAATAGTTTATAATAAAATTGGAAACCAGTATTTAATTTAATATTGATACAGGGCTAGTATTATTAAATACAATACAAGCAAAAACTGGTCCAGTAACATTATTTGAAAATGTAAGTATATCATAGGCATCTGTTGTTAAATTTATTTAGTTGACCACTAGGTGCTCACATACAATTTACTGATAATTATATTTATTTTAAACCTATTCTATTGGTGAATAAACTTACATGTGTGCAGTTTAACTTGTTCAATTGATCATCAATAGGGTTCGCAACAAACGTCGAATGAGAATTGCGCGGGTGGCCGTATTTGGATTTGTAACAGTAGCGAGCTCCCTCCTTGTATAGGAGATTGAGCTCCCACTTGGTCACGTTGGGCATCATCTCGACGCACACTTGCGTCGTGTATCGGCCGGCGATGCCGTCGTCCGACGGATCCATCGTGGCGCTAGCATTTTCGTGCTCGCTACACTTTAAATCGTAGGAAGCGTTGGTTTCTGCAATGCACACCCCCACCAAACACAGCACAAACACGACCGTTAACATCGCGCAACTTTGCACAACTAGGCAAATTGCAGTTTTTCTTGATATAAAATAAACATTCTTATCACTTCATCAAAACAACTACATAATTTTAACGATGCGACAACAAATACAATTTTCGCAGTTCAAGCAGTTTTATTCCTACCATAACTCTTACTGAATACTGTATGCAATAAGTATAATATTAAAAAAATACGAAATGTTTAATTTATAGGATTATAAAACCACCGTATCAGAAACTTGAAAGCCTACGCCATTTTGATTTTTTTTATTTCATTCTCTCTTTTTTTATATAAAATAGAAGACAAAGGTCCTACCATGCAGCCTTGTCTGTGGTTACTTTTTCCAAATCTGGGCTAAAATTGAGTATTCTTCTTCTCTGGTTTTCAAATAAATCAAAATGTCAAAGTCAATAGGGTTCGTAACAAACGTCAAAGTCATATCTGTAGTTTTTATCAAATTAAAAGGGGAAGCTATGTCCGATATTTTTCCATTCTAAAGGCCGAAGCTATGTCTGAAATAGTCACAATTCCAAAGGCCAAAGACATGTCTGAAATAGTTACAATTTTAAAGGCCAAAGCCATGTCTGAAAGAATTAATTCATATAATAATCACAAATAAAACATCCCATTCCCGCCATTTTCAGAAGTCCTACGCCATTTTGATATATAACAAAATAAATTCTTGGCAGCATGGTTTGGACCTTTGCCGGTTCCTTATGGAGCGAACAAAAAAAAACAAAATAAAGGCAATGTTTTTTTTTGTTTTATATTACGCTAAAGCACCGCTAAAGCAAAGGTTATCATACAGCCTTGTCCATCAATCTATCCCCCGTCACTTAGCAATCACTCCGGCGTGCTCCACTTCCACACTCCACCATGGGCAAGAAGGTGAAGAAGCGGAGTACTCTATTGTCAGAGTACTCAAAAGGCCACAAAACATCGTATCCTAACTCCAGACCCCCGACAAAAACCGGATGTACACTGGCTGATCCCGGAATGCGACACACCTGCGTGTGCGGTGTGCCCATCAGTCCGTACGCGGCACCGTACAGGGCACTTCCGACAGCAATTCTAGTCTTCCTTAGGAAACCCAGGGATCACTCCATAAGCGCTGAAGACCACCGCGGGGTTTTAGCTGGTAGTGTCGGGTGGGTGTATATAGAGGGTTGGGACTCGGCCCAGCGGCTGCCCGAATTGGCATTATCCGGGCGAGGTGGTGCTGGGTCGTAAGTGCGGCTAGTCAAGCATAACCGTTTTATTCTTGATCAAGGACCACCGGGGCGGGCGGCAATAATGACATGCTTACGCCGGCAAAAAAAAAAGAGCCTTAAAAATATTGAGACCATGTTTGTATTTAGTCATAATGTTCATATCCTAGGTCACCATCTTGTACCACTGTGTCAAACAACAACCAACACAATTCCTCTCCCTTCCTCTCCCTCTGGAATGGGCTTAGTCTCGGCCCAAAATATGTTATAGTAGTGTAATAATTGATACGGACATCAGTTGCATGACAACTGCCTGATTAATAAATAAATATGCCAATTTAGAAACATAAGGCAAACAAAACAAAGGAATTCCAGGGAAGTGGAATAAAAATAAACTTTGATTAATGTTTCCACTTATTAACACACATTTCTCCATTCACAAAAGGTAATTTGCATACAATTGTATAATTTAGGTACTAATAACAAACAAAATTTAAATTAAATGCAATCTGGACCAATGAAAATAGTTATATTCCAATCTGCTGTGCCAATACAGCATACATGGCTAATGCAGTAAGTCCCACAGCAAATGCATGGGTTGCTCTCAAAGCAAGCAGTGCCCATGCACTGAGGTGCAATATGCTCCCCACAGCTTCTTCTACCAATGCTCTAAATGGTGTCAATGCAAGAAGAGTTATGACTATTGGTGAATGTTTTCGTGGTAGATCACTACGTGTCCAAAGCCACACTAGAGCTGCAGTGGCTGCATGTTGAAGTAAGGCGACATTAGACTCAGCACAGGAGCGGACATAACGCCAGTCAAACTCTGAACCACGAGCTCCAACCCATAAGAGGACACTGCGTGTTACCAATACCTGAAATAATATATGTACTTTATTCTTATGATAACTCCAAAATGTTACTAATTGTGCAAGAAACATAAATCATATATTAACCTCAGCACTGGCCCATCCAATAGCTGAAGTAAAGATCTTTGCGTGACCTTTACCTGGAACAGAGTTGAGTGCAAAATATATACCAATCAAATCTGCCACATCCACTGTCGCTTTGAGAACCTCCTGAAACAGATGACATACAACAAAAGTGAATAACAGAAAACACTAACAGTATCCAGGTTGACACAGGTAACGATAAGACACCAATTACAATAAGTGTTTCAAACATTTGCAATATTTTAATTTATTTATAATGTATTTAAAATAATCCTTAAGTTTATATTATAATTTTTTTTAAATACAAGTCTAATGTATTTTTAAGTTGTTTTCATATGGGCCATGGTTATTTCTGAGACATTGTTTGTTTTAAAACTACCACTGGATCCAAATGCACACATTTTATAATAATACTGTTAAAAAACATATTGTTTATTTTAGAGATTTTGGTGTCTTGCATCATTAAGAATATGTAAGTGTGTAAAAAACTAGTGTGGTGAGCTGCAAAGATGTACTGTCATATTATTTTGCACCACAATCAATGGGTTAAAAGAAATCATGAAACTAAGAATGATTAAATCTTTTCCTGCTGGCCTCAATACTGAAAACATATTTCAGCTAATTCACATAACTGTATGTGATTGTGTAAAAAGATCTTAATTACAGATAAAACTGTCCATTGTAAATATTTATTTCTATTTCTGTTATGATTTTTATGAGTATTGATACACAATAAAGAGCTATCTGACACTATTTCACAACTTTTAGACGTCATGGCAGCACAAATTTGATGGAAATCAAACTGGTATCATATAAACACACTAAAAAACTGTTTAACTTCATTTTCACCATAAACAGTTTGAATTATTCTCTACTCTCAACATAGGTATTATCTATTTCGAAAGTGGTTCACTGATAGAATCATCAAGAATGTGTTAGTTTCTTTTTACTCAATTGTAATAATGATTAGTACAAAGTTGGCCTTTTGAGAGTATTCAAGTTAGAAAGCATAGCTTACCAAAACAACATTGTATTCTCCCGTTACATGGCTGCTATCTGAGTCAGGGAAGAATGTAGCAAGAAGTAACATTTTGCATAGTTGAGTAAAAATGTACAGACCACCCGCGTACACGCATTTCGAAAAGGTCGCATATTCAGATCTGCAATTCGGACAAATTGAAAAAAATGTAGTTTTAGGAAGTTACAATACAATTGAATAGAAACCATGAAACTCGACGTAGGAGCTAGGAACTTACATGCCAGAATACTTGTATGCCATATGATATGGGGCATATACCAACGCCAAACAGTTACCAAAATGATATAGCGTCATCGTGTTTAGTAGTTAATTCAGATTAATTCAATTATTTATTTGTTTCATTTGATAATTATTAGGTTATAAAAAATTGTATGTCTACTGTCACGATATGCATTCCAAAAACCAATAACGTAAAAAAATTATAAAAAATTCAAGTGTTATCTCTTTCTATTAAGCTTGGAACTTGGTTTTAGTTTTGTTGATTAGTAAGACATGGAACATAAATGTCATACAACGGTTGTCCGTTCCATTTCGCAAGTCACATGTTTCATATTTACATAAACAATAAAACCCTAAAGTACATTATAACATTAAACAGCTGTACAGATTTAAATTATTATTTTTGCGGTGTATCAATAGGCAAAGTATTATTTTGCAACAGTCCCAATATAAGTGAACTATTATTACGAACCGAATAAATTGACAGAACATGGAATTGAACAGAAAATTATATGAATATAAATAATTTATAGACTTTTTAAATATACTAATAATCTCGGTTTCGGTTAATTATAGTAACAAGGTTTAATACCTAATTTTATCATTTTCCAAATGTTGCATAAAACGGAACGAATCATATTCCCGCCATATTCTTCCGCACTTTTAAATTAATTCTAGTTTCATTATCCAAATTTCGGTTCTAATAATTATTATTTTAATATTCAGTACTATGTAAGTTGTAAATTACGATAAATATTAAATTACTTACGTATATTTATTCGGCTTGTAGAATAGAATATAGAAGTAAATGTACTTATACTATAAAAGTTCTAAAGCTGTTAATGATTATTATGAAGTCATAATATGTAGTTAATAGATATTTACCAGTTCACAAATTTAATTTAATTATTCTTAATTTGGTTTATTAACTTTAACCTGTGCATGTGTTCTATGAAACAGGATTATATTTTGTTTATTATTGTATTTCGTGACAATGGCTATGTATTCACCATAAGTTATAAATATTACATTTAAAGAGAATGAACACAACGAATCTTATCAATTTGTTACTAGTCCTAAGTTTACATAATTATATGTATGTGTAAAATCTAATTTATTACTTTTTAGTATGGGGTGCTTCTCCAAATAATGCTGGAAAGGGATGCAAAATATGGGGTGGCTCTTAAAAAAGGGGTACGTTGTTTAACCCTTTCGTTTTTTAAGCACACGCGCAAAGAAGCAAGGGGTTGGCCGTCCAATGATGAAGCAGTATTTGGCAATTTTTGAATGTATTTGTTGTGAAGACGGAGCACCGCTTGGTGGCTCCTCCGTCCATGTCCCACAGTACCCTGCTGTTACCGTTTGGAGGCACCTGTATCATTTACTGTCAGTGGTTTTTGCATAGGGCTTATAATATATTAATTTTATAATGTGAAGCCTTTTAGAGTCAGCATAGATTTTAAAATAAACTGTAATCCAAGTATTGTATTGCTGAAATTCAATATGTGAAAATTATTTTGGTGAAGTTGATGAATTTTGTACTGGGTGAGTTTATATTTTACTGAAAATTACCATGAGTACAACTCATTTGTATGATGGACAGGATTTAAATGAATTGAAATAAAGCCTGTAAATAATACAAAATAGTTGTATATCTGATTCATACTTTAAGTAGGTATATTAATTTTAACATTTTTTGCATCAAATTATTATATATTACATAAGTGTTTTGGAAGCTTGTTCAGGAATGCTTTTCGTTTCTTATGATAGATAATTTTATGCCATGAACTAAAATTTCCAGATTAAAACCCAATCTAATATAATTCACATTAGTTTTAGGTTGATACAGATAATCTAAATCTATGTTATATATACATGTTTTAATATTTTATATTCAGCAATTGAATAAATATAATAAATAAATAAATATAAACAATTTATTTTAATTTATAGCTTTTACTTGCCCGCTTAAAAGTTTAAGACTCGTTTTCCTCACGTTTCAGTCGAAATATTTTACTAGTAATATCTTAATAGTTACAATTTGGCGGAGAAACACACAATGGGACCAACATTTCAGTTTTAACAAGGGATTTTGGGAGTTCTTAAAACGATGTGGCTTCTTTTCATTCACTATTTCACCATCTAATAGGTTTATTAAAAATAAAATATTTCTATCCTCAGATTTCATAATATCTTCATACAAAATTTTATTAAAATCGGTTGAGTGACTTTCATCCCCTTATGTAATTAATGTGGGTGATTTCCCAAAGAGTTTCATTAAATAAGTATCCCAAATAATATTGTTGGTGGTAGGATATACATATCCGTCCGGATGGCGACCACCGTATATAGTGTGTAAAACCTGTCATAGTGGCACACGCAAGTGTGTCGCGTTCAGGGATCAGCCAGTGTACATCCGATTTTTGTGGGGGGTCTAGAGTTGGGGTGCGATGTTTGGCCGTTTGCGAGATAGTAGATCATCGACCGCTTCTTCACCTTCTTGCCTATGACGTAGTTTGAAGATGCAGGCTGGCATGATTATGTTGAGTATCGGATGATAGGTTGTCTCTCGGTACTCGATACTCTAATTGCAGGCCACTGTGCTTACCATCAGGTGCAGTGTGGTCACTTTGCGTGCCACAATAAAGAAAGAGAGTTTCCTGAAGAGTCACAATTCTATACAATAAAAAACTTGATTGTTAAGTTGACATTACATTAAGTTCTTTACATTACTTTCGACTTTTGTGGGAGTGTTTTTAGTACGTATCCAGTATCCTATATTAAAGAGGCATTTCATCTCAATATTTCGTCAGTTAGACTAAGCATAATTAATAAGCTATCATAATCTAGTGAATATATGTTACAACATTACATATACTTCGTTAGTAGAAGTCCCGATATACTTACAAAAAAATATCCTTTTATTTATGGCTTGACTGGCCGTCCCTATTTATCGGATTTTAGCATAGCCAGGAAACATGGTGAAATCGATTGAAATGTTCAAATTATCACATTTTTTTATATATAAACAAATGTAGGTAGAGCCGTTCTGTAAAGTTGCATACACCTATGGTATAGAAACGATGATTAGGCCGGGATGGTACCACTAGCTTATCTACAGAAAACTGGCGTAGCTGAACTTAAAACCTGCTGTCCATTCGCGTACGTGATACTGGAGAACCCCGTTTCTTTAGCTAAAGTTTTACAGTACCTACCACAGATATTGTGTATGGACTTTAGTGTCTACTTACCACTTCACTCGCTGGTTTGTCGGCCTACTGCTACATAAAATATTGATAGCTACTAGAACATGCTGTTCAATATACGTATATCAATTACTTTATATGCCTCAATCTGCTCTCTTATAATGTTCCTAAACGATATCCTCGGACTAATGTGTTTTTATTAAGTACGAGGTTTTGTGAGATATTGGCACTTTTTATGACCAAGTCTGGGCCAGGTTCGGCGCTTACCATAAGACGAGCTTCTTGCTCGTCTCGTTTTAGTAAATTAATATTTAATGAAATACAAGACAGAAGTTTAGAAAACTATGCTTGATTTTTATTGTATTCGTTAATCTTAACAAATTTACCTTATTATTTAAACACGTAGCAATTTCGTAACAATTGTAGCAATTTCGATGTCCTGACCATATTGCGTATGAAATATAAAAATTGAATTCGCCACCATTTAAAAAGATAAAAGAACAAAATGCGAATCTTCCCCGAGCTGTGCGCACGTCATCCCTCCATTACAGCATTGTCCGCGCGACAATGGAGATAGAGTATAAAGAATGGGGACCATTAGGTAAATTTCCTTATACATTTTTTGCGTGACACCCTCATCGCGTAAAAAACCGTAAAAGTGGGGAAACGAGCATTTGTCATGTGGAGTTGAGGACAAGAGTTGTGGCCCTGCGAGATCTCAATCTTGAGGGCTTGCGAGCGCCACCGACGCGGACGTGCTTTTGGCAATTAATCGATCATGTGACAAGGACAGGTGTTTGTATAAACTCGCACTTTTGTAAATTGATTACTGTAAATCTATGTGGTCTCCCGCGATACAGGTACACCAAGTGCGAGGACCGTTGTATTCATGTTATAATGGGTCTTTGGACAATAAACAACTTAGGTACTTACTTACAATACTGCTAAAGCACAAACTATTTTAAAATATTTTATGTTACTAAAGAAACTCACATCAATTTTATCATAACATAGTATAAAACAAAGTCGTTGTCACTGTCCGTCCCTATGTATGCTTAAATCTTCAAAACTACGCAACGGATTTTGAAGCGCTTTTTTTAATAGATAGAACGATTTAAGAGGAAGGTTTATATGTATGATACATGCATAATATTGTACAGGTTTCTGGATTTTACACCTTTTCTTACAAAAATAATCTACAGGCGGGCGGAGCCGCGAGCATCATCTAGTATTTCATATAAGCACAAATATCTGAATTCTAAAGTATTTTTAAAGGGTCAGCCACTAGTAATAAAAGTTTCATTTCATTCAAAGTTTTTTCATTTGCTTTATACTCACAGCACCATCAGGTAACATATATTGTTTTGATACCTACTTAAATCCTAATAGAGTTTTAACCACTTAAGATTGATAAGGAGATAATAAAATGATAGTTCATTTTTATTATTTTTAATCTTTTGTAACCTATGGCCCTCTATTATTATTACTATCCCTATTACTCACTACTAGTGAAGAAAAGAGACCACTTGCTGAAAAAATATAGATATCAATCTTGCAATCAATAAAGTATTATAGCAAAATAATTTCAATTTCGGGGGAAAATAGGTGCATTATTCGGCTCACGTACACTGCAGGCGAGTGTGGCACGCAGATAAGCGAGTATTGAGCCGAAAATGCCGAAAGTCCGAACTCGCCGTCGTGGGGCCTTATCGGAAACGGCTTTCGGTGACCCCATGCAAACTCCCTAACGCGACGAAACTGTCCCACAGGCGCGGAATTAGACATACTCTAAAGGTAACAAAATAATATAAATTTAAAACATTAACATTGCCTAAGTGGTCTCGCTGCGAGTACCTCATTCAATATTATAATCTGGATAAAATTAAACTGCTATGTGTAAGAAAATAAATAGGGACCCTGAATTGGAGCTGATCATAAGGATAAATATAAAGTACAATACGAGTATGTATATTGAAAAAATCGCGAGGAAAATAATGTTTCTAATAAGGCTACTAGGAACATGGAAACCTTGCTGCTGTCGCTAGCTTTCTCTACACCTTGAAAGAGCTGCTCGGGAGGTACCACAGCAAGTGGCGGTTTAACATTTTTATGCAACTGGATGACGAGTCATCATTTGGCTCACCTCAAAGAAGGCGCAACGCCCGCTCATAAACAGCAAATTTTCACAACCCAGAACGTATGACAAACTGCATGGAATTAGTTCGCTTATAATCTTGAAAAAGATGATGTTACGCCATATAGTGCCTGCTGCTTGGCGCTAGAAGTAACATCTCGTCTCAGGAAACATAACATTTTGAAGAATATACTTACGAACCGTCGCGATGCAAGACATGATTGTCCTCTACACTCTCAGCTCAACTCTCCGATGCTTAATGTAATATTATAATTATAGTAATACTTAGGTGTCATTTGTAATGAGTTGTTAAAGGCGCCATGTCTCACACCTTCAGATACTCGGTACTTCACTACATCCCTGGTTAGGAGTCCACGAACTCCCCAACGCGACATCGCTCACCGGTCCCTCCCGCGCCGTAGTTCGGTTCGATCGATCTCAATGCAAAATTGCCAAAGCTAGGGGATAGTTTTGTTTCTTGCTCGTAATTTTTTTATTGCATTATCAAGATACCTACTATCTAGAGGGTTGGCAAGCGGTCTTCAGTCATTGCTTATGGAAAATTGTTCTTAATGTTATTATTTCATTAAATTTTACAAGTGTAGTTACAGATACTAGGATATTTTGAAAGTATGTAGTTTAATTATTATATTAGACTTTAGAGAACTTTACATAAATATGTTTCTAAATCTATTTGAACCGATGCTCTTTGCGAATTATTCATCACATACCGTCCTTATCACTGATTCGTGCCATTGCTCACCGTTACGACATCTTCTAAAATATGTATTGGAGTGGGTCTCTTCAATATTCACCGACGCCGACGTACAGAATTGTATTGGCCTTTTTGCTTGGTAACCGGAGATGAAAAGGAATATATTTCCAGCTTTTCATGTTGCTATTTCGTGTAAGTATGTTTTTCTGTTTCATTTTATTAATAATTTCTATTTAATTTTAATGTAATTAAGTATTCAGCGTTTAATCATTAGTTCCATCATTAGAATCTATCAGAATTAGAAGACTGGTTTTATTCTTTATTTTATTTTATTAATTACTGTATTTTGATATTAATTTAGTCTTAGCCCACCTTAATACCTTTTGGATAAATCATGCGCTCTATAGTTCATGTAGTGGGTACTACCTAAATTATAGGGCGCATACGTAGGTACGTAGCGTTTAAGTATTCCATTGTGCATATTAAGTACACCATAGTAGGCAGCGGCTTTACTGTGCCCTGGCATTGGGCGGCGGTGTCTACTTACCACCAGGTGGCCCGTCTGCTCGTCAGTCTATCAAGGCAGTAAAAATAAACCTGTACTATAAGTACCTAAACCTGTGAGTTTTAGTTTTGGTTTGCTTCATATAACTCTTATTTCTACGTACCCTCGCTCGTATCGTGTGAAGGTTCAGACGATACTACTTGCATATTTATTCATAGGCATGTTCGTTTTTTTCTTGGCCATAAATATTAAACGAAGTCCGTGCCGCGGCCGGCAGGATTTTCAATTCGACAGCGCCGCCGAATCCCCTTAGATTTTAAGAGCTATCGACAATTTATACATACCGACTGTTTCACCTTTTAGATACAAAATTATTTAAGAAATATATCGTGACCTAAATCTGTTAAGAGTATAATTTTCATATACCATTTTTGATTTTATACTCCTATAATTTACATACATTTACTACGTGTAACGGGAATAACGCACATCCTCAGACACCCCAATTTAAAAATATTATTACAATCATAATTCATGTATTGAAATTAGACTGCGATTAATATATATATTGTTTTTTATGAAATTAGTGGTACTAATTTTCGACATAAAGTTCGTAATTTTAATTATTTTATTTTTTAAAGTGTTCGTTTATTATTGCATTTAGTAAAGACTTTATCGCATCGAGTTATGTTTCAGTTTCGTTTGTCTTGAACGTTGAATTAAAGGGTGACTATTATTTACTTGAGTCTTAATTATTTTTGCAAAACATAATCGTCTATTAAAAAATTGTTGATATCGATTCAGCCGCTTATTCTGAACAAACTACTTTCAGAGTGTGCGTTAATCATGTTACATGTTGTATACACTCACGCCTGTAATTCCCGAAGGGGTAGGCATAGGCAAGTAACCAGTACACCCACTTTTCGGTCCCATAATGTGATAGGGGGCGAGCCTATCGCCATACCGGGCACAGATTCCAGACTCCGGGCTATTACTGAGAATTTCTAGATAGAAACACCCAATATCACTACCCGACCCGGGGATCGAACCTAAGATCTCAGCACAGGAGTCGTAACGCATGCACAATTAAAACTGCGCCTCCAAGGCAGTCTATAATTTATTTAGCATATTTTGAGTGTAAAGTATGTTCGTTGTTTCGTTGTAGTAATTTAAAGAAGTACAGATAGTCTTTATCTACACACTACGTTATGAATATTCCAAATATAGAGGAGTTACTATTGTATCGTATCGTACGAGTAAGTCGTGTCGGTGGATGTGCAGGGCGCGAGGATTTCTCTGTTCGCGGATTAGAGCAGTTTGATGTACGGCCGCGGGCGGCGGTAAATCAAATTTTGATTGCTATTTTCTTTGTGGAAAGTCGAAATCCTCCGACGAGGATGTCGTGTAACGTGGGTTAACTGATCCCCAGGCGAGGTCGCGCGCGCCGCCTTCTGTGGATTGTATATTTCGTGTATCTTTGAGATTGACGTAAGACCTTCTCCAACACCTCCGAAGCACGTACACTTCAGATGGTTCAGTAACTAGATTGTATTTTTTGCCCAAAGAGCAGTATACATTATTATCTTAGTATTTTAATGCATTTATAGTGTGAATTTTCTTTTAGATAAAAACATAAAATCGACGCAATTTCTTACCACCGAAAGATACAATTTTAACTTGACTGGGGGTATTGAAATTGAATTTGCGTTGGTAAGTTGATTTTATCAAAATTGTTGGTTCGGGGATGTCGCAGTAACCGCGTGTGTGATTCGATTGCGCGGAGACTCGTTCGCTGCGAGCGGAATCGAATTCAGATGCCCTTTAAATATTTGAATTGATGGTTAACGATAAAAGAGGGTCGGAGAGGCTCCCGAGGCCTGAACAAACCGCACGAAGGTTTATAGAAACTTTTTGATAGAATAAATTACCTATCACGATAATGATACGCAATTCGTATTGTAAAACAGATACAACGACGGTAAAGATAAAGTCTCCGAATAGAGAGTGCCAGGTATGACATCACGGTATGGAAATAAGCTCGGCGACTTGCCAATCGCGCCTGTAATCCCTGAAGAGGTGGGCAGAGGTGTAATCAGTACACCGACATTTCGCTGAACTTATTACCATCCCAACATGTGATAGGGGCGAGCTTGTTGCCATACCGGGCGCAATTCCAGACTCCGGACTGATACCGAGTATTTCGTGATTGAAAACCCCAATATCATTTTACCCGACCTGGGGATTGAACGCGAGACCTCAGCACAGCAGTCGTACGTGCGTATGACTGCGCCACCGAGTCACTACTGTTATAGCTGTGAGTTTATGTTATGTTGTATAGTAAAGTTTATATGGATTACTTTTTTCTGCTCCGAAGTATCATAGGTCGAAACGATAAACGAACACTAGTAGCTTGTAGCTTTTGTAAGTTTTTTTACTGCCTGGATAGACAGACGAGCAGACGGGCCACCTGATGGTAAGTAGACACCGCCACCCATAGACTTCTGCAATGCTACCTAGTAGCATGCAAAGCCGCTGACTACCGATTATCTTTTATTTAAAGAAAGTTTTAAATATTATTTTGCAAATTGGAGTTTACTGTAAATATCAATTGTATAGAATGTTTTTGGCAGTATTATGTTATATTTGAACTTTTAGAGTTATTTACAAAGTTTGGGACCCATACAAGTATTTATGTTTGGGAGGGTTAAGAAAATTTACTACCATACTGCATACATAATAGCTGTGGAAGGTGTTCACGAACGGGCCGGGGGCTGCGGGTCGGCCCGGCGGGATGGGCTGTGCCCACCTCCGTATAAAAAAGGATCTCGAGAAATTCTCGACCCTTTTTATACTAAATAGATAGCTAACACGATCTGAGTGGAGTTTCAATAGATGCTTTCTCGACGGAAGAAGCGACCTGTAAGGAATCGAGAGGGTTCGGTGAAAAACCATCTTGGATATATAACTGTAGGTATTTTTAGGCCGATGTAGCGCGTGTCACAGAGTTTTTCCTTTTATTTTTTACGCAAGCCCTCCTCGGAGGGATAAGAGGAATTCTTTTTAAATTGGAAATGTTTTCTAAGAGGATTACGATTTGCGGAGGTGCGTCTGTGTCCGAAATAGGGGATCGCGACGCTTACTCTGTTTTGTGTTTAACGTGCTTACATCAAATTTCTTTTTGATTCGTCAAGTGGAATAACGTTTGAATTACAGAATAAGGTCGAATTAACGATAACATTTTCGGTGGTAAATTATAAGGTAATAGTTGGTATCTACTGTCTGTAGAATGAATGCACCGACTTCATTTCTATACGTATTCGTATAAGTAAGTTTTATCAAATTACATTGTGACGATCATCAATGCATTATTAAAAATGAAATGGTATATTATACAAGTTGTCATGGGCGATTTGGTAAAAATGTAATGTGGAGCGAAGCGAAACATAAAGGATAATCCCAAGCCGCACAGTTGCCATGTCCATTCACAAAGGGGATTTATTTAAAATTTTCACATCGTCCGCGCCCCGCCTCGCCGACGCAACGCGACCGTGCATCGGCTCTGCGCAATTTGACCGGCTTTGTCCGACTATTACAATCATTACTACGGGATTAGTAATTGACATTTTATGGACATTTGTAAAATAGGTGTGATTGCTGCTCTGTTAGTGTTGTGATCGACATGCGTCGGTCAGGCGTGGGAGAGCTTTGTTATGACTAGGTACTTATGATTATATTATTGGAGTAATTTGACAAGTTTCTTGTTATGTCATTAAGTATTTGCCGATCACCAAACGACGGCTTCTGATCTATTTTTAGTTAGACATACATATATTAAAAAAGGTAATCTCAAGAAATAGATAATTATTTGGTCATATACTTTTTCGTTTCCATATTACATATGATAAGTAAGATATATAACATACCTAAGTAGCAGATTGATCTAATACTACTCAATATGTAGATTATTAAAATCTTATAAAATCATTTATGTAATTTTGAGTTTAAAGTTTATATATCAATGTTTGACTAAATAGGAAAAAATAAATCAGTCGAAATGTAATTTCCCTTACATGTTACATGTTTTTTATGGAATATTATTTTCATTGTAGAGAGGGTGCCGACATTTGTTCAATAAAAGTATTATATTTTTATTGAACAAATGGATACTGACGATTTTATGTCCGCCGCCCTAAATAGCTAGTTTTACTTAAAACTGCGGCTGAATCGTACCCACGACCTTTAGCTACATAATACGTTTAAAAGAAGTTGTAAGGGAGTTTTTTCTGCTCCTAAGTTTTGACAATTGTAACAAATGGTCAGTTGAAAACATAATAGGTAAGATTTTGCTCCGATGTCATTTCCTGGCTAAAGAAATACCCTGTACCATTATAAAAATATACTTAAGACTCGTGTTATTATAATATAGGTAGTGTTCAGCCAGATCAAATCGTATGTTTATTCGAAAGAATCGAGATTCCAGACAGCTAGCGAACCTGACTACACAAACTTCTTATGGAGTATATACAAGGCTTTAATGACTTTAATAATAAGTCTTATTTTCTGTAAACGTGACTTGTTGATGGGAAGTACAATGCCGCCCAAAATAATAACAATAACAACAGAAGTAAAAACAAACGAAATCGCTACAATTGCACCAGTAGTCACATATTTTCCTACCACAGAATTACTTAAAGTACTGCAGTAAACGTCGATATCCTGATAATCGACTTTAGGCATCAAATGTGGAACGTACAGTACAATGACAATAATAAATAAATACAGTCACCACGCATAGTCCTGACCCAACACTAGGTCAAACCTGTATCATGGACATCAAAAACTACGAAGGACTACGGTCCCACAACATCTGGACCAGAAGCAAATATCTGTCCGTCACACAAAAAGCCTCGGTGCGGGAAGCGAACTCACGGCATTTCGTATGACAACTGGCAACACGCACGCATCACGGAGGCTGTCAATACGACTATTCGTACGTAACAGTCGAGAGATGAGCCATGTTGTGGATCACCATCCGAGATTGGCTTTTTATGGTGCATTTGACGTGAAGTAAAATTATATGTACCTTAATAGCTAATACGAGTAGTAATCACTCGTCATGTGTCACCCAGTCACCCACAATACTAGCGCGAACATTATGCTATATTAGGATCATTATACTATTACTGCGACAACATGAGAGCACATAAACTAGCAATAACTCTGAGGAATATCAAAGGGGCAAAATACTCGTATATTTTAGAGTCCATGCGCCATTTGCCTGATGCTTATTTCACGTATAATGTGTTACTTACGTAACTTAATGTCATTGTAAGTTAATGAGAACGATTGTTATCTCCTAGTTCTAATACTATTAATACTAGTGAGTACATTTTGTTGTTTAATTGTTTATTACTATCTGATAAATCGAGAATAATGTTTTATAAATGTATAATATTTTCAGTTTTAAGAAACAATATATATGAGCGATATTTTACTTCAGTATAGTTAATATAGTATCACTAGAAGCAGGATTGTGTTGAGTAGCGGGGGATACATTGTCTCTCGATACTCGATACTCTAACTGTATGGCACTGCGCTTACCATCAGGTGCAGTGTGGTCACTTTGCCGTGCCAGGGTAAAAAAAATATATTATTTGTAGACATGTTTATAAAATATGTTTATTCGGGATGGGGTCTGCAGTTAGTATGTCCCTGAGGAGTGTCTCACCCCGCCCCACCCCGCCCCACCCCGCCTTCGTCCCTATGGTAATAAAACAGATACATTATAAATCGTAAGCAATATTATCGTCGGCGGTCATTACACGCCGAATGTCCGCCCGGCGTGGCGTAGTTAAATGTTTTATTGTTTTTTCACGACGCGGACGCCCGTGTACGTTACTGCGATATGATTTTTGCTCACAACACAATAACTTGCACGCGTAAACTTGCTTATGTCTGTCCGCTGGAAATTACCTACAGAGTTATGTCTTACGGATATAAAATCTACGTGACGCTCACGATTCTTATATCAAATGAAATGAGTTATTACATTTATTCCGTAATATCTGCAGGAGTTCAAGAGGAATTCCAAATTTAAAAGTATGTAAAGGCACGGTTCCTATGGGATAGAAAAATATAGTAAGATGACTTCATGGATTTTATACTTTTGGTTTCAAAAATAACAACTACGCGGGCGGAGCAAAAGCTAGTAGATAAAACTAAAGGAATTCACCAACACTAATGCTGGTGGTAGGATATTCATATCCGCCCGGATAGCGACCACCGTACACAGTGTGTAAAACCCGCCATAGTAGCACACGCAAGTGTGTCGCGTTCCGGGATCAGCCAGAGTCTAGAGTTGGGGTACGATGTTTGGCCGTTTTGCGGCCTCCTGAGTACTCTGACACTATACCCTCGACCGCTGCTTCATCTTCTTGCCCATGACGTAGTGTGAAGGAGTATGCCGGTACGATTGTGTTGAGTAGCGGGGGATAGATTGTCTCTCGCTACTCGATACTCTAGTTGGACGGCACTGCGCTTACCATTATCGATTTCATAATTACTCCTTGGCTATGTATTCATTTAAACATAACACCATCGCGCAGTACATCACTATCAAACATTGTTAATGGCCATATCAAGTCGAACGGAGACAAAGAAAGCAATCGATCATTTACAGCTAATGCGTCCGCGACACTAGAGTCAACCCTTTTCACGAGGATCACCTCATCCCTGTCGATGCTTGATCAATCATTCAACATTAATGGCCCATTATCGGCACACGTTACCCTCAAACTTTAACTTCAGATCTAACGATAGGTATATCAGTACTTATTAGAAAAGGAGTTTTATTAAATAAGATTGCTATTTTTATAGCAATTTAATTTACATACGACACGACAATAATGACCAACAAGATTCGAGTTGATTGGATTTTAGTAACAATTAAGGAGTCCAATCCCCTATCAA
Source organism: Laothoe populi (assembly GCA_905220505.1). Taxonomy (NCBI): domain Eukaryota; kingdom Metazoa; phylum Arthropoda; class Insecta; order Lepidoptera; family Sphingidae; genus Laothoe; species Laothoe populi. Next base: position 297,545 of record HG992155.1, on the reverse strand, counting down.
AATTATGTAAACTTTTTTACAACAATGATTTTAATTACTAGCACAATTTACTTTAATTGCATGCATTGTTCACTTCTAAAAAGTTGTGCACTCATATATTGTTCTATTTTTTTTCATTATTTCATGTATGTATGTAACTATCTGATTAGTGAACCACATACAAATATTTAAAAAATAATCATATGCTGTCATACGAACAAGGTATGGTGATTCAGTAAACTGTCCTGAAGGATCGTGGTAGATAATTCTGAACCTCTCCTTTTCAGGGGAAACAACTTTGTACGGTATTCGGACAAAATAGGCTCAAATGCCCATAATACGTGGAAATGGGCGCTCATTGAAATATTTCCTCGCATAGTTTTTCTGATTTCCCACGCGGAGTCATGATGAGTGCGCGAACTAAGTAAGCAATTTATTCCATTAACATAAAGTCGATGTATGAAATTTCCCCGCGGAGGCTGAATGCGTCATGATTAATATTTCAGCCGTGACTGGCGGCGTTTACCCGACTGGAACCTATTGCTTATCTAATATACTACCTATATTTCATTGGGTTCTCCTACGGGCTTGCTAAATATGTTTATTTTTTTAATTTTAATAAATTGTTTAAAGCAGCGATAGCCTAGTTGGTTGCGGTACGGACTACCAAGACGAAAGTCGTATGTTCGAAACCCAAGTGGCATACACATCAGACTTTTCTAAAGTTATGTGTGTATTAAATGTTAAGTATCGCTTGCTTTAACGGTGAAGTAAAACATCGTGAGGAAACCTGCATATCTGAGAATTCTTATACGAATTTCGCAGGTATGTGAAGTCTACCAACCCGCATTAGGCCAGCGTGGTGGACTAAGGCCTAACCCCTCTCATTAGTAGAGGAGGCCCGTGCCCAGCAGTGGGACAATATTTAATACAGGGCTAGTATTATTATTATAATTTTATTAATAAATTGTTTGCAATGTATCCAACATAGAAAAGATATGTTTTATATACGTATTTATACATTACTAGCTGTTTCCCGAGACTCCGCCCACATGGAGGTAATTTATGGAAGTAAAAGTATACATACCCAGGAGTTGTCTCCTATACTGATTCACTTGTACCGATCGTCTTACTTCTCAGATGTTGTGTCTGAATCATTAGAGTGCATCTAAAGAATACCTCATATTTTTAAAACTTAACTTTGCCCCTTTAAGAAGTTGTACCACGTATTTCTTAGAAATAGCCTAAATATGAATTTTCCTACACCCTAACTTGGGGGATTCCGGCTTACCCATACAAACTTTCCACCCATATTTCACCCACTTCAAGATAATTTTTTGAGACAAAAGATAGTGTATGTCTATGCCAAATTTTATTACGATCCGTTCAGTCGTGAAAAGGTAATAAACATACAGACAATAGGGTGTTTGACTGGTGTAACCAAAAAATTTAAAACTGCACTAGGAGAAAGGATAGTGGGCAAACATATTTATTAAATTCATTTTTTTATTTTAAATGTATTATAAACATTTTATTTTCGTCATTAAAATTTGGAATTTTTAATCTGTATCTCTCGGTGCCAAAAACGTAGCAATACCGGCCGCCATTACTCGTGACGACATCGCACATAAACATTGCATCCTACGACAAGCAAAATTGTAAGGACGAACATATTTTTCGATGTGTAAACATGTGGAAATGTGTTAATTTCGTCTTCAAGTCTTCTATAAGGATGAGGAAGGCATTACAAAGGCTGGTAGTCGAAAACTGCCACTTCTTTCTTAAAACTTTTGATTTTGTCACATGGATGAACAATTTATCGGGATTTAGTGTCGAGTTTTTACACAAAGGCATTGAACAATATTTATATGCTGGCTCATTCATTTTTGCGGAAAAACTAACAGATAAATGCAAATAATTTGTTATGTTGTTAGGTGTCACATCGGTCACGAATGTTTGTATATGTGCGATGACGTCACATAGAGATAATGTCACGTGACAACGCGTTTTAGCGCGAAATTATATATGAAAAAATAAAATCACGGATTTTATATAAATTGAGTATATTTCAATAATAACAATATTACGGGGGCTATAAGTGAAGAGTCCTCTATCGATGACCATCAATTTTCAAAAATTGTCAAATACCCTATTACTTTCGCATTTATAATATTAGCATGGATAATATCTGTTTGAATTTTTATTAGTTCTTACCTTAGTCTATAATATATTTTAAAATAAAGTCAAAATTAAACGTAAGGATAATATCGTTAAGATTTTGATTTTTTAACCGACTTCCAAAAAGGAGGAGGTTCTCAATTCGTCGGAACCTTTTTGTTTTATGTATATTCCCCGATTACTCGAAGACGCCTAGACCGATTAGAGTTTTTTTTTTTAAATGGTATACTTACCAGGTGGTCCCACTGGCACCAAGTCAGGATCTGATGATGGGATCTAAGAAAAATCAAGGGCAACCCTCAAATTTTATAGGGACGCATAATTTATTTTTGATTGAAGGCGGTGTACTTTTTATGAATTAAAATACTTTTGCTTATTTTACTAAAAAACTCAGATAAAATAAAAGGTTTTTTAAAGTAAGGCGGTAAGGAGGGTGAGGACAAGACGCACGCAATCCATTAAAGCTGAAAAAACACTTGAAATTCAGCGTCTCATACAATAAACATGGAGTGTGGAGACACGCGTGATTTTTTGCTGTTCGCACGAGAGCACCGCTACGTTTTTTACTAGCTATATTTTGGGCTGTTTTCATTCGCGAACCAGGAGTCGCTTTTTGTTCAAATTGCTTATTGCAAATTTTCAGTTATTATGAAAAACTTAATTTAATGTGATTGCAAAATGTAATTTCTGTTTAAAAAATTCACAATTTTAATTTTAAGAGTAGCCATTTTAATTTTATATGGTTCCAACATTTTAATTCTTTAAATTCATTTCCTAGAATTACGCAGTGTACAATATGTGTATATATTAATATCACGCTATATAACATTTGATATTGTGTTTTTTTGTCAAAGTGGTTTAGTTAAGATTAAATGCTAAGTGCTCGTAACTGTGCAAGATCTTTGTGTTTTAACACTTTTAACCAACGGTGAATTCGCGTAAAATACGTACGATTAGTTTTTTTACACATTTTGGAATTCGCCCAGCTTCTGCGGTTCGGATCATATTATTCCCCGCATAATCCGGGGAATATTTTACCGTCCGAGTCGTCGTCAGGGGATTTTGAGCGGTGGCAGAAAAAATTGATGCGACTTATCCTGCCCGCGCGTGTTTTTAGCCTAAGATAAGCGTATGAAATGTTTTATGGATGTACGGACGCACCGCGGATGTGGGAACTCGGAGACGAGATAATGCCTTCTTATTATTGTAATGTTCATAACATTGTTTCAGAGTTAAAGAGCTGATGGTTAGGTTCGATATGTCACTTGTACAACAAATAAGTTAGGGGCTGTAATAAACGTCATTCATTTTATTTTAAACTATCTTTTATTTTATAATTATTTACACAATCATAAAAATAATACAATATTATTATAGAGTAAATACATGCATATTCTTTTTGGTATTTATGTACTTTAGGGAGGCTGCAAAACCGTCACTTGTAAGCGGTAAAGGCCAATAAATTTTAAAATGTTATGATATTACTATAATATTAATAATTGATTTTTGAATGAATTATCTGTAGTTCTGAAACAACATGAAGGGAGTTTTAGCAAATATATTATTTATTTATTTATTTATTTATACTTCATACATACATTTATATGTAAAGGTGGACTTAATGCCTGAGGCATTCTCTTGCAGTCGAACCTTAGGTGATGCAGAGATAGAATGAAGTAGGTTTGAAATAATAATTTATAACTTAAAATACTTTGAATGCTACTAAGTAATAAAACTAAACATAAAATATTAATAGTAATAATGAATATCATGAATACATACTAAACATATTATCCTCTTAACCTTATCATAAGTTTCACGCGTGTAAAGGCTTCTCTCCTGCTCTCCAACTATTTTGGGTCTTAGGCAATGTACAACTGTTTAGAAAGGCGCGGGCGTCTATTTGCATCTATAATATCAAAGTTGTAATAATTTGATATTGTCCAGCCATAAGTTTGGTTTGATGTTTTAAAGTACAATCACGACATTTCTCCGCATGGTGAGGGTCCGTCACACATCTCGAGCCCCTCCTTTGACCTCTGTCTGCAGTACAATGCTTCAAGCGAGGGTCACTTAGTATTCACTACGCTCTTCCTTCATTAAGCATTCTATGTGAAATGTACCACGTCTCTGCATCTTTAGGGGAGAATTCACCAAATTCATTTGGGTATAGATGTTTATATTCTATCGTAATTTTTGTCGTTTATCTTGCGTGGGCTGTATCGACAATTGCGAGGAACAAATCTTAATCAACTATATAACTAATGCTAGCAGTCACAATTAATTGACATATATACATACATACGCACTCACACTTATAATCCCCGAAGGGGTAGGCAGAGCCAGTAACCAGTACATCCACATTTCGCCGAACGTATTACCGTCCCATGATATGATAGGGGGCCAGCCATACCATCGCCATACCGGGCACAATTCCAGACCCGTGACTTATGCTGAGTATTTTTTCATAGAAAAACTTAATGTCACTTTTACCCAATCCGGGGATCGAACCCGAGTCCTCAGCACAGTCATACCGCGTACGCAATACAACTGAGGCAGTCATAAATTGATTTCTTATGTTAATCAGTAAATATTGCCTTCCGAACAGGTCCATCAAATTATATTACATTAGCCGGTGTATCATTGACAACGTTAAGTTTTTTGAAAGCCAATTACCGCATTACGTTAGTATTAGGCCAATTACTAGTCTTCATAAACGCGTGAATAACCTTGTTAAGTAGGTACTAGTGCAGTTTGTTTTGTTTGAAGTGAAATATTTCCCGTTTTTATGAGGCAATTATTAGCATATTGCGTGTCGGCAGGGGTCCGCGGTCCGCAGCGGTGCAGGGGTGCAGGGGAGGGGGCGCCGGCCGCGGCGGTGGTCCTTGCGGAACCCTGCTGGTAGATAAACATGTCTGTGCTACCAAATACAAATATGGTGCAATTTTATTTTTTGTTATTTAGTACAGGGAAGACAAAATGCCTTACTACTTACTCCCATGGACCTTTTGGCATTGGTTACTGGGTAGAGATGTTTTGTGTGTAAAATTATATTTTCATAGGTGTTCATAGGTGATTGCCAAGTAACAGATTTTGCGCTGACAATATTGTAGCTCATTGAGACTTTACCAGGTGCGCCACCGCATACTATAAAAGTATTATTGCTTTATTATATGTATAATCAATAGAAAAGTAAATAAACACTGAGATAGGTAATTGAAAAATAACATTTAGAATTTACCTGTATTGTGTTTTATGTCGTAGATATACGCAATACAGTACCATTAAAAATCTTAATATGCTTTCCGGTTGATTTATTGAGGCAGTGTGGATGCGTGCGCGGCCGCTACAGTCGGGGCAGTCGAGGCAGTCGGCACCGTCCACTGGCACGTATAAACTATTACTTTAATTAGTATTAAACGCAATTAAACGGCGAGCACGGCGCATGCCTCCGCCACGGCCGCACACCGCACTACGTAACTTACACGCTTTGACCTGACTCTACCAAGGCGTGTTAAGGGATTTTGCTATAGACCCTTGTACTAATTTTCCGTCCTACTGATAAAATAAACTCAGACAAGAGAGGATGTAACACACTAGTTGCTGTACACCTTTATTTTCCGCGTCAGATTACATCAATGCATATAGATACTCTCCGACATTGATATTGATTAAAAAAATTGTGTCATTTATAAAATCACATTCAGGCTGTTCCACTCGCAATGCGGAATGACCATAGTGTCCTAGGTATGGATATCCGCTGCGATCATAATCCAAGAAGTCACATCGAGGGCGTAATATCCGCCACTTCACTCAGGGTCGGAATCCTGAAAAGGGTGCGGCGGTTTTTCACGCCCGGTCAGCTCTACCGCTTATATAAAGCGCAAGTGCGGCCGGGAATGGAATACTGCTCGCACCTCTGGGACGGTTCCGCATGGTACCTTCTCGATGTCTTGGGTGGGTTGCAGTGGCGGGCCATCCGCATTGTGAATGCTGCAGACGTGAGTAATAGCCTGGAGCCGCTACAGCTGCGTTGGTATATTTCCTCGCTTAGCGTGTTCTACCGTCTGTATCATGGCGAATGCTCTGAAGAATTGTTTGCTCTTATCCCATCCTCTCCCTTCCATACCAGAACCACGCGTCATGGTTTGCGGAGCCACAGCTTCGTGGTGTCTACTACCCTGGCCCGAATCAAGAGGTTCGCAAATTCGTATTATTGTATTTTTATGATTGTGTTGAGTAACGGGGGATAGACTGTCTCTCGATACTTGATTATCTATCTGGACGACACTGCGCTTACCATCAGGTGCAGTGTGGTCACTTTGCCGCGCCAGAATAAAAAAAACATTTCTAAACTTTATTTATAAAATTATTATTATTTGTTTCAGATACTTAAAAACAGCGAATGGCAAAAGATTTGATGCACTCTGAACTTGAGTATTATTGTATAAACTAACTCAGTATATTAGTTACTTTACTGACGCATGTTCAATTACGTTCTATCTGTATCCATATCCAAATTCTCGCGCGCGATTTATGATCGTTCAGATGCGCACGCGTTTATTCTCGGAACTATCCCCTCTCCGCTGCCGAACCAGCATATTCCCCTTCCATTTTTATTGCAAAGATCCAGTGTGACTAATTCGGTCACGCTAGTTTAATTCACGACTTGATGAGTTTTAATTTTTATTTGCCATGTTCATTATGATGGGTAATATTCAAGCGTATTATTATTTTATGGAATATAATCCATATCACAATTCATACTGGTTTTCTTACTTACTTTTTCATATTGGTATGTCTCATTGCTAAGGGAGTCGTCATCTATATCCACGTGGCGAAAAAAACCAACGGTAGAGAGTTAATATAGTAATTGTCTTTTTAAAACACAAGGCAAAATATTAATTAGGCATAACGTGATTACATTCACGTAACTGACTTTTTACTAGCCTATAAAAACGTTCTGTCAGACAAGACTGTTGTTTTTAAAATATAAGTTTACTGAATATAGATTGCAGATTTAATGAGCACAGACTTTTTATTTTGAATGAATAATTGTAACTGTAAAGTGAATGTAATGGGGTGAGATTTAAATTGTGCAATTTGATTGGTAATGGTTAAAACAGTTTCCGTTGTGGAATGGGTTATGGCATCGGTCTAGTAATGATTGTGTAGTGTATACCATTTTTAATGGACATTACGCAAATCGCGTGGGCGCTGGTCTGCGGGCGGCTTCGCTTTGTGTCCACCGCAACATCTCTGCGTGGCATTCGCCGGTCGCCCGCTCAACACGAATGCTTGATGAGTTCACAAAAACACAGGGCTTCCACTACGCCTCTAGGATTTTTATATTTCAAAAATTTTCATTTTTGTATCCGATATCCTTGACCCTTCCCAATTTCTATTCAAAGTAATGGATATTGTGTGAAAGCCTTAAAGGACACCCAACCATGGTATTTCTAGCATTGTAGATGTTTACTGGCGGTAGGTATCACTTGTCAACAGTTGTGCAATATGCTCGTTACTCAATTCCTGGTCTACTTCAAAAAGGCTTAATATAATTTAATGCTGTTTCTTGGGATCGTCGTTGTGATTGCTGAAAACATTTCCATAAACTACCATCAAAGGCTTTGTGAGTCAATGTTGAACTGATGACTGTCAAGTAAAACACTTGCACGATTACCTTATGTAGCCTTATGTACTAAACATTTATTGAATGAATGTGATATTTTCACCCACTTGTTTTCTATTCACAGACGCTGGGTGTTCATAGGCGGTAAAGTAATAAAAAGTCCTCGTATCATTTTATGCAATCGATTATAAGGTTAGGTGCTCGGCGCATAGTTAAATGCAAACTATGCGTCGAGCATGCAACAGTTTAATGTTTATTTTGTAATATGTTGCATACATCAGTAATATAATTTGTGACTAGTCGCCAATCATTAATTAACTGCCGCGTTGGTCTTTGAAGTGGTAATTAAGGACAATGTTACATTCTTAGCAATGTCCTAGTATTGGCAGCGGTGAGCGGCTTTTGTGTCGTCCCTGGTCCTTTACGGCGCCGACGTCACCTGTCATCCATCAGTCGGGACGGCGCGCGCATGCGCACGACCCCCTCCCCCTTCCTCACCTCACCGCACAGAGCACCCCACCTACACGCAAATAACGTGCGGCACACATGCGAAAGCGCAATTATTGCATGCGAAATATCAGTTTGGCATTATTAAACTGTCATGACGGATAGACACGCCGGCGGCGCGTACACTAGCAACACTCGCCGTTCTTGCATGCAATTTTTAACTTTAATGCTATGGAAATAAAAGCTTGTTGCTTTACTCCCGACTTTTTTTTAATATCCTTCCTGACTGGAGGGGTTAATCGTTCGTATCAATTTATGCAGATATTTTGTACATATCCAACAATCCATAGAGCAGAGTGATTAATTAGTACGTGTACAGATTTGACGATGATAGATGGCTGGTGGACGTCAGATGAGTTTATCATAGATGTTAATTTAGAACGCAAGATGGTAATCCATAATGTGAAAAAATATTGCATTTGGAATAAGTATTTCTAACTTTGTCATGTCGTTTCATTTTCATCACAGTGTGCAAGTATATAGTCAGTGTAAAGTAGCATCGGTGTGGACTTACACATCATACTTAGACATCATAGTAACCACATTATTCAACTACACTAGTTAAACTATTAGCCTGATTTTCCACAAATACTACCTTTTGTAATAAGGTCGATAGTGTGAAGTGTGAACTTTAACCATAATAAAGCTTTGAATTTCTTAGCTTGTTTTATTTCTACAGTGAATGTGCACTCAGCCTTATACCATGAACAAATTCAAATTTAACGGTACAAATATAGGAATGTAACAAAACAGTAGCGGTCCATGCGCCGATTTGGACAAGGCTAGCTCCGGTGTCGTGTTACAAAAAACGGAGTCGAGTATCGCGTGCCACGATAACGATCCACCGTGTCTCCTCTCAATCTGACGACAGAATCCTTCCATTTATATTCTGCTACTTTCTTATGAGCTATTGTGAGGATGCGCCGCTACCCCATTATTGTTATGACAACCGATACTGAAATATCAACATGATGCTGTCGTCTAGACTTTAGTCGGTCTAGCCTTTTCGTGATTTTATCCCACTTTTAGGTTTCTATACGTAATAATAATATATGAATTAGCTATCGTTGCTGGAGGAGGCATGTGCACAACAGTGTGACGAAATATAATCCGCGGAGTGTCTGCTGGTGGTATATGGATGTAGATCGCTGTCTTGTGCTTAAAAATTTTAAATTGGCATACATAGATTCGTTTTATAGATTGAAATAAAACTAATTTTACGGATTTTATTGTGGTTTATTTTACTTTTTATAATGTTTCGAAGGCTTTAAAGCCTTCATGGTTACAGGGTGGACTGTTGTATGTCGTCACAGAAGTATAATGCAATGTGTCTACCCACCATCTAGTTGATTTTAAATTTTATTTATTATAGTCCGATCTACGCAGAAAGAGCTCACAATGTCTTGAGGTCTGGCAGTTGGTCTTTTAGGTTCCGATGTAAATAAATGTATAATTGTTTATTTCAATGTGTAATATTCGGGTAAATTTATGAAACCATTCGTTTCATAGATGATAAATACGGGCACTGTGCGCACAAAACCCCACTGACAATTTCACATAAAACTCGGGGTCACACTTGACCCTGGCGAGTCATCGACAAATGGCTCGTCCTCTAACATCAGAATGCCGCCACCACTCGCTCCCAATTACACGAATTAGCATACTTACGCAGCGACGCCGTCGATTTCGACTTGTAAAACGGCGATCAAAAGAAACACCGACTTTACACGAATCTCAACTTTATCTTGTTGAACGCAGAGTCTTCAATAACGTTTAGACAATAACACGATGTCAAGCTCTGAAAACGATATCGTCGAACGACTTTGAACTTTATTTCTGTGAGGTAAGGGTTAATTAAAACGGCGTGTGAGATAAAAAGGGTAGATTTTAAGACCGTCAGCCATCGAACTCTGACCCGCGCGTAATGGACGCAAATTGGTGTCGAAGGCAAATTTTTCTGATTATGCGGCATGATGTGGCGCTGTTTACGTCGTTCTTAATAGAAATACATATTTTGTAAAGTAATATGCGTGCAGATATAAAATAAAATTATTTTTCTTTAAATGCACATGAGTAGTTAAAAAATTATTGAGATACGTTTCTGCCGACCGAACTATTAATGGTGTTCTATTTATTTTATCGTGGTTTAAATGAAAGCATTCCATTCTCAATTTTAAGGGATACGTACTAATCTGTCGGTTATAAATTAATCTATTCAATGCCGATACTAACTGTAATGCCTTTTGTTGAAACTTATATTATGTTTTCCTCAATACAATAGATAAGGCTACGAAAATGTATGACAAAGTTGCCACTTACTAATAAGAAACTAAATGGTAAATGAACGTGATTGGAATTATCATATCTGTTTACCTTAATTGGTATGTTAAAGATGCCGGTATTTAGAAGGAAATTCAATTTATTATAATTTACATTGATAATTGTCATTGTAATTGTGGGCCGTGACACCAATTTTTGTAAGAAATATTCTTGTTTACATAAATTTTGTGATTAATTGTTGATAATTACTAACTATAAACAATATTCATTAGCAAAGTATGAAGTCATGCACTGTTTTACAAAAGTAATAAAATTACTGGAAAATTGTATTTTATATTAATCTAGCTATTATTCTCGGCTTCACAAATACTATTAGGTTTATCGGTACCGTAGCTTAAGACACTAAAATTCCAAAGAGAAAAGTACTTAAAAATTTTCTACGATTATCAAATTTCTGGACAAATTCTACCATTTTCGATGTTTCAAAACCGTATTTGGGTGGTAACCTTATCCTACGAACATAAAAAAATTTGCCGGTTCGGTTCTCAAGTCCGTCTCAAGATGTGCTAACCAACAAACATCATTTACTTTTTATTTATATGTGTATTTGTAACAAGGACGAATAATTTATTCTATGATTTAATAATATGAAGATGTGCATCAAAACATACCTGTAAAAATGGACTAAGACATAGTTTAACATGCCCACAAAAAATATTGAAAAGGGCCTGTAGAGCATTTGCATATTGTAGGAAGCTAGGTTTTCTATGGGGCCTTTTTTAGATGAATTACGTAGACACCGAAATATACACCGCGTAATCAAATCGACTTTAACAGGACTTCACATAGTTGTTCAATTGGTAAAGCTGGCTGCGTGCTAACAATTACGCGCAATGCCATTTAATAAGCAAACATTATACGACCTTAAAATCAATTACTTTATATCACGTTTACCTTTTATCATATTTAAGAGGCACTTGAGCACCTTTCTCTAATTTTGAGAAATAAAAATCGTTTTAAGACGACTGTCAGTGAAGGTAATTTTTTTGGTGAACTTTTATCGCTTTTGTGTGTTCCCGTTTGGTGTTTAATGATATCTAATCATCATTCATCTATCTTCATGTTACAGAACCTGAGAGATTATGCTACCTAGAAAAAAAAGTATCACAAAAGGTCAATTCTTGTAAGAATATTCAAAATATTAATCTGACTAGACATTGGATTATACGCACTAACAAAGTGCCAAAATATGCATGCAAGTATGCACTAAAAAAGGCTGAAATATGCATGAATAACTCATAATATCTACGCCTAAAAATATCACACAATCACACCTACGCCTACGCCTAAAAATATCACACACATCAAACACCTAGAGCCGAAACAAATATCAGTCTGTCACACAAACATTTGTCTCAGTGTGGCAATCGAAACTGTAACCTCTTGTTCAATGCCGGGTACTCGACTATTGCGCCATAGAGACTGAGGTGGATGCTAGTCATGTTCATAGTGTTACACGCATTTGACCTGTAGCACTATTACTGTAATCTTGTAATCTTATCTAAATCGCCAGCATCGTTTACAAAGCCGTTCGCCCTTTACGTGTGAACAACGCACGTTTTAACCCTTCGCTATTTTTTTGCCGTGTTCGTTCAACACTCCATTGCTTTCTACTTTCTCCTAATTAATGATAATCAACTACAATCTAACTGTACTTTCGTATTTAATGAAATACGAAAACGATCCTTCCTGTCCACATCATAAGAGTCATAGAGATGTAGTACTTCGTTCAAAGACCTTTAGTTGAGTCAAGGGCAAAGAAAGGTTTTAATTCTGCTATTTGCAATTATTGCGATCTGGATATTATTCACTGGCTGTTTATTTTTGTATGTGAAAGTTATTTGCCAGTCGTCCGAATAATATAAAAACAAAAATTTCTCCACCTTTAAAGTTTGAATTAAAATAATTTTAGGAGTTTATCAAGTGACCTTTAAAAAGGATGTATTGCGATAGTTGATGTCAACAATTACGGCTACAATTCGTTAACAAAAATTTAACGAGTTCACCGCACGCTTACTACAACAAGTTATATTTTTCAACATGTTCATTATAATACTAAAGAATTTTAATGCTTTTTTGAAATTTGTTTCCATCGAGTAGATATCCAGTTTAAATTATACGTGTTATTTTAACTTTAGCATTCATAAATTATCAATTCAAATATAAAATGTAGTAAAATTTAATATGATGTGGGTGAGTAAGTTTCAATCGATTAGCACCAACGAGTTTGTTATAACAGTGGGTAATTTTGCAATATGTTGTGTATGCAGAGTTCTCGAGAGCGTGGCGGTAGCTGGGGTCGAACCCCGGTATTGGCATACCATTGTGACGTGCGTGTCACGTTGTGTCAGCGAGATTGACGCGATGCTTGCGCTCCGAACAAAAGAGTTCACGCACAATGCAGAGAGTGTTTCATGCGTTACCGTTTATTTAGTTCGGAATTAAGATAGGTAAAATGCTTTCATAAAATAAATAATAAGTGAAACATTATTTATTGAAAAGTTTTATTCAATTTAATAATGGCAACGTTGAATCTTCATTGTTAATTTTTCAAACTACAGATTTAAGGAGGCACCCAAATCAAACATTTCGGAAACAATTGAATTGACAAGCAATTTGGTAGAGTAGCAACATTCTACAAGGGTCCGTCGGTGGTCAGTGTTTGTTCTTTAAGTTTGCAGTCCCCCTCGGGCCCGGGGCGGGTACCGACGGCGGCGCGGTGGTGCGGCCGTGACGGCAGCAGAGTCGGTGGCTCCTCCACACAGCCTCCGGGCACAATTTAATTATCAAATGGAGCGTTTTTGTGATCTTTGAACCGTATAAACAAGTTGCTAACGAGTCGTACCGCGTGCTGAATTCTTTAAAAATAAATAGGTAGTAACAGCGATGCGTGCACCGAAGATGAACGACTCATTTGCACAGACAAAAGTACGAGGATATATTGCGGTTTAATGACCATGTCCGCTAAAGCGTGCTAGTAATCGCGAATTAATGTTGATCAAGTACTATAATATTTCAAGTTTTTGTGTAAGGTACCGTAATCAGAGTACCTACAATGATGAAACTGCTTATGCTATATGCTGATGAACTTAAATGTTATGTACACAGTTTATACTTATGTCGATATTATGTACCTAAAATAAAAAAATCTTCAAATGATTCCAAAGGACAAGAAAAACAAAAGTTTGTTATAATAAAACAATATGTATAGTGTCTAAATTGGTGGGCGGTGACTCCCCGCACAACGTACCTAACTAGCGCAGAGGACGTGCATCTGCACCCTCGTTATTTTAAACAATTCCATAATAACCCGCCGGCGAACTCTCATTGTACTACAAAAGGGACGCCTGTTCCTCTAATGAGCCTTTCCTCAATTTCCAACGTTTCCAACTCTAATAAAGTAACTTTGAACTGATGTTTGCTCAAGGCGGAGCGCTGTTTGTTTGCTAGTGGCCATGTCACGCATTGTTAGCTTACTATATGTTACTAGACGGTTTTCTGTATTCCTGAAAATCAAACCAAGAACAGTTTTCATCTTTGTTAGAAGCTAACAAGGCACCTAATTGCTTTTTAATGAATTTAATGAGTGCGGCTACAATTATGGTATGAAAAGTCATTCTATCTCAATGTTGTTGAAATATTTTGTAATAATCAACATAAAATATGTCCGCTTAACCAAAAAGATTTATGTTTATAACATTTAATACGTCATATCTATTGTTCGCTAAAACTATTGAAATATATGCCAGAGCACGTAACCGGAAACCCATAAAGCAGTAGAAAACACGCGCGAAAGGCCGTCCTCCCTCTCACAACAGATATAACACCGCCGTCATATGCAAACTAACATGTTAGTAGAGCGCACGGCGACACGACAGCGAATCAAATGGCGCTCTTGTGACATGTCACTTTAAAATACCTACGCATGCCCACAGTGCGCAAGACCGTACGCAAATCACGGACCAATGGCGGGCCGCGAAGCGTCGACGTTATGTAAATGTTCTGTATTCAAATCAGTTTAAAATGAGAACGCGCATGCACGAGCCGCCGCTTTTTATTGGCGCTTTGCATACAAAGGGTTCTCTATGATGCGCGGATTTGACGGCGCGTGCTTCATAAAAAATAGGGTTTGATCATATAGCTCCCCCAAAGACGGCAACCCTTCCGTAACCCTTTTTGGATTGCAGCTGTTTTTTAGTCTTGTGTCGTTTGTGACACGCGACGGGTTGTGGTGTTTATAAGATCTAGTGAGAAGATTTAAAAATGATTTTGAATAGTTATTTGTGTTGGATAAAAAAACTGTTTGGCGCACATCTGGAGGTATACTTATAAAACAATGTTATTCGTAAAAAATAATAATTTGTACATACTAAGTTCTCTAGTACATCCAAGAAGAGATAAGCAGAGGTACAACTAACTAGAGCACATTCGGTTCGTTGACCTTACTTCTGTCCGTTAATGTGATAGATGGCGAACCTATCGCCATATGGTGCATAGATTATAATTCTGCGGGAATTTTGTGTCATTATTTTGATCCATAACGTTATACACAAATTAGGCGTAATTAAAATCATCGCGTTTTGTTGGTTGTGGGAATTTTGGGTGCCAGTTTAGTTTCCCAGTCAGAACTAGATTTCTTTGAGGTCGGTTATACAGACCAGCTTTCTCGGAAAAGAAACTACTCTCCATACGTTCCTTTACACCATAGAAATACTTTTATCTAATTTTCTTTACATTTTAATGATGTGTTTATAAGTACTGAGTAAATAAACGTTCAAATTCGCTGGCCTACATGATCAATACAGACAAATACATGATCAAAATAAAGATTTATATATTTACAGTAACATTGGAAACAAAGAGAGTGATCTGTTTGATTCATTTTATTATTATGTATGGCGTGTTTACATTGAGCAGGCGTTTTTGTACTTTACTTATACTTTAAGTCTTACTATTATATTCAATTTTAGTTTTGTGGAACTTTTATTTTAGACAGCCTCCGTGATGCAGTGGGCGAGTAGGCGGCTGTGAAACGCGAGGCCGTGGGTTCGTTTTCCGCACCGAGACCAATGTTTGTGTGACAGAGAGATATTTGTTTCGGGTCTGGGTGTTGTGGGACCGTAGTCCCGCGTAGTGCTTGATACCCATGATCTGGTTTTACCCAGTGTGGTGTCAGGACTATGTTTGTAACTGTTGATGTATTTTTTTTATATAAATACGAGTGGACAACTGTGTACATACCACGAAAAAACTTTTAGTGTAGTCATACAATATTCAAGTGCATTATATAGGAGAGCAGACGCGTTGTTTACACTGCATAATACGTGTTAATTAGTTAATAAAATTAGGCGACATATCTAAGAACTCATAATACATATACAAGCGTTGTAATTATAGGGTCGTATTCACACGTGATAGGGAGCGTCGCGTGCTAAGCTGGCGACACTATCCCTGCTGTGGACGAGGTTTAGCGGACTGGCACACGGCGCGGCGTGGTGCAACACGATACGCGCAATATATTGCGCATTAGCTGATTGTTGCCATTACCATCAAAGGTAACTAGTGTTTGCACGCTTCCACGCCCGCTTCACCACACCTATGTATGCACAGTGCCGACGTGTCAGAAACACACGCACTGTCGACAGACTTCTTCTAATTTATCATTGTATTCATCCCATGTATATCACGCTATTACACTTCTTTTTTATTGAGGAACCTCTAAAACTCATTTATATTTATTACAAAATGGAGTGCAAAATTTTTCTGCCTGACTGCCTCCGTGGCGCAGTTGGCGAGTAGCCGGATGTGAAACGAGAGGCCGTGGGTTCGATTCCCACACCGGGACAAATGTTTGTGTGATAGACAGATGTGCTCGGGGTCTGGGTGTTGTGAGACCGTGCGTCTCTCGTAGTCCCTGATACCCACAACACAAGACTTGTATCTTAGTGTGGGATCGGAGCGATGTGTGTGCCTGTTGGGTGTTATTTATTATTATTATCTGCATACATAAACTACGTAATGATTAATTACTGTATAATAAATAAAACACAAACAAATAGAGTACAAAATTAAATGCATAGAGTACCAGAAAACCTTATTAAGCAAACAAAACCAGGGAAAAGGCCTACCTTAACCCTAAATTGATTTATTAAAAGAACAAGATTGGTGGGCTGTCGGTAAACGTTTATGTGGGCGTGTTGAGTAAATATTCAATAATTGTGAACATTAGCCGTTATATCGCCATACAATCACAGCTAAGCCGGATAATATAGGAAATGAAATATCCGGTGATACGCGCCGCACCGGGCCACACACATTTTCATCTTAATGACGTTGTAAATATTATTTTTGCTGTAAATAAATAATAATATTGCTATTAAAATAAAACTCTATGACTATTTTCTGTACAATACATCTAGTAAATGATATTTATGTTTATTATACATGTATGTATATTATTAAAATGACACATAATTTGTATAATGTTATTGCATCGAGGCAAGTGTCCTTTAGCAAAACACATGGAGATTTAAAAAAATACACAAAAGCATAAATTGCTTGGAGATACAGAAAGTCCGGCCAATATTTAAAAATACAAGTTCACTGACATTATTGCCTAATTTTTAGAAGTGTCAATATCGCAGGGGAAAAAAGGAGCTGTTTCTTGCAATCCCATAGAAACCGTGCATTTCTCCAGGTTAAAAATAGCCTATGTTATTCTCTAATCCCTAAACTAGCACTATGCAAAAAATCTTGTCCCTCCCTTGCTTTGTAAAAAACAGAAAAACTATCCCGCGGGAATCGTACATTTATCCGGTATAAAAAGTAGAATATGTGCTATTCCAGACTATTATCTACCTCTGTGCCAAATTTCAACCAGATTCGTACAGCCATTCTGGCGTGATTGAGTAACAAACATCCATCAATCCAAACATTCGCATTTATAATTTTAAGTAAGATAAAACCTTTCGTCTATATATGTACGTACTGAACTTCACTAACACTAATAACATGAATCTGAATCATGAAAAGTGTAACATTTTGTAAAATATAATATGCTGTTATTGCCTGCCATTTGTGCCTGTGTAGAATGAGATTATTCAATAAAAAAAAAGTGAACATTCAGAAAAATTCACGTGTGTTCTAAAGCCACTTTGATAACGAAGATGGGCATTAAAAACCATAAGGTTTTCATTCTTATTTAATATCACCACCAGCTATTAATTTGAAAACAATTTTTTAATATAACACTGTCACTGTTGTCTTAATGTTGACCATGTCCTGTTAAAAGTAAAAATAAAAGGTTACGTGATTACATACCGTAGTAGATAGACATCGGAAACGTCGCGCGTCGTTCACGGACGCTTTTTTCCGCCGCGAATGTGATACAAGGCAAATATCCTGCACGGTTATATCGTTTTTTGTGTTTACATTCACTTAATGTATTTGCCTGAAATATTTTTTCAGGGGTTGGATGTCAGCGATGTAACTTACATAAGATTGGATACTATAGCAACATTTGAATGTATACTTACATGAGTGATATATAAAATGTTTTTTTTTATATTATTGGCAAAGTATATATTGATTTTGGATCGAGGGGGTTAAATATCGTATTGGACGAGACTCATTCTAACATTCGGAGTTATTGGTTAAATATAAATATATAATAATACTTAACTATAATTAAAGTGCTTTAGATAAAGCAGAAACTAACTTTCTTTTTTATATACCTCAATTTGACAAGTGAATTTACAAATAATTAAACTTCATAAAGTAATTTATTTAAGAAGATTGTAAATATCCAAGTTCGGTAAACATTACACATTCATATTTAGGTAGTTTGTAGCCCCCGTTGTGTGATCGTTACGAGTATAGGAGCGGTGAGTCGGGCCGCGCGAGTCCGCGGCGGGATGAGACTCCGAGGGGCTGCGAGGGGAATCGAGGGGGCAACCCTTTCCCTCCTCCGCAGAACGCCATCCATCACCGCCGACTAGCGAAATGTATTTTAATCCACTGCCCCGCGCCGGAACGCTTCATGAAACGTGAAAAATGATTCCCCGAGCGCGCACACACTTACCGACCGGCCTGTATCCACCATACCTTAACTACAGCGCGTCTGTGTGCGTTTCACTCGTCCAGATACGATTGAGAAGTTATTACCGGCCAGAGCTCGAGGCTGATGCTCCCACATTTAGGAGATAGGTATATTTGAGGCATTTGATACGGTCTATTTGCTCAATTTAACATCTTATGCCCATTAGTTTGATGTGAAACGATGCCCTGGTATATTTTCACTTATTTACGCGGTATGTTCAAGAGATCTAATACTTCAATAGTTTAGTTGCAGCGTATGTAGGCTGAGAAATCAGTATGGTCTTGGGTCCAATCTCAGGGAAATCAATCAAATCTGTGTTTCGAGTTTTCGATTCGAATAATCTCGATTGCCGCCTATTGAATCATGGGATGGAAATAAGCTCAGCAAACCGTGGATGTATATGTTGCACTTCTGTCTAACCCTGTGATAATACGCACATATTTTTATGTATATGTACCTAAGGCTAATGGTTTCTTATGTTGACGCGAATGTTATACATTGAAATAAAACTAATTTTTACGGATTCGACGTTTCGAAAGCTTTACAGCCTTCATGGTCACGGGGCGGACTGTGACCATGTTTTATTTCAATACCTATGGCTAATTATATTCAGTCGTTTATGCCAAATAGATAAGTGATAGCCTATCGGGGAGTGATAAGGATTGTTATCCATTTGTTAATTATCGCTCGCTTTAACTAACAGGAAAGAACCTGCATACCTAAGAATTGTTTAGATAAAAAATTAAAGTATGTGAAATTAAAGAAAATGAAGTTCGTATTATTAGTAGCGAAAGCGTGCCCACCAATGTGGCAGTATAATATAGAGCTTATATCATAGTTCAGGCAAGCTAGTCTTTTAATTTGCGATAGAAATATCTACAGCGTGTGGTCATACGATACGATATGGCATATTTTGTATTGGTAGTATACCTTGTATTACATTGTATTGGTAGTTTCATCACTCTCACGGCGGTCATGTGCGGCACTAGGTCTTGTAATGAGTTTTATTTCGCAATATTGCAGGCAACATGATGTACTTTTCTAATCTAATGTAAATAAACTTAAATTGTATATTAATAGTATTACCAAATATCATTAACCGATGTTCCAAAAGAGCAACGCTAGAGTTTCTTGCCCGTTCTTCTCTAGCAAAACTGCAATCCGAACTGGCGGTAGAGAAAAAAAATTGAGTGAATCTAAATATTGTATAGCATTTCATGGATTCAATAAATATTTGATATTAATTATAAGATTTAAAAATCCTATTTAAATATATATTGGGGCTTTCTTTCTACCATATGTAACGTTAATGTAGTATCAAGTGAGAGTTGAGACTAATCGCTTGCATGCACCGGAGTTAGCAGCGACGCGGCAGTTACATCAAAAGTTTTATAGCAGGAACCGATCCCCGGAGAGGCCGAGATTTTGTTTCTCTACACCCTCCATTAATCATACACAAATTGTTGGTCGGCGTCACCAGCGCCGTAGGGAGCTCGATATGTATGCCTCGATGGAGCCAGTCATCGCATCTTTTGAGAAATGTTCATGAAAACGGTTTGAAAGCGCCTCGTGCGCCTCGTGCGTCCACTGGAAGTGAATGGAGTGAAAGATGATCGGTTTGCGGATGACTTGTTACTGTTATATTCGTGGGATGCCTAACGAAGTCACTACGAATGGTGTGATTAATTGGTTTCAGACTGTAACTGTTACGGAGAGATCGATAAGCATGAACGATAAAATTTACTGACTGTTTTTTAATTACAAAGAATTAAACTCCACGTCGCCTCGTGTGTGGTGCTCAATATTTACAGTTGTAAATATTCGTACAAAATGTATGTAGGTGTCTTTATCTGTCTCTATTTAATATCTCAATACGCCGCGGCTCTGTCACAAGTCACGACCCTATCAGAGAGCATAATAATAATATTGAATGTTTTATTGCGCGATATCTTAGTTGGATTACTAAAACATCTGTGCCGGAAAATTCACTCTCGAGGCCGTTTATCGCGTCCTCGAGGGTAGATAGAGAAAAAAACTGCAATAACGCGGTGTCATAACAAAGACGACGCCACCGGCCGATAATACTATGATTAATACCCGGCGTTATCTCGAGAGTGCAGGCCTCGCCCCCCCCCTCCCCCCCGCCACCGCCGCCGCCGGCCGCGCGCCCACAGCTCACAGCACGCGCCAGCGAGACTCGACCCTAACGGCCACCGTCTAAGACGCCTTATACGACGTCGTAAGATACGTTTAAGGTATTCTCCCCAGCCAACATAAGAGTTACGGATTTCGCATAATGCATATTATATTCGTGCCGGGGAGGTTCGGAGGGTGCTTCCAACACCGGGAGGGTACGCCGGGGTGTACCGCGTGACCGCACGTCTTTTGCACGCGACAAGCTCTCGACATTTTTTTATTATTATTGCGCTTCGATGGAATTCACTCCAAGGGTCGGTAATAGAATAGCGGCCGCGCTCGTTTCGCCCTTTATGACAATTTTGAATATGATTTTTAAATCATGTAATGGAGTGTAGGAGAGTGTGTACGCCTTTTTAGGGTTGTTTTAGAGCCCTCCTTTCAACTGTATGAATTTACGTTAGGAATTTGTTTTATGGCTTTATATTATAATGTTTTGAATTGAGTTCACGACAGTAAAAAAGGTTTTATGTGTACTATTTTTATGAATACTGTTGTAATGAATTAATAGTTTTGTGTTTGGTTTGTGCCGAGTCTCGAATGTAATGTTTATATCGTTACTTATTGAGCCACATAATTACAGTGATTAAATGATCCGCTCGACTGGGCGCAGATTAAACAAACAATTAATTGTGTCCCAATAAAGGATGTTAATCTTAGCCTTCAGCAGCAGGTGTGGAACGTTATTGGGTCGCGCGGGGCGCATTATCAATTAATTGTTGGGGGCCTTATGAGAAGAGAGAAATATAGGAGCGAGTGCACCGCGGCCGCCGGGGTGGTTTGTGTAATTATACAGGGTAGTTCCGCACTCCTCGCGTCCCTCCCACGCCTCTTCCGCACCACCATCGGCTGGACCTGGCTGGACGGTCTCACCCCCCACCCGCCATGCTCCCGCTGTCATGTGCACTCATATTTATGTTAATAACGATCTCAATGTTTATGTTCGTATGCAATAACTTTGTTATAGTATTTACAAAGATATTTTCAACACTATAAAATACTTATTTAAGTTTCTACTCATTTATGGGTTTTGTATGCTGGCAAATCCAAACACTCAAACTTTAAAATTATTGTAAAATGTATGATGAGTAAAAATAGTATAATATATTTCACAATACAAATATCTTTTTTACCAAACTGCCTTAGATTATATTTTCTGGTGTTATGATGAAGCCGTATACGACTGTTAATATAGCTGTTGCTCGCGGCTCCACCCTTGTGGATTTTTTTTACACCTTGGGTAACATTATTGTAGTTTTAGTAGGGATCCTTATTTTTTTCTTGCAATTAAAATAGCCTATATTAATCAGTGATAATGTAGCATTAAAAGGGTGAAAGAATTTTTAAAATCAGTCCAGTACTTTTTGAGCCAATTCGTTACAAACACACATACAAATGTTTCCTCTTTATAATATTAGTATAGATAAATAGGATAGGGTCGGCAACGCGCATGTGATACTCCTGGTGTTGCAAGCGTCCATAGGCTACGGTGACCGCTTACCATCAGGCGGGCCGTAAGCATGTTTGCCACAAAGGTGGTATAAAAAAAAATAGCGCTGTATTATACTGTCCCACTAGGCATGGGCCTCCTCCGGGCCTGAGAGGGATTAGGCCGTAGCCTACAGGTATGCTGATTTTTTCACGATGTTTTACATCATGGTAAACAGCGATAATTTACACAAATAAGTACAAAACGTCAGAGTTGTAGGCCTTGGGGTTCGATCTCGCAATATCTATCTTCGTAGTTCAGTGCGCATGTGTTTAATTATATTTTACTCTTTACAGGTACCCACCAACACACGGCGAGACAGCGAGGGCAAGCGAGGGCAAGCGAGCATATTTCATCAAACCAAACAAACCTACATTGCTATGGATAACACTGTTGGAGATAATTATGCCTTAATTATTAGCCATTGTCGAAAGTATTTACTTTAATTTTATTGTCTCTCGGTGGCAAAGGCTAAGACAGACTAAAAAACAACACGATTACTATCGGCTTCTTTTTCTAAATGTGTCAAAAATTAAGTAATTCTTAATCATAACTCTATATAAATAATATCCTAATGTCACTCACGAAATCCCGATTCCATAATAAGATACATTTATCTTGTCGTGTCGTGGGTGTCACGAACTATGAGAGATTGTCGGTTTTACAACAATGATGGCCTAGCTGGTAGTTGCATGGACTGTCGAAAATAATTCGTATGTTCGAAATCAGCCCAAATGACATACACTTCTGACTTTCTAAAGTTACGTGTATGAGACTATTCAACATTAATTATAGCTTGCTTTAATGGTTAAGGAAAAAATCGCGAGGAAACCTGCATACCTGAGAATTTTCATACGAATTGTAAAGGTATGTAAAGTCTTCCAAGCCGCATTAGGCCAGCATGGTGTACTAATGCCTAACCCCTCTTATTAGTAGAGGAGGCCCGTGCCCAGCAGTGGGACAATGTTTAATACAGGGCTAGTGTTGTTTATTTTAACACCCAAAACCGAGGCAAATATTTATGAATCACACAAACAGGGTCACTTTGCCGTGCCCGGATAAAAAAACCTTTTTTTAAATTAGTGGTGCAGTAGTAGCTGGCTACTTCAGCGTGACTCCAGCGAGCTGCTTATCGCGTTATGTCTGAACTTGCAATGAGTTATAAATTCTTATTGTGATCGATAAATGAACTTCTTATAATAAAACATACATCGTTTGTACTTGAAAGAAGTCCAATTCTCGATGCTTTTTTATGCTGGCATAGCACAGTGACCACACTGCACCTGATGGTAAGCGCAATGCTGTCCAGTTAGAGTATCAAGTAGCGAGAAACAATATCTATCCCTTGCTACTCAACACAATCATGCCGGCCTGTTGTGTAGCTTCTTCACTATACGCCTTAGGGCAAGAAGGTGAAGAAGCGGAAGAGGATCTAGTATCAAAGTACTCAGAAGGCCGCATCATGGCCAAACATCCTACCCCAACTCTAGACCCCCGACAAAAACCGGATGTACACTGGCTGACCCTGGAACGCCACACACTTGCGTGTGCCACTATAGCGGATTTTACGCCTTGTGTACGGTGGTCGCTATACAGGTGGATATGAATATCCTGGCACCAGCGATGTAAAAAGTCCAACTAAAACTCATTGCCTTTCTTAATGCATAAATCTAATGAATTTCACATCTTCAAATAAGCCTCACTATATTTTGTGTGAGACGCTATATCTTTTAGTAACATTAAAAGCATAATTCATATACCTAGAAAATAAACATTTTGGAAATTATAAACGAAAAGATACATAAAATGTAGATTGATATTATTGTCGATACATTAATTTGTGTTTTATTTTCAGATATGAAACTGGACACTCTACAGGACTACATTTATTCTCTATACCAACTCTTGTTCTTAATGCCCGCGTAGAAGTTTTTTGAATTGTATTTTCAGGTGGTGCTACGAGGCGTAGCAATAGGCATCATCGCCGTTACGACGTCTGCTACGCGGCACGGTCGTCCTAAACCTCGGTTAGTGCTTTTTATTTAGTATGTAAATAATACACTACATTTTCCAATATGCTTGATACGTGTTGCCTTTACAGTGTGCTGGGTTTCAGGCTTTTATCTATTTTATATAATATGTTTGATGTCGTGTTATTTACAGCGTGCTCGTAGTTGTGTGCTCAAGTATAAAATGAATGATTGTTTCTTTATGTTTTGTATATAATAGATTTATGTGTCGCATTTGTGTGCATGATTTAATTAATGCTTTACGAAGTTCATGTATAAAAACGACAATTTTCATGAAACATTGATCTAAATAGTTATTTTATGAATCATAAACTGCTGTCGCGCGTTTCACCTCGCCCACCGCGCGCGACTCTACATCCGAACATCTTTTCTTCGGTTTCCGCGTGTGTGTAATGTCGCCGGGCTCCGGTGCAGAACGACCACTTTACAAAAGTCTCTTGTGTCGGTCCTATTCGCCCGCCACTGTCCGCGTCATAATACATCGCGAAGGGATGTATAGGTCATTTTATATTGGTAATGGATCGTACATATTTCTGCAATTGATTAGGCGGGGGCGGTTGCCATGGCGACGGGCTGCACCGACTCCCCTCCCCTCCCCTCCCCGGTATACCCTCTAGTCTCCTCTAAGCCCACGGCTCCCGACACAACTCATTGTGCTCGCACTCACGAATAAAGTCGCCTTCACATTGTAACACGCCATCTGTCAACATTTATTGTTCCGTTTAAGCAATCGTTGGCTTTGTTTTAGAAACGATTTTGCTTCACGCCACTGATGCTTGAATCTTTGCGCTACAACAGTATTTATATCAATACTTGTTTAGTGTTTGTGTTTGTTAGTTAGTACATTGCAACTATGTAAAGTGATGACCGCCTTGGTCGGGTCTTACTAAACTCTCATATAAAGGGAAATGGTTATGTTTTTAAAAGACTACGACCAAAAGGTTTTGCTAACAAATGGATTTTTAATTGTTCTACTTGTAATTCTTAATTATTTACGCAGCGTAATTCAATATCCAATCACCACATATTTCTAGATATAATTAGGATCTTCTGCAGCCCCCATTTTTCCAAAATTACTGAATCATTGTTTCTTAATGGATAAAATAAATCCTTATAAGGTCACTTTCATGCCTGTTGCTGTCATCCAATGTAATGTGAATTTTGGACGTTGTGTATAGTTTTGAAACCAGGACTTCACTGGATTCTCAACCCATGTATAGTTTCTAACTCCAGTTAGACCAAAGAGGTGAGACGATCACATATAATGCAACACTTGTTTTTAAAAATTTAAGGGTTCAATTGTCGACTAAAATATTGGTATTTTGCACAACCATCAATTATGTATATAGTATGTATTGAATATTTAACGAGTACAAAGTTTAAATTATATAAGAAAGTTTCCCCACAAATTAATGTCAAAGAGTATCTCTAATAAGCTGACTATCGGGCAATTTCAATAACACCTCAAACTGAATCAATCTTTACACATAAGAATAAAGTTTGAATGACCACTAACATTTTATTAGTTTATTTTAGCTCAATATATAGTAGCGGTTTAAACCTGACCTAAGTCATCCTCGAATCTTTCATAAGAATAAGATCACATATGTTTTATTAATAAATGATTATATTATCGAAAAATTTTATTCAAGCGTATCAAAGTTAAGTATAAATTATAGACAAAGGTCGTACAATTAGCTACAAGTAGTTACGGATGTCGAAGAGTAGATGTATGGTATGGTGCAGCCGCAATAGCTGAATACCTGCCGTTGGTTCTCATTAATTGAAATTGGCTGCGCCTGTAATTGGGAACACGATTGTCTTCTAAAATAGGGGCGGTGGGAGCCATAG
The DNA here is from genome assembly GCA_905220505.1 of Laothoe populi. NCBI lineage: Eukaryota > Metazoa > Arthropoda > Insecta > Lepidoptera > Sphingidae > Laothoe > Laothoe populi. The sequence goes on along the minus strand of HG992155.1, from coordinate 271,245 downwards.
ATAGCGTATCACGGTAGATCTTACACTTTCTTCAAAGTGTTATTATATTGACTAGAAAAATGCCTTAATCTTATGATTTCTTATAGTTAAACAGATAAAATACATCATCATTTTTTTAAAGTATATTTTACATAATAAAGGATCGTACCTGTATTCTTGAGAGGGTAGATAGAGTTGTAACTAGTGCTAGCACGGTCCACCGATATAACAGTTTCTGATTACTTGACTTGGGATTTGAAGCTAAAACCTGACCGGATTCTCAGCCTAAATACACAGCCACTAGAACAATGACGAGGTTAATATTCATTGCAATATTAAATTTCTCAGTTACTAATTTTCAACTATATGTATGCGACGGGAGAACTTAAAAAAATATGTAAATCAAATGTGATTGTGATTCTTATGGTAGTCTTTCTACGTAGTCCCACACCCTGCAAAAAATGTTTACTGTTGTGAATCGTCGTTAAGAATACTTATTTAGACTGATAGCAAAGTTTTACTTTTATGTGATTATGTTTGTCAATTTGAAAGAAAAGTATTGCTTTCTTCTTCTTTTAAGCTAGTATCTAATTGTAATATATAAGATAAAGAAACAGAAATTGCTCTGCCACAAAGAAGTGTCACGTCTGGAAAGTTTGCTCCAATGTGGAGTCTCAAGTTAATTTCCTCGGCGGAAGCTAATCCGCGCGCCTAATTATTGCATCCCCACTCCACCCCCATTCTATACCAGCGGGAACAGCCGCCCGACCGCGACGCCGCCATTACAGATTTTACTGGATTATTGGTCTTAAACTCATTTAAATGTTATAAATATATGTATGTAGGTATACAATTTTATTATAAATGCACTTTATAGATTTTCTAACTAGTTCTGAATATTTTATTTCACTTTAAATCTGTTTGTTACATTTACTTCTGATATTTTTTTACACAAAATGCACCTAGCGATATAGTTCTGTTGCAGTTTTTCTCACCTATAAGCTTTCTCCATAGTTCACCTTGAAGTTGTAGATATTTTCCACTAAGAGCTTGGATCCGTAGGTCAGGGTTGGACGCACAGACTTGCTAAACTTTATCTAAAAGTGTAATAAAATGTAGTAGTTCTATTGTTATGACAACTGCACTATTATTGTAAACTACTAAGCAGGTATATAGCCAATCTGTGACAATTATGTAGTGCACAATAGTGGAAAGATTCGTGAGTCGTGTCTGTTGGGGTAGCCGGTAGAGTATCGATTTTATCCCGTACATAATGAGCGGACTCATCAGCTTATGCAAATACAGGGCTTATTCCCGGCGCGGCGCGTGCCAGGGGTTAGGGTCTGTAAGGGTGCACTATCGATCGCACGCCGACGCACGGGGGTGCCAATGTATGCAGCGGCATGCATTATGTATGCGCGCGGCACGAGTCGTCGAGCCGACATACGATAGGAAACCATCGCTTCTCGTTGGTAGACATTGTATTTGAATTGCTCTGTACTTACCAGTCGAAATGTGTTTATAGAGCTAGGATAAAAATATAATTGTGAAATGAGGCACTTACTGGTCATTTGTATGTTCTTAATGACTTACAGATGACCACAGACCACTCAGAACTGTGTTTTATCGCTGGTTTTCAATGGTCATCTCAGCAATTGTAACTAATTTTAGGTTATAAGTTACCTGACTCTGAGTTCAATTATAAGATTTAAACTTGAATGTTGACTTTTGGTTTTTATCGATATTACCAAAAAAAATATGACACAATTGTACGAATAATAAATGTTTTGGCGAAACTGCATTCCGAACTAGCAGTAGAGTAAAACAGATTGACTGAATCTAAATAATGTATAGCATTTCATGGATTCAATAAGTATTTTGATTTTGTTTTATGTGTAGGCGGTAATAATGAGCTATTTACATCATTGAAGATAAAAATTTCATTATAACGCGTGGTTAATTACGTTTTAATATTCTCGTATGAGCGGTACGAGCGTGACAGGACGGCGGGCGCGACGTCGGCGGGATTTTACGAGTTCTCTCGTGGTCTATCGTTAAATGTTTCATAAAGCGCAATGATAATAAATATAAGTGCATTTTACAACGTTGATGCACCATCGTGTGCCGCACCACAGACCGGGCACTCAGATTTATTAAACGGCACACTTTATTAGTCAGTTAACACTGTTAACAACGTTGTAATATTGGCCATCGTACTCGTACTCGTGTATATCATATGTTACATATTATAATACACCCAACAGTCAGATACATAGTCCTGACCCTACACTAAGTCAAACCTGTATCGTCGGTATCAAGAACTATGAGGGACTACGGTCCCACAACACCCAGACTGGAAAAAATATCTGTCTGACACACAAACATTTGTCTCGGTGCGGAAATCGTACCCACGGCCTCTCGTTTCACAGCCGGCTTCTAGCCCGTTGCGCCACGGAGGCTGTCAAGATGCCATGTCTCTTGGATATTTGCATATTTTAAGAGACTCTCCAACCTTCCTTGCTCGTTGCAAAAATGCGTTTCGATTGTTTATCCTGGTTCAACGTGCCGTGTGTGGCGTGTGTGGCGTGTGTGAGTATATATGGGGGATAATCTCGTGTCTAAAGTGACGCTTATTATCTTCAAGCGACTGACACATGTAGAATCATTCTCTTGAATAGCAAAAGAATAATTATGCATTGTAATTAATTTTAAAAATGTGACGTAACCTTTAACATTTTCTTTTATGGTTTCTTATGTTTACGCGAATGTAACACATTGAAATAAAAGTAATTTTAGTGATTTTATCGCGTCTAGTGACCGTGAAGTTTCGAAAAGTCGGGACCGAAAAGAAAAATAAAAGTCTAAAAATTAGTTTTATTTCAATGTCTTATTTATATTTTCAATACAAGGTGCTCGAAAACGGTCCACGTTGCAATTATTTGGCATCAAACGTCGTCGGCTCCTTTGTAGCGACGACCGGCCCGTGCCGTCAGAACAAAAGGTCCTGCTCGCCGGAATCCAATTTAAAAGTAGCGTTTAGTTCAGCGTGTAATCGTTAGAGGAGCTTAGGCCCGCGACACTCACGCGCCTGTATGTTTCAATATGTTACGATTAAATACACAGAGGGATTTTTGTGAAATAGAACGAACGAGCAACAAGTTAGTGATGTCTGCCGCCGGTGAACACTCACTATAGTGAGACTATAGTTGCTTTCCATCATACTTTTTAAACGGTAGAGTTTTTTTTATCCTGGAATGGCAAAGTGACACAATTAGGGTATCGAGTAGCGAGAGACAATCTATCCCGCGCTACTCAACACAATCATGCCGGCCTGCTTCTTCACACTGCACCATGGGCAAGAAGGTGAAGAAGCGCTCGAGGGTCTAGTGTCAGAGTACTCAGGCCACAAAACGGCCAAACATCGTACCCCAACTCTAGACTCCGACAAAAACCGGATGTACACTGGCTGACACACTTGCGTATGCCACTATGGCGGGTTTTACACCCGGAGTACGGTGGTCGCTGCCTGGGCGGATATCAATAACCTACCACCAGCATACTTTTAGCAGTTATACTGCAGACAAGATTGTCTATTCAGTGGAACGGCTCGTCCGGACAATGGTCGTGCAGAAAACCGAGAAACCCTAATTCCCCTTCTTTAAGGTTGGCAAGAAACCCATGATTAATTTGGTCTTCTGGGTGTTCACGGGCGGTGGTCACTTGACATCAGGTACCCGAATTGCTCGATTGTCGGTTTACGCAGTAAAGAAAAGGCTAGACTTGTCAGCCCAAGAAAGGGCTTAGTTGGTACTCTGGGATTATAATCAATAAGTTTGTTGATTTTGGAGTATTTACCAATTTTCTTCGTTAAATACAAAAATGGTGTTTGTCAACGAAATGTGTTTGATACGAAAGGGCCGGGCATGGAGATACAAAAATAAAACATTTATTAAAATATTTCTGTACAATTATCGACGGTCCATAAATTATAGATATATCATTTGCATCTGATGGCAATTGACAACACAAGTAAAAAGAATATATCTAATGCATAATCGTATTTGTTTGGATGCAAGTTGCATACATGTAGTGGGCCTTATTCAATGCACGCGCCACTCGGCAGACACGGCGAGCGAGGGTGTGTGGGCGGCGCGTTGCTGATGGGGGGTGAAGACGAGGAGAGTAGGGGGGGGGGGGTCCAGCGCCATCCGCCCAACAGCCAATATTATACGGCCGTAGTTAGCGCGCACTGATATTAAGAATTCCACAGAGCACAGAGTACTACAACTACTAACTTTACATACACATATATTACATAGCTTAATTCATGATAGCTTAGTCGGTAACACATCAACGATTCCTCAGGTGTTTGTAAAGATTACCATCAAATAAACCATATCCTCATTTGCTTCCCCATAAAACAGTCGTGATGGTTTTTCGCTTTCTCACGTTGTTATCCTATGGATTGTGCCGGTTCAGTCGAGAAGCTATGCTGTATCTGGGTATGCTTACCGATAGCATCTAACCAAGGTATTTTTATTTAACTCAGTTGATGCAGTATTTGTGAAGTAGTAACAGCATCCTCTGATTCTGTTTTAATTATTTTAAGATATTGAATAAGATATATCTCACGTTTTCACGAGCGAAACACTCTGCATTATATTTTAAACTCATCGGGCCTTATTATAAAACGTAGCCTCCTTAAAACTAGGTATAAGTCAACAAGTTATTATGGATTGCGACTAGTTGATATAAACCCGGTTTAACTTTAGTCTACATTTTATAATAAGGCCTGTTATGTTTTTATGTGTTGATGATTGACAACTGTGTTTAAAGTAGCATTGTTGCACAGTTTGCTATTGTTTGCGAGTTGACAGTATAATTGCAGACAATTTCTCTGTACGGCGAGGCTGCTCTGTAATCTGAGATTGGAGCGAACGGCACAAAGTTGGTAATTGAAAAATCTTTCCGGTCTCTAACGCGGCACCCCCATTCTCCCCACCACCACCTCTACCACCCTTTACACATACTTAAACCGAACTGTAATTACACTTATAAAATTTTAATTACGGCGTCAGAGTCCTCTTCTATGCTCCTTATATATACATTGCATTTCTCTTCGTGCACATTCCGGGAAATAGAATTCCTGGAGAATGTCAGCCACTCATGACAAAGTTAGTTTGGATTTTAAACTGTAATTTTATAATCTTTAGTACTAATGTGTTGTTAACTGTATTGTTGATTTAGATGACCAATGCCCATAGGCTGAAATTGTTGATGAGTTCAAATCTTCTACTTGGTAATCCTAATTTGTGTTGGAGTTTTCAATTCGAAAATAGAATTGTCCTGGATTGAAAATTGTGCCTGTTTACACGCTTTATGTTAGCTTCACTTGTATATATGTATGTATGTTTGTAATCTTTCAACGTAATTTTTACTACGTCCCAGATGTCTGATTTACTTGAAAACTCGTGTCAACGACCGATGACAATACAAAATTTTTATAACTTTGATCTTATATCGTAACCAGGAGCACCAGGATAGTAAGAAATATGAAAATGTTAGATCGATTTTTTTACCATGTTGGCTTGATTTGAAATCGTGTCTTTAATTATAGGTACTTTTGATGCTATTTTGAGCCTAACAACAACAAAATAGTTTTTTTTCGATATGTTTTGCCACCTATCACATCATGTGACGTAAATAAACTCAACGCATGGTGGGTGTACTCTGCATATCCCCTCAAGAATACAGGCTTGAGTTTATGTCCCTTGCACCTTGATGTTCCAACACAGTTTTAGTTAAGTATAATGTAGTAGTGAGTCGATAACAAGTAAGTTTTTAGTAATAGAGTGTGGCTTTCGATACTTTGTTAATTATGTATTATGTTCTATTTTGTTTTTTGTTATTGTAGCAGTTAATTTTGTTTCATTTTTTTTCTTTTATAGTATGAAGTAATGTAATGGTATCAAAAATAGGTCAAGCTGAAAATCAGCGCTGTAGTAAATGCTGCAGCATTAAGCTGAGCTTGATGCTTTTTGGTTTTTCACTGTAATGTGCATTTTCTTTTATACAATTTTTTTTTATTTGTTTTTATTGAAAAACCAAATATACTCTTTCTTTATTTCTTTCTTTCTTTTCTTCGCGTTGTTGACGCGTTGCTGATGCTGGCTAACAACTTTTTCAATAAGTTTTTAAACATTTTAAAACATCCAATTCAGTGCAGATATTCTCCCATGATGCGCTTATGACAAATTAAATTTTTATTTATATAGATTAGCAAACCGGGTTTTGATTTGTACTTCATAGTATTCACAACTCTGGGTTACCTTGTGTTGGCGAGAGGAAGTAACTCTTTAAACTTTAAGAGCAATGGGATCAGAGCGAAAAGTTTATGATCCATTTATTATTTATTATATTAACTAGCTTAGGTACAATAAATCATTAAAATCAAAATCAAATATTTATTGAATCCATAAAATGTTATACATCATTTAGATTCAGTCAATTTTTTCACTCTACCGCCAGTTCGGAATGCAGTCTCGCTAGAGAAGAACGGGCAAGAAACTATAGCGTTGCTCTTTTCACACCGGTTAACAATATTTGGTCATATAATTATAATCATAGGTCATATAATATATACGATTTAAGTTTAATTACCTTAGATTAGAGCAGCTCAATAATAATAATAATAATAAATCGTTTATTAGCAATGTTATTATAATCTAATGAGTACATACGTCGAGTCTTGAACTAAGCAAATGCTTGTATCTCAGGACTCTATTCATGTATGTTAAGTTGCCTTATTGAAATATTGTGAAATAGAACTCATTACAAGACCTAGTGCCACACATGACCGTCGTGATAGTGATAAAAATCTCGATTTCTTAAAGCAGTCGGTCCTTACTGAAACAGTCTGAGCAGACCAGTCCACACGAGCCGCACCCGATCACGAGTAGTGACGCATGTGTCAGCCATCGGCTTCCTCAACCATGTTACAGGGAAGAGACCGACCTGGCACATGGCGCCGCAGCAAGCACAGACACTTTAGCGAGCATGACATACCCAGACTAAATACAACAATTGAAATACTAGACACAAAATATCAAGTAAAGTCATGTAAGGCATATAAGTTCGCAATGTTAAAGAAATAAAAATATTGGCATTACTATATATATGTACCCAATAATAATTTAATGGCTACGCTTCTAAGTAATAGGATAACTTATTCCTAAGCCTTTAGGTCATCTAAATATTCCGAAATTTTGTAATAGGTTTTATTACTTAGTTTTCGCTTAATAGTAGCTTTAAAGCATCTTTCATCGAGTTCTTTAATATGATCGGGTACCTTATTGTAAAAGCGTATACAAAGACCCTTGAAAGAGTTGCCGATTTTGTGGAGCCTTGTTTTATAACTAACAAGGTTATTTTTATTTCTAGTATTTACACTATGGACATCACTAATTTTAGGAAATTGTTGTATATTCTTATGAACATACATTAAATTAGCGAATATAAATTGTGATGCTACTGTCATTATATTAATTTCTTTGAATTTTTCTCTCAAAGAACTCCTAGAACTTAGCGAGTAGATAGATCTTATAGCTCGCTTTTGGAGAGTAAAGATGATATTGATGTCAGCAGCACCACCCCATAGTAGAATCCCGTAGCACATCAAACTATGGAAATACGCAAAATAGACCAACCTAGCCGTGTTAGCGTCGGTCAATTGACGTATTTTACTCATTACATAAGCTGCGGCACTTAATTTTTTGGATAATACAGATATGTGAGATCCCTATTGAAGTTTGGGATCTAATGTTATGCCTAAAAACTTGGTTGTCTCCACAAGACTCAATCTATCCCCATTCATGTAAATTAAAGCGTCGTTCTTTCTGACATTAGGTGTTAAAAATCTAATACATTTGGTTTTCTGACTATTCAATAGTAAATTATTAACGCTAAACCAATGTACTATTTTTGCGAGTGTGTTGTTTACATCGTCAAGAACAGAATATTAATAATTAATATCACTCCTGTTTTACACATTCCCACTGCTGGGCACTGGCCTCCTTGCTAATGAGCAGTGTTAGGCTCTAGTCCACGCTGCTTCACACCTCCAAACTGTATGATTTACTTTTTCCTTTAAACCGAACGGTCATTAATAAATATAAAATACATAGACATAAATAATAATTAAAAGTAAATTTTGATTAAATGCACGACCTTCTTGGCACTTTTCTCCACTCCATCTTACACGATCATAAATATATTTCGATTATATTTTAAATAATACTATGGAAAAATATAACAATTTGAAACCCTGACTGTCAAATTACGCCTACACTTAAGGAGTTATATGTCGCGGGGACCCCCCATAAGATCCCTCTAGCGACCCGCCCGGGAGACAGGGAGGCGGGTGGCCCATTCGTCAGCTCTCCGCAGAAATGTTTTCATTTTTATTTCATAAATAAAGAGAGGAATTTCAGGAGGCCGCGTAATGAGGGAGCGCGCCAAAAACGCTCGCACATGTATATATTCTGTTAAGGGTGGTTTTGTGTCGAATACACTCCGCTGCTTGTTACTTGTAACATGATTTAAAAAATCTCCAAAACAACAGTAAATCTAGTGATATTTTTCGTATTTTGTATTAAAAATTTTACTATACTTACTGAAGTACCTAATAAAAGATACCTATTCATATAAATAACACGTAAACTATACAGTGTAATTCGATGAGTATATTATTATGCGATTTTATGCTATTAACCTTACGGGTTTTGCAGGTTTATTTGAAGCGCATCATAACGATTCATGAGGAAGCTATTGTCTAACATTGGAACGTATAAGCTAATATGACGCTAAGTATAGGATGAAATAAAATATTTTAAGTGTTCATCACTATTTCTCTTACTAAGTGTATAAGGGAAGAAACGTGTACCAGGTGAGAGGTAGCGGCCGGCCGGCGCGGTGGTCCCGCGGGGCGCGCACTTTATCGCTCGCTGTGGGTTCGCCCATGAATACATCCATCCCCCGCCCGCCCTTTATAATCATTCTGTTACGTTTATTGCTCAATCATATTTTGCTTTTATGTTCCGTGCCCTCTGTTTTAATATGCTACAAAGCCGCTGTGATCATTCGTTTATGTATGGCAGCGCGCCAGTTTTAGTTTCACACCATGTTTTCCGGTTTTAAGATGGATAGTTCTTGTATTTTCAACAATAAGTTACTACCCGTCCTGTATTTGGACGTTTTTAAATTCACGAGATAATGTTACTCCTATCTTTGATTCTAATTACTCTCATTTGTCTAGTGGTATTAGTTATGTATTCGATTTTTCTATTCGTATCTTTAATCGATTCGTTGGTAATAGGTAAGTAATATTTTAAAACGTAATGACGTGTCTATAGTATTTCGATAAGTGTTTACCTGTTAAATACAACAGAATGTAACTGCTGATGAATTCCGTTGTACGTTCATCTATATCGTCCCGAAAACTCAAGTGACGTTATGATACATTTTATACTGCATGTAGTACTACCACCCTATAAGCAAATTGCATGTTCGCATATTTGAACCCCATTCAAACGACTGTAAAAGAAAATTCAAAACGTCAGCTCATTCTCCCCTCAGTAATATTTTCGATTAGGTTGTAAACAACTTGCGACATTCCAGCGCAAGTGTTTAAAATTGGTCCGTGTAAGTGGTGCGCGCTACGGGGCCTCCGCGACAGACCCGTGGCCGTGGGGCGAAGGGCAAAGTAATTGGTCTCGGCGGCGACGGAGCCCTACCTACGACATATTGCAAACATATTCCTCGCTTGAAATTTATTGTAAATCGCGGCGGGCGGGGATTTGAATTCAGCCCCTAGCGTGCCTCAATAAACCGAATGGACTTTGAAAATTCGCTACATTCGCTCGATGTTTGCGTTTGCTGCCTTCGCTATTTCTTTTCCTGCGAAAAAATCTCCCCCGAGCACGGGCGGGGCGGGTGGCGCGCGGCCCCTCCGCCGCTTCCGATTTTATTTATCTAAGGTTTTCCATTCCGCCGTAATTGTGTGAGTTGCGAGCTCGATTGTTGCTAAAGCGAATATTTATTTGGGTTTAAGTTTACTTTCCATTTGTAGCGCGTCCCCGGGCGACAGCGACGTCTCATCTCAACGCTCATAACCGCGTATCGGACTCGGGCGACGGGAGAGATGTCGAGCCCACTTTCAGTGGCATTGTGTCGCAAATTGAATTTGCGGGGACTCAAATCAAATGTTGTCGTAAGAAATGACTTGTCCTCGCCGACTGACATTATCAAAAAATTGATCGAGCGCTTCACATTTCACACTAATACTAGTATACGATACCACGCATACTAGCACTCGCATGACTCACTTATGAAATCAAAATGGCCGTGATATTATGGTCGTGACAAACAATTGAATGTACATAAATACACAGGAGCCGCGAGCACAGCAATGAGCTCAGCAATAAACAAACGAATAGCGTATTCACCAATAACATTAGTACAATGAAACACGGCGCTGGCGAGCAATCAGCATTAGCCGGAATATATTAGACGTAAATCTTTCACGGCAGCTTTTATGTATATCGTAAAAAACGGAGAAGTGTCCAACGAGTGAGCCATAAATATAGATCGTAAAGGCCGCGGCCCGCGTAATGTGAACTGCGACCGGGCTCGGTTATTCGATACAAACAAATCTATGGCTTCCTGTTACACGTACACGCTCTACTTACAACATACCTTTACCTGTACATTGGCTACATTAATACTAGTCCAATATCATCAGAACATAACATGGCACAAGTTGAAATTCTATCCACACCATCTCGATAGATAGCATTCTACAACGGTACTATTTGTTCAGGATTTTCTTCTCCGTACAGGACTCTCCTGGAATCAGTTTCGCCATTGCATGTACCCATAGTTTTTCATTTTACCTATACGTAGCCCAATTGCTCGGTTGTCTCTGCTCTAAAAATTTACAATTTAGAATTGGATCTTGGTTGAACATGTTGGTGTTTCAATTTGAAGTTATCACTGCATAGATACTATGACTATCCATAGATACTGATTACGACAGGGGAGAGTCTCGTCATAGACATTTATGTATTCGTCGAAGAGACACGTTTCGTACAATCATCACAAATGCACGAAACAAACGACATTCATTGTTTATATTACGGAGCCCGGAGGGAACACCGAATATCACGATAACACCTTCAAAAATCTATTGCATGATCTACAGTGCTTGTTTCGTTCTATATGTTATAATGATTGCTTGTTTGAGATCTGACACTGATCTTTCCGTTTGAAATTTACTACGATATCCAACCGAAAAACCTTTTTTCACTCGTCCCGATGTCTGCACTGGACATTTTTTTTAATAGCATAGTCCGACAAACGAGCTTGTGGGTTACCTGATGTTAAATGATCTCCACCGCACATGAACATCCACAATACCGAAAGTATCTTGTATGCGCTGTCGGCTTTAAAAGACAGGAACAGGGATTAGGGAAGGGAAGGGAGAATCTGGGCCTCCGGATATCTCACTTACCATACGAAACTCGACAGTAAACTGTCACTTTACGTTGGTTTTCTGTGAGACAGTGGTACGACCACGGTCGAGCCGGCCCCTTCATGCTGTAGATATATATATAATATGTCTACAGCGTGGCTCTACCACATTAACATTCGGTATAGAGTATAGCAGAGTACGTATCTTACTGTTGCGTATGAGGTAACCGCTTGTTGTGACAATGCTATATTAACCACTGTATATCAGGCACCTATCAGCAACTGAACGTGCAAAGTGCTGAATAGTTTTTTTTAATCTACAATTATATAAATAAAATAAAATAAAATAATAATAAAAATAAATACAATTTAAATGTCGGCGTTGTCTCACTAATGTGACAATTATTATACTTTCCTTATCCTCAAACTCCCGGTGGAGATCATTATATGCAACGAAATGATGTAGTTTAAGGACATGTGTGAAAGTGCTTTTGATGCTTTGTGCACATTTTATTAATTCACAGATGGCGGTCATGACAGGAGATTGCAGCAGATGGCATGTCCGCTACTCATGCGATTACAGGTGAATATACTTTTATATTTCCAAGTCTGTCACTGAATTCAATAAATGTATTAAAAATGAATTTTACCGATTCTATCGCGGTTTATATTACTTATGTTTTTGAGTTTGCCCCATGACCATAAATACTGTAGTCTTCGAAACGTCGGGTTAAAAAAGTAAAATTAACCGCGATAGAATCCGTAAAATTATTTTTATTTCAATGTATAATATTCGCGTAAACATAAGAAACCATTCCATAAATGTAGTTTTATTTTTTTTGACAATATAAACAAAAACCGTTGATACTTTGTCATTTAAATACTTCCAAAAGTCACAAGTCTGGCTCCTAACTATAACTATGGCATGGTGGGTATCCTGATAGCTCCCGCTGGTTACCTTACCAACTATCAGGAACTTACGGTCTTTCAACACCCAGACGCCAATATCTATGCATCACACAAATATTTATCTTAGCGCGGGATCGAACTTGTAGATTCGTTTCGCAACTGGTTATTCGGCCACTACGCCACTTGCTTTAGTTCGAAGTATTCCCGTTTAATTATATTACGAGTTTTGGATTGCGAATCCACCCCGTCGAAGTTTTATCTGTAACTCTACTATATTATTATTTTTTATACCCTACTAGCTGTTGCTCGCGGCTCCGCCCGCGTGGAGGTCATGTTTGAGACAAAAAGTATACACTACAAAATACCAATTTTCATGCATTTAACTTCAAAAATGAAGGATTTTCATACAGACTTTCTTCCCCTATTTTATCCCCTTCGGGGTGGAATTTCCACAAATCCTGAAATATATATTTTTTATTTTTGACTAAAAGGCCAAATACTAATTTTCATAAACTTAACTTCAAAAATGACGGATTTTCATACAAACTATCATCCCCTATTTTACACCCTTAGGGGTGGTATTTCCAAAAACCCTTCCTTAATGGATGCCTACGTCATAAAAGGTACCTACTGTCAAAATCAAGTCAAGTCTCCAACCCCAGCCGTTTAGGCTGTGCGTTGATCGATCAGTCAGCCAGTCAGTTTCTTCTTTTATATTATACCCTATATTTGAGCCAGAGCTAACATAATATTAAAATTTGCATTGAAATCTTTCCAGTCGTATTCACGTAAGATGCTACCAAATTAACATAAAATAAATAAACTTTATTTTCTTACATATTAGGAAATTTAAGTCCAGTTGGTCATATGTGTCTGCACTCTGCTCGTAGTGTATATAAAGATACATCTAACATAATAAGGCAATCGCTTAAAGATCAAAACAATACAATTTCGGTGGTTAACAATATTGCGCTGTACCGCAATCACAGTAAACAAGATAGATGTCGGGATCTGCGGCGAATGTGTGCCGCGGCCAGAGTGTGTCGACACACAGTAATCGTAAACGTAGCGCCACCGACCGATTGCCGATAGATCCCCGATTTTGCTAACAATATCATAACGTAACCGGACAAACTTTACTCACGCTGGCACGGAGTTAGGATGTAACAAGTGGTGACGGATAAGACCATATGTACTTGATACATGAATATACCTCACGACTTCCTAACGAGGTAGTGGAAAACTGTAGACTTGTTCCGTCAGAGAGTCCGAGAGTATAGGCCTATGAGTATGTAAACGGATTCCAATATAAAATTATTTACAGTTATATTTTTCGATCAGTATTAAATAAATATCAACACATTTAATGAGAAAGTAATGTAAGTACCATTATAGGCATTTACTCAATAAAATATTACTAGTTATTATGTACGTAGGAATCTACTGGTCCTTTGGAAATGCTGCACTGAGAAGAAGCACCAAAACATTCAACTTTACCTTAGCTTATTTCAAACTAGTGGCCCCGAGCAGACATTGTCCTGCCAAAGACAGAATAAAAAGTTTTATATCTCGACAACTGCATCGCCTATCGGGTCCAAAAGTATCCAATAGGTACTTCAAGATGGAACCAACCATATATTCACAAAACATTGAAATCGATGAGTTGGTTTTGGAGTTCATCGCGGACCAACATGGTGACACAGGAATTTTATATATTAAGAAATATTATCATTGATAAGATGGATTTTAAACATAAATACATTTATGTACGAGAATTGATATGCAATGTTTATCTTCAAATTGTCGGGGTATTTATGATCCTCTCAACTATTATAATATGCAAGTTAAGCATAGTAATATACACATGCCATATCCCAAATTTTAGTGCGTCGTGTAAGACGATTGAACGCGATTCTCTAAGACAAAGTGTGTTATTTCTCGCGGGATCCCTCTGTACGGCGGGCGGGGGTGCCGGGATAGTTGCGAGGGAGTCGAGGGCCGCTTTGGATGCGGAGGGGACGGGGAGGGGGTGTGCAGGGCAGGGGAGGGGAGAGGTCGCGGAGATGACTGTAGTAATACTTTACGGGAGCATTTTTATAGCGCGATGTATGTATTTGTCATCGCGAACCTCACACGGACTTGCATCTGCAACACGACACGCTAATACAAACATAGTAGTGACTATGGACTATGGACTTTGGCGACTAATTGGGGCCATCGGGGTTGCGGGTGCGCAGCAGGGGGCTGTCAGCCCATATTGATGCACTCCAATTTCGATGCATCGTGCGACCCCGAGATGGACGGCAGCTCGGATGGTAAGGCCTCGTTCGCTGTCGTAGTTCGGTGCGCGGGGGCTCCTAAGCCCTCCATAGAGATGCGCCGGTACAAGGCACCGCGCAGGGGCTCGGCCCAGCGGCAGCACGGATAGCCATCATCCGGGCGAGGGGGATGCTGGATCGTAAGACCGGCTAGTCCAGCATAACCGTTTTATACTTATTCCGCTTTCCCCCGGAGCGGGCGGCAGTAATAAAAAGATTTCCCCGGGACAACAAAAAAAAGGCTGCCTAACTTTTTCTAATTCGTCATTTGTGATATTGTTTTTTTTTTTACTTTTACTTCTATCGGCATTTCGATACCATCAAAGATAAACATACTCAAGTTTCTTATACCTATATGACCGATGTGAACTTGCAAATGTTTTTCGATTCTGATTTTTTTGTTTCTTTTTGGAACGGTTGCACCTTGGCCTTTCTCCAATATTCAGGCTCAACAAATGAGTGGTAGGACGATCGGTACAGGCGCGTCAGGGCAGGAGACAACTCCTTGGATTGTATACTTTTTCTCCCAAAAATAAACTCTACGCGAGCGGAGCCGCGGGCAACAGCTAGTATATTATAAATCGATTGCTAACGTACTGCTTGCAGCTGTCAAGAACCGTACGCATATTGTTTCGCATGAGACACCGCAGCCATGTTGCGCCGGTTCGGGATATAATTCATTGAAAGTAAAATGACGCACTCTACCAGGCCTTGCACCACTTAGTTATCTACGCAATAGAATTCAAAATTCTGTGGCAGTACTCGTCTTGCATGAGACAAATTCTATGTTCACACGCATAGGCTGTGTCGGAGGCGGTGCTGAGTAAAAACTTTTGTATCTACTGTCGTGGCAAGTCACTCCGCCCAGATGATTGCCGTGGCTTCTACTTACAGTGGCGATATGCATGTTTAGGCGTACCATCATTACAACAGACACCGGACAATACATCGTAGAATGTTTTTCATAATATGTTTGAATGGTTATCCGGGATTTTCATACACCTTTTTTACAGTTCTACCCGGACAGTTTATAAATTAGAGGATATCTGAAGAAATTAAGACAGATGGTATTTCCATAGTCACTCGATGTGGCGTAGCGGGTGATTAGTTGGCTGGGAAATGAGAGTATGCGAATTCAATTCCTGCTACGAGATCAATGTTTTTAACTTAGTGTAAGATCATGATTGTGATTAAGAAGGGTGATTTCTGGGTATCTTTATTTATTTATTTAAATGGTACTCAAAATAGATTGAGCTCAAAATATGTAATGGACGTGTTTAATATCGTTTGTTCTTCTAGCAATAAAAGTATGTACTAATCTTCATAAAGATTTGTAAAGACTACAGACATCGATTCTCTATAGCCTATATATAATGTCTCAGGATATTGTTGGCGTGTGGTCAATATACGCGTCAGTTGGTTCCCACAGTAGTTAGTGGTAATAGTAATCGTGTAGCAAGCGTCTAAAGGCACACTTCCAATCATCACTTTATTGAAATTAATTCTATTTAAAGTTATAGGAGATTATTGTATAGGGTCCTGACGATACAAGATGTGCCTAGTGTGAGGACCGCCAGTAATTCATTATAATTGTCAGTAACCCCATGCTTGGGCCCAAATAGCATATAATGAAAATATTTTGGAAATTATTATTATTATTTGATATCATTAAGTTATTGGCACTTAGTAATGTGTTGGGCCAACTTCGCAAGGTTGGTTCATGTATGTGATATCTCTATACATGTGAAGTGGCGCCAAATGTTTACAATCATCTGCTTGTCACATAGTATATTTGGATTCACGTTAGTCTGCATAAAAATTATTTATTACTATTTTGACGGCCTCCATGACGTAGCAGTCGCGTATTCTTTAGTCATAGGTTCGATCCCCGGGTCTAGAATTGTGTCCGGTATGTCGATAGGCACGCCCCCTGTAACATCATGGGATGGTAACAATACCGGTGAAATGTAGCTGTACACCTCTGCCCATCCCTCCGGAGATTACAGGCGTTACGGTGTATGTATTATCCACGTGAAGTAGTGTGTTAAATTTACCCTACTCCATGTTCCAGACCGTCACCGATCGCAGCAGTGCCTCAGATCCCAGCGTCACCACAACTTCTCCCAGTTCTTCGCGACTCTACACGGCTCTAACTACCGAGCTCTCCATCCGATGCAATGTCATGTTGTTGGTAATTTGCATGTCATTAAACTATATTTTTGTGTTGTTAAATTTGTTTTTACTTGTTTTCCCGCTGATTATAAACGTTTCGTTGATAATCTAATTACAAGTGAATCTGGGTTTATGAAACTTATAATACAAACTTTATATAAATAGACTTGTGACCCAGACAGAGTAGGAAAATGAAGGTCAGCAGCGTGTTGGGCCGACCATACAGTTAACACTGAATGTCGATTTTGGATGGTGTCGATTAGCACATAACCGAGACGTATGGCATAACGAAAGGGTCAGGCACCAGTGGGATAGAAAGGCGAATGATGATGAAATAAACCGAATTACTCTATATTGAAGAGACTTATACGGATTTATTTGTTGTTGAATCCATTTTGAGAAAAAAAATGATTGTTGTATAGTTTTAGACAGTGTGTTAATAAAATAACACAGAACCACACTCTAACAGATTTTTTTAATAAAGGTAAACTATAAAATCGTAATTACTCCTTTTTAATAAATATTCTTAAAGACCTTTGCTTGACATAATACATTCTAAATATTTTAAATCCTGCAAATAGATGATGTTTTTTTTAGTTCATGGATAGGCAGCCGAGCAGACAGACCTGATGGTAAGTAGTCACCGCCGCCCATAGACTTCTGCAATGCCAGAGCACAGCAAAGCCGCTGCCTATGCATTGCACTAAAATTGTCTACACCTTTGCTGTATTAAATTCCGCCGCCTGCGTTGTGGCGTACGAAATATGATGAGTGTGTAAAACTATGTTTTTATTCACTCCATTATTTCTATACACCTAGATTTAATGATGCAATCTGATATAAAGTGCGTCAATGTTTCTAATAGAAAAGTATACATTTACGAGCAATTAATCAGTGAACGCAGACCTAATTAGTTATTAAATAGGCATTTTACTCGAATAATAGATAGTTTCTTATAAATCTTCAAGCTTCATTGTATCTGTGATACAGGAGTCGTTATTTTTGCTTCGTAACCGTGACCAATATTAAAAAGTATAATATGTTACATGTGTTAGGAACATCACAAAACTATGCAAGATGGATATTTAAAAGACACAAATACGATGTTTATAATTTTATTTATTGATTTACACCACACTATTACACATCTCAGTGCTTAATATTAACACAAACGCATGTCAGGATTCACTTAAGGCTTCTCTTTTTAATTAATCTACCAGCATTACCCTCTAAGCTGAACAACGCGACCATTGAACTGTTTACACTTACTTATACACTTACTACCCCGCGAACGAACGAATATCCTGGCTATCACCTAGTCTACTTCACAAAACAACTGAACTGAACTCCGGAGCGCGGAAGGCACTCTGTTTTATTTTAAACATTTACTACTCCCACTTAGTTTATCATTATTAATGTACCCCCAACTAGTCTGCTCTGTTATACTAGTACCCTCGGTATTCTAATAATAGGAAATACCCTAATACATTATATAAATCCTTTAGCTTGTTACTATTTCAGAGATATACCACGTGTGGAGAATAGAGACGTGTGGTTATATGATGCAACGAAATCATCATCAACAATCATTACCATTTAATGATTTATTTAATGATCACTGTTACACAACTTATTGCTGTCGTTAACAATAAAATTCCATGTCAGGAGAGACTTTATAAGATATTAATCTAAAAGCTTTATGATAAATAATTATACGAATGAACTACGAATGGCCTACGAATGAACTACGAATAAACTACGAATGGACTACGAATGAATACATACATATACACACTCACGCCTGTAATCCCCGAAAGGGTAGGCAAATGTGTAAGCAATAGGTACACCCACTTTTCGCCGTATATTGGTCCTATAATGTAATAGGGGGCGAGACTATCCCCATACCGGGCACACATTCCAGACTCCGGGCTAATACTGAGAATTTCTAGATAGAAAAACCAAATATAACTTTACGCGACCCGGGGATCGAACCCGAGACATCAGCACAACAGTCGTATCGCATGCGCAACTACAACTGCGCCACCGAGGCAGTCTACAGACTACGAATAAACTACGAAAGGACTACGGATGAATTACGAATGAACTGCGAATGGACTATGAATGGACTACGCTTGAACTGCGAATGCACTGTGTACGAGCTGCACTGCTGACTGCGCTTCTCAACACCGTGTCAGTTTGTTTTATTTAAAATCTTTACTCACATGCATTCAATAAATTAAAATAACAAATATTCAACAAAAGTGAAACGTCGAAAACTTTACGTCGGTTTTCTGTGAAACAAATTCTCCGGTCGAGCCGGTGGCATGTAAGGAACATTATCAGCCTCTAATTAATTGAGTACTGAGTAGTGTTTGTTACAACCGAATAAATCACTAGCTTTTGCCCGCAGTTTTGCATTAGTGATTGCGTTTATCAGAATCGCAGGGCATGCTCCACTCTATAAAGAAGTAGACCTAACCACAAATAAGTTAATTATACCTAGTCAGGTCATAAATTCTGTCACATGTTTAATATAAAATAATTGAAACAAGTTTATTCATTATGTAACCATTTATATACCAAAATGAACTTAACAAAACATAGATTCTTATGACACTAAAGTTTATTCAAAATGACCTCCGTGATTTTGAATACAGGCCTTCAATCTGCGCGGCCAGTTGTCTATCGCAGCACGAACGAGGTCCATGTCAATATCGGCGGCTGCCGCTAACGGATTCAAATCTGGACTGGAGGAGGGCCAGTCTTCGTGCCGGATGAAGTCGATTTCACGCGCCGCCAGCCAGTCTTGTGTGCTCTTCGCTCTATGAGCTGGCGCCGAATCTTGTTGGAATACCCAGTGCCTATTATTGAACATGGTATGAGAAACAGGTTCCACAAGGTTCGTCAGGACTATATTTTGATACACAACTGCATTCGTTTTTACACCTTTCTCACAAAAATGTACCTCTGTTAAGCCCCAATAAGAAACTCCCAACCATACCATGAGCGAGGATGGAAAATGACCTCGTTGGACACGCGGAATACGGTTGCTCGCTTCTTCACTACTGTGTGCGTACACCTTATCATTTTGTTTGTTGTAGCTCTCTTCTACGGTAAAAAATTTTTCATCTGAAAAAAGAATTTCCCGATATTTTTTTCCCGCGTACCGCTTCAACAAAGCGCTGCATCTCTTCAGTCTCAGGTCCATTAGACGAGCATTCAAACGATGTCCTGTTTTTCTTCGATAGATCCGAAGCCCTAAGTCTTCATTTAACACCCTTTTCACCGTGGTTCTGCTTAACCCCATCTGAAGGGCCAACAGTTTCTGCTTACGTTTGGGATTTCTTTGAATTCGCGCCTTCACAGCTTTTATCACTGCTGGAGTCCTAACAGACCGAGGGCGACCACTTCTTGACCTGTCATCTACACTAGAGTCTTCATTGTATCGTTTGATGGTACGATAAACGAATCTTTTGGTTATATTCAAATTTTTCAGTATGTCAAAAATTTGAATTGGCGCGTAACCGCAACGGTGCAACGCAATTACTGCAACACGGTCTTCTTTAAGCGTCCACTCCATATTTAAAAATGAGTAAAATTCTAAAAAGTATACATTTTTATTTTCATGAACAATTTGAAATTCGAACTCAATAAACTTTTTTGTGGCCAGCATTCTAAAATAAAAGTTTTTACTGTGTGACAATACTTATGACCTGACTGTGTATTATGCCCATAACTTTTTATTGGATGAACGATATGACAGCGCATAAAACACCAACAAACAAACAAACATTCAAATATATTAGAAGATTAGATTGAAGTCGGTATTGTAAAATTCTCAATGTAAAAATTACATATGTACATATAATTATAACATTCCAACACAATGTTGCGACCGGCAGAAATCAATTTAATTTGTTGTTCGTGGAAACGTTTGCCTAATAAGGGAAAACGCAAGATTATAGATTATTATTATTATTATTATAGATTATCTACTAATTAATAACCACACTCATGATATTATTATACAGCGAGGTTTCCACGTTACTTAGTTTTTTTAACCATAAATAGGCTTGCGTTTGACCACTATGTCGCCTGATGGTAAGTGATGATGTGGTCTACGGTGGAGCACGCTTGCCTAGAAGATACCTATTCACTCTTGACTTGAAGATACCCAGGTTATAATTTTAGGAAAATATAGACTCCGGCAAAGAGTTCCAATCTCTAACGGTGCGCATGAGAAATGTACAAGCAAAACGTACTTTTTTTATAGCTTAGTCCGACTAACGAGCCAGTGAAGAAGAGAAATAATTTTCAGGATCAGATTAAAATAAATTTCATTATACCAATAATAATAATGTTTGGATAACATAACTAGAAGCCATTGAAGTACACTGCATAGACTCCTAAGGTCTTATTTGTAACCGGTTTTTTAAACCGAAACAATGATTCTAATAATGGTCCCACAAGGCACACATAGTCCAGACACCACACTAGGTCAAATCCAATAATACCAGCCCTGCATTAATTATCCCACTGCTGGGCAGGGGCCTTCTCTACTAATAACAGGGTTTAGGCCTTAGTCCACCACAACGACCTAATACAAGTAAGACTACACATACTTTTGAAATTCTTCTGAGAATTCTGCAGGTTTCCTCATGATGTTTTCCTTTACGGATACAGTAAGTGATAATTAACAACGAGAACACACACTATAGAAAACTATAAAGTGTATGCCCAGTCCGTACCACTCTCGGCTAGGCTATCGCCACTTGTTATAATTTTTTGAAGGTTACTCTCTAACTTACTTGATATTCTTCTGGCAGTGTTTATAGCCGACGGAGACCGTTCAGTTGTCCAGCTCGTTTGCCAGCATTTAAGCTCATAAAAATAACTATAATACCTATCAGCTGGAATAGTATGTTTGTATGGTAGGACATGGCACATGTGTGATGTGGGTCAGTTAGTTGGCCGGTAATGTATTCGACGTCGACGCGTTCTCTTTAGTCGTGTTTGCTTTCGATAACTTTCATGATATCGAGTTATCGTGCGAGCAAACATCGCGTATCTTAGAAAACCTCTAGAACGTAAACTGTAACGCACTGCTTTCAAATTTACATTTTAAACTGCTTAGTAATCATTTCTTGCACCGAACAGACTCGTGTCTGTTTAGTATTTTTTGTATTGTCCTGACCCCACACTAGTTTGAACTTAACCATGGATATCAAGGCTGTTGATTCCACAACACTCAGTCACGTAACAAATACCTGTTTATTGACCACACGCCCATTTGTCTCTATGTGGGAATCAAACACAATTGGCCTTTTGTTTCTCAGGCAGCTTTTCTCGCGCTGCGTCATGAAGGTTGTCAAAATGATAACTTAATTTCAAGGACCAGTTAATGATTTTTAAGTATGGTTTACTGTGGGACTGGAAAACATAACGTTGATTGAATTGAAGAACACCTTCAATGACAATTATAAATTATATTATTTCGGTAACAGAATACTCATTTGAAACATTCAGCTCGGTCAAAGCTGCGAATTTAGCAATTTAGTTAATAAGAAATTTAATTTATTAGTGCCGACTATCGTTTTGTTAATATTTTAATACAAAGCACAAAGTATAAGAAGTTATAACAATGATTTCAATTAAAATGAGTGGAGAGATGTTAATCTTGCAACATATCTTCTCTTTTATTTTTTGACTAAATAAATACAAAAGTCACCCTTGTAGTCCTGACTCTTTCTAACTCCACACTAAGTCTTCCCTGTGTCTTGGGTATCAAGAACTACGCGGGACTACGGCCCCAAAACACCCAGACCCGAAACCAATATTTGTGATTCACGCAAACACTTGTTCCGGTGCGGGAATCGAACTGGCGAACTCACGTTTCAAAGTCAGCTGCTCGCCCGCTGCGCCACTGAGGTGTTCTTAAATAGATACATTTATTGTTTTATGATAAATTACTGCGTGGCACTATGGGGAGTAGCCGGCTGTGAAACGTGAGGCCGTGGGTTCGATTCCTGCACCGAGACAAATGTTTATGTGAGAGACAGATATGTGCTGCGGGTCTGGGTGTTGTGGACCGTAGTCCCTCGTAGTTAATACCCACGATACAGGTTTGACCTATTTTGGAGTCAAGACTGTTGGGTGTATTTTATTTATAAGCCAAAAATTGATAAACGCAGTGTGGTTTTTACGTTTAAAGATATGGTCGCGCGTCAGTTTACGTGCTACGTCCGCGGAGTCTAGGATGCGTTAACACTTACCCGCGTCATATCCAGTACTGTTTGTGTTTACACCCGACATAATACCGGGACACCTCGACACCTCGCCAGTTCAATTAACCACCTTCAAACGACGTGACAATTGTAGATTACTGAGTTTCATTATCAGTGCATGTTGAGTTAGACCGCTAGTAGACTTGTAGTTGTGACAGTAACTATAGTGCTAGTGATTGTGATCGAGTGTGAGTTCGACATGGATTTGAGTCAGGTATGGCTTTATGATTTATTTCTGTTTATATATTCCGTTAAATGTTATAGAGTGCATATGACTACTATAAGAACTCATTGATTTGCGTCGTAAGTTTGAATATTTATTCTCAGCTTATATTTGTATGTCATATATATCAGCTGCGCGGATTTTTGTTCTGAATTAATTATTTTTTAATAAATGTTA
The DNA here is from genome assembly GCA_905220505.1 of Laothoe populi. Classification (NCBI taxonomy): domain Eukaryota; kingdom Metazoa; phylum Arthropoda; class Insecta; order Lepidoptera; family Sphingidae; genus Laothoe; species Laothoe populi. Next base: position 247,657 of record HG992155.1, on the reverse strand, counting down.
AATGATTTATTTTACCTATATCTTTCTATTGTTTAAAGTTGAGGTTGATTCACACGATAATTATTACAAAATAAGATGCAAATTGATGCGAATTGAAAAGTTAGGATTTATATTTGAGTGGCAAGTGCTTAGTTATTTATGAAAAACTTCTTACATATACAATAAAGCCGATTCAACGAATTATAATTATCGATAGTTTCTTGCTCGTTCTTGTCTATTAATACTGCATTCCGAACTCTACCACTAGGTAAAGTAAAAAGTTTGCCTGAACCTAATTAATGCATAACATTTCATAAATGCACGTTTTGAATTCGTTTCAATGTACATTACGAGTGTTGCTAAAATGTATCTTAATGGTATTTTCTTGTTTTTACTGTTAAATTGGCAGAAATGGTTCTTACCACCAACCCTCACTTCACATATTTTTTTGTCATTTTGCATTCATGTGTGTTGTGTCGGTCAGAAGGAGTGATATCATATTCAACGGTTAGCGGGCTATTCGATTTGAGGAACATTTTTTGCAATATTGAGTTATATAGACATTCGGAATTAGCAAATTTCTGCATCGTTTGAGCTAAGTTTCAATTTATTTGGCGCTCAAATTAACTGGTAAAACTCAACATCAACTGTGCCTTAAAAAAATGAGCCGCATTTTTTTCAAAACACATTTATTTTAGAAAGTAATGCTCATAAATGCATGAAAATAAGTCATAAAGATGCAGTATGTGTTTAACAAGTAATATATTTCCGAGAAACAAAAAACTTTATACCTCTCTCCTGTAACTTTCCTAAAATGTCCGCCAACTGGCGATGTATATGTAGAGCATATCTTCACCATCTAAATACCAGTCCCAAATTATGCAAATATGTAGAGAAGTTTCCTCGCCCATTACCGCTGCCTTGATCACATAAATTTATTTTATTTATTTATACACTTTATATACATTGTATATAGGCGGACTTAATGCCAAAAGCATTCTTTCCGAGTGAACCTTCTTAATAAATACCTCTGATAACAATTTGATGCCCTTTTTCTCAAACTTTGGCAAGAATTTTGGTTTATACTTGTATCAAATGAGTAATGTGACAATGAGTCAGCGGGAAAATATCCGACACTGGATCAACAGTTGTGAAATATCGACGTTTATCGAGAAATCTATGAATATTAATGTGGTTCGTGTTAGTCCATGATAGCTTATCTTCAACACTTACAGGATATGATATGTAAAATATTATATCGCATTGCAATGGCTACGTTAATTTAAATTACCCTTTATTTAACTAGCCACAGTGATTCGTAGTAACAATAGCTGGAAATGCGGTTTCTGTTAAATAGGCCATAGACTAGTAATATTAGCTCGATCTTAAATCTGTACCTTACGTCAATGACATTAACGATTTCAGATCTTTGTACTTATACAATATCTATTATACAGGATAGACTATATTAATACAGTTACACTGCTGGGCACGGAACTTCTCTACTAATAAGAGAGCGAGCTTCTCTCATGACTCGACACATTATAGTTGCATCGCTAGACTTAAGCTCGACAGACGACCAGCAGCGGTTAGACGTTATTGCTTTTGGTCGTGGGTTCCTTTCTCTGCTTTTAGCCTGAAACATCCAGGACGTCCAGACGTGGTAGAATGCTCGTCTGCCACCATCCATAACTATTATACACTAATGCCAACACTTATGAATGGCGATATAATTATTCGCATGTCGATTACTGAGGTGAAACCTGCACAGTCTAGAGCCGAAACTATTTTGATGATTACCAAGCCACGAGTCATTTTAATCCTACGACCCTTAATATGTGATCTAACGCGGCCATGATCTACTTGGTCTAAAACATGATTCTGCTCACTTTATATAATATGCAGGCACTTAACAACGCTTCCTAAACACAGGCTGTCATATTTTCTTGGAATGTTACTTTTATAATTTCTCATAATTCTGCTTGCCATTCAGGTTTAGTTAGGCTCCATTCTAAATCAAAGACATGTGTCACAATACTACCACAATGTTTAAGTTTACCGGACCTTCAAGACTGATTGTTGATGTTTTTATTCATCTAGTCTTTATCGTTATGGTATCTAACCGCTGTATTTGACAACTGATATTTGAAACACATATCCATATAATCTAGAATACGTATGGTATTCTAATGTAAACAAACTTGAACCGTATATTCATTGTATGACCAAACATTGTTAACCAGTGTTCGAAAAGAGCAACGCTAGAGTTTCTTGCCCGTTCTTCTTTAGCGAAACTGCATTCCGAACTGGCGGTAGAGTAAAAAAGATTGACTGAGTCTAAATAATGTATAGCATTTGATGGATTCAATAAATATTTGATTTTGATGATTAGAAACTTATTTCTTTGAATCAAGTCAATTGTAGGTTGAATTAGCTTGCTTTTTTTCTCGTGACACGGCAAAGTGACCACACTGCACCTGATGGTAAGCGCAGTGCCGTCCAATTAGAGTATCGAGTAACAAGAGACAGTCTCTGCCTCGCTACTTAACACAATCATACCTTTTTTTTTTTTTTTTTTTTTTTTTTGTCGCGGGGAAAGCGTTTTATTACTGCCGCCCGCTCCGGGGGGAAGCGGAAAAAGAATAAAACGGTTATGCTGGACTAGCCGGTCTTACGACCCAGCATCCCCCTCGCACGGATGATGGCTATCCGTGCTGCCGCTGGGCCGAGTCCCTACCCCCCTATGTACACCCCACCCGACACTACCAGCTAAAACCCCGCGGTGGCCTTCTTCGGCGCTTACGGAGCGATCCCGGGGTATTCTAAGGAGTGCTAGAATTGCTGCCGGAACCGCCCCTGCGCGGTGCCTTGTACGGGCCCATCTCCATGTGGGGCTTAGGAGCCCCCGCGCACCGAACAACGACAGCTAACGAGGCCTTACCACCCGCGCTGCCGTCCATCTCGGGGTCGCACGATGCACCGAAACTGGAATGCATCGATATGGGCTAACAGCCCCCCGCTGCGCGCCCGCGACCCCCGATGGCCCCAATTAGTCGCCTCGTACGACAGGCAGGGGTTACCGTGGTGAAATTCTCAAACGCCCCCATTCCACAGGGCGGGAGACGCCGGTCAGTCGTCCACCCGGCGCCTCCTACGTCTTCTCTGGCGGCGGGAGGGATCATATCGTTCCCGATCCCTCTCGGCACTCTCCTTCTGCGAGATGACGCTCTCGCAGAAGTGGGCCACCGCACGCCAGGACCTCCGGCTGGCAACCATGGACGACACCACGGCCGGCAGCGAGAGGTCTCCTCCGACGACTGCTCTGAGAGCGCTGCGCTCTTCGTCCCAGGCTGGGCACTCCTCCAACGTGTGTTGGGCCGTATCCTCACGGCAGTTGCCACAATGGTGGCACACGGCAGACACCTCCTTTCCGATCCGACACAGGAACGAACCGAAACACCCGTGGTCCGTCAGTACCTGCGTCAGCCGGAACGTAGGCGCCCCGTGGCGCCTGTCTAGCCATCTTTTTAGGACAGGACGCACTGCCGCGACGGTCCTCAAGCCCGCACTTGGGCTTTCCAGCCTGGTATGCCACTCCTCCACGGCGGTTCTGCGAAACCGGGCCGCAATCTCCCTCGGGGCCAGTCTCTCCTGACGGCCGCTGGACGCCTCCTCCCGCCAGAAGAACGCTGACGAAAGGAGTTTTGCGTCCAACTCCCAAGGGAGTGTGCCGGCCAATACGCAGGCCGCCTCGTGGGAAACCGTGCGGTAGCCCCTTACTATTCGCTGCGCCACCAAACGCTGCGGTTTGCGCAGCAAGGCAACGCAGCGGGCTTTCAGGGACTCAGCCCATACGGGACATCCGTACAGGGCCATTGACCGCACGACTCCAGCGTATAAACTTCGGCAAGGGCTATTAGGTCCCTCCAGGTTTGGCAGCAGGCGTCCGAGCGCGCCCGCTGCCCGTACCAATTTCGGCGACAACTCCTTGAAATGGGCACGGAAATCCCACCGGCTGTCCAGAATCAGACCCAAGTACTTCATTGTACAGCCGATGGGAATCCGCACCCCCTCCACATTGATGTGGGGCATTAAAGGTGGCCGAATCCGAGGACCGTGAAAGTAAAGGGCCTCGGTTTTGTTCAGGGCCACCTTAAGGCCCAGTCGCCGAATCCTGCCCACCACCTGTTCGGTTGCGAACGAGGCGAGCAGGGTGGCCTCCTGGAAAGACCTGGCTGTCGCTGTTACTAGCGTGTCGTCTGCATAACAGACGACAGCGACGCCTCGGGGGTAACACAATCATACCTGCCTGCTTCTTCACACTGCCATAGGCAAGAAGGTGAAGAAGCGGTCGAGGGTTTAGAGACAGAGAACTCAGGAGGTCGCATAGCGGTCAAATATCTTACTCCAACTCTAGACCCTCGACAAAAACCTCTTTATGCTACTATGGCGCATGTGTTAGTTATAAATAACATACTACTAAAACTGTCACTCCTGTAATATTTTGAGCGATGTTATCGAAATGTGATAATTTGCTTCGATCTATTTTCATTATCGTTAATTGATTATTTCACGTTAAGTTAGCACGTTAGCACGATGTGCTGTGATCATTCAAATTATTTTTATTTATAACGTTAATTTTAATCTTCAAGTTATTACTTAAACGTTTGTACTTCGGCTTTACTTTGTATTTCGACTATGAAACTAGCATTCACAATCCACCGTCGTCATCAAGTCCATCTTACTGAGATGTTTTGTTGATAAAATTATCCAGATGAATAAAAAAATCGTCTTAGAGAACACGTATACGCACTGACGTGATAGGGGTATATCGCCACACCGGGCGGATTTCAAAACTCCGGGGTAATACTGAGTATTTGGTGATAGAATAACTCAAGATAACTTTTACTTGATCTGGGGATTGAATAGCACAGCAATCGTACGCCTTCAAAATTTCAACTGCGCCACCGAGGCAATAAGTTCTCATGAATGTAATTTATTTTGTCTACGAGTGCGTACATACATAAGGTTTATGAATGACTAAACATGTATTTTTTATTATTGATGTATTATCATGAATGACATTTCGAAATTAATATACATATTATAAAATGCAGGCAAGTTATAAATCGACGTACGCATGATCAATATCTATATACATACATACATACATATACATATACACTCACGCCTGTAATCCCCGAAGGGGTAGGCAGAGGTGTAACCAGTACACCCACTTTTCGCCGAATTTCGGTCTCATAATGTGATAGGGGGCGAGCCTATCGCCACACCGGGCACCATTCCAGACTCCGGGTTAATACTGAGTATTTCTAGGTAGAAAAACCCAATATCACTTTACCCGATCCGGGGATCGAACCCGAGACCTCAGCACAACAATCGTAACGCATGCGCAATTACAACTGCGCCACCGAGGCAGTCAATATCTATATCTTAATAAAAAATGTAGCTAATATTGATGATGATAGATATGTTGCTGGTATTATGGTTGCTGGAGAACAGTGGAGATCTCTTACCTGACTTTTTACCATCATTTGTGTGCACAATATGCCAAATTGGTTAATGAGTGCTTATTAACCAATTTGACTAGATATTGTTAGTATTTGTTATTGACAGCTTCCGCGGCACAGCGGGCGAGTGCCTGCCGTCCACAGTCCCGCATGTCAAAACTGTGCACAATAAGCTCCTAGCTAAGGAGTTGCGATAGCCTAGTTGGAATTAGTACAGACTGCCGAGACGAAAATCGCGGGTTCGAAACCAGCTCAAATTGCATACTTCTATGACTTTAACTTACCTTTTTTCTTTTTTTTATCCTAGCACTGCAAAGTGACCGCCCTTCACCTGATGGTAAGCGCAGTACGGTCCAATTAGAGTATCGAGTAGCGAGAGACGATCTTATCTCCCGCTACTCAACACAATGATGCCGGCCTGCTCCTTCACACTACGCCATGGGCAAGAAGGTGAAGAAGCGGTCGAGGGTCTATTGTCAGAGTACTTAGAAGGCCGCAAAATGGCCAACATTGTACCCCAACTCTAGACCCCCAAAAAACCGGATGTACACTGGCTGATCCCGGAACGCGACACACTTGCGTGTGCCACTATGGCGGGTTTTTCACCCTGTGTACGGTGGTCGCTATCCGGGCGGATATGATTATCCTTCCACCAGGAAATTATGTATTCATTGTCAATTATCACTTGCTTAAACGGCGAAAACATCGTGAATCGTTAATGAGATGTGCCTGAGATGCACATGCACATCTCATTAATAGAAGAAACCCATAACCAGCTGAGGGACAATGTTTTAGGGCTATTATTATAAGCATTTCACACCTTCCACATATTTGTTTTAACATAATGTTGAATTAATGTCGCGAGGGAGAATAAGAAATCATAGAGAAATATTCAAATGCGGTGCTCACCTGAATGCGTATGACATTCCCGTTGTAGGGACGTGGTGTGGTGTAGGTAGTAGGTAGGGAGGTCAGGGGACACAGCTGGGGCGGGGGGTCGGTGACAGGTGGCGGGTGCGCCGCGCCGCCTGACCCACATAATATTTTAAACACCTGACGTTATCTGGGATGTTTATTCGCGCGATAACTATAAACAGCGTGAATATTGAGTGCGATATGTTTTCGCTAGTGCGAATTTCTTATAAAGTGAATTTTATTTACTTTGCGATATGCGTGGAGTGGCGCCGGCGCAATGTGGGTCACCTTGTCAGCGCGGGGTACGTGACCACGCGACCACGTGATCACACACCTCAATAATAATATTGTAATGTCAACTATACGCAGGTGTATTCAAATTAAGAACTTTCATACTGAACTTTATAACAGCAGGACTATAAGCACATAAATGAAATGCAACCATAAGGTTGCCACTTTATGTTGGTTCTCTGTGAGACAGTGGCATACAAATCACGTATAACACATAAGTCAGCTCGTTCATACTGTAAAAAGCTCCATAAAGAACGTTATAACCACTTCAACTGATTGAAAACGGTCTATCCACGCATCAATCATCGATACTTGCGCTTAAGAATTGGTGATAAGTTCCCTAATTGGTTAGCATTTGGTTGTAAATTCACAAATTTAAACCGAAAATAAAAAAATTGTCACGCGCATATTGTCACGTCAAATATAACTAGAGATTAGATCATGTGAGTATGGTAAGTGTCCGATATACTTGTCTTCCATAATTTCATAATCATGGGTGCCTTTGAGTAAAGGAAAATTCTCACAGACATAGACATTTCTATATTCATTCGAAACAAGCTGTGGTGCCTATACAATAACAAGATTTTGATATCTGTTCCAATTTTGATATCTATTAGGCTACCTAATAATGTTACAACAGTAAGTTGACAAAACTTGAAATACGACTCTACCATGTTGCGATACGTAATATCTGACTCCGTGCGAATCGCGAATTACTCACACTGATTTTATTAATGCGCGCTTCTTATCTACGATAAAAAAGCTTTAAAATATCAAGATTATTGTGGATTGAGAACAGTTTGACAGGTCGAATTGATTTTAATGATATAGTTTCACACCTTTTTCTTTGAGGAGTAACGAAGTGGTGACGACACGATGACTGGCTGCCGGTATCGTCTAATACATTTATATGTATTTCTAAATGTATGTAATCGACAAGGAATCGTTTCGACGTCCGCGTCGGATCGCGTTGCGTCAATCGATCAAGATTATATTCTAATTACTCGTACATTACAATAACATTACATTTGATCATATCTCGTCAGATGTTTACTAAGTTAGATGTTTCTGGAAACTCATAGTATTTTTTGATTATTTTATTTATACTTAACGGTATTCATAATATATAGCCTCTGGTGCAATTGTAGTGTTACACGAACTGTCAGCTAAGTCCACCACACATTAAAGTCATGGAATGACTTGCGATAGTTTTTTCTACATTATTCACCTGAGATGACTTCCCTCAGGGGGTGTTTATGTTAAACGGCTGGCCGTTAAACTTAAGTAAGTGACTGAACAGATTTTTCCAATATAATAGGTTATGATGTAAGTAATAATAATTGTAGAGTCAATACAGCGAGCCAGTCGCTCGCCGCGAGTTTCCTGGTGTTTGTTATTGAACCTTTCCTCTAACATCTATGTAAAATATGCTAACTCCACCAATCTAGGGTGATAACTGCCTAAACTCTTCAGCAATATCAAAAATTAAAACTGTTATTTCATATTGAATAGAGTCGGTCCATAGACAACTGTTTACAATGATCGTCGTACACCCGCACTACCAGAGTTTGAACGTTTATCACACTATGAATCTACACTATAGTTCCACTCGTTTAGTTTAAACGTTAAGCATTTACTAAAAACAAATAGATGTAATCGTTTTACATAAACCGACGCTAATTGTGTCCGTCTATCACATGCAAAGCATTCCTATCAAATTATCTGGTAATTATCAGGCACGTGTTGAGGCAGGAACCAATCTGCATCATTTGCATACTACAGGTAGGGGGCCACGCGTCCAGTCACACTAGTATCGTATAGTGGTAGGTAGAGATCATTAATTTTATTTTAAAACAATTTTAATTTCGCCCAAATTATGTTTTCCGCGAACTTTTAGAATTTTTCTTATCCTAAAAACTATTCGGACTATGATATTTAAGTGATGGGCGTTCCAACGAACAGCATTTTATTTTTGTTTATATAGATGATACTGAAACTACAGTTACATTTATATCCATTAATCTTTTCATTTATTCTCGTCAGTGCTGGAATGTCACAGATTTGGCTTACATGGCTGTGAAACGAAAGGCTGCAAGTCGCTTGTCTAGAGGCAAACATTTGTGTGATTCGTAAATATTTGTTTCGGGTCTCGTCATTCTGAGATTGTAGGTATATCTGATATCCACGACACAAGAAGTTTGAACAGAACTACGTGGCTGACTGTTAGATCCAGATCTTCAGTTTTAAAAGGAGGATGTAGAGTCATAAAACGTTTGCAAAATTGTTTATAATAATTGTTATAAAATTATAGATAATTTGAAGGTTTTATTTCCTAGACTTTATCACGATAAATTATCAATGAAAATAGCATAATTTAGATTATTGTCTATTTTGTTTTTAATCGATAATATCAATACAGACAGATACTTTTGGAATATTGAGGTCCAGATTAGGCACTGGATGTTCAGTGTATTAATTATAGAAAATTATTTAAATTACAATGATCGCCTTTTCATATTTTAACAAGGTATAATTTATTCGCGTACTAAGTCATTACTATCCGATTTGCATGAAGGTGATACGGCAATCGCTGTGGCCATCTTGTATGATTAATTATAAACTAATGTATGCATGTTATGCTGATTTTATCAATCAAACAATTTAATATGTGGTTCCTGGAAAGGGTTTTTCTGTTGATTATCAGTCAATTAAGAACGTTCCTGCATAGATCTTATCCATGATACTTGTTTGTTTTATTTCTTATCAACGATTTAAATATTTTTTTTATTTATACATAGAATATTGTAGTAGATTATGAGCCTTATACCTTATTAAGCACCTGGAAAATAGGTTTCAATTAATGATAATTCAATCTATAATCAACGAGTTAAAAGAGTACATTTTATTATTGTTTATCGGTGAGACAGTTGTCTTGACGAATCGTTATGTTTGAGTTAACTCGCGGTTATGACAGAATAAGGTTTTCAACTTTTTAAGCAATCTGTTGTATAAGCTCTCCTACATTGTTTTTGAGTTCTCTGAACAATTTTGTTAGTACTTCGTATAATTTACTATTAACAAGTAATCAGCGCAGTGCAGTGATGCAATTCATTCAGTACTAGAGATGTATTAAATTATTTTTCTGAAAGGGTTTATACTGTGTACTCATAAGTGATTCTAATGAGGATATAAGAATACGCGATCCTAAATTGCTTATCATATTTATATAAGTATTTAAACTTTTTCGTATGTAGAGACAAATGAATAGTTATAATTTGTATGACATCTAACTGGTCCTCGAAAAGGAGCTCAAGAACCACGATCAGAAAGCTTATAATTGATTAGACATGGTTTAATGTATGAGTGTAAGAGCTGCATTACTGATCACTGCGTCTGAGATGGGCGTGGCTGGGTGGAAGGCGGCGCGCGCGCTACCTCACTTGACGCCTCGCGACGCGGCCCGGGTGTTTACTGAGTACTGACAGCCTCACCTCGACACCTCCTCACACACCTCCCGCTGCAACTCTTAGGACGCACAGTTCTAACTAGCCATTGTTTACATCACAATTGCGCTAATAAGCGAGCTCATTGTTGTCGGAACACTTGTGCAATCTGACATTGATGGACATAACGACAGCAACGTTTATAATTAGTGCAAACTCGATAGTAACTGACGCTTAACTTACGTAAGTTGTCGTATACGAACAAACAAGCCACGTGAGATCTGCAGTACATACTCGTTTATATAGTTTACCTTACCTGTCTTAAATTGTAAACAAATGAATAACAGTCAACAGTCACATAGCTCTAACACCACAGTAAGATTCACTTGATTCCTGGGAATCAGAAACTACGGAGGGCTTCCAGTCTCATATCAAGGACCAAATCAAGTATTTGTAGATCACACGTGCAGCGATCGAACCTGTGACCTTTTGTGTTACAGTCAGCTACACGACAACTGCGCACTGGATACTGTCATTAAACTATAGTAAACACATTCTATTTATTTTTCTCATAAATTAAAAACTATTGTTTTGTATAAATTTGTATCAATATTTATATACAAGATTTATTGACATTATATTTATGATTTCACTTGGTCAATGACCGTACGTCAGGTAGAAAAAAGATATATTGAAGTCATGCTGCTTAAATCATTTTTTGTCATAAACATTAGAAACGCGCGTGCCCTAATTAATAAACTTCATGCATAAATTTGAACAAAGAGTCAATAAAGGAAACGTTACATAATTGGTTATTGAACGCATAACGAATCGTATGCACTGTCTGATGCCCATTAACTATTAAGTCATCAAAATCATGAATAGGTAAATGCTTTGAAGTTTGAACACATATAATTATTAATCCGAAGTAGTGATATCTAGCACTATTATGAAATACCTCTTTTTATTGATTTAGCTAATTAAACTAAATTTCTCCGCTAAAATTCCATATTTATAATTAAATAATTGCTCATAAGATTTACGAGAATGTAATTTGTGACCACAGGTGGATATAGCTATAGTCTCGCCACTTTATATAAGCTCTGGCTACCCTTTGGAGATACAGGAATGATATATGTTAAGATTAGTTATAATATAATATAACATTGCCTTATAATAGGCTCGTTTTTAACATACATTTTTTCAACGCGAATTTATAACCTATGTGAAGTTAGCAAGTGAGTATGGAATAATGGAATTTAGCTATAGCCATTTGATTGTACCGGGTTTGTACCGGATTGTACCGTTTTTTAATTTGTTTGTACCTCAAGGGGGGGAAAAATATGAAGGGGGGAAAATTTTGTCAGCCACCGCCAAAAGTTCACAGGTGTATTATTAATTTTATAATCAATTCTAAACTAAACGTCATTTTGATGATTTTATCATTATATATGGCAAATGAACATCATACTCAGAGATAGAATCCATAACCGCGACGGTACTATCCGGTACAATCGAGTACAAACGACGCAAGTGTCCAAAAATAGAGAAAAATCTTTCATCACTAGAAAAAGTTAAATCATTTCTAAACTAAGTGTCATTTTGATGATTTTATCATTGTAAATGATGAACGCACATGACACTCAGAGGTACAATCCATAACCACGAAGGTACAATCCGGTACAATCGAGTACAAACGACGCAAGTGCCCGAAAGTAGAGAAAAATCTTTCATCACTAGAAAAAGTTAAATATTTTCTAAACTAAGTCTCATTTTGATGATTTTATCATTGTAGATGGTGAACGCACATGACACTCAGAGGTACAATCCATAACCGCGAAGGTACAATCCGGTACAATCGAGTACAAACGACGCAAGTGCCCGAAAGTAGAGAAAAATCTTTCATCACTAGAAAAAGTTAAATATTTTCTAAACTAAGTCTCATTTTGATGATTTTATCATTGTGGATGGTGAACGAACATAACAACCAGAGGTACAATCCATAACCGCGAAGGTACAATCCGGTACAATCGAGTACAAACGACGCAAGTGCCCGAAAGTAGAGAAAAATCTTTCATCACTAGAAAAAGTTAAATATTTTCTAAACTAAGTCTCATTTTGATGATTTTATCATTGTGGATGGTGAACGAACGTAACAACCAGAGGTACAATCCATAACCGCGACGGTACAATCCGGTACAATCGAGTACAAACGACGCAAGTGCCCAAAAATAGAGAAAAATCTTTCATCACTAGAAAAAGTTAAATCATTTCTAAACTAAGTGTCATTTTGATGATTTTATCATTGTAAATGGTGAACGCACATGACACTCAGAGGTACAATCCATAACCGCGAAGGTACAATCCGGTACAATCGAGTACAAACGACGCAAGTGCCCGAAAGTAGAGAAAAATCTTTCATCACTAGAAAAAGTTAAATATTTTCTAAACTAAGTCTCATTTTGATGATTTTATCATTGTGGATGGTGAACGAACGTAACAACCAGAGGTACAATCCATAACCGCGACGGTACAATCCGGTACAATCGAGTACAAACGACGCAAGTGCCCAAAAATAGAGAAAAATCTTTCATCACTAGAAAAAGTTAAATCATTTCTAAACTAAGTGTCATTTTGATGATTTTATCATTGTAAATGGTGAACGCACATGACACTCAGAGGTACAATCCATAACCGCGAAGGTACAATCCGGTACAATCGAGTACAAACGACGCAAGTGCCCGAAAGTAGAGAAAAATCTTTCATCACTAGAAAAAGTTAAATATTTTCTAAACTAAGTCTCATTTTGATGATTTTATCATTGTGGATGGTGAACGAACATAACAACCAGAGGTACAATCCATAACCGCGACGGTACAATCCGGTACAATCGAGTACAAACGACGCAAGTGCCCGAAAGTAGAGAAAAATCTTTCATCACTAGAAAAAGTTAAATCATTTCTAAACTAAGTGTCATTTTGATGATTTTATCATTGTGGATGGTGAACGAACATAACAACCAGAGGTACAATCCATAACCGCGAAGGTACAATCCGGTACAATCGAGTACAAACGACGCAAGTGCCCGAAAGTAGAGAAAAATCTTTCATCACTAGAAAAAGTTAAATATTTTCTAAACTAAGTCTCATTTTGATGATTTTATCATTGTGGATGGTGAACGAACGTAACAACCAGAGGTACAATCCATAACCGCGACGGTACAATCCGGTACAATCGAGTACAAACGACGCAAGTGCCCGAAAGTAGAGAAAAATCTTTCATCACTAGAAAAAGTTAAATATTTTCTAAACTAAGTCTCATTTTGATGATTTTATCATTGTGGATGGTGAACGAACGTAACAACCAGAGGTACAATCCATAACCGCGACGGTACAATCCGGTACAATCGAGTACAAACGACGCAAGTGCCCAAAAATAGAGAAAAATCTTTCATCACTAGAAAAAGTTAAATCATTTCTAAACTAAGTGTCATTTTGATGATTTTATCATTGTAAATGGTGAACGCACATGACACTCAGAGGTACAATCCATAACCGCGAAGGTACAATCCGGTACAATCGAGTACAAACGACGCAAGTGCCCGAAAGTAGAGAAAAATCTTTCATCACTAGAAAAAGTTAAATATTTTCTAAACTAAGTCTAATTTTGATGACTTTATCATTGTGGATGGTGAACGAACATAACAACCAGAGGTACAATCCATAACCGCGACGGTACAATCCGGTACAATCGAGTACAAACGACGCAAGTGCCCAAAAATAGAGAAAAATCTTTCATCACTAGAAAAAGTTAAATCATTTCTAAACTAAGTGTCATTTTGATGATTTTATCATTGTAAATGGTGAACGCACATGACACTCAGAGGTACAATCCATAACCGCGAAGGTACAATCCAGTACAATCGAGTACAAACGACGCAAGTGCCCGAAAGTAGAGAAAAATCTTTCATCACTAGAAAAAGTTAAATATTTTCTAAACTAAGTCTCATTTTGATGATTTTATCATTGTGGATGGTGAACGAACATAACAACCAGAGGTACAATCCATAACCGCGACGGTACAATCCGGTACAATCGAGTACAAACGACGCAAGTGCCCGAAAGTAGAGAAAAATCTTTCATCACTAGAAAAAGTTAAATATTTTCTAAACTAAGTCTAATTTTGATGACTTTATCATTGTGGATGGTGAACGAACATAACAACCAGAGGTACAATCCATAACCGCGACGGTACAATCCGGTACAATCGAGTACAAACGACGCAAGTGCCCAAAAATAGAGAAAAATCTTTCATCACTAGAAAAAGTTAAATCATTTCTAAACTAAGTGTCATTTTGATGATTTTATCATTGTAAATGGTGAACGCACATGACACTCAGAGGTACAATCCATAACCGCGAAGGTACAATCCGGTACAATCGAGTACAAACGACGCAAGTGCCCGAAAGTAGAGAAAAATCTTTCATCACTAGAAAAAGTTAAATATTTTCTAAACTAAGTCTCATTTTGATGATTTTATCATTGTGGATGGTGAACGAACATAACAACCAGAGGTACAATCCATAACCGCGACGGTACAATCCGGTACAATCGAGTACAAACGACGCAAGTGCCCGAAAGTAGAGAAAAATCTTTCATCACTAGAAAAAGTTAAATCATTTCTAAACTAAGTGTCATTTTGATGATTTTATCATTGTGGATGGTGAACGAACATAACAACCAGAGGTACAATCCATAACCGCGAAGGTACAATCCGGTACAATCGAGTACAAACGACGCAAGTGCCCGAAAGTAGAGAAAAATCTTTCATCACTAGAAAAAGTTAAATATTTTCTAAACTAAGTCTCATTTTGATGATTTTATCATTGTGGATGGTGAACGAACGTAACAACCAGAGGTACAATCCATAACCGCGACGGTACAATCCGGTACAATCGAGTACAAACGACGCAAGTGCCCAAAAATAGAGAAAAATCTTTCATCACTAGAAAAAGTTAAATCATTTCTAAACTAAGTGTCATTTTGATGATTTTATCATTGTAAATGGTGAACGCACATGACACTCAGAGGTACAATCCATAACCGCGAAGGTACAATCCGGTACAATCGAGTACAAACGACGCAAGTGCCCGAAAGTAGAGAAAAATCTTTCATCACTAGAAAAAGTTAAATATTTTCTAAACTAAGTCTAATTTTGATGACTTTATCATTGTGGATGGTGAACGAACATAACAACCAGAGGTACAATCCATAACCGCGAAGGTACAATCCGGTACAATCGAGTACAAACGACGCAAGTGCCCAAAAATAGAGAAAAATCTTTCATCACTAGAAAAAGTTAAATCATTTCTAAACTAAATGTCATTTTGATGATTTTATCATTGTAAATGATGAACGCACATGACACTCAGAGGTACAATCCATAACCACGAAGGTAAAATCCGGTACAATCGAGTACAAACGACGCAAGTGCCCGAAAGTAGAGAAAAATCTTTCATCACTAGAAAAAGTTAAATATTTTCTAAACTAAGTGTCATTTTCATGATTTTATCATTGTAGATGGTGAACGCACATGACACTCAGAGGTACAATCCATAACCGCGAAGGTACAATCCGGTACAATCGAGTACAAACGACGCAAGTGTCCGAAAGTAGAGAAAAATCTTTCATCACTAGAAAAAGTTAAATATTAAGTGTTAATAATATTACATTGAAATTTAAAAGTAACAACATATTGTCGCTGAGCAATAACGACTGTGAAATGTGCATAAATCGTAGACGTTTGTTTGGAGTTTAAATTATATATGTGAATGTATTTATAAAAAAAACGCTTGGGATAAAACAGAACGAATTATTATTTCTATCGCAAATCATCAAAATTATTGTTTTTTAAAGTGTATGTATAAACTCTAGATGACCTCGGAACACGACTCTTTCTATCGAGTACCTAACATGGGTTATGACTATGTCTATGTGATCACAATCTAGTTGACTACAAATATACGTCATACATCTTCCGACAGATGACTAAAAAATATAGCACGAAGGCTGATACGTCAATATAAAAAAACAAACACAATGTTACATACTTACAGTACGCATACCGAGTGAGTATGTAATATATGAGTCGTTCTAAACAACTTTGTGTTTATTGTCAAAAAATAACATCAAAAACATCCACCGCTCGGCTAAATGCTGACAGTTTAATTTGTTTGCACATAAATTAGAACTGAAAGATTTTTTTTCTCTAATTTTGCTCGCGAAGTCGCTACAAGCGGTTTGTTGCAACTAAGAAGGTCATTATGTATCTCCCATCGACCGGTAATTCGACGCACATAGGCAATGTAATGACCCATCGATGCTTCAGACGACAATGTCTTGTCTTCTTCTGACCGGACGTTTCCTAAAAATTCTATTACAGTCTGGATGGTGTAGTGTAAATTTCCGACTTCAATTTTCTCGGGTATTTCGTTGATTGTAAACGTTCCTGGCCAATTATGATATCCGAGATTTGTAGCGAGACGAGTCCATTGCAGACATTCAATATCAATAATAATGTGTCTACCTGTTGTCGTCGTTGACACAATGTCCTTCGATCTACACATTGTGCATTGTCTCTTTTGCTTCAAACGATCTCTTAACACTTGCTGCAATATTTTTATACCATGAATATAAAATGGTAAAGCATCAACTTCGACTACAACGCAGTGTTCATTAACCTTTTGATTGCAGGACCTACATTTGTGATGAATGTTATACGATGGCTGATCTTTAAATAGAAGTTTTATCAGGTTGCTCACATTCATCATACAATCAAGTACCCCAGCATTCAGTGTTTTAATCTCACTCATTATTTCGGCTCTCTGTTTGTAAATTTTTAACGTGCAACCTGACTTATCTAATAATTTAATAAAGTCAAAAAAACGACTTTGGGTTGCTATGACATAGGCTTGATAGCAAGCCCAGTCTCGATATGCAACAAGCATTGATTGTGAAACACAATCAATAGGACAAGTATTACGGACCATGACACTACAATTGTTCAACCTGACAGGCCCAAGAAGCAATCCGTTTTTCAATAGCGGCACAGTACAACTTATAGCTTTTGGTCGCAGGTGACGGTGTTCAATATCAGGACAAGGACGTAAAAATTTTCCACGCTTTTTTTTAATTATACTCTTACCTTTCCATATTTCGGTCTCGTTAAGATGTTCGCTAGGGTAATCGCACTTTTTGAGTATTTTATCCTGGTGGGTCATACGTACCTTGTCCTGCGTAACTTCATTCAACATGATTCTATCTTTGTCTATTGTTACTTCACTATCAGTTTGTACCTCATCGTCATTACTCGAGACCTCCATAAGGCTAACTACTTTTATGTTTTCTTCAGTACACTGTTTTTTATTTGGATAACTCTTTATGCATCTAGGCTGTGAATTTTTAACGCCAGCCTTCTGTTTATAGTGCAACCCATGAAGAATTTTCATCGTTCCTGCAAGTGATCGCATATGTGTGACCAAAAATTTGTCGACCCGCATAGCTGGTTTGCCTTTTAGAGTTAAATGTTTAATTTCTCGAAAATACTCTTCACTGTACGACGATGTAGCGACACTTACAACCGATGATTGGTCTCTTATCATTACAGCAGTCCACATAGGAAAAAGTTTCCCAAGTCTGATCAAACTATGTGCGAAATCAAGAGAATGATAAGGATTTGGTCGTTCCCCGTTTACTACAAACGATTTACATTCAGCGAAAAGATTATCTATGAATGCTGAGCCAGTTATACAATCCTCTATATCGTCAGCTTCTGAATTATTTTCGAATTTATAACATATATCATCATTTTTAATTGCTTTTATCAAACGAGATTGAGCCGCAAAGCAACTATTTAACTCAGTGCTGTTTATAGACTCAGTCTCGGACAATGCGACTAGTAAAATGTCACAAAATAAATCCTTAAAACTTTTAATGTTGTCACATTTGGTCAACAATCCGACACATCGCACAAAAAAATCTTTAACTCTGAAATGCTTTCCTTGAAAGCATTTCCACCGGCAGACAAGCTTAATCACATGCGCAATATCAATACGCACTACACATGGCGACCGTGTATTTTCTACAGTTGTTTGAAGCCATTTAATGCAGTTATCAATGTACTTATTTAAACAACATTCATTGAATGCTAAACAAACTGCATTCAACAATGCCAAAGAACAATCCGTTACCACTGTTTTCGGGAGCGGTACGCCATAACGTAACCATTCTTTTAACCAATATGATATGGTATTGGCGTCGTGCTTTTCTGATATCATTTGACAGATAGGTAATATTTTGCCATGAAATGGAAATACCACTTGGTACAGAAATATAGGAGGGCTAGAGCCATCCGGTCTTTTGATACGGCTTATTAAAGAGCCTGTTGCGTCAATTGACAGAGCGCCAGTTTCACAATCCTTGCATTTAAAAGTTTCTTTATACAAGTAAGTTTGCTCTGCAGTCCAATAAAATGTGTAAAACTTATTAGAACATACTTCTTTAATGCAACCCGCAAACTCTGGCTCGTACTGTAGTTTTTCCACGGAACGGATCGGATGGGAAACATTGACAAGACCCAATTGCTTATCACTTTCGAGTTGTTTTGCTTTTCGCAATACTTGTTCTGAATATAAATAAGCAGGCTCAATGTCACCGAACTCCATACACTGATGCGCTTTTTCCCTTCGCCAGACATATACACCATTTGCTTGCAACTCCTTCGCAACAGCTGATCGTTCTGTACCGAATAAATATCTTTTTTTTTTATGCACCACGTCAGTAGTGTCAAAAGTCGAAACATTAATGGCCATGCCCTCGGCCGACAATTTGATAGTTGGCATATAAACATTAACAACATTGTCACATTCTCGACATTTTCCTCGCGCTGTTAAAAATATTTCTCCTGGATTATTGTTTATCGTTGCTGATTTAAACGCAAATGGGCATGGAAGCTTCAAATTTGACCATAGCAAGGAATAAAGCATATTTGTCCATCCAGGTCTCAATATTGGTTTATCATTCTCATTGTACGAAATAAGGCATGATTTTACTTTCAGATGATCGTGCTTTGACACATAAATAGTTTTACGCAAAGCAGAGAATTTATTTAAAGCCTGTTCCGACTCATGCATTGACCAGTTAGAGTTATGGCTATCATCAGCATCTGCCTTTGAATTGTCCATAACGTAAGGAAGCTTACGATATTCCAGAAGTCTTTCATGGATACCATTGCGCTTCGTGGAAATGTAAAGATAAATGTATTTTTTAGTCATTTTTGGTAATATCTCATGGGCATTGGTCCATACTGGATCAGCTAATGTGTACAGTTTGCACTGATTATCCTGGTCAATGTAGTGAAAATGCAAATCTTTTATAGCTTCAAATATTTGGTCAACCGTATAAGCTGGTGGTGCTGGCATCGTGAACAAATATATTTGTTAGTGCCTAGTGGTAACGTCAAGCAATAAAAGTTATTGAAATTTGTGCGGTATGAAAAATTAAAAATAATCTATATATTATATATATATATATAGATTATTTATATATCGATGAAATGAAAAGTATTAGATGTAATTTCAAAAATATTAGGTAATTTATTTTTTGGGGATAGCAAATATCTAAGAGTATTAAAAATGCACAACTATTATGTATTAATCGATCTTTCACACTATAAAAGCGAATGTTTTAACGTAAAACCTACATAGTCTCGTGCAAACGAACTGGCCCGGCCCGACGCGGCGCGGCGGTGCGATCAAAGGAAAACGCCGCTAGTCAGCGGCGCGACGTTGGTCAGTACGGTTACAAATGAAACACAACTTTATGTCTTAGGTAATACAGATCACATGTATTACAATGAACCAGTGTTAGCTTGACTTTTAATATTAAATAGAAATATAACACCACCCTATAGTTTTTCATAACTTATTTTTGAATTTTTCAGTAGATAAACATATTAAACATATTTATGCGAAATATCACTGACTGACATCACGAGATTTCTAAAACTATACACCCGATTGACTTTAAAGGACAATGGCAGGTTCCCATACATGAAATTAGTTGACATAAATATGTAGCGTTTAGAAGTGAAAAAAATATCAAAAAATTAGATTTATACCAAAAGTACAATAAGCCACATATAATTTATTTCAATACAAGCTAAGTTGGAATGGAAGACACAGAGTTTGTCAATAGTTGTGCAGAAAATATCTTCAGACCCTAAATCTGGACTTAGAAATTAAATTAGAAAATAAAACGGGTTCTAAATAAAAATAAAACACTGGTTTTTTTAATGTTTATTCATCTTCATAATTATCCTATCTTATCTATCTAAAAATGCTGCAGGGGCAGATATGTCTTGATGTCTGGCCCGTCCCAAATACCAGATTACTATCATGGTATGAGCGCAGCAGCCCACTGTACGACGCACAACCAAGCAACTACAATAGTATTCTATAATGCCTGCTCGGCCAGCCTGGTCGGACCAGGTACATTATTTTCAATTAGTAATTAAACATAATACTGTTTATTTGAAACATGGTGTGATTTTATTTTACCTCTTATCAATAAGGTATCTGAACTGCCTCTTAAATTAAATTAAGATGAACTAATTGTTTCTATGCACACTTCAATTATAGAACATCTTATGAAAAAGATTTTTCTTTGGCCTAAAAGACCTTAAGGTCTTTTAGGCCATTCATTAAAAAAATCTTACGGCCATAACACGTTACAAAAATAAATTATACAACTTATCTATACTTACACAGCTATTGTTAGTATGTTGAAAAATCATGTAAAATAATAATATTTAGATTACAAAGTATGAAATTCCTAAACGCAATTTTTTTTTGTTACTACGATTTCGCCATTGTCCTTTAGCATAGTTACTCTTTTCGCGATGTAGACGCTCACTAATAACGGATTTCTGTAAATTTCACCCCTAAGAGGGTGAATTAGGTATTAATTAAAGGTTTATATTATTGTTTATATTATAAAATTAATATAAATTAAATTATAAAGTTTTCTGTTTGTTACGTTATCACGAATAAACCACTGAACCGATTGTGATGAAATTTTCTATAAGGATACCTATAACCCGCAGGACGGATATATGGTCCTTTATTATTTTTAAAATATCCCTTAAAGGGATGAAGTAGTAGGGGATGAAAATTTGTATGGGAATACAGAAACCGCATTTGAGGTGCTTTAGAATCAAACTCTTAGGGGGCTCACCCACATTAAAATAGGGAATGAAAGTGATCGTTTAAATATCTCGTGCGCAGGTAGGAGTTATAATTGTTTCGGTTCCACGGGATGGCAACAAACTTATTTAAGGGAGACGAAGTTGCGTTCACAGGACGAAGTGACACGATGATATCCACGAAACAAAACTCGTATCACGTTACACGTATGTTAGGGTGGTGTCAGGATTATATAATTGAACGCTAATGATCAAGTTATTAAAATTTCTAGTTAATAATATTTCTTGGGAAAAATAAATAGTATTTCTAATCTATAACAGATTATGTAATAATAATACAGCTATCTATCGGTGGATAGCTCAGCTCAGTTGTGTTTTCGGAAAGATTTTTGCGTTAGCTTGAATAATACACTATCTCACGCGTGGCACTTCTCTTATAAATAAATAGGGAGACAATTTAGTCTTTCATCCTGGTCTAGAACTGGTTGCCATAACATACCTTTGAAACTCTTATGAAGAACTCTCTGGCAAACAAGTTTTCCTTCGACTTAAAACAAGATATAATCAGCAATGAATACACATATACTTTGAAAAGTCAATGATGTATGCCATCTGTGCTGGTTTCAATACGCCTTTCTTCTCTAGGCAGTTTTTACCACTACCAACTAAGCTCGATAGTTTCGCAGCGATCTGCTTATCCATTGTCAAACAGAAAAGCTAACGTTCTAATTTAATAAGCAAATAAACGCCACATCATCCCCGAGAAACATAAGCCACTTTTCTGTCTCAAATATTGGCGGTTTCTCTGAGATAGGGCAAACTCATTCAACGCGGACGAAGTCGTGACAAAAGCTCAACACATTCATGCCGACTTGTGTAGCTTCTTCACACCAAGCCTAAAGGAACCCGGATTACAAAAAAGTGTCGTAAATAATTACGAAAATCTAATTTAAAAAAAAAAATATCGCGCAGTTAATATAACGATTGAGTTGCTCTACCTGCTCTACATAAATCAAATATACCTAGATGACAAGCTTATTTCTTGTATTTCAAGTTATACGTCACACAATAATCTAAGCTGCAGAGTTTTTGATATAATGGCAACAATAATAAAAAAAAAGTTTACTAACTATAACTACTAAGTTGCTCTACCAACTCTACATTTCCATTAATTTGCTTTGTTTTTTTGTACTCGATTGTGCCGGATTGTGCCTTCGCGGTTATGGATTGTACCTCTGGTTGTTATGTTCGTTCACCATCCACACTGATAAAATCATCAAAATGACACTTAGTTTAGAAATGATTTAACTTTTTCTAGTGATGAAAGATTTTTCTTTACTTTCGGGCACTTGCGTCGTTTGTACTCGATTGTACCGGATTGTACCTTCGCGGTTATGGATTGTACCTCTGGTTGTTATGTTCGTTCACCATCCACAATGATAAAATCATCAAAATGAGACTTAGTTTAGAAAATATTTAACTTTTTCTAGTGATGAAAGATTTTTCTCTATTTTTGGGCACTTGCGTCGTTTGTACTCGATTGTACCGGATTGTACCGTCGCGGTTATGGATTGTACCTCTGGTTGTTATGTTCGTTCACCATCCACAATGATAAAATCATCAAAATGAGACTTAGTTTAGAAAATATTTAACTTTTTCTAGTGATGAAAGATTTTTCTCTACTTTCGGGCACTTGCGTCGTTTGTACTCGATTGTACCGGATTGTACCTTCGCGGTTATGGATTGTACCTCTGAGTGTCATGTGCGTTCACCATTTACAATGATAAAATCATCAAAATGACACTTAGTTTAGAAATGATTTAACTTTTTCTAGTGATGAAAGATTTTTCTCTATTTTTGGGCACTTGCGTCGTTTGTACTCGATTGTACCGGATTGTACCGTCGCGGTTATGGATTGTACCTCTGGTTGTTATGTTTGTTCACCATCCACAATGATAAAATCATCAAAATGAGACTTAGTTTAGAAAATATTTAACTTTTTCTAGTGATGAAAGATTTTTCTCTACTTTCGGGCACTTGCGTCGTTTGTACTCAATTGTACCGGATTGTACCTTCGCGGTTATGGATTGTACCTCTGAGTGTCATGTGCGTTCACCATCTACAATGATAAAATCATCAAAATGACACTTAGTTTAGAAATGATTTAACTTTTTCTAGTGATGAAAGATTTTTCTCTATTTTTGGGCACTTGCGTCGTTTGTACTCGATTGTACCGGATTGTACCGTCGCGGTTATGGATTGTACCTCTGGTTGTTATGTTTGTTCACCATCCACAATGATAAAATCATCAAAATGAGACTTAGTTTAGAAATGATTTAACTTTTTCTAGTGATGAAAGATTTTTCTCTATTTTTGGGCACTTGCGTCGTTTGTACTCGATTGTACCGGATTGTACCGTCGCGGTTATGGATTGTACCTCTGGTTGTTATGTTCGTTCATCATCCACACTGATAAAATCATCAAAATGACACTTAGTTTAGAAATGATTTAACTTTTTCTAGTGATGAAAGATTTTTCTCTATTTTTGGGCACTTGCGTCGTTTGTATTCGTTGTACCGGATTGTACCGTCGCGGTTATGGATTGTACCTCTGGTTGTTATGTTCGTTCACCATCCACACTGATAAAATCATCAAAATGACACTTAGTTTAGAAATGATTTAACTTTTTCTAGTGATGAAAGATTTTTCTCTATTTTTGGGCACTTGCGTCGTTTGTACTCGATTGTACCGGATTTTACCTTCGTGGTTATGGATTGTACCTCTGAGTGTCATGTGCGTTCATCATTTACAATGATAAAATCATCAAAATGACATTTAGTTTAGAAATGATTTAACTTTTTCTAGTGATGAAAGATTTTTCTCTATTTTTGGGCACTTGCGTCGTTTGTACTCGATTGTACCGGATTGTACCTTCGCGGTTATGGATTGTACCTCTGAGTGTCATGTGCGTTCACTATCTACAATGATAAAATCATCAAAATGACACTTAGTTTAGAAATGATTTAACTTTTTCTAGTGATGAAAGATTTTTCTTTACTTTCGGGCACTTGCGTCGTTTGTACTCGATTGTACCGGATTGTACCTTCGCGGTTATGGATTGTACCTCTGGTTATTATGTTCGTTCACCATCCACAATGATAAAATCATCAAAATGACACTTAGTTTAGAAATGATTTAACTTTTTCTAGTGATGAAAGATTTTTCTCTATTTTTGGGCACTTGCGTCGTTTGTACTCGATTGTACCGGATTGTACCGTCGCGGTTATGGATTGTACCTCTGGTTGTTATGTTTGTTCACCATCCACAATGATAAAATCATCAAAATGAGACTTAGTTTAGAAAATATTTAACTTTTTCTAGTGATGAAAGATTTTTCTCTACTTTCGGGCACTTGCGTCGTTTGTACTCAATTGTACCGGATTGTACCTTCGCGGTTATGGATTGTACCTCTGAGTGTCATGTGCGTTCACCATCTTCAATGATAAAATCATTAAAATGACACTTAGTTTAGAAATGATTTAACTTTTTCTAGTGATGAAAGATTTTTCTCTATTTTTGGGCACTTGCGTCGTTTGTACTCGATTGTACCGGATTGTACCGTCGCGGTTATGGATTGTACCTCTGGTTGTTATGTTCGTTCACCATCCACAATGATAAAATCATCAAAATGAGACTTAGTTTAGAAAATATTTAACTTTTTCTAGTGATGAAAGATTTTTCTCTACTTTCGGGCACTTGCGTCGTTTGTACTCGATTGTACCGGATTGTACCTTCGCGGTTATGAATTGTACCTCTGAGTGTCATGTGCGTTCACCATCTACAATGATAAAATCATCAAAATGACACTTAGTTTAGAAATGATTTAACTTTTTCTAGTGATGAAAGATTTTTCTCTATTTTTGGGCACTTGCGTCGTTTGTACTCGATTGTACCGGATTGTACCGTCGCGGTTATGGATTGTACCTCTGGTTGTTATGTTCGTTCACCATCCACAATGATAAAATCATCAAAATGAGACTTAGTTTAGAAAATATTTAACTTTTTCTAGTGATGAAAGATTTTTCTCTACTTTCGGGCACTTGCGTCGTTTGTACTCAATTGTACCGGATTGTACCTTCGCGGTTATGGATTGTACCTCTGAGTGTCATGTGCGTTCACCATCTACAATGATAAAATCATTAAAATGACACTTAGTTTAGAAATCATTTAACTTTTTCTAGTGATGAAAGATTTTTCTCTATTTTTGGGCACTTGCGTCGTTTGTACTCGATTGTACCGGATTGTACCGTCGCGGTTATGGATTGTACCTCTGGTTGTTATGTTCGTTCACCATCCACAATGATAAAATCATCAAAATGAGACTTAGTTTAGAAAATATTTAACTTTTTCTAGTGATGAAAGATTTTTCTCTACTTTCGGGCACTTGCGTCGTTTGTACTCGATTGTACCGGATTGTACCTTCGCGGTTATGAATTGTACCTCTGAGTGTCATGTGCGTTCACCATCTACAATGATAAAATCATCAAAATGACACTTAGTTTAGAAATGATTTAACTTTTTCTAGTGATGAAAGATTTTTCTCTATTTTTGGGCACTTGCGTCGTTTGTACTCGATTGTACCGGATTGTACCGTCGCGGTTATGGATTGTACCTCTGGTTGTTATGTTCGTTCACCATCCACAATGATAAAATCATCAAAATGAGACTTAGTTTAGAAAATATTTAACTTTTTCTAGTGATGAAAGATTTTTCTCTACTTTCGGGCACTTGCGTCGTTTGTACTCGATTGTACCGGATTGTACCTTCGCGGTTATGGATTGTACCTCTGAGTGTCATGTGCGTTCACCATCTACAATGATAAAATCATTAAAATGACACTTAGTTTAGAAATCATTTAACTTTTTCTAGTGATGAAAGATTTTTCTCTATTTTTGGGCACTTGCGTCGTTTGTACTCGATTGTACCGGATTGTACCGTCGCGGTTATGGATTGTACCTCTGGTTGTTATGTTCGTTCACCATCCACAATGATAAAATCATCAAAATGAGACTTAGTTTAGAAAATATTTAACTTTTTCTAGTGATGAAAGATTTTTCTCTACTTTCGGGCACTTGCGTCGTTTGTACTCGATTGTACCGGATTGTACCTTCGCGGTTATGAATTGTACCTCTGAGTGTCATGTGCGTTCACCATTTACAATGATAAAATCATCAAAATGACACTTAGTTTAGAAATGATTTAACTTTTTCTAGTGATGAAAGATTTTTCTCTATTTTTGGACACTTGCGTCGTTTGTACTCGATTGTACCGGATAGTACCGTCGCGGTTATGGATTCTATCTCTGAGTATGATGTTCATTTGCCATATATAATGATAAAATCATCAAAATGACGTTTAGTTTAGAATTGATTATAAAATTAATAATACACCTGTGAACTTTTGGCGGTGGCTGACAAAATTTTCCCCCCTTCATATTTTTCCCCCCCTTGAGGTACAAACAAATTAAAAAACGGTACAATCCGGTACAAACCCGGTACAATCAAATGGCTATAGCTAAATTCCATTATTCCATACTCACTTGCTAACTTCACATAGGTGAATTTATAAATATATCAAATAAGCCTATTTTTAAAGTGTGGCTATTTTTATAGGTCCCCGTTGAGGGCGATAAGTTGTTTATTTTGTGATTGTTATCGGCTAAGGGCCGCGCAGACTTTCCCGTAATTACATAAAACATGCAGCGGTTATCTGATGGTGGACGATTGCCGTAACGCACCGCTGTCACACTCAATTGACTACCCCACCCTGTCACTTCCCCGATATCAACCCGTTTACAATTGATATAAATGTGCGACGGCTAATTGTATGAACTCACGACCCGATGGCGCGGAGTCGAGTTCCGATACTGATAAACATTCCTATTGATCACTTATACGCGTTCGTCCTGTATACGAAACATCATTTACTGAATTGTACTTGTTTTTCACTTCTGAAACTGACTTTCGGTCTCACAACACCCAGACCCCAGACATAAATGCCTCTCTGTCACATAAACATTTGTGTCGGCGTGGGATCGAACCCACGGCCTTTCGTTTCACAGCCGGCTACTCACCTACTGCGCCACGGAGGTTGTCAGACTAAATGTACCAGAAGTTCCATTAGATGATTAGAATAGACTTGGCTCCTTCTTCTTTTGTTTAACTTATAAAGATAGGCTGATATACTTCAAATGGTACGATGTACAGAAGTCAAAAGTACATTATTCATCATCATTACAAATAAATGATTTGATTTGAATGAGTGCATATTTTTTCATCGGGCGAACAATTTGATTGGTTGCCGACTTGAAAACTTGAAAAAATATTATCATAGTTGAGTCACCCAGGAAGTTTGGTGTGAGATCTGAGTGTGATAAACCAGGCTTTGCTACCCAGCTCTGTTTCAATTAATACCTGATGACATGGCGCAGTAAACGATGCATTATAGCTTTTTAATTCCATTAAGTAATCGATGGTGGCGGCGGGCGCCCCCATGCCGCGGCCGCAATCAATTGTCTTATTGGCCACTTATCAAATGTTTATTTGTCACCAGTATGGTCACCAGGCTGTTGATGTTCCTGCACGCTCTCTACCCGCACCCAACGCTATTGTATATTTAGATACTTAATATTTATACTCTTCATATGGATATACCAGCACCCTTCTCCTTAACTAATTAGTATGGTACTTTCTCTTTAACAACGTATCTAATGGAGTATAATTTTTTTTATTTTCTTACTACTATAGAACATTTTCCCTCTCTACAAGAGGTGTTAAGTACGTTTATTAATTAAAAACGCCTTTAACTCTGTTTTTACCTAAATAATGACTGAGTGCTGATTACCTTTATCTTCTCTAGCATAAAAGATACATTCACAGAAATACGTTTTTTGTTTGTTTTGTATCTTTACAAACAACAAAAATTTTATATTTATTATATTTATAATTTATTTTTTATTATATTTAATAAAATACAATTAAAATATATTTATTAAAATGATTAGACCATAATCTACCAGGAAGCTTACGTAACGAACAAACACCCACGTTAATTTATGCCGGCAGCATTTTGAAAACCGTTTAGAATTTGTGGAACAACGAAATCATCAATATATTTTAAATGTAAAATAATTACCAAATACATTACTCGATCCGAAGCAAAGGTAGACAAGCACGAACCGCGCCACACAGGAAACAACTCGGTTCATTCTGATGCGTACTGCACGACGAGCTCGTCCTTAGAAGAGGTTTTCTGCAGACCCCAGTAAATACGACTGATTTAAATAGCGACACATTCCTTGTTTCTTGCTGATGGCGCGCCGTTGTGTTTTTGCGCAGTGTCGGACCTCCGGGCAGCGCCGCACAGCTGCCACCTACCTGACCGCCTGGTCGGGCTCCGCACACCACCATTAGTACTCCTTAATGAATACTAACATACCCAAATCATTTTTTATTTACATATTTATTACCTTATTATACGTAGTAATTAATTTACAACCTTGTCAAAGCGAACCGATATTATTGAGGCAAGATACTTATTTTCCAAGTGACATAGTTTAGCGTAACACATAGTTACGTTACTATATAAACAATACTGATTTTCATAATTCCAGTGGTTAAAGTGCATGAAGACAAAATATAATAATAATAAAAACACCTAACAGTCACACACATAGTTCCGATCTCACAATAGGCCAAACCTGAATCGTGGGAATCTACGATCCCACAACACTCAGGCCTGAAGCAAACATCACATAAAAATTTGTCTCAGTGCGGGAATCGAACCCACGGCCACCCGTTTCACAACCGGGTGCCCGCTGCAGGCTGTCAAACAAAATATCTATTATTTTCTTTTGATGATTTAAGATAAGTGTGACAAGATGGTGTGAGAGTGTTAGTAAACATGCACACAGACACGATACTGTGTCGTTGGAAGTCTGTGAAGCCGTGTATGAATTAGCTCGGTGTCTCCATTGAGCGTTGATTCGTCAAACTTTCATTGAGCATCCTTCGATGGTGGCTGGTTTTTGTGCCATCGGCCGTACTTCGCGTATACTTACCCAATTTAACTCTTCATTGATTGTAAACGACGAAACAATTTCACAATACTTTTTTAATTTGTCTGTGAAATGTATTATTAATTATTATTTCCAAGAATAATTGCCAATGACATTACAAAGTATGAAGCATAGAGACAAACTGAGTGAACTGATAATTTATACTGGTAATACAATTGTATAATTACACATTAAGTAAATGTTGGTTTCATGTTTCAATAACTTTAAAATGATTTAAGACTTACCTACTAACGCTGTTGCGGTTGAAACTTATAAAAACTGATTTCCAATGCATTTACTGTTTGTCGAGAAGAATGAAGAAGTTTCCTATTTATATTGTGTCACCAGAGATTCAATGCTCGTATGTAATTGACACTACTACTGAATGTTGAGCTCACTTTTACCATCGTACACAGGGTGTAAAACACGCCATAGTGGCACACGCAAGTGTGTCGCGTTCCGGGGTCAGCCAGTGTACATCCGGTTTTTGTCAGGGGTCTAGAGTTGGGGTACAATGTTTGGCCTTTTGCGGCCTTCTGAGTTCTCTAACAATAGACCCTCGACCGCTTCTTCACCTTCTTGCCCATGGCGTAGTGTGAATAAGCAGGCAGGTATGATTGTGTTGAGCGGGGGGTAGATCGTCTCTCGCTACTCGATGCTCTAATTGAACCGCACTGCGCTTACCATCAGGTGCAGTGTGGTCACTATGCCGTGCCAGGAAAAAAAAATTAGGTTACCTTATGAATTAACAAAAATTGGTAATTAATCATGTATTTTAATTAAAAATGCGTTTTAACTTTTAGCAACTTTCGATCCGAATCTTAATTCAATACGTGACACTATTTACGTTTTATATACCAGTTGTGATATTCTTTATGCCGAGACTACACTGGAATAATATTTCCAACAATTTTAATTACGACATCTAAACTAAAATCAGAGTTTGGCGAAATATATCGTAACGTAGATAAAAATGCGTGAATTCAAGACATCCTCTTCTTAAAGTCGGTTAATCGTGTCTTTGTCTGCAAATTCTGGACGTTAGGCCACCCGCACACATGTACCATGCACCCGCTCTGAGAACACACGCCGCGCCCCGGATTCCGGACAGGCCCGGGATAATCGGAGCCTTCGATCAGTGATCGACCATACATTAGTTTTTGCTTGACGCCAATTTGTTGCCGATAATTAAAACGGCTATAATGATTGTGAAGGAAGACAAGGGAACGTATACAAACGAATGTCTACGAATAGAGTTCTATCGGCTGCACGTACATTTTTTACTTATCTTACTAATATAATAATAAAGATCATGTTAAATTGACTAAATAGCAATTTAGAACAAATTGAAGTTTAGTTTTTATTCTATAAATATTTGAGTAGACATAAAACAGGTAAGGAAATATTAATTGCAGTTTGAAAATACGAACAAATTCAGCGTCATTTAATTTCCTATGGCAAAGTAGTTTATCTAAGTATTAGCCCTGTCACATTGAATATGAAGGGCGCAAAAACAAATTCATTAAATAGCTTTCCACCTGTTCCTAGTCCCGGGTCTAGCGCCGCGTGTTATTGTAATTAAAGTAATTATGATTAATTTTATTACTTTTTTCGTCAGTTACTTATTGATTAAATTATGTTATTAGAAACTCTTATATATTTAATAAGCTAAGGATATTTGCAGATACAATTTTTTGCTAACTTAATCCAAATTCATTGTATAATTACTAAATTGTAAATGTATTCAGGTATAAAATGTAAGTGACCTGTGCAGCATGAGTAGGCCAGTTCAGCCGGGGTAGTAACACTGTCTCACAGAAAACACAATGACAGCTTAGCTATTACGTTAGTAAGTAAGTTATCAGATATCTCAGCACATTTATTCTTTCTTATTCTTCTGACATTTAATACTGAATTGAATGCTGAATGGCGATAGGTTCGCCCCCTATCACATTATGGGACCGAAATTCGGCGAAAAGTGGGTGTAGGTACCAGTTACACCTCTGCCTACCCCTTCGGGGATTACAGGCGTTATATTATGCTGGTGGTAGGATATTCATATCCGCCCGGATAGCGACCACCGTACACATGGCGAAAAACCCGCCATAGTGGCACACGCAAGTGTGTCGCGTTCCGGGATCAGCCAGTGTACATCCGGTTTTTGTCGGGGGTCTGGAGTTGGGGTACAATGGCCATTTTGCGGCCTTCTTAGTACTCTGACACTAGACCCTCGACCCCTTCTTCACCTTCTTGCCCATGGCGTAGTATGAAGAAGCAGGCCGGCATGAGTGTGTTGAGTAGCGGGGATAGATCGTCTCTCGTTACTCAGTACTCTATTTGGACCGCACTGCGCTTACCATCAGGTACAGTGCGGTCAATTTGCCGTGCCAGGATAAAAAAAAGGCGTGAGTGTATATGTATGTATGTGTCTTCTGACATTATGGGCGTTGGTGTTTCACCGTTAGCTGTTGCAATAAGCAACTGTTTGTTTGTTTTTTTAATGCTGTAACACTGTACTTGCATTTAGCTAAAACAGATATCAAGTTTGTTGTGTAGGGCAATTTCACCATTTATGTACTCTGATGAGAGCGGTGATTACGAGTGGCCAGCAGGAGTCATGACCCGATGCGTCGGCGTGCAATACCGGCCGCTATTATAAAATGGCAGCGCGGCGCGGTGCAGCACTCGTATCGATACCTCGCGTGCTCCCGCGATTAAACAATCAAATAATCATATTAATCACGCAGCCGGCGCTCCGACCCATCACCATAGATATTAGAAAATATGCACACGGCTGTAAAATGCATAATAATATGTTAAGAGGAATAAAATTTTTAAAATGTCAGAGATTATTGGAGAGAGGCGCAATCGAGCAAACAGAAAGGAATGGACTAATATGATGATATGAAATCGGATGTGGGTATTTTATCTACCTTGAGGAAACAAAATAACTTTAGAAAAGGATGAGGGGGGAAGGTACATAGACCT
Source organism: Laothoe populi (assembly GCA_905220505.1). Lineage (NCBI taxonomy): Eukaryota > Metazoa > Arthropoda > Insecta > Lepidoptera > Sphingidae > Laothoe > Laothoe populi. The sequence continues at coordinate 215,138 of HG992155.1, read as the reverse complement.
TCGGCAATCTCACTTACCTCATGTTGAAAAACACGAAAACTACAAACATTTATATTATTTATTTACTTTATCTTGTCTATATATTTCGTTGATCTTGAAACTACATCTGTAAAACAATCGGTAGTAGATATTACCGATTATTTTATATAAAGATAAAGCCAGCATAAAGCTGTACTTGATGTCAGGGTGCATCAGAGATTAGTCCATGGTACGTGAGCACGTAACCACGTGACAGTGGCTCGCTGTTCGCTCCCGAATCGAGTCCCTCACCTGTGCTCTGAGCTCGGAGCCTGTGGCCGATGGGTCATTATGTTGAAGCGTCGCTCGCGTTTCCGTGGTCTATGGTTAGTTTGCGTCGGAGCGGTGCTTTATCGTTATTAAACTAAATTCAATCAGTACGCGCATGCGCCGTACCACAACGGGCGGCTCATCTCGTGTCGTAGGGATGTGCAACTTGTTGATTTACAACAATGTTAAAGTCTTCTTACTTTAAAACGATGCTGGTGCTTCGAAAGAATAATACTTGGAAGTACCGTAGCGAATTTGACAAAGAAACCATGAAAAATGTACTATATAAAGTTAAATAAACTGCGATAGAATCCGTCAAATTTGTTTTATTTCAACTTAAATGTACTATAGTTAAATTTCTTGTAATTTTTTTTAATTATTCATGATATAAAGGCCCTAAGCTTAGCGGGGGTGGAGCAGACTGCCCAGGTAGAGGTTCAGTTACAGCTAGCAGAGCATTGTCTGTGTTCATTGTTTCTGTCTAGAATAGAACTTTGTTCGAAAATTCTCCCATAAACATCATTAAAATTCTTATCAGAAGCCACTAACTAATCCACACTAGGCCATCGCGTTGGACTAATATATGTCAATATTAGTACTAAATATCAAACTTCTTAACGCTTTGGTCGACGGTGAGTAATTTTTTAGGATAGATTATAATTAAAATTTATTTAAACTAGTTTCATTTTGTCTTGATGGTATGAAGCGAGCGTGCGGGCACAGGCATTAGCGCATTACCGTGCAGCAGATATGCGATATTAAAGAAAATATTGTGGCTCGGATTTATTCACCGCGGCCGGGGACGTGAAAGCATTGATTAATATTGTAATGAGCTGGACGTATCGGTTCGCCTGTACCACTGACGCGGGGTTTTGTTGCGAGCTTCCCGCTGAGATGTTTTACAAGGCGGCTCGTTTGTTACACACGATCGTTGATGTTCTCTCACGTGTGGACACTGGAAGCTCAGCATCAGAACATATATACGAATTACGTACAGCTGTCTTTAGACAAAAAGTTTTTAAGTAATATCTATCATCCATTCATCCATCAGCCTGTACTTGATTATTACATCCTCCTATATGTAACACACTCCGAATTGATCCTGATGGTAAGTAGTCACCGCCGCCCATAGACTTCTGCAATACCAGGGCACAGCAAAGCCGCTGCCTACCGTTAGTAGTGTGAAATGTATGGCACGGGATCAACCACAGTATTGCGACGGTGGAGTGGGACGATGCCGTGGTAAAGGCGGTGCGCGGCGGTCAGTAATTGTGTATAGTTAGAGATAATGCCGGTGCGCTGGTCCGGTCGCGTCGGTCGCGCCGGTCGCCGCTGCAATTATTTTTATCGGAACGAGCGCAGGGCGCGGGGGCGCGGGGCGGTCAGCCCGTGATTTGCGTACGCGCGTTATGCCGCCATCTACCTAGGGCTGCAACTTATTCAAATAAAGCCTTTTTAAACATTGGTACGGCAAAATAAAACTTCATATATCCTTTCACTTCACAGTTCTTTAATTATAAGTAGCAATATGATTATTTTTCCCGTGACCGGCCATGTTACCCCAGAGTCCGACTATATTAGTGAGAATCCTACTTGATATTATTATCTGGCAGCCCTACGTCTGTCGATAATCACTGGGTGCTCCACGGGATCGAGGCCCATCGCCGTGTCTCCCAAATTACTGATATTGTTTGCGGGACGCCACGTACGGTCTAAAATTTGTATGATTAATGCAAAAATATGAACCCATCGCCAATGATATCAACCGGAGCTAGCGAGCCGCGTGAGAACGTATGCATACTTAAAAAAATAATAAATATGTAAGATTTAATCCGTTAAGAGTGAGATCATCTGATAAGCAGCTCTAGCCACCCTCAATACATCAAAACAACTGATGGTACCTACAATTTACAATAGATAAAGTTATTTGCAGGTACAATTCGACACCCCTATTCATGACACTCCCAGATATATATTTTTAAACTGTATCCAACGGGTGTTAGGACAATGTATACATGCAATTTGGTTCTTGTTGAACAATGTTACTGGTCTTTACGTATTTTGTCTACCAATGTTAACATGGTTTCCTGGGCGGTGGTTATCACTTACCATGGTCCATGGTATGAGCTGCTTGATTGTTTACGTTACGTCTCATGAGGATATGTTGCCAACTATCGGACCATGACAATGGTCCCCGTTCGTTGAGTCAGCGGTCCACTCAGGGATTTACCAATAAGTATTCCTTTCACCGGCACTCCTCATTCACGGAATGTCTTGATTATTCCTCATATTTGTTTACGATAATACCTTATCGGTTATAATGAAACGCATCGGTTGAGTATTATGCGATATTCACACTGTTACTATTTATCAAGAATATATTTTTTGTGCTACAGTTTTTATTATTTTTGATTATTGAGATAATCTGGTGTGATTAGTGTTAAAAAACTATGTTTTTTCAGTTCCAGTTCAGTTTTGGCAGTTCCTTAAATTGTGCCTATAACTACCCTGTATATATACATGCATACGCACTCACGCCTGTATATCCGATGGGGTAGGCAGAAGTGTAACTTATATACGTAGAGTTGTAAGCTTATAACGGTCCCATAATGTGGTAGTGGGCGAGCCTATCGCCATACCGGACACAATTTCATACTCCGGGCTGATATTGAGTAGTTCGTGACAGAAAAACAAAATATCCCTTTAACCCGACCCTGGTTCGAACACGAGACCTCAGCACAGCAGTCGTACCGCGTACGTAATTACAATGCACCGAGGCAGATACCCTGTATCGTCTGTATATTAGTAGCTAGACGGAAACTTATGTGAATAATAAACATATTATCTGATAATAATTAATTAGGGTCTTCGTTAAATCTATTTAATTCCCATGTCATAATATGGGTCCGCGATGAACTCCAAAACCGCCTCATCTAATTCAGCGATTTTTTTAAATATATGTCGTCGGCATGACCGCAGGCCAGGGTTGTGAGAGGGCTTACATGTCCCTCTCCGATCTCCAGATATTGTCAGGATTCCCATCGCAGAATAGTTCGGTAGTAAAACGCGAGATTAACACTTCAGACTTTAGAGTTTATTAAACTACTGCCAGTTCGGAATGCAGTCATCCATGGAGAAGAAGCTGGCAAGAAACTCTCATTGTTGCTCTTTTAAACACAGCACAAAACTACTATAACTGATACTAATTACAGTTTCACAACACGTTAACTTATTACTTTACACAGAATTTCGGCTTTACGACCTCTAAGTTACTAGCTATTCAAGATTGAATGTGGAATTCCTCACAAATGACAAGGTGCACGCTTTTATTGAGATATTTTCTATTGTGCCCCACTCTGTGTGCGAGATCATCCGATAAATTACGCAAACCCACCCTTAAAATAACAAAACTAGTGGCGGTAGACATTTTACAATAAAACGAGTTATTTTAAGTTCAATTCAGTGTCCGTATTCTTGATGCTCCGACATATATATAGATAGTTCTAGCTTGAAAGCTAGTAAAGTTTTGGACCCGATAGATGGCGCCGTTGTCGGGTTTAAGTTTTTATTTTTTTCTGTGGCATGAAAACTTCTCCCACCACCACTAGGTTATTATATTGTGTCGGCACCTTTACAATGGCCACATATTATTATTTTATGCAGTTACAGTATCGCCGAAGTAAACAAGACGTGACCGATTGCTTTGTGATACGTTATTTACTTTACAATAATTGTGACGATGACTAAAACCTTTCGAATGGAGTCGTACTGCTACCTTCACTCACCACGTGACCTTGTCGGTCACTGCAGCCTTCACCACGCGTGTTTCATATTCGCATATCAAGCGTCGAATTTGCGACAAGCTATTAAGGTTTTGAGTTTATTCAATTACCCTTTACTAACAACGCGGATCACAGATATGTGAATTCAGAACATCTCCGTGAGACCAATGCTTTTATTTCTACTTGCAGTGTTTTATAATTCTGTGACAGTTAACATGTCTGCTACATATATGTCACCTGATGAATAACTTGTGCCTTGATCGACAAAATCTTTTCCGATTTAGATTTTGAATGCAAATTGAACAATTTTATAATTTATAATAATACTAGCCCTGTATTCCCATTCAACATTGTCCCACTGCTGAGCACGGGCCTCCTCTACTAATGAGAGGGCCTTAGTCTACCACGCTGGCCTAATGCGGGTTGATAGACTTCATATACCTTCAAAATTCTTATGAGAATTCTCAGGTATGCAGGTTTCGGCACGATGTTTTCAGCAAGCGATAATTAACAATAAATACACACGTAACTTTAGAAAAGTCAGAGGTGTATGCACATTTGGGCTAGTTTCGAACATACGACTTATCTCTTGACAGTCCGTACCGCAACCAACTAGGCTATCGCTGCTTTTGTTTTTTATTTTGTAAATATTACTTAAGTTTATTTATTTTATATTGTTTTATAAAAAACCACGCCTGACCTTGACGCTTACCATCACGCGAGAGACCTACTGTCTTGTATTTCAGATAAATAAAAAATGCCTGGCACTAGATTTTTTGTTCGATATAGCGATAGACTTTTTTTTTATTGCATAGTCCAACAAACGAGCATGTGGGTCACCTGATGTTAAGTGATCTCCACCGCCCATGAACATACACAATACCGTAAGTATCATGTATGCGCTGTCGGCCTTAAAGGACAGGAATAGGGATTAGGAAAGGGAAGGGGTAATCTGGGCCTCCGGATATCTCACTTATCATACGAAACGCGACAGTAAACTGTCACTTTACGTTGGTTTTCTGTGAGACAGTGGTACTGCAGCAAAGCCATGCTGCAGACAAATATGTCTACAGCGTGGCTCTACCACTATAAAACTGACAACTGACTGTCAAGACGGAAGTCGTATCTTCGAAACCCAAGTGGCATACACCTCTGACTTTTCTCAAGTTATGTGTGTATTAAATGTTAATTATCGCTTGCTTTAACGGTGAAGGAAAACATCATGAGGAATCCTGCATATCTGAGAATTCTTATACGAATTTCGAAGATATGTGAAGTCTACCAATTCGCATTAGGCCAGCGTGGTGGACTAAGGCCTAACCCCTCTCATTAGTAGAGGAGGCCCGTGCCCAGCAGTGGGACAATGTTTAATACAGGGCTAGTATTATTATTATAGCGATAAGCTGGCGGGCCTATGACGGTTATACCTCAGCGACTAAGAGTGTACTAGTTGCATCTTTGCCTACCTTCCCGGGGTAGAAGCATGAACTCGTGTGTGTATATTGTAAAAAGGAAACCACTGAAGGTGACAATGGAACTCTTGATTTGATCTCTACTTCAGAACCTAGTGCTAAAGACACAAACCCCATGTTGTGATCTACTATAATATTTAAAAACAATAAGAATAGGTGGTTATATAATGGGCACAGTGACAAGCTGCAGATAAGCGGTTCGTGTGGAAAGCGCGCTCCGGGGCGGCCGCGGTGCTGTAAATCACGCGTTATGAGCCGAGCAGCCGCGCCGCGCCGTGAGCGCCACATCGCGATACCTGACCCACAGCCCGCGGCGAGGTCTGCACCGACCGACGATGGAATTTGCGTGTTGTTTTGAGATCGTACACGGGTGCAAATAATTTACTTATGAGTAGTTTAATTTCAGAAAAACTTTACACTCGCGTAGCTCCCTGACAACCTCTGTGGCGCAACACAGGAGTAGCCAACTGTGAGACGGGAGGCTGCTCGTCCGATCCCCGCCCCGAAACGAATGTTTGTCTTAGACCTGATGTTTCTTATAGTTCCCCATACACTTAATACAAGATAATATCTTAATGTGGGTTCTAGGCTAGGTGGGTGGCTGTTGAGTGTTAGTTATTCACTAGCTGTTACCCACGGCTCCGCTGAGAAAAGGCATACAATCCATGTAGATATCTTAATCTTTCTATATCTGCCTTGTAGTGAATGTATAAAGAACCTAATATTTTTTTTGGGATAAAACATATCCTTATATGTGTGCCAAATTTAATACAAAGCCGTTCACCCGTTTTTGCGTGAATGAGTCACAAACATCCAAACATACAAACATTCACATTTATGATATTAGTAGGATAAATCATTTATTTTCACTTAAGCATAGTCAGTATCATGGTGTCATACTTGTTGATTCAATAAACATTATTAGTAGGAAATGAAACACCAATGCAGTAAGTTCGAAAATAATCTATGTGTCTGTAAGCTAGCTCGAGGAGCTGGCTGCGTTGGGTTGGACTTATGCGGGTTTAGTGGTTTTTTGAATTTATTGCAATAATCGTAGTGAGCCGAGAGCGTAGCCGCGGGCAGAGCACCCAATAAATAAATTTAACTAGATTATCAGCGAGCGGCCCACCGCGCGCCTCGCTGCAACACTGGCCTTCGCCTAACTCGTGCCTGTCTGTTTTCCTATTAAGTAAAATATGTACACTCTGTAAGGAACTCTTTTTGTTCTTTCTGGACAGTAAAATACACAGATACCTAAATATTTTTTAAATTATACGCAACCTTTAACGGTGAAATTTACTGTTTTGTAAACTTGTCCACGTCCAGTTAATTACAGTTTCACCAAATTACATGCTAGCTTAATGTATTGTATAATATTTGAATTTAAATTATGTGGAATTACTTTGTATTATGTTATCCAAGATATCGATAGGCGACTCGTACAAAAGCTATGTTACAATAGATTTATTAAAAAAACAACATGAACATTAAAAAACATTTGATCACGCTTCTGTAGGCATGTTCTGTATAAATATTGTGTACCACAATGAGTCAGTATAATTGCGTTAATTTATTCAACGAAGCTCCTCGCAATTTATGTGGGTATCACAAGAATTTTGAGGGCGGTTGTTTAAGTTTGGAAGGCAAATGACAAGCCGATTATGAGGGCAATTAGCACATCGTCGCAGGCCGAGTCGGGACGGACGGGACGACCGCATGCAAAAACGTGCGAGCCGCTCTCAGCTCTTTAACCAAACGAAACCTGTCGTGTCGAACTTGCTTAATATAGCTGATAATAATATGAGATAATAATACAGCCTTGTATTAAAGACTGTCTCATTTCTTAGCACGGGCGACCTCTACTAATGAGGAGATTAGGTTTTAGTCCCCACTGAGCATTGGCTATGATTGGCAGATTTCATATACCTTAGGAACCCTCATGCAGGATTTTCTCACTATGTTTTACTTCACCATTAAAGCAAACGTGTAAATTATCATGAATCTAAATGTACCTAATAGAGTCGGTTCTTAAGATTAGCCGGCAAATATTCAGTAACTACAGGCCGGCATAATTCTAAGCCGCAGCCGAACGATATAACGCCACTGGAAAGTCGGGTTTAAAGAAGTCGGCTAGAAGACAGTTATAACTACAGCATGAATGGTAAGGCTCGACCAGGCCGGCAGCACTGGCTCACAGGAAACAGACGTGAATTAACAGCTTGCTATAGGGTTTCTTATTGTAAGGCGATTTACAGAGGACCAAGTCCCCCTCCCTTCGTAATCTAAATTCCTTTTTACTAATAAGGCAACGTATCCATGATTCTCCCGATATTTTGTGTTCATAAGTGGTGCAGATCACTTAACATCAGATGACGGACTAGCTCGTTTGACGACCTCTGCTATAAATAATACTTGGACTAGACTGTTTTTATCATCAGGTGCAATGTCACCGTCATCACCTTGCTATTCCAGGGCAAAAAGAGAAGAGATGTAGCTTCCGTACAACGCGTTGGTACGACTCAAATCCTTCAAAAAAAAAACTTTTGTAGAATTCTCAGAGATATTATTATTCTCTGTATATAGTTTTTTATCCAATGTTTTTCTTTACCACTAAAGTGAGCTGTAATAAATAATGAGAAAGTTCAAAAATGTATTATCTGCATTAAAATTATACATCATCACTGGTTCGTTAACAACCAGTCCAAACCAGTGGTGGAGCAAGTAGCTGAAATTTAACACAATTCCTTAAATGATTATTAATAGTCAGGATACAATATTCTCCATCTTCTTATTAAATAAAATATCAGTTTATCGGATAGAGCACGTTCATAAGGACATTGTTGCAAACACATACGCACATGTAATTATAATAAGAGTAGATACGTACATGGTGTCACCGGCAAATCAGAAAAAAATCAACAAAACTGATTAAAATATCATCACGCATGCAATTAGAACGTCGTCATAGGTAATTAAGAGTATCTATCGACGAAGCCGGCGCGGCGCGGTGCGGTGGAGGTGCGGTTTGCGGGACGGTGAAGGCATTTCCTCGATTACCATGCGTTTAGTTTTTGCTCGCGACAATTACGTGGCATCAGTATGCACGCGGCAGACGCGCGAACAATCCCTCCGCCCTCCTCTTCACTCCGCTCCCGACCGCCTTTCTCGACCACACAGTAGATGCTTGCAAAGCAATACAGCTTTATTTAAGAAGGAAGGACGATGATATTATGCTTCCCGAATAACTTCATAAGCAGTCTATTCTAAATATCATCCATGTTAGATACATCCCGAGCATCGGCTGTTTATGTTTGGTTCTATTCATTGTGATGTCTAATTACATTCTAGAGTGCTAGACATGAACTATGTCGTTGCAAAGCAAGTGCAGGCAGGCGTTATTATTTTTACACACATTTTTTCTTGGATTTGCGTTTTGTTTTAAATATTTTACTATTTGTATTTATTGTTTTAAAAACTGATATATTTCTGATATATTCATAAATAGGAAATTACATTAGTAAATACTAGCCTGACTATATTATGTATAAATAAATGGACAAAGATTTTACTCAAAGCGTTGTTCTTGATCATCTGTAGGTTTTTAAAGTGATATTTCTATGCAATTGTTTTGTTTATTTATTTGACTGCCTCGGTGGCGCAGTTGTAATTGCGCATGCGTTACGACTGCTGTGCTGAGGTCTCGGGTTCGATCCCCGGGTCGGATAAAGTGATTTTGGGTTTTTCTATATAGAAATTCTCAGTATTAGACCGGAGTCTGGAACCTTAGCCCGGTTTGGCGATAGCCTAGCCCCCTGTCACATTCAAAGGACCGAAATTCGGCGAAAAGTGGGTGTACTGGTTACACCTCTGCCTACCCCTTCGGGGATTGCAGGCGTGAGTGTATGTATGTGTGTGTGTGTGTTGTTTTGTTTATTTGTTAAAAGCTATAGATTTTGTGATTAAATGAAGCATTACGTCATTAAACGCTTTAATTTATAATTATACTCAAATTAATGTGTACAATATGTTTATTTGGTATATAATAATGTAAGATTCTGAAAGGAATTCAAGGACACAACAGTTATTTGAGGAATGGTGGATGATAAGAGAGAGTGGCGAGCTATAAGAGAGCCCAGTAGTCTGAAACAGTGTAAGTTAGTAATGACGTCTCCTTGTACCGCTGGTTGTACGGTCGCTTGGTGGTCTGTGGCGCGCAGTTTTTGTCGGTGCGGCGCGGGCTGCGTGCTCTCACCGTGGGAGCTGGCGCACTCCGCCTCACAGCGTCTCCCGCGTCTCATCGCCAGTCGATGCAATCGCCTCGATGCCCGCCGAATGTATGATTTATGTTGAATTAAAATTTCATCACGGACTTCTACAGCTCTGCATGGTCACTCTAAAAACAAATACTTCTTTGAGTTTCATTCAGTTTGAGCATAAAATAACTATATTAAACGTTGTTACGATAAGCAGCGAAACGACGAGGAATTACACTCACTGTTGAAACCAATGTATAAGGTTTCGATCATTACTCTATATTAGTCTTATTAAGATCAGCATTCTTAATTATAGCTATCTTTATTTATCTTGGCATGGCAAAGTAACCACACTGCACCTGATGGTAAGCGCAGTGCTGTCCAATTAGAGTATCAAGTAGCAAGCTACTCAACACTCATGCCAGACTGTGTAGCTTTCCATAGTTAGAAATCTTATGCAGTCGAGAATTGACCATCAGAGTTTCGAAGGTATGAGAAGTCTTAACCTTATTAGGATGAAGGTCCTTATCATAAGAGGAGGGGCCGTGCTAGCAGTGTAACTATTTATTATAAACGTTGTATATTTGAGTGACGCTACTACCGAATAGCTGTAATAGGATTGGCGGTAAACTGTTACTTATATCTCGGCGCGCCAGCTCGTTACCGCACCCATTATGTTAACGAGCTGTGTGATGCAAAAACACTGTCAATGTATTACCACTATATTACTTAGAATTTTTCACACAGACGGAAAATCTTTGCAGCTTATTACTTGTTGATGTCTCACCATCGTATAACGTGCATTGATGGACATTAGCTGCGTTATTGGCGACGTCCTAGGTTCAAATCCAGATTGAACTATTACAATATGTATTTGGAGGATTTAACATATAAGTTGCGGTGCTTGGGATTGGAATATTTGCACGATGTGGCGATAAGCTCACCAGTTATCACATCATAGGATGGATATGCAGTCGTAATTGCGCATGAATTACGACTGCTGCGCTGAGGTCACGGGTTCAATCCCGGGTCGGGTAAAGTGATATTGGGTTTTTCTATAGAGAAATTCTCAGTATTAGCCCGGAGTCTGGAACCTTAGCCCGGTTTGGCGATAGCCTCGACCCCTATCACATTCTGGGACCGAAATTCGGCGAGAAGTGGGTGTACTGGTCACCCCTGCTTACCCCTTCAGGGATTACAGGCATGAGTGAGTGCAAGACGATGATGAAGTTCTCATATTCCTACAATGACATAAATAATCACTAAGAATAGTTTTTTTTAATATTTAGAGCGATGAAAAGACTGGAAATGAATGCAGTATTCATTTTAAATTTTTGTTATATAGTGACATATCTAACAGCGGCGATAGCCTAGTTGGTTGCAGTACGGACTGTCAAGATAAAAGTCGTATGTTCGGAAACAGCTGGCCAACACCTTTGACTTTTCTAAAGTTTTTTTTTTTATGTATGATTATTCAGCTCTTGGATGTCTTTACGTTTTAGGCGCTTTGGATAGCTGATTTCCAGCAGCTTTGTTGCTAAGTCATTTGGATGGTCTGCAAGCCGATTTTATACTTCGTGGAGGATATCATTATTTCTTCTTTGACTGTTTTGACTTTTAAGGCCTCGTGAATTTCAGCATTGGTAATGAACCAAGGTATGTCTGCTATTGTGCGTAATATTCCGTTCTGCAGCCTTTGTACGATGCTGATACTAGAGTTGCATGCGCTCCCCCACAGTTGTATCCCATATGTCCAGATGGGTTTTCTAAAGTTACGTGTGTATTCATTGTTAATTATTGCTGGCTTTAACGGTTAAGGAAAACATTGTGAGGAAACCTGCAGACCTGAGAATTCTAATAAGAATTTCGAAGGTATGTGAAATCTACCTACCCGCATTAGGGCAGCGTGGTGGACTAAAGCCTAACCCCTCTCATTAGGAGAGGAGGCCCGTGCCCAGCAGTGGGACAATTTAATACAGAGCTAGTATTATTATATAATTTTTCTATTCTTTTGTTATATAGCGAAATACTTTGTGTTAATTTGGAATAGGCATTGTTGATACAATTTGTGAACGCATACTGAAGGCGCCAATGACGCGACTCTATCGTTGAACGGTGTTCATTGGGTCGCGCGTATATCGGCGACGTCCTGGGTTCAAATCCAGATTGGATTATCACAATTTGTATTTGGGTTTAGGATTCGACACATAATTTGCGGTGCTTGGGATTGGAATATTTGCCCGATGTGACGATAAGCTCGCCACGTATCACATAATAGGACGGAAATAAGCTCAGCGACCGTAAGTAAGGTACAATTACCTCTGCTTTTCCCTTTGGAGATACAGGAGTGTACTAATGCGTAGATATTCCAATAATGTCATTAATAACCACTAAGAATAGTATCTTCAGAGCGATGAAAAGGGTGCAAATGAATTAACTTCAATATTAATTTTCTATTATTTATATATTTCTATAATTTTCTACAGTGGTGATAGTTGCGCTACGGACTGTCAAGACAAAAAGTCGTATAGTATGTATAGTCGTCGTAAAGTTTGAAACCTAAATGGCATACACTTGTGACTTTTCTAGAGTTACGTGTGTATTAATTGTTAATTATTCCTTGCTTTAACAGTGAAACAAAATATCGTGCGGAAATCTGCATAACTCAGAATTCTTATACGAATTTCCAAGGCATGGGATGTCTACCAACCCGCATTAGGGCAGCGTGGACTAAAGCCTAACCCCTCTCATTAGGAGAGGAGGCCCGTGCCCAGCAGTGGGACAATTTAATACAGGGCTAGTATTATTATATACATTTTCCATTTTTTTGTTATATATCGAAATACATTGTGTTAATTTGGAATAGGCATTGTTGATACAATTTGTGAACGTATACAGAAGCGTTAATAATGCGACTCTATCGTCGAACGGTCTTCATTGGGTCGCGCGTGTCAGACATTTGACGTGATCATGGGATGATATGCATCAGATTCCTGTCTAGTAATATATAGGTATCGTTGTATGAAGCCAATGACGAAGACATCTTAGAAAACACGTCATAACCGCGACTATTGTATAAGTTAAAATGCCATTCGGTCATAATCAAATTCAAATGATGTATTGTTAAACATTGTATCAAAAGGTTAATATTTTTCTTATAATAAAATATATCGCGCATAATGAATATTTCATTTATTCAGAGTGGCGAAAAACTTTGGAACATTGGTCCGTGAATGATGGATAAAAAATATGGCGTGTTCAAACGACGCGCCTTGTTAGGGACGTGGGTTTGGAAGGCGCGGGAGAGTCGCAGCGAGGTAGACAGGGAACTCTCTGCCTCGCATCGCCATCGGATCGGTCCATTCAGTCGCCAACCGACGACGAACTTACTTTATGCGATCTTTACCACAATTAATGGAGTTAATTACGGCCCTCGATCGCTTTTTCTCCTTCTCGAGTACCGATCAAAACAACTTTAGAATGGTATCGTACTCTTTGAATTTATTTCTCAAGTTCAGTTTTTCTGATTGTTGTCATCGAACGTTCAAACAAGCGGAAACTCATCTTGTTGCAAAAAGTTTATGGTTTATGGTTTTTTCGGTCGAGATGAACCGCTTAAACGTGTCGCTGCCAGTATTTGTCATGCAATTCGTGGGATTTGTCTCTTTAACATGTAAATTGGATGAATGTTTATAGTATTATTATAATGGGTAGCGACTACCGAGCCTCGGATGTGGGGCGCGGAATGCGGCGCGCGGTCGGCGTGTCAAAGCGGTCCAATTGATGCGCCGCTCACGGCTCGACGCTCAGTCAGTCCGCACTCCGCCGCGCAGCCGCCGACGGTCATTTAAATATCATCGCTACTCATGTTTGGGATACCTGGGCCGCCGCCGGATTGAGCGACAAAAATTACTCGCTGTCTTTTTGCCGCGGGCCATTAACTATGGCCTTCACCTTGAAGGGTCAGATCAAAGTATCTCTTCTATGCAACTGTGTATATGTACTACATGTCCATGATATGGAAAACATTTCTAGAATTTCTAAAACCCCTTATTACCCTAGCGACAGCATACTTCGCACCGATGAGATCTTGTGTAGGTCAACGAAGTCAAAACAAAAAATGATTCAATACCGATGTGTTTGAAAATGACGATGTAATTTTGGAAATAGAAGAACGTAATATTAAGGTAACATCTGCTTTGGTTTGGCTATGTCTACAGACATTTTTTGTATCCTGGCTTCGCAAAGTGACCACACTGCACCTGATGGTAAACGCAGTTCCGCGGCCGTCCAGTTAGAGTATCAAGTAGCGAGAAACAATGTATTCCTCGCTACTCAACACAATCATGATCGCCTGCTGAGTAGCTTCTTCACACTACGCCATGAGGCAAGGAGGTGAAGAAGCGGTCAAGGGTCTAGTGTCAAAGTACTCAGACGGCCGCATCACGGCCAAACATCGTACCTCAACTCTAGACTCCCGATAAAAACCGGATGTACACTGGCTGACCCCGGAACGCGACACACTTGCGTGTGCCACTATGGCTACATTACTTCTGATCGAGACCTACACGTTTGTTGTAATTATGAATTTTCATCACAACCGTAGCACAACGTCATATTTGTACAGTAGCTATTTTGATAGAACGTTTAAAAGACTTATGAAAAATGTACTATATTTGTTTTCTTAAGTGGGTATTGGAAACTAGTAAGGTAGGACTCATGGTGCCTAACCAACCTGAACCAATTTGTTGTGGATGATATAAATTATTTCAGAATAGAACCCGAGGTCTCTTATTTCATAAATATCTACTCGCCTACCGCGCCACACTGACAAGCGGTGCATTTAGTTTCCCTAGTGAACGATTTACATAAACGACGCGCGCCTCCTGAGCGCTGACGTCATCAATCATGTGACACCAGCCACCACCAGCCACCATCCGTCATCTCTCCCTTTTGTCTTTCAAATAAACATACATTAAAAACACCTCATATCTATTTCATCCTATTTAATATTATAAATGCGAATGTTTGGATAGATGGATGTTTGTTACTCAATCACGCTACAACGGCTGGCCGGATCGGGTTGAAATTTGGCACCGAGATATATTATAGTCTGGAATGGCACATAGGCTACTTTCGATTCCGAATCAAATTACAGTTCCCGAGGGATAGTTTAGTTTTTCACAGAGCAATGGATTGACATGATTTTTGCATAGTGGCAGTTTAGGGATCAGAAAATGACGCATAAATGCACGCTTCTTGTGGGATAGCAAAATATAGAAAGGGGTAATAGCTTAAAGTGCCTCATGGATTGTATACCTATTCTTCCAAAAATAAACTCTACGCCGGCAGAGCCGCGGGCAAAAACAGCTGAGGTAGTTTTGGACCGCACGATGTTTTATTTAGAATACTGACAGGTTGTAACTGAAGCGTCCTAGAGTGTGGACGGTTTCCTTAAACAGTAATGCAGTTGGGTTATAATCTAAACATCCAACTATATTATTGCCTACAGCTATGCCTATGTACCTTTCATTAAATATTAAGAATGCAATGATTATTCAATAAATCTCACACATGAAGTAGGTACATACGGTAGGTACGGTAGGCAGAAGTCTATGGGTGGCGGTGACTACTTACCATAAGGTGGCCCGTCTTTTTTTTTTTTTTTTTTGTCGCGGGGAAAGCGTTTTATTACTACCGCCCGCTCCGGGGGGAAGCGGAATAAGAATAAAACGGTTATGCTGGACTAGCCGGTCTTACGACCCAGCATCCCCCTCGCCCGGATGATGGCTATCCGGGCAGCCGCTGGGCCGAGTCCTTACCCCCTATGTACACCCCACCCGACACTACCAACTAAAACCCCGCGGTGGCCTTCTTCGGCGCTTACGGAGCGATCCCGGGGTATTCTAAGGAGTGCTAGAATTGCTGCCGGAACCGCCCCTGCGCGGTGCTGCGTAGCAGCCCATCTCCATGGGAGGGCTTAGGAGCCCCCGCGCACCGAACAACGACAGCGAACGAGGCCTTACCACACGCGCTGCCGTCCATCTCGGGGTCGCACATAAGGTGGCCCGTCTGCCCGTCTGCCTATCGAGGCACTAAAAAAAACATAGAAACAGATTTCTCCTATTGATAAATACGCAAAATTTCGTACTAGAGGTCACACGTCACAATAACATATGACTTAATACGTCCCCCGGCCAACATCCATAGCGTCTGCCTAAATAAAGATAGAGGAAACGTTCAAGTATGTTGTATTGTTTAATAGCACCCGACCGCGGGCACATCCACTCGATTAGGCTTAATTTATAACAATTATCGCTCACACATAAACACAATAGTTAAATTTGAAAACACCTTCATTAATAGAACGTCGGTCGGGCTAATTCTCACACATGTTGAGACGAAACCGTTCCGTGGCGGGACCGAATAGAACACATTTTGTAGTGGCCCCCATCGTGCCCTGGTGGCGTTATTAAAAACGCATTAGACGGTAAAAACTGTGATCAAAGTAATAGCGTTACACTCAGACGTAGGTAATGTGATTTATTTTATTGTTTGAAAGTTAAATGAGAGCACTTTTATTGTTTTATTCATCACGAGCGTGATCTTTATGATGTAAAAGTAGTGTTCGCGACTTACTTTATGTAGCTTATACGCACTCAAGAGTGTAATCCCCCTAAGGGGTAGGCAGGGCCGGGCGGTAATTCAGATTCTGGCTGATGCGTAGTATTTCGTCGAGAAAAACCCTATATCACTTTTACCCAACCCGAGGATCAAACCCAAGACTTCAGCTCAGTAGTCGTTGATGGCGTTCCTTTTTTACCCAGGAATAGCGACTATCCCAAAAAAGCCTAGCCTGAGGCGGTCAATGCATATTTCGGTTTATCATAATTACTAATAGCCCATCTTTATTCTTTCAGTGGAATTAGTAATCTCTATACTAATCAAATACTCGTTTATTAGATATTTTGTAAGGTAATTATTTATTTATATGTAATAATATTATATACTCTAAATCCTGCTTTGCATGAAGTGATTTCATTCCGATCAGGGACGGAATAAGCAGCTCAGAATTTTCATACGGCTTTATATATAACCTTGCGTATAAGAGAGCTTGTTTTCTGCACCATTATATTGGATTCAACCTATAGCTAAGATATGCAATGCACACTTTCAAAGTAAAAGTCGTTGAAATAAATCTACACGTAATATTTTTCTAACGAGGTAGACGTCGCCAGTCGCCAGTCGCTATTCGCAATGTCGCAGATCCAGTTAGCTTTATTTCCGATGCAAGCTTACGTACAGTGGTCGGCATAAATTGCAACATAATAAATTGTCAAGTAGGAAACGTTTGAGCTGTTTCCCAAGGGAGTCACGTGACAAATCTGCGCCGCTCGCGGTTACTGACCGTGCGTCGCACTCTCATACATTTTCATAAGGCCGGCGGCACTCGGGCGGCACTCGGGCGGCGGAAAAACGCGGCGTCGACGCGTCGTCACGCCAACGCCGTACGCTGGCCGTGCCGTCGTGTAATTGACGCGGTTCCCACTCGCGAAACGTCACATTTCTATGAAACCTGTGCGAACCTCAGCGGCCGACAGCTGACGCCGCGCCGTTGAATGACATTTTTCTAATATACGTCCATTGAAAAATGATATCAATCCACTTGCAATAATTAAAGTTGACTGATTTGGTAAGGCGCCAGTGTATATGTGAGCCAGGCGACAAAATGATGCCGTTGCGTTAGTATCACATACATTCATTGTACTTGATGCGTTTATTACATCTTTTATCGTGTTAGTAAGTAAACAGTTACATTCATTTACACTGGACGTCATTATTCAATAAACGCCCAGGTAGGAGTCCCGCCGGCCGCGCCAATGTCCAGCGCTGTGCGCTGTGTCGCGTGCTCAATATGCATTCTGTCAACTGTCATACATTTTTAGCTCAAGATTAAAACACGGTGATTTGCCATAGCCATCAAAATGTGAGCCAATTATTAGAGTGGACAGTGGCCGCGCCGTATTAAGTATTAATAAATGTTGTTAGATAAATGGTTTATTCTAGGAACGTGTGGCGTGGCAAGCCGGCCGACATGCGCTAGTTTTTGTCGCGAAACAAACGATCTCATTGCGGGTCCAGCACAACATTCTCTTCGTTACATACGCTTGCTAATGAATAATATTTTTTCTCGAGTGTCAATCATAACTGGTGCTGTGTGGGAAGGTGGGAAGCGAGCGGCGCGGCCGGGTGACACCGCTGACTGCTCGCTCTGGCTCTGTATGCACGCCGCACTATCTCTCAAATATAAGAATTTTTGTTCAATATTATAATATATGCATAAAATCCCAAAAACGGTAGGCAGCGGCTTTGCTGTGCCCTGGTATTGCAGAAGTCTATGGGCGGCGGTGACTACTTACCATCAGGTGGCCCGTCTGCTCGTCTGCCTATCGAGGCACTAAAAAAAAAAAAAAATCCCGGTAGACTTACTTATTTCCGGAATCTGGCAAAATTTATATAAACATGTATGAACTGTTAATTTTGATGATTGAATTTGGAATTAACCAAATTTTTCCAACTCTTTTGTAAATATAAAGTGTGTTGCAAATTATGTAAGAAAAATTATGTTCCCAGGTTTTACTTTACGGTTAAAGCAAGAGATAAGCTTGAATATAACATACGAAGCCTCCATGGCGCAGCTGGCGAGTAGCCGGCTGTGAAACAAGAGGCCGCGGGTTCGATTCCCACACCAAGACAAATATTTGTGTAACAGATAGATACTTGTTTCGGGTCTGGGTGTTGTGGGATCGTAGTCTCTCGTAGCTCTTGATACAGATTTTACCTAGTGGGGGTCTATTGTGTGTTGGATCTATTTATTTTTTTATAAACTAAACGTAACCTTATAAATAAAGAGATATAATATGCCATTTGGTCTACTTTGAAACATGCGGATAAGTATTGACAACAAAATAGTTCCAAACTGCTACCAGTTAATCGCTGCTCCAAATTTATAAAATACAAATCACTAGTAAATTATATTCATATATTATTTAGTTGTAAATTGTATTCATAAATTGAGCACCAATAAAAAATAAAAGCTATGAATTTGTTTGCTCCCCCATTTTTTGTTTACGGCAACAGAAATACGGATTTTTTTTCATCGCGGATTCTTAATCTATGAAAGAACCTTAATTCAGATAGAAATAGGTATATTTCTATCTATGGTGACAACACTCAGTATTAATTTATTTTAGGATCGCCAACTTGATATACATTGTTACAAAATATACTTTTTAATAAAAAATTCTTAAGACTAATGTTGTCATAATTACCCCCGACCACGACATGAAAAACTAAATGACGTTATAGATTACAGTAAGCTTTCAATGAATAAACAGTGCATTCACAATGATTTGAATATTATCAAAATATTCTTCTCAGGGTCAACAAAATATCATTAAAGAGATAGTTAATGGTTAACTCATGGCCGATAAATAAAATATTATACATTGAAACAATATTATTGCAACCTATTTAATGGTCGAGTAGTCATGAGGGATGTATAGATAGATCCCTTCAATAGAAGCTAATTGATAAGCGGAATATAAAATATAATTTGCATATTTATTTATGCGTTTTCCTTACAGCTCATCTGTTTAAATACCTGTTTCTTTATTAACTATACACATAAAAGTGATGTCAAATGCCAATACTTTGATGCGATTTATTGTTGATTGGCAATCAAATTAAAATTAAACGGTAGGCGGCGGCTTTGTTGTGCTCTGGCATTGCAGAAGTCTAAGGGCGGCGGTGACTATTATCATCAGGTGGTCCGTCTGCTTGTCTGCTTACCCAGGCACTAAAAAAAAATACAAGCTCAGCAAATGCGCGCAAAGATCCTGAGGATTAATATTATAAAATTTTGATTTGAACATTTAGAGTGAATAGGAAGATATTACACATACGTCAGTAGTCAAGGCAGTCAGCAGTCAGCAGTCAGTAACACGCCGCGCTCAAAGAACCGTGGTAAGAACTA
The DNA here is from genome assembly GCA_905220505.1 of Laothoe populi. Taxonomy (NCBI): domain Eukaryota; kingdom Metazoa; phylum Arthropoda; class Insecta; order Lepidoptera; family Sphingidae; genus Laothoe; species Laothoe populi. The sequence goes on along the minus strand of HG992155.1, from coordinate 195,307 downwards.
TCAATGCGACGCGCGACGTGTCAATATGCAAGTTGCAACATGACGCTATTCGCCTTTGTCCCATAATGAGTCCGCTCACTGCAACATGTTCACATTGTATCCATATGGCTTCACCGAACCTAATTATTCAGCATAATCGTGTCCGCTATTTGCTTGTAATTATTATGATTACATACAACCTCTTAAGGAAGTACATCAGATTACCGATCGATGTAATTACTTACATTCTACGATTGACCCAGGTTATAAATCAGCTTGGAAAAAAATAAATTTAAATGAGTACGCATATGGTACTTCTACGCATATCAATATTAATAAGTCAACATACGTATCACGCCGCTGAGGTACTGTGATATGCTAAAAATTTGCAATGTTATTCTGCTAATTACCCAACCGGGACAGGGCGGCGTCGGAGTATGTATCCTTGTACATTGCGAGCTCGGTGTTGACATAAGAGTTAAGTCGTGGTGTCACGAATGCAATGTATACGTCAGGCGAGCTTTGGCGATGTGTTTGAGGATGCTGTGGTGCAGGACGCCGGTATGCCTTCAGTGAGTTCCCACGACACACATGTCCATAAACGCAGCGGCGTGTGGCCGCAGCGCCTTACCGACGAGCGCCGTCGAGAGACGCCGAGAGATACAATTAATACAATAATTAATAATGATATCTCTCATCATACACTGTTCATGGGTATTGATTTTCATTAATTTGTAACTAAGTTTAATTAGGATGAAGTAGAGTAACGGTATACAGTCTTGTTTATTAAATGAGCCGACTCGACTGGATGTATAATCATAGAAATAATTTTGTTGTGGTTTTGGTGTCTTTATTGGGATCGCTACAAGACCGACTGGGCGGCGCAGTTGTAATTGCGCATGCGTTACGACTACTGTGCTGAAATCTGGGGTTCGATTCTCAGGTCAGGGAAAGTGATATTGGATTTTTCTAATTAAATTTCTATTTAGAAATACTCAGTATCAGCCCGACACCCGATGGCACCCCCTATGACATTATGGGACTGTAATAAATTCGGCGAAAAGTGGGTGTACTGGTAACACCTCTGCATATCCCTTCGGGGATTACAGGCGTGAGTGCACCTACTAGACCAAATGTCCCCAGATACTAAGAGATTTATATAAGTAGCAAACTTCGATAACGAGCAAGTGATTCACGTGATAGTAACCATGGATGTGGGGATATATGAATAGGAATGGCAATTGGGAGGGTATGGGTCTCCGAAAATCTCACTCCACGTCTGAATTGCAACAACAAACCGTTATTTCAGTGCGGTTTTCTATGAGATAGTGGGTGGTTTCGTGAGATACTAATCCTGCCAAGTTAGCTTATTCATGCTTATAGACAAAATTGTCTACAGCTTAGTTCTACCAGTTGGGATACTGGGTAAATTCATATGCTTCAATACGTATTATTATTTAGTATATGCAGATCCTCGAAGAGGTAGATAGAATTCAGGTGCCAAAAGAGGTGAAAATTTGTATATAAATTGTGATTTACGGACCTGGGATTTGAACACAGTTTTTCAGCTTATGTGCGCCAGTAAACTACTGAGGCGATCATTAAGAATATCTATAGTAAAAAAATATTTCTAAAACTAAACACAATCTATTTGGAAATCTGAATCACAGTGAATTTGCTGTTATCCATTGAGGTGTTTATTTAATGTTTTCGCAAATCCTTTCGTCAAATCTAAAAACAGTGTTAGGTTTAGGCAGTCTTAAGCATGAATGTGTAGGTACGAACAACATTTGTTAGCGTAAACAGCGATTTCCCATCTTTAACACTAATATGAACCGTTAATAATCTTTTTTATAACGAAACAGTGTGAAGATTAGTTCGCTGTGAGATTATGTTACTTTTAAAATATCCCTGCCCTTCAATACTACAGAAAACTACTTACGTTACTTACTTACTACGTTTACATGCTGCAAAATTATGCTACTCTATGCTCTATGCTGGGTCGGCAACGCGCATCTGATGCTCCTGGTGTTGCAAGCGTCGATAGGCTACGGTAACCGCTTACCATCAGGCGGGCCGTAAACTTGTTTGCCACTACCAAACATTATCTGTTCAAAGTGATGAATCGGTATGACATTATATCAAAAAAGAAAGTGTCGTGTAGAAATGGATGCTTGTCTCTCGCTACTTGATACCCTAACTGGCACTGCGCTTTCCATCAAGTGCAGGTGTGTGGTTTTGCTGGGCCAGGATAAATTAAAAATAAGTAAGTTTCAAAAAACCCCTCTCATTAGTAGAGGAGGCCCGTGCCCAGCAGTGGGACAATGTTTAATACAGGGCTAGTATTATATTATTTTTATTATAAGTTTCAAAAATTTTATGCAAACAAAGTATTCTAATCTAATATCTGTGAATGGCAATGAAAGATGTGTCATTTCCATCGATGACAATATAAAATAAAACTTATATTAAAATGAAACTAGCCATATCATAAGCCATCACATATACCTACAATGTAAGCTCTCGCATACAAAATATTAAAAGGCTCATGTCCAAAGCTCATTTAACGTGGTCATATTGCATTGTAACAGTAGCTGGGCGGTGGGCGGCTGCAGCGCGGCCAGGGCGCCCATGGCAGGGGTGGGGGGCGGTGGTGACTCTACAGAGAGGGCGGCGGCACCTGCCGTAATATCCTATTTATGAATAATGTTTTATTCTAACAGCGTGCTACCCCCCACCCCCCACCTCACACCTCACACATCCACCACACGTGAGAGAATATTATTCAGGGTTGCCAACAGTTAATATACTAAACATTTATGGAAATTGATAGAAAGTTTAGTCTCATGGTACATGTTGCTGGAATAATTGATATCTTAATCAAATTCCATAACTTTATAAGCGAATGGCATCTATATAAAAATTCATAGATTAAACGAAGCCTGAGGCATAGGTGTTGTAGTAACATAATCATTTCATAGGCTATTTTGTACTAAAATCTATCACGAGCATTTACACCGCTAAATACTTTGCTAAGCGTTGGTGTTGTGCTTCTACACACTACCAAAATGTTTTTATCCTTATCAGTTTGCCTTTATTATTGTTTATACGTAAATTTCGTTTTATTTCAATGTATAATATTCGCGTAAATATAAGAAACCAGTATTGTTTATACGTGTTAATTTTGATTTGCGGCATATTATACATTTGAACTTGGTGGTGTGCTATCAGTAGTGATCGGTTGTCGAGAGCATTGTCTCCATGCTGTAGTAGCGCTACAATACAATACAAAAACTCTTTATTGTGCAGACAAAAAATATATATTATTATATATATACATAGAAACAAGCAACATACAATCAAAATAGAATGCACAATGGGCGGTCTTATCGCTTTAAGCGATCACTTCCAGACAACCTAGTAAGGAGAATTATAATTACTGTTGATTACATAAAGACGGTGGTGCACAATATTTAATAACAAAATAAAATACGAATTATAGTTATTAGGATAGAAGATACTACTGCGCTACTAGATGTAACTATCGGCAGTCGGAAGCGTTACCTCTCGCCACACCGAAGCACAAATCATTTGAAACACTAACGTACGAACTCTTTCCATAAATCGACATTCCACCTCGGTCCGGTGCAACATTTAACGGTAGCCCTGGACTCCTTATTGCTTGCTTTGTTTTTGCCGGTGGTGGTGTGCGGGGTGGTGGGGCGGCGCGGGGGGTGTCGCGAGACCCCGCACCGGGTTTAATTAATGGAATAACTCGGAGGCTGTAGTTTGGACCCCCGCCCGGCGCCACCGCTCGTTACTGCACCCTCGATGGTGCGAAATCTTTAAAATATTATTACATTTGTTTTTGAACGGCGTTCCACATCCATTTATAATCATGTATGCAATTGTTTTCTTGGCCTGTTTAATATTATTAGTCGTCGTGTATTGTCGTGCTTTGGATACTTCACATGACTCAAGTACATTGGGTTGTTACTTTGAGCAATATGGCCATTCGTGATTGCACATTTTTTATGTTGAATAACAATAAAACTTGACACTTTAGGTAACTAATAGAGGAGCAAGCTAATCCGTTCCTATTTTCTAAGTTTCACTCAGTTTTGTGTGTACCGGTGCCAAAGGAACTCCCTCACTGATGATGAAGCGTTGAATATTATATGTCCTATTAAGATTCTTTTTGCTATTCTGATTAGTTCTGTGTCACAAAATAATGAACGAGAGACTAAGCTAAGGGATGCCAGGATCATTGACTTGACTGTGATTGTCCGAAATTAGAATGACATTAGGTAGCATGTATAACCCGCGTATTATATTTCTCCATTCTCACATATAAGTGTTGGTCGCAGGCCATACTACCAGGCATCTAATCACTACTTATTTACCCACGCACTGTTGCCTCCGACTTAACACTGACCAGCCTTCGCTCAGAGCTTTACATTATTATGATTTACTACAGTATAGTTGCAGTGCTGCAGTTCACCCCACGCCTCCCTCTACGGGGTAGTTAGTGTTTCGTCTCCCCGAGCCGACTGGCCTCGGGTGCAGGTGGTCAAGCGGTGGGGGGTTGGGGTCGCGGGACGAGCGCCCAGGGGGGGGGGGTCAGTTGAGAAGTCAGCGATGCTGGTAATAAAGCCGGCCATATTTCACACTTAGCGCGTAATGAGCGAGCGCCCAAATAATTGGATCACGTACATAACTCATTATTACCTCGCACCTCAGTTGGGCGAATGTATCATTACTTGAGCGTGCCAACCCCCTCCCTCGGCCGTCCCCTCCAACCCGCCGCCCAGCCACACCGCTGCACCCCGGCGCTGTCCGCGGCTGCTCCGACCCGGGAGAAATGTTAAAGAAATTACACATTAATAAGTTTCGCGCACCTCGTAATTAATTTGCTGTTGCTTAATTAATATTCGCGATCAACAAATGTACTTGTAAGTGGTACGGTAGGCAGCGGCTATGCTGTACGCTGGCATTGCACAAGTCTATGGGCGGCGGTGTCTACTACCCACAGGTGGACTGTCTGCTCGTCTATCTATCAAGGCAGAAGAAAAAAAGGAAATGAGTTTTTGTAGCAATTGTCTTTTTAGTATTTATACTGACTATGCTGTAAATCACATCTGAGTTGGGTGGAATTATATGTAGATACATAATGATAACTAATGCTGGTGTATTTCAATGATTCTTGGTTTTTAAATGAGTCACACTATAGACAGTTTTTGTTGGTCCGGAATGACTTGTTTACAATTACTGTTGCAGAGAAAATCGATGTGAAATAACGGCTTACAGCATTTCCTACAGTGAACGAGATTTACGAAGATCCAGACCACCTTTTCTTCGGATTCCCAATTCATTTCCTCAAGGCCGGTAGGGCCTCATGATTTATCTGGTATTGCAGAAGTTCATGGACAGTGATCACTCACCAACAGACGACCCACTTCCTCGTTTACTGGCCTATGCTATAGAAAACTGTATATGGTAAGACGTCTAGTTGTTAAAACTAAATAATGTACATCAGTACTTGGTTGGCGCAGGGCCTCACGTCGTAAGTTCGTCTAACACTTTATGTAGTTGACTTTATTTACACGCGACGTTGGCTACATCGAATTTGTTCGACAACTAGTAGCCAGTAGCTACTGACGTGTCTACACAATCAACACTTAATATTTGAACACCGTCCCTAGTGCAAGTACTTACGAACATATATATTGAAGCCCCTACAACACCCCGGCGGATAGATTGAAAATCTTAAATTCACATATACACTTACGCCTGAAATGCAGAGGTGTAACCAGTACACCCACTTTTGCCTTTTGTCCCATAATGTAATAGGGAGCCTATCGCCATACCGGGCACAGATTCCAGACTCCAGGATAATACTGAGGAATAATATTTATTTATATGATACCCGGAAGTTAAACATGAAATATTCCATTGGAAACATGTATAAATTACAAAAGAGCATTAGTGGCGTCCGTGGCACATGTAATTAATATGCAGATGAGGCGATTATACACGAGGTAGCGTGTGAGGCGCGCCCGCCGCGCCCGCCGCGGGGAGAAACCTGCGAACAATGCGGGTACACACTACATCATACATACAGTGGCACCGCGCAACAACACCACTTCCCGAACTGGATGCAGAAGATGAAGTACATGACCATCTTTTTCCCAATAAGCCCAAATTTCTACCGTGCTCACCGATGATTCATTAAAAATTTTTTTTTTTTTTTTTTTTTTTTTATAGTATAGTCCGACAAACGAGCCAGTGGGTCACCTGATGTTAAGTGATCTCCACCGCCCATGAACATCCACAACACCGAAAGTGTCATGTATGCGCTGTCGGCCTTAAAGGACAGGAATAGGGATTAGGGAAGGGGGAATCTGGGCCTCCGGATATCTCACTTACCATACGAAACGCGACAGTAAACTGTCACTTTACGTTGGTTTTCTGTGAGACAGTGGTACTACCCCGGTCGAGCCGGCCCATTCATGCTGTAGACAAATATGCCTACAGCGTGGCTCTACCACTTTCCACTTTTTTCTTTCTTTACCACTAATTTAATTTAAATCTAGGCATATCATATGAAAATAAAATCGTATGTAATCTTTGCTAAGTGATGAACTCATTAACATGTGACGTTGTCGAAACAAACAACATTAAACATAAACCACTTCTATTATAAATTGAGGTGGAGGGCTTTTAATTAACACAGCATAATTCTGTGCACATGATATACTTCCCGATGGGCGCTTGGGCGCTACAGTCTGCTCCTGGCCATACATCATTAGGGGCAATATAGCACGCGATTTACATCTCGGCGGGAGCGGGGAGTCCTGTACCATATAGATCATGCGCCGCTAATATTGCGAACGAAAGAGCACGATCGGATGCATATCTCGTGTACACCGCTTATATGATTCCACATCATTCCGTGATTCATAAATCTAAAACTTATTTTCTGTTATTTACATGACTTCTAAGATTTAAACGAATGTGTTGCAATTTCACGATCGAGACATGCTTCATGGAGTAAATGGATACTTAACACATATTGATGAATTTTTTTTTATTGTCTATATTAAAATACAACTGCCCAAAATTACATAATTAAATAACCATTTATACATAAAAATATTTTATTTCGGGCGGCTGTCACCGTGGCGCAGAGGGCGATTAAATAAATGTTTGTGTGACAGACAGATATTTGTTTCGGGTCTGGGTGTTGTGGGACCGTAGTCCCTCGTAGTTTTTGTTACCTACAATACAAGTTTTACCTAGTGTGGGGTCAGAACTATGTGTGTGACTGTTGCGTGTATTTAATTATAATGATATCGATAAGAGTGCGTAACGATAGATACTCCAATATCCCGAGTAATGGCGCTAGACGATTTCGATACTTATTGTTTCGTTTACGGTTTGGCATACCCTGGCAGATGCGCATGCGCACGGTTGCGCAGGAGCTAAGACCATTAATATAAGTTTCTCGCTCGATCACAACAAGTTAGTAACCCCACCAATTTGTGTGACATTGTGTTAGTAAATTGAATTATCAAAGTGTTTGTATGTGGTGGGTCCTGTATCGACGTTTGTAGTTGTGTGACGATTTTTTTTTTTTTTTTTTATTCTGGCGCGGCAAAGTGACCACACTGCACCTGATGGTAAGCGCAGTGCCGTCCAGATAGAGTATCAAGTAGCGAGAGACAGTCTATCCCCCGCTACTCAACACAATCATGCCGGCCTGCTGTTTAGCTTCTTCACATTACGCCTAAAGGACCCAGGATCATAGGAAGGAGGGAACACGGTAGCTGGCAAACTGTTCCACAGCTTGATGGTGCGGCAAAAATACGAGTTTGCGAACCTCTTGGTTCGGGCCGGGGTAGTAGACACCACGAAGCTGTGGCTCCGCAAGCCAGTACGCGTGGTTCTGGTATGGAAGGGAGAGGATGGGATAAGATCAAACAATTCTTCAGAGCATTCGCCATGATACAGGAACGCATTAATCAGCCGGTGCGCACGCGATGCCTTGCCTCGTGGCCCGTGGCCCGTGGGCCGTGGGCCGTGGGGCGCATCGACCGACACTGCCCGACGAAGCATACACATACAATTGAGCTGACAGTCCCTGTCATAACGCTGACTCTAATTTCGACTAATTCCTAGTTTGCAAGACATCCTGGGTAGAGATAGTTGAATATTCGAACATTTTTGATGTCCAAAAAAACAATATTGTTGATAAAAGTATTAAAATATGTCGGAAGTAAAATGTTGCATCTAACCTTAACTATTATAATTTTAATGAAGACATACAGAAAACTGTTTGTAAATGTGGGTATATATACGTACCTCACACAGTCTGCACCATTTCACTATTATTTTTTTAGAGTCAATCCCTATTAATCCCTATTCGCTATTTAAACTGATATATTTATAATATACTAGTTTCTGCCCGAGGCTCCGCCCGCGTGTATAATTATTTTTGAAAGAAAAGGTATAAAATCCAAGGAGTTATTTAAAGCTATCACATCTTCCGATATTTGGCTATCCCATAGGAACCCTGTTTTTTTACGGGATAAAAAGTAGCCTATGTATTATTTCAGATTATTATGTATATCTGTGCCTTTCAACCAGATTCGTTTAGTTGTTCTGGCGTAATTGAATAACAAATATCCATCCATCCATTCAAACATTCGCATTTATAACATTTGTAGTATTATTGTTAAACCCCCGATATAAGAGTTCACAACATTTAAACGGCTGAAATGATTTTTATGTAGGTACAGAATTTTTTTCACAATGAAGCACGAAAAATGAAATTTTGATACCTTTTTTCTTCGAGTTGTCATCATTAAGGCACCGATCTAGTTATTTTCTATTAGACATATTCTAGGATTATACCGTTCTTTTATGGACTATACAAGCATTACGGTTTGTATTGTCCGTATGAGGACTACGATGTGTCTCTACTCACACTCCCTTTTCCTCTACATAAAACCACAAAGCACCTTCTACTAGGGTATTCCATTTTCCTTTTCATTACTCGTGATTTATGAGTCCTTATTTGACAGATCGTGTTAGTTTTTCGTAAGTATATTTAATTACATCTTATCTGTGATCTTTTATTTGTGTTTTGATTGTCACAATTGCTTTTTAGATTTTTTACCTTAAAGTCCAACGTTTTTGTTCTCGTCATTAATGTTTTAAACCATTTATTTTTCCACACACACAATACACAAACAAAAAAAAATTATATACTATCTAGTTACATTTGGCTATTTTGCTGCAACATGTGCGGTGGAAGGGGCACCAGCTCAGTTTTAAGTGCTTTATCAGCACAACTTACTACATTTAGTTAATATAATATGTTATCTTATGTTGTTTGAGTGAACAAGTTTTTGAGCGGTAGTTTGAGTTGCCTGTTAAGACCCTCAGATATTAATGATATGTGTTCGGTTGTGAGTATGTCACATTAAATGCCAAAGAGGCGAAGTAAAGTTAATCTACATAGGCGATGCACTTCGTTCGTCTGTGGCTCGGGCGCGGTGTTATTCAACTTTAACATTTACCACGCAGCTGTTAGCATATTCATGCGGTGAGTATAATTTCACCCTTTCTTTGTAATGAATATGGAAGTGGAAGAAAGTTCTCGCAAGTTAAAAACTAGTTGCTACTGTAATTGGCGATAGGTTGTGAGTTTTTGCGGACCCGCGCCCGCTCTAGCTCGCCCGATAAGGACGTGCCGTGCCGCTATCGATACTTTGAACGATAAATATAAAGATGGAAATAAATGAGTAAATGCATCGAAGAATAACATACACAGTACACAGTTTATTTATTATATGAGGAATTGGAAAATACGCTTTATTTTATCAAAAGTAAATTTCCCAACATATATTTATCCTGGAGCTTTTTGTTACTGTCTGCTGGTCTATCACTACAAAAATAGTATGCTGAAATAAACACTTTAAACTACTACAACTTCTTTTTTGACAGTGCTTTGTCGAAGTGAAATCTTTTTGAGTCAAATAGAGGTAATACAACGTCATTGAATTCCAATTACTTAGTCCTAGTCGCTTTATAAATGAATACTGAAATATGTAATGAAAGTTTTAGGTATTTGCATCGCTTTGGCAAAACAAGGTTGTGTAAGTGTGTTCCAATATGAAATATTACCAAATGGTGTGGAATAAGGATCGATAACAGGCGATGTGTTGATAGCGTCCGGCGCTGGCGGCGGCGGGTCGCGGGCCGCTGCTCGCTGCTCGCTGCTCGCACGCAGAGTTTACCTTTTTTGCTGCTACTTTATTTGCTTGCGATATTAATATACTCGAACTCGGCTACTATCGTAAATGCGAATATGCATATAGGATACCTAATATTGAACTTAAGAATATAATATAATAACATTAGGATTAAAACCACATTGCCAGTTCTGTTCTACTTTTTGTGATGTATCGCGAATACATGCAATGTCAATAAACATTTGAGTAAAGATCTGTTTTTCCTTAAAGGACCGTATGGGAAGGATAACTACTCTAGGTGTTCAAAGTCAACGGTAATTTAGGCAGACTGTTTGATTGTTTATTTCCAAGATAAAAACATTTACGCCAAGTGAGTTGTGTTGGAATATAGGTACCTACTAGACAGTGGATAGTATAGCGGCGCGTCCCGGTCGCATCGGTGAGCGCAGCACTATTACTACTTATTAACTTCACGTCCTTTCGCTTAATTACTAAATAACATATTTATTAATCTAGCCAGTAGCAACATATGGAGTCGGATCAGGCACTGTCTTCACATCTCAATAGTTTACTCAAAGGCGTCGTTACATATTATATTATACTAGTTTTGTGTCACGATAACCGCACAATGAATGAATTGTATTTCTAAAGAAGGTAACTTTTGGATTATATCTTCTCTCGTCGTTTCTATTTCGCGTAAATTAAGTTTTTGTGTTGGTAACATTTATATATACGTTTAGCCAAGAGACGCGTTAGAGCCTGGGTTCAAATCCCAGGCCGGAGAATTACGGTTGTGTATGAGTTATATCGAGATACCTCATATTAGTTGCCCGGGATTGATCGTGCGTGTCCTAGTCGCATCTCTACCTACATTTTCGGAGATACCGGCGTGAGCTTATGTTATGTACCGCCATAACAACAGCAACATTTTCAGCAACATCTTCTGGATACACGTGGCAAAGGTGATCTTCAATCTTTTCCTCTTTTAAAATTCGCAGAGATGTTTGATCAGATTCCAATGGCACAATGATAATGATTAACCTGTTGTATGTTGTATTAAAAGCAATGTTTCAAGTCTACAATATCAAGCACTCTGGTGTTGGAGCTTTTTTATAGGCGGCGGTGATCACTTTCAATTGGGTGAGCCTCTTGACCGTTTGCCCCTTTTTTCATTAAAAAAAATCTATGAATCGGCTCGATGCAGTTAGTATCAATGTCTCATAAAAAAGTCATACAGTGTACGAAATTTCCTTAGGTCCCCCATTCCCTATTCTCCACCTTTAAGGGCGACAAAGGAGTCATTATTTGTCTGTTATTGTAGGTGTTCTGTTATTGTACGGTGCAGATTACTTACGATCAAGTGACCCACTTACTCGTTTGCCAGCGTCCACTATAAAAAATCCTTCATGTTTTACTATCTTAATACCAAACTGTATAGCAGTTTGCCAGCTACCGGGTTCCCTCCTCGCTATGATCCTGGGTCTTTTAGGCGTAGTGTGAAGTAGCTAAAGAGCAGGGTGGCATGATTGTGTTGAGTAGCGAGGGATAGATTGTCTCTCGCTACTTAATACTCTAACTGGAAGGCACAGCGCTTACCATCAGGTGGTCACTTTGCCTTGAGGATACAATAAAAGACTACTGTCAGATCTTTAAATAAAATACCTTAAATATAACTTACCTAATTATTACGATACGGTATGATTTATGCGATCCGTTACACCGCATTGTGTTCATTACTAAGTTCGAGCCGTGGAGTACTCTCTATCTAACACTCAATGAAGGACATTTCAAATGCTGTTGAATGGAAACACACGTGTGTACCGTGTACCGTTAGCGCCGGCGGCGGGGCGGGGTGGTGCGGGGAGGAGAGGGCAGGGGGCTCGTTCAAGTGTCATTTACTGAGCTCGTGACATTTAGCGCTGTGCCAGCTGTCCCGTGCCGCACGACATGTGCCTACTGATAGGGTGCAAAATGGAGAATTCCACCGAGTTTTCGGGTACTGTTGTTGACCTATTGGCTACAACGCACCTACAGTATTCACATGCAACAAACTCATACCAATATATTTTATGAGCAAGCTGAAGTGTGACTAGCACATCCGCTGTTTGTTGAATGCTTTTCCGTCCTTTGGCATCGTGGATCGTTATAGATAGTAAAAGATTGGGAAATCTATTTGCTAATATATATCCTATGCGTTAAACAAAAAGGATTTGTTCACTAAAAAACATATTTTAAATGGATTGTATGATCCATGTTGGTGCTAGCGTCATGTCACTCAATACGATCGTGTGGACATGAGTCAAGCGTACCACCTATAAATGTAATGTAATCATCAGTTAGGTGGCAACCCTTACGTGAGTATCAGCGATGCCACTACACACACTACACAGGGCCCCAGGGGTGGCGCGCATTCATTGTAAATAACTATTATCCAATTGTTTCTTTATTGTAAACTAACACATTCTTTAACGTCTGTGTGTTTTTGTTGCACCAATAGGAATATGTTTTTCATTGAAGTCGGATAATAATGTAAATATTACTATTCTAACTAATATTATAAATGCGAATGGATGGATGCTTGTTACTCAATCACGCCAAAGGCTGAATGGATCTGTTTAAAATTTAGCACAAAGATAGATTATAGTCTGGAATAGCACATAGGCTACCTGTTATCTCAGAAAAATATACGGTTCCTGTGAGATAGCAAAATATAGAAAGATGTAATAGTTTAAGATGATTCCGTGGATTTTATACCTTTTTTAAATTTATTAAACTATTCGTGAATATTATTTTTATTTTAATTATAGTCGATATATTTACCAAATTAATTATGATTTACTAATACCAAATGTATATGTACTTTATTTGATCTAATATTAAATCAATTTATTATAATTTTGATCAATTAGGTATTATTTAGTATTTTGTAATTTAATATAATAAATTTATGTAATTAATTTTGTAATTTATTTGAGTCACACTTGTGTGCCAATATGAGGCTGATCACTTAGTATCACAATAACAATTTATGGATCGCAAGTGAAAAATGATTATGATTATTTATTTTAAGAATAACTACCACGCTGGCGGAGTTGCGGGCAACAGCTAGTGTCTTATAGCCATTTATAGCCCTAGATTACGTTTGTAACTAATTAGCTATTGTTCTTTACGGTGTGAAGACGACTGGAGTACCACAGTTGTGGTACGTTATGGTCGACAGTGGTTAGTAACACTAACGAGACAGCTTTGCTGTTGAGTTTCGTGTCATCAGTGACATCAAAGTTTTACTGTCAATACTTTCGAAGTGCTCGACCGGACCATTACCTCCGTCTTACAGATAATAATAATAACAATACACCGAACAGCCACACACAAAGTTCTGACCCCACACTAGGTGAAACCTGCATCGTGGAAATCAACAACTACCAGAGACTACGGGACTACGGTCTCACAACACCCAGACCTAAAACAAATATCTGTCTGTCACACAACCTGTGTCTTTGTGCGGGAATCGAACTCACGGCCTCTCGTTTCACGGCCGGCTACTCGCTCGCTGCACCACGGAGACTGTCATGCTGTTGCGCTTCGTATAGTAGGATATCCTACCTCCTTATACTCCGTTATACTGTCTTCCTGATTGGTAATGTATCCATTATTCTTTTGATATTGTGTGTTCATACACGATGGATATCTCTCACCATCAAGAGAGAGTTTACCAACCTGTCATAACCTCGTGGAAGTGGTTGGGTATTGGAAGTAGTAAATAGCTAGCGGTCATGTGAGCAGTTGGAATGTGTTCTGTGGTGAATGTAAAAACTTTTATGATATTTACGTACAAATACGTATAAACGTGTGTTAAAATTGAAGAGGCTGTGTAGAGCAGCGGGCCTCCCGCGCATCCTGCGTCTAATTGAGGCCAGAATCAATAAGTCAGAGGCGCGGTATCGGCGAGTGGATCGCGGGCCCTCCACCCCCCACTCGCCTCCCCCTCGCCTCCCCTCTCTTCTCGCAAGCCCAGCGCCGGCGCATCGAGCGATCCGCGATACCGCCCGGTCACGAACCAACCGCCATCCCTTAACTTATTATGAAAATATGCTCAAATTTTATATTATATTAATTAAAGAGGCGCGGGTCAACGACATGCACCGCACGCAGTAACTCCTGCACACCGTTGCACTGTACGGTGCAGGCTCTCATAAAGATGGCTCAAGATTATTTTCGTACGGTATAATGTTAATATTGTGATGTAATAAGTATAATGGGAAGTTGTTTGAATTCTTTTAATGAAATAATTATCTTCCGTATTTTAACATAATTTAAGTGTGCTGTTTGCAGTGCATACACGTCTGTGTATGTCATTGGCCCTCTTTTTTGTTCAGCGCCAATCCCGTATATAGAAACAAAGACATCAACTCATAACAATTATTTAGGGTTTGTTCTTGAATACAGGAGTGCCTTTTCACACTTTCCTAGCCGAGTAGTTGCCAAAGCTATTATGGCAAGTGCCGGTGTGTATAAAAGCTGAATTCTTTGCTATATAATCCCGTCACCAGCTCATCCGACAGCCGGGACGTGTGAAAAGACGTTTAAGGCGTAGTCATCTTCGACCGCGGCTCCTCGACGAAGGTCCAAGCGATGCTCATGCTATGCCCGCGTGAGCTCACCGATAGCGATCAATGAGCACGAGCGGCTGACTTAATGCCCCTGTAGCGAATCTCCGTGCCACAGCCACGCCACAGCCACGCATCACCCGTCACACAAACAATTACCGCCTCCTCGATTAGTATTATAGATTTCAAATTTATCACTTACCAACCACGCTTATTAAGCACGACTCGATCGCGAATCTAAATTGAAATATCAAATTATCGGTTTTATTTTTCCAAGTAGGTTAAACACATTAGTTTATATGGCACAACTTTTTACTGAGAACGTTTCTTGTCGCTCCATGACGATTATTTAACTAACATTTAAAGTTTGTTCAGACGATGTTTTTAAACAGTTAATTTAATCGATGAAGTCATCGATCGACCGGCGAGCGCTCGAGTTAATTATGAGTGCGTTTATGTGACATAATTACAGTCGCCGCGGACGGGGCCCGGACCTACCCGGACTTATTGTGCATTCTTTATCATTTATTAATTAAGTACTGGTACATAATATATATTTTTTTTATTCTGGCGCGGCAAATTGACCACACTGCACCTGATGGTAAGCGCAGTGCCGTCCAGATAGAGTAGCAAGAGACAGTCTATCCCTCGCTACTCAACACAATCATGCCGGCCTGCTGTTTAGCTTCTTCACACTACGCCTAATATATATTATGAATATATCCAATTTGCCATAAATATTATGATAACGCATGTGTTTTTATATGTGGACTATGCTTTTTTACCATGCTGTCTAGTCGTATGTTAAAACTGCATCATGGTTTCTTATGTTTACGCGAATATTATACATTGTAATAAAACGAAATTTACGGATTCTATCGCGGTTAATTTTACTTTTTTTAACCCGATGTTTCGAAGGCTTTACGGCCTTCATGGTCACGGGGGAGACCGAGTTGTATGTCGTCACGAAAGTAAAGTGCAATGTTTCTACCCTCCATATAGTTGATATTTAATTTTTATTTGTTGTAGTCCGATCTACGCAGAAGGAGCTCACAATGTCTTGAGGTCTGGCAGTTGGTCTTTTGGGTTCCGATTTAATTAAATGTATAATTGGATCCCAAGCTGGTGCTAGCTTCCAACCATCTTCTCTGTTAAAATTTGGATGTTTTTTAATTTCAATAGCCTCGCGAATCATCCTAGGCAGGAATCGGTGTTCTTTGGCAAGGATTTGTGGTTTGTCAAATCGAAGACAATGCTTGGAGCCTTCCTCTGAATGTTCAGCAACTGCAGACTTCGTAGAGCGTCGGTGTTTTACGTCAGCTATATGTTCTTTTACGCAGGTCCCTATAATTATTTTTGTTTGACCAA
This sequence comes from Laothoe populi, assembly GCA_905220505.1. Classification (NCBI taxonomy): domain Eukaryota; kingdom Metazoa; phylum Arthropoda; class Insecta; order Lepidoptera; family Sphingidae; genus Laothoe; species Laothoe populi. The sequence goes on along the minus strand of HG992155.1, from coordinate 179,094 downwards.
TATAAGAGAGTTCACACTCACAATCTATTTTATAGATGCCCGGTTCTTGTAGAGGTATATGACACTTAACAGGTGGTAAGAATTGACTTATCTTCTTGGACGGCTTATATAGGTTTTAATAGAAGTACGCTTCAGTACATAGCCAATCTTGTCAGTGACGCCTCTGATGTATGGTAAAGTAACAGGGACACGCTCGACTGTGGCTGGTTTCACTCGGTTTCTGTGATGACGGCGAGGAATTTGGAGCTTGTTGTCTTGCAGTACTTGCTTGACATGTTGCAGCTCAGCGGCCAGATGTTTCTCATCACAGATTCCTTGTGCTCTCTGAAAGAAAGATTTACCCACGGTAGCTAACTATTTTGGATGGTGGTGAGATTCACCATTAAGGTATTTATCAGTATGGGTCTTTTTTCTATATACAGTGTGGCTTAAAGACTGATCAGGATTACGGATAACTAAGACATTTAAGAATGCAAGAGAATTATTTTGTGCTAGCTCCATAGTAAATTGAATTTTATTGTTAACGGAGTTACGGTGATCTAAAAAAGCAGTTACTTTATCAGATGGTAAATTTGTGAAAGTATCATCTACATACCGCTTGTAAAACCTTATTGGAACAGGGGCTGTGCTTATGGCTGTCTCCTCAAAGTCCTCCATGAAGATATCGGCGACTACTGGAGACACGGGTGAGCCCATGTCTCCAGTAGTCGTCTCCATCCACTTGCATGTAGAATTGACTATTCCACAACATGTAGCCAGATGTAAGGCAATGGTTGAGTATTTCTGCATATGCTAGGGGCATGCTGTTCTCGGCTAACTTCTTAGAGACAATTTTGATGCAGTCTTGTACAGGTAAACTTGTAAAGAGGGACTGAACATCAAGACTGACCATGGTTTCATTGTCAGCTAATTGTAGGTGTTTAATATCACTGTCAAATTGGTATGAATCCTTCACAGATGCTCTGGTCTTCCCTCCTTCTGCGTAGATCGGAATACAACAAATAAAAATTAAATATCAACTATATTGAAGGTAGAAACATTGCACTATAATTTCGTGAAACGTTGGGTTAAAAAAAGTAAAATAAACCGCGATAGAATCCGTAAATTTCGTTTTATTACAACTAAAACTGCACCGTATAATTCAACATATACGGGTACATCTGGTTTTGGTTCAGGAACTTAACTTACACATTGTATATTCAAAGAAGAAAAACCGTGTTGCGGTTATTTTACACGTTCAAATCGGGCGTTATCAATCACGTTGTTTTTAATGCGATTATCAGGAGCCTTCGTGGATGTGCTGGTGTGTGTGGCGCTGGCTCCGACTGTGTGAGTGCGTCATGTGCGCTCATCAACTTACGAACAGTTCGCAGAGCAGTTTTTGCACGATGTGTCCGCGATAAGGCAATAATTCAGATATGATATTGTTCATTATTCCGCACATCCCGGCTGTGGAGATAATCTGTTGAATTTTCCATGCGCTCGTCTCCGCGCGGACATTGTGAGCGAGCAGCAAAAACGTCGCCCTCCTCGTTACATCACCAGCCGCCGAGACTCCCGGGGCGACTAATATGCCGCACCAGCTACTGCACCGCCGCCACGATCGCTCTACCCTCACTCAGTAACTTCAAGTGGTTCGAGATATACAAAACAAAGTTAATCAGAATATGGCACCGCGAAAGAGCAGAAATTCAATGGGCATTTTTTTCTCTTTATTTAATTTAGGGACTTTTATCCAACATGGATATGTGAATCCCATCATATGATGGGTCTGACATATCCTAACCTAACCTATAATTATACATTTAGGGGGCAGAAATTGTACAATTGTGACAGTTATGGTAGCTCAGCGGGTGAATAATCGGCTATAAAATAAGAAGCCGTGCGTTCGAAACGTAGACTAAGTATTTTTCATGTCGGAATATGCGAATCGCGACGAACGTGCACTGATTCACGGAGCAGCATATTACAGGCGCTGCCGTGCGACAAAAAAGCGGTCCATTCATATGCACAGAGAGGAGCGCGGTCAGTTTTTGCTTGGCCGGACGTTCCCCGCGTTTTATTTGTAAATTGGGCGAGCGGTGGCGGTGCATTGGCGGCGCGGCTCGCACGTCTCCGTGTGCCCGCTCCCGCTCCCGCGCCCGCTCGCGCTCATTCAAATGCGCAACTAGTTTTTGTAGCGCGCGCATAATTGAATACGAATGCTGAATGCGTGCTCGGAACGTATCTAATGCGCTCAGATACGTCGCGTAATGAGCAGCGTGCATGAGGTATGTACTGTGTCCCGCGCGACTACAGCCTGTGGTACAGCACTAGTCGCGACACACGACCACGATATGTACACGCGGTCGCGGTGCGACAGCCGTGACGGTTTGTCGACTGGGCTGCCAGGTGTCCGAAGCTGAACATGATTAGGCTTTTCGATTGCTTGTCTGACCTTTTAGGTAGAGTTGTATTGTAGTATTTTAATAGAGTAGATTAAAAAATATAATATGTGTTTTAATTTAAAATGTGCCTACTTTAAAGCGTTTGTTTTTCATCGACATTTGTTTTTAAATGGGTAAATCTGGCTACTATGTTGGCAACATCACGTTTAAATGGTCGCACAGAACATCGCCTGTGTAATCGTTTGTGTAATTAGCTAAGCTTGTTGTATAATTGCTACGAGACCGTGACAATATTAATAGATATACTCGTCAATTGTATTGTCCACGCCATGTTTGTAATGATATTTCATTACACAACTCATTCTTATAATTGTTTATGGAAAGATCTACGAAACATTATTACCTTTTTTTCTGGGCATGGTAAAGTTACTACAATGCACCTGATGTTAAGTACAGTATTTACAAAACATCAAGTCTTTTTAACGGTATTATAGTAGACAGAATGATGCTGGTCGGAAGATTTAACACTATCTTAACCTAATCGTGACTCAGCGGAACGAGTCTCTACATTGTGCATTGACGCTATATTTCACCATATTTTAATTACTACGAAGCCTGATGTATCTTAAAAATACGTTGAAAGTATATAGAACGTTATCAGATCTAAACTGAGAAGTAAATGACATGAAGATAACTCATTACATATAAATTGCCATACCGGCTGTTCAAACATGGGGATAGAATCAATGTGATGTCGCTACAACAGTTTATGGCAGCTTTATCAGACATCATTCCATACACAGTACAATAGAATAAATCAAATCAAATTATGTATTTAGTAAATTAGGTCCTGTGGAGCAAATTTTACATGTCATAATTAATAATAATAATCTATAATAATATATACGTTTGTATATTTGTTACTCAATCATGCAAAAACGGCGGAAAGGATTTAAATGACATTTCAGGCACACATATACTTTACTAGATGTAGCCCGCGGCTCCGCTCGCGTGGAGTTTATTTCTGGAAAAAAAGGTATCAGAAAAATGGAAGGATCTTAAGCTATTACACCTTTCTATATTTTGCTATCCGATACGAATGGTGCATTTTTTGGGATAAAAATGGCCTGTCATTTTTTTTTTATCCTGGCACGGCAAAGTGACCGCACTGTACCTGATGGTAGGCGCAGTGCGGTCCAAATAGAGTACTGAGTAGCGAGAGACGATCTATCCCCGCTACTCAACACACTCATGCCGGCCTGCTTCTTCACACTACGCCATGAGCAAGAAGGTGAAGAAGGGGTCGAGGGTCTAGTGTCAGAGTACTAAGAAGGGCGCAAAATGGTCATTGTACCCCAACTCCAGACCCCCGACAAAAACCGGATGTACACTGATCTGATTTTCTGATCATGATCCTAAGCTCTATGAAAAACTAAATTACCCCACGGGAACTGTGAATTTTTCCGGGTAAAAAGTAGCCTATGTGCTATTCCAGTCTATCAATCTATCTATGTGCCAATTTGCCGTCCGGATTTGGTTGAAACGGCTGGACAGCCGTTATAGCGTGATTGAGTAGCAAACATACATCCATCCAAATATTCGCATTTATAATTTTAGTGGTATTAGCTGCATCAACACATAGGATATGTTTTATCACAGAAAAATATTAGGTTCTTTATAAATTCACTATAGGGAGATATAGAAAGATGTTTGAGATGCCTCCATGGATTGAATACCTATTCTCCCAAAAATATCTCTCAACCGGGTGGAGCCGTGGGCCACAGCTAGTATAATCTAACTTATATTATAATAGTGTAGTTGTAAGTGAGATAAGTTGGTAAAATTATTTTGTATGCTATTTGAAACCTTTAGTAAAATGTAAATGTTTATCGCATGTTCGACGCTCGTAAATAATTAATTTATTTGCATACACTGGCTTTTTTGACATGTTCATTGATATTGTGATAGTCAGTGTTACACTTAGAGTAGTGTTAAATACTCTAAGGTATTACATCATAAATATATCATTATGACGTACCGTTTAGGCTCATTGGAGTGTGGAGTAATGGTCATTTTGTACCTATGTAGCATTAGAGCTTGTATAAATCATCGATGATAACATCGAAGATGCGTCGTCATCTATTATGTTTATTGTTGAGTCATTGATATTGGGTTTTTCTATTAAGAAATTCTCAGTATTACCCGGTGTCTGGAACCTGTGCCCGGTGTGGCGATAGGCTCGCCCCCTATCACATTATGGGGCCGAAATTCGGCGAAAAGTGGGTGTACTGGTTACACCTCTGCCTACCCCTTCGGGGATTACAGGTGTGAGTGTATATGTATATGTATGTTTATTGAGTCATGTAAATGAACAAATGGGTCAAGTGACAATCATCTTGACTTGATTTGACTCATTACAAAACTTTCGCAAACTTTGAGGAAATGAAAAGTAGTATTAATCGTTAATTTTATTGACGAAACGTATTATATTTTATGAGTAATGTATATTATTGTGAATTTTCTAAGAGATAGTTACAGATGACCTTTTATGAGACGACTTTGCTTCAGCCCGACTATACCGATTATAAGAAGTGTGAAATAGAAGCGCTCATTTACAGATATTTTATCATGATATTTTGATTATTTAGATATATAATCTCATTACGTAAAAATATATAAATTTTCGAGGTTATTACTAGGAAAGTGTGGTCTCGCCATGGTCGCGATGGCTCAGTGCATGAGCGTGAATTTGATCGCAACTGTGCGATGTGGGCGATGTCGGCGAGCTCAACTAACGAGCCGAATGGATTTAATTCTCCATTACGCGTTGTGTTTAAAAAAATAGTATCTGTTTGTAGAAACTGCGGTTTTACATCACTTAATTTATTGCCTTATTTTAATTGAGCGTCGCATCCCGCTACCGCCGCCACGCTGCCGCCCCGTCAGTAGGCAGTAGCGCATTCAATGTAAATGCCGTTTAAAAATAATGGCCTCGTTGCCAATTGAGTGCGCGCGCCACTACCGCACCACCCACCCCGCCTCCACCCCGGATCATACTAAACTCCTAGCACTATGACAATAGTGCTCAGCCATAGATAGGTATAGCATGGCTCAGATGTACCGATGGATTTTAAGAAGGATTACTCGTGTATCATTTAATATAAGTTTATAAGTACATATCCCAAGCGACATTAGAGCTGTAAGACGATTGCACAGCGTGTGCACTTGTCATAGTGTCGAACTTTTAAGTGGTGCGAGTGGCGAGGCGAGGCGGCGCGGTGCAGTGGAGGCGCGCTCGGTGCCGCTCCGAGCCGAGCCGTGGGACGGAGGGGACATAAATCGCGAATAAAAAGCGCCGCGATCGTCCAGAGTTTTTGCCGTTTCTTGTTATGCGCATTCCGGCGTTTTTGCTCGCTCGTGTTCCCGACAAACGAGCTCGGACAGTTTTTGCTTTAGAAACAATGGTGGATTTGCGATGGCAGTGATTGCGCGGGCGCAGGCGGCGTGTGATATTTGCATGCGGCGGCCAATGGCGCGACGGAGCCACGCCTCACGCCCCTCCCTCCCTGGTGCTGCGGCTGTACCTCCCCCCTCCTCCCTCCTGTCTCCTGCCACCGCGGCCGCGAGTGACGAGTGACGAGCTAACCTCTAGCCGCGCCACTGTCTAATGCTAATTCACAGAGCACATGCGCGCCCGCACCGCCCGCGTCCGTCTAGCACTGTCTACTGAGCACTGAGCAACGATCCATTGCTCGACTCCTATCGCCGCGATGTCTCTACTAACTGTCATTGGCCGTACTTCTACTTCAACCGAGATTCATTTGGTCAACACGGTAAAATAACATTTTCAAAATTAGTACATTTTTGCCACATCGTAAAAGTGTGACTAATATTACTTTTTCTAACTATAATAATCCACAACAGGCTCCATATAATAATCCAGGCTCTAGGGTACCCGGTATTACTGGGTAGTTGCATCCATTAGATTGCACCAGATTAATATGTTTGCCAAAAACATGTTGGAATGAATTTGCAAATAAGTAGTTCTAAAGAGTACCGACTAAGATAAGAGATTTAATTGATAAAAAAATATACTCCCTGTCTACAATGAGTTTGACAGTAGATCAAAACACTCAGATCACAATTTTCAAGTACCTAACTCTAGACTCTACTACTACGCAACAAGAACTCTCCCACACTTTAGTCTCTCTACTATACACGATTAGATTTAAGTATACCAAGTATTTGAAATAAATATATTGGAGTCCTCCGTGGCGCAGTAGAAGAGCCGGATATGAATCGAAAGGTTGTGGGTTCGATTCTCGCACCGAGATAAATGTTATGTGATCCACAAATATATGTTTCACGTCTGTGTGTTTTAAAAAAAGTCCATCGCATATAAATGCACGTTCTAAACTTTTTAACTATTAAGCAAAAACTAGGTTTTGAGGTTTTTTTTCGACTGTTCCCTAAAAACAAATCATAGCAATACTAATGTTATGTACAGTAATACTTACTCTAACTATTTAGTCATTACTTCGTACCACTGCACTGCCGTCATCATCCCGAGACACACGGTGTTAACTATAAAATAATTTCCAGACATACCACTTGCTCAATTGAAACATGAATATTTATATGCACATTCTACAACTTTTTTAAATTTCTCCAAAACCATTCTTACAAAAGTAAGACTGACATTTGCTCTGGAACGCGACATAATTAGTTCATACAAATATTGAAGCTTATAATTTCTATAAATGATATGTCTAGACAAGCTCATCTACATTAATTGGTTATAGACTGGTTTGAAAATGCATTGGACACTAACGATGTGTTGACGTCAGGAGGCGCCTGGTGACACGACATGTGCATTGAGCAGTCACATTATGAGTTCATAGAGAAGGAGAGAGAGCTTGAGTACATACATACATATACACTCACGTCTGTAATCCCCGAAAGGGTAGGCAGAGGTAACCAGTACACCCACTTTTCGCCGAATTTATTACAGTCCCATAATGTGATGGGGGCGAACCTATCGCCATCCCGGGCTCAATTCCCGACTCCTGGTTGATATTGAATTTTTCTATTAATATCACTTTACCGGACCCGAGGATCGAACCAGAGACCTCTGCATAGCAGTCGTAACGCATGGACAATTACAACTGCGCCACCGAGGCAGTCACCGCACTACACCGAGTTGAGTATTATTGGTATATTAAAGGAAATATTCATTAGACATTTATTATTACGAGTCTGTAAAGAAATTGTTCAGTCCGTAATGCTAAATGTAAAATGCAATAAGGTAAAAAATATTAAAAGAAATAATAAAAGCCCGGTATTTGATAGCCTCCGTGTCGCAGTCGGTGAGCTGGCTGAGAAACGAGAAGCTGCGGGTTTGGTCCCTGCACCGAGACAAATGTTTGATACGTATATATGCGGTCAGTTATTGTACAATGTACCACTGCTAGATCTGGAGGGGTTGGCCTTAGTTCACCACGCTGATGTTATGCGATGGTTCACACTTTAAAATTGTAATTGTGAATTCTAAGCTCGCAATGATTTTCTTCAACGCAAACCACAATTAACAATGAATATGGAAGGTGACTTTGGGCTGATTTCGAACCTACGGCTTTCGTCTCGGTAGTCAGTATCACCCGCGACCAGGTTATCGCTCCTTTCGATAAATAATAATAACATAAATACACGGCTGAGTTTCTTGGTGCTTCTTCTCAGACCAGTGGGCATTTCCGAAGCACCGGTAGATAAACTTAAACCTGACATGTAAAAAGTGCCCCTAGTGGCCTAATTTACAAAATAAATGATTTGATTTGATTTGATTTGACTAACAGTCACACACATACTTCTGATCCGACACTAGGTAAACCTGTATCGTGGGTATCAACAACTACGAGGGACTACGGTACCACAACACCCAGGCTCGAATCGAATATCTGTCTGTCACACAAACATTTGTCACGATGCGGGATCGAATCCACGCCCTCACGTTTCACGGCTGCTCGAACGCTGCGAAACGGAGGCTGTGCTAACATAAATTAATCAATACTTTTTATTTTTATCCGACTTCAAAAAAAGGAGGAGATTAACAATTCGTCGGATTTTTTTTATGTATGTGACCCGATTACTCGAAGACGCCTGGACAGATTCGAGAAATTCTTTTACTTATGTTTATTATATTAGTGCAGGAAGCTTACTTGTATATTGTACGGGCGCGGCGCATGTGCAGCGACTCTGTTTATGAAGACGTTTAGTGTGATAGCATCGCACCACGTTCCACTTGCCGACCAGCCGACCTGCCTCGTACCACACGCTCCCACCTCCCATTACCTGTAAACAGCCACTTGTCAATTGAAACACACTGTACATAGTTTTATCTCTAAGAATCCATACCTCAGGTCAATAGGAATAGGGTAGTTTCCTGTGTTTAATTTTGTACATTGTTCGATATGCAACCGAATATAATACGCAAAAGCAACCCTTGTGCGAAAACAATCAAAATTATATATTATTAACATAATCATAATTGAAAATTGAGGCCACAATATTTATTTTCAATATTAGTATGAGCAAAAAAATTGTCGTTTAGAATAATAAAAACTCAATAATTTGATTTTTCGAGCCTCATCAGTTTCACAATAAACTGCCACGCGGCAAATCAAACATCTAGTACTAGTTCGACACACAAATTAATAATACATTCTACAGAATAGAAAAAAGTTTCACTATAAGTATTCAAAATTGCGCATATTCCTCGCTTTACAACCAAGTCTCTAAAATTATGTATTATACGAACTGTTCAGTTAATGAATGCTCTATTAAAGTCTAGTCAAACTGAGAATTACTAAAAAACTTAATATAAACCTACCGAAGAATTTTTGAAATTTAATGTAAGTACGTTTAAGCCTCTGTAATTCTGTTTTTATTAAATTATTATTAATTTTACAACCATCAAACATTATTATTGTCAGTGAAATTCAAAACAATATGTACTATATTTTATTTTTAATTTTCATAATAAACTGAATAAGATTTTTTGAGGGAAAATAATTTGTAAAGTTTTTCGAAAAATATGAAAATTCGGGATATTAAAAGAAATTTATATGTGAAGCTGCGGGGAGATGCTAGTTCTATGTAAAAATCTACCTATTTATTTATTTTAAAAATCTTTACAGTAAGTTTTACAAAATATCATTGTCCCAAGTTTATAAGTTGTGTCTTGCAGCCTATTGTCAAATCAGTTTGTCCAAGGTATGAGTACGATGCAGGCTTTCATTACCCTCCTGCCGGTAATAGAGCACTCAATTTAGAGCATCGTTCAATATCGAGAGCTCGCTTCACGTTCAACTTAATCTTAAGCCTCAGCAATCTATGCTCGAGATCTTTATTACAGCTGCATTTATTTTGAGCACTAACAGACTTTGTAACTCGGAGATAATGGATATTTAAATACATAGCCCCTTCCATTTTCCATTCATCAAATGGCTGTAATATATGCATACTACGCTACAGATAAGTGGGTCACCTGATCTTTATCGCCCATGAATACATTAATAACAAAAGAATTATGAGTAGGTACTTTGCTAGCGGTAAAGAAAGAAGGAACACTGATCCCTCTCACTCATCATACATAAATACACCCAACTGTCACACACATAGTCCAGACCCCACACTAGGTCTAACTTGTATCGTAGGTATTAACGACATCCAGACCCGAAGCAAATATATATAATATACTAGCGGGCCCCGCAGACGTCGTCCTGCCCGTAAAAGCAGCGCCACACCGACTGCAGCGCCATTTGCCGAGCTGATTTGTGATTGTGTGGCCGGGCTGCTGCAACAAAAAAAAACATTCAAATCGGTCCAGCCGTTTAGGAGGAGTTCAGTGACATACAGACGTACAGTAGAATTATATATGTCGTGCAGGCATGACCGCAGGCCGGTCAGGTCATCAGGCCGAGGTTGTGAGAGGGCTTACACATCCCTCTCTGATCTCCAGATATTGTCAAGATGCATAGCGTGTAATAGTTCGGTAATAAAACACAAGATTAACACTTCAGAGTCTATTTTAAGCTACCACCAGATCGGAATGCAGTCATCCATGGGGAAGAGCTGGCAAGAAACCCTCATGGTTGCTCTTTTAAACACATCACAGTTTACATTACAATATGCGGTACACAATAACATCGCGTTAATTTACTACTTTAACAATATTTCGGCATTACGACCGACAAGTTACTAACTGTTTCAATAATAATAAACGAATGCCTCGCCAAAGACGAGGTGCTCTTTTATATTGTGATTTTCGTGGTGACCCACTCCTCTGCGAGTGAGATTACTCGATAAACAAGTCGAAACCACCTTCAAAATAGCATAACAAATGGCGGTACCCACAGTTTACAATAAATAAAGTTATTAGCAAATACAATTCAGTATCCATTTTCATCACGATCCGGCATATATTATTAGCGTATTTACTATTATTAGAAATACCGAAGGTATAACTGAAGTATTTAGGAGACTAGTTGGGGGTAGTTAAGAATGACAACCAAAGTGGGAGTAGTAAATGTTTAATATAAAACAGAGTGCCTTCCGCGCTCCGGTGTTCAGTTGGTTCAGTTCAGTTTAGTTGAGTGGAAGACAAGACGATTGCCAGTATATTCGTGGTTTGGTGTAGTAAGTGTAAATGGCAATTATAATGGTAATCAGTTCAATGGCGTTGTTCAGTTTAAAAGGGTAATGCTGGTAGATTAATTATAAAGAGAAGCCTTAAGTGAATCCTGACATGCGTGTGTATTGATAATAAGCACTGAGATGTGTAACAGTGTTTTGTTGATGTTCCTAACAATTGGTACTTATTTTTCCTTATACACACTAGTTCTATGACGACACTTATATTTATCTTTATATATTGTTAGCAACATCAACAAAACTATGCAAGATGGATATTTAAAAGGCACACATACAATATTTATAATTTATTAATTGATTTACACGACACTGTTACACATCTCAGTGCTTAATATTAACACATACGCATGTCAGGATTCACTTTAAGGCTTCTCTTTATAATTAATCTATCAGCATTACCCTTTAAGCTGAACTAAACGGCCATTGAACTGTTTACACATTGATACACTTACTATCCCGCGAGCGAACCACGAATATCCTGGCTATCACCTAGTCTACTTCACAAAACTACTGAACTGAACACCGGAGCGCGGAAGAACATTTACTACTCCCACTTTGGCTGTCATTATTAACTACCCCCAACTAGTCTGCTAAACACCTCAGTTATACCTTCGGTATTTCTAATAATAGTAAATACCCTAATAAAATTAAACAACTCACTATGAAATTGGAAAATGTGCCTCAAAAATTATTTGTGTTACTTTCTTACTGTAACACGGCAAGTAGAAAGTTATAATAATAAATAAGAGTAGCGATGTATAATATACTGGAATATAAGTTTTTTTTATTATTCTGGCACGGCAAAATGACCACACTGAACCTGATGATAAGCGAAGTGCCATCCAGTTAGAGTATCAAGAAGCGAGATACTATATATCCCCCGCTACACTTTATAATTACTTAAATCATTCCCTAATTAGTCCAATGGGAGCGTACTTAGGCTAAGATTCGAAGTACAGAACGTAGACACAATATTTAATGTGAAAAATCACACATGAGTTACAGTGAGATTAGAAATAACACTTGATATGACAATTGGAATACCACACCAGAGCACGGAAATAAGGTGGGTGATAAGTAGATAAGTTACATCTCCACATACCCCTTCTAGAATACAAGGGCGAAGTTATAAATAAGTCACGTGATAGCAAATTAACGACATTCAAAAGAATTCACACCCGATCGATCATGGAGCACAATGTAGAAGGTTGGTGCGGTGTACTAAACGCGTCTGAACAACAAGGTCGATGAGGGTCGAGGGTCGGAGTCATCCATCATGATGACTATCACCCACCTTCACATGTAAACATTGCTCATAAACATATTGCGGGGATCGGGATTCATGCCTCGCGCACCGACCGCGACAGTGATGTGAAAAGCGCTGCATAGGAAGGGTTCCGTAAGCCCAATATGATGGTCAAATTTTTCAATTTAATTTGTATGTCTTCCCATCCACATAGTTTTTTTTTATACAAGTTTTATATAAGAATCACACTTAGTCAGACTTACTTACTTAGTCCTAAGCGCACAGTAAGATACAATATTTTTGTGCCTAATGGCTCAGGAGTCATGGCTCATGCCAGGAACTATGAAAGGTTTCGGTCTCAGAACATCCAAACCCGAAAGAAAGCATTTGTAAATCATATAAAAAAAACTCAGTGCAAGTATCGAGCTGGCATACATATACACTCACGCCTATAATCCCCGAAGGGGTAGGCAGAAGTGTAACCAGTACACCCAGTTTTCGCCGAATTTCGGTCCCATAATGTGATAGGGGGCGAGCCTATCGCCATACCGGGCACAGGTTCCAGACTCCGGGCTAATACTGAGAATTTCTAGATAGGAAAACCCAATATCACTTTACCCGACCCGGGGATCGAACCCGAGACCTCAGCACAGCGTTTGTAACGCATGCGCAATTACAACTGCGCCACCAAGGCAGTCAATCGAGCTGGCAGTCTCTTCCATTCACAATCGGCTACTCACTCACTGGGCCACAGAGTCTGTTTCTGATTAAATAGGTGCTAATTCTCAAATACAGCAACTTTTGTCATAGAACTGCGTGCCGAGAATTTTTATACTTTCTTAAATGTTAATATTCTGAACATTCAACAACACATTAGCTATAATAAAAGATGATTTTTAAAAACGGCAACAAAAGGACCCCCAATGTTGACGACGGGTTATGACGTATGAGGAGAAAGGGGTGACCCGTGAGGCACGCGCCGGTGCCCCGAGTCCCGACTACCCATTCCACTCCACATTAGGTGGCGCGCGTTGATAACGACACAACCCTATTGTCACCACTCACCACGCATGTGCCCCACATAAACACCTTTTGTATCCTCATTACACGTTTTAAACCGCTGTGTCACGGGTCGCACGGGCAAAGTATTTTCGTTAAGCTCGTTGGAAATTTAATAATTGACTGACCATTTGAATTTTCTGAATCTTTTGTCTATAATACTATAAGAAACATGGGTGTATTGCCGACCTTAAAGAAAGGGTATTGAGAAGGGGAGGGTCTTCGGAACTCTCAATCAACGTAACGAACTTAACAGACAGTTATTACTTCAAATTCATGTCCTGTTAGACAGTGGTACCTCTGTTGAATCGGCCGCGGCCCATTCATATCGTACACAAAACTGTTTTCAGCGTGGCTCTACTACTTCAGATTATAATAAATTGATGTTATTAATTAGTGGACCCATTTGAAAACAGTAAGCTAATTTAAATATATTCTATTTTTCTTACTACACGAGTCTGAGACAAAACAGACGACCGTTATCCTACTGGCGACAAGTGTGTGTGCGCATATGCGTGTGTGTGTGTGATTACTGAGAAATGGTGATGTAATAAAGTAATTTGTTATTGATTGCGGGCGAGCGGAGGATCTCACGGCCATTCGGCGATGGACGTTAAAAATTAAATAAAACTCGCCATAAAGTGTGTTCGCGCGTCGCGGGATAATGTGCGAGTGCGCAAATAGCCGTATTAGTTCCGCCGCGCGGCGCATTCGTCAGGCGACGTGTGTGAGCCCCGCGGCTGCCTCGCCATCACGCCTCGCCATCACCGCCTCGCTACCACCGCCTCGCCACCACCGCCTCGACATCTCATACTACACACACCCGCATTTACTTCGTTCCAATTACATTTTCAATTGCAATGTTTTTTTATTACTTTTGCTTACCATGTCCAGCAGTAAGTGCGAAGCTCAGTGCGTGGTTCCACCGAGGCCAGTCTCATTTATATTCTCTAATAGTTCGCGGCCACGTGATCGCGTCCATTTCGGAAAACTGTTGAAAAAACAAGTGGCAACAATGTCCGCTCGATCGGGCGCTCGTCGGTATGACGGTTCGGTGGTACATAAAAAGTTCCGTGTAAACTCTTAATGTCGCCTTTGTCTTTTGTGATTGATGGTCATTCGCTTGCTCTGCTTATCAACCACGTTGTTAACTGACCACTCAGTATTGATATTTAGGTGAAACTAATTTTTGCTTGCAACTTCGCATGCTGATTACGTCTATCAATTCTGAAATCATATAGAAAAAAAAACTTTAAATCTATTCTACTTTCAGTTACAGCACCTTATTTTACTAAATCATAATTTAATGATAGCTTTAGCTATTTAATTTAGTGATAAGCTTACTATTTAAGCATGGCAGCATTTAATTTCTTTTAATAAATGTGCTGTGATGTAAAAGTAGTTTTCTTGTATGTTATTCAAGGTGGATTGCATGAGCGAGGCATGTGCCGTGTTCGAAGCTACCCCGGTGGCTGGACACGGTACTCAGAGCGTCGCCGGCGCGCGTCTGCTGTGAAATCGAAAATGAGGCGCACGACACGTGTCCCCGCTATTATAAATATATTATCGCTAGAGAACCGCCGCGATTGTTTACGCGTCATCATCGCATTTGAATAATTTTGATGAATGACGATCGCCGGCTGAATTTTATTGACGACTGTGAGGTGAGCTAGTACTCTCGTGTGATCATAACGTGCACGCCAGTCACCACGTCGCATCACTCCGGCCCGCGGCATGTAATCGACCGGACAATTGTTTTATAATTTCTTATGTCCATTCTCTGTTTCTCCGCTGCCCAAGTGACAGTAAGGCAAGCTGCTAGGATTTGTTACGTATGTAACTATATAAGTGAACGTCGCGGTCGGTAAACAATTGTTCATTTTACTTCAACACGATGCCACTCTAATAAGTGGTTGTGATTAGTAAGTGGTGTATTGTTTAATGTAGTAATAACGAAATTACATCTGTTGTAGTACAAAGATTGTTTCCCGATCAATTATATTACATCGCTGCGAGTAAAAGTTGCAACAGTTTGGCGAGGTGCAGGTGGCTGGCACAGTGCAAGGCCCCCTCACTAACGCTAGCCATCATCTTATTTGAAAATTTTATGGGGAACGATTTTCCCATTTAACCGACGATCTCATTTCGCTTGCTTAATCAGTAAACATCTAATAAGAATATCTTGTAAGATTGATCCCCGATAAGGTTTAGTGCGGTGCATCGCGCACGTCGCGGACGCTGTAATTTCGCAGCAAATTTATTAGAAAGCGGATCGCCACTCTCCACTCGCCAATTCACTAATCGTAACTCATCTCGGATAAGCGCTGTATTACCACGATGCGCTGCCCTGCCCTGCCTATGTTTTACTATTATCATGTTAGATGTTGCCACGTCCGCGTCACGTTGCCTCCTACGATATTGAAATAACTTTTAAAGTAATTTACATTACAAAGTAATTTTATCTTGTAAAAATTAGTCCAATAAGATCAATAGTTATATCTGTTTGTCGTACGTTGAGGTCGAGTGACGACGCTGGGATGCATCGAGAGCGTTCGGCGTATCACGGACCGCGGTAAGTCGCCATGGCGCTGTAATGAAGCGAAAATTGTATCGTTTGAATAATTTAAGGAAAAAAGTTAACCCACAGTTTTAAATATTGATTTTTGGAAAGATACATGAAATAGAGTCCTATGCTTGGTATTGGTAAAATAAGATTTAAATAGCATACGTATTCCAGATTTACAAGAGCCGTTTCGGAAATATTTTTCTTTGATTTGATGTACAGAAAAGTTTTTATGATTCCAAAGAGTAATTTGATTCTCAAACGTTCCTTATGTGATTATAATGAAGTGCAAAAAATTAGTAATTAACAAGGTAATTATTTTGGACATAGATACAAAAAAAAAGTATAAGGCCTCCTAGTACTGTGATGTTGAAATATTTTATCATGAGTCAAAATAAATTAACATTGGAAACATAGTAAGTGCTGAATCAAGAAACGTCTATTGGAATTCCCGAGAGCCAATCAGTTTCATTTTCCATTTTATATTCTAGACACTAGAGACTCTAGAGTTAATGTTGTGACTGCGTTGGTGGCGGAGTTGTAGTTGTGTACGGGTTTGGGAAAAGGTAATCTTCTGTTTTTGCATCACGAAGTACTCTGTAGCATCCCAGGATCTGGAATTGTGCTCGATATGGCGATAAGCTCCTCTCATATCATATCATGGGACGGTAATAAGCTCGGTGAAATGTGTGTGTACTGGTTACAACTCTGGTGCGTATATATAATAAATACACCCAACAGTCACACACATAGTTCTGACCCCACACGAGGTAAAACATGTCTCGTGGGTATCAAGAACTACGAGGTACTACGGGCCTACAACACCCAGACCCGAAACTATCTGTCTGTCACACAAACATTTGCCTCGGTGTGGGAATCGAACCCACGGCCTCTCGTTTCACAGCCGGCTACTTGCCCGCTGCGCCACGGAGGTTGTCTGTATGTATGTTTGTATTTATGTTGTACAGTTAGTTGGCTGTTGTTAATTGTCTAATGCACTAAAACAGCTTATACTATTAGTTATATTTTTATCGCAATTACATCACTTTCATGGAATTGTTCCAATAAAAACCGCTCCAATTAGAAACAGATAAACAAATGGTTACTGGAGTAGGTACGTGATGTGTAAAATATTGGTGCACCATCATTAGCTAAGACCAAGGAGTTATATGTGGGAACTCCTCTGATGACCGAACCCGCCTCGTCACCGTACTTAAAGAGCTCGTGTTATGGCCGCCATAGTCACGCTCCTCTGGGAACCATGTGACGACTCTCAAATTGTTTACTTAACTAAAATAACTAACAAGAATTATGTGGTCAATATTAACAAATAAATAAGAAGACTCGTTCCCTATGAAATCATGGGAAGGAAATGGCTGGCGAATTGTTACTTTTATCTTTTCTGAGACACAGGTTTGATTGTATGTTATGTTTGTATTTTATAATGTCCCTCTGTGCACTTGTATTTCTTAAGTCAAAGGTATCGTCAACGTCCCATATAAAGTAGCTCATATTTTCAAACCAGTTGGCCATTTGTTCTTTTACTACCTACCTACTTCCACTAACTTTAATTAGAACAAATGGAAACCCATTAAATATATATCAATGCTATGAGATGCCTGTCGACATGTCGTCGATGACATGGCTGTAACAGGAAACAAATAAAAAGCTTTAAGTTATACCTTAAAGATTTGTATTTGTTTTCTGTTACAATTTTAAGTAAATCTATTTGTGCCAGTGACATGACAGTCATGCAATGCAGCAATGTAGCCATATTGAATATCCACTTGTTAATTCTTATTAGAATCGTCATGTGGAATAAATTTAGTAATGCTTGCATCTCAATTAGATTTTAAATAAATGTATTGTACTGTTCATAAATTTCTTTAAATAAATGCATGCTATTTTTAAGTATTTCCTTTATACCAATTTCAATGCAACTGTAGGTCATTCACCTGATGATATTCATCACGCTTTCATATTAACATAGTAGTAGCACCGTCCAGAACTTTGAAATACAAAGTACCTGGCACTGCACTGGTCACACCTAGACAAAGTGTCTCATTATAACAAGTATAATACTGGTTTCGACGAACTTCTTAGTTGAAGCCCTGATACGAGCTACTATCAGATATATTACCTAATGTGGAGGCAATATGTTTGAGTGCATCGTGGATAGTGCGTCATCGGCAGTGATGCAGTGGGTTCTCACGGGGGCCCGCGGCCACCGTCAATTGATAACCCGCCAATTATACAATTGCTCGGTTTACACACAAAGTGGTCAGTTGGTGTCTCCACCATACCCCCCCCCCCCCCCTCTTGGCCTGCGCCGTGGGAACTGCACGAAGTTCAAATAATTGAACATTTGGTTTTGTTTCCCACTTTGCTCTCCGACAAAGAATTTAAATTGGTGCGTCGTTACTCCTTCGCTAACGTTTAAAACATATTGTCTTGCCCGTTGAGATAGTCAGTCCGATTACGGCATGTAAAACTTGGACTCGGTGGTTAATGTAGATGGAGTAAAAGCCAGCAGAGGTATAAAAAAAATACCCTAGCACGGCAAAGTGTCCACACTGCACCTGATGGTAAACGCAGTGCCGTCCAGGTAGAATTATCAACTAAGCGGTGCTCGACACAATCGCGACGCCTACTGAGTAGCTTTTTCAGACTACGCTTGAAGGAAGGAGAGAACACGTGGGATGGCAACTTTTTCACACCTTGATATAATATTCGTATGAAAGTTAAAAACTTTTGGCTAAAATCATAGTTAAATCGTATTGGTTTAGTAGCATGGTTTTTAGTCAGAAAAAGTCGGTGACGTCTTGGATTCTAATCACAGTTCACGCAATCACAATTTGAATTAGTTTGATTTTTTTAATCACATTAGTTCTCCGGGTTTGTATTTTATGACGAAAAGGGCTATAGAATCGTCGACTATCATTATGGTAGGGAAATAAGATAAACGAAACGTGGGAATACTTATCGCACCTCTACTTATCCTTTCTGTTGCTGAATTAAATGACATTAGTAAGACCATAGGAGGATTCCTATTATAGAAAATGTTTAAAATAACTAAATATTTTCTGAAAATATCCTAATACGATGTCATAAAATGGCTTGCATATTCATACTAATAGTATTTCATAGTTTTCATACTACTAATAAAATTTAGTCTTCCTGCGGTAGTCGACGCGTGATTTGTCTTTTTACCTGACGTTGCTTATTGTGATGCTCTCGTGGCGTAATGTCTACTCTACCTGAACAGATATTAACGGATTTCCGGTCGTACCGTTAACATGTGCACAGGATTAAGTTCTTATCACTCATTTATTAATTTTTCCTTTATTCATTTTGCATTTACATTTGTGTAATAAAGATGAAATATTAAACGCCGTTGTACTCATAATTGAGGGTAGAGCCATTGTTCCTCCACGCCATTGAAATTCCGGAGTTCCGAAAAACGTTTTGTTGTTTTTTGTACAGACCAAGATCAATCAAAGCTCACTTAAAGAATAATTTAATTGCATTGTAGGCGAAAAAATATATTAATGTTATGTTCACGAAATTATAGATAACAACCACAATCATACAAAAAACATAATATTTATGGAAACGGTGAGTGTTGAACAAAGAGCGAGGGCCCACAAATCAGGCAGCGGGCAGGCAGCGGGCAGGCGCCGGCCGCGGCCGTACGCAAATTATTTAATTGTCGGCAGTCGGGCAGCGGCGCGGGCTCGGGGCTCGGCGCTCGCTCTATGGTTAGACGCCATAAATCTAGCGGATCATCCGCGAATTATTCAAAGGGGCCGCTCTCCAACGACGCCAGCGTTCCGTTTGACGCTGCTGACCCGTCACGCCGCTCGCGCCCCGCACACCGCACCCCGCGTCCCTCAGCTCTACATTATGTTGATTTATGCTCTGTTGCTAAATTAAACAATAGCCGCGGCCATGGCCGGCTCAACAAACGATCGCACACTCAATTGGCACCAAACGTTCATTTACTTGTGAGTTTAGATTGTTTCGCAGTGGATCACGAGCTTACACGTATTGTAGTTATTAAAGTGGGACTGGTTGTAACGGCTGAGCAAGCGCGCTGATGGCTCGCGGCTGTCGGGTACGCTTCTTCGGAAGTGGAAGTGGCGATGGTAATTGGCGCGAGGTGCGAGGGTGCGATGTCTAATAGGCGAGCAGATCGCTTCGCCACTCGATATCGCACTCCATTGTTACGCAACAAAGGAGGCTGTACTTCACGTCGCGGGCGCGCAGCATTATTCTTGCTCGTTGATTCATAGTGTCTGTTTGTCCTTCCTGTTATATGTCAGGCGATAGCGATATCGCGGCGCACGCGCACAATCGCCGCTCTATCGTGCCATCTGCGTGAAATATTCCACCACTCCTTGTGCCAAACCGAGCCGGTGCCTGCGTCTCGCTTGTCCCTATACCCTACACCACAAGCACTACTTTCAACGATTCTAAGCGAAGGTATACTTTGTGAGATAATAACGACCTGCGCCCGCGTAATTCACGCCACTGCGTTCATCATGCAAAGTGGTTGGTAATTGTGTTTCACTTGAATCTGAGCCTTATGGCTGACGGCGTAAAGTTCTAAACCAAGGCCTAACGATGAGATTTATGTCGTGGGACTCGTAATGGGCTCGGTTTGCGTCTTACGCGAACGTTGCGATGAAAACAATGCGATGTTTTAACGAAAAGTTTGTGCTAAAAATAAATAAGAACAAATACGTATTTAGTTTTATCAAGCGAATGAAATGTGACGATATCAACAATACACAATTTTGATGCAAGTACTTATCTATCTATATTCTGCATTGTTACGACGAACGGCGAACGGAAATCCAAGCTAATTATTTACCTAAACTGTGTCTATAATAACATTAATTAAATAATCATATTGAAATAAATTTTAGCGTCTCCTTCCCATCCAGTGCTCTACTATTCAGCTTCGCTCAGCAACGCTATATGATAATACATTGTGAATTTGAATGTGTTGTGCAGCTGTGGCGTAGCTGTGGCGGTGTGGCGGCGTGGCGGAGGCGCGGGCGGCTGATACGCATCGGCTTGTTAGCGCTATCAGATGGCCGCCGCTGTAATTGGCACCGGCCGAGCGTGCGCGGTATTGCACGCCGGCCCTTCATAATATAAAATGAATTTTAATACGTTTTACTACATCACTTCCTTCACTCGACGGCACCGAAATCTGCTGAATGCAAAACAATCATTTTTTGAAAGGGTGAAGGTTATCAAGAGTATGAATGAATAACAGCCAGGAGTCACACATACAAGTATAGCCCCGACACCACAATAAGATACAATTGTCTTGTGTTGTGGGTATCCAGAACTACGTGAGACTTCATAACACCCAGATTCAAATCAAATCAAACCCACGGCCTCTAGTTTCATAACCAACTACTCGCCGACTTACTTGTATTATGAAGTGTTTGTTTACTTGTGACTTTTTTTTACATAATATTATTGTAAAATGATTATTCGGTTCTTATGTCCTCGACTAATAATCCACACCGATGTACTTCACCTTCTAATTGCATGTTCATACTCTCGGATTTCTGTTCATTTGTAGTCTGATTCAAATTATGCACGAGCTGTCTGTGAAAGGAGATGTCTCAGCTTCGAACCCGAGACAAATGTTTGATTGATACAAGATAGTTTATTCCGGCCTGGGCGTTGTGGGAGCGTAGTCCCTTGTAGTTCTTGATATACATGGTACACCGTATAGGTGTGATTTAGTCTGGGGTCGGGACTATCCATACTAATACTATAAATGCGAAAGTAACTCTGTTTGTTTGTTTTTTTGTTTGTTTGTTACCTCTTCACGACTAAACGGCTGAACAGATAGTAATGAAATTTGGTAAGGGAATAGATTATATCCTGGAGAAGGACATAGGCTATCTTTTTTCTTAAAAACAACCTTGAAAGGGGTCAAATAGGAGTTCAAAATTTGTATGGGAAATCCATAATTCCTCGACTTAGGGATCTGTAAATTCATATTTAAGCTTTTGGTAGGAAATAAAGATATACGAGTTTCAACATTTTTGAAAAATCATCCCTAAAAGAGGCAAAGTGAGGTTAAACTTATGGGGTATTCTTTAGATGCAATCTCAAGACTCAGGCACAACACCTAAAAGGCTGGACAATCACTACAGGTGCCTCAGTGCAGGAGACAACTCCTTGGATTGTATACTTCTGCTCCCGAATATAACCTCCACGCAGGCGGAGTCGCGAGCAACAGCTAGTATGTATATGTCGCAGCACAACACAACACAGCATTCATGCATCATGTGTCATGTCATGTATGTCAGGTTAGGCCAGGTGTAGGTACATCAGGCCGAGGCTGGGAGAGGTATTATGCAACCTCTCCGATCGTCAGGGACAATCAGGATGCGAAATCGCATTACGGTGCCGTAGAAATAACACAAGTTGAACCATTAATAGTTTATTCAGCTACTGCCAGTTCGGAATACTAAGCGTGGGAAGAACTGGTAAGAAACCCACTTATCTATTACATAGGCTGATAAATAACACAATTGATTAATATTACGTCGGCCAGCAGTGCCTGGGCCGTGGCTATGTATAGCCAAAGCCAAGCATAATAATTAATTCGTTTACACAAATTAATTACCCAATGAGTCAAGGATAAGTTAGCAGCGGGATACCACAAGTGCACCGAGCCAAGCTAAAGCCAAGACTGCCCGAACTGCGGTCGTTCCGCCTGTTTTATACAGGTGTCAAAACAAGTCCCGCAGTGGGGAGAGTGGGAGAACCGAATGACGCGCGCTGTCGTGATTGGTGCACGTGTTCTACGACGGTGCTGGCGCCGTCACGGCCATACTGACATGCGGGCGTCCTCGCACGCGCCCCATCGTTGTCCTAGATATCTGTCGATAGAAAACATCGTTCGATTATCCTGACAGAACATTAACGGGTCCGGTCTAAATTGACCCTTCGGCCTGGTCCGGTCCAAATTGACCCTTCTGGCTTGTGGTAGCCAGTTCGGGCCATATGAAACAGTACCATACAAAACTTTCGCTAGTCCGGAATGATCATTCCCTTGCTTTCCTAGTCCAGAATGATCAATCCCTTAGCTTTTGCTAGTCCAGAATAATCATTCCCTTAGCTTTTGCTAGTCCAGAATAATATTCCCTTAGCTTTTGCTAGTCCAGAATAATATACCCTTAGCTTTTGCTAGTTCAGAATTATTATTCCTTTTAGCTTTATCATTGGACCGGCTGGAGCCCTTCAATGATTTTATTACTTTTACTTTTTTTCTCTTTTTCTTATTATTTTTATTCGGTGCTAGTCCGAACATAACTGTTCCTTAGCTAAATACTTTATAAATCCAGTTAAAGCTTACCGCGTATTGCCAAACTATTACCATGTATAATTTGCCATTACCATGCTTTTCCGCCGTCACGCCATCACAGTATTCAACGTATGGTATCCATAATTTACAGCAAATTAAGCAATGCGTACCTTGTATTATCACCTGCTAGAGCCCTTCTGAAATTTAAAATATCTTTAGTATGCACAGGCTAAGGTATATCCAAATCAATAATCAGGAAACTCAAGGTACAACTGACTTTCAAAGTAAAAAAACCAAAACTAAATGTTTTGGTTTTAGCTATGCTTGTGATTTCCGGCCATGCATAGCCTAGTAACTTGTAGTTACTTCCCTTTATGTGAATCCCCCATGGGAACGCAGGGCTTTCATTTCCTTTTTTTTCTACTTATCTGGTCCAGTACGGCAGTACCCTTCAGATTTAATTTCCACCTATTTTCTACTTATTTGGTCCAGTACGACTGTACCCTACAGAACTACTACTTCCAGGTCCAGTCATAACCGATTTCAGGGTTGTCACAAATTACGATATCTTATATTGTGAACCCGAAGAATTCTAAACTGTGCCCCGGTCACAGTACCACACAATCTCTAAAATTATATTTCACGCCTTATACTGTCACAGCGTGAATATAGATTTAGGCAAAATAAAGGAAATCTAAATGTCTGGCTATTCCCTTTAGGGTAGGTAACTTATGTTATGTTCACATTTTCCACAAAACTTGAATTTAACCCTTTCTTTAATTAATTAACAGTACCAGAATGTGATTAAATGAATTACGGGTTTTTAATTAACCATGATCACAAATACTATCAGATACCTTAAGCGCGGACCGCTCACCCGTGGTCACTCAAGAGATATTGAGTAGACAATAACCAGGCTACGGACGCAAGCTATCAACAACCTTATAAATCATTGGCATAAATTCGAACTATGATCTAAATAGATAATAATGAGGTAGGTTACAAAACCTCATATTGTCACCTCTTGTTTAGCAAGAACATTATAAAAATAATTAATTGTCGGGTAGAACAAATTAAAACGTAAAACTCGAACAATTAACACCCGTACAATTATGGAATTCCTCTTAGCGGAAAAAAGTCAAGAATGATACGTGCTTACCCTTTTTATTAAACAGCAGTTACTCTTTGAAGAATAATTAAAATGTCATACTAGATCATAACAAATTAATTGTGATTTTAATTTGAAACAACATAACTGAACTCATCAAACAATTTGGAACCTTTTTAACATTTGTTTTATAAGTTTTATTTTCAATCCTTATTCAAGCTGGAATCAAACCAAAGCCAATTCAATGTTCATAAATAGATCATACGCGTCCTTTGTTACGTATTTTCACACACATACGCACTTACGGCTGCAATCCCCGAAGGGATATGCAGAGGTGTAACCAGCACATACATTTTGAAAAACTTATTACAGACCCATGATGCGACAGGAGCGAGCGTATCGCCATACAAAGTACAATTCTAGACTTTAGGCAGATACAGATATTTCGTATTAGAAAAACCCAATATCACCACTTTTACATGACCCGGGATCGAACCCGAGATCTTGGCGTAGTAGCGTTTACTATGCCATCGAAGCAGACGTATTTTCACCTCCCAACTAATTGCTCGCTTTAGTTGAGGGTACATAAATAAAACCAGAAGCGTCTCACCAAATTCCAAACACATCAATGCACACTAGACATATGTAGGTAGGTACGCAAACAACACGATGTCGCAAGAATCACTTGCCGTCGCTAGAGCGCCGTAATAGCGCGACGGGAAACCATCAATCGGCACATGGAATTTCAACACAAATATTATTAACACAAAAATCATCGACGCTTCATATTTTCCTGTTTTTTTTTGTTACGACAATTTTTAACAAAGACTACCATTAGAGACTTATTACAATTCGTCATCATAGCACATCAAAATTATTTGAATACTCCTAACCTTCAAATGTACAGTAGATTAGCATTTAGCACTTATCACCATCATTATTCTTTTTTGATAATAAAATTCTAATGATGGATAGCTTTTTTTTATAACCCAACAAAAACGCATAAAACTTGTAAAACTACTTAATGTTTTACAAACTCTCAAACAACAAAAATAACATAACCAAACTGTAGGTATTACATCACCTGATTTACGCTAGTGGGCGTTGTCCTTGATCCAACTTCTGATGTCGCAGCACAACACAACACAGCATTCATGCATCATGTGTCATGTCATGTATGTCAGGTTAGGCCAGGTGTAGGTACATCAGGCCGAGGCTGGGAGAGGTATTATGCAACCTCTCCGATCGTCAGGGACAATCAGGATGCGAAATCGCATTACGGT
Organism: Laothoe populi; assembly: GCA_905220505.1. NCBI lineage: Eukaryota > Metazoa > Arthropoda > Insecta > Lepidoptera > Sphingidae > Laothoe > Laothoe populi. The sequence continues at coordinate 153,400 of HG992155.1, read as the reverse complement.
GCCGTAGAAATAACACAAGTTGAACCATTAATAGTTTATTCAGCTACTGCCAGTTCGGAATACTAAGCGTGGGAAGAACTGGTAAGAAACCCACTTATCTATTACATAGGCTGATAAATAACACAATTGATTAATATTACGTCGGCCAGCAGTGCCTGGGCCGTGGCTATGTATAGCCAAAGCCAAGCATAATAATTAATTCGTTTACACAAATTAATTACCCAATGAGTCAAGGATAAGTTAGCAGCGGGATACCACAAGTGCACCGAGCCAAGCTAAAGCCAAGACTGCCCGAACTGCGGTCGTTCCGCCTGTTTTATACAGGTGTCAAAACAAGTCCCGCAGTGGGGAGAGTGGGAGAACCGAATGACGCGCGCTGTCGTGATTGGTGCACGTGTTCTACGACGGTGCTGGCGCCGTCATATATAATTGTTTGGTGAATTATTGTTATACTGTTTAATGTTCTATTAGTTGCTATCATTTCAGATGGACAGGTCCTGTTATGACTGTTTTTTCTACGTCTTCCACTCTGTTCTCTTGCACCGTAGTCGTGATGTTATTTGATCCAACCCTTAATATCCGTCCCTAACTTCTCGTGTAGTAAATTTCATTGTGTGTTTTGCCTATAAAGGTTTTTTATACAGCTCCATGATTAGTAAAGATTTGAAATAGTTATTGCCTAAACACAAAGAGCATCATATTGAAGGTTGTATTTGAGATGTTGTGATAACTGTGATCTAAACAACTCATCGCTGGTTATCTGTGACTAGAGACATTACCACGGTTACGAGTTCGATGGTGTAGTGACTTGCTGAACTGATGCCTTTACTAAATTACATTGATTGTGTTTTTATGGTAAAAAAGCAATGATGACATGTACAAATAGAGACAAATGTTATTTTAAACGTCAGTTTCCGTAATCAAGGACTTATTAGAAATGAAAATGTAGGTAGGTAGTCGTAGAAGGGTTTAAGCTGTGAATGATGAAGTCAATGTCTTAGCGTGGCTTGGCTTTGGAGGAATGACGATTAGAAGGGCGAGGAAAAAAGGCATCTAGAAATTTCACTCATTATATGGAACTACAACTGTTACTTCACGCACGCACTTAGTTTTCTGTAAGACAATAGTAAAACCCAGTCGAGCCGGCCCATTCTTGCTGTACGAGTAGGTACAATTATCTACTACGTTATATGACTCTACTACGTTTACTTTACACTCAGGATAACTTTTTCTTTCGCATTTTAGAGATAGAAGTTAGCTTATTTAGGTACCACCAGACCATTGTTGTAGGAAGAATTTTAAAACACTTAAGTTATTGCGGTAGCAGTATTAAGGCGCGGTGCCGTGACATTAGCATACAATGCGTCGGCCCATCGGCCGATATTGTTACACTTCTTGCCTCGCTGTGTCCCGCGGCCACCTTGTAAAACATCACTAAGGACTCCTTTAGAAGATGCTGTTGTAGCATATACGTTTTCAAGTTATAAAACACCGCGTGAATTGACAATGTATACTTGACAGACGACGCGACGTCACACTTTTTGTCGTACGATATACGCATTACACTGTCTAAATAAGGGCTAATTATGAGCTTGTAACACACTAGCGACCATAATGATAGCCCATTACAGATACTTGCGGAACGTCGGCCAGTGCAGGAGTCCTTACGGAAATAAGAGCGAGTTACTGTCCCCTAGCAGTTAGCACCCAATCTCGGAACAAATATTTGCCAATGCAATAATATGATTCATTGCGGTGATTGAAGCCCGAGGCCCTCATTTTACAGAAGGTTGCCGGCTATTCACTCGTTGCTCAGTAGAGGCTTTCATTACCCCACTGATAGACCACAATGAAAATCATACTTGTAATATATTGCGATCAATGATATGTGTGCGTTTGATCATCGCAATTAATTGCTATATATTAATAGGCTGATTGTTTTTAGTTGTCTCAATGGCATAGTTAAGATGGCATCATTCAAATTGGGAGGATGTGCGGCGGATAAAAAGGCAAGGCAGCCGCGGGCGGCGGTCAATGTCGACTCAATTGAAAAACGCGCCGACAATTAGTCGCCGCGGCTCTTCCTCACGCCTCAGATCTACGTCTTTGCGAAATGAATGAGTTTCGTCTTGTTATAGTGATATTAAAATAGAACGAGAGCTCGGTTTTGGGTCACCACAGAGCATGTGTCATGTATTTAAATTACTCGCCACTCGTCCTGTGGGGCGGCACTCTTTGACTTGAAATGCTAATTATTATAGTCAGTAGTGGACACTGCGGCATTTGTCACCACCATTCGTAGTGGGGAATCATATTTACATTTAGAATACTATATTACAGTTCACACGCGTTAATCGTATGCGTGATACATACAAAATAGGATTAACTTCTACTTGCTTACTTATACATGTATGTATTGATATATAAATATATCTACAAATATTGCGTATAGCAAACATCAATAAGTAAACAGTAAGTAATTGTTTATAGTAGACTAGAATTCATAATATTGTAATACCAAATAATTAATTAAACGTGGAACTGGCGGTCTTATCGCTCTCGGCGAATTATTAGAAGAAATGTAGAGCAGAAAATAAAAGTTGAGAGAAGGTACAATACAAGAGTCTGCCATGGTGACTGCAGGCACATAACTTGCAAAAAAATATTCTGATCAATAACTCTTCAATTTTTATAAAATAAAATGTTAAGAACGTTTTCGTTTGAAACAATTATTCGAAAGTTGTTCGTGCTCAATACCCTGAGCTGCAACATCAGACAGTGTTTTATCGAACCGTTTGAAATACATCGTGCAACAGCAGTGCCGACATAATGCGTGCAGTTTTTACCCGGGGAGTACATTTGTGTTATCGGCCCAGTCGCGACAGTTGGCCGTGAAATCACCGATAATAAGCGAACTCCCGACACACAGCGCCGACTGGTACAGAAGGCTCATTTAATATTCGGTTTTAGGTGCTTATTTTAAAATGCATTACAAACTTAGTGTCATATATCATAGACAATAATTACATTATTAATGAAATTCTAAAGTTGCATTGTACTCAATACATGGTGCGTGAAAGTCACTGTTTGTGACAACATCGATATTTCCACTGGACTCTTAAGAAGGTAATTTTTATTGAACCAGGTGACCTGGTTCTTTCCATTTTTGTCACAATATAGAGCTGCTTGAAAATGTTTTGTATTTTAAACAGTTTTTTGCTAGTTTACTTCTGTTTTTAATTCATAAGAAGTACCATTGAGTCATACACAACAGAAATCTTATATTTATATACAAAGTTTAGAACCGCATATTTACTTCGTGAAGGTATACAGGTATACAGCTGGTATCATTGTATAAAAAAATAGTACAGCTTAGTTTAAATAAATATTTCGTAATATTAGAATCTAAAATGTACATACAGTTGTTTGTTAATTGAATTTATATTGCTAATACCTGACTAATGTAGTACAGTTGTTTGTAAGAGTACGAGTATCAATGTAGTGTGAACACAGTAACGTGTTCTGAACTATCTGTGCACCAGGTGTGTTGTTGCAGCGAGAGGTCACCGGTCGCCGGCCGCGCGACATCGACCCATAAATTACGAACGCGCGGGTCTGAGCTGGCTCGCTCTCTAATTAAAACAACACCATCGCCTATTCAACTACTACTCACTCTATTGCCAATTCATTTGGTTATACACTTCTTTATTTATGTCTTTATTAACAGAAACTATAAAGGTGCTGTCGTATAGCCATGATATTACGGTATAACGATATTAATGTGCTGAAACAAAGTATATGGCTATTTATTAAGCTGTCACACGCGTGATATTAATAAATCCTAACACTTTGTATCACTGTAACCAGGATGTGTGTGATTTAAAGTTAAGGCACATCAAAATCTAGCAACCAAACCAACTACATCACAGTGTACTTATTATTTACATGGCGTTTCCTGACAAATTTCTAGATTTAATACCTATAAATCCTATGATACAACAGGTACAAAACCTGATATATTCATTGATCATCAGACTGTGAAAGTAACGTTCAGAGCAACTAAAAACAAAAAAGAGATTTTAGGTTATTCAGAACACTGACCAGCAAAAAAGCCAAAAGTGTGTGCAATGCACACACGGTAGAAGTGAAACTTAAGAAAAGTTACCTACGAGTAAGCTTTGTAATACGCAGGCACATACACGCGTATTCACACACATACTAAGTACTAACTACTAAAATATTTCAAAACCATTAAAGAACTACGTCAATAATAGTAACCGATTCGATTCCTAATCGATCCCACCCGATCCCACTCGATCCCACCAAGCAGTGCACCTACAGATAAAATGTTGAATTATTTTCAATGTGACGCCTTACGTCAGTTGTATTCCGCCACGCGGCGTGAGCCACGTCGTGATCTCCAAACCGTTTATATGTCAAATAACTCATAGAAAGCTTTGTCATTTGTTATCATTCAAGATGATAACAGTGCTTTGGTAATATAATATGCTAATACGTTTTAATGGGATTATAGTAATGAATAATTATAGAGCTGTTCGTAAAACTCTCGTGAATATGCATTCATTATGTGCCACATATTTTCCTTATTTTTACCACTATCATACAAAATTGATCTACATTCTGATAAACTTACCATCAAAATATAATTATATGTCCTCAAAATAACACACATTCCATTTAAATATGCGGTGTTTCCGAGCAAGTTTATCGTGTTTGTATTGTTGTATGTATTTACGTGTCATAATAACTGGTACTGCGCTGATGGTTGTGATGTAAGATGCGTTAAACAAACATGACCGCGGGCTGGTGTGCCCCCGAGCTGTGCACCGCTACCACCGCCGCCACCGCCTCTACCGTCGATACAGACATTAAGGCTGTTCACTTAGCGCGAGCGACCGCCGCAGGGCCGCGGGCGCTGCCGACCGGACCTACACTCTACACCCACCGCTTGCAATATTAACTGCTATTTATATTTACAGGCGCTCTGATACATTTAGTTTACAGCTAACTTATGAACTTAACTTAACAGCCTCCGAGCCATATGGGGCGAGTGGTTGTAAAACGGGAGGCCGTGGGTTCGATTCCCGCACCGAAACAAATGTTTGTCTAGAAATCCCACACCTTAAGGAAAACAACAGCTAGCTCAAACGTCGCGTTTGTTGGTCTGTTTTCAGTGAGCCAGTTTTTTTTATACCACGATGGTGGCAAACAAGCTTACGACTCGCCTGATGGTAAGTGATGACAGTGGTGCACTGCCGTCCATGCTGTAGACAAAAACGTCGACAGTGTGGCTACCAATTTAAAACTATGTACCATTTGGCTAGAAATAAATAAAAGCATAAAACTATTAATATCCCGCCGAATAATCACACAGATCGGTTTTAGGAACAGGAGGCATCTTATCTTTTTATATCCGTCTAGTAGTGAATTTATGGAGGAATTAATATTTTTCTGAAATAAATCTATAATATCTGTGATAAGGTGTTTAACCAGCCAATAAACTATGTGTGCACCAAAAATCATTCAAATCCGTTCAGCCGTTTTGGGGGATTGAGTAACAAACATACAAACTTTAACATTTATAATATTAGTAGTAATATTATAATATTAGTAACATTTATAATGCAGCGATAGCCTAGTTGGTTGCGGTACGGACTGTCAAGACGAAAGTCGTATGTTCGAAACCCAAGGTGGCATACACCTCTGACTTTTCTCAAGTTATGTGTGTATTAAATGTTAATTATCGCTTGCTTTAACGGTGAAGGAAAACATCGTGAGGAAACCTGCATATCTGAGAATTCTTATACGAATTTCAAAGGTATGAGAAATCTACCAACCCGCATTAGGACAGCGTGGTGGACTAAGGCCTAACCTCTCTCATTAGTAGAGGAGGCCCGTGCCCACTAGACCAATGAGGCGTTCTGATACAATTTGCATATTGACACAAAGCTTATGTCGCGCCACAATCGACGGATCAATGGCACGCACCGAAGCGGCGATCGATATCTACATGCAGAGTTGCCGGGGCTCTTAAATTCACACGGTGCATTCACCTGATGATCCTCGTGTCTTAAGCATCTATATTTCTATAGTGTTGGCGGGAAATGTGTGTCAAGTATATAACTATAAATATTATATGCAACCGTGGCCCGCATTGCATATAATATTGAAGTGCATTAGTATTGAAGCATTGCATATAATTCGGCTGGTGGTAGGATATTCATATCCGCCCGGATAGCGACCACCGTACACATGGTGAAAAACCCGCCATAGTGGCACACGCAAGTGTGTCGCGTTCCGGGATCAGCCAGTGTACATCCGGTTTTTTGGGGGTCTAGAGTTGGGGTACAATGTTGGCCATTTTGCGGCCTTCTAAGTACTCTGACAATAGACCCTCGACCGCTTCTTCACCTTCTTGCCCATGGCGTAGTGTGAAGGAGCAGGCCGGCATGATTGTGTTGAGTAGCGGGAGATAGATCGTCTCTCGCTACTCGATACTCTAATTGGACCGTACTGCGCTTACCATCAGGTGAAGTGCGGTCACTTTGCCGTGCTAGGATAAAAAAAAAAAAAAAAAGTAAACCGTGAATGTGTTACTGCCTTTTAAGAACTGTCGGGCTGTATAATAGAAATCTGTCCAAGATCATTAGACAGTGTACTGGTCGGGGTACAGGAGTACACTAACGCTATGCAGCGGCTTTGCTGTGCCCTGGTATTGCAGAAGTCTATGGGCGGCGGTGACTACTTACCATCAGGTGGCCCGTCTGCCCCTCTGCCTATCGAGGCACTAAAAAAAACACTTAAATAAATAAATAAATAACACCCAACAGTCACACACATAGCCCTGACCCCACACTAAGATACGAGTCTTGTGTTGTGGGTATCAGGGACTACGAGAGACGCACGGTCTCACAACACCCAGACCCCGGATCTGACACACAAACATTTGTCTCGGTGTGGGAATCGAACCCACGGCCTCTCGTTTCATAGCCGGCTACTCGCCAACTGCGCCACGGAGGCTGTCAAAAACACTGTGGGTGTTCTTCTGACTCTCTGTACTCTCTCGCTCGTACTCACTGGTAAGTAAAGAACAAGCGAGTCACTATTTCTAACCACAATGTGAAAGTGAGAGTAGATCGCTGATCTGAAGAAGACATGAAGAGTAGGGGGCGAGGATTTCTTTATCAATACTCTGGTCACTCAACATATGAAACGCATCAGCAAACTCACTGACTCACATTGATTTCCTCTGAGACAACACTCCCCAGTTGATACAGTTAAATAAACAAATCTAGTTGCAACAAGACTACGATTTACAAAGTCATTCGCACGTCTGAGTCTCTTACATGACTCTAAGAAGGGAACGTGCTGCACCACGTAAAATTTGATATCTTTCCGGTGTTGTAGACTATTGTAACATTACTATTATTCACACGTGATAAAACATTTAGATTGCTAATAATCGCATGCATCTCGTTTACATTTCGTGTTAGGGTCGGGAAGTGTCTGCAAGATGATAACAGTATAGCAGGAACTTTCCGAGTCGTTCTCACGCCACTACCACACGTTTATACACGTCTATAAGTATGGAGACATCCACACGCCTACACACGTCCGCCGGCACACCTGTCACGTGGTGAGGCCCTTCTGCATTGCTTTGAATATTCATGTTTTGATAGCACATCGCACGTGTCCAGTGAAAGTTTTGTCATTTCACGCCGATTTGTCAACAGTTTACTTTTATGAGTCATTTACCCACGCACCTGTTGACTCCGGATTGAGTTTCTTCTATGGTGTAGTTCTACTGCCTGACGAGGTATGATTAACTAAACGGCGATAGCTTGAGGCTGGCTTGTGTTCCTGGTGTTACCACTGATGCTGTGTTGAGCTACTAACTAATATATTTGATGCTTGGGAGGATTCACGGGATACTTTGGGTGTGTTCTGTGATCTATCTAAAGCCTTTGATTGTGTACACCATGACACACTTATCAGGAAATTTAGTCACTATGGAATAAATGGTATTGCTCTTAATTTATTTAAGTCATATTTAAGTAATAGGGTTCAAAGTGTGGACGTCAATCGAAAATTGTCTCCTGGGTCTGTTGTTACCATGGGAGTTCCACAGGGCTCGATTCTTGGACCCTTTCTATTCTTAATCTATATTAATGACTTACCTTATTGCATAAGGGACAACTGTGAGGTTTGCAGATGATACTTCTTTAATATTTAAAGTAAGCCGACATAATTCTGTTCTTGACGATGTAAACAACACACTCGCAAAAATAGTATATTGGTTTAGCTTTAATAACTTACTATTGAATAGTCAGAAAACCAAATGTATAAGATTTTTAACACCTAATGTCAAAAAGATCGACGCTAATATTTACACGAATGGGGATAGATTGAGTCTTGCCGAGACAACCAAGTTTTTAGGCATAACATTAGATCCCAAACTTCAATGGGGATCTCACATATATGTACTATCCAAAAAATTTACTGCCGCAGCTTATGCTGTGAGTAAAATACGTAAGTTGACCGACGCTAACACGGCTAGGTTAGTCTATTTTGCGTATTTCCATAGTTTAATGTGCTACGGGATTCTACTATGGGGTGGTGCTGCTGACATCAATATCATCTTTACTCTCCAAAAGCGAGCTATAAGATCTATCTACGCCAAGTTCTAGGAGTTCTTTGAGAGAAAAATTCAAAGAAATTAATATAATGACAGTAGCATCACAATTTATATTCGCTAATTGAATGCATGTTCATAAGAATATACAACAATTTCCTAAAATTAGTGATGTCCACAGTGTAAATACTAGAAACAAAAATAAAGTTGTTAGCTATAAAACAAGGCTCCACAAAATCAGCAACTCTTTCAAGGGTCTTTGTATACGCTTTTACAATAAGGTTCCCAATCATATTAAAGAACTCGATGAAAGATGCTTTAAAGCTACTATTAAGCGAAAACTAAGTAATAAAGCCTATTACAATATTTTTGAATATTTAGATGACCGAAAGGCTTGGGAATAAGTTATCCTATTACTTAGAAGCGTAGCTATTCAATTATTATTGGGAACTTTATATACTTTAAGTAAAGCCAATATATTTTTTTTCTTTAACATTGCAAACTTATACGCCTTACATGACTTTACTTCATATTTTTCTAGTATTTTAATTATTGTATTCAGTCTGGGTATGTCATGCTCGCTAAAGTGTCTGTGCTTGCTGCGGCGCCATGTGCCAGGTCGGTCTCTTCCCTGTAACATGGTTGAGGAGGCCGATGGCTGTCACATGCGTCATTACTCGTGACCGGGTGCGGCTCGTGTGGACTGGTCTGCTTAGCCTGTTTCAGTTTTCACGATGGTCATGTGCGGCACTAGGTCTTGTAATGCTTTTTATTCACAATATTGCAATAAGGCAACTTAGCATACATTGAGCTGCTCTAATCTAATGTAATTAAACTGAAATCGTATATTAATTGTTAACCGGTGTGTAAAGAGCAACGCTAGAGTTTCTTGCCCGTTCTTCTCTAGCGAAACTGCATTCCGAACTGGCGGTAGAGTAAAAAATTGACTGAATCTAAATGATGTATAACATTTCATGGATTCAATAAATATTTGATTTTGATTTTTTGTTTTTTTTAAGCGATGTATGTGGACGACGGAAACAATTTAGATCAATTGGGCTCTGATCTCATCTATGTTGAAGGCTAAAAGAATATGATGTGTCATGATGGCTTCATTATAATAGTGATATGATGACAATGAGAGGTATGAAGACATAGATATGAGAGAACGACTCTTGCAACATCATTCTTTTCGACTTTTCCAATATCATTTTGTAGAATAAAAATATCCATAAAGATGATCTGTAGCCGATCTAAAATGAATGTTCAAGTCAAATTTTAAACACACGTTATATGTGGGATTAGCATTGTCGTTCCAACGAGCATGTTGGCACTGCGCCATGTCATTGTTCTGTTTGATTTAGCTGCACGTTTAAATTAAATACATTTACGCTATCTCCTCGTTTGAAATAAAACAGTTAAGTACTTACTTTATTCGCCTGAATGATGAGACAAGCAGATCATTCGTGTCTACTCACTTGCCTATTAACTGTAGAAATACCACTCAAAACTTTGAATAGAACAACTAGTTGCTCGTAGTCCTAAGACATAGAATGTTTAGTCCCATGATACCTGGTAATTTTACCGAAATATATATCTTTCAAACTGAATCATAAGAGTCTTTATAAATTTCTGCTAGACGATAGAAATGGATTAATTGATGGTATCTATCTAAAATATTGAAATAAAACTAATTTTACGGATTCTATTGCGGTATCTATCTAGTTGAATTCTTGCATTTAAGAAACCTGCCACCTAGTAGAACTTCACGCAAGTTTTCTGTTAGACCTTAATAGAGATCATCTATTGATACTGAATTAGGTAAACCAAATTTGCTACAGCGTTACTCTATTAACTACACAATTACTTGGCTTAGTCCCACTATAACCAACATTAGCAATAGATTTGTAAAATATTAATTATATTTTATTTCTTTAGCATTCACTAGTATCGATTGTTCCCATCGGGTTTATTTTCTGATTACATCACTAAACACGATGCTCTTAGTACAGTTGTTTGATGTCGTCGAATAAATTGATCCTCATCAAGTCAATTTGTACCGTTATTATTGAGTGGTATCGATTATTCATTAGGCATACAAACTAGTGAGTGAGGTATTGATACGATCACCACCGCTCGCGAATATAATCAATATACGAGTGGCTTCCGTGGCACCGAGAGGCCACCAAGACAAATGTTTCTATGATACACAAATACATATTTTAAAACTAAAAAAATAAAACTAATTTTACGGACTGCCTCGGTGGCGTAGTTGTAATTGCGCATGCGTTACGATTGCTGTGCTGAGGTCTCGGGTTCGATCCCCGGGTCGGTTAATGTGATTTTGGGTTTTTCTACCTAGAAATACTCAGTATTAACCCGGAGTCTGGAATGGTGCCCGGTGTGGCGATAGGCTCGCCCCCTATCACATTATGGGACCGAAATTTGGCGAAAATGGGTGTACTGGTTACACCTCTGCCTACCCCTTCGGGGATTACAGGCGTGAGTGTATATGTATGTATGTATGTAATTTTACGGATTCTATCGCGGTTTATTTCAGTTTTTTAATCCATAAATATTTCTTCCTATACTCACGAACAGATTTCACTTAGTGTGGGCAGGGCTGTTGGGTCTGGTTATTTTATTAGAATACTAGCCTTGTATTAAACATTGCCCCACTCCGGCACTTGGGCACCGGCCTCCTCTACTGATAAGAGGGGTTATTTTTAATTATTGATTTGTAACCGATCTTGAAGAAATGGAGATAGTGATATGTTTCAACTCCGGCTTTCGAACTGATAGTAAGCGTCACTTATGAACAGTTTTGTTATCCTAGAATGCTTTTATTAGTGAAAACAAGTCTTGCTGGCAAACTGCTGTAGGTGTAAATAAGCAAGGAGCTAAATAATAAATAAGGAGCTGGTTTGACCAGCGCGCCGCGACGCGCTATCAGACGGCATTTGGCGAGCGACCAACCCTTGATTGCCCAGCTACTAAACACTAGTGAACTGAATAACTGCTCACTATATACTGTGCACTGGTGTACTCGACTCTATAATTTATGTTGCTTATTAATTTAAATTTTCCTTTTGGTAAATACTAAAGTTAACAAATAAATGACACCCGCCAGTCACACAAATAGACCTACAGTAAAATAGGTACGATGCCGAGATCGAAGCCTTGACGTCTGGCGTCATTATTTTTTGAAGTGTGGGTACTTTTTGGTTGATGAATGATTGTGAAAACTTTGCTTCAAATAAAAAGAAGTACTTAGTTAAGAACAAACCTATTTTACTCTGGGATAATGCAGATCGTACCCTAGACAGTATCTTACTTATATATTATTTATACATTTATATATGGCAATCGCGGCTTCACATAGAGGCTCCGACAAAATGCTTTGACAAATTCCAACATCCAACAAATTTAGTCTAAATTCGTTTAGCAGAGTCTCTCTCACAACGCTCGTCCTGACAGAATATGATGATGATTAAAGTTGGGCACCTTATAGTGTAAGAGGGAACGGTCCACTGTCGTCTGTCGGCGGTGTTGCGGGTCGGATCGGCAGCAGCAGGCAGCAGTGGCGAGCGATGAGCCGACGAGCTACATTGTGATGCTGCGCACGCGGCGCACACCTGCGCGCTCCGTGACCCGCCTGCCGAGCGACAGCTCCTCGACCAGACGTGATTTACACACGCTTTATACCACATTAAAATGTTCATTACGAATTATAACTAGAATGATGAATTAATTTTTATGGTTATCGATTGGAGGAAATTATCAATGCCGCTGTTGATCGCTTAAAACATCCATCGGGTAATTATATTGCAGTTCTGACGAACGTATGAGGCATCGACATTCCGAATCTGCGCCCAGTGTGGAAGGTGGACGGCGCGGGGGCTGACGGGGAGTGAGGGGGCCGCGGCGGACTACGGCGTGCCGATCGTATATTTTGATTTGCAGCTTTAATTGCCCATTGAATGGATATGCATTTCGATGCAGCACTTGGAGCAAACTGTTTCTTATGCGAACTGCGTCAAATGCATTCACTATACAGTATACTCGTATACCTATGCGATGTCTGAACATTTTATGTGTTTAATTGTCCTGACACTCTCCAGTTTCTTCATTTGTTATTTATTTATTTGCCTCGATGGTAACGTTAGCTACCTCGTTTCGTGCAGTACTGAAGATTACCATGATCTATAATAACTAATACAAAATATTTAACATATAGCAATAACAATGGTATATCTAGAATCATACACATATTCACTTTAAGCCATTCTGTTCGTCGCAAAATGACGTTATGTAGCAGCCAGGAGTGTTCTATTTACTTAACATAATATATATTTGCACAGCCAAAGATCCCAATAGTATACGGTTCGACAAGCTTATTTTAGTGATGTTATAGATAGCGAGCCTACCTATCACTACATCGGACAAATTTAAATCCTGGGCGATTGATGTGTAATTTATCGAATTGAAAATTTAAACACTAATTCGAGTACTCGATCTGGAACTGATTAGCTGGTTTCTCAGCCTATGTACACTGCACATGGACCAATAATGATGTTCTATTTAGATTATAATAATGTTGTTTGAACGTTCTTATCGACAATCATGTAAGTACATCATACATAGTATAACTGCCTCGGTGGCGCAGTTGTAATTGCGCATGTCACACGACTGCTGTGCTGAGGCCTCGGGTTCGATCCCCGGGTCGGGTAAACTAATATTGGGTTTTTCAATTTAGAAATACTCAGCATTAACCCGGAGTCTGGAATTATGCCCGATATGGCGATGGACTCGCACCCTATCACACTATGGGACCGTCATAAATTCGGCGATAAGTGGGTGTCCTGGTTTACACCTCTGCCTACCCATTCGGAGATTACAGGCGCAAGTATATATGTATGTACATCATAGTATTTACTTTGTACAATTCGAAGAAATATCGATTACTCGAAGTGATACTGATAAATGATAATCAACACGTTATAGAGAATCTGATCAGTATGCGCACAGGAGCCAGCCCTTTGTCTATTTAACTCAAAATTACCGCCACGTTGTACATACTGATGGGATGCCGTGTGAGTTGTGACTCACGGGCAAAGGGCCTGTCTGATATCGATATTATCCAAATATCATCTCTGGCTTTAAATTTATTGACAATCTCGTGGGTTTGTAGTTATCTATGAATCAAAGTTCTATGGCTTTTATCTCAGCATAAGATTGTGTGATATTTGTTTCGGGATTTGATGTTTTGGGACTAAAAGTCTGGTAGTTCTTGATACTCACCACGTGATGTAGCATGTATAAGTGTGTGTAATACATTTTTCTGATCTCACAATTAGACTCGACTATCTTGGGTTTTCTTCACATTTTGTCATATACAACATTCTAAAAATGCTTTAAACATTTTTATATAATATATCACTGGGACCTTAATTATTATAAATGTTTAAGAGACTTTGACATATAAATTACTTCTTTGTAGTAACACAAATAAAATAATGAAAAACCTCGCTATATTTATTTCGTCGTATGCTTTGCAAACCATTATAGAAGAATAGTAGGTACGTTTAGGAACCATGTAAGGTGCTAGATGTTAGGATCATCACATGCACACGTGCACTCGGTGCCAAGATTGTTTGTTTAGAATAGCAAATCGGAAGCAACCACTGTGAGTTAAGCATGCGGCACACGGAGTGGACGCTTAGTGGTCGACGAGTGTGCTGACGTCATTATGGTAATGTGCAAGTGGTAGTCACGTCGGGCGCAGGTGGCCGGTTCCGAGAGACGCTTCCTTCCCGGAACGCGCGCTTGCCATGCGCCGCGACGTCGACGCAATTGTGGAACGTACTCGCGTCTAATGCCACCGCACTCGCGTTGTTCCTCACCAAATCTCAACGATTTATATTGAAACGGCTTAAGTCATTTTAAAAGTATTAAAGCCATCTTGTAGGCAATTTAGTCTTTCGCATGAATATGCCGGCTTGTCAGGTTGGTACCTATGTCTCATAGGAAACCGTGAGCTGGTTGTTGTGTATCGTATCGTGAGATGTTCAAAATCCTTAAACTCCTTCCCGTCCTCAATAGCCAGTTTTTAACGGTAAAGCCTTTCGGCCCTACATATTCATGAATGTTCTGGTATTTCGGTAATTCATTGGCAATGGAATATACTTACGACCAGGTACCTTGTCATAAGCATATTCCATTGATATACACTTGATCGATCAGTCCTAGTCCAAAGGTATCCTATGTTTTTTTCGTGGTATGGCCATGTGACTACACTACACCTTAATGTACTGTACTTACACAGTACAGGCAAAATATAATACCAATTGTTGATAGATATTGCGTCTCTCAGCCATCAGCAGATTTGTAGTAACTGGATATACACTGAATGTGACTCGTCGGGGGGGCTATTTACCATGAGTAGAGCGGTTGTATCCAGTCAGGTACAAATACGAATCAAGTAACTTCTCACCTAATGGTAATTGGTTGGTTTGAAATCCATCTTTTGGCACAGACTTATAATAATAAATTTGTATTCACAGTTTAGGGTCGTTTAATAATTGTAAATTTGCCGTCACTCATGTGACAGTCCAAAATCATTAAAACGTAACTTATGGGCTTTAAGAACACATTGCTGCGTGATGTTATCAACGACCAGATTAGCACTTCAAGGCCACGCCTATATGTTAGCGGGGAGATAATGTCGTATTCGGAGAGTAGTTGTCCGGCTAAGTAGAGTTTACGCGATGCTCCGGTGACCGTACCGTCCATAAGAGTGCAAGAGGCACTTGTCACGTGAGCTCCGCCGCAAGCTCCCGAGACCCTCGGCGTGGTTAACGAGCGTGGTTTACAACAGATATTATTTTTTATTTCCCCCCTCGCCATCACTGACTCATCGCAATTTGCTTAAAATCATATAAAACTGCTGCTTTTGAACTTATTTTAGTGTCAATTATTGTAATACTTTATTGTGCGTGACAGCGAATAATTATGGACATGGACCCTCATTTACGATTTAACAAATGTGTATTCTGTTTGTGTAGGTATAATGACTAAAACCTCGCTTATGTCAGAAGTTATGAAGGACGCGCGGCGGTATGACACTTGCCAAATACCTTTAACTTACATTTTATTAAAATAATTCGATAATTACTTTAACTGTTTTGTGTTAAAATCTGAAAAAATATGTACAAAACTTCTAATTTTTTTGATCCAGTGGAGTTTGAACAAAGATCTTTCAAGAACACCTGCGGGAGTGCTACATTGGTGTTGTTATTTAGAAAATCATGATTTTGCAGCTCAGTCACTTCAGTTCAAGGATTTCTATTTTCCTTATTCTATTCATAAGTTTCCTTTAAGTATGAAATCTTCACAGGGCGTACCCTGGGCGTAGCATGAACAAGTTATTAAGTATTCGATTCCAGAACTACAAAGACTCTGTTCGAATATTTATATTTATATACAGAAGCTATTAGTGTAAAAGTACCTAACCTTACTATCTTAAACTCATACTTAACTGTATAAGGCGTATCTATAGGAAATATATTAATTTTATCATGCTCACAAATTGTTGAATTTTTTTTATGATTTAAAACTAGTCATATACATTATTAGAGTCATAATACATATTGACAGCCACCATGGCGCAGTTGGCGATTAGCCAACTGTGAAACGAGAGGCGGTGGGTTCGATTCCCACACCAGCAAAAATGTTTCTGTGACAAACAGATATTTGTGTCCGGGGTCTGGGTGATGTGAGACTGAAAGTCGCTCGTAGTCCCTGATACCCACAACACAAGACTCGTATCTTAGTATGGGGTCGGTGTTATGTGTGTGACTGTTGGGTGGGTGTTGTATACGTTACCAAATTATTTTTATCTATTTTATAGAACTAAACAATAATTCCTTGTGTACTATGTTTGGTGTGGGATATGACAAAAGAGCATTTAACCAACTGGTACCTTAATTTGTAATTTCAAACATAATTTGTTCGCAATGTATTTAGTGATGCTTGTTTCCTTTTGGATTTCGGCATTTTAACTTGCAGTGTGCATGTGTCCTGTGCACAGGTGCGACGGTAGCAGGGTGGTGGCGGGGTGGCGGGGTCGGCCCGGGCGCACGCAGTCCCGTTACCCGGACTGACCTTTAGTTCCCGCGCCGTTATTCGCTCGTTGTGTCCTTGACCGTGACACTTGCGCGCCCGCACTTGTTCCCATGTCGTGTCCAGGCCCGATGCGCTTGCACACGAAACGGGTTCACTCGTTACTAAAATGTTCAATTGGTTGGCCTTTGTAAATGTTAGCCAACATAAAATAAACTTACACTCATATCCCGGATGGAATATGGAGATGTGCTACTCGTAGCTGCAAGTCCACCTCCCATAGAACGTTCCGTTATTAAGGCAATAATTAACATGGCTCAGGTATGTTTTTTTATTATTATCTGATCAATAAATATAATTTTTTTCGCTTTTTCTATTTTCGTTCTTGTTTTGCTGATCTACGATAGCTAATATGATATATGTATATCTCATATTGATTATCGTTACACTGTTACCAATTCCAATCCCGGAAAACGGGCATGTGTTTATTCGAATCTAAAATCCCAAATTTTCATTACCCGAAGTAATGTGTGTGTGCGTCTTCACTACTATCTTAAAAATGCCACTAGACCAAATAAGTAAATGATGGACAATGATTGGCGATTGTATTTTATGTTTTCCTTCTTTTTATTTGTAAATATTTCAGGGACTATATAATTTGGCTTTAGATGGTACGAGTACCGACTGCCGCGTAGAAAAGTCGCAGGTACAAAATCAGCCGAAATGGCATACCTACTGACTGACTCTCACTTTTTTTATAGGGACGCATAAGGCGCTTTTTATTGAAGTCGGTGTACTTACTACTTTTAGTGCCCACCATTTTTAAGCCTCGTTTGAAAATTTTTTTTGTAAGAAACAATTTATAATGGATTTGAAAACAAGACCGCTGGTTTGTTGACTTCAATAAATCTACATGTCACCGTAGGGACGTGAAATCTAAACAAATATATTATAATTACTTGTCCTGACTTACTGATTTATCAATGCCGAGCCTTAAGCGCTGGGGCTACAAACTTGAAATTTTGGCAGTTGATGCCTTTTATATTGTAAACATCCACTAAGAAAGAATCTAGGAAATTTCGCCCCTAAAATAATAAAGGATAACGTTTGCATGGAAGTCCGTCATTTTTAAAGTAACAAGCAGCGAAATTTCATATACCAGCGTCTGGTTGGAAACAAATGTGAAACCAAATGTTTGGGTGACACGTAGTTCTTGATACCCACCATACAGGTTTAACCTAGTGTGTAACTGTTGGATGAATTTATTTATAACTAATCACTACGTGTCATGAGCTTCGTTTCTACTTCAAAATTATGCATATTAATTAGGTATACTACTTGGTCGCACGACCATAATATGCATCGAGTAAAAAAATCTAGAAAGGAGCCTAGTCTAACATGTACGAGGGCAAAAAGAAGAAGTAGTTGACTGTATAAAGTGAGGTTTCGATGAGCGCGTTTCTAGATAAGTCGTGGAGAGACCGCGATATGTCTCACAGTGTCATCAATTCGACCTGAACAGCGTTTTACATTGAGCTTAATTTAATATTTTATCTTCAGACCTGTATAGAACTTGACGATGTTTTGAGTTTTAGTGAAGCTCATTGCGTCTTCTTGTTAATTCACATAATAAAATATTATAGCTTTAGCTGTCTATCTAGTAGTTTGTTCGTGCATCAATAAAAATGGCTACACGGATTTAAATACAAATTTCACTATAATGCAAAACTCCGGTAAACGTTTACCACTTAATAACTGTACGTTTTATACTCGTACAATGTACATGTGTCATACCCACATTGTTTTATCTAACTTCTACGGACATTAATGTCACTCAAATCAACTATTAGCGAGGTGTATCACATTTCTGACTAGGATAGGTTGTTAGCTCAGTTGGACCGACAATAGACGTTGCTGTACCTAAGTACATACGTGTGTTACTCTGAGTTGAAATGTGAATGAACATTTATTACGTATAAAACTTATATTTATTTATGTCAAAATACCTTCTATTTTGACATGTGATGTCGAATGATGCTCACACTTAGACGAAAAAATACTACTTCGTCATTATGCTCACAGCTTTCAAGAGCTCTTTTTTTATTTTTTATTCTGATAGAGTATCAAGTAGCGAGAGACAGTCTATCCCCCGCTACTCAACACAATCATGCCGGCCTGCTGTTTAGCTTCTTCACGTTACGCCTAAAGGACCCAGGATCGTAGGAGGGAGGGAAAACGCTGGCAAACTGTTCCACAGCTTGATTCATCCAATCATTAAGGAGTTTCATGACAGAGTGTAAAATAATAATGGTAATGGTTCTTCACGAGCAATAGCATGACACGACACACTGTTCTGACATTCCAAGGTCCATAGGTTTGTTATATCGTTTGCCCACGACGTGATATTGCAGACCACCATACAGATTTACCGTATGGTGGTGTTGATATAATGTATGGAAATATACATTTTTAATAGTTAAAACATTTTAACGCGCTGAGTAAATGCTCAGCGCGTTAAAATCTCTAAAACTAAAAAAAAGGGGTTCGAGAATTTAGAATTTAGGTAGGTGCTCCACAAGTTCGGTGTGTCGGCATAATGGTGACTGGTGCGAGGTCTTCAGGAGGAAGAGTTGGAGGACGCGGTATATCGAGCCGCGCTGTGGCAACACCCCCACCCCCTCCCGCGACATCCCCCGCCATGCCCCCTCGTCACCCGCGCGACTAGAATTTCCCCGCGCGAATTTACAATGTAGCCGCGCGGGCGGGAGTCGCCCCCGCCGCCCCACGGCACACAGACACGGCAAGCATACGATAGCTTACAGCTTAGGTAAAACAGACCGTGCCAACAAGACATAAAGTGTAAATTAGCTCACCGCCATTCGCTGCCACCGGCGTGTGCGTGAGATTTTCTCGCCTGGAAATTCTAATGCGCCGCGCGACTGCGATAAAAAATGAGCGGCTCGGGAAACGTGAATACATTACCGAGCGAGACGGAGCTCGGCGCCGCCTCCGAGCCTCCGCCGCGACGCCCCGCCGCCTGCCGCCGCCTGCCGCCGCGCCGCCTCGACTATGTATTTTACACCACTTTATATTTTGATTCCGTCTGAAAAAGGGACGGAGGCTCGCGTTATGTACGCCTTTGCGCCTGTTCAATTATGTATGTAGGTGCGAGACGTGAATATTTTCCCTTCGACCCGCGTACGGCGCCCGGCGACCGGCCGCCGCCCGACGCTCCCCACACTATCTCTACACTACGTTTATAAAACACTTTGAAATATTCTTATGATGACATTTTATGTTACTAAACAATATGACATATTGATATACATATGCAAATATCATCATCGACAATGAGTATTGCAGATTGCGTCGACATATATTCAGATTTGATTTAATATCATCCCGTTGAATATATTTCAAAGGGCATCAGATTAGTTGTTCGAATTACTTTATTTTAGTACCACATTAAGCATACCGATTGGATTAATTGCTCCAACTCCTTGCCTGATACAGATATTCCTTTAAACAGGTATAATTTTTGATTTAATGCACCGATTTAAATGATATAAAAACTAAATGTTACCTCGAGATACAATCTATGATTTTATTGACGATTCCTTGGTCGAAATACAGTACTTTGGGCGTGATGCCCTGACAGACAGTCAGACAGACAATAATTCTGCGTCTCATTCTCAATAGTTTCCTTATAGTTTAATAAAACAGTCAGTATCCATGATTCCTGTAACATTGAAGGTCATTTCCCAGCAATTAGTTGCGTTTTCCAATGAAATAATACTTTAAACACATTCACCCATAGTAAGTCTGTGACTAAGGGATTATTACTTCGCGAACCTCTAAACGTGGGAAGGAAAATTCTGCGTAGTTATTTATTACGATGTTTAATAATCGATATGTAAACAATGCAGTTTGAATTTCCAGCAATAGTACTAATACACATCTAATAGTATGTACGTAAAGAGTAAAGGGATGTGATACGTGTCACATACGTGGCGGAGTTAGCGTCCATATTAAATGAGTGCAATAAAAAGGGTTGTAAGAGACATTATGGTGGCGCCAGTGGTGACCACCGACCGGGCCCGGGCGGCGGGCGCGCTAACTACCGTGTGAATCTAACAGTTAATTGGTTCCGGCGGGGGTCGCGGGGGGCGCGTTAGATACCCGCCGACAATTAGCACCGCGGCCGCCACAAAAACGCGCGATAGATGCGCGACAAAGGGTTGTAGACGTTTTTTGTACGCGCACGCGCCGCGCCCGGTTTTTCTGCGTTTTTTTACGGCGTCGGGTGCGCCACCTGTGCAAGGGTTGCACACACACGCGCTTGCGCATGTGACGTGTTTTGACTGCGCTCTTGATTTATCACATTGTGAAAAAAAGTTTGACAAATTGTGGATTAAGTCGGTAAACTTCTTTGATTCATTTATGTAACGCAGCACGAATAGCTGTCGCGGGTTAATATAAATATTGATGACTGCGGTGTGTTAGGTTTTTTTAATAAGTATTCAAATTACAAATTTATTTCAATTTCAATTTATAAATCAAATTTTTCAGATTTTTGTAATAATGTAAATCATTTTTCTATCGAAGGAGTCATACTAGTTCATTAGGTAGTAGGTCTCTGGTATACGAAATTCTATGTATAGGTTCCATCACTTTATGTGTCGTCAAGCAGCAACGTGCAAGCATTGTTTTGTTTCGATTTGAAGGACATGAATGACAGTGAAATTTCCGAGCATTATGAGACATAACATAGGTATAATAATATAAGGAATTCAAATAACTGATCGTAATAATTGACTAAATCAGTAGAACTCATAGCATAATAAGTGATAGGTTAAAAATAAGTTTGGACATAAATAAATAGCAATATAAAAACTACTACAGTTCTGTGTTGAAATTTTAGACTGCCTCAGTTTTTCAATTTTGAAAGCAAATTGCTTTCAAAACTGTAGCAAAATGGTAGATAAATTAAAAGCCGTGCGTGGTTGCAGAGACGTCGGGAGCCGACGTCATGGCTGGTGTACCCCGAGTCGCGGCTGCAGCGGCTCCTGGCCACCGCCTGCACCCCGCGACCACAGCGACCACCGCGCGCCCCGCCAGCGCCTGCGAGACCCACCGTCATTGCTGGTGAGTACCACCTCTTACCGGATGTAGACAGACCGATTGTGCCGTCTCATGATTTATTTTTCGGCACGGATAATTTATTGATTTATTTACACGGCACTGTTACACATCTCAGTGCTTTAATATTAACACACACGCATGTCAGGATTCACTTAAGGCTTCTCTTTATAATTAATCTACCAGCATTACCCTTTTAAACTGAACAACGCTATAGAACCATTTACAATTACTGCCCCGCGACCGAACCACGAATGTTCTCACTACCAACTCACTGCTACACCACTAGTCTTCTGAACTGAACCCTGGAGCCTGAAAGGCACTCTGTTTTATATTAAACATATACTACTCCCACTTAGGTTGTCATTATTAATCTACCCCCAACTAGTCTCCTAAATACCTCCGTTATACCTTCGGTATCTGTATACACATATATAAAAGAAGAAACTGACTGACTGACTGACTGATCGATCAACGCACAGCCAAAACGGCTGGGGTTAGAGACTTGAAATTTTGACAGTAGGTACCTTTTGTGACGTAGGCATCCACTAAGGAAGGGTTTTTGGAAATACCACCCCTAAGGTGATGAAATAGGGGATGATAGTTTGTATGAACATCGGTCATTTTTGAAGTTAAGTTTATGAAAATTAGTATTTGGCGTTTTAGTCAAAAATAAAAAATATATATTTCAGGATTTTTGGAAATTCCACCCCGAAGGGGGTAAAATAGGGGAAAAAAGTTTGTATGAAAATCTGTCATTTATGCAGTTAAACGCATGAAATTTGGTATTTGGCCTTACAGTTAGAAATTAAAAACACATATTTCAGGGTTTTTGGAAATTCCACCCCTAAGGGGGTTAAATAGGGTAAGAAAGTTTGTATGAAAATACTTCTTTTTTGAAGTTAAATGCATGAAAATTGGTATTTTGTAGTGTATACTTTTTGTCTCAAACATGACATCCACGCGGGCGGAGCCGCGAGCAACAACTAGTTTCTTATAATAGGAAATATCCTAATACCAGTTAGTGCAAGACATCATTTTTTTACTCCCAACAGTTACACACATAGCCCCGACCCCACATTATCTTACGATAAGAGTCTTGTGTTGTGGGTATCAGGGACTACGGGAGACTTTCGGTCTCACAACACTCAGACCCTGGACACAAATATCTGTCTGTCACACAAATATTTGTCCCGGTGTGGGAATCGAACCCACGGCCTCTCGTTTCACAGCCGGCTACTCGTTAACTGGGCCACGGAGGCTGTCAATTTAATTGAACCATATGCACTGAACAAACTTAGTTATCTTTCTTACTAATATTATAAATGCGAGTGTTTGCATGGATGTATGGACGTTTGTTACTCAATCACGCCAGAACGAATCTGTTTGAATTTTGGCTTAAGAATAGACTATAGTCTGGAATAGCACATAAGCTACTTTATATCCTGAATAATTAGTATCCGGAAAAACAGCTCACGCGGGATACCAAAGTATAAAAATATGTAATAGTTTAAGATGCCTCCGTGGATTTTATTTATTTTCTTTCAAAAATAACTTCCACGCGGGCTGTGCCGCGGGCAACAGCTAGTTTGATACTGATATTTGTTATTTATCCAGGCTCCACCACCCCACCCCGCATTTAACAAAAGAAATTGGTCTATCATAATTCTTTCCAGCTAATATGTAAGCAGGTAGTAACAGGAGCAACTCGCGTGCACACGTGTCCTTTTGTGTTACAGGACGCGTGTCACAGCGCCTTATAGTTTACTTGTTACGCTCTTTGTGCAAGGTCTGTGTGTTATTATAGTGATCTCATCCAGCCCGTACTTGTGAATAGCACTAGCTGAAGACTTTTGCTACTTTACCTTTTGAACTTCTTAATTTACATTATGCGGTTTAAAAAGCAAGACACAACGTATGGGTTTGTCATCTATCAGGCACATATTGTCCACTCATGAACAATCTCATCGATACTTAGAGCTCACGCTATTGAACGTGTGATTGCGATACAAATAACGAAGTGTATCGTACTAGAAGGCCTGTGACTCCAGCTCGTTCGCTCAGCCACGGTAATGTGACTATACACGGGACCTGATGATAACGCCAGAACGAGACTCCCTAGTACATACGACTCACTCTGTTGGGACTTTTATTATGTCGCTATCCAATTGAAAATTAGATACAAATACGTGATAATAGTTCATAGAGGATGCCAGTGAGCAAGCATCAGCACCGCCCTGCGCTCCCTTAGAGGTGAAGCAAAACCTCTAATGGCACACGATCAATCATACCCGACCGGAGCACGTAGCTACTATCATATTTCAAAATACATACATAATTCAAAAGGTTTTACACAGAATATTACACATGCACATGTCGATGGTATCGATAGCGGCGCTCGATGAATGGCGCGATAACTCGCAATAAACGGAGCTTTGAGCCGCTCCAGCGCCAAAGCTTAGAGCTTGTTACCGAGGCCAATAGCAGGAGACACCGGCCGGCGATGTCTCGGCGACGTAAAACATAGACGGGCGACTAGCGGGATGATGTGATATATTGTATAATATGCGTGCCACAATCAGATGCAATCAAATGTTAATTAGCATAGATTTGGTGCCTGCTTTTTGCGATGGTTATTGTATAGTAAAATTAAGAGATATTTCTTGGAATATAGTAGAAGCTGGTAACCAAACAAGGAAGCCACCAAATGGCAAGTGATGGGGTGATGTGCCGCCTATAAAGCACAGCAATTGGAAAAGAGTTATGTGTTCATTGCCGGCCATGAGGACTGGGAAGAGGTGGGAAGTTTACATCTCCAGTAATCACTCTTACGCTATATTAGTCTACTAGCTTGCGGCTCCACTCTCGTAACAGTCCAGCGACTGCGACATTCTAACCCTCACTGCACTCTGCAAGTAGTAGATTTTCATAAAACCTTTTCGTACCAGATCCTCGTAAGACACTATAAAGAACCTCTATAGTTTGCTGACTGTAACCACATTTCCTAAAAGTTCGTGATTCAGTGCGTGAGAGGCATTTTGCTTTTAATTACTTCATTATTGTTCGACGGTTATTCGTTTACGTTTACACTAATGAATATGGAAGACTTGTGTTAATG
Organism: Laothoe populi; assembly: GCA_905220505.1. Lineage (NCBI taxonomy): Eukaryota > Metazoa > Arthropoda > Insecta > Lepidoptera > Sphingidae > Laothoe > Laothoe populi. The sequence goes on along the minus strand of HG992155.1, from coordinate 128,369 downwards.
CCAATCAATTTATTTAGATTTGTAAATATTGCATTACAGAATATCTATGCTTACTACTTTATGAAAATGTAGCTACTTGAAATCAAGATAAAGACTTCTTCAAACAAACTAGAAATAGTATTTAAATTGGTCGATTCGTCTAGAAGCTACGATGCAATAGACAGACAAATAAAGGCCTCAGATTTATTTACCCCTCTTTTCTCGTCAGGGGTCAAAATAGCACGTGCTTCTGAACTTTCGATTGATTGTCTTGTTTGTATTTTAAAATCCCTTTTTGTCACCACTTTCGTATTGAGTGTATGACAAAGGTTCGGGAACGGTCGGGAACAATCGGGGGTCGCTCGGACACCGGCCGCCCGCACCTCTGTCCCTTGATTGGGATCACATCTGACAATATTGCACACCGATGTAGAGCACACGGAATAGTCTGAGAGCGTATCTAGTATTAAATAGAGCGTAATGATATTTCAATACGTGGAGTACTAGTGACGAAATAGGTATAAACAACTTTTTCTATTATTATATCAACATATAAATAACTATGTTACAGCTAATACTGAATAACCTAAAGATTACACTTCGTTAACGTTAAGAAAGTAGAAGTCAGCTCCTTAAAAAGACAAGCGTCTTTTTATTTATTCTGTTAACATGCAACAATACATGTTTTATACCTTTTGATTTATATTGAAAACAGGGACATTCTTAATAGTGAACACATTATATATTCACACTGGCAGAACAAATTAACTAAGACAGAAAATTACCATCAAATTAAAGGGCATCCACTTGCAACACGAACAAACTAGAAGTACATAGTTGTATTAAATAAACAACGTGAGATATATCACAGATGACCAAGTCAAATGGAAATTTACCGCCTGAAAGCTGTTCTTACATTCGATAAAGCTCTGACGACCTAACAAATGTGTATGTGTATTATAGCCCAATGAAGCATATTGTTCTAAAAACAATTGAGGCGTAGAGCATTATTGTATATGTAAATAGTATTGCGAGAAGCGATTTCTACCAGGTTAAGGCCTTCAGACGTCATCCGGTGATTATGAACACGTTTGATTTTTGCACTCGGTTGTGAGTGTCGCTTCCATTCGAGCGGTGTCGGTAACGTCACAGTTTCGGTTATGCCATAAATCTGCATGTATCGCGGCGGGTCCAGGTGCGGGGGTGGCATGGCAGCATGGTACGGTGGCAGCTGCAGACTGCACACACAATGCACCTCACGCAGCCTACCGCACTACTGCCCGTCAACTACGCGACGCGTGCTACCCGACGGTGTTGACGAGCGCTAACACTCTTATCCAGGTCTATTCGATACTATCCACACTTTGACCGTTGATAATCGATACTTAAATGATAATTATCGAGTATTAAGTATACTTATATTCACTTTGTATAATATAATTCATTCGATATTAAATAAATCAATATCTTCTTAGTGTAAACACCGAAAAAATAAGTCAGTGTAGTAATCTATATTTAAGTTGTTAAAAGTTGAATCAATTAAACGAAAATGTTATCATTGAAAAAAATTGGAATGATTAAAACAAAAGTGTGTGTTCTTGACTAAAAAAAGCGACCGCTCTTTAAGATCACAATGATATTTTAGTGTAATGAAGTTTAGTGTTTATAGTTTTTTGAAGTAATCTGTGGTGATTTGAATACATATTTATTTATTTATTTGATTATGTTTGCTAGTAACTTTTTAATTGTTTTATACAAATAAAAAGCTCTAACAACGCATTTATAACAATAATTCTTAACCGCAAATGCCTTTAACATTATTTTATTTTTTGAATTGATAATTTGTGTTTGATAATTAGAACTCTGAACTGAGGAAATCCTGGATTCAATATTCAGGTCACACATTATATGAATTTTTCTACATCATTTGCCCTGGGATTGTTATAACCAAGTCAAATCCTTTCTCAATAATGTGTAACAAGCACATTGTGTCGAACACATGTCATCTTGGAGTGCCATTGTCTAACTATTATTCGATACTCGTTAGTATCGATGGTAGGAAACCGATACAAAATGAGTACTCGATACTTAAGAAAGATAAATATAACCCAAGCTTTGTTTATACTATCTGTATTAATAGAGTTCGTTGCGGTCGCATATAATTTGGGGTCACTCAATACATAATACACTTGAACTGAACTATTACATTCAAATGCATTTTTATAATAGTTGACGTCGTTCGTACGTATACATGACAAGTTCATGTGGAGAATCTATTAACAATGACTACCTTTGTTATCAGAATAATATGAAATCGAATTAAGATTAAATAAGAGAAAACGAAAAAAATATTTTATTTAGAATAACAAGTGTTAAAGTGAGTTACCCTTGTTAATTGTTCTACAAGATATATTAAGTAGTGGCAACAAATATTTAGCCATGCATATACGTTGGCATACTCTGACGGTAGTTATGGACCTTGTGTGGAGTAAATGGTTGCTCAGGTTTTTGAACGCATGTCGTAAGTATTCGGCCTGCTTATCGTCTAATCCTACTCCTGTGACCAGCCATGTAATTCTGATGCACTTTAATCCTGCTGCAGACCAAGATCTAGTAATCGCAACTATGTGAACACACTCAATATATTTCCCTAATATATTAAATTATGTTTTGTTTATTGACCCCAATCATGGGCTACATTTTAGTAGAGCCATCTATTTTTACCTATATTTTTAAAGATAGACATTTATACGTAAACGTTAATATAATTCATAATTTATTGAACAAATTAACACTAATACTTTTTTTATACTGGCACGGCAAAGTGACCATACTGCACCTGATGGTAAGCTCTTAGTACTGTCCAGTTAGAGTATCAAGTACCGAGAGACATCCTATCCCCCCCAACTCAACACAATCATGCCAGCCTGCTCTGTAGCTTCTTTACAATACGCCTAAAGGTTCCAGGATCATAGGAAGGAGGGAACAATATAAAAATACAATATAAACATTTCAAAGACTCTACTGAAAGTAAATATTTTCAAAAGTTCAGTTTATCTACAGTCTGTAAAAAATCATCTTTCATCTTATTTATCGTATAAAACGTTTAAGATAAATACATACAACTTATGTATGTACCTACCTATATTCACATAATGAAATTGAAATAATTCACATTTTTTAAGAATTTCGTTGTGATTTCTAACAAATAACACTAATTATACGAAAGCTCTACATTATGCACAAGACAACAAACGTAGTCTGGGTTTATTTATTTGATTTACCTTTATATGAATATACATTTTTAGATTTGCAGTGCCCTGTAAGGTTTATAAAATAAAGCCACTTTTGATTTACAAATAACTAGAATTCGAAATGCTAGAACTTTGTTCACCTTACGAGCTAGCCCGAGTGTGCAGTTAGGTAAGCGTTGACAAGTGACAGTAACAAGTGGAGGTAGTGACAGGACAACCCGGTACAGCACAGCACAGCACAGCGCGAGGTGTGACGGCGGGCGTCTGTGATAACATGAGATCTCACGTAGTGTGTGTATATTAATTTGGCGCGAGTGTCTGTGGGTTCAAGTTCAGGCGTCTGCGAGGACGGCCAGCCGAGTCGTTGACCTCCGCACTCTCGCGTAACCACGCATCACGACCCCCCACTCATTACTACTTACCTACCTACCTACCTAGAAATACTACCCTAAACCTACATATTACCGCCAAAACACTACAAGACAATTAACCGGCCATCTCGATTAACTCTGATGACTCTTCGATTCAATACTTAGAGAAAAAATTTAAATGTTTCTGAATCTTATTCGGACAGTTGACAAAAACTATAACAACCGACCACATGAATGAACCAGTCGTTCGCAGTTTTTGTCTAAGCCGATGCAATGTGACCGACCGAATGCGAGCGAGCGGAGGACGAGCGGGGGACGAACGAGCGAGCGAGCGGGCGCTGAAACATACAGAGCCTTCTGTATGTAAAGCGAATGCTGAAGAAAATCCATAACGGCACGCGGAAAACCCTTTTAATATACGGCACGTAAATAAGCGCGGGGCGAGAGCAGCGGGGGCGGCGGCGGTGGACGGAGGGCGCGGGGCGGGGGCGGGGGCGGGCAGCGTGCCGCCATTGGCCGGCCCCCGACCCGCCCCCGCCCGCGCGCAAAAAAACCTTCGGAAAAAAAGCAGCGCTCGCACGGCAGTGTCTCACGGACGCGCTCAGTGGGCGGACGCTCGCACCGGAGAGACGGCGCGACCCAGGACCGGCGGCCGCGGCCGCGCCATGCCCGCGCTGGCTCTGCGCGACCAGCCGCTCGACTGCTCCATGCGCCTGCGCGAGTTGCCCGCCTGGCCGCCGCCGCTGCACCACCGCACTGGCGCTGGCACCGGCCCGCTCCACGGCGACCACCACCGCCACCGCCACGGTCAGTAGTGCCACAGTGCCGTGTCCGCAGTGATCTAGTGATGGTGCCTGTCGTTCATCTCCCCTGCATCCGTCGGAGGCGAGCGCGCGCCTCCTGGCCGCACGCCCAGCGCCAGCCTCCTCGCCGCTCTGGTACCGCACCAGCCGCCCGCTGGAGGCGCTCGCTCGTCTCCGGCGCGTCGCAGCACCCTCGTAGCCGTGAGTGCACTCCCGACACTGAACCCTCCACCCACCCGCTGCAGCTTGGTGCGTGTACGAAGCGACGATCACTCGCTGGCTGTAGGCGCATTTGCGATGCGCTCGAATGTGTACATTCAGTGAATTATTCTAATAACCGCGTAAACCTCACCCGCCGCCGTGACGCGCCCTAATTAAACGCTACAAGTGATTTACGACCCAAAATACACATTTGCATGTAACGTAATTAATTCTTACACGGTATATAATTTAATGTTGAATGATGCCGGTGGTTTTAATTGAATAACAGTAGGCAGTGGGTCACGCGATGCCGAGCGCATTCCGGTAGCGTTGCGTACGGCATACGGCATACGGATCACAGGTACATATTTTGACATTCAATCAAAAGAGGGGCCGAGTCACAAAACCCTTTATTAGAGAACACGAACATATTATTCTATTCACGTGTATTTGTTGTAGTAACACTTTATCGAGGTGAAAACCATACTATAATTGATAAAAAATTAAAGCAGATTCGTTCGAAAAAATTTAATTAGGGGAATAATAAACTCTTATATCGCGATACTACTGTAAAAGAATGTCGTAGTTGCAAAATTACTAATTTTCGTAGAGCGCTTTGGTTTGGCACAATTATGGTTTCAGTGAATTTTTATAATTTTAATTACACTAATCATCATGATAGTTTTCTACCTATCAAAATCTAAATGGTCTACAACCTATCAAAATGGTCTATATTTGTATGAACATAACATGGAGAATGTGTTCTACTGTGGAGTACGTGTTTTGCGAATACAATTTTGTTCCGCGGTGAATGTATACTTGTCACAGAATTTCAAGCTGTTTACTAGTTAATACCTCTATTTATGTTTATAATAATTTATATAAGTGATTGTCTGATTCACATCGTTGACATGTCATAATTCATAAAGTTTACCCTAATAACGATCTTAATTAAGTTTTAAATCGATTAATTAATTATTAATTACTCTATCTTATAAATAAAATCTCCATTGAAATATCCGCCAACAAGTAAGTCAGGTGCAAATGTAATAACAAAATGCTCTGTGTTTGTATTCTATATGAATATAACGTGGGTCGTGGGTTCAGTACTATTATTAATATTATTTTCAATGAATATATTTTTCGACATTTACTTATAGAATTAAATACATTTGTTGAATTTGGAAGAACGGATAATAAATATATTATAATATCAACTGTGTGTTATACACGTCTCACTGTTGGGCAGGGGAACTCTCTTTTATAGGGGAATGGTAGGTTCATAGGCTTACAAAAAATTTGGTACGCATTTTTTTCCGATTTTTCGCCGTTAAATATTTAAGTTCGAACCTATGACTTCTGTCTCGACAGTTCGTAACGTCTGTGGGTTATCGCTGCTTACAAAAAAAATCTCTATATCTCATTTGATGGCTCTCAATATGATGTTTTTCTAGTTAAATGTAAATATTAGACCTGTGGTCAAAGAAAATTACATTCAGATTAATTTACAACATTGTTGATATAATAGGTTAATCGTTTGTTTACATATCCCTGTACCAAAAAAAAAACTAAATACGTTTCCACTATAGAATAAAGGGTAAAAAATTCTTATACAAGCATATAAAACAATAATATAACACATACGAGAACTACATTTTCCTTATGTATTGATATACGTTCGTTTCCCTTCTTTTGCATTAATAATCGAAACTAAACCTCTTGTAGGTAATAAGGCTGAGAAATCGATGAGGTTCTCGGTTTGAGTCTTAGGTCTGATTTTTTATCCTGGCACGGTAAAGTGACCACACTGCACCTGATGGTGAGCGCAGTACCGTCCGATAGAGTGTCAAGTAGCGAGAGATAATCTATTCCTCGCTACTTAACACAATCATGCCTATCACATGGCTATCACAATTTATGTATAGTATTTTTGATTAGAGAAAATCACACATTAGTTGCCCGGAATTGGTATTAACAGTCGGTATGGTAATAAGCTCGCATCCTATCACATGATGAGACAAACATTAGGTCGGCGAATCGTGGATACACTAGCATCCTCCTACCCCTCAACGGATACAAGCGTGATCTTATGTTACGTCAAACATCTTATTGAAAATAACCTGTAAGTGAAATGATATTCCGTTACAGATTTTTAATAGTTTCATATAAAGCTTGTATTCACTTTTTCGATTTCCCCACAACATTTAGAAGTTATTAAACGAAATAAATCGCTCAAATCTATGTCCCTGAGTAGTACGCGGAGATGTAACGACTGCATCTGCGAGTGTTATTGACTAACGTTATTACAGTCCCATGATGTGATATGGAGAGATTTTTGTATCAATATGAAAACATGTCAATATATTTATTTCCTGTTCTGTTAAGCAATTTACTTAAAAACTCACATAGTTATTATTAATTAAATGATTCCACGTCTCTGTAAGAATTTCCAATAAAGCTATTTATTTAAGGATTTGCTACATCCATATTTAACCTGTTGTGCTTAAGACGGATCGCTAGTACAAAATGCGGGCTCAAAGCTCTTATGCCATAGATTTTTGGTATCAAAAAAATATAGTAAGATAGAATCTAAGACTCCAGGTATGTCGAGAAGCTCGCCTGAAATATAGAGGTGTTGTCAATAAACATCGTGGCACAAGTAATTCGCCAGTAATCCGCATGAGTTACACAGGGTCAGCAGGGTCAGGTGACCGCGCGCGGCAAGGGTTAGCCTTCCCTTCGCAAACAATATTAACTCTCTTTATGCGTGCCTTTTGTCACTCCTATACCCCCCCCCCCCCCCACAACAAACCCCACGCCTCGGCACCCTGCAAAATGATTCCTTACCCACTTCACCGTTTTATTGTGGCCTCGAGGATTTAATTTGCACGGGCCACCCTCGCGCAGCCTTATTTCGCGGACCCAATTTGTATCGTATTTTTAGATTCTCCCAATAGCGTTTTTAGACAATATAAGATTTTATTCAAAATCTTAATGCTTTAAATTCATATAGACTTAATTTTACTTCATCATAAAAACAAGATATTTCTTAATTCGATGTGTTTATTTTTATTATTTTGTTATGTGTAGTCATCGCATAACTTTTCACAGTAATGCAATTAAGTTTTTTTTATGGAATACTGTCAAGTTATTTTCGTTTAAATTAAAAGAAAAATGCAATTAAACCCACTAAACTTTGACCACAGTTAAGCTTATCCCTAACTCTATAGCGCGTACTGAGCCCTATAACATACATATACTATTACGACTACCTGAATGCTTAAGATATATAAACCATCAACACAATTATATTTAGGGTAAATATATTTATGAATTTCTGAGCATCGCAAATACCAACAAAAATTCTACACAAGTTTTGAAAAGCAAATGTATTCTAAAGATAGTAATAAAAGTTATGTAATTCATCTGTCAGATCAATTTGTTTACACCAACTATTTCTGTAGAACTGTAATTCTTGTTTAAGTCCACTTTCATCACAATCTCAATTTTTCGAAATACAGAAATTTCGTAATTTTGTGTGAAGTATTTTATTAGAGCCAATTTAAAGTCGATTTCGTGTCGACAAGTGGCTCGGGACTAAACCAGGCGTGCGCAGAGACAAGCGACGCAGCATTGTCGTGTTTAGTGCCAGTTCGTAGCATACATTGTCAAACATTACGAAATCTGCGTTGCACTATGCTACGTTGCCTGTATCGTTGAGGGGTGTAGCCCTAACTATAAGAATGATAGTACACTCAATAGTAATAAACATAGTCCTGACCCCACTCTAGTTTAACCTACACTGTGAGTGTCATGAACTATGAGGGACTCTCGGTACTACAACTCGAAACAAATATTAGTTTATCTTAATGCGATTATTACATATCTCTATATATTATTCCTTAAGGATGGTTTTTGTCGGCACGAAATTACTCCCATAATTATTTATCGAAAGTTAAACCAATTTATATTTAATGTAACCAACACCAATTTTTGTTAATATGTCGTAGACTAAAATATTTAAAATTAATAAATATTAGCATTTACTTATTTCTAGTTTATTATATTACATAACTGTAATATAATAAAGTAGAAATAAGTAAACGAATATAGATGCGAAACCGCGCAGTGACCATGAAGGCTGTAAAGCTTTTGAAACGTCGGATAATAAAAGTCAAATAATCCGCGTTAAAAATTTTATTTTATTTTGATATATTTAGGTATCGAGCCTGCAGCCTTTCGTTTCACAGCCGTCTTCTGGCACATTACGCCACTGAGACTGTCAATCATCTCAATATGTCCAAACAATGGTGCATCACAGCCATTTGTTTTCACTTCGCGTAAATTTGTTTGTTCTCGGCGCTCAATTTCACCTTAATAATGTAATCTAAGTGAATTAGGCATGATAGAGTCACGCGTTGTTTACGATGCTAATGGTGTCGACTGTTTTATTATGACATGCAGCCGCAGCTACAGCCACAGCCGCGGCCTCGCCCTGGCGCCGGCGCCGGCACCGCCCGGCGTCGACACCTGTCACTATCGATAGATACTCTGATTAAGTTTACTTGTTAAACACGCGATGGACATTAACAATATTTATTAACATAGGTAATGTAATCTGATGTCCTTTTAATATACAAGACCTGTTTAGATTCAGATATGAATTTGAACTGGCACTCATTATATCGCCGATATCGACTTGTCATGTTTACACTAAATTATTTCAATTTTTCGATAAGGTACAACTTTACTCAACACCATATACCGTAGGCTTTGATGTCTCGATAACACTGTAAACATTCAACACGTCAGTCATACAGACACAGAGAAAGAGAGAGTTAACACGAATTCCATCCCGAGATAAATACGCGTGTAATTCAAAAGAAAAAACATGTAGGTACCTACACAAATTTTGTTTGTTGGCCCGACCGATTGAACCCAGAGGATTCTAAATCAAAATTTATATGTCTTCATAAATAAATTTGTATGTCTTCATAAACCGGTAACTCATGTAAAGGTACGCATATTACATACCACGGAATTCCTATCGGCAATCCTCGGTCTGACACATGGCTTCTGACAATTAACTCACCCAAGAACCTAAGAAATGTCGCGATTTGCAGTGCTCATATGTTTAAATTACTGAAAACCAGCGGCGCCTTTTGTGTCATAAAGTGTGGCGGTCCTTCAGCGCGTTAGTACCGTTCTTACCGTTTGAAATAGCCGGGAAGTAGGAAAAAGAAATGATTGTTATCCATTTCCTCAAGATATGCAAAATATATAATGACTGCATTATGATTGATAGCAGTGCAATATCATCGAACGACTTGTGGAGCGCACGCCGAGTGAGTCGTAACTACGACGGCACACGGCCACCATGACATGTCACTCTGATCGTGTTCTTGTTGTCAACAACTGTGAAGTATCATAACGAATTGGTAGATGCAGAGCACCTAAAACGCTAATAGAGAAAATTACAAGGAACTCAATATTTCACGAAACAAATAAATTGTTAAGAAATACATTTTAAAATATACAACAAATAATTAAGCACACACATAAACTTTATCACGAGCTTTTCAATAGACAATATAACTTTATGGCTAGATCTAATCTTTGAAGTTACAAAACTTTTAAAGATTTGTATTAACTAATTGTATTTAAGAATTAAAAAAATTGTATCACCTGTATTTTAAAGATTAACGCGGCGTTTAGCTTCAACTATTAGCTACCAACTATTAACTTACATGACCCAGTAAAAAACTCAAAGAAATTCAATAACATATGATGACATATTTAGTATATAATTTAATTTAGTAATTATTATAAATGAAGTAATAATCAATGTACACTTTGAAGCATTGGTTTTTATCAATTAGTGAATTTCAATTAACAAAATACATGTACAATAATCGTTAAAACATTATTGTATGTTTATCACTTGTGAAACTCCGATTCCTGTCATAAGTGATATATATGTCTATATGAATGTGAATGAAAGCAGTGATAGCCTAATTGAAAATTACGGGTTCGAAACGAGCCCCAATTGCATACACTTCTGACTTTTCGAAGTTACGTATGTATTCATTGTTCATTGTCGCCTGCTTAAATGATGAAGGAAAATATCATCAGTTGCAATGTTGTGTGAAGTCTACCAACCCGGATTAGCCCAGCGTGGTGGACTGAGTTCTATACAAATTAGTAAAGGAGTCTCGTGGCCAGTAGCGGGATTTTATATCCAGGGCTGATATTATAGACAATATCACTAATGCTAACCATAAAAAATGTGACATCCTGAGGTTTGAATAAAAATAACAAATGAAAGTGGTCAAAAGCTCCGCTACGCCGTCACGCTTACACGTCGGACGCACGACATTGTTCTTGTGTGGGGGCATAGTGTTCAAACCATCAAGTTCATCGAAGTCATGTAATCAGCATACTTGCACTTTTTTTGGATATAAATAGTTCTTTAAAATGTCCTATAATATATTTTGGATAAGGAATATCATGAAACAAAATACCTACTGACTCAAATTTTAACACTAAAAAGTAGTTCCTCGCGGTTGATGTTATGTGCAAACAATACTTAGTTAATTCAGTAAGAAATAATTGATACCAAGAAATAAATAATTGCTAACATCTAGGTAGGTATCGAAATATTATTAAACACATAAAGTTTCTGAATTGTAAATGTTTAAATTACAATTTCAATTAACTAATATATTAATATTTATATCTACTATATGTGATATAAATTACTGACTGCCTCGGTGGCGGAGTTGTAATTGCGCATGCGTTACGACTGCTGTGCTGAGGTCTCGGGTTCGATCCCCGGGTTGGGTAAAGTGATATTGGGTTTTTCTACCTAGAAATACTCAGTATTAACCCGGAGTCTGGAATGGTGCCCGGTGTGGCGATAGGCTCGCCCCCTATCACATTAAGGGACCGAAATTCGGCGAAAAGTGGGTGTACTAGTTACACCTCTGCCTACCCCTTCGGGGATTACAGGCGTGAGTATATATGTATGTATGTGATATAAATTAAGGAAATACAATAAATATATCGCTATAGGAGTTATGAACTGGTGTCTTTTTATATTACAACTAGTTTTTGCCCGCGGCTTCGCCCGCGTGTCAGTTATTTTTGTCAGAAAAACTATAAAATTCATGGAGACATCTTAAGCTATTATATCTTTCTATATTATGCTATCCCATGGGAACTATGTATTAAAAAAAGTAGCCCATATTATTCTCAGACCCCTCAACTAATACTATGCAAAAAAAATAATGTCGATTCCTTGCTCTGAGTAAAACAAAACTATCCCATGAGAACTGTACATTTTTCCAGGATAAAAAATAAGCTATCATCTACTCCAGACTATAATCCATCTCTGTGCAAAATTTCAACCAGGTTCGTTCAGCCGTTCTGGCATGATTGAGTAACAAACATCCACCCAAACATTAGCATTTATAATATTAGTAAGATTGACAATTATATGTACATATACCTATGTCTTTTACAGCCTATTGATTACAGAGAGACAGATATTGATTTGGGGTCTGGGTGTTGCGGGCCGTAGTCCCTCGTAGTTCTTGATACCCACGATATGTCTGGGATCAGGACTATTACTGTTGGCTATATTTATTTATAACTAAACTTAAACCGTTGTTTTAGTTTGATAAGGTACATTTTTGTTACATAATAATACAATAATAACATGAACGCCATTATAGATGATTATTTAATTTAATTGCAATCTATAAACATTCATTCATAACTCTAAATTCTTTTATTAACTAATGAAGCCTCGTGTCATGGTCAGATGTTGAGAGTCGCGTACGTACCTACTCGTACACCGCCTCTAATGACCTCAACGATGTTTATACCTAGTCAGGTCATAAATTCTGTCACATGTTTAATATAAAATAATTGAAACAAGTTTATTCATTATGTAACCATTTATATACCAAAATGAACTTAACAAAACATAGATTCTTATGACACTAAAGTTTATTCAAAATGACCTCCGTGATTTTGAATACAGGCCTTCAATCTGCGCGGCCAGTTGTCTATCGCAGCACGAACGAGGTCCATGTCAATATCGGCGGCTGCCTTAATCAAGGATGTCTTGAGTGACTCCAAATTGGGATGAGGCTTTGAGCACGCCTTTTCCTCCAAGTGTTGCCATATCTTGTAATCTAATGGATTCAAATCTGGACTGGAGGAAGGCCAGTCTTCGTGCCGGATGAAGTCGATTTCACGCGCCGCCAGCCAGTCTTGTGTGCTCTTCGCTCTATGAGCTGGCGCCGAATCTTGTTGGAATACCCAGTGCCTGTTATTGAACATGGTATGAGAAACAGGTTCCACAAGGTTCGTCAGGACTGTATTTTGATACACAACTGCATTCGTTTTTACACCTTTCTCACAAAAATGTACCTCTGTTAAGCCCCAATAAGAAACTCCCAACCATACCATGAGCGAGGATGGAAAATGACCTCGTTGGACACGCGGAATACGGTTGCTCGCTTCTTCACTACTGTGTGCGTACACCTTATCATTTTGTTCGTTGTAGCTCTCTTCTACGGTAAAATTTTTTTCATCTGAAAAAAGAATTTCCCGATATTTTTTTCCCGCGTACCGCTTCAACAAAGCGCGGCATCTCTTCAGTCTCAGGTCCATTAGACGAGCATTCAAACGATGTCCTGTTTTTCTTCGATATGCCCGAAGCCCTAAGTCTTCATTTAACACCCTTTTCACCGTGGTTCTGCTTAACCCCATCTGAAGGGCCAACAGTTTCTGCTTACGTTTGGGATTTCTTTGAATTCGCGCCTTCACAGCTTTTATCACTGCTGGAGTCCTAACAGACCGAGGGCGACCACTTCTTGACCTGTCATCTACACTAGAGTCTTCATTGTATCGTTTGATGGTACGATAAACGAATCTTTTGGTTATATTCAAATTTTTCAGTATGTCAAAAATTTGAATTGGCGCGTAACCGCAACGATGCAACGCAATTACTGCAACACGGTCTTCTTTAAGCGTCCACTCCATATTTAAAAATGAGTAAAATTCTAAAAAGTATACATTTTTATTTTCATGAACAATTTGAAATTCGAATTTAATAAACTTTTTTGTGGCCAGCATTCTAAAATAAAAGTTTTTACTGTGTGACAATACTTATGACCTGACTGTGTATTTCAAGTTATTTTTGAGTACCAGAATACATCCTACACATATTATTTTTTGCAAGTTTAGTTAAACATGTTAGTGGAATACTAAGTAAGCCCACACCGACGGCCTGCCTCGACGCACGGCACTCGACACTCGGCAATAAGTCAACAACGCCTGCTCTGCATACCAAACCGAGGTTTATCACACTAAAATACACTCTGATTGTATGGAAAAATATAGCAAAAGGCACAGTATGGCCGAAGGGTGGCCAATGATAATGTCACAAAGCCAGCTCAAACTTAACAGAGAATGATAATGCCCTGGATGTGACTCTATGCACAGATGATGTGCGCTGCATATTTTGATTGGCTGTCGCAAAACGACTAAATTTTTGTCGTCCGACGGATAAATCAAATTATTGTTACCATACCCCCCCCTAATGGATGTCTCCTCGAGCTTATAACTTGCTACGATTTAGTAGAAGACGACGGTGTTCTGTTTTTAAAATTTCCTATACAACGGTTGAAAATGGAACTTTATGAGTTCAATATGTATGGTATAAAACACTCCTTACTGACCAAACACAGGGCCGGTGACGTCGCAGTTGTTTTGTTCCATGAGCAACCGATTTTATGCTAGCTGTATACTGCAGCGCAGGCAACGTTGCACAGAGCACCAGTTTTGTAAAGTATGACATTATTTAAAACAGCGAATACTGCTATCCGAGAGCGTCTGACAGATTGTAGTGCAAAATAGAATTTAACATGTAGAAATTTAGAACTGTTGACGAGTTGTCCGATTGACGGAGGCTCAAAAGACATATTGTGTCTATATACACTAACTGATAACTACACATATGTATTTATTACATTTTGTAAATAAAATTCCGTGATAAACAAACAGAGGGGCGTGCATCGGAGCGCACGGACCTCGCCTCCACTGCCTCCATATAAACATATAAACCCAATACAAACTTGTGTTTGGACATTCCATTTATTGATTTATTTGATACGGATTCAATATGGATAGCTATTTAAGCTTTAACGATAATGGTATCTTCCTTCAATATAGAGCTATTAGCGTAAACTTATTCAAAATCCCTTATAGACGATGCAATGTTTAAGCAATGTCGCACACAAGCATGCTTTTTACGTATCCTTTCTGTAGGTTTTTTTTTATAGCATGCTATCTACACAATCTTACTAATCCTACTAATAGTATTAGGTATATACGAATGTTTGGATGGATGGATGGATGGATGTTTTTTACTCAATCACGCTACAACGGCTGGACGGATCTAGTTGAAATTTGGCACAGAAATAGATTATCGTCTGGAATAGCATCCTAGTACCCTATGATAGGTTTTATCCCGAGAAAATGGTCAGATTTGTGGGATAGTTTAGTTTTTCACAGAGCAAGGGATTGACGTGATTTTTTTGCATAGTGGCAGTTTAGGGATCAAAACACGACATAAGCTACTTTTTATCCCGGAAAAAATGCACGCTTCCTACGGGATAGCAAAATATAGAACGGAACGGAATTTTGGTGGTGCATTAGAACGGTAAATACTATACACGGAAGCGCAAGTGGCTGTAGACGTTGTTGGTGGGACTGTAGGGACTGTATCCAAGCGAGAAACGACCCCGCGACCATCGTGGTGCATTTCAAAAGCCCCTCACTGTGGCACTCTCAGGAACTAGCCAGTATAAACCTGGCAATCGTTGATGCAACGTCCCTCATCACTTATAATATTCCGACTGCACCATCATATGCAGTAGAGACACATTGTCACAGCAAACAAGGAGATGAGTGGTGAGTGGGCGCTCGAGGAGATACGCCGCTGCTTATTTGATAATGAATACAGCTAAACAGGTGTGGTAGTGTGTGTGCCTAGTGTCCTGTTCGTAAACACGTGCCGACGTATTGTTGTGTGCGTGTGGTGAACTTGTGCCCGATGTGCTCATCGATTTTCCTATATAGGGCAAATGTTACGTCGTCATGTGCGAAGGTCCGCGTGACCCCGAGCCTACGCTCCGAGGGATGTGCGACGCGCCGCCGACCGAGGTGGGAGATGAAGGGGGCACGGGCACGGGCACTGGAGGGGAGGGGGGGGTGTAGTGAGTCGAGGGATGAACCGCAATTAACCAGCAACGGTCAATGACCCGCCCAACTACCGCTTTGTTCACGTACACAACAACTGTATGTTGTGACGAGCCGCGCGCGCCTCCGCCCGCCTTATACGAGTACCGTCGCCTCCCGGCGTCACTCTCACTTCGTACCTCATCATAACTTACTATGTTCATTCAATAATATAATAATTGTTTTTAATTAATTCTAGCGTTTGTATTACATCACTGGGGCGAGGCGATTGACAGGCATGGCGAGGCTCTGACTGTGAGTCTCGACATAGCCAAGGCGTTTGATAGGGTCTGGCATCGCGGCCTTCTCTCCAAGCTCCCGGCATACGGTCTGCCCGACAACCTGTGCAAGTGGATTTCTGCATGAGCGTAGAATACGTGTCTTCGTTGATGGACACGCTTCGCAGCTCATGTCAGTAAATGCCGGAGTACCACAACGCTCTGTGCTTTCGCCCACCTTGTTTATTCTGCATATTAATGATAGTTGTTGCTCGCGGCTCCGCCCGCGTGGAGGTCATGTTTGGGAGAAAAAGTATACAATACAAAATAGCAATATTCATTCATGCGTTTAACTTAAAAATGACGGATTTTCATACAAACTTTCATTCCCTATTTTACCCCCTTAGGGGCGGAATTTCCAAAAATCCTGAAACATATATTTTTTATTTTTAACTAAAATGCCAAATACTAATTTTCATGAATTTAACTTCATAAATGACGGATGTTCATACAAACTTTCATCCCCTATTTTACCCCCTTAGGGGTGGTATTTCCAAAAACCCTTCTTTAGTGGATGCCTACGTGATAAAAGGTACCTACTGTCAAAATTTCAAGTCTCTAACCCCAGCCGTTTAGGCTGTGCGTTGATCGATCAGTCAGTCAGTCAGTCAGTCAGTCAGTCAGTCAGTCAGTTTCTTCTTTTATATATACAGATATGTTGTCGCTTGGCAACATTCATTGCTATGCAGATGACAGCACGGTTCATGGGCGTTATTGCAGCAAGCCTCCTGGTTGCCGGGCGGATACTGAGAGGAGACGCGAGGATCTTGTCATTGAGCTCAAATAGGCCTTGGTTCTCATATCATCATGGGGTACCAGGAATCGGGTTGAGTTTAATGCCAAGAAAACCCAGGTGTGTGCGTTTTCATGCAAGAAATCCCCGTTTTCTCCCATCCCCGTTCTTCAGGGTGTTCCACTCGCAATGCGGAATGACCTAAGTGTCCTAGGTATGGATATCCGCTGCGATCTTAATCCAAGGAGTCACATCAAGGGCATAATATCCGCCACCTCCCGCAGGGTCGGAATCCTGAACAGGATGCGGCGGTTTTTCACGCCCGGTCAGCTCTACCGCTTATATAAAGCGCAAGTGCGGCCGGGAATGGAATACTGCTCGCACCTCTGGGACGGTTCCGCGAAATACCTCCTCGATGCCTTGGATGGGTTGCAGCGGCTGGCCATCCGCATTGTGAATGATGCAGACGTGAGTAACAGCCTGGAGCCGCTACAGCTGCGTAGGGATATTTCCTCGCTTAGCGTGTTCTACCGTCTGTATCATGGCGAATGCTCTGAAGAATTGTTTGATCTTATCCCATCCTCCCCCTTTCATACCAGAACCACGCGTACTGGATTGTGGAGCCACAGCTTCGTGGTATCTACTACCCCGGCCCAAACCAAGAGGTTCGCAAACTCGTATTTTTGCCGCACCATCAAGATGTGGAACAGTTTGCCAGCTACCGTGTTCCTTCCTTCCTATGATCCTGGGTCCTTTAGGCGTAGTGTGAAGAAGCTAAACAGCAGGCCGGCATGATTGTGTTGAGTAGCGAGGGATAGACTGTCTCTTGCTACTTGATACTCTATCTGGACGGCACTGCGCTTACCATCAGGTGCAGAGTGGTCACTTTGCCGTGCCAGAATAAAAAAAAGTGTTGCATTGTGCCGCTATAGTGGTTAACAGTGAAATGAAATGCCGCAGGTTCGATCCCCTTGCCGAGACAAATGTGTATGTGATCTGTAAATATTTGTTTCAAGTCTGGGCGTGTGAGACCGCACATCTCTCTTAGTTCCTATTGTGGTATCGGAGGAGCTATTAATGAGTGCCACTGTTGGTGTACTTTTATGATAAAATGATCTCTATTTTGTCAATGAGCTTCCGCGTAATTTTCTAGTTTTATTCAATTTCTTTTTGGTGTATGTCTGAATCGATTCAACGTAGCTGCATGTGCTGTTTAGTGTCATTCGTTCCATTGTTGACACGCACCAACAATGGATTGCTCTATACGCAAATGACAACAGTCGGCTACGATTAGTAAGTAGCTTATGATTGTGTCCTGCGGGAACTATTAATATCCTCTCTTAATAAACAGCCCATATTGAAACGCCACCCTTGCCGCTGCACCTCTCGCTGCATGTAAGCCTTGAATCATTTAAGATGTTGACCTCGGACAAAGCCGACATTTATAGATATTTGGATCAACCAAATGTTTCCCTCGGATACATACTTTATTATTATATGATGTAATTTGTATAGCAGCTACGTAAATAGACTTTGAAATTAGTGAGGTCTTCGATTCAATTCTCAGATCACTAATATTCTAAAACAAGACTAGCCGGGATTGGCATTTGTGTCCTGTATGGATAAGCTCGAATCATATCTTGAGATAAAATTAAGCTCGGCGAAACGATGGCGTACTTGTTGTACTATGTCTGTCCCTTCGAGAATGCGTATTAAGAACTATAACCTCTTGGAATCGGTAACTTTTAGAAACACCCGGAAGTCTACTAGGACAAATCCGATGAAACCAGGACGAATGTGTACGTACTAGTATGTCGTAGGGTGATCTACGACAAACAAATAAACATCTGTGCGTTTAGATTTATTATAATGCCGTGGCTCTGGCCTCTGTCCTGCGGGACCGTCCCGTGCCGCGACCGACTTAGTGTTACGCCGGTTTGTGACTATTGCACATACGACGAAATTAAATGAAAAATGTTTATTCATTTAGTCATTAAATAGGTCGTATGACAAGTTAGCACAATAAAAAAATAAAGAAAGAAATGTAACATCAACACACGAAAATATTTTTTTATTATATTATTCAAAGAAATGTTTAAGTGCAATGTAGTACATTTTTTTTTAACCGACTTCAAAAAAAGGAGAAGGTTCTCAATTCGTCGGAATCTTTTTTTATGTATGTTCCCCCATTACTCGAAGACGCCTGGACCGATTCGAGAAATTCTTTTTTTGTTTGAAAGGGTATACTTCCCAGGTGGTCCCATTGGCACCAAGTCAGGATCTCATGATGGGATCTCAGAAAAATCAAGGGAAACCCTAAAATTTTATAGGGACGCGTAATTTGTTTTTTTATTGAAGTCGGACTTTTTATTAATTAACAAACTTTTATTTATATATTTATTTTATTATACATATAATATATTTGTAACTGATCGCTGTCTGTACATGGAAGATATATGAGAAAAACTATGGTTGGGGGTCTTTATTAACGCAATAGAACTCAAATCAATTATTTTTAGGATTTTTGTCTGTTTGTCGGTGCCTTTGTTCACGCTAATCTCAGAAATGGCTGAACCGATTTGGTTGTGATATTCACTATTGTATTGTGGTTCAATTAAAAATTAGGGTATTTTTTATTCGAATCGGTTCATAAATAAAAAATTTATATCAATTTAAAGAGTCACGGCCGAACATTTGTTCGAAAAAAATGCTATAATTAGTGTAAGATAAGATTGTCTCGGTAGCTCAGTTGTATCTGCATACGCGGTATGACTTCTGTGCGTGAAGTCGCGGGTTCGATACCACGGTCGGGTAAAATGATATTAGATTTTTCATCTTTATACTCAGTATCAGCCCGGCGTCTGGAATAGTACCCTGAAAGTGGAGACTGGAGAAAAGGGGGATTTGTGGCATGAAAACGCGCATACCTATGTTTTCTTGGCTTCGAATTCAATCCTATTCCTGATATCCTGCGAAAATATGAGATCTAGGGTCTGGTTGAGCTCAAATACAAGATCCTCGCGTCTCCGCATAGTGTCCGCCCGGCATCCGGCTACTAGGCAGATGCTAGAGGGATGTAA
The DNA here is from genome assembly GCA_905220505.1 of Laothoe populi. Classification (NCBI taxonomy): domain Eukaryota; kingdom Metazoa; phylum Arthropoda; class Insecta; order Lepidoptera; family Sphingidae; genus Laothoe; species Laothoe populi. The sequence goes on along the minus strand of HG992155.1, from coordinate 108,360 downwards.
TAGCGTAATATGCCTTCATGGATTGTATGCCTTTTCTCTCAAAAACAACTTCCACGCGGGCGGAGTCGCGGGCAAAAGCTAGTTGACAATATGTTTCCTAAGTATATGTAATTGACAGCTGATGTTTCCATGTAAAATTACCCGTTATTGTATTTAAGATTTAAGACTTCAATGACCGACTGAAGTTAAATCTAAGTCGGTGAAAATGTTCATCAATTCTCGATTGCCGATACTAAAAATATTTCGTACGTATTCTCCTTAATAATATCATTAATATTGCAGCGCAGGTATTCGATGAAACTCATTGTAGCATTATCGATGCACATTAACATAAAATTGTGATAACGTGAATCATGCGTTTTTGCTCGTCTGATAGTCGGTAAGTGAAACCTTAAGCATATTGTGGACGCAATGAAAGTGTTCTCCATCTATATTAACGATGTTATAACTTGTTGTTACAGGTTTAATTGTTTAAATTGAAATACTGTTTTGTTGCCCCACCTGGAGAGTACAAGTAGCTCCGCTATTGACTTTTAACTAGCACTCTGCCACTAAGTTATAAGCTGCAATGATAATTTTCTGTAACAGCATAACAGAACGTCCCGTCCCATGTCTCGCGTCGCCACCACATGTGCTCCCGCGTGCTCGTGCGTGCTCGTGCGTGCTCGGACATTTTCGTTAGGGGTGGATTGTGCTGCTTCATCTACACGCAATTTCCTTCACGAATATCATCCACTACAGACTTTACATCGCCCACTCGATCTAGAGCATGACATCCCTAGCGTTTGCCTCATACTTACATTACTTACAGCTTCGGGTCAAGTTGAGCGCAAGGGCCGAGCCGCTGAAACAACGCTCTAACAACAATTAATTATAAATTTGTTTCTATACATGCAAAGTAGTCTTAATCAATTATTATGAGGGTAATAATCTAAGAGCTAAATCAAGTGACTAAATAATTTTTCTCGTACTATTGGTCCCGGGCAGACGTTGTCCTGCCATAAACCGCCTTCTCTGTGGACCGAATTTTCATTGAAAATATTAGAAATTTAGATTTCGACAACAGCGCCACCTATGGGATTTAAAACTATCTTTTAGGTTGGATCCAACCACACACATACATAAATTCCATTGAGATCGGTTGAGAGGTTTAAAAATTTGTAACGAACATAGATAGAGACAATTATTGTTTTATATACATATACAGATGTCTATAATGTTGAAGTGCTTAACACAAAACAAAAGTATTCCGATTGGAGGTTTTGTGCGGCCGCTTGTTCTAGAGCACAGCTCTATTTACATGATAGTGATGGCGCGAACCACATGATAGTGTCGACCACATTATATCAAAATTCTTTATATGTTACGGTCTGATTCATTATTGTAGTTCAGTCATCAGTGTTACTTCTCTAGTAATACAAGTATTGCCGTTCAATGCTTTTTCAGCTTGAAATAATATATTTATTTTCGTCCTTTCTTCCTTTCTTTAATGTCTCATTAGGGAATAAAGTTCATGAAGAGATGCAACAATTTAACGAGTGAAATAGGATCTGTGTCCGTCGCGACCGTACTCCATCACCGAGGGCGGCATGGGGCAGAGGGCATAGGGCACAACATTTACTCACTCTAATGTAGTGCTAAATAATGAGAAATAGAATAAAGATCCCGCCGCGGTACATTTTGAAAGCGAGTGCAAAGTTGGCGATAAGGAAAACAGTTTGGGCGGCGGTTCATTCAGCGCGACATAAGGGGCACCCTTCAAATTGGATTTAAACATTGTGAATTACCTTTCTTTGATTCGCGGGTTAGCCAAATGGGGACGATTTATGGAGTGTCCGAGCGGGTCCCAACTCCCAGGGGCGCGAGCCGGCGCGGCGCCGCTGCAAGATGGACGCGGGCCCGCGCGCGATTTACTGCGCCGGCCCTGCGAGATCCCTTCACCCCCGCACCTACCGTGCACATTCGCGCCCTCTGGGACGTGTTGACCCCGAATTAATTTAAAATGAAAAGATATCTATTTGGATATAACGAGCTGTTAAACTACTCGCAGGGCTGCCTCTACATCTTTACTCACATGTTTCATTATTACACGTACGGCCACCAAACTGATTAAATGAAGGCTATAAAAATTCATCATGTACCAAGAACATAATATTATTTGAATTAGATTGATATAAAAACTTAATTAGACACTCATTACAGAGGTGCTAAATGATAAAAATTAATTCAATATAAAACAAATGATTCTAGGAAATTTGCCCAAATATCACATGTCAGTATAATGCAGCATCGCACAGACAGTGTCGAGTTACAAAGGGCTTGTGTGCCAACCCTGCCGCCATGCGCCACCTGACCCCACTTTAAATACATCCAACCCCGTTTAGACCCCATCCGTTTAATGCGATGCTATCTTTTACAACCCCGATAAGAGTGAATTCTATTTGGAAATGGCGCGGTGGCCCTCGCTCGGGCTCCGAGATCTATGCTCACCAATGACGCTGGTGTATGAAATTAAACAGTCAAAGGACCCCTGTCCGCCGCTATAGTAGCGCCCTGCGCCCTGCACCCTGTGCCATGCGGCCATTACTCAGGATCAAACCCTTTGAACTCTTACGACTTGTCGAAGCTTTAGTTTGTTCATAATATTTTTTATGTTACGAAATTATATTATAAATTGAAAGTGGCAATATGGTACTATTCAACAGACGGATATCGCAACCGGTAGATTAGCTACAACGTTACAAGCATTGCCGCGGCTGATCCACGTACACCAGTGAAAGTGTCTACATTCAGATTATTGTTAGATCTGTTGCGTCACGTAGCGACAAAAAGCGTAACATTACAGATTATGATATTCTATCAAATAATATGAGAATTTTTAAAGTAACTGAAAGAACCGTATGAAGCAAAAATCTAGGTGAAGTGCCAGCCTTGTTGTTTCGTTTGGTACAGTCAGTAAATGGCCACCAGCAAGCTGTTTTCTTGACTTGCATAAAATTTCTAGCAGAGTGAGAGGAGCTAGTACTGACTGAGTCGGAACCTTCTCATATTCTTTCGTAGTTTAAATTAAGAAAAAACTTGATGGTAAGATATCTTCTATTTACATGAGCGGATGTTTACTCACAATACTAATAGAGTCTTGTTGACTTGTTGGTAAAACTAAATAGGAAGTTGTGCCTGTGTGAGACGGTCACCTAGTCTAATCCAGGCATACATGTTGTGGACAGAACTGTTTAAAGCACAGCGGCTCATGACCCATGCGGGTATTGTTATGCGCTGTTATATGATTACGTATACAGTTAGCCGCTCTCGCAGCCCGCCGGTGCCACCTGTCTCACGCTACAACTACACTCTACATTCATAGCTAAAATGTTTTCTCAAATGAAAGCCGATATTATTTGCAAGCGCTTATTATTCCGCGGAGAACGCACACCTCCGGACACTTCACGTTGTCATTGTTGTTAAAAAATCTGATCGCTTGGACTGGGTTTTTTCTCGTAGAGATTACATCTCTAGCTAATATTTTATTTATTCTCAATAGACAACGCCTTTGATAATGCAGCTGTAATCACGTTTCGATTGGCACACAATTAAACCATTATTAAATAAACAATTTCTAGGGTATTATTAATTATATGTAAATGAATTTTACCTCACTATCGGAAATTTAATTAATTATTACAAAAGCAACGATTTGTGAGTTGTTGCTCCCTTTAATTTTCTTTTTGTCGACTGTCCTACAGTACAAGACGTAGAATATCACTGTAATATATTATGTAATAATAGAAAGTGAGGTAAAAACATCGAAACGTTAAAAAATAAATAGAAATCAAACAGAAAAAGCAATGTTAAAGAAATAGTTTTAAATTAGATTATACACAAAAGAAGTGAAATGTTTGTATTAGACTGGTCAGGAAATATATTTTTTACGTCACCGGTTGCGTAACTTTGCCCTCTCTCCCTCCGCGGCTCCATACAGCATCCAGTTACACTAAATACGCACAGGGAAAGCCATTTATTGCTATCAGTGATAAAACGTATGGCAAGACCTGAATCACACATGAAGGGCCGTCACCGGCCATGCTAACCGTTCTAAGCCGTTTGTATAGGTTATGGCAAACCTGCCTCATCTGATAAATATCCGTATCGCATTGTATGTATAGCTTTAAAGTTGCCTGTGCCAATCAACATCCGGAGCGACTAAAGCGATTCACCATGTTAACTTCTTATCTATCTTGTAATAGCAAAGCGATAGCGAAAATAACATTAATATCGCTAATGTGTGCGCTATCAAACGAAATCTTCGACAATTGGCGCCAGATATCAATGTTAATTGTTTTATATAATAGCGTTATGTCGCTATCACTTTCAAATTACAAATATCTACATACTAAGTCTACCAATCGATCTAATCCGACCTTTTTAAGTTAACTATCTAATGATAATCGGGTACGGTTCCCATACAATTTACTGTTAATTCCTGACGTGTTCTCTCTTCATTAAGCCCATACATCTTTTTCTAGAACATAGTAGGTCAAACGCCCGTCCAGTATTTTGTTAAACAATCATTACTACCGCACGGCTCTACCATTTTATATCACACGGCGCTCTATCAACATTTCTGACAAGTATCAGCACGGTAGCGGGCACGAGTGTGAGGCGGATATATCTTTTTGTTCTATCCGTCTCAAAGTTGTTAACTTTGAACATGATTACAGGTCATTTGTGTATGGGAACTTGTACAATTTGTTTAAACAATCGAGCGGTCGCCACTCTTTTTTACAACGTAAAATGTCTACTAGTTATTAAAACATTATTTTTTAGTTCCAGCGTATTTAACTAATGAAACTGATGGCGTTCTAATTCCCATTTCCAAATAGGGAAAAAATCGATACAGATGAGAAATGAGTGCTAGTTTTCGGGCCTGTATTATAAAAATATATTTTTGTGTAATTTACTCAAAAGTAAAGAAAAAATTGTGAAGCCTTTCACCGATACAAGTGTATCTTGGGTCACATCCCCAAAACATGCACACACACATGCCTCCGCACAATATATGCACAACAGACATACTGACGTGGTCTTCAAGGGTCTATGGGGATATTAGTCATTTTATCTGAGTAATTGAAGGTGCTTATACACTACACTGGGCCGTTGACATGCGCATGTTGAGGTATTCGCGAAGGGCGTATGTATCTTGTAAACCACCGAGTAACTCCCGCAACAACTGTAATAACAAAACGCGCAAGTAGCCCCTACATAAGTCGTGCACGATGCCTTCGCATGAAACCCACGCCTTCACATACAAGAACCACGATACCTCTGACGATCGAGTTGGCTGTAAAATACTTAAATTCATCCCGTCCTTCCATCTACTCTGGTCCTTAGCCATGTGTATTGACGACAGAAAGCAGCTTGTGCTGTCCTGTGTATAACTACATGTTAATATTGTTGTTGCAGTGTCGGGCCGCGCTGACGTCACCAGCTTCTTCAACACGCAGATGGTTCTCGATCTTAACGGTAAGTGCACAGACTACTCATCACAGTACGGAAGCCGGGACCTACTGCCAGCTCCACCGACACCCAAATTATCTAATTATGTTTTTGTGCATCGCCGCATTACTACACCGCGCTGCGCTGCCGCGCTGTAGCGCTGTAACCCTGCACCGTGACACTACGAGACAAAACGACCTAATTAAATTAATACAAATTCACAGGCGAGCAAGGTTTTTGTCGCGGCCGCGCAGCGACACCGAAACATTTCTAATTTTCGTCTAGCTTCGTTTTTTATTCGCGTTAATTACGCCGTGAATGGGCCGGGGTAAGTAAAAAGCGTTCGGCAGCGAGCGCGACGCTTTTTGTAGCGCGCGTGCTTCACGGAACTCAACCGCGTGGCGGCTCGGCCGGCTCGGCCGGCATTGTGCGTGTCACCGCCGACCGCGACGTCGCTGTCACCGCCACTGTCACCGCGCTGCCACCGCCGCCGACGACGCTACTGCCTCGGCCACATCGGGGCTCCTCTGTTCGAAAAGATAAAAAAATGTCCCCATCGCCACCGTCGCTTATTCGGCATAGTGGATGGCGGTAATCACACGCTTTTTGTGCATACAGACCGACTTAATCGACATTTAATGCGGTTAAAAGGACTTATTGGACCAGTCGCAGCGAGCCACGAGGTGCCTCGCCCGCCGCATGAATGTCTTCAAAACTATCGACTTTATCGACTATTCATTGATAAACGTTATTTTGAAAGCAGGGTCTCCTTGAACTACGCATATGTAACATTGTTCGCTCATAACATCATTTTGTCGCGAACAGAGTATAGGACTAGAGCACAATAAGATACTGATCTTTACTGAGTCTTAAACGTGTCAAAGATAAGCCATCAAAGACAACCGATGAGATTTGAGTTTACATGTACAGTTGATGCACCTTGAAAGTGTTGGTGTGTATAACAAGAGACGGCCGCGGCGCAGCGGGCCTCGGGCGCGGGTGTTTGTGAATGAACGCGGACGTGTGTTGTTGACGAGTGACGAGTGACGCGTATCGTGACGATACTGCATGTTGCTTGTTCGGTGGTCGCGCACAAAAACAGCTCCCACGGAGCGGGCGCGGGCGCGGGCGCACAGTGACGCGGCGTTTTTGACGCACAGTGGCCAACGCGTACTCCTTCATCCACTTAACATTCTCTCATATAATATAACAACATATTTCTTGTGTATGCGACTAGTCTTACAATAATTACAAATTAAAATGCGCGATCAGTCAATTCCAACTTTAATTATTCGACATTTGCTAATCTTAGAAGATGATTCAAATGGTTATTCATTTAATTGTTTTTTACTATTGTTGAGTTCGTAAATGTTTTATTAGTGAACTTTCATTTAAATATTTCTAATTAAGTATGTGCAAGAGTATTATCATCTTAGACGTAAATGCCTCATGAAAACATCTTCCATATAACCTTTAACATTGCCAATAACGGCGTTTGATTAAAACTTTTTATTTTCTTGTTAGAAATCTCCATGTCGCTTGGAGTAATGAATAATATAAATGTTGATGCGAGACACAGAGATCATTTTATAGCAAGTTGCGATTTTCATCCATCGGTAGAGGCGGGGTTGTTTCGGCGACATTCTCGCGTATCGTCTGATCACTCATGTCTGAGCTGGAGTGGAAAGTGTACGCGTCTTGAAGCACGCATGACCACACATGTCCAACATTTCAGGCAACATGTTGGCGAACTTACGCGTTTTCAATTGAAATGTTAGTATAATAAATTGTTTTAGGAAACATTACCAGTGATCAGCGTAATGCCGGCCGGTGATGATGAATGGCAAGTGGGTGTACATAAGTGGGTAGACCTGAAAACAGTGTGCGTATCGAGCACTCACTTTGGTTATAAGTGCGGTTTTAGCTTAATAAAAATATGTTTTTGAACGTACACAGTATAGATTAACCCCTTCACCTATATTTATAAACGGCATTTTATAGAATAAGTGTTTTATTTTTATTTTATACAGACATTAGTAGTCTACAATCTGGGGTTATCAGACGGATAACTTGAGCACTTAAGTTATATTATCGTTCACAAAATGTAATAATCTTTCAATCTTATATATGATTTATTTAAATTACAAGCACAATTGGCCTAGTTAGCCTAGTTGGTTGCGGTACGGACTGTCAAGACGAAAGTCGTAGGTTCGAAACCCAAGTGGCATACACCTCTAACTTTTCTAAAGTTATGTGTGTATTAAAATGTTAATTATCGCTTGCTTTAACGGTGAAGGAAAAACATCGTGAGGAAACCTGCATATCCGAGAATTTTTCGAAGGTATGTGAAGTCTGCCAACCCGCATTAGGCCAGCGTGATGGACTACGGCCTAACCCCTCTCATTAGTAGAGGAGGCCCGTGCCCAGCAGTGGGACAATGTTTAATACAGGGCTAGTATTATTAGTATTATTATACAAGCACAATTGCCCGACCTTATTTCTAGACTCATGACCTCTCTGATTCTCTAGTTTTTCGGCCTAAGTTGACTACCACTAGTCTAGATCAATAAGACTATTCATTCAATTAGAGCGTTATGTCGGCGCTTCACTATTATCCTACTAATATTATAAATGCGAATATTTGGATGGATGGATGTTTGTTACTCAATCACGCCAGAACGGCTGGACGGATCTAGTTGAAATTTGGCACCGAGATATATCATACCTATTGCCTATTACTATACCGTGCAAAATTCCAGACTCCGGGCTGATAATGATTAGTGAATAGAAAAACTCAATAGCACTTTACCGTACCCGGGGATCGAACCCGAGACCTCAGCATAGCAGTCGTAACGCAGGCGCATTAAGACTGCCCCATCGAGGCATCGTTGAAAAATAACAAATAAAATGAAATTCTGTACAAAAAGCAGGTTTTAACTGTTACATTTGGGTGTCATTATTGTAGTTATTGGTTAAATTACACGGATGTTATCTCCTCCGGTGTGAGTGCTTGTACTTTTGTATGGACTATGGACACTGTGCCGCGGCTCGGACCCGTTCCGCACGCGCGCTCCCCCTGCCGCCGCCCCCCGCACAACCCGCACACACCGCGAGGCACTCTCGCTGCCTGAAAGCCTTCAGTTTATGACAATCCATTTTTAATTATAAAGGAATTAATAGATAGGTATTCGTATCTGAAGTTAGTCGCTTGAATCGTTGTGTATTGTTCATCAATTTAGAGATTAATGGTGGGGTTCTTTGTTGACCTGTCGTATGCCGCATGTGTAGTATACAGAGCCGTCTGAGAACTCTTCATTAGTCAATGTATTTCACTAAGTAACAGTTAGTAAGCCTTGTTCTATTCTCGTTTGAAAGACCTTGAAACCACTGAACTGACATCACATATTATGTGTCAGGATGAACACAGTGGAGGCTGCAGTGCCATGCAGTAGCTTATACATAAAAGTTAGGAGTGGTGTTACTACTTATTAAAGGTGTCGTTTGTTTCTTTATTCAGTAATTTGTAAAAGCATATTAATTTGTTACTTTAAAAGTTGTAATAGATCTTTAAATGAATGCTGTTACTTCACCGAGTTAATAAATTTACATATGATCCAAATGTTGTCATAAAATACTTCCAATTACGTCTAATTAGTACAAGGCTTTCTATTATTTAAGAAATATTTAAATCTCTATTACCTTGAACAATCAGTTTATATCTACTGTAGCTTCAGCTTGTATTTCAACATCTCATTATATTTGACACACGCAAGTTGAGTTGCACACGCGTACGCGGCGACATTTGGCAACAGCGCAGGCATTGCGCTTGTTGCACGAGGCCCTAATGCGGTGCGAGGTGGCTGACTGGACTACTAAACACTAACCTTTGCCTAATTGGAGCAATAATATGAATATGGGGCCGCATTCACCACATCACACCACACCATTGCATAATAATGACGCCCATTGTAGATAGAAGGCAACAGACATTCATAAAGCTAGGCGTATGTTATGTATAGGCGACTCACCGTGGCGGCGCGGTTAAATGTCATTTAATACTGCACACTGCACACTGCAGTCTGTGGCACGTGTATGCATCGCGTCGCACCACAGGCGGCTCTATACCTACATTGAGAATGCAGGTATTCATTCAAAATTGAATGTTGTATAATGCTATAATAGTATAAGAACCGCTTATAAAACGAATGGCTTCGAGTTTGAATCCTAGACCGAAAGAAATGCTTGTATTATTTGAAAATATTTTTTTAGCATAACAATGGCAATATAATAAGATATGAATTTAGTAAAGATGCCACTTTAGAGAATCTGAAATTTGGTTTTATATGGACTTATCTAACAGCTTCCGAATACAATATCATTATTTACACATTACGTATAACAAATCGTACGTATAAAAAATTTTACTACGCACAAATCGTGCCATATCATTCATGGAAAGTCAGATGCTACAAGTAAATCAGGATAGTAAAAATAAAGTAAATCAGGAATTAGGAATTTATATCTAAGGAGTTAGAGATAAATTTGTTGTTAGGTATAAATTTGAATTGTTTCTAACTTCACTTTGAATTGTTTCTAACAATGGTTTATATACAGAACAGAATCCCTTCATACGCCAGCATGTATAATAGACTCGAACTCTGTTGAGTGTCAGGTGTGGTAGCTTGAGTAGCTGCGGTTTTCTGTCAGCTTCTGATTATCTATTCGATATCCAATTTGCTCATAAATTCACTATTTGGTGTGTACGCGCCGCACCGCTGGCGCACGGTCGCGGGTGCCGCGCCTCTTATTATGTTTATTACTCTAATTCGGCGGCACCGGTAGTGGCCGGATCATTATCCTACATTACAACGGTATGCATATTGCGTTGTAAATCGAAAAGATCTCAGCCTGACCGCTCGACCGCACGACCGGCGACCGGCGACCGCACCGCGTGCGCTCACCACAAACAATAACCGAGCTTATCTTTAAACACTGGGACAGCAAGCCGTGGGTTGGTCGTGAAGCCAAACGGACACTAAGTGACATACTCTTATGATTCAGTATACATTTTTTTGGCAGCGCGACTCTGGTAGTGCCACCGTGGCGAAGGTAAATAGTCAATAATAATGTGAGCAGATTTTGAGCATTATTTTTATAGCCAATATACCCCGAATTCGGTCCAACGGGAAAATCTTCAAGAGACAACAGTAAAAGCAGTAAAAGTTAGGATGTAGCCCATACGGGTTATAACGCTAGTAGGTTGAAATTTGAAATCAGAAAAAGTCGCATTTATATCCAATGCTCAAATTGTACAGACGCGTCCTAGCCCTCGTTGTGCAGGGTTTGTTCCAATGTCGGTACTTTTCAATAACTAGCGCAGTGGGTTCCGCGGCACATATCCGCACGCATTTGCATGCGTGTGCGGTGTGCGGGGCGGGGGAGGCGGGGGCGGGGGTGACGTGCCCGCAGGTAGCGGCGGCGCATCTGCTGCGTTTTTTTCGCCGCCTCACCTTCGATCACCGAACAATCGTTCGCATATTTCTATTCATTGGTTTTTGCCGCAGTTGAGATGCGAATAGTTTTTAGTTGATCGATACATTCGTCATCGCTCAGACCGAGGATGGTTGCGCCATGCTCATGCTTTTATAGTCTATAGCATATTAGTAAAAGCACATCTACACTCGAGTCCTTACTACACTGGTATCAAAATCATCTTTAAATTAGGTGCTGTAAATGACATTTTAGAATCGAACGCGATCCAGAATAAAGAGTACTCTTGGGCTAACATAAATTATGTTATGCCCAAACATATCTCAATACATCACTGAAAATCGCATCGAAATTCAGTGCCAAAACTAACGTGAAACGATATTTTTTTTCCGCAAATCATAGATAGACTAGATAGGTATTACAATTGAAAAAAATTACCGCCAACTTTTTTTTTATTTCTATGATCTATTGACTTCATAATTAATGATATCCAGAGAGCACCAAGGTGAGAAATTATAATAATATATACAATGTTATAGATCGAAAAAGTATGTATGTTGTCATTCTTACATACTAATTTAATCAGCATACTCAAACATGGAGTTCCGGATTCTTTTATCGGTTCGGAATCAAACCTCTCTTCTTGCCGCGGAAATATTCTATTCATAATTTTAAATACTCTGTGTAGTTTACAGTTAAAATGAAGGAAACTCAGCGGAATCATCACCAGTTTTTAAATGGCATAATTTTCTAACAGCGTGGAACAAAAATATTATGGTTAATAGAAAGTAACAATAGGTAAGAGAAACAACTGTGCGTGATCACTGACCGAGCCACACGTTTGCATTCGAGGGCTCATCTCCGATCCATACGTTGAAACTTATAATATTATCATTAACTCGATATTTGAAGGAATTAATACCATGATGTGGATTGATTGTACATTGTGCCGATGGCATTTAAAACGAATGTGACGTCTCCGCCGCACTAACGCTTTTGTATTCAACTGTGTATACTGTATATACTCCGCTCTATATTGAAGTATAGATTGGCTCTTACAAACAAGAGATTTTTTTTACTAGCCCGGTATTAAAGTCGGATAATGAGAGGGGTTAGACCCTAGTCCACCACGCTGGCCTAATGCGGGTTGGTAGACTTCACTTACCTTTATAATTCTTATGAGAATTCTCAGGTATGCAGGTTTCTTCACGATGTTTTCCTTCACCGTTAAAGCAAGCGATAATTAACAATGAATACACACGAAATTTTAGATAAATCAGAGGTGTATGCCATTTAGGCTGGTTACCAAAATTCGAGTTTCGTGACAGTCCGTACTACAACTAACTAGGCTATCGCTGCTATTTTACCGATCTAAAATAATTAACAGAAAGTCGCTGGAATTTAAACATGTGTGCACCCATACATACTCAACCTAGTAGCGCATGTTCGCATGTTGGCATGTTTTAGCATTAGTACGGAGTATCGTGTTCGCATCCATGTCAGCAACGTGTTAGTACAGTAGGAACTCGCAGCTTTCGGGACTCCCGATGAATCACTCCGCACTCCGCTCCGATACAATGGAGTACTTTTACCAGTCACGAGGCCGCGCGCACCGCCTGACCGCCGCACCGCCACATCGCCACCGCGGCCGCACGACTCCATTTGTAAGAGGATCATCCGCTATCGGTTACCGTTGCAGAGACGACAGTTTGACCTCAACAATGAGATCAACCGCGCGCGCTCTGCCCTTCCTCCCCACTGGTTTAGCGGCTAGTGTTTATATGTCATTCTTCATTTGAAAAGCTGCTTGACCTCTCTTCATAGGCGTCACGGTATGTAGTAGAAAGCTATTATTTGTCCTGACTTTGCATGTAGGCGGCTTTAATCGTCTTTGATACAATCAAAGAGAGGTGTAAGTTAATATATATATGGTGCCCATGGCTCACAAGATTAGTCGGGGCTTCTTACCTTCCATTATCTAGGGAGCAAGCCTAACACCCTTTTAGAATTCAATTCAATCCTAGAGTGTTCGTGTGTATGTGTTTAATCGTAGACTTTCTAAGATTTGTATTACCTGATAGATTAATCAATTCCAGGGATAAAATAAGATAAGACTAGTCGAATAAGAACTCACTGTAATACGCCAGTCAAAACAGTTTTGTGTTACTAGTATTGACCAGGAGCCTGCATATTCTGTCGTTCGTGAAGTAGGGCAGCTGAGTGTCACTCGTGGACCGTGGACCGTGGACCGTGGCCTACATCACTGCACCCGGCTGTAATATATGCAAGATAATGGCGCGAGTGTATTGTTACTTTACGAGCTAGTTTGATATATTAGCTACGGTTTCAGCAGTTTTTGCCCAAACGGTCCGTACCTGGCCGCACTGATACCTGGCAAGCGCGCAAAAAATATGCGTGCCACTGCTGTGAGGCGCTCCGGACTACACAGGCCTGATGGTATCGACGCGGGGTATGACAATTTAGATATCACGCCTAATCTTTCCACGCACATAATAAATACCTACATAGATGTCATCAGTCAGCAAGGAATCTGCACGGTCATGCTGAGGGCCCGAGACCCTAATTACTGATGACTGATCAACCACGCGGTGCATCTACCACAACAGTTGCCTTTAGTTAGACACCCAGCCGTTAAAAAAATAGTTTTTTTTTGCAATATAGTGCGCTGACACCTCGTGAGAGTGTAGTATAGGTAGCAATATACTGAATACGCGGCTTGTATGATCAAGGAACTGACTCGTATTATGATTGTACAGTGTGCAAGATGCAGGTAGTGAATTAGCACCCCTCCTCCGCACCCCCGCACCTCGCCCCCCACGCCACGCGAACACGTATGCAAATCTTTTGTGTCGACTGCAGGAGGCGGCGGTTCACTATACGCGATTGTTATCTGCGATCCTATGCGAGCGAAACCTTTCAATTCTCAGAAACTATACAAATTGCTCCGGGGGACGTCCGTGATTGATGATTTTTGCCTAATATGCATTATTATACTTTTAAGTGAAAAAAAACTTATAACGACTTTTTTTCAAATGCAGGTTACAAAAAAATTCAGAGAGTAATAAATTTTGCTTTGCAGGTAATGTGAGATCTGTGAGCGTGTGATTTGCATTAACCTTAACAGTGTACATGACATTAAAACCTGCTTAAATTATTACGGTTAAGAAACCAGAGCCGGCAGCAAGCGCGCTCGATATAGTCCATGCCCCACGCCACCACTTAACTTTGCTATGGCATGTATAAATGTCATTATTTAATTTAATTGCTCCAAAATAAGTAATGAACATTATTTGAATTGATTACTCTAATCGACTAGGTTCTAGTATCCACGAATAAATGTAGTACTTTAAATATATATTCACATGTTATAACTTACTTTAAACGCTAATAACCTATTTATTTTTTCATTATCGTACCATTTTAATTCCACATGGAGCGCAATACAAAGACCTTCGTTTTTCGACTATCGTCAGAATAATGCCGACATGGATATACACCGGTTGACACATGAATGTAACTTTTTAACCTGACACCGCAAAGTGCTCTTGATTTAACTACAGATCATCTCATTGGAACTAGCTACTGTGGTAGGATATTCACCATACGTATAACCACACGCATATACAACCATGATAATCTGTTGAGTAAAAACATTGTATGTATGGCATATTTATATATATTATATGCTATATTGTCGATAAAGTAATAAATCATCAATCATCGTTATCATGTTGTACACATTGTACAACGTAATCATTGTATATCCGTTGAGACCTCGGATGATACAGAGAGAGACGCGGGCGGCCCACGTGTGCATCATTAACATTGCATTTAATTCGAATAACTAATCATACAGTGTTGCTAATTAGAGGCAATTACCATACAAATTTGTTTGTAATGTTATCCGAGTCCAAATTGTGGCACACGTCACGGTGTGAGATCAGAGCGCAGACGAGCAAAAACTGCAACGTTAATACAAGCCACGTGACTACCCGGTGGCTGCGGGCCTGCTCACCTTCTCATCAGATTATTTCGGTGCTAGCTGAAAGTCTTGTGCATATATATTTATTTTAAGGTCCCGTTACACTGTAACGAAACAAAAGCATATTAAAAGACGCTGATGTTTCGGTTTTTAGTTTCCGCCAAATTTTATGAAATAAGACAACGGATGGTTGATTAAAATCAGTTCCATCTTCGTATAGCTCTACGAGAAGCTTGTCGCTGGTCAAATATCTTTCTCCAAATTCATTCCAATTTCCATGTTATCAAAGAAATCGCATGGTTTTCGAAATAATATGTTTTATAGCAGATGCTAACAAACAATTAAGACGATTACCTCCCTTGAACACCTACAAATCAACAACATCGAAGAATCGTGGAGTCATTACCGACCTTAATGGAAAGAAACGATGATTAGGAAGAGACTGTATTTAGGACTCTGCAAATATCATACATCGTACTACACGTAAGAATGGGCTCCTACTATATGTTGGTTTTCAATGAGACAGAAGTACAGCGCCAGCTGAGTCTATTTATATTGTAGAAAAATTGTCATACATAGCGAGAGAGAGTTGATTGAGAGATGTGGGAGATTTTGACAGTTTTGTCGATTGTCAGCATTCTCAGTGATGGTCTACTCAAAAGTAGTTAAAATGTGTGCGTACAAGATGGCGCCCACTACCGAATACAGTCTGTAGTTCAGTGTGTCCTTCAGTAAGAAGTCCCGTTATAGGGCGTAGGGCTGCCGCGAAGGGTGAACATACGAAAGGTCCTGTACACACTCGCCCGGTACCGTTATTCGAGGCGGAGTATGCGGGGAAATCATCTGACATTTCAGTTTTTACACTGTGGGGTGAATAATGAGCCCTATAGACTAGTCTAGACCAGGGGTGATGGAGTAGGGGTGCGGGCTGCAGGCTACAGGCGTTGCGCATGCGCATTATACACCCGCAGCAAGCAGCTATGGACGCGGGTGAGTCTATATTATCTTTGTTTCTCTCACACAACATCATGTATCTATAATAACGCCAAGGCTGGAAGGTAGAATACATGTGCTTCGTAGTAGCACAATACCATGCTTATTACAACACGCTTATTTAACGTTCAGCTCAATAACATATAGGCTGATAGCGACAACTTGGAAAGTGTATAATATGAATACATTAAAAAATAAAAATATGTTTTTAAACATCATATGAATTGTAGATTTTATATGACAGACGCTTCATGGATTCCGATGTAGTCATAGACAACTATTGTTTAGTGACATTTATTAACTGTTCTCTGTATTGTAGTGGTATTCTTTCATTCCATTACATTTAGATGGATATCTTACTATTTATATTGATCGAAGATATTACACTGTATATTCCACTCTCTTATTTACCGCCTTATTCATTCTTTTTTAAATTGTTCCTTAAGTTATTAATAAAGGTGTGATCCAATATGTTCCATCATCATGTTCATGATGGAACATCTGATTATCATCATTTTATGAGCCGTTTCGAATGTATTCATAAGTACATGTGTTATAATATAGTACTAAATAGATAGCCCAATACTCATGCTGTATACACCCGTGATTCAGTGTTATTAGGATGCGGTGGTGCTGGGGTGCGGGGGTGTGGAGGTGGTCAGGTCTAGCGCAGTCTTTCAAACATAATATGAGCACGTAACATCAGGCCCGGGCGCCCTCGTTGTAAAGCTTGTAAATGTTTACAGTTACCGCGGCAATTCGTGAAACATTCTTATTTTTTTAATGTAGAGAAAGCAATACTCAGTAAAAATTTCTTCGGTTTGTTACGGAACTTTCTAATTTATTGGTCGAACAGTTAAAACGTTTAAAAAAGGTAACATTTTAATAGTAAAAAATTGCATTGCGTCCCACTCCCCCCGCCGCACCGGCCCGCCCGCCGCGCAACCATCCCAGATATGGTTTTACAACGGTCGTAAAAGAAAGCTCTATTCATTTATATTTTTCCGTTGTTTATTGTCTCGCAAGTGCTCTCCTAATTATGCAATAAACTGGCGAACTATAACTGTGTTGTTATGAACAGGCCATCAATGGTCAATGGGATGTTCGACGCGACTCGGCTGACATCACTAACGCAGTACTATTACTAGGCATTGTGTCATGTGTGCTAACACCTGAGACTAATTCTACTGGGTTTGGTAATCTGTATTGGCACGGGTTGTGAAACGATTCTATGCTTTTTTAATGTTGTTTAATGTTGACAAGTACTTGTTAACAATAATTGGTAGAGACCGAAAATTGAGCTAAACCGTTATCTCGTTGCGCCCATAGTGTACTTTGTCGCACTGCATTTATTATTTTCTTATCACTCTACATGTTTACAAAATAGTATAAAAAATGCGAGGGTGATATGTAAGTAGGTATCAGCCGATAAGTCCGAGGCTTAAGACCGGTGACACGCTAGCACACGTGAGGTGACCTTTAGGGTCCCGTTAACGGCACCTGCGGGACGTTAGGGTCCCGCTACTCCGAGCGCCTGCATTAATTACTCGCATAATAGTGGATCACCTTAACGGACCGCCGCCGGCCCGCACCACCCCGCACCACCCCGCACCACCCCGCGCCTCCTCTCCCGCGACTTTATAATAGACTCCGTTTAAATGCAGTCGTATATGCACTTGACCAACATTGCAATATTTCACACATTCATTCAGCTTTACAACTAACATGGCACATATCACATATATTGTCCTGCACCGCAAATTAACTTCACTGCACCTGATGATAAGTGCAGTGCAGTTCAAATATAATGAGGAATCACCACGAATATTCATCCTAAAGTAACTGTATTCAACCAGCTGACCCACTAACGCGACTCCCCGGCACGAACCAATAAATATTATGACAAACCTTTCAACAGGTGTTCAGTTTTTTTCTGATATGTTCATCAACTACTTATACTCCAATATATGGCCTCTTATAAAAGACGTCGTAAATATGCGTAGAAAATGAATAATATGATCATAATAATTACAACAGTACACAAACACAATATATACATGAAATAGAATCCGTGTATATGTCAAAACGTAATTTATTAATTAGGGACCATCAACGTACATTACATTAAAGATTAATAACAAACCATCTGGCCTCAACGTGACTAAAAATTAAACATATTTAAAAAAACCTAAACTAAACAAATTATATATAATGTGTTAAAGGCGAATGTTTTCCTAAGTTTGTTTTTAATTTAGTAATTCCTATGAGTGGGAAAGGCTATCGTAATGGTTCCTCATTGATGTTAAATTTAGGGAAAAGTCTAGACAGTCAATTGTACTGTTAAAAAAATTGAAGTTTAATATGTCTCTTCTAATGTAATGCGCAATTCTTTTAAGTAAAATGTTCTTTTAATTTAAAAAATAAATCGTTTTGAATAAGATTCGGCAACTTTTGGTGCTCTGAATCGATAGGATAAATGTTTAATAAGGCGTGATTCTAATTTGCTCCTGACATAAACGTTCTAAAGCTGCATAAAGCTGTTATCCACAGGCCTCCTCTGGCCATAGGCTGGCTAGTGCGGGTTTGAAGAATTCACAAACCTTCGAATTTTTTATGGTGAATTCTCATGTAGGTATAGAGGTTTCATCGAGATGTTTTCTTTCACCGTTAAAGTAAGCGATAATTAACAATGAATACACGCTAACTTTGAAAAATTATTGAGTGTATGGAATTTGTGTTAACTTCGAACCTACTACTTTTGTCTATCCATACCATTACCGTATTACAGCACCATTCTCAATTTAAATATCTCCGGTATTTTTAAACATATTGCATTATTAAATTCCAATCCATTCCATTATTAAACCAATAAGCGATTTGGATCGAAGGCACACGTTTCCAGATTGACACTCAGGTCCAATAGCCGGTGTTGATTGTGAATGTGTGTGTCTGTGTGTTGTGTGTAAGTGGCTCCCACGCAGACGTGCGCGTGATATGAATCAAGTACGTGTCGCCATTTACATGTGATCAGCATTGACCGCCGCGGCGCGGCCGAGTCCAGGCTGCAACTCATCTCACGCGTTATTGGCAGTAAATGGGAGATCACGCCCGCGCCGGCTCGGTGTCACGCGGGCTGTGCTACCGCGCAGCACTACACTCTACACTACCGCCCGACACATTTACACGATGCTACTTTAGCGTGCGATATCAAAAAGCCGTGCTAATTGACAGAAAGGTTTGCTTGTTAATGTTTACACTATGCTTTTTGTCGTGGTGCTAGTATGGTGATGATTATTCGTAGAACAGCATCGTCTAATTATATGGTTCCACTATTACTTCGCTATTATTCTGTTGACCAAATTTCAGTCACGTTATCCTAATAATGCTCGATTGATTGTTGTTGTAAGTTGACGATGAGTGTGAGAAATGACTTCAACTCTTGATATTTCGTGTGTGTAAAATTTTACCGTAAAACCTTTCGGCCCAAACTCAACATACTATCATGAAACTTAAGTCGCAAATATTTTGCTCAATTTATTTATATTTTCCATTTCAAAATGAAACACGAATGAAAGTGAATACATATATTACTTACTACTAAGGCGACAAATAAGGCGACGTCGTCCATGTCTAATGGAAATTGTATTTTATAATACATGTAGCCTAGAAGCGTGAGATAAAACTTATTCAACATGCGTTGATGTTTACTGCTAGCTTGACTTTCATTTATCTTATAAATTGAATAGAGATGAACGAGGCCCCGCGGCGGCCTTCACGAACATGCAAATAGGCGAAAAACAACAGCCGGAATCCGCAACATCTATTCAAATTAACGATAATGAACGCCCGTACACGAATGCATACAATTAAGGGTTTTTTGTGCTACACTTAAAATAGTACCGCGAGTTTTTCTGCGGCGCGTTGACGTCATCAGACGTATCCTCCTCTGATCGACATAGACAGACAAGCTCACAGGTTGACCACGAGTTTGATACTATTTATGTTCATCTATTAATAACTAACTCAGTATTTTTTCAATAGACAATGTGATCTTGATAAAAAAAACTGAATTTAAATGTTTGTTTAGTAACTAGGCCTTCAAAAGCTCTTTGCAAGTCGATAAAAAGTAACTACCTTGATAATAATTGATTTGAGGTTTAAAGGATTCTATCTACATTTCCAATGAACCAACAACATTTCCAACAGAACCCTTCTTATATGAGTTGTGTGTGTGCGTCTAGTGCAAACTATTTTCTCAGAATTATTAGCCGAAAGAAGTTACCATTTGACACTCATTCAAAGAGTTGAGTTGACCCAGCCATGTACATGTACCTATCTATAACAGAAATTAACAAATTAAGATTTTGGAAGTTTATTTTCAAGGATAAAAAAGGTTCATGAATTTAAACAAACATAAGATAATTACATCAAATATATTACGATATCAAAAAGGAATCGTGATGACAAACATAATTTTTTTTTTTAATAATTGTAAATGCATAATATAACAGATAATAAAAAATCGAAATTGTCGATTTTGGCAAAATCGAATTTGCCAAAATCGACAAAAGTATGCATTCTAATGACATCGAGCGGCGAAGCTCACTATATCTCTGGAAAATGTAAGCTGTCTTTACCGCGCAAATAAATTAATAATTAGAATTATAGGTATTAGCTAGTACTCAATATTATACCCTAATCTCCATAGCTAAACCAGAGACAAACTAAAAAGCTAATCAGTCTAAATAATATTAGGTAGTGTAACGTGTGACCGAGGTCGCATATGCCGCGCCGCCACTATGACTACGACTCTAGTAGTAGTGAGTAACGGTACGGCGGGGGGCGGTGTCGACTCACCGACTCGCGGCAGCCGGCTCATCTCGGGGGTGAGTGACATGTGTTGATATTTGAGCCGGGCTGGGCTGGGCTAGGATGGCGCGGCGCGTGCGCACCCCGCACCTGTCCGATGCACTGCGCGCCGTTGTATGCGTGCCGGGTCAAGGTCGCGCCACTGTTACCTCACCTTGCTATACAGTATACAATGCACACTGCCACGAACAGACTCTCCGTCAACCGACACAGCGAGCCAGCCCGCGCCGCACCGCGCCATACGCTTCCCAATTCCCAAATTCAGTGAAAGTGGCCACACTTAGACACTCGCTACATTACGTAGTCATTTTGATTGCAGATCTTCTACATTATATATAACTTATGCGCGGGGAATGTACAAGTCAGAAGTTTACAATGTATTGGGATGTTTGCGGGATATTATGTGTAACGGCGCTGCGTGACACATCACAAAATGACATATTATCGTGGGGGACTAATAGGTTTAAAATTATTACTATATCTATATTAATACTAAATAGGCAAAAAATTACCTGTGTTAGGCTTTTATTTGCAGCATGGTCCCGGTGGACAGGAGAACGCATGTTGTTTTCTTGATTATTGTTACGACTACAAGATTTGCGCTGAGGCACAGTGGTGTGGTCGCGGTGGCTGTAATGCACCGGACGTGCCGCCATCAGATGCCGATGTGTATGGTTACCGAGGCGCCGCGCCGCGTGCCCAGCCGCCGAATAATGAGTATCTATGACTCTTCACACACCAGCTTACATCGTGTTCTATATGACGACTTTTGACGATATGACGATAATTTCGGAAAATTGGCAAACGTGTGATTTCCGTAAAAAAATAACGGTTAATGCAAACAGCGGCGCATGTCGTCTGTTCCCACAACGCGGCCGCGACGGTTCGATGCTCTTCGAGTGCGTTCATTGAAAGGAAATCCTTGATTTATATCAGAATGTCGCCTGTGTCATTAGCAATGTTGCAAAAATGCAGGACATCGCGTGCACCGGCGCGGCGGCGGCGGCGGCCATGCCGGCCGGGGATGGCTCAATTTGCCGCTTCCACCGAGTGGGTGTGGGTGTCGCAGTGCGTGACCACGCACCAGTGCAGTCTACGTACTGGCTACTTACTGCTCACTGCACACTGCTACAACACTCTGTAATACAATCCGAGATGATATTTCACTATATTTTGGGTGTTAAAGTAATCTTGGTTATAATCAAAACTATTATCTAATAAATAAAACCAAACATGTGGTGATCAAAACACTATCAAAAACTAGATTTATTGATAGGGAAATATTCAAGGCATGCTGCATAGATAATTAGCGATTTCATACTTCAAAACGTCTTTCTAACGATTGACAATGTACATGACATGTTATCCACACAGCTGGTACGTTGGCACGTGACACTAATGTGTGGTGTATGTAGTGTTATACCTAGTGTGTGGACGACTTCACGGAAATACTAGGAAAAGACAAGCCGTGATGCTCACTCTAAGTATCATACTTACTAGACAAAGACAATGCACGCTAAATAAAACGTTAAATAATTCGAGACGCTATTACATATCGTATGTGATTTTTTTTTGGGCAGCTGCGCTTTTAAGAGGTGTTTTGCTTTTTCCAAAGTAGTTAAAAACTGTCTAGGTACAGAGCCTAGAGCAGCATGGCGCTCGCCGCTCGGGGTCCGACGCGACCCACTGACTTTACTCCATGTTCACAGAGTCTAAACATCTTTATTAACTTGATGGCCACTTTATTATCCATACATTTGCATAATGCCTAATGAGACGCCGCCGACTCCACGAAAACATTGGTTTTTAACCTCATTTGCATGTTAGTACATGTGTATCCACTAAAGTCCAGTTGTAAATCATCTTTATGTTTTTATACGTTAGAATGGTTTGACAGGCAAGGGGATCACGTGACGCCGTGTGATTACCACTGTCTTGTTACATACACAACGGTACAGAAATCATGGGTGTCTTGTTTTTTTTTTTAAATAAAATAAGATAGTTAAAAAAGTGATTGAACTGCGCAATGGAACCAAACCGTTAATTCACGTAAATACGAGATCGTCCGACCGTGCCTTCCTCAGCTGGTCTGTTCACTCTGTTTGGGCTTTAGAATAGACGTCATCATATTTTCCAAAAAGTAAGAGCATTTTTGTACTGGAAGAGTGCAGGGAATGTAGGTGAGAGGCTAGGTGGGGGGTGCCGGGGGGTGACCGTCCGCTCGCTATCTCACTATCTGTATAATTACATCGGGTTCATCATAAGGCACGCACTGTTCAAACGCTATCGCGCGAATCGACTCAAAACATAACTAATTACAACTCAGTGGGAGTTGGTTTTAATTTGTAAACTCTGTTGATATTAATCTTTAGTGGTTAGTGGTCTCAGAGTGCTGTGGCGTTGCGTTCATCTTTTTTTAAAAAGCTTGTTGCATTAAAACGAGATGTCTTGAATTCGAATTCAAGTTAAAACTTTACTTTATTTTAATGTTAGCTTTATATTTCCTGGATTCGGGATACATTTATCGCGGTATGTTCATGTTAACACTTCGGTAGTGATGTACATAACTATAACTACGAGTTATCTCTGTGTTGTGACTTGTTCTTCTCTCATATACGTATACTAATTCTTATAGGAGTGTAGTTGTACTGTAGTGTGATTCTTATATCAACTCCATTTAGTATTAGGTAGTGATGTATAATATCTAATTAGGATCTATCAGTGAAGTGGAAAGTGAATCCCCTATTCTTTTAATAAATGTAAGCACATTCATATTATATATAGACGTGTGATTTGTGAGTTTACGGAGGGAATAATAATGGTGGGTGTAACAGTGTGGTGACGGTTTCAATTATCCGCTGCTCGCGATAATGAGCCACACACACACACGCGCCTGCTCATACACACTGACACACACACATAGACACGCAACTTGACTAACTTAAGTTAGATGTTTTATCTATCGCTGAACTTAACATCATGACCAAGCAATTATTTTGTGTAGACGCGTCAATTGTTATATATACAAGTATATATTGACGGGCACTTTGCAGGGGACACAATCTGCGTCTAAGTAAAAAGTTTTGTGTGTCACTACTCCGCTTCCCCTGAACTAAGGTATTAGTTTGACAACACTTTGACACGGCTGTCTGATTTCGAACTCACAGGTGATGATTTCTATTCTGTTTTGTAACATAATATGATCACGCCAGTGTCCCGAAGAGGTAGACAAACAACTAGTGTATTGACAATTGACAGAGTTTGCGTCTCGTGTGACAGGCAGACAGCCTAAAGTCATACTGCATTCAAAGAGACCTTATTTGTTATAGAGTATAAAATCTTACAAAACAATGATAACTCCGTCTGAGTAGCTTTACTAGCTAACTTTCTATTTCAGGATAGTCGATTTATATTATAGGCGATTTCCATTTTGTGTAAGAAATGTTTGCGCCAATGCCATTTCGAACGGTTCGCATACTTGTCTCTATACAAGGGAAAACGATTACTTTTTGTTGCTAATTACATTTATACTGATATTGTTTTTAGCTCGTTAAATTTTTTAAAGCAAAAACAATCATTATGAACTCTTACAAAAACAGTTCAAGTCACAAGACACTCGCACGGAGTATTTATAAAATATATGTTTTATGTTGATGCGTACACGTCAGTCAGTTTGAATTAATTAATGACATGCCGAGCTCGCCGGGAGCAAGTACCGTGGCGTTGTCTAACTTGCGCAGGTCCCGTCTAGTCCGCTCTTGTATAGAATCTAAGGCCTCGCCACATTACGACGTAATTTATATAAATAATGTTTCGCCATGTAAATCCGATCTGATACGAAAGCTCATTCTGTAATTAGCACAGCATAGTGAGGTGTATATTACTATTTATGTTTGTAATATTTGTGCTCAAATTATGATGCTGTCTTAATCATAGCCGCCTTGTACTATGAATCAATTATATTGTTCTCAAGATAAGCTGTATTGTGTCAGTACCTCTTAGTTCTCCAAAGAGTCTTAGTCCGAACTCATCTTAGCAGAGGTGAATGTAATAGCTGCTCGTATTGATAAGTGAAGCTTCACACTGTGTACTGATATGCAACAGAACAAATACTTGTGCAACAAGAAAAATAGCATATTATAAAGCTGTGATTGCATCCCGATGTACGAGAGTATTGCCCATCCGTTGATGTATGTATAATATGGATAAATATTTTGTGTGTATGATTGTAAGGGATAATCTCTGGAAAAACTAAATCCATTCGAAAATCTATCACTAATTTAAAGCTACATTAGTAACATAGGCTATAATTACAAATTTCAAAACTAAATTTCATCCCCGAAATATATTATCACGGGGACAGAGCCACGAGCAAATGCTAGTCGTAATATAAAATGATCCAGGACCTCTGTGCACTAAATCTCCATGTGTAAGTGTTCAATATGATTGAACCACGCCGCGGCCGCGGACTTCTACAAAATTATTCAGTGCGCTTGATTGTACAATTTATTATTCCCCCTTCAAGTGATTGTTACAACTCGGCTCACCCTCCGAAGAGAGTAGCTGCTTCATAAATAACACATAAGTCGAACATAACATTTATTTTGTATATTATGAAAGTACTTTTATAAAGTTTAAAACGAAATTGTGTCAGTGTTATTACTGTTATTAGATTACCAACTGTTGTTAACGATTGTACTTATCTGAATGTCTCGCTGGATCGGAATCCAATGAGACTATGTAATGAACATATTAGTTATGACATTTACAATGAATATCTTTATGTACAAAGGGGATACCAAGTTCACCCGCAAGTTCCATTTTCCGGAATAATAGCTTATACTGCTTACGTAAAATTCAACACCTGCGCCTAAAAATTCCATTAAACTCTGTCTAGCCGTTTTGAGCCCACACAGAAAGACAATAATACAAGAAATTACAAATTATTATGCTTGACTTTTTTGCCGAATAGATATGTACTGGTTTTTTAGAGCTTTAACAAAAATATAGCCGGCACTTATAACGCTATCATCTGAGAATATTTAAAGCGGTTAGGTTCAAATGTGCCTCATAGAAAAATCCAATCTCAGTTTAGACCGTTGTGGTTGCATTGCTAAGAAATGCACGTATCACGCCCGCCAACAACATGTCAGAGACGTGAATTCACACTTGAGTTATTACTACACTTGGGATTGAGCAAGGGCAGTGTTGTTTCGATAGCAACCTTGATAATCGTTGGGATCTCCCGGAATATGTAATAGTACCTACACTTTCACCTTTCTTTATCTATTTCGTGTCGCGACGACGAAACTTGCAGATTTTGACCTGACAATAATTTATTCAGAGATACACTTAAACTTTAGTTATCTATATAAATGGAAGCTACAGCTGTAAGGTTGAGATCGATATGGCGGTGGTGCAATCTTGACCTGATACCAGGGTGATAAGTGTGCGTCATTGTTTATTTAGTAGCTGTTGTTTACGTCGCGTCGTCGCGGTCTTATTGTTTGTGCCGGGACTTGGGCTGCGCAGTGCACACCTGACGCAGTGGGCGCGCGCAGTACGCAGGTGTCTAATGTGTTTATAATAAAGCGGTGTCGGTGTCGGTGTCGGTCCGTCACGGCCGCGACCGACACAAACGAGCCGCTCATTCACGACATCACAACCACCCCCCTCCCCACCCGCGTGCCCGCACTGCCCTCCGTCGCCGATGCGTCTGAGCGTCTGACACCAATATGATGCTCACGTCAAAGGGTTTGTTTCGGAAGTTTTAGTTTGGAGCTTCAAAACAGGTAAACTCGTAGAATCAAATCCTAACTTCCGGAACAAGTTTTCTAAATCAAATTTGACTGAAGTGCATTACTGGCAAAATATATAAAAGATTATGGCCATTTTAGTAAAATTATTAATTGATAGTAAGACTAATTTCGAACATGTGTCTGTTGGTCGGTATTATACTTGGACTACACCAATACCATAAGATATATAATATACTCGTTCGGGCACATGTCGCGGTCTGTGAGATGTATGATTAATAAGAATTAAAAATCTACCCTCATTTTGTTTTTACTAAGATTCTAAACTATGTGGCAACGTGTGTCAATCTGCGCGTGTGTCAATCTGTTCCTAAGCGACAATCTGAACGAAGCGCCTCCGACTACCAACTCTACATAAGTTATGTAGAGCACTTGTTGACGCTTTATTACAAATTATTATTAACGCTTGTGAAGTGATATTTTTTTTTATTACGATGCCAATGACCTCTTATTACCCATGTGAGATTCGCAACAATTCAAAATATTTTGGTAACGTCGGCGAGGCGCTGTGTTCCGCATTCGTTACGACTGCTATACTGAGGTATCGGGTTCGATCCCCAGGTCGTGTAAAGTGATATTGGGTTTTTCTATTTAGAAATACTCAGTATCAGCCCGGAGTCTGGAATTGTGCCCGGTATGACGAAAGGCTCGCCCCCTATCACATTATGGGACCGTAATTAATTCGGCGAAAAGTGGGTGTACGGGTTACACCTCTGCCTACCTGTACAGTGCAAGCATGTACATTTTCATGTGTAAGCACTTTACACGCGTCGCGCGGCCACATAAATAAATCAATATTAGTTCGTATCAAACCACTATCACGCACGGACTCATTCATCAATTATCATACAATTATAAATAAAAGTTATATCAAACATAACTGCATATCAATCAAACATCATATTATCACACTAAGTGTACGGGAACACACCGTACATTTTGGTCCTTCGAGCTATCGTGAAGGCGGGATCAATTTACGTGCGAAGAAAAGTGACGTGCTTGTTCCTGCAGCCACGACCAACCCCTGTGGAGACAAAACCACAGAAATCAACAACTGAAGAGTAACATCATCGCAGAGGTTTTGTAATACTGTTCGCGATAGCGAGTCGGTTCAGTTGGCTTCCCAGAAGCGGGTCTCACCAGCTGGATTGAGAAGGCGCACATATCGTGGATATACGGAACCTACAACCAATTTACTATCAACTAAAATCATGTCTATCATGGAAGATCTTTTGGCCAATCAAGAGCAGCTACAGACCGCTCTGGAGCAGCTGTATAGAAATTTCAAAAAGGATCCAAGTGATCGTAAGACTTCCGTTTACATCAGGAAACGTTTGCAAACTCTGGACGCCTACTGGGAAGAATTTCAAGCGAATCACATGAAACTGTGCGAGTTTGATGACCGTGGATACACATACTTCTCAGAAAATATGTATCACAAAACAATGAAATTTTACCATCAAGTCAAAGAATCTATTCAGCAATACAAAGGTTCTGAGAGTGATACAAAAAGAGATCAGTCTTCATTACACCCTTCAGTTCAGGTATCAGATTTTCAAAATCAAGATACATCTGATAAGAAATATTTAGAGTGCGAGCAAGAAAAACCAATCAACGATCATTCTGAAGGAACATCAACCACAATCGGCAAGTTAGTATCTCAGGGCAACCCAAGTAAGCTGGAGGAAATGTATCGCAAACAAAAGAGCAATTTTAAAGCACTATCTCGCGCTATTGCGAACATCGATTTAGAAAGCATTTCCGAAAGATGGGAATATCAAGACGCACTGAAGACGATTGAAGCCAGATGGACAGCTATCGATGCTCTACACTGGGAAATCGATAGTGAATCGTTTGAGGAAGATGCAGAATACGAGCAGAATTACAGCAGGTACGAGAAGTTATATATCAGCGTGAAAAAATCTATCAACACCAGCATGTGGTCAGTCACACACACAGAAGATTGTACGCCAAAAACTGATATTCCAATATTTTCAGGCAACTTCCACAAATGGATTTCATTCAAGGATTTATTTACTGAGGCAATCCATAACAAGAAATCAATATCAGCTGCACAAAAAATGCAATGCCTAAAAAGCAAATTAAGAGGAGAAGCGGAACGGCTTATTCAACACTTGAAGATCAGTTCAAACAACTATCAAATTTGCTGGGATATCTTGAACCACCGGTATAACAACAACAAGCTGATATTCAACTCACATATAAGCATACTTCTATCGCTACATACCATGCAACAACAGTCATTTAGTCAAATTAAAAATATATTTGACACCACCAATGAATGCTTAAATGCGATAAAAAGTCTTGGTGTGGATATATCAACGTGGGACCCATTAATTGTTTATTTGCTCACGCAAAAATTAGATTCCCAAACGCATACCGAATACAATGACTTTATTCAAAACCCAAAAGAATTGCCAACGTTAGCAGATTTCTTAGGATTTTTAGAAAACAAATACATATCGCTCGAATCATCACAGCGTAAGCCCGGATCAAAACCAATCACATATAATGAAAAACATGGTTCCCTTCAGCCTAAGAAAAAACCATTTTATAACAAAATGCATAACTCAAGTACCAGCAAATATGAAACAAATACACCATTTATGCCGAGTTCGACAATCAAAAGTTTTGCAACGAAAACGCAAATTTGCCCACTTTGCAAAGATAGCCACGGATTATTCCACTGTAAAACATTTTTGGACGCTAACCCTGAAACAAAAAGAAACACTATCAAGAAATTAAATTTGTGTATAAATTGCCTATATGACCATAAGGATAAGGCTTGTTTTTCACAAGCAAAATGTCGTGTCTGTTTAGGTCATCATAATACTTTACTACACGACACATTTCAAACAACAGCGGAATCAAGTAATACGAGCGCGTCGAAAAGGGCAACGCTCTTACACGAACAGCGAAAAAATGTGACACATATTTCAAATCAAAACATGACAGAAACTCTCCTAGCAACAGCGTTGGTTCAAATCAAGGGAACAAACAAAAATTTCATAATGAGAGCACTTATTGATCAAGGCTCACAAGTGTCACTTATCTCGGAAAATGCTGCTCAACTGCTGGGTATTCCACGAAAAGCATTCAGCGGCGCAATATTTGGCGTCGGCTCTAACCCAAACAACTGCAAGGGGATGCTTAACATCACAGCATCTTCATTACATACCAATTTCACATTCCAAGCTGATGTATTAATTATGAAGAATTTATTACACAATTTACCAAACCAAACATTCGTGAAACCTTCATGGAAATACCTGCAGACGATTCAGTTAGCTGACCCGGAATTCAACATTAGTCGCCCAGTCGACTTATTATTGGGCGCAGACGTGTATGCTGAGATTATCATGGCGGGCATCATCAAAGAAAACGAACGCCAACCAGTAGCACAACAAACTCAACTCGGCTGGATATTATGTGGAAATGTCCAGTCATATCAATGCAACGTAGTCCTCAACAACATAGAGGATATACAAAGATTCTGGACCATAGAGGATATAACAGAAAATGATACAAGCATGTCTTTGGAAGATCAACAGTGCATTCAGCAATATAACTCCGAAACATTCCGAAAAGATGATGGAAGATACGTGGTTCGATTACCGTTAAAACCTGGAATTGATAAAAATCTCGGCAAATCTAAACAAAAGGCAGTATCGCAGTTTTATAGTTTGGAAAGAAAATTTTCAACAAACAAACAAATCGCCGATCATTATAAATCATTTATACAAGAATATATTGTATTGGGTCATATGCGCGAGTGCGCGCGCGAATATTTGCCAGATTGCATTTTACCTCACCATTGTGTGTTACGAGCCGAGTCAACAACAACATCATTACGTGTTGTATTTAATGCGTCCGCAAAAACTTCAACAGGGTTCAGTTTAAACGATTTGATGTATCGTGGACCAAATTTGCAACAAGATTTATTTAAACTTATTTTGAGATGGAGGCAATATGAATATGCGTTCACAGCGGATATTGAGAAGATGTTTAGACAGATTATCTGCAATGAAAAAGATCAACGTTATCAAAAAATTATATGGCGGCAATCACCAGACGAAGTCCTGCAAGAATACAAGCTTACTACCGTAACCTATGGTACCAAAGCGGCACCATTTCTCGCTATGATGACTCTTAAACGTCTAGCAGAAGATGAGCGATCAAGATATCCGACAGCATCACGGGTCCTGGAACAAGACTTTTACATGGATGACGTTCTAAGCGGCCATCACAGTCTTGAAGACACCATTCAATTGAAAACAGACCTTACAAATTTGTTGAAGTCTGGAGGGTTCCACCTACGAAAATGGTCATCAAATAAACCAGAGATATTAGATGACAACGTTAACACCAATCAACAAGCATTTGAGTTTAGACACCAAGAATCAACCAAAACATTAGGTCTGCGCTGGCAACCCTATGAGGATCAATTTACATATCAAATCAAGATTGACACAGCAACGACCCCAGCCACTAAACGGTCATTACTATCAGAAATATCAAAATTGTTTGACCCATTAGGCTGGTTGTCTCCACTTTCCACTAAACTCAAGACATTATTTCAAGACGTCTGGAAAATGAATCTTAATTGGGATGATCATCTACCTGAAAATATCAATGAAGAATGGCACAACATGAAAAAAGACCTACAAAATATAGATCAGATCAAGGTTCAAAGGTGGCTCGAAACCCACAATTGCGACAACATAGAATTACATGGATTCTGTGATGCATCAATGAAGGCCTATGCTTGCGTAATTTATTGCAGAATAATCCAATCCGATAATCACGGAAAACGAATACCCATCACTATTGTGGCTGGAAAGACAAGACTTGTGCCTGTGAATAAGACTGTTTCATTACCAAGATTGGAATTAAGCGCCGCAAGTTTATTATCTAAATTAATGAAAACAGTACAAAACTGTTTATCGAGCAATCACAATATTACTGTTTATGGTTGGTCTGACTCTACGGCAGTCCTAGGTTGGCTCCAGGGGGAACCAAATCGGTGGAAACCGTTCGTGGCCAACCGAGTCAAGCAAATAACGGAAATCATACCAATAACTAGTTGGAACTACGTAAAATCAGCAGAAAATCCTGCCGATTGCGCAAGTCGCGGAATATCTGTGAACCAATTAAAGCTTCATCATCTGTGGTGGCATGGACCTGAGTGGTTGGCAAATACGAAAATTATCAAAAAAGGAACCCTATCAATTTATAACACTACAGAAGAAATGAAAAAATCGGCAAAAATAAATGTTACACTTCAACGCCAAGATGATGACATCGCATTAAACATATTATATAAATATAGCAATTTTAATCGTGCTACTCGAGTACTGGCTTGGACATTACGCGCTATTTCACCTATCAAAACAAAATTGAATTATTTAACAATCAACGAAATGAAAAGGGCGGAATATATATTAATCAAACAAGCACAACAAGTTGCATTTACGGAAGACATCACTAGTTTTCGAAAAAACAACCGAGTGGATTCAAACAGCAAGCTACACGGTCTCAACCCCTTCCTTGATCAAGACGGATTATTAAGAGTGGGAGGACGACTCAGAAACGCGAAGATCCCTAACAACATGAAACATCCAATTATCATACCCCATAGCAGTCATCTTACTAACTTGTTGATTGATCAAGGACATCAAATGACATATCATGGTGGAGCTCGCTTAACACTGGCTTGGTTAAGACAAAAATACTGGATCTTGGGAGGCAATCAAGCAGTGAAGAAGCACCTCAGGAGCTGTGTCAAATGCAGACGTCATGATCCCGTAAAACAAGATCAATTGATGGGCGACCTGCCTGCATCCCGTATAAATTTGACGAGGCCATTCTATCATACAGGAGTCGACTTCACAGGCTTTGTAGAAATTAAAACAAACAAAGGTCGAGGTGTGAAAACCACCAAAGGCTACATAGCTGTCTTCGTTTGCATGGCCACAAAGGCCGTGCATCTCGAGTTGGTTTCGGACCTCAGCTCTTCGTCATTCCTTGCGGCCCTACGACGAATGGCAGCGCGAAGAGGCATCCCCGCACACGTATACAGTGACAACGGTACGAACTTTATAGGAGCAAACCGAAAATTAAATGAAGGATTCATCGATCTCCAGCAAACCCTTGACAGTGACTTCTTTAACACAATCACAGACATGAAGATCACCTGGCATTTCAACGCTCCGTTATGGCCAAGCGCGGGAGGGCTATGGGAAGCAGCCGTCAAGAGTTTAAAATACCATCTAAAGAGAGTGATTGGCGAACAAAAACTCACTTATGAAGAGTACTCGACCTTGCTGGCTCAACTAGAGGCATGTCTGAACAGTAGACCATTATGTGCACTTAGCGAAGACCCTGATGACCTCGATTATCTCACACCGTCACACTTTTTATCAAGCGGGCCAACTCTGACTATTTCTGAAACCGAATCAGATCTCCGTACGCGATGGCAACTCACGCAGAAAATATTTAGTGACATCTGGAAAAGGTGGCAAACAGAGTATCTGGTTCAGCTCTCATCACGCAGCAAATGGCGACAAGCTCGAGAAAATCTGAAAATCGACGATATCGTTATCATTCACGACTCCAATCTTCCCGCTGGAAAATGGGCCTTAGGCAGAGTGATAGATACCCACGCTGGAAAAGATAGTTACGTCCGAGTTGTAACTATACAAACGAAAAATGGGAAAATAAAAAGACCTATAACGAAATTATCATTGTTGCCTACAAACTTTACCTCAAACGAAAACGCAGAAAATGAAAATTTTGAAAAATCATACAGTAAACAATCAAAAACGCCGTCTAACAAATGCAACCTATTATATACGATTATTATGTTGCTTATGTTTATCATTTCTCCAACGGTAGCAGATTACAAAATTTCGACATTCAATAACAATCAAAGCCTCTATTTCGACAAGAAAATGAACTTGCATCTAGAAAGAGAGGAATGGAAACTTATCATCTACTGCGACATGGGACCCTATTGGCGTGCAACAGAATTATTCGAAAAGTACATAAAATACTTAGAAAACATATGTGCAGCTGATCACGTATCACAATGCAACGTAGTCACATTACAGTTACGTCATGGGCTCACTGAACTCGGGCATTATAACAATCTATTGCTTGAACAACAAAATAAACAAACAATACGTAAACGACGGGGCCTCATCAATGGTGTCGGTTACGTTGCACATAGTTTATTCGGCATCCTGGATGAAGATTTTGCTGAAAAATATCAAAAGGACATCGACCTGATCAGGAGCAATGAAAATCACCTCGCCTTGCTGTGGAGAAACCAGACTTCGGTTGTGGAAGCAGAGCTTAACATTATCAAGCGAGTTGAAAACGCCATGGACAAACAACACAAACTGCTTCACCAGCATATGATGAAACTAGACAGTGGAGTTAATACCCTGAAGCAACAAATTGAAACAACAGACAGGAAAAACGACTTCACCTTGTCGACAGTGATAGCAAACAACATCCTTAACAACTTAAAAATTATTCAAACTGCTGTAGTGGAAACTTTAACAAATATCTACCCCGACAAGTTCAACATGCACCTTTTGACACCAGAGCAACTTAGAAATGAACTCCGCATTATAAGTGGGCAGTTATCAAAGGATTTAACTATACCTATCAATATCATCGCTGAGACTGACTTGAAGCGAATATTTCATTTATTAAAGGTTAAGGCAAGAAACACGAAACAATATCTTATTTTCGAAGTAAGAATACCATTAGTGAGCCGAGACAGCTACGAGGTGTTCGAACTCATAGCGATTCCTAGACAAGTCGGCGAAGACATGGTCACCATAGTACCTGTTTCAAGCGTTCTCGCTATCAACATACAAAAGGACACTTACATACCGATGTCTTCGAATGAACTCCAGAAATGTCTTAGTTATGACTTAAAAGAGTTTATTTGCCGACTACAACATCCTATTCACCACATGACGTCGGACGAAAACCTCTGCTTAAAAGATCATACCTCCGATCGGTGTCAAGTTGAAACAAAAATATGCAGAGACATGTGGATAGAATTGAACGTAATAAATTCATATTTTTATTTTTGTTGCGGACAATGCCCTATCCGGATCATATGTGAGGATAATATTACAATTGAACGATTATGCAAGTCTGGAATAATAACAATAAGTGAAGGCTGTATAGTCAAAGGCGAGACATTTACTATTTATTCACATAAAATGTTATCAAATTCCATGAAAACTGAAGCAAGTATGGCCAACTTCGAGATTCCAGCGATTAATAACATCATTAATTTGTCTCTGCCGCTGATCAACAATACAGACGAGAGTGATGAAACCATTGAACGACAACAAAGCCTAGACTTAATCGAAGAAGATATCAAGAAGATCAAGACTAGCGAGTCACCCTTACTGTCTGACGGAATCACGTCTCATGACATTCACCACTATGTCGTAATCTATGCAATAGTGGCAGTCGTGGGACTGTTCGGAATAATCTACTTGTGGCGTCGCACTGTGAAAAAAGGAGTACGTTTGGACCAGAGTGAACCTTGTGTACACTATTCTACAGCAGCCGAGCGCCCGGCGGTGCCTCCTCGTTCACAAAATCATCCCAGTAATTCGCACAGAGTGGATCGAACAACGTCACCAGTTATACGAAAACATTTTAGCCTTACTTAAGCTTTTTCTGTATTGCTTTTTATTTTTGTAAATGCTTATAGTTTTTGTATTTTATGTAATTCACTATCACTCATCCCATCACATCATCTCGTGCCTCGGAGCATGTACAGTGCAAGCATGTACATTTTCATGTGTAAGCACTTTACACGCGTCGCGCGGCCACATAAATAAATCAATATTAGTTCGTATCAAACCACTATCACGCACGGACTCATTCATCAATTATCATACAATTATAAATAAAAGTTATATCAAACATAACTGCATATCAATCAAACATCATATTATCACACTAAGTGTACGGGAACACACCGTACACTACCCCTTCGGGGATTACAACGTGAGTTTATATGTATATTATAAGGGAGCGTGCACTTCAAATTCAAACAGACAAATGATCACTACTCACGGTGGCTCCTGTTTTTAGTCTCCTTTGAAAATCTGTATTTGACATGTGGTCACATGCAAGCCTCTCATAATGCAAATGCAAAATCCGTACAACTAATAAAATTATTAGTGTTATAATTTTGTGAAACTTCACAAATTCATAATTATATTTATTTATTAAGGCACAACAACAATGCAAACACCAACATATACAAATAACTATACAAAAAATCCTTTATGACAGATGTGCACAACATTTTGATTGATACTTAAAATGATTATTGTCAAGGATATAGTGAATATGTCATAGAACACTCTACTGTTAAGTAGATATTGTTATAGGAACGCTCGAAGTTAGTGCCGGATACGTATATTTGTAAGTAGCTTTCTAAGTGAGACTAATTCTACACAAAAATTACGTTACTGTTCCCAGCTATTTCAATTTTCTCTTATTTTCTTTTCCCAAACACCTTCTTCAAACTAACACGAACATTATTAACCGGTTTAAAACTACCCAAACGAGTCTCTGATATTCTGAAGTAACGTGTGTATTCAATGTTAATTATGGCCTATTTTAATCCTATAGAATTCTTCAAAAATTTCGAAGGTATGTGAAACAACTATGATGTAACCCCCCTTTTTAGTAGAGATAGCCCACACTCAGCAGTGGGACAGTGTTAATATTGGGGGGATGTTATTAATATTTTAAATCGATTCAGCCATTCTCAAGATACGTTTACCAAGAAACAAGTACAATTTGTTTTACATGGTATAAGTTTATGAATTTGTATGTGTACTATGAATAATTACGTTTAATTAAATATTAGTATAATTGAACTATAATAATAGCATTTATCCGTTCCTAGAGAATTAAAATTGAAACGACACTTGAGCTGGTTGGGGGAACATTCTGGCTCGTATAATAATATATTTTTCCAGATTAGTCTTAATGTTTATTGATACATAGTGCGTAGTACTTACATGTTATTATCAAACCGTAAATAAGCTGAGTCACGCCGGCGCGCGTCTAGTCCATACCGAGTTCACGTCCAGTGAGCCGCATCCGCCACATCCTCGCCGGTCATCCCGGACTCCGCTGCGCTGTGCCGAGATAACCGCCTCCATTCCGCGCGCTCTGCTGGAAAACCTCGTCAACACTCCGACACTCCTTATTCGTGTGCACCTTGCTGAGTACTCTACCTCATTTGCGCCAGGCACCACTTCATTACAAGTCATAGCTGTCGGATTAGGAACTACCAATATCATGTACTGCCTATATGTTAGGATATATGCCTGTAATAATATGATTAGTGGTGAGATTTATAAACCATCTTGCGAGTCATACATACTACGGTATAAACTGAGTTAGTACGCTTCATACTTCGAAAATGTTTGCAACACAAACTCTATACAGGTATCCTTACGAAGTTTTCCGTTACCGTTAAAGCGAGCGATAATCGACATTATATACACACATAGCTTGAGAAGTCTGATATGTCAGGCTTGGACGCGCGACATTGGTCTCGGCAGTCCGTTTCACTCCCTGCTATAGTCCCTTTTTTCAAGTGATTAGCGTTAATGTATAGTTTTAAGATCCATATGTAGAAATAGGGTTCGCTATTGGAAGCGTTGGGCGTTGTGTGTGAGCAACAAGCACGGCACCGTCCGCGCCCCGGAGTCGGTCCGGTCCCGGGCGGCGGCGGTGGCGGCGGCGGAGTGGCGGCTGTGTTCAGCGGGAGCTGCTCGCTCGAGCGATGCACATTCCGCCGCACACTGTTTATTCCGCTTATCTGAATTTTAAATTCAGTCCGAGCCTGTATCCCGCCCCCGCACCCGCGCCCCACCCCCGCGAGTCCCAGCGCCCTCGTTCCCTGTTCAAATTCCTAGCGGTCTCGCCAATCCGTCCGTAAAAACCCAATCAACTGGCCATTTTTGTGATGCGCGCCGGCATTTGACACACGATTTCACTTTCAACCCGCCAACCACAAAAACACAAGGATTCTTTTTATCGAACCACCGCACGTCATTATAGTATTATAAATAAAGACACACGTTCATCCATAGACATGCCATGTATGCTAGTAGCACTGTACACCACCATACCGCACTGTTTATCATTCATATTTGCAACACAACTAATTTCTACCTGTTGAGATAACATGGTATTAAAAGACACGGGTGCTAGATGCGAGCAGCACACAGCACAGGATCTGTCCCGCTGTCCTGTAAGATTGGCATAATCTAATAAGAGTCTATAATCTAGCAGTGGGTACATACCTAGAAGGTAATGATGATCATGATGATATAACTACCGCAATCCGTAATATGACAGGGCGCAATTATGTTCCTTGGCACTCGATACAATTTGCTCAATATTCTATAGGCTCCTTGTGTCGAATACTGTTCGTGTAACTGAAGATGTAAGTTCAATGGTGCACCAACGAAAGATATTGCACATGTGGACGGTCGCCAGAAACTTGCTGGTGTATGGTTCAGTGGTCACTGCCATTCATATACCCTCGGATACCTTTAATGGTCCCACGGACAAATGACTAGTAATAAAGTAGTTATTTCGGATGATTAATTTAAAGATGCAGCAAACCTAACTTAGTTGTCTGTGTGTCGGTGATAAGATGCGTGTGTGCGTGGGAACAGACATTACCGCTGCGCAAGTGCCGGGCACGCCACTCTCGCTAGACCCTTCGATAGAACGTCAGAGCTTGTGACAATATCTCAACTCTCGCTGGTAATCGTACGCGCCGGAACCTCGCCGCGATTATCTCACTTATTACCATTACAGCGCGGCGGTGATTGTACACTTTTACTAGCTAAAACTCACTGTCAGCGACGACTTCCCATACCACACTCTTCTTATTAGTTCTTATGAGTCTAGTTCGTGGTGTTTTAAGTTTAAGT
Organism: Laothoe populi; assembly: GCA_905220505.1. NCBI lineage: Eukaryota > Metazoa > Arthropoda > Insecta > Lepidoptera > Sphingidae > Laothoe > Laothoe populi. The sequence continues at coordinate 69,670 of HG992155.1, read as the reverse complement.
TTCTATTATAATTGTTGATAATAACCAATAGTCACGTCTATTTTCATTTATTTCAATTTTAAAACTATTAAATGACTACAATAAGCCTATATCCCCAAAGAGATGGGTAATTAGTGCATCCAGGGTTCGCCGAGCTTGCTTCTCTCCCACGATATGATAGAAGCGAGCCTATCACCATGTTGATTAAAAATTCCAATTTCAGATAAAACTTTTTTTTTTTTTTTTTTTTTTTTATCTAATGAAATCTTGCGATCAGTCATGTCGACTATAAGCAGATGAGATGTAGTAGGTATTGCAGGTTGGGCGTTGCTCCCAGCAGAGCAAACCCTTCATTTTGTGTAGTCGATCTTATTGCCGACTATCGCAATCAAATATATCACGCTGCTTTTTTAGACGGCGTATGTTTTCAGGGATCGTTAGCTGGACCGCCAGTTTATTAGGGTGCTGTTTTAAACGTAATTTGTAGTTGCCACCATGACGATGTATTTCATCTTTGACCATTGGCATATGAAGCAACTCATGCATCTCTGTTGTTCTGATAAACCAGGGTGCATTCGATATATGTTTTAGGATGCTATTCTGCACTCTCTGGACTACGCTTACATTAGAATCACTGGCAGAGCCCCACAACTGAATGCCATATAACCATATTGGCTGGAGTATTGTCTTGTAGATTAATAGTTTGTTATCCATAGCTAGTTTTGAATTTCTACCTAGTAGCCAGTAAAGACCTTTGTACTTCATGTTGATTTCATCTCTTTTTGTTTGGATGTGTTTCCTCCAGGTGAGTCTGCGGTCTAGGTGCATTCCTAGGTACTTGACCGTGTCATGGTGTGGTAGTTCAATGCCATTGAGGGTAACTGGTGCACAGTCTCCCTTGCGAAGGGCAAATGTTACGTGAACCGATTTAGAAACACTAGCTACAATTCTCCATTTGGCTAACCATTTTTCTACGACAGTTAGGCCGTTTTGTAGTAGTCTAGAAGCTTCAACAGGGCATTTGCTCGAAGCCAGCAAAGCTGTGTCATCAGCGAACGTAGCCATTGTAACCTCTTTTGTTTGAGGTAAGTCAGCTGTGTACAAAGTGTACAGTACAGGTCCCAAGACGGATGCCTGAGGCACTCCTGCTAAGATATCATAAAAACCTGATGTGCAATCATTTTCCTTTACTTGAAATATTCTGTTTGATATGTACGATTTTAGGACACTATAAAAAGTATGTGGTAAGAGAGTTTTTATTTTACATAACAACCCCTTGTGCCAAACTCTATCAAAAGCCTGTTGGACATCAAGGAATGCCGATGAGCAATATTCTTTTTTCTCAAATGATTTCCGAATTATCCTGCACACTCTATGAACTTGTTCTACAGTAGCATGTTCCTTCCTGAATCCAAATTGATGATCGGGGATAATTGATCTTTTTTTAAGCACATTAGTAAGTCTTTGTAATAAACACTTTTCAAACAACTTGGATACTATCGGAAGTAGGCTAATTGGTCTATATGAAACAACATCGTGGGCTGATTTCCCAGGTTTATGTATCATTATGACTTGGGAGATTTTCCATAGGTCTGGGAAGTGTCCTACTCTCAGAATTGCATTGAATAAGTTGGAAAGATACACTACTGCTTTACGTGGTAATTCTTCAAGGACCTTTTTATCGATAAGATCGAAACCCGGTGCCTTATTGTTGTCTATAGAGTTGATATGTTTACAGATTTCTTTAGGTGTAATTATATTTAAGGGCAGATCTAGTTGAAAATCTTGGTTCAGGATCGAGTCAATATCCGATTCATCTGCGTTCAATTCTGCGTAATTTGGTTTAAAAACTTGTCTAAGATGTTTTGCAAAAACTTCCGCTTTTTCTTGTCTTGTTTTAGCCCAAGTTCCGCCCTGGATCCGAAGCGGCGGCTTGGGTTGCACTGGCCGATTGAAGTTTCTACAGGCCTTCCATAATGAGTAGTTAGTCTCTTTTGTTGCTGAGAGTCCCTCCAGATATGTTTCTATGGATACATTATTCGCTTCACATATTAGGGTTTTCAGTTCTTGTATTGCTCTATTAAAAGCCTTTTTGTCACTTGAATGTCTGCTGGTATGCCACACTCTTCGAAGTCTTCTTTTTTCAAGTATTTTTGCCCTTACTACTTCTGAATACACTCTACGTTGTGGTAGATATTCAGTAATTTCTGGCGTAGACATCCAACAACATTCTTGAATCATTGTTGTTATTGATTTTGTAGCGTCGTCAACATCATCTTCGGATTTTAAAGCTTTGTTCAGTTTGAGTTTCTCGTGGATAAGGTCTCGAAAGGAATTCCAGTCCGTACGATTGTTGTACAATTTTGGATTACTTTGAGTTTTCAGAGCTGTGGTGCCAATTGTCAGTATAACCGGAACGTGATTAGTATCAGCATCTAAGCATGTTTGTACCTGATGAAAAAATCTTGATAGACCTTTAACAATGAAGAAATCAATAACGTCCGGTAATCTGTTTGGGTCAGTAGGCCAGTGTGTAGGTTCCGACGTTGAGATCGTAGTGAGATTATTTTTGTCTAGACTTTTCTTAAGCTCTCTACCCCTTGTATTTATTAATCGAGACCCCCAGTGAGTGTGTTTGGCATTCCAATCACCTCCCGCTATAAAGCGCAGTCCTAGGTGGTTGAACAGATCATCATAGTACTCCTCTGTTATTTTATGTTTTGGGGGGCAGTATATGGCCGACACATTAAATGATCCATTCCGGTCTTCAATAGTAATAGTGGCTGCTTGAATGTGGGGTTTTCTAAATTGCGTATGTTCATGATGTCTTATACTGGATCTCACAATTACAGCTGATCCCGCGTGTGCAGTTCCATCTGGATGATTAGCGGAGTAAATGTCGTAATTCTGTATCCTTATGCTACTGTTTCCAGTAAAGTGAGTTTCAGACACAAGTAGTATGTCAATGTTATGTGTGTGAAGTAGAACTTCGACCTGTTCTTTATTTGGGGATAGGCCGTCTAAGTTCCAGATTGCTATATTGAGAGAGGTCATTTTGTTATTTTCGACACAAGGGTTGTTATGAGACTGATTAATGTGCTCATCTGTTGTAGGATTAGTTCAAATTTTTCTGATTGCTTCAGGAGCATTTGTTCTATTGTGTTTATAGCGTGTTGGCCTGGAAGGAGAGTCCTGTTTTCACTGTTTGACTTTAATACTTCTGCATATGAAATATTTTCATATTTGTTCCTGTTATTTTCTTTAATTGGGTTATTATCGTGTTTCACTATTTCCTCAACATTATCTGCATATTTCTTCCTTGATGCTATGTGCCTGTTAGTTTTTCTTACGAGTATTTCCTTGTACACTTCGCAACCCTTGTAGCTAGCAGGATGAGGTCCATGGCAAAGTGCGCATTGTGCTGGTGTATTTCGGTCAGTTTTAGGACAATCTGATGTTTTATGATTTTGGGCACATTTTACACACCGGTAGGGTCTCATGCAATAATTTTTTGAGTGCCCATATTGTTGACATCGTTTACATTGGACAACTGTTTTTCTTTTTCTTGGTTCTTCAATTATTACAGACTGACAGTCTATAACTTTAATTTCCTTGGCAGCCTTATTGTTAGGACTGGGTGAAAGGTTTATAAAGAAGGTAGAAGTGGCTCTCTTTTCGGGTCCGTATTTCACATTAATGATTTCACCTTTAACAGTATTGCCTGTGAGTTCAAATGCTTCTTTGATCATACTTTTTTCCGTAGAAGGATGTAAGTTCTTGATCACTAAACGACAGCATCGTTCTTCTTTTCTATTAAAGGTGTGACCAATTAGACCCTTCTCTCTCACGAGATCAATGATTTTTTTGTAGGTCTCAACATCTATACTATTAAGTCGTAATTGGTTTTTATTTATAATTTTATAAACGAATTTACTTTTTTCTACAACAGTTTCTAGCAATTGTGTTAATTTATTAAGATCATCTATCCCATACAAGATGATGGGTGGTGGTTTACTAGTTTTTCTTTCTTTTGGTATTTCTTCAGTATCAGTTAGGTCTATCGGCAGGCCACTAAATCTGTTACTAGTTTTAACTGTTTCTGGTGAAGGAGAGGTAGCTAGTTTCTTCCTTTTTGGATTTCTTAGAGTTGGGGCTCTTTGCCAGCTGGGTGGTTTTATATTTTCAGATTCTATATTAACATTAGTTGCATTAGTACTTGTTTGTTCTTCCTTTTCTTGCGATTCTGTAGAATCCATTTCTTTGTTAGCATTTTTAGACTTGGCTAAGAACATTCCAGGATGAAATGCTTGTTGCACCAGTTTTTTAGGTTCATTTGGCTGTAAGGATTTATCACTGCCAGGGTGGTTGGATTTATTATCAAAATTAGAAATCATTTTGTTCCCACGAGTTAGGTCGATATAACGGTCGCTCACAGGGTGACGCCCATTCCCGCAAGAAGGCACAATACAACGATGTTAACCTGTCACATCGAGGTTGGTGCTAGTAACTGGACTCCCTCCAGCCATTCATCTTATTGGCGCAGTCCTCACCTTAAGATTGGGGATTTTTATTGAGGTTATCATCCTCGTAGTCCAGACAATCAAGCCAAAACTCCCAGCCTCACGAGACATGACCGCAAGGACCGGGTTGCTGGGGTCATTTCCTACCTCCAACAGCAACAAGGTTGTTAATCTTGCTAGATCGGGTTATTTGCCGCCGCCCAAGACTCGGCGTTGTCGCTCATTTAGCACCACCCAGGGGACACGTGTAGGGTGGGCCTAGGACTAGGTGGTAATTCCTACGGACGCGAGCAACGACTATCCCCCGAATATTATTATCATTATTATTATTAGTATTATCTATTCAGATAAAACTAAACTAAAAAGAAAACTTTGGACCAAGTATAAAGTAGCGAAACATGATGCGTATGATGTAGCGTAAGATGCCGGTCTCTATTTACCTAAGTATCTGTGTATAAAACTTTATATCTTACTATACACAGTCAGGTCATAAGTATTGTCACACAGTAAAAACTTTTATTTTAGAATGCTGGCCACAAAAAAGTTTATTGCATTCGAATTTCAAATTGTTCATGAAAATAAATAATAATAAACTAATAATAAGTATACTTTTTAGAATTTTACTCATTTTTAAATATGGAGTGGACGCTTAAAGAAGACCGTGTTGCAGTAATTGCGTTGCATCGTTGCGGTTACGCGCCAATTCAAATTTTTGACATACTGAAAAATTTGAATATAACCAAAAGATTCGTTTATCGTACCATCAAACGATACAATGAAGACTCTAGTGTAGATGACAGGTCAAGAAGTGGTCGCCCTCGGTCTGTTAGGACTCCAGCAGTGATAAAAGCTGTGAAGGCGCGAATTCAAAGAAATCCCAAACGTAAGCAGAAACTGTTGGCCCTTCAGATGGGGTTAAGCAGAGCCACGGTGAAAAGGGTGTTAAATGAGGACTTAGGACTTCGGGCATATCGAAGAAAAACAGGACATCGTTTGAATGCTCGTCTAATGGACCTGAAACTGAAGAGATGCCGCGCTTTGTTGAAGCGGTACGCGGGAAAAAATTATCGGGAAATTCTTTTTTCAGATGAAAAAATTTTTACCGTAGAAGAGAGCTACAACAAACAAAATGATAAGGTGTACGCACACAGTAGTGAAGAAGCGAGCAACCGTATTCCGCGTGTCATTTTCCATCCTCGCTCATGGTATGGTTGGGAGTTTCTTATTGGGGCTTAACAGAGGTACATTTTTGTGAGAAAGGTGTAAAACGAATGCAGTTGTGTATCAAAATACAGTCCTGACGAACCTTGTGGAACCTGTTTCTCATACCATGTTCAATAACAGGCACTGGGTATTCCAACAAGATTCGGCGCCAGCTCATAGAGCGAAGAGCACACAAGACTGGCTGGCGGCGCGTGAAATCGACTTCATCCGGCACGAAGACTGGCCCTCCTCCAGTCCAGATTCGAATCCGTTAGATTACAAGATATGGCAACACTTGGAGGAAAAGGCGTGCTCAAAGCCTCATCCCAATTTGGAGTCACTCAAGACATCGTTGATTAAGGCAGCCGCCGATATTGACATGGACCTCGTTCGTGCTGCGATAGACAACTGGCCGCGCAGATTGAAGGCCTGTATTCAAAATCACGGAGGTCATTTTGAATAAACTTTAGTGTCATAAGAATCTATGTTTTGTTAAGTTCATTTTGGTATATAAATGGTTACATAATGAATAAACTTGTTTCAATTATTTTATATTAAACATGTGACAGAATTTATGACCTGACTAGGTAACTATGACACATTTATACGAGATTAGTAAGTGAGCCCTCAAATGCATAAACGAATTATTTTAAAAATACAAGATATCATTAGGTGGAGTGAAACTAAGTTTGATCTCCTTCACCTTTCGCCACGTCTTACATTATGGGAAAAGTTACGATTAAAAATATTCTTGTGTAACATCCCTGATAACTTGACGCGGAACTGTGTAGTCCTGCTATACAGGCTATGTGGAGTCCAGTGTCCTTGTGACAGTAGCGCCCCAAAACTTAATATATGTTCGTTTATTGATAGCTGACATTTTGCTTGATTCGTTCATTAGTTGAAATGGTCGCTATATAAATAGGAAGCACGCCATTTGATATTTTGTTTCAAGTAAAGGTCACCACGCGCCCACCACGTTACTCGGTACTCATTAACTTTTCATCGACGTGGCCGGTTAATTAAAACAAAGAACACGTGTACTTGCTCGTTGGAGGGTAGTCAGACATTATCATCATCATAACATTACATTTTAATTTTTTCATTTCATTTTTCATTATGTAAACCTGTTATAATGGCAAGCTAATTTATATCCAGTTACTTCAGACTAGCATTTTGGCCGGAAAGAGATACGAATATTAAATACACGTCCAGTGTAGTGTGATTACTAGCCAGGATAAAACAATGTTCCTGTATGCATCGTTGACGAATTCAAATATGATATTAGATCGGACTCATGGACACCGTGCCAAAATTCCGGCGATTCATCGCTATTTTTCTGTACACTGTAGAGTCTTCAGAATGAACTAGCCTGCTGAACAAACATGTAACAATCTCATAAAAAAACCGACGCGATGTAACAACATCTGACAGTAAGCTGTTGCTTAGCACTTAGAGACAATATCGGAGGTCAGTTCCACAAAAGTCTGCAATGCACCTACACCTCTGCTGACATAAGTACCGACTTAGATCTGGTTGATAGAATAGCGATGATCCCTTACCATGCGACAATTGGCTCACTCTTTTGTCACGTATAATGCATATAAAGAAGGCTATCGAGAGTATTGGTGGACGTACTCCCCTCCTCCCTTCCGCCCCCACGTCATCACCTCGTACTAATTAAACACGGTGACTACGGGTAACACTGAGCCGCGTGTCACTGGCGCTGCTCTGAGTCTATTCACTTTATTGGAATATTGTATGCGCGGCGAGGATTACGATGCACCTAATTAAAGGCCCGCTTGTATTTGTAGATGTATCCGCGCCACAATTAGCGCTCACTACATCTCTATTCAAATGCAGACACGAGCGAGAGCCTCAGTAACAACCGCCTGACGTCAGCCGCGTGTCAAACTTATATTGTGGCCACATTCACCAATAACATAAGAATGTAATCACAACAAATGATGTACATTTTATAATGTGAGAATAGTTTGGAATATCTAGCGAACTACAATATAATTCCTACCACTCATGTATTTAGAGATCCGTATCACATAAATCACACACGAAACTCTTATAGGCTCATTTTATTGTTCACCTATATATCCATGTATTGAGATGCTGATAGAACGGTGTCTAATACATACTTGTACTTAGCTGAGACTTTGAGTCATCAGATAGACTAATTCTTACATGAATACGTGTAGAAACATGTTACACAAATCAACTAAGACATGTTGAAAGAATAACTACCGCATGTAAACGTATGACTTATTGGATCTTAACTATACATTATATTGGTAAGTGGAAGTTTACTACAATATGCCGTTGTTGTAGGTTTATTTGTCTGTCGTAGCTTATTGTTTGATCGATAATTTGGTAGGAAACATTACCTTATGAGAACCGGATTCTATTAACCACGGTTAAAAATATATTATATCTTAGAGTGAACAGAAGTGACGAACATTGATCCCTACATGAATGGTATCAAGCACTCATTACGGAATAAAAAAAATAAAATCAAGGTGAACGACGTAAACTTTTGTTTAATTAGTGTACTGAGCCATAATAAATAGTACATTATCTATAAAGGTACGGTTGGATTTGTTGACAATAAAAATAATAATATAGATAGGTATGAGGCCGCGAAGCGTCACCGTTTTGTCAACGATTATAGCTATGTGGTTGTAAATGATTGCCTCGAGGGGACTTCGCATACTAAGCTCATGTGGCACTTGAAGCAGCGCGGCGTATGTCGCCAAGATCCGCTTGTTTCACTCGGAGATGACAAGAGTCGAACTAGTGGACTCCTGATGATTATCACCACTACTTACAAATACACACAATATTAATCAATGATAAGATGCATTTTAGAAAAAACATGATACGTGTGTGACTTTGGCATCTGGCAATCTTATTAGTTATCTTACGTAGTATAAATCTTTCTGTCGTTTAGCAGTGTTTCCCAAGAAGTGCTGCCTTTTACCCACTTGTTCCAATAAGACAAAATCTTGTAATGATTGCCAATAAAAGTCCAAAAGTAAAATTCTTGGTTCTTGACGTATTATAGAATTGCACAGCAAGTTTCATGCCGCTACTAGACAAAGGCCTGATCTCAGTCCTCAGTGTATGGTGCGTAACCACACAATATTTTAATGTTGTGGAAGTTGAGTTAAATATCTGAGAGATCCACCTGCACGCACCACGCTAGTGTGATAAGTGGTAACATGAAGGTTGCGCCCGCACCGCGCCGCGGTTGCGTTATCACTTCTTCATCTGATCTCCTCTCGCTGGCATGTGCCGCGCAGTTCCGCAACACATTTCACAAGGCAGGCAGCGCGCGCCGCGCCGTATTCAAATGAGCTCGTTTTATATCGCTCATTAGGCGCGCGGTGCGGAGCGGGGGCCGTGGGAACTTGCAAATTACTTCTGACTACAAAATTACACCGAGTGTTCTAATACACATTGGTAATACGAAAATAGTAGCGATTCACATTGCAGTGGTGTCGCAGTGCGCGGTCACTGGCTGGCAGACGGCTGTGTTGCCAATGACGATTGGAAATCTTCACGAATTCAAATACCTGAGATTCGTGAAACCTCAAGATGAAATGGATGAATTCTTTTGGTAAAATTAAAGTTAATCGGAATCTGTACATGTACACATTAAAGCCTGTCTGTCATGATTTTTCAGTGCATATGTAGACTGTAAAATTTAATTAATGTAATGATGAATGTCTAATTAATACAAGGGTCCGGTACGCCCCGGCTTCGCACCTGTACCAGTACATCAAACATTAAAGCCCAAAAAAATCTGTTGATCCGCCCGCACCAAACTTTACATGATCACCCACTGATAGCTGAAGGTTGCCTGAAAATTTCATCAAAATCGCTCCAGCCGTTTTGGAGTCCACAGGGAACATATAAACACACATCGATTTAGTGATTTGCATTATTACATTAATCGTAATTCTCATTACCACGAATTCATTATGTTTTTGATAATACAATTTAACAAGTGATTATGCTAGTGCGATGTGGATTATTGTGTAAGGGCAGAGAGTAACAATATAACGGCAAACTCAGTTTTATCACCTATACACACTGTAATGTTTTTGTTTATACTGGTCAAGTTATGTATATTTTGGTGTAAAGTAACGCCTTTTTAGGCCAATAGAGCGTGCTTGTACCCATTACGAGAAGTGTGAGATAATAAAACTAATAAGCTCTCTAGCTCAGACTGCTATTTGGTAAAATAGATCTGACAACACTGCATACCAGCATACACTAGTTGCAGCGGACCACAGAGCTATATCGAAGGCGTTGATAGGCACGATAAAGCAGAAGAAACGCACACTCACGCCGCGCCCGCGCCCGCGCTGTGCTGCCTCGGTAATAAGCAGTACACAATGAGCGCGCCGCGGCGGCATTGTTTGGGTTTGTTTGGTTGTTGTCGGTGGATTAGTGTTGTGAGTGGAGACTGGAGAGGGCCGTGATCTGTTCATTTGTTGTGATAGCCGTAGGTCGCCGTGGCCGCGGCGCGATCGTTGTATCCACCAGTATGGGTACAGATCTTATGCCGTTGAATGCGAAAAAATATCATAACTGTTTGTTTTAAAGGTTAACTGGCAAAAATACTTCTGAAATAAGCCCGCTAACACCATAGTTCTATATTTAAAAAATATTATAAAATGTATTTTTTGGGATTTTTACCTCGGAAACCCACTTCAATGACTAAGTCTACACCATTCGTTAATAAAAACGCTGTCAAATTCAGTTATTATGTATGTACGCAAATCTGTACGACTATTCCCTTCATTTTTTCGATTGTTCTAGGATTGTCCCACCTACCTATATCTATTTATTATTTTACTAGTGAAATTCATCAATTTTTAAAATCTAACTAGATGCTAATATCGGTATGTACAAAGGGTAAAAAACCACCATCCAATTGAATTCATTACATTTCTCTGTCCTCAATATCGTATTGGAATTACTTTGGAGTCAGTTTGGTGCCAATATTGGATATTGGCTTCGTGTATACCAGACCTAAAGGATCCTTTCAATTTAGAAGTTTGTTGTCGGAGTAGTTGCGCGGCGTAGCGGCGGGAGGTTTTTTCGCATACACGAGCATAACATACGTTAACACGAAGAGAGAGCCGTGCGTGCGCCGTGCGTGCGCCGCGTGTGCGCCGTGCGGGTCGGGCGTGGCTCCACACTTTAGTCTCAATTAAACGATATAAATATACAACATCACCACGTTGTTAGATTGACTGAGGGCTGTTCACAAACCGTTTGTTGGACATGTCTCAACTTTACTGGATGTGTTTAAAAACATTTCACACACTTTCAATTTCAAAACAATTCCAAATTGTTCAACTTTAGCCTAAATATGTTACATATCCTGAACATGGTTTATTCAAACTGAAATTAACGTACAAAACATAACTACTTGCTTGAAATCACATCCAAGCGGACGTGTCGAGCGGCTTCTGGCTTCTGGAGGTCTCGAGGTGGTAAAGATAGATGTTAGTTAGAATCTCTACTATTAAGATTTAAATAAAAATCTGACAGAAATCCTTATGATTTAAGAATAAAAATACTTCTATACGCAACTTCTAATTTATCATTATTAAACTCTAACTCCTGCCAGCTTCACCTTACTAGTCATTTAAATCAGCTCAAGGAGCCTAAAAGCCATAAATAGCTGTTATAAATGCATAAAAACGCAAACAAACAAATCACAAGCTTCTTAAGTCGTCACACACTGGTCTAATCATAGTTTCGATAATTAAATAGCGACTTTAAAAAGATGCCAATAACAGTAATCATGAAACAGTACCTACTATCACTGCCATAGATAATTTAAATGGCATCGCAGCAATTAAATATGAGTTATTTACAAACTGTTTCTACAGTACTCATGTATTACACTGCGCGTGGCCACATATCCTGGTATTAGTATATTGTACATAATGTAAGCTCACGCATTTGTCCAGTAAAGGCTTGCTTAGCCTTAGAAAAGCACGTAGAGTTGCTACTTCATCAAGCGTTCATTGAGCTTATTTCAGTAACGTGATAGATACTACAATAACGAGCAACTCACTTGTTTTTCAAATACAAATTCCAAATTGTCTGATCTCTAAAATAGAAAAATACTGGAACAGAGCTGCGAGCAACAGCTTATGTGTGTTTTTAATTATTCACATACAAATAATTATTATTGATAACAATGGGTTTATCATCGAATGCATTTCTTTTGCATTATTATGATACAGTTACATAATCGTAATAAGATCGTGTGGCACGTTAGGATAAGGGGGCGGGTGGAGGGGGGTGGGGGGGCAGCGTTGTTCTATGGCGATGACCTCGCGGCGATTAATAAATTAAGATAACAAATTAAAGCGAACTCGCGCACAATACAAACGCTTTGTTCGTCGGCCGCCGCCCGCGCCTCGTCCCCACCTCGCCGCCGCCTCGACAGCCTCCGTCTTCTCCCAACAGATACCAAGTACTTTTGTGCTGTTTGCATTTCATTCAATTTTCAGGTCCAGGTACAGCGGTTGATAAACTCGGAGTTTGAATGTTTAATGCCATGCTAGCTTTGATCGTCTCTCGGTAGAATAAAACATTGTGGTTAGAGCGTCGCGTCGCGGTCGCACGCGCTGAGAGCGGGCGGCGAGGTGCGGCGCAGGCGCGCGGTCTGCCTCAAAGGATGAGGACGCGATGTGTCGACAGTCGCTGATGCTATCGATCTACATTCGATTCCAACGTATTTGTGTACATGCATGTATGTGCATGTGTGTATATCACTTGGCTGTATGATGTACGAGATGACGCGTGTGTGTGTTGTAGTGACTGCTACTGCTATTAAACTCAACACCGAATATGTCGGATGGGTTGATGGTGGTTATTGGCGAACACCTTCGAGCAGCCCATACTTCATATTGTGCATAGACTAAGGCGGCCGCAGCATGAACGCGACGGACCGGCGTGGAGGACCGGCGTGGAGGACCGGCGTGGAGGACCGGCGTGGAGGGCCGGCGCGGGCGGTGTGCGGGGTAGGAGTTGGTGTGGTGGAGGGGGACTCGCGGCTGACAGTAATTGATTGACGCGGCATCCGCGCGGCACGCGCGCCACAAAGAGGATAATATCTTCATAAATCGATGTATTTCCATCGCTAATAAAGCGATATTAATTATCTAGTATTCAAATCTCGGCCGCGGCGCATTCCTGCCCTGCTCGTGACTGTTCGTCCCCCCTCCTCCCCCCCACACTGCCGTCACGCCGCGCGCCGCCGCCGGGCCGCGTCGGTCGTCGCCCGCGCCGCCATCGACACCACCCGCGCAGTCGCTGCTTATAACATAGCCTGCCATATAATAATGACTTACTCGAAGAGGTCAGATCTAAACATCCTCTTATAAGTTATAACGTATTCAGTAGACGAGTGTTGTTCAGTACGTGTATAGCAACAGCGCTTTCGTAGTAGTTGCGTTGTGGCCAAGGCCTGATCGTTGCGGGTTGAATGCACTAATTATAATCATGTTCTAATTAGTATAGTTACAATAACTAGCATTAAGCATGCGTTTCCAAAACAGAACGTGGCAGTGTGCCGTCGCCGAATAAAATGATATTCCTCGCATGTTTGTATGTAATTTAACATATAATTATGTCGAATAATTTGCGATTGTATCGCACCACTTCAGTCTCACAATTCATATATTTTATAATATTAATTATTGTGAGGCTAATTATGATTCAAGCCGGAGAAATCTGAACTCGGTGCGAGGCGCACGGCGAGTGTACGGGTGTATAAAACATATCGTGTATAATTAATGAATGAGGGCGCTCTCTGCCAGTCCCCGCCTGAGCCTGCGCCTGCGCCTGCGCTCGGTCCCGTCGTGATGCTCCGACCTGTCACCACGCACTGCACTAACTCAAGTACACACGTGAAAACACTGAAAAAGGCATTGAATTAGTCTCACGTTTATACATCATATTGTTGATCCTTGGAGTTTTTATACAACTACAGGCTTGAACGACTATTACTTGAGTATATTTTAGTAAAACCATAAAATTCGTCATAATTTTCAATAAAACATTGATGAGTTACTATTTTTACGACATTCGGTTAATCAATGATATAAATAGTAGCTAAAATAATAGTGTTTGGGAAACTAAACACTAGTGAAGTGGAAGCTCCTTCCTTATCTAGATCTGATAATGATTATGCAGAGTCTTTTTTAATAATTTATGCTTTGCTTAGTACCTCATTGGTCTAGTGGCAGCAAATATACGTTGAGATACCGGTATGGTCCTTAGTTCAAATCTCAGGTCGGACAATCACAATTTGTGATTTAGTTTTCAAGGAAATCTCTTATGGTTTTATAGTAGTATATATTTAATTGCAATGTCTTCAGCATAGCCTAATGATTGTTATCTGTTTCGATAACTGTCCTTGCTATTCCCAACCGCAATTATAACTCACTAGATGTTGCTCGCGGCTCCACCCGCGTGTTGGTAATTTTTGGAAGAAATACAATCAATTATACAATCAATGGAGGCATTTTAAGCATTACACCTTTCTAACCTTATTTTTTTCTTGCAATTAAAATAGCCTATATTAATCAGTGTTAATGTAGGATTCAAATGGTGAAAGATTTTTTTAAATCGGTCCAGTACTTTTTGGGCCAATTCGTTACGAACATATAAATCTTTCCTCTTTATAAAATTATTATAGTATAGACGTGCAAACACACGTCCCGGCGTCGACTCTCCGGTGACTCCATACAACTGTTAATGCTTGCCCTCGGCACACAGGTATATCGAGATGGCCGCTAAGCTAATAATTCTAAACTACAAATTAAATTGAGACCTGATCCACCCAGAAGGTACGTTTTTACTTAATCACTAAAATTATTGTTTGTAGCTGGAGCGCCATAAGCGTTGACTACATTGTTAGAGGAGGCAATGCGTTGACGGTGGTGATGCTCACGTGACTATCATTAAACACTGTGCACCCACACAACAGGTGCACGACCTTTGCGTGCACTGTCCCGCACCCTGCATCCCGCACCCCGCACCCCGCTGCACTGGCGGCTGTATGATTATAACACAACAGAACAATTAGCGGGTGACGACGCGACTTAATTGCGTTGAGATGTGCACAGGAGCAGTTCAGAGTTACCGTAGTTACGGCACTCTTCATACAGCTACATCATGGCAAAACAGAATGTAGGCCTTCGTATTCATTTTATATTTTGATACGATAATTCGGGAATTGATGAGTAACACAAACTGTGTTACCAGAGATAGCAGTCTAATTATTAAATATATTAACTAGTCTAGTTATATTAACCAGCACGATCCTTACTCTGTTTATGTTGGACAAAATGATACAGACAGGTAGAATAACCTCAACTTTCAAACTAAATATTTTATATGTACATATTGGTTCCGATTTGCATTAAAGCTTTAAAAAATTCAACAATTTTTTTTCATTTTAATATCTTTTAACCTCGCCTTAATTATTGATCGTTAAAATGTTGTTTATTAACTAGATTATATTAATAAATCGTATGAACACAACTCATTGAGACTTATGTCAACTGGGACACCAAAAGATAGTGATAAATCTAAACAAAACAAGATTTTTGTTATTACAATATGAAAGTATGTAAGGTGCGACATTGAATCTTCGCGCATTACATCTGGCTTTGGTTGGATGATAGTATTTGTCCCAAGGGAAGTCATCATGTACCCCTTGCCCGGGTTCAAACTGTAATATGTGTTAGTTTTCAACGGTTGGCAGCGGCTTTGCTGTGCCCTGGCATTGCAGAAGTCTATGGGCTCCGGTGACTACTTACCATCAGGTGGCCCGTCTGCTCGTCTGCCTCTCGAGGCAATAAAAAAAAGTCCGTCATACAAACTACGGACACTCCGCCTGTGACCTTTCGTTGTCGTTGGCAGTGACGTCGATATAATGACGTATGAGTATAAAGTCACATGTTCACAATATAGTTGATGCTACTTACAGTGCTTATAATTAGAACCCAGGCTTGTGCTATCTTCTATAGCCTAAATTAAATAGCCTCGCGATCGTGCTACGCAGTAATCGCCAATTGCCAAATAACACCGATTCCAATTATACATTTAACCAAAAGACCAACTACGAGACCTCAACAGACTGTGATCTATTTCTGCGTAGATCGGAGTAACATTAAATTTAAAATCAACTTAATTGAAAGTACTAACAAGTAAATAAATCGCTATACAATCCATAAATTGGTTGAATTTTATAAATATAAAAGCCCACCACACGGTATATAAATTCTAGGACTTTAACACGTCTTTACTGAAAAGTGTAGATATTAAAAATGCATTTTTTCTACGATAGTGTGTATGTACTCGCGGAGTTGTAGATATTCCTCTACAGTATACTTTATTGATTCAATATGAAAGTTCTAAAAAAAGCCAACTTCTTGGATTGTATACTTCTGCTCCCGAATATAACCTCCACGCAGGCGGAGCCGCAAGCTACAGCTAGTTAGATATCTGTATATATAAAAGAAGAAACTGACTGACTGACTGACTGACTGATCGATCAACGCACAGCCAAAACGGCTGGGGTTAGAGACTTGAAATTTTGACAGTAGGTACCTTTTATGACGTAGGCATCCACTAAGGAAGGGTTTTTGGATATACCACCCCTAAGGGGGTAAAATAGGGTATGATAGTTTGTATGAAAATCCGTCATTTTTGAAGTTAAGGTTATGAAAATTAGTATTTGGCCTTTTAGTCAAAAATAAAAAATATATATTTCAGGATTTTTGGAAATTCCACCCCGAAGGGGCTAAAATAGGGGAAGAAAGTTTGTATGAAAATCTGGCATTTTTGCAGTTAAACGCATGAAATTTGGTATGTGGCCTTACAGTTAAAAATTAAAAACACATATTTCAGGGTTTTTGGAAATTCCACCCCTAAGGGGGTTAAATAGGGTAAGAAAGTTTGTATGAAAATCCTGCATTTTTGAAGTTAAATGCATGAAAATTGGTACTTTGTAGTGTATACTTTTTGTCTCAAACATGACCTCCACGCGGGCGGAGCCGCGAGCAACAGCTAGTAATTCATAAGATTGGCAAACGAATACTTATGAGTCATCTGATGGCGAGTATTTTTTTTTTCATAAATGATTTACCATATGCAGTCTATGCAGTACATAATCAAAATTACAATCTAGTCTATGGACTAATAAATAATTTAAATTTTACTTAAACTTCTAATGAGACTATGCTTAAGAATATGTACATTAACATTTTTCCTATTGTCTCTATTAAGGGGAAGACACAACGTTGATGTGTTCTTGATTAATAGCACTCACTGCACTATGTTACACTAAATGTTCACAACACTAACTCAAAAGGTTTTGTCCTCTTCAGTGTTCTCACTAGGTCTGTGTTGTCAAGAAGCTGGATCGCCTCGACATTCACATGATGATAAAGTCTGTGTTAACGAGCTTCGGCATATTTCTTTACAACATTGGTTACGAAGTCCACTTTAAGGTCCCGATTGAGGTCTTCATGTCGTACGTACCACGGAGCATTTACAGTACCCCTAAGTACTTTGTTTTAAAAACGTGATCTGATGGCGAGTAATAAGTGTTAATGATTTTTAGGGACAAGAATGGGTTGAGGGCATAACTTTGGGTATTGCGGCTTTCTTTATTTCACGTTTGAGATAGTGACACCGGGTAGACTAACTTCACTATTAACGAGGGTAGATAGGCTATTACAATTGCTATTAATCCATTTGATTATTATCAAGGTAACGATGATCGAATTTTTAAATTACTATTATTATCTATACATACATGCACTTACAATCAATTAGTCATATGTTTGAAGTGTCAACTGAAAGATGTTTTACCAAAACAACATCCCATGTTACATACCTAAAGCTCTGTGTGTTAGGTATATTTTATATTCCCATTGTCTGATTTATAGTGAAGCTTACTAGTATAGTTACCGTATCTGTTTACCAATATAATAATTATCACGACACGTCATGATGTCTACATTGTTTCAAATTAACTTTGTTGTAATATTAATTCCATTTTATATTTCATGAATTTTACAGAATTTAATAAAAAGTCGTAGTAGGTTCCAATTTAAGTCGCAATATTAAAATATGAAACATTAAATGGAGCGCAACGGCGCGTGGCCTTGCTGATGTAATTCGGTATCACTAACGAATATAATTTAAGAATTATATTACGACATAATTCTTCTTTTCTTTTTTGTTCAATAGCAGAACTCGACAAGCAAGCATGTAGGTGTACCGTACACCTATAACCGCACATACCTTTACAATCACCACTAACATGACACATGTAACACTGTACCTACTCTATATATAGCGTTCGAATCGCGTGTATAGATTATTAGTTTAATCATTTTGTGAACTCAATAAATCAATCAAAAAACTCTTCATTAAATTCTTCACGTCTATTTTCGATGATACAGTGGTAGTACCTACCGGGCGCATTCATGCTGTAGACAAAACTATCTACAGCGTGACTCGTGACTCTACCACTCGTGCGCCGTATACGATATACTAATGCATAGCGAGTGTACAGTGTGTGTGTACTTACACACGAGTTTGGTATAACTATAATCTTATCTGTAGTGTGTGGCAGGACTGCGGGGCGGAAGTGCGGCGCGGCAGGGCGCGGGGAGGGGTGATCAGTCGAGTGTCCGGCGCGGTCCAGGCGCGGTCCGGGCGCGTAAACCTCGTTAGCTGAATATGCACTCCAATCTCCGGCGGAATCGAATTTGTGCGAGCCGGCCGCTCGCGTCGAGTGCCTTCCTAAAGGCCCTCGCGACGAGATGTTGATGGATTATTTGTGAAGTGCCCCGTTCGCCTTTGAAATCTTTCGCGCGTTAAAACGGAGGTAATCTCGGCCCTCGCCCTCGGCGGCGGGTCACGTGCCCCCCCCCCCCCCCCGCGACACCCCGCACCACCCCGCGCAACCCTCACAACTCTGCAAACAGCCCACAGCCTTCGTTTTGTTTACCTAATCATTTTATTGCCCCTGCCGTCCCTCCGTGCCTCCGTCCTCTGGACCCGGAGTCCTTGCAGCGGGTATCGCCCGGAGGCGCTGTTGAAATTTATTTGAAAACGAGTAATCGTCGCGGCGACAGATGTTTCCCGCGAGCAACCCTTCGCCGCCGAACAACTCTCGCCTCCTGTACTACAAGCCGCCGTTACATTTATTGCGATAAAAACGCAATCCACTCCTGAGAAAACTCGATCGCAAGCTGCGCAGTAATTTTTACATTTTTTACCCCAAAAAAGTGTGTCAGAGGGGCGGGGGGCGCGGCGGGAGGCGACAGGTCCCCGCGTCGCGGCGAAATCTCTTTTTTAGCGCAAAAACGAAGGAGCGGAACAATGGCTGACCCATTTCCCGGCCGTGGGAAGGAATAACGACCGCACGATCGAGCAAGCGCAGCATTTTTGTGATAAAAAGTGCATTACCCCACATTTTTTAAAATCTGCCAAGAATAAAAAACGCGATGCAACGAGCGCATTGTTCGGCGCGGATATTGAAATTAAAAACTCGGAAGGGTGACGTTTTATGCGCAAAATAACGGTTTTTGACAAAAAAGTAATGGAATCAGCTGCGCTGAACAAAGTAAACACAAAACACATCGTTAGCGCAGCCCCAGTGACCGAGTGCAGGGAGTAGGGTCGCACGTCGCGGTCGTGTCCTCTCGCGTCTCCTGAGACGGGTAGACCAGCACTCCTGGACTCGGCCACTGGTGTGTTCAAGCCGTGGATTACTATGTGATGTACATACTATTATAACTATAAGTAAACGTCAGCTATAATTGATGTTCTTGTCGGTGTCATGTTTAGCTAACTGAAATTGATTTTACATTTGATAACACTCGCCACTCTCGCCACTCTCGCCACTCTCGCCACTCTCGCCACTCTCGCCACTCTCGCCACTCTCGCCTCCATAGTACAGTAGTCAAAATTACATTATTTCATAAACTAAATGTTTCATTTCTTGATATTCTCCATTTTATAAGTATCATCAATATTTAAAGTTATCTATTAATTGGATCACCAGTATGATATCCAAAGTAAAAAATCACTTTGGACTAACGTACATATTCACTCACGCCTGTAATCCCCGAAGGAGTAGGCAGAGCTGTAATCTGTACATCCCCATTTCGCCGAATTTATTACGGTCCCATAATGTGACTGGAAGCGAACCTATCGCCATACCGAGCTCAATCCCCGACTCCGAGCTGATACTGACTATTTCTAAATAGAAAACCCAATATCACTTTACCCGACCCGGGGATCAAACCCGAGACCTCAGCACAGCAGTCATAACGCATGCGCAATTACAACTGCGCCACCGAGGCAGCCAGACTAATATGTTTTAATTATATAATAAAATTACCAGAAAAGTTAAAATATATACGTATAGTATATGTATATATAATTTAATACAAGGTTTAGTATTCACCAAATTTAGCAACTAAAACGCATAATCCAGACTCATAAACACCTATAGGCCAGCGTGTGTTGGCCGCATAATAATTATGTAGAAACTGACATCTATACAAGCGTTCTGGTTTGCAAGACGTTTGAGAAGACTTTGTTACTTCATAGAAAACTATTTTTTCCTAAACTCCACAACAACAATATTAGTCTTTACTACTAGAGTAAAGTAGATTATAGAAATGTCCATCCGTTCCGAAAAGCATTAAATTGCAATCGAATGGCCAGGAATGTTGTGTACCTTGTGTGACATTAGGAGTCTGAATGATGGCAGACTAGAAATACATAGGCATTAAACATGTTTTGGACTTGGTAGTTGGACGTGGCTGGCTGGCAGCAGGCGACGGGCGGCGGGCGTCGCTGTATGTAGATAAAGGCGGTGTGGCGGCGGTGAGACGGTGGTGCGGCGGCGGTGCGGCGGGAGGTCCATGAGGAGGGCGCGCGTATGCAAACCACGGGGCGGGGTCTCGCGTAAAAAACGCCCCGCGACATGCACCCGCCCCGCCCTGCCGCCGCTTCACCCGCGACCTACCTGCGCGACGGTTAAAAAACTGCCGCAATCTGTTCGCTGCGACATCTAAAGTGAAATGTGTAGGGTGTGAGACAATGCGCACACCCGTCGCCGCGCGAAGGGGTGCATTGTGTGTGCGCGCGCGCCACCTCCCCCCCCCCCCCCTCCCCCCTCCACCCTCCACTAGCGCACCGTCCGCGTCATCACAACCCTTGACGCGTGCACGTGCGCATGCAGAACATATCGATACATCGGGTTTCACTTTTAACGCAACTGCCGGCGCCCGACACCACCGCACACGCTATGGGAACTGTACGTCACTGAAATCCACGATTTGTCTTTACCTATATGTATGTGTATATCTTATAAACACTGACTGCCTCGGTGGCGCAGTTGTAATTGTGCATGCGTTACGACTGCTGTGCTGGGGCCTCGGGTTCGATCCCCGGGTTGGGTAAAGTGATATTGGATTTCTCTATTTAAAAATACATATCATCCCGGAGTCTGGAATGATGTCCCCTATCACATTATGAGACCGTAATAAATACGGCGAAAAGTGGGTGTACTGGTTTCACCTCTGCCTTCCCCTTCGGGGATTACAGGCGTGAGCGTATATGTTATCAATATCCGTTCCCCCATACATTCAAACTTGGTCCTGCGGTTTTTTTATCTTTATTAATGATATCACTGATGTTCTAAATGTGTAGATGATCTAAAACTGGCTCATACAATATAGAATATGAATGATCTTTCATTCTGGTACCTATTTAATAGGATGTGTTTGAAACCAGCGAAGTGTTTCCATATAAAATTTACCTTAAAACATAATCCGTTGAATCCTTTATACGCTTTAACAGAAGAACCTATTAGAGAGGTCACCAAATTCTGTGATTTAGGCATAATCCTTGACGCAGAAATAAAATTCACTACACATATACCTAGATAAATTACTTAACCCTGCCAACATGTCACTCGGTTTTATTTTAAGGAACGGTAAAGAATTCATAAAGGCCTCTATCGCACTGATGTTATACAATAGCTATGTGAGAAGTAAACTGGACTTTTGCAGGGCTGTCTAGTCACCACCTAGAGAGAGTGCAAAAAAACTACTATACCACGTGTCATATCGCTTTAGACCTCCCAAAAATTTAAAATCTTATAGTATAATATCTCGAGAATTGAGTGAAATCTGCTGCTGTAAAGATGTGCGGAGGGCACATGTTTACACGGTACATACGCATATGGCCGCACCGAACCTCCGCCTTTCCGATCCAAATTTAACAAAGTTCAAAGAAAAACAAACGCTCGCTTTGGAATGTGGTCTATGCGGCCCAGTGCACCACCCCGACGCGCGACGATCGCTGAGGGTCACTTCGGCCCGCACTGGAGGGGACATTTGGATGTGCTTTGATCTCAACCCTTGAGCGGACAACGTCTGTCAGTGGCACTCCTCGATAAATGTATTAGTTTTCGCTGATGTGAACACGCATCGAGGGATCTCAACTATTGAACCTTGCGGTGGCACTGACCAAAGTCGTCGCATTGTGTAAGTCTAGAAATATTAAAAATAGCCTGACAATATAGCGGAATGCCTATCCTGATGGTATTCCAGCACGGTCTAGAAGCCCGCTAAAGTCTTAATAATCTCCAGTTAGTACAATCATTACTGAAATACTCAGGGGGAGTTCAAAATCAAGGTCGATTTCTGAAATGTAATAACAATATAGTCTGATAGTTATGTGAGTAGTTGTATGAGCGCAAGCGAAGCTGTAGATGCTGAACATTCGCTGAACTCCACTTCTGTTGACACCACATGGACAATTGAGGCTAGAGTCGTGCTGGAACCAGTGTTTTATAGCTTCAGTGGACCACGGTACAATCGAGGTGGAGCTCTTGCTTCTGTTATTGCCCAACATTTTATTAATGTTTATACCACTCAGTGGAAAGTGGGACTCAATATACAAAATAGGATGAGAAACCAAATATTAGTCCTGATAATTTAGGATGAAATATAAAATTATGCTATAAAAGCAAAACTATTTTCACTTAATTGTTGCTTTAAAAGTTTAAACTAATACGATATAATTTATTTTAAAAAACAATTTCTCATTGCCGGGGTTTTTATTTTTATAATACACACGATGTGATGTGACCGGTAGCCAGCGGCTTTGCTATGCCCTTTTTTTTGTTGATTCTCTACCCCCTATGTACACCCCACCCGACACTACCAGCTAAAACCCCGCGGTGGACTTCTTCGGCGCTTACGGAGCGATCCCGGGGTATTCTAAGGAGTGCTAGAATTGCAGCCGGAATCGCCCCTGCGTGGTGCCGCGTAGCAGCCCATCTCCATGGGGGGCACCCGCGCACCGAATAACGATAGCGAACGAAGCCTTACCACCCGCGCTGCCGTCCATCTCGGGGTCGCACGATGCTCCAAATTTGGGAGTGCATCGATACGGGCTGACAGCCCCCCGCTGCGCGCCCGCGACCTCCGATGGCCTCTATTAGGGGAAGCGGAATAAGAATAAAACGGCTATGCTGGACTAGCTGGTCTTACGACCCAGCCTCCCCCTCACCCGGATGATGGCTATCCGGGCAGCCGCTGGGCCGAGTCCCTACCCCCTATGTACACCCCACCCGACACTACCAGCTAAAACCCCGCGGTGGCCTTCTTCGGCGCTTGGTCCGTTAATACCTGCGTCAGTCGGAACGTAGAGGGCCCCGTGGCGCCTGTCTAGCCATCTCTTTAGGACAGGACGCACTGCTGCGACAGTCCTCAAGCCAGCAGTCGGGCTCTACAGCCTGAAATGCCACTCCTCCATGGCGGTTCTTCGAAACCGGGCCGCAATCTCCCTCGGGCCCAGTCTCTCCTGACGGCGGCTGGACGCCTCTTCGCGCCAGAAGCACGCTGACGAGAGGGGCTATTCTGTACCCTGGCATTGCAGAAGTTTATGGGTGGCGGTGACTACTTACCATCAGGTGGCCCGTTTGCTATCCAGGCAATAAAAAACATATATATATATACATATAAACTCACGCCTGTAATCCCCGAAAGGGTATGCAGACGTGGGTAACCAGTACACTGACTTTCCGCTGAATTTATTATGGCCCCATAATGTCATAGAAAGAAAGAAAGAAAGAAAATAGAAACCCCTAATATTACTTTACCCGACCCGGGGATCGAACCCGAGACCTCAGCACAGCAATTGTAACGCATATGCAATTAGAACTGCGCCACCGAGGTAGTCAGGCAGTGCTGTATATATATTTTATATAATTAGATAATATGACGAGACAAGGTGGTCGCTCGTCTGATAATAAACTGATTTAAAAAACGTCCGTAAGTCACCACTAGGGATTTTACAAAGTACTTCATGGCTTTGACCTGCGCTCATTATTCCGAGATATAAGATATTAATTCTCATAACCCTTGTTATGATAATAGAACTTAGCTGGAAAGCAACACACAAATATACGTTCTTGGTAAACATATTATTTATTGTTGTAAAACGTAGGAAAATTTCAGCCGGAATACAATTCTTGAATAAACGCACTTGAAACAAATGATCTCCAAGTTAGCGAAAAAAGAAAGAAAACATATCGTGTGTTGATGATAATTTGAATAGTATTTAGACGTCCCAACTTACATACATCCGTCATGAGTCATAGAAAAATGCATTTCAAAGTCAAAAACACATCTATACGCGTATACAACCATCAGAGCTGTTGTTTTGTCATAACCCTTCCTTGGTAGTCGTGTAATAAAAAAACATGCAAACTATTACAACCACAGAAATGCAATGCTACACAACAATACGAAAATAATACATATGAGAAAGTTTCAAAGCCTTAAATAATTCAAGAAGGCCACATATCCATATATTCCAAAATGATTTTGGTGCTGAAAATCTGACCTAGTTCTATGTAGAATATGGGCCAATGTTCTAACGTAATGGCAAACCTAACGATTTATGGCATAATGTTTGGCTATGTAACGCCCGCGCCGTGGAATAACGTCCCGTGTTCATCTGCACACTGCATATTTAGACACAACACTACACATTTATTGATACATACATATGTACATTTTATACAGACAGTTTACATACTTAATGCACGATGGTAGAGTAAACATCACAAAGCATACGCCAATTATTATACATACATGTTATAGTAATACTATGTCTTCATTATAAGTTTTATGTTACGAAAATAAAATTTAGAATGCTACCTATGTAGGTAGGTAGGTACTATGTCCATCACACATGCAAACGAGCATCACTGACGGGTTTCACTTCAAGTTTGCGGGAATTTACTGCAAATACAATAATATTCTTGATTTCTTATGTGAAAAGCAGAAGAATTTTTAGCTTAACTTTCATTTCACATTGACCAATTAAGTAACGGTGTCGGTATTTAGTGGGTTATATTCAATGACGAAAAAACTGTATATTCTTTCGTCATTGGTTATATTATGTATTGGTTTGATTCTCTATATATATACTCGCACATTGTCAAGAGAGTGACGGAGTCGGTCCTCTATTACAGAGTAAAATACGAGCGGCGCGGCCGGAGACACCCATTAAACGCGATTAAAGCAATTTATAATGTTTATTCGGCCGATATAAATTGTTAAAAGAGTCTGCAGCGGCCCGCATGCGTCCGCTTCTTATCGCATGGCACGCGACCCACCCCGCCACGCCGCCGCCCGCACACGCTGCCGCACCCCCGCACAATCTAATTGTTAAATTAAATAGAGTTAACTGCCGCTAAAGGGTTGCGGCGCGTGGCGCGGATTGTGTGCCCCCTCCCCCCTGCCCTCCCCTTCCCATCCCAATCCCCCGCCCTGGCCCTGGTCCTGGCCCGGGTGACGGCAGCTGCGCGCCGCCTGCGCACCGGCCGCGCTGCCTTTCGACACACACACTGATTCCGAATTCGATTTCATTTCAGCGATATCTGTACTAGATCTGACGACGCGTTCACTCTCACACCCGGCCATCGCATAGTTCCTGTGTTAAAAACTTTACTCCAACTTTCTCAGAATTCAGAAGTTATAGTGATTCACATAACCGCTGCATCGTATAGAAAAATTTATATCGTACACATGCCTAAAATCCATATCATCCGCTCAACCATATGACAGACCGCACAATCCGTAGAACCTGAGTTAGTAAACAAACTCTATAATTTAATACACAGTATATCAAACAGTCAGTGAATTAGTGTAGGTCCCTGGGGAGAGCTGGTCCGTCCAATCCACAAATTACAATCAAACGCCCCGACGACCGCCGCGCCACAGCGCCACCGCGCCACCGCGTGCCGGTATGATTTTGATTACCGCACCTGTTAAGTGCACGCTGCCCGCTGCCCGCTGCCCGCTGCCCGCTGCCACGGGCGGAGGCTAGCTACAAGTGTACAGATCAACTCACCCAATGATGCGGAACACCGTCACTTTATTGATGGTGAGACATTTCATTACATGCGATTTAAGTAATTTATTTTTTACGTCAACGACG
This sequence comes from Laothoe populi, assembly GCA_905220505.1. NCBI lineage: Eukaryota > Metazoa > Arthropoda > Insecta > Lepidoptera > Sphingidae > Laothoe > Laothoe populi. The sequence continues at coordinate 43,370 of HG992155.1, read as the reverse complement.
GCGCAATCGTCATCTTCACAATATAACTCACTAGCTGTTACCCGCGGCTCCGCCTGCGTGGTTGTTATTTTTGGAAGAAAATGTATATAATCCATGGAGGCATCTTAAGCTATTACACCTTTCTATATTTTGCTATCCTATAGGAAACGTACATCTTTCCGGGATAAAAAGTAGCCTATGAGCTATGTCAGACTATAATCTATCTCTGTGCTAAATTTAAACCAAATACGTTTAGCCGTTCTGACGTGATCGAGTAACAAACATCCATCCATTCAAACATTTATTTTTCGCATTTATAATAGTAGTAAGATTAACAACCAAATATGACAAAATTTTAAAACCTCTAATAGCTCTCGATTTAAATATTATTATTTTAAATATATGTTATAAAATGCGCGTCACAAATACATAGACCCTGCACCGGTACATAGGGGTCGGTCGTCATTCATCATACGCGCTTTAATTCGAGCGTCGCGCGTCGCTTCGCGCCGGCTGCCGGCTGCCGCGTACATAAATCACGTGCGCATTGTGTAGCAACCCTTTCAACCCTTGCGCGCGCGCCACATTACCATACGCGCCCAATCACTGCACATTTACATACCCAGTACCCACCCGTCATACCTTTATGTAAATTAAATTGTTAAGGTATGCCACTCGTCGCTATCTATAGGGGATCTCATTTTACATAAGGATTGCTATAAAGGGTTTTTAAATCCCCCACATAATTACATATGTAAATACTCCCGACCGAACTCATCGCATTACATTGCAGTTACGAGTAATATGAAAAGTGACTGCAAATATGCGGGGGCGCTAGACTCTGTATTGCTGTTCAGAAATATATTAGGTTGTTCGGAAAGATGAAAATGTGTAGAAATACAAATAAGTCCTTAGTTAGGAAAAACGAAATTCTCTCCGAACAACCTAATATTATTATTTTGTAATAAAATGAAATTTACGGATTCTATCGCGGTTTGTTTTACTTTTTTAACCCGACGTTTCGAAGGCTTTACAGCCTTCATGGTCACGGGGGAGACTGAGTTGTATGTCGTCACGAAAGTATAGTGCAATGTTTCTACCCTCCATATAGTTGATATTTAATTTTTATTTGTTGTAGTCCGATCTACGCAGAAAGAGCTCACAATGTCTTGAGGTCTGGCAGTTGGTCTTTTGGGTTCCAATTTAATTAAATGTATAATTGGATCCCAGGCTGGTGCTAGCTTCCAACCATCTTCTCTATTGAAATTTGGATGTTTTTTAATTTCAATAGCCTCGTGAATCATCCTAGGCAGGAATCGGTGTTCTTTGGCAAGGATTTGTGGTTTGTCAAATCGAAGATAAAGCTTGGAGCCTTCCTCTGAATGTTCAGCAACTGCAGACTTCGTAGAGCGTCGGTATTTTACGTCAGCTATATGTTCTTTTACGCGGGTCCCTATATTTATTTTTGTTTGACCAATATAAGAGAGTCCACAGTCACAATCTATTTTATTGATGCCCGGTTCTTGTAGAGGTATATGACACTTAACAGGTGGTAGGAATTGACTTATCTTCTTGGGCGGCTTATAATAGGTTTTAATAGAAGCACGCTTCAGTACATAGCCAATCTTGTCTGTGACACCTCTGATATATGGTAATGTAACCGGGACACGCTCAACTGTGGCTGGTTTCACTCGGTTTCTGTGATGACGGCGAGGAATTTCGAGCTTGTTGACTTGCAGTAATTGCTTGACATATTGCAGCTCAGCGGCCAGATTATTCTCATCACAGATTCCTTGTGCTCTCTGAAACAAAGATTTACCCACGGTAGCTAACTGTTTTGGATGGTGGTGAGATTCACCATTAAGGTATTTATCAGTATAGGTCTTTTTTCTATATACAGTGTGGCTTAAAGACTGATCAGGATTACGGATAACTAAGACGTCTAAGAATGCAAGAGAATTATTTTGTTCTAACTCCATAGTAAATTGAGTTTTATTATTGACGGAGTTAAGGTGATCTAAAAATGCAGTTACTTTATCAGATGGTAAAATTGTGAACGTGTCATCTACATACCGCTTGTAAAACCTTATTGGAACAGGGGCTGTGCTTAGGGCTGTTTCCTCAAAGTCCTCCATGAAGATATCGGCGACTACTGGAGACACGGGTGAGCCCATAGCTACTCCATCCACTTGCATGTAGAATTGACTATTCCACAACATGTAGCCAGATGTAAGGCAATGGTTGAGTATTTCTGCATATGCTAGGGGCATGCTGTTCTCGGCTAACTTCTTAGAGACAATTTTGATGCAGTCTTGTACAGGTAAACTTGTAAAGAGGGACTGGACATCTGAACTGACCATGGTTTCATTGTCAGCTAATTGTAGGTGTTTAATATCACTGACAAATTGGTATGAAACCTTCACAGATGCTCTGGTCTTCCCTCTAAGTGGTGAAAGCACCTTTACTACGTGCTGAGCCAATCTATAGGTTGGTGTGTCGATCTGACTCACTATGGGACGTAGCGGAGCCTTATGTATTTTTGGTAACCCATACAGTTTGGGAAGTTTTGCACACGATGGAATGAGTAAGGATACATCCAGGTTTAATGTGTTAGAGTCCTTACTTATTAAAGAGTTGTTCGATTTTACTGTTATAATGTGACGTATCCATTAAAACCGTCGCATTACCTTTATCTGCACGGAGAACAGTTAAGTCCTTCTCTGATCGCAAGTTTTGAAAGATTTTGTTTCGGCGTTACCTTTTGACGTAAGATAGACGAAATATCGTCAAGATATTGGTATTGCCTCCGAATCTTCCTTTTTTTAAACTATTTTTGACGAGACTATTCTCAACGTTACAAATAATGTCCTCATACGGTATACTTCGTGGTGTTATGGCAAAATTTAATCCCTTTGATAAAACTCTAATTGTGTAATTGTGTACCATGAAGGCTGTAATGTAAAGCCTTCGAAACGTCGGGTTAAAAAGTAAAATAAAGCGCGATAGAATCCGTAAATTTCGTTTTATTACAATGTATAATATTATTATCTCAATAATAATAACTATAGCGTGGTCCGTTAGCCGAGGAGTCGGAGTCGAGTCTGGGAGGGCGCGGCCTGGAGTGCGTCGCGCTGCATCTGCACCCTGACACTTACTATTGATTAGCACCGTCGTCGTCGTCGTCGCCGCCTCACTCTACATCTATACCTATGCATACTCGTATTACTCTAAAACAAATAGATCGGTCGGACTCCACTCACAACAACTGTATTTATATCCTCATAACACGGCACTGTTATCGCATACGATTAAAGTTATTGAAGCACCCAACTTCACAATGCATGTCTGGCTGCTGATAGTACATGCAACAAAATAATTCCAATACTCCACGATCATAATATCTAGTCACAATGACTACAACAGGTCGGTTATAAAACCGCGATATTTCAGATATTTAATTTTGATCGTAAATCTACTTAATCTACTTTAAATGACCTTTTAGCGAGCTGTAGACTAAAATATGCTACTCAAAAAAAAAGTTATATCACAAACACCAAGAATCTTTTAAATAAAGTGTTATCTATCAAGATTGATCGAGCGAGTACAGAGTTTAAATTATGCAGATGAGAGGGCAGCGAGGGCAGGGGTGGCACGAGGGCATTGTTGCACTGTTGACGCGGCCATTTGCCGCTAACGAGATTATCGCGGGGCACAACCCTTGCTCATGGATCAATTCTAAATGCAAATACACGGCGCTAATTCAACATGGCCGCGACGGATGTATCCCACGCCCCACCAACCCGACAGGCCATCCGCAAACAATCCTCTACTAGTTTTTTGTTATACATTTTATAATACTATAATATATTCATATAATAATAAAAAAATAATACTAGCCCTGTATTAAACATTGTCCCACTGCTAGTCACGTACCTCCTCTACTTGTGTAAGGGGTTAGGCCCTAGTCCACCACACTGGCCTAATGCCGGTTGGTAGACTTCACACAACTTTGGAATTCGTATGAGAATTCTCAGGTATGCAGGTTTCCTCACGATGTTTTCCTTCACCGTTAAAGCAAGCGATAATTAATAATCGATAAACACGTAACTTTAGAAAAGTCAGAGGTATATGCCATTTGGGCTGGATTGGATGTCGATGATGATCAAGTCCAAATACTTCATACGCTGAATGGTATTAGAATCAGGTTTGCTAGCTTATATATGTATATACAGATTCTTGTACGGTTTCATTTTTAAATAATTTTAAACATTTATATATATTCTAGATGTTTCAGAACATTTTAAGATTATTCAGATCAATTCTGAATATTCTAGACTGATATAAATCATATTTAAATAATTTTACAAATTTGAATATATCTTAATACTTTCCAGATCATTTTTGAAGCTACTTATTATAGAACTTAGAGAACATATTTCTTGAAAAATTCTGGAATATTCCAGAGCAGTTCTTATCATTGTCACACACGAATACACGTCTTGACGTTATTCAACATAACCTCGAGAGTATATAAGTCATACAATATGTTAGGAAGAGATAAAAAAAATCCAACATATAAAAGGAATATCAATCAGGAATTGTATTGATTTTGTATGGTAACAACGTGGGTAAATTATATATGTTCTATCGATCAATTTTCTTTCAACAAAGTAGCATTCCACTCACGGCAGGCAAAAATAATGTATATAAGAACTCATTGACTATCTCTGTCTTTTATCTTATATTGGCGATAAAAGAGAATATTCGCTGGTCTAAGTATTTTCTGCTAGTCGCCGTAAACCGTATTGACGAATAGTTATAGTCATGGAATTTTCCGTATGACTACAAAATCACTGTGTTTGTTTATGAAAGTGTTTCATTTCCGTTGTCGGGCAGCGAGTGCCGTGTATCAGTGTGGAGAGGTCCGCAAACGAATAAGTTTTCCATGGGAACATGGGCCGCGCAAACATAGGCGCAGGCCACTTACCGGTGCAACCCTTCGTCCCTCACAAATCTTTAATTAAATAGGAGGGTTGCGTCTCCACTCGCGCCGCACCTAATAACAAATGGACAAATCACTGTTCATAAAAACACCATAAACACGGTAAAACATCTGTAGAGGGTGGACGTAGGCAAGGTCCTATAACGACGCGACACCGCGCCGAATGCTCTACAGACTACCGCCCGCGCACCGCGTAGCGTAGCCACCGCTACGCGGGCTCGTAGCACTGCTACAATGACCTTTTCATCTGCATGAATGCCAATTAGTGCATAGCCATGCGTGGATAATGCGTGGAAAATGTGTATAGTACGGGTTTCATGCCGGTACCGAGTTACTGAATAAATGCATTACTCGGGCTAAACAAACAACGAGCGGCGACGAGGTCGCGTTTGCCCCCGCCTGTGTAAACACATTTCACCCATAAGACGAGCACAAAGAAAGCGGAATTTCTTATTCAAAGTAGCAATATGTTGGCGCCTAAACAAACGGGCGGCGAGCACATTACGTAAATGCATGCGATTGCGATGCATGAGGTCGGAAGTGGACGCGGCGTGAGCGCCCCGGCCCCGGCAGAATTAAACTTTCATCAGACGTTGTTTGCTCACATTACCATCACAAAGCTGCGGAGCGCCTCGGACCCACTCACTGCCGCCCCAGTTCATTTCAAGTGAAAAATAATGTTAAGCTTGCAGCGTATATCGCTGAGTAGCGAGCTACGGTGTGCTCGTAGCTGATGAGGTGCTTATTGGTTCCACTCGACGGAGGCTGTGATGTACTGGCTACACCAAGCTCAGTTCGCAACTATCTACAAATCATAAACAATAAAACGGAAGCCGTACAAAAGCGTGGGGTGCGTGGTATCTTCCACACCGCCACACTTTCTTTGCAAATTTAATCACTTATGTTAAAGAAGTCATCTAAGTCGACTACCGAGAGACATTTCACATGAAACAAGTGTGTGCTTCAGTCCTTAATCCTTGACCATTGAAGTATTTGACAGTTAATATAATAGTAAGATTCAGCGTCCGATCAATATATTCATATTACTTGGTGGTGGTGGATAACAACTCACTGAGGAGAGTCGGCGCGAGCTGCCGGCCGTTATTGTTTTTTTTCCAATTCTACCCGATATCGGAATTCGCGCATCGGTTATTCGAACCCTTCGCCCCTTTACTATAAAAAATTAAACAGCTTTTAAACGCGCATCGCGCTCGATCGTTCGACGATACGAAAAAAATCATCTCAGGTAATCGAAATAATGGCGAGGTCGCGCGAAAAAAATTCACTAAGGGCGGAAAAAGAAACGGATTTGTAGAAAAAGTTTAAAAAGTTTGATGCGTGTGTACGGGAGGGGTCGGGGGTGCATGTGTGGTGGGGAGGGGTTCGAGGCGGCGCGGTGTGCTCGGCGCCGCCGGTGGCACTCGTCGCGCGCCTTTCGGTGTCAGTACACGTCGCACACTCGGCGTACACTCGTCGCACAGCTCTCGCTCAGTGGCAGTGACTCGCCGCGCTATGGTGCTATCAGCATGCGTGCGCGCCGCTGCACGCTCCTACTGCACCACCTACCGTGAGTACCGACCATCTCACCATCTACAAGTCCTCGTCTGCGCTCTTCCTCCACTGTATCTTTACATTTATTGTGATTGTGTTCATTTTGCTGTAGTGATAAAAGCAATAAGTAATTGTGAATATTTACAGTACATTTATATTGTTATGGTGCTCCCACACAAAAGTTGTAAACTTTTTGTTGCAAGCCGTTGGCATATATGTATCTTTCAACCCAAGTATGAACACCTATTTCGGCGTGCAGTAATTGCAGTCAGGCCTCATCTTATCACTAGTGTAAATGAGGAAGGATGCTATGAAGGCAGTAGTTGAATAGTTGAGGAGGCGCGGCTGGTCTCCGCACCAAGTGTGACATCATACACTGCGCTGAGCTAATGTCGCTGTGACTAACTACCTGCGCGTAGACGACACCATGAGAGCAAAAAATGATACAACCATGTGACACCTCAATCTCGCGGATTTTTAACATAATACTTCGCTTGCAACATTCATCTAATAAAAAGTTCTTAATCCTTCTAGCATTCGCAAAAAATAGCTCCTTTTTTAAGATTTTTAACAACGTACATCCGTCGGCGCTCGTTGCAGTTTTTTATGCAATATACCCTTTTCACTCGTTCTACAAAAACAACTTGACATATCAATAAAGGCACAGGTGGTCGCTCCTCGTCCGTCAGCTATCAGTGTATAGACCTCGCTACGAGTGTATTACACTCGACCCTAGTTTATTATAGCAACACATACATATCATATTATAATATTGAGCCAAACATTCGTTCAAGGAGTTGATTACGGATCATAATATACATGTGCTTGCTTACAGACGATATATTGTGCTCTATTCGACAACTGCTATTCGGGTGTTGGAGGCTCTGAGCTAACAATCCTCGCGTGCCATGTCAGCTGAGCGTATCAGCAGTTTAGCGTTGTGATCCTATTAATCAAGGTGTCATTTAATTAGATAATCCGATCAGGTGTCGACACCGCGTCTAGAGCGCGAGCACCATGCCCGCGTATATACACCGCCCGCGCCCGCGCCCGCGCCCTCGCCGCCCTCCCCTGTCGGTACTCATACTCGTGTCTAAACACTAACTGACCATTCATGACCATTTTTAAAATGTTACATGAGCATCCATACCATATGTGAATGTTTTCTGTCCTAGGCATAGAAGCATGGGACCCTAACGACTGGCTGATTGGATTTCTTTTTAAACTGCTGAGGTCATTCAATTCACACGTTCCAGATTGATGACACCGTTGCAGATTCGTCTGATTCGATACAATTTTCCCTGTGTAGAAGTGCTACCCGTGGTGTGCGCACGAGGTCGTGTAGAATTAGGATTAGACCGGCTAATCCACTACCGCGACACGAGTGCGCGGCTTCTTCCCGCGCCCGAGCCCCGACCTCCTCTCTACATCAGATTATCTCTTGATATATCGATGTGCCTCATTTACTAATTAATTCAATTAATATATCGCGCTGTAAAGCCACATCAACTTCTATAGTAAAACAATTTACGTTAAATATAATAAACACTACTAGTAGTGAAACATTAATTAATTAGCGGTTATCACATTGGTTAAGAGCTGGGATATAAACGATAGCTCAGTATTGAGACTAATAAACACAAACAAACGTATATTTAACAGCGTGTACAGTTCATATGTATATATTGCCAATAAATTGCCGTCATCAACATACACATAATATCTAGATTGTGGCACAGGGCCTCGCTTTAAGTTAACTTTTGTTTGTTTGATTGTTTCAGAAGAATCAGGGGAACTGATCAAGTCGCCCTCCCCGCCGCCCAGCCATGGTGAGTCTCACTTCTTATTAGTTTGTTTACAACACACACATTTAAATCTCCTTAACCAGATTACATTATAGTGGCATTAATTGTAGCACGCGATTAGTAGTTCAACTGTAACAGCACTACCTACACTACAGGATGTCTGCAACATTTTAAACTGGTGCAGTGCTTATTACTGCAATCGCTATAACAGATTGGTCTGAAGACGGCATAACAGCGTGTGTCATATAAATGATTATCGCATAACATAAAGTGTCTCATACATATCCATTACTAATAGCAGCGGTATTATGAGATGTCACCTGCGTGTACCATGTACCATTAAAATGTTCCTTACCCACTACAACGAGCGAAGTGAAAGCATTCACAAGGTGTCGGCACCACGACGCACCACGACCGCGACAGTTCCCCCTCACTGCGCACGCGCTGGAAAGGATTACCGCGTCTCAACCCTTTGGCACGAGATGCCGGCACGCGTCGCGCCGCCCCTTATGTTATGTCTCCTCACTCCTGTACATCTTAACTTATTCCCTTTTATGTTGCTAAAGATTACTGAACAGGTAACATGTCCCAATTATTTGTTACGTCTCTCAATAAGACTATAATAATAGCGTCGATTAAACATTGTGTTATGATTCTTCTTCTTGTCGTGCCTCTCCACTACTGAAGGTTGGCAGTCAGTTTTTTGAATTTTTCTCGGTCTAGTGCAAGTCTGAATAGCTCTTCAACAGACTTGATGCCAGTCCACTCTCTGATGTTACGGAGCCAAGACATTTTTCTTCTACCGACTTTATGTATCGTGTTATGATTAGCTAATCGATTCTAGTTCGGCAATAGTTTATGAGGTGTTTGGATAACAGTTTGTATGTGCACCTATTTAAAGTTAACACATTATATACTTCCTTCAGTTTTTATTATAATACTCGGATACTTGTTTGGATATGTATGAGACACTTTATGTTATGCGATAATCATTTATATGACACACACCTGTCCCGACGTAACACAAACTCACTGAAAAATCTATTCTGGTCAATAGTCCGCAACAGTGATCAAAATTCAAAGTACACATACATACATACACTCACGCCTGTAATCGCCGAAGGGGTAGGCAGAGGTGTAACGAGTACACCCACTTTTCGCCGAATTTAGGTCCCATAATGTGATAGGGGGCGAGCCTATCGCCATACCGGGCACAAATTCCAGACTCCGGGCTAATACTGAGGAATTTCTAGACAGAAAAACCCAATATCACTTTACCCGACCCGGGGATCGAACCCGGGACCTCAGCACAGCAGTCGTAACGCATGCGCAATTACAACTGCGCCACTGAGGCAGTCAAAATTCAAAGTAACCGAAATGTATTTGTTATACATTTCCACTCAGATTGAAAACTCTTGTACCAGCTGATTTTATTAGAGAGAATCTTATCATGGCGACTTCTAAAATTAGATCTGAAATAAGTGGACAACGCATTTGTTGGACAAACATTGGTTAGAAAACATCAATTTTTTTTAATGAACTCTTTTTTTTTACTGTGTTATTATAATTGATTTTTGATTGACAGCCTCTGTGGCGCAGCTGGCGTGTAGACAGCTGTGAAACGAGAGGTCGTGGGTTCAATTCCCGCACCGAGACAAATATTTGTGTGACAGACAGATATATGTTTCGGGTCTGGGTGTTGTGGGACCGTAGTCCCTCGTAGTTCTTGATACCCACGATACAGGTTTTATCTAGTTTAGCGTCAGAACTATGTGTGTGACTGTTGGGTGTATTTATGTATTATTTATTTTGCATAATGACTGCCTCGGTAGCGTAGTTGTAATTGTGTACGTACAAGGTACGACTGCTATGCTGAGATCCCGGGTTCGAACCCCGGGACAATTAAATATGATTTTGAGTTTTATCTTATACCAATTATAAAATCGTCTATTCTCTCACGACGACTCATCGCCGTAATACTACTGTTGAACTCTAAATACTGATATAACTTTTGATTGATTGCACCAGCTTTAATGAAATTAAAACTCAATGTTACCTTGAGATATGCTCTAAAGTTTTATTATCGACTAGCTGTTGCTCGCGGCTCCATCCGCGTGGAGGTTAATCTTAATTATCTATATCTAATTTATATCTTATTACACTTATTATATATAGCAGCGATAGCCTAGTTGGTATAGCAGCGATAGCCTAGTTGGTTGCGGTACGGACTGTCAAGACGAAAGTCGTAGGTTCGAAACCCAAGTGGCATACACCTCTGACTTTTCTAAAGTTATGTGTGTATTAAAATGTTAATTATCGCTTGCTTTAACGGTGAAGGAAAACATCGTGAGGAAACCTGCATATCTGAGAGTTTTTCGAAGGTATGAGAAGTCTGCCAACCCGCATTAGGCCAGCGTTGTGGACTAAGGCCTAACCCCTCTCATTAGTAGAGGAGGTCCGTGCCCAGCAAAGTCTGCAGCTCAGGAGGAGTTCCGGGGAAATCTCGATAACGACCCTTGGGGGCGTCCATATCGCGTGGCGATGAGGAGATATCGCCCGTGGGCGCCCCCACTGACGCAGAGTCTCCGGGGCGACCTAGTCGAAGAGGTCGTCGCGGCTTTGTTCCCTGCCACTGAAGATGTCACTCCCTCACCGATGGCGTCACATCCATCGACGCCATCGTCGTTGAGTTCGGCAAGGGTTATTTCGGAGGTTTCGCCCGAGGAATTTCGGGCGGTGGTGCTTCGGCTGCGGGGCAAGAAAACAGCCCCGGGTCTCGACGGTATCCCCGGACGTGCGTGGGTGTTAGCCGTCGAGCATCTGGGGACTAGGCTCCGTGGCCTGTTCTCCGCGTGCCTGGAGCAGGGCCGTTTTCCATCTCAGTGGAAAACTGGGAAGTTGGTCCTGCTCAAGAAGGAGGGGCGGCCCGCAGAGTCGCCATCGGCCTACCGGCCCATCGTGTTGCTCGACGAGGTCTGTAAGCTCTTCGAGCGTATCATTCACGCTCGCCTCGTCGAGCATCTTGAAGGGGTCGGGCCGGACCTGGCACAGTGCCAGTACGGGTTCCGGCAAGGCCGATCGACAGTACACGCGATTTTGCGGGTCAAGGCACAAGCGGAGGATGCAGTGGCTCGGGGTGAAGTGGTGGTGGCGGTGTCTCTAGACATCGCCAACGCGTTTAATACCCTGCCCTGGGCCTGCATACTGGAAGCACTGCGGTACCACGTGGTGCCACCGTATCTCCGGCGTCTGGTGCGCTCGTATCTCTCAGACAGGTACATAGTGTATCCAGGCGCCGACAGGTGGCACCGAAGAGCGATGGCCTGCGGTGTTCCACAGGGCTCAGTCCTGGGCCCTCTCCTGTGGAACATCGGCTACGATTGGGTGCTCCGTGGTACCAATCCCCGAGGCGTCGCTGTTGTCTGTTATGCAGATGACACGCTAGTAACAGCGACAGCCAGGTCTTTCCAGGAGGCCACCCTGCTCGCCTCGTTCGCAACCGAACAGGTGGTGGGCAGGATTCGGCGACTGGGCCTTAAGGTGGCCCTGAACAAAACCGAGGCCCTTTACTTTCACGGGCCTCGGATTCGGCCACCTTTAATGCCCCACATCAATGTGGAGGGGGTGCGGATTCCCATCGGCTGTACAATGAAGTACTTGGGATTGATTCTGGACAGCCGGTGGGATTTCCGTGCCCATTTCAAGGAGTTGTCGCCGAAATTGGTGCGGGCGGCGGGCGCGCTCGGACGCCTGCTGCCGAACCTGGAGGGACCTAATAGCCCTTGCCGAAGTTTATACGCTGGAGTCGTGCGGTCAATGGCCCTGTACGGATGTCCCGTATGGGCCCAGTCCCTGAAAGCCCGCTGCGTCGCCTTGCTGCGCAAACCGCAGCGTTTGTTGGCGCAGCGAATAGTAAGGGGCTACCGCACGGTCTCCCACGAGGCGGCCTGCGTATTGGCCGGCACACTCCCTTGGGAGATGGACGCAAAACTCCTCTCGTCCGCGTTCTTCTGGCGGGAGGAGGCGTCCAGTCGCCGTCAGGTGAGACTGGCCCCGAGGGAGATTGCGGCCCGATTTCGCAGAACCGCTGTGGAGGAGTGGCATACCAGGCTGGAAAGCCCAAGTGCGGGCTTGAGGACCGTCGCGGCAGTGCGTCCTGTCCTAAAGAGATGGCTAGACAGGCGCCACGGTGCGCCAACTTTCCGGCTGACGCAGGTACTGACGGACCACGGGTGTTTCGGTTCGTTCCTGTGTCGGATCGGAAAGGAGGTGTCTGCCGTGTGCCACCATTGTGGCAACTGCCGCGAGGACACGGCCCAACACACGTTGGAGGAGTGCCCAGCCTGGGACGAAGAGCGCAGCGCTCTCAGAGCAGTCGTCGGAGGAGACCTCTCGCTGCCGGCCGTGGTGTCGTCCATGGTCGCCAGCCGGAGGTCCTGGCGTGCGGTGGCCCACTTCTGCGAGAGCGTCATCTCGCAGAAGGAGAGTGCCGAGAGGGATCGGGAACGAAATGATCCCTCCCGCCGCCAGAGAAGACGTAGGAGGCGCCGGGTGGACGACTGACCGACGTCTCCCGCCCTGTGGAACGGGGGCGTTTGAATTCCACCACGGTAACCCCTGCCTGTCGTACGAGGCGACTAATTGGGGCCATCGGGGGTCGCGGGCTCGCAGCGGGGGGCTGTCAGCCCGAATCGATGCACTCCCAGTTTCGGAGCATCGTGCGACCCCGAGATGGACGGCAGCGCGTGTGGTAAGGCCTCGTTCGCTGTCGTTGTTCGGTGCGCGGGGGCTCCTAAGCCCTCCCATGGAGATGGGCTGCTACGCAGCACCGCGCAGGGGCGGTTCCGGCAGCAATTCTAGCACTCCTTAGAATACCCCGGGATCGCTCCGTAAGCGCCGAAGAAGGCCACCGCGGGGTTTTAGCTGGTAGTGTCGGGTGGGGTGTACATAGGGGGTAGGGACTCGGCCCAGCGGCTGCCCGGATAGCCATCATCCGGGCGAGGGGGATGTTGGGTCGTAAGACCGGCTAGTCCAGCATAACCGTTTTATTCTTATTCCGCTTCCCCCCGGAGCGGGCGGTAGTAATAAAACGCTTTCCCCGCGACAACAAAAAAAAAAAAAGGCTGGAAAGCCCAAGTGCGGGCTTGAGGACCGTCGCGGCAGTGCGTCCTGTCCTAAAGAGATGGCTAGACAGGCGCCACGGTGCGCCAACTTTCCGGCTGACGCAGGTACTGACGGACCACGGGTGTTTCGGTTCGTTCCTGTGTCGGATCGGAAAGGAGGTGTCTGCCGTGTGCCACCATTGTGGCAACTGCCGCGAGGACACGGCCCAACACACGTTGGAGGAGTGCCCAGCCTGGGACGAAGAGCGCAGCGCTCTCAGAGCAGTCGTCGGAGGAGACCTCTCGCTGCCGGCCGTGGTGTCGTCCATGGTCGCCAGCCGGAGGTCCTGGCGTGCGGTGGCCCACTTCTGCGAGAGCGTCATCTCGCAGAAGGAGAGTGCCGAGAGGGATCGGGAATGAAATGATCCCTCCCGCCGCCAGAGAAGACGTAGGAGGCGCCGGGTGGACGACTGACCGACGTCTCCCGCCCTGTGGAACGGGGGCGTTTGAATTCCACCACGGTAACCCCTGCCTGTCGTACGAGGCGACTAATTGGGGCCATCGGGGGTCGCGGGCTCGCAGCGGGGGGCTGTCAGCCCGAATCGATGCACTCCCAGTTTCGGAGCATCGTGCGACCCCGAGATGGACGGCAGCGCGTGTGGTAAGGCCTCGTTCGCTGTCGTTGTTCGGTGCGCGGGGGCTCCTAAGCCCTCCCATGGAGATGGGCTGCTACGCAGCACCGCGCAGGGGCGGTTCCGGCAGCAATTCTAGCACTCCTTAGAATACCCCGGGATCGCTCCGTAAGCGCCGAAGAAGGCCACCGCGGGGTTTTAGCTGGTAGTGTCGGGTGGGGTGTACATAGGGGGTAGGGACTCGGCCCAGCGGCTGCCCGGATAGCCATCATCCGGGCGAGGGGGATGCTGGGTCGTAAGACCGGCTAGTCCAGCATAACCGTTTTATTCTTATTCCGCTTCCCCCCGGAGCGGGCGGTAGTAATAAAACGCTTTCCCCGCGACAACAAAAAAAAAAAAACACAATGGGACAATGTTTAATACAGGGCTAGTATTTTTTTTTATTTACACTTATTATTTTTTCACACCTTCGGTAACATTATTGTAGTTTTACTAGGGATCCTTATTTTTTCTTGCAATTAAAATATCCTATATTAATCAGTGATAATGTATCATTCAAATGGTAAAAGAATTTTTAAAATCGGTCCAGTACTTTTTGAGCCAAATCGTTACAAACATACATACAAATCTTTTCTCTTTATTATAGTTTAGTATATTAGTATAGATTTGTTTATAAAACCCAGTATTTTAGACGTGATTTCTTGACGGACAGACATAGAATTTGCAATATAAAATATATTTTTATTTAATGTCGATATTATAACATAACACAATCTAAATATTGCAAAAATATTTATTGTAAAGACATAGTGCATGTTCAGTTTTATTATAGTAACAATTATGTGTAGATGCAGACTAACAGGGGGCGCCCCACCCCCAATGAATAATGAAAATAGCAATAAAGGTAGTGCCGATTTCCTCACTCGCATTAGAGATGTTTTAAATAACTCAAAATAAAAAAACTTCTTATTTATGGTCGTGTCTTAATGATAACACTCAGACACAGTTTCTTCGTTAGATGCCGTTTTCGTTTTGTTACTGTTTTCCATTTTGTTAATAGATATAGCATTGATTTAATTATATTATTAACCTCTGATAGCAAAAATTGACTTAATATAAACAATAACAACTTATCATTTTAGGTATATTTGTAACAAACCAGTTGTAAGCAGGCAGTACATTTGAACTTATATTGTAATATAAACATAATAATATGTATTTATACATATAATTACCATCCTCACACATTGGAACTTAAATGGTCACGCACAGTACGGTTTCAGAAGAATTTCTTTCCGCGAACGCTCTGAATGTGGAATGAGCTCGCTGCCGAGGTTTTCCAAGCGGACTTCATATACATAAATGGATGGATGGAGGATAGTGTCAAAATTTTCAATGACTGCAGTGCTGAAAGTGCAGCATCCTCGTTTAGGTTAAGTGCCGCGAATGCGCTATAAAACGGACTGCCATTCAATAGTTACCCCAAAAATATTATTCCGAATAAGATTTCATGTAGTGCATATGAATATTTGTGCAGTTCTATCATACAATATTAGTGTGGCTTTTCCATTTAAATTTTCGACGTATATACACTCTTCGAAACTGAATACTATTGCTGTCTGTTATTTAATTATCCTTATGATTGATATTAATATTAATTTTACTGGCCCTTTGAGAGAAATGCATTTGACATTTGACTTTAGTTTTATTCTAAGTTAACTTTATGTTGATTGAAGTTAATTGAAAGTGTTTGATGAATAAGTTAATTACGGCCTATTTATATATGTATATAAGCACCTACATAAATCTAGTATAATTTTATACCGCATCTGAATACGAAGTGGATTTAAATTCATCAAAGGACACAGCAACATTTCTGTTTTAAATTTTCTCCGAAGAAATAGAAAGGAATAATAGGTACATTTGTAGGTAGGCAATGGGTGGTAACGTATCTAAATATAATATTTTCTTCTTGTTTTATTAATGTGTTTATTAGTAAACCATCTACATAGGCATTGAAAGAAATGCTTTTATTTTACACATATATCTACGCCAAACGATACAAAGAAACTGTAAGAAACCCAAGTAAGTCATGATATAATAATACCCATACGGTATTGATTTTGAAAAAAAAAAGTACTAAGTTTGAATGAATGGAATAAATATATTAAAATTCACGGCTTGTAGCGCAGTTGATAATTTAGTGTCATACAACAACACAACACCATAGAGACAGTTGAATTTAAGTTTTTTTTTTATCCTGGTACCTTACTTTCAGCAATTGGTCAACGTTATTTACGTATTAATTTATAAAAATCATATTTGAGCTCCATCTACTTAGCGGCCCAAATAGAGAAATTTGACCTGTGAACATATGGTCCGAATTGGTCACAATTGGTCAGCAACTTTGAGTAATTGGTCAGTACTCCTACAAAAAATACAAGAAATAAAAAATTACAAGGTCATCGGAATTATTGTACCGACCCAAATTAATCGTAGAGACCTGAGCTAAAGTTATTTCAATTGGTCACGGAATGGTCACAATTGGTCAGCTTATTTTGATAATTGGTCAACGTTATTTAAGTATTAATTGCTAAAAATCAAAATTGAGTCCCATCTAGATAGCGGCCCAAATAGCGAAATTTGACCTGTGAACAGGCTGAGTCTGAACAAGAGACAATTGAGAGCTTGTGTCAGGCTATGGTCCGAATTGGTCACGAATTGGTCACAATTGGTCAGCAACCTTTCAGTAATTGGTCAATTTGATCATAATTGGAATAATATATTTGAATAGTTGACTCGATGATGTGATGTGACTGTGTGTTATCTGTGCCAGATGGTTCAGCGAGCGGCGAGGGCGACATCAGCGGCGACGAGAGGCCTCCGTCCCCGCCCCGCGCACCCTCCGCTCCCCTGCCGCACCCCTCGCACCCCTCACACCCGGCGCACCCCGGGACACACCACGCGCCGCACTCGGCCGCCAGCGCCGCCGCCGCCACTGCCGCCGTCTTCGTGAGTACACACACATAACAAACATGTCATCATGTATCTACCACACTACAAACATCATGTAGCGGCTCTTATCAATATTCATCGACTAAATTTGGTAACGATCGTAAAGGTTGAAATAACTTAAAGTTCACCGACCATCTTGGTGTTTGTAGAAGACAATAATGAAGTAGAGCTCATTTAGCTTCTTAACCATTAATGAGCGACGTAGAGATGGTGCTTCATGAATGTTATACCTATTGCAGAACGTGGCAGGCGCCGGCAGCGCGCTGGCACAGCTCCAGCACTTGTTGCTGACGCAGCACGGTGCGCATTCTCTATTGCTGCATACACAGGTGAGATATAACTCCTTCGCTAGACATCTGTAATACAGGCCGGAACACCCACCTTTACTGTTGTGATATATGTGTCAGGTGCAGCAGGCGGTGGCGCAAGCGGCCGCGCAACAACTGCAGCAGCTGCAGGCTCGCGCTAACGCCGTGCCTCCTCCTATCACAGGTGAGTACGGTGTGTAACACCGCACTCATACTCCTACTGTAGTAGCAGTAGGTTTGTTAACTAACCGCGTATCTTCTACTGCAGAGGGCCGGTCTCCTTCGCCGCGCCGCACGCCGCCCGGTGCAGGCGCGTTCCTCACGCCACACACGCCGGGCTCGGGGCGCGCGCGCTCGCCGCTGATGCCACATGCGCACGCGCACACGCCGCTGCACGCGCACGCGCACAAGCCGCGCGCGCTCGAGCCCGCAGTCGACGACACCGCTGACCTCGAGGAGCTCGAACACTTCGCCAAGACTTTTAAGCAGCGCCGTATCAAACTCGGTAAGTGGCCGAGTGAGAGAGTCGCGACCGACGCGGCGACGCGCTCCCATGAACTTGTTCTGATTGTCTCTTTTTGTTTCTCAGGTTTCACACAGGGTGACGTCGGCCTCGCGATGGGTAAACTATACGGCAACGACTTCTCGCAAACGACGATTTCACGCTTCGAGGCGTTAAATCTGAGTTTTAAGAACATGTGCAAGCTAAAGCCGCTGCTGCAGAAGTGGCTCGAGGACGCTGACTCATCCCTGGCGGGCGGCGGGGGCGGCGGCGGCGGGGGCGCGGGACTCGGCGCGGGGCTCGCGGAGGCGGTCGGTCGCCGCCGCAAGAAGCGCACCTCCATCGAGTCGGGCGTGCGCGTCGCGCTAGAGAAAGCATTCCTCCACAACCCGAAACCGACCAGCGAGGAGATCTCCGCACTCGCCGACTCGCTCTGCATGGAGAAGGAGGTGGTGCGCGTGTGGTTTTGCAACAGGCGACAAAAGGTGAGCCGAGCGGCAGGCGCCCGCGCCCGCGCCCCTTACCCCTCATTCCCACTGAGCCTGGAGCCACTGCCACTGAGATATTTGGTTGCGCAGGAGAAGCGGATCAACCCGCCGGCGGGCGAAGGCTGTGCGGGCGGCGTGGGCGGCGCGGGGGCGGCGGGTGCGCTGCTGCCGGCGCTGGCGCACGCGCAGTCGCACGCGCTGCACGCGCACGCGCACGCACACGCGCACGCGCACGCCCTGCAGCCGCTGGCCCTGCTGGCGCGCGCGCCGCCTCGCGACTGACGCGCCCCGCCCGCGCGCGCCTCCTGCCTACATATCCAGATGTAAATAAGCCGGGTCCGTCCCGGCGCCGTGTATATACGTGTACATGCGGGCCACCACCCGAACACTAGCGATAGGTTTATCATAAAATTATTAATATGTGAATTTTATTTATGTCCCCGCGCTTGCAGGCCGGGGGCGGTGAGGCGGGGGCGCGCGCGGGGTCCGGGGGTGTTCCCTCCCCGCGCACGCCCCTGTCGCTGTACAGAGCTCATATCAGTTAGCGCTCGACGCGTAAATAATATGTATGTAAGGTGGATGTGTAGAAAACTATCTGTATGTTATAATAAAACATGATAGACATCAGTGACGCGTTTTATTTATATTCATAATTCCTTATAACGCCGCAAATGAACAAGTCGAACATTTTAGCCATAATAGGTACTGTAATGAGATGCGTGTAGTATTTTAGTACTTACACATTGGCCCGAGTGTGTTTTATTATTTTACTAAATTGTTAACTGTGTACGTTCATTAGTCGTGTCCGTACCCCTCATTGACATAATATATTCTACCGATAGACACGAACTGTCGTAGAAACAATATGTTCCAAATACCTTGTCCGCCCACTAATGCCATCTATTCCTATTACTAAGAACTACATAGTAGTTAGTATTATTTGACCAAAGAGCAATGAGCCGATGCGACAGTTCATATGTATAAGGTATTTGAGGATCTATCCTGGATCCTATCATTATCCTATTATTATTGGATATCCCATCATTGTATAGTTGTGTAACATTTAATTTTATTACCCAACAGTGTCAGAGCTCAAAATATTGTATATCGTCATTATGTATTTTGTTGAAACAAATTACTTTTATTTTAAACTATTTTTTATTTACAATTATTTAGGTGACTCAAAGTAAGGTATAATTGGAGCCACATAAATAAATAAAAATAAAGCAAAGATTAAATTTTAGTGAAAAATAAATAAATCGCTCTAAATATTGTATAAAAGCGTTTATTTCACAACTAATTTCCTTGAAACAAAATCAATTTGGTAAATTTCTGAGGTTTTAGGTAAAGCTTATCGCTAGGTCTACCTTAGCCTAAAGTTATTCTAGTAGATTTATTGTCATTTTTGGATTATTTTTACAATAACGTAGTATACGTCCTGACATTTCTACAAGCGTGGACTGACTCCTTTAAAAAAATGGGTGCGTGTACTTATGTACGCGTGTGAGAAGTTATACTTCTTTGCCATCATTAAAAAATATTTTTTATTGCATGCAAATATTAATAAATTTAATAATTAATATTAATAATATTTTCATTTTTATCAATAAACTAGCTGTTGCTCGCGGCTCCGCCCCCGTGGAGGTTATTTTCGGAAGCAGAAGTATCAATGCAAGGAGTTGTCTTCTGCACTAGCGATCGTTAGCGATCGTCCTGAATCTCAGGTGTTGTGACTGTCTAGATGGCTAGACAGCACCGCACATAAGTAGCAGGGACTCGGCCCAGTGGCAGCCCGGATAGCCATCATCCGGGCGAGGGGGTGCTGGGTCGTAAGACCGGCTAGTCCAGCATAACCGTTTTATTCTCATTCCGCTTCCCCCCGAAGCGCACGGCAGTAATAAAATGCTTTCCCCGCGACAAAAAAAAAGTGTTGTGCCTGAAGCTTGAGATTGCATATAAAGAATACCTCATAAGTTAACTCCTCACTCCGCCCTTTAAGGGATGATTTGGTAAAAACGTTGAAACACGTATTTCTTTATTTCATTCCTGAGTCATTTTTTCTCGAACGGGACTTTCGGCGCGGCAATATGAGACAAACTAAATAATGGGCGTGCCCAATTTTGTTGTGAAAAATAGACTTTCCCATATTCAGAATTAAAATATTTATTGATATTACGTCCTTAACGTTATAAAATTATGTTTTTATTTTTAAACTAGGTGACGGCGCGGCATTGTTCCCTAATTAGTTTAACCTAGGAAATATAAACGACTCATATGTTATAAAGTCTAAGCTTTCATTGTACATGATTATGCAGACGTAAGTTTTCAGTTTATTGAAAAGTTTTATTTTAAATTCGTCTAAATTATGAACGTAAAGTTTTACATTACAGGTTACCGTTATTTTGCTTTTTGTGATTTGCTACACTACATGAACAATGTATACCTATTAACTAATTCTATATTGACGATATGGCATTACGAAGCTTGTTGACTTCGAGTGAACCCATTTGTCGAGTTGTGGGATGATCTGTATTAAATTTTTCCCATCGCTGGTACGGGCCTCTACTAATGAGTGGGATCAGGCCTTAGTTCACCACGCTGGTCTAATGTGGGTTCGTTGACCAACCCTTTGAAATTCTTATGAAAATTCTCTGATTGCAAACTCCACGGAGTCGTTAAAGTAATCGATAATTGACTATAAATATGAACACGCTACATACACATAACTTTAGTCAGAAGTGTATGTCATTTGCGCTGGTTTCGAACGTATGATTTTCGTCTTGACAGTCCATACCACTCCTACTAGGCGATAAAAATGTAAATTCTAGATAATAATCAAAATACACATATGTAGATACGCATCCCATACGTCATAGTTAGGTTACATGGAGTCGCGCCGGGGTGCGGGGGTGCGGGGTGCGCCTCTCAATATCTAGCCACGAAGTCGTGACAGTAAACATTGAGTGCCAGGGCTGTGTTTTTAAATAAAATTAAACATGTTTAATTTTAATATGTAAATGAAATATTGTATTTAATGAGCCAGTAAATTCGTAGTAAAAATCAGTATCAGCGATACTTTAAGTTGGTCATGTCTTAGTATACCTACCTACCCTTTCTGACTACCTTGTATATTATAGGTATATTATCACATCATTCACTCACAGCGTTCATTATATTTTTAACTAAATCGTTATGAGATTATAATAAATCTATTATTTATATTAAATTCAAGTCGAAGCCATTCTTCCTCTGATTTACTGAACTAAAAATATGCTACTAAGACCAAGGTAACACAGGACGCACTGTCATTTTTCTCCCCAACCTTTTTTTTTTTTTTTTTTTTTTTTTTTTTTTTTTTTTTTTTTTTTTTTTTTTTTTTTTTTTTTTTTTTTGTTGTCGCGGGGAAAGCGTTTTATTACTGCCGCCCGCTCCGGAGGGAAGCGGATTAAGAATAAAACGGGTATGCTGGACTAGCCGGTCTTACGACCCAGCATCCCCCTCGCACGGATGATGGCTATCCGTGCTGCCGCTGGGCCGAGTCCCTAACCCCTATATACAACCCACCCGACACTACCAGCTAAAACCCCGCGGTGGCCTTCTTCGGCGCTTACGGAGCGATCCCGGGGTATTCTAAGGAGTGCTAGAATTGCAGCCGGAATCGCCCCTGCGCGGTGCTGCGTAGCAGCCCATCTCCATGGAGGGCTAAGGAGCCCCCGCGCACCGAACAACGACAGCGAACGAGGCCTGACCCGCGCTGCCGTCCATCTCGGGGTCGCACGATGCTCCGAATTTGGGAGTGCATCGATACGGGCTGACAGCCCTCCGCTGCGCGCCCGCGACCCCCGATGGCCCCTATTAGTCGCCTCGTACGACAGGCAGGGGTTACCGTGGTGGAATTCAAACGCCCCCATTCCACAGGGCGGGAGACGCCGGTCAGTCGTCCACCTGACGCCTCCTACGTCTTCTCTGGCGGCGGGAGGGATCATATCGTTCCCGATCCCTCTCAGCACTCTCCTTCTGCGAGATGACGTTCTCGCAGAAGTGGGCCACCGCACGCCAGGACCTTCGGCTGGCGACCATGGACGACACCACGGCCGGCAGCGAGAGGTCTCCTCCGACGACTGCTCTGAGAGCGCTGCGCTCTTCGTCCCAGGCTGGGCACTCCTCCAACGTATGTTGGGCCGTGTCTTCGCGGCAGTTGCCACAGTGGTGGCACACGGCGGACACCTCCCTTCCGATCCGACACAGGAACGAACCGAAACACCCGTGGTCCGTCAGTACCTGCGTCAGCCGGAAAGTTGGCGCACCGTGGCGCCTGTCTAGCCATCTCTTTAGGACAGGACGCACTGCCGCAACAGTCCTCAAGCCCGCAGTTGGGCTCTCCAGCCTGGTATGCCACTCCTCCACGGCGGTTCTGCGAAACCGGGCCGCAATCTCCCTCGGGGCCAGTCTCTCCTGACGGCGGCTGGAGGCCTCCTCCCGCCAGAGGAACGCTGACGAGAGGAGTTTGGCATCCAACTCCCAAGGGAGTGTGCCGGCCAATACGCAGGCCGCCTCGTGGGAGACCGTGCGGTAGCCCCGTACTATTCGCTGCGCCACCAAACGCTGCGGTTTGCGCAGCAGGGCGACGCAGCGGGCGTTTAGGGACTCGGCCCATACGGGACATCCGTACAGGGCCATTGACCGCACGACTCCAGCGTATAAACTTCGGCAAGGGCTATTAGGTCCCTCCAGGTTCGGCAGCAGGCGTCCGAGCGCGCCCGCCGCCCGCACCAATTTCGGCGACAACTCCTTGAAATGGGCACGGAAATCCCACCGGCTGTCCAGAATCAATCCCAAGTACTTCATTTTACAGCCGATGGGAATCCGCACCCCCTCCACACTTATGTGGGGCTCAAAAGGTGGCCGAATCCGAGGCCTGTGAAAACAAAGGGCCTCGGTTTTGTTAAGGGCCACCTTAAGGCCCAGTCGCCGAATCCTGCCCACCACCTGTTCGGTTGCGAACGAGGCGAGCAGGGTGGCCTCCTGGAAAGACCTGGCCGACGCTGTCACTAGTGTGTCGTCCGCGTAACAGACGACAGCGACACCTCGGGGGCAGGTACCACGGAGCACCCAATCGTAGCCGATGTTCCACAAGAGAGGGCCCAAGACTGAGCCCTGTGGAACACCGCAGGCCATCGCTCTTCGGTGCCAACCGTTGGCGCCCGGATACACTATGTATCTATCTGAGAGATACGAGTGCACCAGGCGCCGAAGATACGGTGGCACCACGTGGTACCGCAGTGCTTCCATTATGCAGGCCCAGGGTAGAGTGTTAAACGCGTTGGCGATGTCTAGAGACACCGCCACCACCACATCACCCCGAGCCACTGAATCCTCCGCTTGTGCCTTGACCCGCAAAATCGCGTGTATTGTCGATCGGCCTTGCCGGAACCCGTACTGGCATTGTGCCAGGTCCGGCCCGACCCCTTCAAGATGCTCGACGAGGCGAGCGTGAACAATACGCTCGAAGAGCTTGCAGACCTCATCGAGCAACACGATGGGCCGGTAGGCCGATGGCGACTCTGCGGGCCGCCCCTCCTTCTTGAGCAGGACCAATTTCCCAGTTTTCCACTGAGATGGAAAACGGCCCTGCTCCAGACACGCGGAGAACAGGCCACGGAGCCTAGTACCCAGATGCTCGACGGCTAACACCCATGCACGCCCGGGGATACCGTCGAGACCCGGGGCCGTCTTCTTGCCCCGTAGCCGAAGCACCACCGCCCGAAATTCTTCGGGCGATACCTCCGAAACAACCCTTGCCGAACTTAACGACGATGGCGTCGATAAATGTGACGCCATCGCTGGGGGAGTGACATTCACAGTGGCAGGGAACAAAGCTGCGACGACCTCTTCAACTAGATCGCCCCGGAGACTCTGAGTCAGTGGGGGCGCCCATGGGCGATACCGTCTCATCGCCACGCGATATGGACGCCCCCAAGGGTCGTTATCAAGAGTTCCCCGGAACTCCTTCTGAGCTGCAGACTTTGCCCTTGCTATTGCCACGCGCAGCGCTCTCTTAGCCTCCCTGTGGAGGCCGTGAAGTAGCCGTTCCTGGTCCTCGTCGCCGGGAAGACGGACCCGACGACGACGGTGTCTGGCGAGACGACGAAGGGCGGCAACGCAGGAGACACGTAACCACCTAAGTTCCGCCGACCACCAGAACACCTGGCGCTTCTCGGGAAGACGTCGGACTCGGGGCATGGCCGCGTCACAGACGCGCGACATCGCTGCCCCGAACCACGCCGCCTCCTGCTCGACCTGCATCGGTGCCTCCGGTGCAGGGAGCCACGCCTGGGCCAGTGCGGCCTCCTTCAGGGCCTCAACATCGAGGCGTTTTACAGACCAACGCGGGCCGTCCGACCGCGGGCCAGTCGGTCCTCCACTGGACTGGGGGTTAGGGGACAAGCAGACGTCGAACCGAATGTATCGGTGATCCGACAACGTCTCCTCGTCCACCAGAACTCTCCAGTCACGGACACGGCGGGCAATAGCTGGGGTTGCAAACGTGAGGTCCACCACCGATCCGCCATTATGCCGCACGCACGTGTTAACCGACCCGCGATTCACGACGGCCAGGTTGGCCGAGATCGCCCATTCCTCCAGGGCCTCGCCTCGCCTGCTGGTGACCGACGAACCCCAAGCCAAAGACTTGGCGTTGAAGTCGCCGGCAACGAGAACGGGGCGAGGCTGACTGCCTTGCACCACCAGGGCCCCTAGCCGAGCGAGAAAGTGCTCGAACTCGGCCAGGGATCTATTGGGGGAGAAATACACACCCACAACCCAGACCCCCCCCAACAGAACCGCCACACATCCCGACCCCTTCGCTACTTTTTCGAAGGGCGGGGAGCCGGCGGCGCCCCGAGTGATGATGGCCACCAAACCGTTAAGGTCCCCTGCCCAGTCTTCCCTGGGGGGAACAAAATAAGGCTCGGCGACCACAGCCACTTGTATCGACCACTGCGCCATGCTCTGGACTAACAGGTCCTGGGCCCTGGCGCAGTGATTAATGTTCGCCTGGAGGAAACGTTGCGCCATATTAATGGGCGATCTCCATCTGCTCCTCTACGGGGAGCGCTGCCGGCTGGGTCACAACCCCCGTCCCCCGACCACGATTTGCGTGGCGAGGGCGGGAGGAGGCGACGCATGCCTTGGCGCCCACCTGGTGCCCCGCGGGTTTACCCGCATCTGCGCAAACTGCGCAATGCGGCTCCGCGGAGCACTCCTTGGCCTTGTGGCCCAGTTTACCGCAGCGGTAGCAGACGCCGCTGCGGTCACACTCTTCGGTGCACCGTGCCCGCACATGTCCCTTGTGCAGGCAGCGGTAGCACCTCATAGGCCTCGGCTCAAGAAGCTGGACGCGCGCTGCTACCCAGCCAATCAGCACACGGCCCGAACTTAAAATTTTGTCAGCGACCTTGGCGGGGCAGCGCACCCACACCGCACCAAGGCCCGACCTGTCGGGGCGGATCTCCCCGACTTTAAAATTTTCCACCGCATTGCTACACCCCGCTTTTGCGAGGGCCGAAGCGACCATCTCCGGGTCGGCAGACGCATCCAACCCGGATACTCGTAGTTCCGCGGTCTTGAACGGGCGGGAAACACGGACATCGTCCGCCAGTTCCGTTCCGCAGAACACCTCCCGCACTTTGTTAGCGAGGGAGTCGGCCCTCGCTTCAGACTCCGGGCCGGGCACCTCGTACAGGTACCCGCCTGTCGCCATTAGGCGAGCTCGCATTTCGGCAATGCCAAGACCGGCCAGATCAACGGATCGCTGGACCTGACGCAGCACATGGGCATACGTAATGCCTCGCGCCAACCCCTCAGGTGTCACCGTCAACGTGACGGCTGCCTTGCGAGGCAGGTGAATCCGTGGCCTTGGCTGACCTGGCTGCGGCTTCGGTGCGGAGGCAGCAGTATTCGGCAAGGCCTGGGGATTCTTTTTCCCCTTTTTGGCCACGACATTCCAACCCTCCTCCATCGACACAGGAGCAGGGGGCAGCGGCCGGGGCACACAGGGTGTTTGGGCTCGTGGAGCGACACGCCCTTTTTTATTTCTGTTCCCCCCCCTGCGGGACTTACTCAGGGGAGGTAATTGGGACGTGGCGGACGTCGATGGTACAAGCCCAGCCACAACAGTAGGCACGGGTCGAGGACCATTATTATGGGCGGGCTGGGCATTGCTTTTGCCCTTTCCCTGCCCTTTTCCTTTCGGGGTGGCCGGTGGGCCGGCAGCGACTGGTGGGGCCTTTGATGGCCCAGCAACGGCGGGCGTTGCCGGAGCTTTAGCCCTATCGGCGGCCAGAGGAGGCCGCATGATGGGCTCTGGAGGTAGCCTCGCGTATATATTGCTCAAGCGCGCGTCCAAAATATTAAAAAATCGGCGCTCGAACTGCTTGAGGCATTCCTCCTCTCCAGCTACGGCTCCAGTTTGGGCCGCCGGCTGCGACTGTCCTTGTATCGCTTGGACAGTCGCCATCATCTCCTCCAGGGTCCGCTGTTGGGATGCAAGGGAGGCCTTGAGGAAGGCGATTTCTTGGGCCATCGCCACCTTTTCGGCCTCCAACCTGGCCAACTCTGCGGAGGCTGACTCCTCGGCCCTCTCCGTCAGCTCTTTCGCTGCGAGGTTCAGCCGCCGCTGCTCCGTCTCTTTAAGGTGCGGGGACTGTTTTGCCACGTCCCGGATGATGGCCGACATCTGCAAGCGCCAGTCATGGTCATCCGTTCCTTCCATCGGCACAGTGTCTTCATCAGACACCACAGCCGGGCTTGCCGAGAGAGCAAGCACTTTTGGCGCCGGTTCAACATCACTGTCGCTTGCAGATGCGTCCAGTTCTCGAGCTATCAGCGCCCTCTTCGAGCGCGTCATAATGCCGCTTGTTCCAGCCTTGGCCTTGGGACGGCCTCGGAAGGCAGTGCCTTTTTTGGGCTTATGCCCAGTGTCATCCATTCCAGGGTCACTAGTGTACCCCAGGGTAGACAAATTCTCCACAGACTCGTTCTTTAGATTTGATTTTTTTTCCATAGTTATTCCCACGATTATGGGGGATATAAAAGTCCGCCCAGGCAGAGCCCCCTGTACCTGGGTAAGCCTTGGGTATCACGCACGGAGGGGCAGCAGGTACTCCGGCGGCGTGGTTCGCACTAGAGACCGAACTACCCATCGGCCATGCATCCCCTCGCGGTGCGCCGCCGCTTGGGATTCGGGGTGACTTTTTATAGAGGTTTTCTCCCTCGCGGCCCAGGCGGTTAAGCCAAGACCCTCGGTCCAGTCGGAGCGCGAGACGTGACCACAGACCTCCTTTTGACTGGATTACGATATACGACGGTGGCAACAGGAGAGAAAATCTCCCCTACTGCCAGCTCGGCGGCGGGGTAAGCGCACACCGAGCCCGCCGACGCCCCCGAGACAGAACCCGGGAGTAGCCCAAAGTGGGCACAAAAACTGACGACAGCCGCCGCAACAGGCGACGACTGCCATCCACCTTTTGTCAGGATATCGGCCGTCGGTCAACGTGACCGCCGTTGCCCAGGGTGCACCACGTGGAGGTTTCCTGACTTCGCACCCCAATACATATTATCCTACTAATATTATAAGTGCGAATATTTGGATGGATGGTTGTTTGTTACTCAATCGCGCTACAACGCGACGGCTGGGCGGACTGGTTGATATTTGGCATAAAGATAGATTATAGACTGGAATAGCACATAGGCTACTTTTTATCCCGGAAAATGTACGGATCCCCTCGGGATAGCAAAATATAAAAAGGTGTAATAGCTTACGATGCCTCCATGGATTGTATACCGTTTCTTCCAAAAATAACCTTAACGCGGGCGGAGCCACGGGCAACATCTAGTTATAAATATTCGCGAGCAGGAAAATTATAGACCAGTTCACTGAAATATCCGACATCCAGCATTAGACATTTTAGTTGTATAAACATGACTACCAAACAATGTAGAGCCGATACTTCATTTAGCATATACATTTCTATATTATAAAAAGTACACCGACTTCAATAAAAAAACATATATGCGTCACTATAAAATTTGAGGGTTGCCCTTGATTTTTCTGAGATCCCATCATCAGATCCTGACTTGGTGCCAATGGGACTAGGAAGTATACCCTTTTAAACAAAAAAAGAATTTCTCGAATCGGCCCAGACGCCTTCGAGTAATCGGGTAATATACATAAAAAAAACCGACGAATTGTTAACCTCCTCCTCCTTTGAAGTCTGTTAATAAAATAACATTCAAGTTAATATTACAGTTTCTTGTGTACGAAAAGTAAAGGTATATATCCTATCTCCGTGAAACGAACAAGTAGATGTGTGATCACATGATGGCCAATGATTGAAGGAACAGAATATAGGGGAAGGTTAGATTTTATATTATTGTTCCCGGTTATAAAAAATACAGAGAAAAATATCTTGGAGATGAATATTGGGAGTATGGAGTAGGCCATTACTAATTACTATTATGGGCGGCAGCCCTTGTCCACTCTGGCCTCCCCTGTGGTACACTCATACTTTTGGTCCTCCATGTGAACTATAGCCTATAAACGCAAAAAATCGGGCAAACTAACAACCACCGAACGACTATATAGTTATATTCTAAACAGCATTGCTGCAGCGGGACTCTATCGCTTATAAAGTGTACTGAAAGTGTTTCCTAATTTGATTGATCCGATGCAGCATGCATTGGCAAAATTTATCAGTGGTTCAACCAACTATAAAACAGTCAAAGTTTCATTGTCACCACATCACTCGCTAAGACTCGTGTTATAGAGCAAAGTTAAATACTCTAAGATAGCAAAGAAAGTTTAGTTGTAATTGTGTGTCTAAGTAGTGACATCTATGTAAGTTTTCTAGAATTTGTCATATTATAATATACCACGGAATTCAACTTTTACATCAAAACGACATCTATACAAGTTCAGCAGAACTATACAGAAAGGTGCTTAAATAATCTATTTCATATTGTACCAGACAGATAGCAGCACTTTGTGTGCTCATTGTCATAATATCATAGTTATTCTGAAACTATATTTATGATGTAATCATCTATTTCATATTCAGGAATTTAATATTATAAATTTGAATGTTTATCTATAAACATTTTAATATAATTGCTTATCTGATGTTCATGAAATCTTTAATCATGTAAATTAAAAATACATATACTTACATGTGGCATTTTAATATGTTTTTTAAGTAAAATCCTAAGAGATTAAAGTAAATTAGAATTAGTAAATTTTTTGCATAGGATTTGAAGAGGCTTGTTGCCAAAACAGAAAAAAAACATGTTTAGCGATTGTCTCTTAAATGAAGTTGAAATGAATGAAGAAGTCTAATAACAATGAACCCGGATCTCGGAAACTGTTTTAGCGCTTCGGACTCAAATGCTAAGAATTCTAGAATGAGAGTTCAACCAAATATAACTACTGACCTGACAGTGATCGGTGAGGAATCAGTGAACTTCTTAGTCAATGTTAGCATGCAAACGTGCTGTTTAGGCCCAAACACAAAAGTGCTTCCCGTGTAAGCAAGACTTTACGCGGGGCGAAATTACGAACAGAAACTAGCAAGATACATTTGAGTGTGAAGTAGCTCAAGGCCGTTGCGTCGGCGTCGGTCGGGTGACGGGTTCATCGGTCAGGCGCCAGTTCATTGCTGCCCGTCGCATTACACTTGTGTACAGCACTCGCACACGGCACACGTTGTACATAAACAGTAACATTACGTGTCCAAAGATTTATTAAAACATAGCAGACCGATTTGTTAACAAATTGTCCGTTGTAAATACTTCTGCATTACTTTACGTTTTAAAACGCATTGTTTTACGAAACTTAGTTTGTGTCGACGCAGGACAATGACACATACTTTCATTTATATAATATAAACAAAATCGGATTGTATTAATTTATATAAAAATCGTTTGCCGCCGCATGAATTATTCATTGAAGTCGCAGATTAATTAGAGGCATGTAGGTAGGTACGTAAAAACCATGTGCATTAACACGTAGTTTTTGTGCCATTGCCCGGTCACCTCTGAATTCTGCATCAAGAGCACCCGGTCTCAGTTTTATAGGTACCCTTTTTTAGCGAAACACAAGTAAAGGAACCAGTACTTGCCGTGATAGTATATGACTAATATTGTGATTACCAGCACCCATATATCCTCAATAAAGTTTCACAGCCTCCTTGGCGAAGGTGGCGAGTAGCTGGCTGTGAAACGAGAGGCCGTGGGTTCGATTCCCACACCGCGCCGGGACAAATGTTTGTGTGACAGACAGATATTTGTGTCCGGGGTCTAGGTGTTGTGAGACCGAAAGTCTCTCTAGGTCCCTGATACACACAAGACGAGACTCGTATCTTAGTGTGGGGTTGGGGCTATGTGTGTGACTGTTGAGTGTTATTTATTTATTTTATATTTTATAAAGTTTTTGCCCTTCGACTTACTGAATGTAGGGATAGCACCGGCTGATGAGTCACATTAGTAAAACCCCAGTCGACCCGGCCGTCCATGTTATGGACTAGCGCGGCTCAACAAACGACCACTAACAAACCCACAAACAAGCATAATTCATAAAATACTGTATCGTTGGATAGAACAGGGATTAAATTATCATTGCAGCGTAGGTATATCATATTCCACCAACACTGTGTGCCACCTGCCTGCTGCCTGCTGCAGTGTGGCTGCAGGGTGAATCGATTGTAGAAAGATGTTACAGATACGAACATTATGCAATGTGTATTGTCCTTATATTCTAAACACCTTTACTTTTTGTTACTCTAATAACTTGTTTTCATACACACGTGACTAATTATTTAGACAGACAGTAGTACAAGGTTTTTTCGGCGTATTGTTTTCGAAGTCCGCCACTTCATAACGTGATATAACACAAAAACAATTTCGACTGTGAGCGGTTCCCGGCGGGGGCGGGGGCGGGGCGCGGTGTAGCCTGCTCAGTGCTCAGTGCTCACACGCTGTAATCAGTATCCTCGTCATTGTATGCTGAAATAACTGTTCAAGACTAATATGAACGTACTGTATACACAGTATCGAGGTGTGTGTGATACACAATATTAATCTCACAAGTCAAGGAAAACCATCTGTATCTGTATATATAAAAGAAGAAACTGACTGACTGACTGATCGATCAACGCACAGCCTAAACGGCTGGGGTTAGAGACTTGAAATTTTGATAGTAGGTACCTTTTATCACGTAGGCATCCACTAAGGAAGGGTTTTTGGAAATACCACCCCTAAGTGGGTAAAATAGGGGATGAAATTTTGTATGAAAATCCGTCATTTTTGAAGTTAAATTCATGAAAATTAGAATTTGGCATTTTAGTTAAAAATAAAAAATATATGTTTCAGGATTTTTGGAAATTCCGCCCCTAATAGGGTAAAATAGGGAATGAAAGTTTGTTAAAAATCCGTCATTTTTAAGTTAAACGCATGAATATTGGTATTTTGTATTGTATACTTTTTCTCTCAAACATGACCTCCACGCGGGCGGAGCCGCGAGCAACAGCTAGTACTTATATAAAATAAGAAACTGACTGAGTGACTGACTGACTGATCGATCAACGCACAGCCAAAACAGCTGGGGTTAGAGACTTGAAATTTTGACAGTAGGTACCTTAAATGACGTAGGCATCCACTAAGGAAGGGTTTTTGGAAATACCACCCCTAAGGGGGTAAAATAGGGGATGAAATTTTGTATGAAAATCCGTAATTTTTTAAGTTAAACGCATGAAAATTGGTATTTTGTATTGTATACTTTTTCTCCCAAACATGACCTCCACGCGGGCGGAGCCGCGAGCAACACTAGTTGTTATAAAATGTATAATTTGTAAAATTACTTTCTATTAAACATATTATTATAATTTTGTAAATATAAACAAGTAATTTTTATACGGTATGAAAAGGTAAGGAAACGAATTATAAATACACGCCGGATGTCCACCGTACGTCCGGCGCACACATTGCTCTATCAATTGGCCCACTTCAGCAGCTAGTGTTAATTGGCGCCGTGCAATTAGTTAGCGCGCGACGCTTGCGACTTGCGACCCGCGACCCGACAACCCTACTCCAGCGATATCATCACATACTGCACATTGAGCAACACACACACACACAAACACGGCACGCAGATTGTTTCTCCCATTAATGAACACAAGGAATCAGGGCTTGTATTTGTTGATCAGCATTAGTTTTTAACTAACGCTGCATAACTTAACTGTTTACTTTTCTAGGATTTATCACTATAGTAGTACCAGCCCGAACTTGACCAGCGCGGCGCAGCGATCTAACACCTCTCGATAACATAAGAGAGCTGCGCCTAGAAATGTGTTCTGCAAGTTCTACAATAAGTTTTTAATCAATAACAATGATCTGAATAGTTCTTTAATATATTTAAATATGTCCAATCATTTAAAGATAATTCTCATCGTTCTAAAATGCTAGAACAATATGCTAGTCCCAGGATCTTATTTTTTACTATAAATAGGCTTGCGTTTGACCACTATCTCGCCTGATGGTAAGTGATGATGTGGTCTACGGTGGAGCACGCTTGCCTAGAAGATACCTATTCACTCTTGACTTAAACATATCCAGGTTATAATTTTCGGGAAATATAGACTCCGGCAAAGAGTTCCACTCTCTAGCGGTGCGCATGATAAATGTACTAGCAA
The DNA here is from genome assembly GCA_905220505.1 of Laothoe populi. Classification (NCBI taxonomy): domain Eukaryota; kingdom Metazoa; phylum Arthropoda; class Insecta; order Lepidoptera; family Sphingidae; genus Laothoe; species Laothoe populi. The sequence continues at coordinate 10,245 of HG992155.1, read as the reverse complement.
AACGCTTCGTGCGCACTGGTGGAATATCAACCATGTATATACAGATAGAAAAATTGATTCTATTATCATTGACCCTAGTCCGTACGATGTATTTAGACCCGGCAACGCCAGGTTCTTATATCTAGTTAGTTTATAAACGCTAAGTAATGCAATGTGATTGACCTAGTATGTGCTCATGCGGAGCGCGGTGCGTGGTGCGGGGTGCGGGGTGCAGGGTGCAGGAAGGTAGAGTGTAGGCAGAGACGTCACCGGTGTCGCCGTTTTGCTCATTTCATACGTGCTACGTGTTAATGGGTCGCACAAACACACGCCTTGAGCGGTTAGATCAGCACTGTAACATACTCCGCACACTCCCGCACACTCCGCGACGGGATACATTTAAGGCGGAGCCAAATGACATTCGTGCACCGTGACACCGCCACGTCCGCGCTACGAACATACCACTTCATACATATAATAGATATCCAGAACATTCTGCCAATGACCTTTTTTACACAGAGTTGTGAAATGTGCATAATGCAAAAATAGCGAAAAAGCAATACGTCGGGAAATATCGAATAACACGCAGCACTTTGTGCAATCATGTGTGAGTGCGGACAGGCGGCGCTGGTGGTGGGGGGCGGGGGGTCCGCTAGGGTCTCCTCCGCTCGCCTCACAGCGCTGCACTTGGCCTTAAGCCGTGCGCGCGATATCTGAACCACGTTATCAGTGTGCGATTAGATAGAGTGGCGAGCGCACCGGCGCGCCACACCGACCGCCCGCGCCGTATCGTCGCCGCTCCGTGTCCGCGCCAGCGCCAGTGACAACACCGCGCCAACACCATGCGCTCCAAGGACCGGCTCGCAGAGCTCAAGCATGTAAGTGGCTCGCAACCCTCACACAACATCCGCGCCCTCCTGCCCACTCCCGGTCTAAGAGTGATTCAGTGTTCAATATATATATTACAGTGTGCTGGATGCAGTGATAAGTGATATATAATATATATAAATACATAGAAATATCCAGTGAGAGCAAATAATATGCGCGTATGAGTGTCCCAACTTGTCTGTGGGTCTCGGGGTCGCAGTAAACGAGCTAAATGACACATCCTGCCGCAACCGCCCGGACTCCAGTATTTGTTTGATCTCATTGTTCGCCAATAATAACTAACTGTTAACGGAGGAGTCGGGCGCGGCAGTGCGACTGTATACAGTGTCTGACGTGATCCTTGACGCACGGTTATCACATGTGTCCTCATAGATTGTGATAACCGCTCGGTAAACACAAACACACGGAGTGGCGCGAGTCGCGACCTCGGCGCGTGTGCTCAGGTGTCGTCCTCAGTCCGCAGTCCGCACTTGCCTGTTGGCTGCATACATTACTCACTCACTCAGCGCCTCGCGCCTGTCTGTTTCAGCTGGCGAACGGCACCGGCGTGTACCATGACACCGTCGAAGTGGACCTCAACGAGCATGGCGATTATGTTAAACAGATCGACGAAATGTTCCTCGAGGTGAGCGACCTGGCTACCTCCCATCCCGCCCCGCCCCGCCCCGGCGGCGACTCGAGTCGTTGCTATTTGTGGTATTTTTAAGAATACCCCTATATTATTACTCTAATCTGGTAGTCCAGATTCATTGTATTGGCTGTGCTTGATGATCTAGGACCAACAAAAATACTATGTAAGTAATATAACAACGCGCAACGGAGCCAATCGTGCAGTTCCTACCGTGGAAGTAACTGAATGTCTTGATCATATTCTGTCTATTTCATGAAGATCTTCGATAATCTTGGCAATTATTAGCCCATTACAATAGTGACGCCAAATGAATGCAGAGTAAATGATGATAGTAAGTGTTCCTCGCCTACTCTAGATATAGTACGATAGATACCATAAGAGTCATGTGATTAAAGATGCAAATTACTTTGTTAGTTGAATGTCAATAAGATGCTATCGCCCTGGTACCACAGGTCAGTACCACAGGTCAGTACCACATCCGTATTCGGTACTAATGTACTGGCTTTGTACAACACATACAACAAATAACTATGTTTGTTTGAATATTCTTTAATGCTGTAAAACCAAGCTTCAGCTTTTTACAAATCTGTGGTCAAGTCAAGTTCAGATGCCCTTATATGTTTTAAGAATTAAAAAATCCACATCACAAGCTGTATGTAAGGTGCCCAACTCTCGTACAAATTAACACCACTTATTTTGTACCTGTCCAATGTGGCCCGATAACGTGTTATTTGATAGCACTACCACATCATATATATTAAACAAAAACATAAAATAACTACAATTTATTAACTGTTACCATTTGTATGACAATTTTGGCGTACACGATGTTTAGCACGTAGGATCAAAAAAATAATTTAAAAGTGCGGTCTCTTGTAAAAACATAACATGTATCGCGTTTCAAACAGAAGTTATTGTTTTTATAGATATATGAAGTTTATTAAATAAGTATATAATATATTTTTTATATTATAGTACACGGAAAGAGAGAAGAATAGGCTAGTTGACACATTATTGAACAATAAGTGGAATTGAAGAACTGTATTTTATAACTCCGCCAAAATTAAATAAGAACCCATACAAATGTAATTGATGCCGATGAACGATTTGATTGATGACGTTACCTCCGGGAGTGGGTGACTGGGTGTTATGACGCAGGCGGGCGCAGGAGGCAATGAGATGTGCCCTCTACGCACACACTATTGCGATTATTATTTTACATCTGAATATACGGGTATGAGCAAAATAATAATCACAGCCACGTTTTTAAATGAATTTAATGCCGTTTACACAAAAGGTTTCTTATTTCGTATTATTTTTGGTTAACTATACATATATGTATTATACAATATTAAATACAGGAAACTAGCCCATTATATGGTCATTTAAGACCGCTGAGTAGCCTCGAGATGATGAGATCTGCAGATAAGATATTTTTGTGCAAGACAAACCCACGTCGATTAGATTAAATAATACGAGATAAAAGTCATACGTGGTAAACATTAGGTTGCAAATGTAGAGACGAAATAAAATCACAACAAGCGGTTTGTACAATAATAAAACAGAATAACCATGAGTCCGGATCGAAGGGTGCTGTCAATTTAGTAAAAATAAGCGGGCTCATTTGCACAAAACATAAATCATTTATTTTAAACTATTTAATGAAAATATAAGTAAGAGTAAGTTATTACACCAATCTTAAAGGCCGATCAATTACGACAACTCCCATTTTAGTTAGAAGTTAGGTGTAGAGTCGGTTTATTACAAAAATTATTAGCGTCGGATAGAAAAAGATAATATGGTGTTTTAAAGAGCCGGCGTTAGACACGACTAGAAGAATGACTGTTGTCGCTACTGTGACGTCACTGTATTGCAGAATTTAATTATTACAAAGTGATCAAGTTAACGAGGCGCTGCGTCGACGCACTAATCAGCTATATTATTATTATTACCGCATTAATGACATACGCGTCGACAAACTACCTCGTTGGCCTTTTTTGTTCAATTGAATTATAGCCCAGCTTGTTGTTCTATTGTTGAACTCCCAGATACTGTCAAATGTTCAGTAATAGTCAGCTCGTTTGTGCAAACACTTACTCTACTTTATTTATTCAATGGCGTTTTCGAGACTTGTCTGTTCACCCCAACACTGGCTCGATGTAAGAATGATGAATGTGCGATATCCGTGTGCAGATAGAGCGCATGCGCGGCTGGATCCACGAGCTCAACGGCAACACACAGCTGATGCGCCGCCTGCACTCCGACCCCACCTTCCACAACAACAAACGTATGTAATCATTGCATCTACTCTCTACTACTCTCATTGCAAGTTCATCGCTCATTAGTAACTGAATACATTCTCCACTAAACTACTTACTAGACATACATATACACTCACGCCTATAGTCCCCGAAAGGGTAGGCAGAGGTGTAACACCAGCCCACCCACTCTTGGCCGAATTTATTACGGTCCCATAATGTGATAGGGGGCGAGCCTAGCGCCATACCGAGCTCAATTCCAGATTCCGGGCTGATACTGAGCATTTCTAAATATAAAAACCCAATATCCCTTTACCCGACCCGGACATCAAACCCGAGATCTCAGAACAGCAGTCGTAGCACATGCGCAATTTCAACTGCGCCACCGAGGCAGTCTACTTACTACTTACTAGAGTCGTTTAATAATATAATTGCAGTAAATGTGCGTTTTGTTGCAGAATTGCAAGACCAGCTGGACTCTGCGATAACGCAGTCGAACGCACTCGGTCTCAAGATATGCGGCGCGCTGAGACAGTTCGAGTCGCGGGCGTCGCGCGCCTCCCGTAACGACGCCGCCTCGCGCATCGCACGCCTGCAATACGCGTCGACGCGGGCACTGTACGCCGACGCGCTGCAGACACACCACCGCGTGCTCGACGCCGTGCGCGACCACCAGCTGCATCTACTGTATGAGCAGATCAGGCTTAGTGAGTACCTACCGAGTACCAACTGCAATTATACGGCACTGCCAGTATAAAAAAACTATACAGGCCGAAGCAGATGTCATATATAACTAGACGCTGTTACGCTTATTATCAGGTGAAATATGGTTTGTCGGATTGGAAATAAAATACTATGAGAAATTCTTGAGGAAAAAAAATATTATTGTCATATTCTGAATCAAATATCATTCACTTCATAGATCTTGTGTATGAAATTATCAAGGTTAAATTCCCTTATTTTGTATTTTCATTCATAACATTTCAATTTCTTTATTTTATCTCTAGCTGGAGCATTAGCTACAGCGACATATTTATGGAAAAAATTCTTCATGTATTTTACGTTTAGGTTAACTACGAGGTTAACGGCATGATACTCGTACAGTAGTATTCCTAGAGACTTGCCAAGCTACCGTAGCAAGATTTGGTGTCATCAACTCGCGTCGTTGTCGATCCTCCTGAACACAGGAGTACTGACTACTGGCGGGTTTGACAGGTAGTCTCATCTGTAACACCGCCGCGCCGATGAACGCGAGCGATTTCCCGTTAATGATCGAGTGACCGGAGCGTGACCGAGATCTGCGCTCGATCGCTAACTACACGCCGAACGATAATTAATGAGTCGCTGATGAACCATCCTCCCGTTATGAATTAGCGTCGAGTAGATCGGAGCAACGACCTGCATCAGACTGTTCTCGCTCATCACGATAATAATCATGAATCATCAACAACCTCGGTAGCGGTTCCGGTTTTCATTGTTTCTTTATGTTTCAGCAAATCTTACCATATCCGATGAGGAGTGCCAGAGCCTGCTGGATACCAAGAATATTTCGCTGTTTGTGGATAACGTTAGTAAAATCACTTACAAGTGTATTCTCTCTTAAGGTTTTTATTTTAACGATACCTGTGCTCATTTAGGTTTGGGCAGAAGCAAACCTAGTGTACAGTTCACGGAGTTTACAACGCGAGATATCCATATCGGACACAAACTTAAATCCCTGCAAATAATGTGTTTTTAAATTGAAAAACGTACTCAAAATACACCTAGAGCCAAGTACGCTGCCAACATATCAAACTGGCACATATACATGAAAATAAATAATGTGAATAAACTTGATTGTTCCAGGTGAAGGCGGAGACGGCGGAGGCGCGGCGTGCGCTGCGAGCGGTGGAGGCGCGGCATGAGGAGCTCACCAGGGTGGAGGCGTCGCTGCGTGACGTGCGCGATCTGTTCCAACAACTGGCGCATCTAGTGGCACAGCAGGTGTGTAGTGTGTAACCACTTGTCTCTTGTCCACCGCACACCGTCACCCACATATTTTTCTTCAGTGCTAGTTCACCTCACTGCCAACTTTACGCCTGTTGTAGCAAGAGCAAGTGGACAGCGTGGAGTACTACGCACTGCAGGCCACCGAGCACGTCGAGTGCGGCGGACACCAGCTGCTCAAGGGCACTGTCAGCCGCACCAAGGCGAAGAAGGTATGCGTTTATTTACATTACTTTCATATTCTTTACATCAGAATTTAAAAAAAAAAAGTTAAATAAACGGCGATAGAATCCGTAAAAATTCGTTTTATTTCAATGTATAACATTCGCGTAAACATAAGAAACCATTATCAGAATTTAAATAAATACGACGCCGCGCCGGATGTATAACTATTATAATTGTCCATGATCACTCACAATGCCCGAGAGAGAATGGGGATTTTTATGTGGTTTCTGATTCGATGTCCGATATTGTCTGTGAGTAAATGATCCGGCCCGACCAACTACATCTACTTGCATCGATGCTTTCTACTGGCTATAATGTGACTTTGGCACTTACAAACTCAATAAGTTTTAAATTTTTGCGGCATGAAATTATAATTTTAGTCTGTTCTCTGTAAAGAAAAGAAAAGGAGGCCGCGCCGTCTGGCCCCGATACGGTGTTACTTATCTATTTGTTTATTGTGATGTCTTCTAATGGCAACGACCTTATCCCGCTGTAACACAATGTTATTTTGTTGCAGAAAAAACTAAGCCTTATTATATGTCTCGCGGCGGGGTTCGTGATTGTACTGCTGGTGTTAGTTCTGACGTAGTGCGCGTGATGTCGAGTGTGTGAGGTGTGTGTGAGGTGTGAGAACACAAGTATGGCAGCCGATGAACACTACAAGACACACACATCGAATAATCACTCGCGATAATACTTTCATATAATGAAGATAAGTAAGCGTGCGGCCGGATGGTGCGCCCGCCCCGTGACTCGTCTCGTCTGCCGGCCGCCTTACTGCTGTAGCTATGTGCTTAAGACTAAGTATGTATATCGTATGCGAATCTTGCAAATGCGCAAGGTCTAGTCATGTAAAAAGTTTAATACTAAATTATTATTGTGTTAAGAGAACAATACATTATAAGACACACGTGACTTGCGCAGTTTTATTATCCTGTATCCTGTAAAGATAATATTATAAAGCTGAAGAGTTTGTTTATTTGAATGAACGCGCTAATCTCAGAAACTACTAGTTGGAATTGAAAAATCTTTTAGTGTTAGATAGCCCATTTATCGAGGAAGGAATTAACAAATCCTTCATTTTCCCTCTAAACACTCCTAGGGCTCACGCATAATTACACCATAACGCCGACAGAACTAACGGCAGTCGAAATTCTAAAACTAAACGTTATTTCGTCTGGAGAACCGACAAACTAGCCAACTGACATGACGTTAAAAAGAAGCCTGACCTGATGGACTTTTGCGTTGTAAAGTTTTTTTTTATCCTGACTCGGCAAAGTGACAACACTGCACCTGATGGTAAGCGCAGTGCGGTCCAATAAGAGTATCGAGTACCGAGAGACGATCTATCCCCCGCTACTCAACACAATCATGCCGGCCTACTTCTTTTCAGTACGCCATGGGCAAAAAGCGGTCGAAGATCTATTGTCAGAGTACTCAGAAGGCCGCCAAATGGCCAAACATCGTACCCCAACTCTAGACCCCCGATAAAAACCGGATATACACTGGCTGATCCCGGAACGCGACACACTTGCGTGTGCCACTATGGCGGGTTTTACACCCTGTGCACGGTGGTCGCTATCCGGGCGGATATGAGTATACTTTTTTTTTTTTTGTCGCGGGGAAAGCGTTTTATTACTACCGCCCGCTCCGGGGGGAAGCGGAATAAGAATAAAACGGTTATGCTGGACTAGCCGGTCTTACGACCCAGCATCCCCCTCACCCGGATGATGGCTATCCGGGCAGCCGCTGGGCCGAGTCCCTACCCCCTATGTACACCCCACCCGACACTACCAGCTAAAACGAGTGCTGCGTTGCAGCCCATCTCCATGGGAGGGCTTAGGAGCCCCCGTGCACCGAACAACGACAGCGAACGAGGCCTTACCACACGCGCTGCCGTCCATCTCGGGGTCGCACGATGCTCCGAAACTGGGAGTGCATCGATTCGGGCTGACAGCCCCCCGCTGCGAGCCCGCGACCCCCGATGGCCCCAATTAGTCGCCTCGTACGACAGGCAGGGGTTACCGTGGTGGAATTCAAACGCCCCCGTTCCACAGGGCGGGAGACGCCGGTCAGTCGTCCACCCGGCGCCTCCTACGTCTTGTCTGGCGGTGGGAGGGATCATTTCGTTCCCGATCCCTCTCGGCACTCTCCTTCTGCGAGATGACGCTCTCGCGGAAGTGGGCTGGCGACCATGGACGACACCACGGCCGGCAGCGAGAGGTCTCCTCCGACGACTGCTCTGAGAGCGCTGCGCTCTTCCTCCCAGGCTGGGCACTCCTCCAACGTGTGTTGGGCCGAGTACGCGTGGCAGTTGCCACAATGGTGGCACACGGCAGACACCTCCTTTCCGATCAGACACAGGAACGAACCGAAACACCCGTGGTCCGTCAGTACCTGCGTCAGCCGGAAAGTTGGCGCACCGTGGCGCCTGTCTAGCCATCTCTTTAGGACAGGACGCACTGCCGCGACGGTCCTCAAGCCCGCACTTGGGCTTTCCAGCCTGGTATGCCACTCCTCCACAGCGGTTCTGCGAAATCGGGCCGCAATCTCCCTCGGGGCCAGTCTCACCTGACGGCGACTGGACGCCTCCTCCCGCCAGAAGAACGCGGACGAGAGGAGTTTTGCGTCCAACTCCCAAGGGAGGGTGCCGGCCAATACGCAGGCCGCCTCGTGGGAGACCGTGCGGTAGCCCCTTACTATTCGCTGCGCCAACAAACGCTGCGGTTTGCGCAGCAAGGCGACGCAGCGGGGTTTCAGGGACTGGGCCCATACGGGACATCCGTACAGGGCCATTGACCGCACGACTCCAGCGTATAAACTTCGGCAAGGGCTATAGGTCCCTCCAGGTTCGGCAGCAGGCGTCGGAGCGCGCCCGCCGCCCGCACCAATTTCGGCGACAACTCCTTGAAATGGGCCCGGAAATCCCATCGGCTGTCCAGAATCAATCCCAAGTACTTCATTGTACAGCCGATGGGAATCCGCACCCCCTCCACATTGATGTGGGGCATTAAAGGTGGCCGAATCCGAGGACCGTGAAAGTAAAGGGCCTCGGATTTGTTCAGGGCCACCTTAAGGCCCAGTCGCCGAATCCTGCCCACCACCTGTTGGGTTGCGAACGAGGCGAGCAGGGTGGCCTCCTGGAAAGACCTGGCTGTCGCTGTTACTAGCGTGTCGTCTGCATAACAGACGACAGCGACGCCTCGGGGATTGGTACCACGGAGCACCCAATCGTAGCCGATGTTCCACAAGAGAGGGCCCAGGACTGAGCCCTGTGGAACACCGCAGGCCATCGCTCTTCGGTGCCACCTGTCGGCACCTGGATACACTATGTACCTGTCTGAGAGATACGAGCGCACCAGACGCCGGAGATACGGTGGCACCACGTGGTACCGCAGTGCTTCCAGTATGCAGACCCAGGGCAGGGTGTTAAACGCGTTGGCGATGTCTAGAGACACCGCCACCACCAGGATATGAGTATCCTAACATCAGCAAACATGATTGTTTATTGGCCTTAACTGTCTTAGTAAAGCAAGTGTATGTTTTTATAATTTTACAGTTTAGGTTTATTTGAAATCTAAAATACATTTACTTTCTTTTTACTTTAAGGCTATTTAATAATATTATCTAGTCCAATTTGAACGAATATTGAAAAATGCACCTATTACCTTAATTTTAATTAATTTTTTATACCCAGGATTCCACTTAACTAACGATATTTAAAATAATACGTATTCTTTTTTAAATAAAACTAATAATACTGACAGGTGTGTTTTTTTTTTACCTAAATAGGCTTGCGTTAGACCACTATCTCGCCTGATGGTAAGTGATGATGTGGTCTACGGTGGAGCACGCTTGCCTAGAAGATACCTATTCACTCTTGACTGATTTTCGCTCTTGAATATTTTGACAGTATTTTTAGGGAACCACGGCATCCTATAAAAAAAACAGGGAACTATTGGCTCTGGAATGAAGAACTCGAAAACGTTTGCAACAATTTATTTATTTATACTCTTTATTGTACACTGAAATACATGATATTAAACACACAAAAATAAAATTAAAAGTACAATTGGCGGTCTTATCGCTCTCGGCGATTTTTTCAAGACAACCATGGGATGGAAAATTTGTAAAGGGAGAAGAAAGAGGGGAGGGCAGACTGTGTACATAATAGTTTTAAGGATAAACAACAATAATAAAAATAGAAACGAATCTGTATATATATATATACATATATATATTATATGAACATATTACTTATTAGATACATACATACAA